>OY968833.1:7254700-8583791 GCA_963695495.1 Hololepta plana
ATCTCTTAGTACGTTTCTGCCTGAGACATATCGCCGAAGACGTTTCGGTTGACGCTCGTAGGAAAAGGAAAAAAAAGAAGTTTTCTTATCTTCATAATTTTGCTATTATTATATTCGACACTTAATAAGCCCTTTCCCTTGGCATCTTCCTTTACTTTCTTTCTGTGTGGTCCTTATGTAAATATTATTATTCATTTTGCAAAGTGTACATGTACGGCGTTTTTAAATTTAATAAACATCCAATGATTAATGAAGTCATTATCATAATAAGGCAATCCCCGATGATTGATGATTATTTTATTTAATATAACAATACGGTATTATATTTTCTATTTTTTTCTTTGTTTGTTAATTCCTTCCTCTCGCTCGTCCACTGATTGATGAACAGTTTCAATTGTATTAATAATGAACAACAATATTCCATTCACTAATCAGAATGATAATAATGAAAGAATTTAATAATATTTTCATTATTTTGATTAATATTTCGTGATAATTGCGCGTTATTGGAAACAATATTTATTTCAAATCGACAATTCGCCGTATATGCAAACATGTGAAGAGGACGTTTGCAATAATAATGATAATGAGAAAAAAATATTGTCATATAATTTCAATTTAATAATTTGTTTCACTGTTATGACTCTCGAATTTTAATGTCAGCTTTTTGAAATTTTAATTGAATTATTATTGATTCAGAATGCAAGTCACCAATTAAAAAAGAACCAAAATTTATAAGATGATTCCCTGAGGGACAACTTTTATTAGCATCCACATTCCATGTGGTGAAGAAACTTTAATTATTCGTAAGAAATTTCGATATAAATAAAACAAGGGTTTTATTCGCTGAATTCGAAAAAATGTATCGTTTTGATTCGAATCCATGTAAAAAATATGCAGGTTAAAGAGATAAAAATGGGGAAATAGAAGAATAAAATGGTCCACAAAGTTTCATATTTAAAATAAACGTTTATCTCGTTCTCCTTTTACATCCTTATTCAACCGTTCCTTCTCTTTATGTATCTAAATATATAAGCGGATATAACTGATCTTTTTAGATAAAATTAGTTGATATTAACGGATTAGTAATTGGCTATAAAGTTTTCTCATAAAATACGGACCCAACGTTCGTTCGTTCGTACGTTCCTCTCTAAATTTTAATGAAATTTCCCTGAGAGAGGACGAGAGAAAATGTGGACGTGGAAAATGAGACTTTAACTCTCTGTACAATCTCAAACCTCTACCGATAATAATGATTTTTGTTATCATAAATGACGATTTACATTTTATGGGGAATTATTTCGAAATATTTATTATGAAATTGATATAATATTAATTTTTAATCCGAAAAAGCAGGAAATAAAACAATTTTGTCACATTTTGCTTTCAATATAATACCCTTTATTTACAAATTTAATGCCCTTTTCGCTCGCAATAAAATTGGCTTATATTTTACCAAATATAAAACACTCTTTGGCAATAAACATTTATTTCCATGCTTAAAATGGATTTTACTTCTATTCCATTCTTTGCAAAACCGGATACCTTTATTTAATATTTATGTATTTACAAATTAAAAGATCCACATTTGCCTCTCAGTTACTTATTGACTTTATATAAAAGGATATTGGGAAGTTTGAAACAAAAAGCCGGTTATCTCTTTTTCATCCTGTTCTTTCGTCTCTCTTTTTTTCGCCTCATAAACGAATGTGGATAAAGGAAGAGAGAAATGAAGGAAGGGAACATAATGGTAAAAGAAGAAGAAAATTTGATTTATCCAAATCGAAAATTCCCATCCTATCATCATTTTCTGTTAAACATAATCCCTAGATATAAAGTTGAAAAATAGGTTCGATTTTGTTTTCTGTCGAATATTATAACTTTTACATTTTGTCCTTTTTACCGTGAAAAATGTCCTTAAATGTAAAATATCCTTCGATTCCCATTCGATCCGAACCGCCCCTTTTTTATTCATCTAACTTTCAAACAAACACATCTTTTTGCCTTTTGCGGTAAACGCAACTTTCTATCGCGATTTCAATTAAAACCATTCGCAAACCTTTTATTAAATTTCCATTGTATAAAATGTTATTTTGTATTGAATCGTGTTCATTGTGTTACAGGTGAGAGGTTCAAGTATGACGAAATTCTAAGGACCGGAGGTAAAGTGGAATCATTTCCAATCGAAGTGCTTTCAATAATTAAATCAGAAAATTCATTGCAATAATTTTAATTGTTAATTAGAGCGTATATATAATTCAATGGCTGGTAGGTAACATCTGTTTTAGACTTAATGGAATTGTTATTCCGAGCATAAGAAGAAGGTCTTTCTTACGTGTACACGAACTGATATTGCCTCTAAGGGAAACGACGACGAATATTAACAGTGTTAATAATAATAACAACAATTCAAACGGGTTTATTGTTAATGTCATTAGGAAAACAGTTTAGTTATTGTGATATTATTAATCATACGTTTTCTTCTCGTATCTAAGACTTTTTGAATTTCGCTACCGACTTTTCTCCTCCATTTTTGACATACTTTTCATTGTGTTGCGTTACTTCGTTCGTTGAAAACCTCATAATGCTTCCTATGGCAAATGATGGGTAAGAAAGAGGCAAAAATGGCAAATAATGAATAGCAAACCATTTTTCACAAACGAGTGGTACTTTTTTATGAAGCAGGAAAAATATTTTTTCCTTGCCAGCAGGAATAAGACGGAGAGCTAACAGTAGTAATGAAATAAATAAATAAAAAGTGTGGAAAATGATAAAGTATCTTTTTGTGTTTAAAAGACAGGAGGCAAAGGAAAATGATTCGTTTCGTGCTTTTGCTTATTTACGCTTTCTTTCTCTACTAAATGTAACATGGGCAAATTTTATTTTCTTTTTTTTTTCTTAAAAAAAGTGCAACACAATACGCAATGATTTTATTTTTGTGTTCTCGGGTCTTGACCTGGCACACTCGGTTTTCCCCGACTACTGGCCTGGCTGCTGTAATGAAAGAAATGCACACATGAACCAAAGGGGTTCAGTAAGACATGCAGGTCTAAACTACAAAAGAAACTAACTATAGGGGCCGCATCGACAGGGCTTCACGCACGTGAAATAAACCCTGCCGAACCAGACGCATCTGTCGTTCCCGGGAATCTTGTGGTCTCCGCCACTCACCCACGACGTCCCCTCCGTTGCTGCAGCCGGAGTTTCCCCCAAGACTGCACCAGGAAGACTCGCAAGTCTTGACAAAGCCTGGCACGGGAGTTACTGAGTGCACAGCACCTTCTCCCGTCGGCAACGTTACGCAGGGCGCGCCAGGTGGAGGTACTCCCCCCAGCCTGGCCCAGGTCGTACGGCCCTAACGCCTGACCTGGCACGGGGGTTATGGGGTGCAGACACCCTCCCCCGTCGACGACCAGATTGTCGCAACACCTGTAAAGGCTACTCTACTAAGACGTGCGGATAAACAAACATGACTTACCGCAGAATCACTCTTTCGGGACGGACAGGCACGGTTCACACACTCACCCACCAAACTATTTTACAAAAATGCCAGCCGCCGAAAGTGCTCGCATTCTTATAGTCTAGCTTGGTGGTTACTGAGCGGGTGAATCCGAAGGGGAATTCTCTCTCGCCATCGAGGCCCGAAGATCCGATTCCTTTTCTCTCATCTGGAGAACATTAATATTTCCTTTCACATTGAATATCGGACCTCCGCCCCCCGATCGCGGCCTGTCAGAGATTGTTAGTTGATTAAGGAATTTGTCCACTAATTTATGAATAGGGAACGCCCAATGTTCTGCTTGCAATTGCTTTAAATATGAAACGTTTATGCAAGAAAAAGGGCAAGCCACATTTCGTTCCCAACCAATAAATCGTGAAAACTTATTGAAAGGTTCCTCATTCATTCTCGAGTATCGGCTACGTCTCTCGCGTCGCCGATAGACAGATTTATTACTGTCGCCAGAATTGGAGTGCACGTGCAAGTGTTTAAAACCCTTAATAACAATATGTGTTATTCGATATTATTTTTCCGTGCACGACGTTCCCAAATTCTGACCCCGTAACAGTCGGCCATCCTGCAGCCTCAAACGCCCCCGTTTGGCTAAGATAATCCTTTAAGAACATTTCTAACCTGTCTCCCTTTTAATCATTCCCTCATTCTTCCTCGGAAGAACTCAAAACATCGCCTGGGAACCACCGCTTCAGGTGCTCCGCAGATTCCACGCTCTCGTAAGGTCTCCTCCCGGTCCGCTGAGATCCATCTACGTCTACCACAACGTATCGATCATTATTAAGTTTCTTTTTAATTCTGAATGGGCCCTTAAATTTTGGCAATAGCTTCTTGCTACCGTCGCCAACTGGGTGTCTGTACACAACAACAAGATCACCTTCGCAATACTTGCGCGGCCTCATTCGTCGCTTATCGAACAGCTGTTTCTGTTTAACCTGCTGTAGCGCAATTCTTTCTTGAACAATCTTCCTCCGCGAACTAAAATCTCGCGTCGCGGATCTCTCAGGCTGTATTTCCGCTGTTAGCGCTGCGTCAGCCGGCGCTCTAGGTTTGAATCCCATCAATAATTCGCTAGGCGTCGAACCTGTACTCGCATTTCTCGTGTTGTTTAATGCAAACTGTATGTTGGGGAGATGTTTCTCCCACAATTTCTCTTCTTTCACACTAGTTGCTAGAGCGCTCAATATAGTTGAGTTGTACCGCTCTACTTGTCCGTTAGCCCTAGGCGTCGCCACAGCATTCAAAACGTGTTTAATTCCGTTTTCTTTGCAAAATTCTTCGAAATGTTTTGACGTAAAAGCGGTACCACGGTCGGATATTAATCGTGTTGGTACGCCGTACACCTTCCTTATTTCCTCGAGAAATTTTATCACTGATGCGGTGGACGTTGTCTTCACCGCTTGCAAACAAATGAATTTCGTGAACGCATCTATCACTGCAAATATGTATCTTTTTCCGCCCGTGCTTCGATTAAACGGGCCTAGATGGTCTACATGTACCGTATGGAACGGTATCGGGACCTTTTCTACAGGATGTAAAAGTCCTTCCTTTTTACCAGTCTTCGACTTATGAACAAGACATCGTACACATGTTTGGATGTACTTCTTAACATATTCCTCCATCTTTGGAAAAAAGTACGTTTCCTTTAGCTTGTCTAGCGTTTTCTCGAGACCAAAATGTCCCAACTCGTCATGATTCGCTCTCACGACCTCGCGTCTCATTCCACGCGGAACTATCCATCGCATTCCATCCTTCATTTTTTTGTACAATTTGTTGTCCTGCAGCTTGTATTCGGCGTGTAATTTTTCCGAATATTCGTCAGTTGGCGCCTTCTCCAATAAATTGCGAATCGCTTGCAATTTAGTGTCAGTCATTTGAGCTGCCATCACCCAATCGTCGGGCTTTATCCGAAATATATAATGAGCGATTATTTCCTCGCCATTATCTTTCCCTTCATCAACAGCGTTTCTACTTAGCGCGTCCACATGTCTCATCCTTGTTCCGGCACGATGTTCCATCGTAAAATCGTATTCTTGTAACTGCAGCCACCATCTCGCGATTCGCGGTACAAGATCTTTCTTTTCGCTTGCCATTCTCAGCGATTGGCAGTCGGTCACAACCTTGAATGGTTTGCCAATTAGATAGACTCTAAATCGTTTCAACGTCTCCACGACTGCTAGTGTCTCCAATTCGAATGAGTGCCATTTACTTTCTGCTGTTGTTAATTGACGGCTGTAGTATTGCACCGGCTTTAATTTTCCTTCCTCGTCGAATTGTAAAAGTATTCCGGCAATTCCGGTTTGCGATGCGTCTGTGTGTATCTCCGTCGCGGCATCGGCGTTATACACCGCAAGTATCGGTCGCTCTTGTAGTTTTTCCTTTAAAATTCTAAACGCTTTCTGTTGGTTCTCTGTCCATTCCCACGGCACGTCCTTGTGCAACAGTTTCGTTAATGGTCTACTTATTTGCGCATTATTTGCAATAAATTTTCTAAAGTAACCAGTCAATCCTAAAAACTGCCTAACATGATGAACGTTTTTCGGTACGGGAAAGTCGGCAACAGCTTTGATCTTTTTCTCTCCGGGTCGAATTCCTTCTTGGGTTATCTCGTGTCCCAAGTAATTAATTTGTTCCAGGAGGAAACAACACTTCTCCGGATTGAGTGTTAAATTATTTAAACGTAGAGTTTCAAATATTCTTTTCAAACTTCTCAATCCTTCCGCGAAGCTTATACTCGGCAATAGAACATCATCCAAGTACGCTAACGCGACCACGTCCGTTAGCGGTGCCAATATCTGGTTAATAATTCGCTGGAAAACACTGGGTGCGTTCGCTAGTCCAAACGGCATTCTTTTAAATTCGTATTGTCCGTCACAAGTGACGAACGCCGTCTTCGCTATGGATTCCGCGCCCATCTTCACTTGATAATACCCCGAAAACAAATCCAGTGTGGTGAAATATTTAAATCCTCTTAGACGATCCATCTGATCTTCTATTCGGGGTAGCGGATGGCGATCTTTGTGCGTGATTTTATTCAACGCTCTGTAATCAACGCAAAGGCGTTTCTCGCCATTAGGTTTATTAACCAGTAATATCGGTGAAGCGTATTCCGATGATGACTCCTGCACGATGTCCGCGTCTAGTAGCTCTTTCAACATCTTCTTGACGAGCTCTCTCTCGCTGTGTGCCATCCTGTATGGACGATATGAAACCGGCTTGTCAGTGTTTAATCGCAAGTTCATTTCTCGTCCAACAGCGCAACCCATTTCTTTTAAATCGACAGCGAAACAATCCCTGTACTCATTTATTAGCGTTAACAGGGAACGCTTTTCTTCGGCCGACAAATTTTCATTCATTCGCAGTTCATCTGCGGTTAAGATACGTCTGGAATCATCTTCGTTGGCGATCTTCAGCACTTCCCGGCCTTCTTCGCAAATTTGTCCCCTGGCGATGACCTCATTCTTTCGCAAAATTAGTTCCTGCGGCGCTAGATTGTACAGCGGCACTTTGCATCGTCCTTCGTCTGCGATTCTCAGTATGCAGCGCGGCACTAAGCCTTCTTCGCCTTCTTTGCATCGCATGCTGGATTCCACGTACACTTCTCCGGTTAGATCCGCTTTGCAGGAAATGTACCCAACATAATTTTGCGGTATTAGCGTGTCTTCTTCCACGACAAATTCTGCGCGTTTCTTCCTGATGAACCTTAGTTTGGTGTCATCTTTGTGCACAATCACGTGCGGCAATTCGGTGAAAGGATTCCCGACTATTACGTCCGTTTCTTGTACGCAATCTTCCACGACCAGAAATGTTAATTGTGCCGAACATTCTCCAACTTGAACGTTCAGCGGAGCCGTAATCCCCAACGGCATGACCACGCCACCTCCGTACCCTTTTATCGCGGTACGTTTCTCGTTTTCGATTGAACATTTCAACATTTTCGCGGTGCTTTCTTTCATCAGCATAACTGACGAGCCGAAATCAACAAAACCCTTCAGCCAAGCATTCTCTACTTTTACCGCTAAGAAATACTTATTGTCTAATCCTACCTTATTGTTGGTAGTTGACCGCACTTCTTTCTGGTCCCTGTGCTGAGCACATTCGCTTGCTCGGTGGCCCGCTTTTCCGCATCGGAAGCATCTAAAGGGATCTCTCGGCCATTGTTGCCGCCTATTCTGCGGCGGTTTGTACGGTGCCGGCCTAGGTTTGTAGAAACTTTTCTTGCTCGATGTCGCGGCTGGTTTTGCAGTGGTCGGTATCGCCCTCAGAAATTGCAGTAATTGCTCCGGCGCCGTGAATTTCCCAGCTCCTGCTGCCGCCTGGATCGCCTCTTCCTTTAGGCCGCCTATTAATAGGCTAATCTTTATTTCGTCGCTGAACTCAATTAGCTCCATTAACGCCATTTTCTCGTAGTAATACGTTAAGTACGATTCTTCCGGGAGCTTCGTGCGATTTAATATCTTCCGCAGAATCTCTTGGTAGTCCACCTTTTCCGGAAATGCCTTCACTAGCCTTTCCTTCCATTCCTCCCAAGAAAAACTCAAATCGCTTTGCGACTCGTACCATGTTTTGGCCAAGCCTTTCAGATTGCTCGTCGCGACGTAAATATATGTGGGCTCCATCCACATATTCACCTCGCCCAATTGCTCAATTTGCTTTAGGTATTTGGTAATCGACGAGAATTCACTCGCCGGATCGAACGGCGGTATCGGCATCGACGGCGGAACGCTTTGCCGTACCTGTGCCGGTGCCGTATTTGCGCTCTTTATTTCCTTGACGCTCTTAGCGAGCTCAAGTATGACGCTCGACAATTCTTTTATGTCGTCGCCCTTTCGACCCCTTTTACTGGGTCCTGCAACTGAGGCACTAGCTTCCGCAGGCTTCGCCTGAACGGCGCTATTTCGCTTTCCTGTTTTCTTTCCAACCATTTTCCTTAATGACAAAAAAAACGACAAAATACAGCGACCACGAAGACCTTACATTTTTACATATACATATTCAAGAGGGGATGAATAAAACGGCAATATTTTCTTTATTCAGAGACACAAACAAATAATACGAGAAAGAAAATAACTTTCTCTCAACAGGAGCATTCTTTGCTCCACCACTGTCTTCCTCTGTTGTGTACTTTTCATTATTTGGAGAATTTACCACATCTTTATGTGAGAATAACCAACATCAATACAAACAATTCTCCAATACGACCAACAAGAAATTACCCCTCGTAATTTCGGTCATCACCAATAACAACAACACAACAAGTACACAACAAAGACATTGCAACCATAAAAACTCAAAGGATCATCTTATTGTCCATTTCTTTCTACAGAAGGCCAGTGTCTTTTAAGCATAAACCGATGTGCCAAAGGTCAATGACTATCCCACTTCTGAGATTGTAACATGGGCAAATTTTATTTTCTTTTTTTTTTCTTAAAAAAAGTGCAACACAATACGCAATGATTTTATTTTTGTGTTCTCGGGTCTTGACCTGGCACACTCGGTTTTCCCCGACTACTGGCCTGGCTGCTGTAATGAAAGAAATGCACACATGAACCAAAGGGGTTCAGTAAGACATGCAGGTCTAAACTACAAAAGAAACTAACTATAGGGGCCGCATCGACAGGGCTTCACGCACGTGAAATAAACCCTGCCGAACCAGACGCATCTGTCGTTCCCGGGAATCTTGTGGTCTCCGCCACTCACCCACGACGTCCCCTCCGTTGCTGCAGCCGGAGTTTCCCCCAAGACTGCACCAGGAAGACTCGCAAGTCTTGACAAAGCCTGGCACGGGAGTTACTGAGTGCACAGCACCTTCTCCCGTCGGCAACGTTACGCAGGGCGCGCCAGGTGGAGGTACTCCCCCCAGCCTGGCCCAGGTCGTACGGCCCTAACGCCTGACCTGGCACGGGGGTTATGGGGTGCAGACACCCTCCCCCGTCGACGACCAGATTGTCGCAACACCTGTAAAGGCTACTCTACTAAGACGTGCGGATAAACAAACATGACTTACCGCAGAATCACTCTTTCGGGACGGACAGGCACGGTTCACACACTCACCCACCAAACTATTTTACAAAAATGCCAGCCGCCGAAAGTGCTCGCATTCTTATAGTCTAGCTTGGTGGTTACTGAGCGGGTGAATCCGAAGGGGAATTCTCTCTCGCCATCGAGGCCCGAAGATCCGATTCCTTTTCTCTCATCTGGAGAACATTAATATTTCCTTTCACATTGAATATCGGACCTCCGCCCCCCGATCGCGGCCTGTCAGAGATTGTTAGTTGATTAAGGAATTTGTCCACTAATTTATGAATAGGGAACGCCCAATGTTCTGCTTGCAATTGCTTTAAATATGAAACGTTTATGCAAGAAAAAGGGCAAGCCACATTTCGTTCCCAACCAATAAATCGTGAAAACTTATTGAAAGGTTCCTCATTCATTCTCGAGTATCGGCTACGTCTCTCGCGTCGCCGATAGACAGATTTATTACTGTCGCCAGAATTGGAGTGCACGTGCAAGTGTTTAAAACCCTTAATAACAATATGTGTTATTCGATATTATTTTTCCGTGCACGACGTTCCCAAATTCTGACCCCGTAACATAAAAAACGTCGAGTTGTTGGGATAGAAAACGGACTTTAGAAAGGTACTTTTGTTATCGAAAAAGTAGTAACCGAAGCCGAATGGAATGGAAGAAAATACCAGAGAACAATTTTTGCTTTACTAGCATTCTTTTCCCCTTTTTAATGTTTCCATTTTTGAAGAGAGTAACTAGTGTAACGGTATGAAAGTTGTTTATCAATTGAAGGAATGAGCGGAAGAAACAAAATGAGAAGTAACACAGAAATTGTATGAAAGTGTCGTTGAGGAGATAGAAACAAAGAGAGTGAAAAGTATACTTTTGATTTGATTGAATATTATGATACGTTTCAGGCAGTGAACGAATAAAAGGAAACGGCACACAACGGAAATGATAGCGCTATAAAATTTTTAATGTCCATAAATTATTGTTATATTCGATTCGGTTTATTATTCCTCTGCGGCCGCAAATAAGGCAAAAGAGCGTAACTGAAATTTGATGCAGTAACGGATAGAATAAGAAAACTATTAAAATTTGATGGTATAAACTCAAAAGGCGCCCGTTTTTAATTCCCTTCGCCTTCGCTTCACCTCTTTGCTAATTATTCCAATTTATGTATATCCCATAAACTCAATTCGCATTTTATCCATACACGTGCATTTTAATAATTCTTAAATTTCTTTTTCTCGCATTTCCTATTTGGATTAAAATGAGAAAAAACCGTTTAAATTGTACAAGAGCTGGCAGTGGCAGCGCATTAAAGAAATAACGTACCTACGCTATTAGTTTTCTATAATAATGAAACTCTATTAAAATGGAATTTATGTGTCGAAAATAGCAAGATTTTCCTCTCTACGAATGGAAAGAAAACTTGCAAAAAAAACTACCGAACCAATTTAGCCATTTAAACAGAATTCTCTCGTTTCACATTACTTTAAATTGTCATAAGTGAGATTCAATTAAGTTCGCATAGTTTCTTTCAGTCGAAAACTGTTAATTGAGAACCACGTCCAATTAAAGGCATTTAAATTGTTTATTGTGTATTTTATTTTATATGAATTAAATGGCATCAAGTTTGGGCGATGCTGGAGTTGATTAAACTACAATTAGGATGTAATCTTTAACCCATCGAAACACTGATACATTTATTACTGGTATCACCTAAACCGGAATGAATTACAAAACAGAAACCGAAGATTTTTTTATCCTTATTGGGCCGTTTGTTTAATTGGGCTTAAGCAGTTTTGTTGATAATTAAAGGATAATGAATGAAGTTTTATTTATTATTTAATTAGTCGAGTCCTCATCATCATCTAACTATCATTAATAGCAATAATCCATTATTTTATCATTCTAATTGCTGTCATCGTAGAAGAAGCGAAATCAAATTTCACGTTCAATTTAGTGGAAGAATTCCATCGATGAGTGGGATACGAATGTTGCTAACGATTCTTCATTGCGAAATTATTGCTATCGAAGCAATTAGATTTATAAGAGTCTCGTTTCGTATCGAGTTGTAGACTAGAAAAGCGAATTGCTGTAACTGGAGAATTATCTACACTCGATTCTCTTAATTTCTCCGCAATGGTTACTACTTTAAAGAATCAAGGAAGAGAGAAATGGAACGTGGAAAATAATAGGATGGATTTTGAAGAATTATGGTGCTTTGATAAAAACGAGAATGTGTAGAAAAGATAATGCAACAATAAAATGCGGTTTCTAGACGTATACAGTGATATCAGAATATGTGTCGGTGTGATGGAGATGAAATTGTGTAATACTTCATAATTTTATTTTTCCTTTGGGAATAACAACAACTACTGGTAACAACTAGAGAAACTTGAATGCACTTCGTGAATACAATTGCTTCCAGTTTCTTTTTCTCGTTACTTTTGAAACGTATCTTATTATTACTACCTTGTTTTATTATTATTACATATTTGTTTATGTTAAAGCATAACAATAACTGAATAATGTTACCTTCATACATGTTTAGTTGTTGTTCTTGTAGCGTTTAACTACTTTCTTATTCCCAAGTATGAACAGATTTAGATAGAAAAAGAGGTATTTTTGCTTATTAATACTACTACTACTCCTGGAATAGTTAAGAAAGGCAAACAATTCATTTGCACAATACTTGAATTTACCTACATAAAAAGTCACTAACAAGTAAGCAAAATTTCAATTACACGTGCATCAATATTATTTACAACTACTTCTTAAGATTTGAATAAAACTTTATGCTTGAAGTAAATTTATTCTTTAAATAGTTCAATCCAAATTAGGACGCCTTTTATTTCAGTTGATTGTTTCGCGATCAAACTTTTTTCAAACTCGATTTAAGCGGTCTTAATGAAAATCATATTTCACGACACGGCTTACAGTCTTTTTTATCATTTCAATCGGCATTAATTAAGTGTGTGTCGTTAATTAATTTTGCAAAACTTCGCATTCATTCGCTTCGAAGCGATTGCTAACCATCATAAATCCGTAAAGCGCCTAACAAATCAGTTAATATCATTATCGTCATCATCATATTTCGCGTTATTCTAGAAATAAATGGATGACGGTGACAAATTTTAATACTGACAATAAACGATGGTATTAATTGATATTAATTTTCCAATACGCATCACATCGCATTACGCCAGCCTACATTGTCAATTATTATTAACGGTTTGTGACAAAAATATAAATTTTTCATTTCGCAAAAATTGATTTTATGAAACATCTCTACCAATTTATCATTGAACGTGTTATTGATTCTGTATATTTCGTGCTGTTCAAAAAGGAAAAAAACAATGGGGCCAATTCTATAATAATAATGAAGCGTCCAAAGAGCCAAATCCTGGACAGATTTTGGAACACTTTCTTTAAGATTTATTATAAACATATTAAGAATAAGAACAATAATTTACGTCGAGAGAATTCCACTAGTTATAAATCAAAATATTTCCTAAATAAATAATAAAATAACTAAAAATAATCCTTGCGAAGGAAAGTGGGAGGTCTTACAGCCCGCTAAACTGCCAGCAATTTCCTCCTCCTTTTATCACCAACATCTTCAACTACTTTCCAACAGCCGTTTTGTTTGTATTTGGATTTATTTAAAACACTTTTTTCCTTCTTATTTCTGTTTGATAAATGACTTCCTTCTCTCACTAACCGATTCGAATTTTCTTCTTCAGAATTCTTTCTTTCACATTGGCTGAAAAAAAAAAAGAATGCGTCCCAGTTATATAAATGCATAAATATCAGATTTAAGTAGATCCTTTCCTCTCTCTCTCTTTCTCTTTGCCTTCTTGTAATTTTATTTTTATTTCGGTTAGAATCATTAATCAAAAAAACCAAAAGAAAAAGTTTACGTTAATTTAACACGATTAAAATTAGCATCTCTCTCTTACTCCCTTTGTCTATGCATATAGAAATTTTTGTTGGTCCTTTTTAAATCCATTCTTCTCCTATCAATCTTAGTAAATGGCTCAGCCATTTTCAGCTCTTTTTCTCTTCAAAGCATTAAGGTTAAAGCGAACGCTTTTAATGATAATGCTTTGGACCAACAAAGACAGAGCGAGGGAAAAAATTAATGTTTGCTTAATTATTACACGACAAACTCTCTCTCTCTCTCCGCCTCTCTTTCGCCTTGTCCTCTTTCTGCCGTATCTTTTTTCCTTTCTTCTGTTAGTGGTCGTACATAAAAATTTATTAGACTTGAAAAAGTTTTAATTGATTTTTAAACTCTCCGCCTACACGATGCGATTTAATTTCGAATAAATTCGGCAATTTGAAACCGTATTTAATTGCACATCCGTTATTACGTCGATTAATTACGAGCGATGAATATTAAGTGCATTTCGTTGTTAATTAATTAGAAATTGGCCAAAAAATATTCACGTCTAGCGTTCGCTGAATTTATTCAGATGCGTGGATTCGGGGATTATTAATGCGTTCGGAACAATACTATAAATCCGCGATCGAGCGAACGATTAAATATCGACCTCGGTGTAATTACTTTAATAATGGTAGGTCTCTAATTAGATGTGAGAGGTCGTTTTAATAGAGAAGGTCTCCTATGCCGATTTCCCACTTTATATATACGAAGTTGCCTACCGCACACACACATGTACATACGTATATTATTGTGAATGGATAATAGCTCGACGAATACCAGCTTTCAGGTGAATTCGGCGAAACTTTCAACGAATCACCTCCTCTTCTTCCTCTTCCCGAATCCTCTATAACATCTTAATTACGTAGCAATTGCGTAAAATGAATCGTCGTCCTTTTTTCCCCTAACATTTAATTTGGTGTTATTAGAATTAATTTCAGACCGATATTGCCTTCGATCTTTCGTAATTCGTTTAATTGTTTTCATATGCTGTTGCAATTTTTGCTACGAGAGCGTTTGTCGTTGCGTTGAAATGTAAACAATTGCCTAAATAATTTTATCGCCGTTACTACAACGGAAAAAGTTACTTAAACGATCTAATTTGTCTCGCTTCTTTGCTGCTTTCCTTCCGTGCCTTTTATATTAAAGAACTCTTATGGGAATAAATGCAGCATTTATTACGAAGAGAATGTTACAATTTTCTTTAACAATTGCAATACCATTTTACAAGGCCCGATGCAGATGGTATTAATGAGATAGATTGGAAATTTATTCTTGATGCTTACGAGTTAATCAATTGAAATGGATTTCTGTTAAGAACAAGGAGCGAACAAAGGAAATGAGAAAGATGTAGCTTCACTCTTAGTAAACGTTATTTATAATTCTCTGAGTTATTCAAGAGTATCTCCTAGTAGACTCGATTGATTTATATAAGAGATACAGTACGAGGAAGAAAAAGGAAAGAGCGCAGCAAAAAGAAACAGAGATGAAGTAGACGAAACATTGTAATTAGTATTTTCAGGTAATTGGTTTCAGAGTTGCTAATCCATATTATCGACGACGAAACAGTCGCGTTGTTATTTTCTTTCTCTCAGCATATAAACGAAGTTTTTCTCGCCTCTTTCTCATTACTCCCACCTTTTAAAGTTTAATCCATAAAATTAGGTGCACTTCACTGAATTTAATTTAAACGATAAATTTTAATAATTATAACTTTTCAACGCGTGATTTCGTAATTCATAACGGGCGGCGGTCTCTGTTTTGTTGTATAATTTTTTCCCTCGTCGAAAATGAAAACTAAAAGCTAGAGAACGAAATAAAACATAATAAACGTAACACAAACGAGGGAAATTTATTGGTCTCTATAAAGAGCGTCTTTTTTGGGAACAGTTCCCGTTATAATTAGCTGCAGTTTTATTTTATTCAATTTCTCTTCGGGTTTGTTAATTGCAATAACGTTCGCCATATTAATTTTAAGCATTTTTTCGTTTTGTATTCCTTCATCTCTTGTTCTTTCTCTATCATGCTTGTACAGCATCAACCCTTTATTATTGTTGTATGCAGTTGTTCTTGTTATGTATATTTCTGTTTATTTGAGCGTGTAATTTGTACCAAAAAAGTTGGATAAAAATCGCACGCCAACACACAGGAACGTTTGTAAAATGGGAGAAAATATATTTGCGTGGTAAAGTTGCATATTCAACTAACGTGAAGCAGCAGGAGCAGCAAACGCAAAACAACCAACAACCATAACAGCAAAAAAATTGTTAGAGTTTTTAATGACCGAAACATACATATTTACGAGTGGAATGGAATAGCACATTTAGTTTCTACCTGCCTGCTTTATAATACGTACTTGCAGCAATGTTTTTTCTATTTAGTTGCAACAATAGAATTAAAATCTGCGATGGAAGCAATATATTATTCCACTGCAAGTGCCTTTTGCATAAATTGAATCTTTGAAAGTTAGATTTCCATCGATATTATTTATTTCGTTACCTAAAACAATACAAAAGCTTTTTAAGTGTGGTGTCACTTTAATAATATTCAATCAAATGAAAACCATTCCGTATCTTTCGTGAATTATTTATTGAGATCAATTAAGAGTTTCGAAATCGGCGAAACTCGCAACACACAAATTTCGCTTTATAAATAATGTGCACCTAACTAATTTTACTAGTGAGTTCGTAGTGGTTTTGACCGCTATGTAAACCATGTGGTTCATTTCCCATCTGATAGTAACTGTTCGCCTTCTTCCATTTCCAGAATATTTCCAAAACAATTCTAAACAATTCATCGAACTGTTCCTATCGGAATCAACTTTAAATCCGCGCCACATTTGCATTCTAACATTTTAATAATAATGCTTGTTACATTATTGGAATTTATCTGATTTAAATATACATGAAACATTTCCATTTATAGAAACGAGGTTGTTATTTTCAAACGTTCAATCGCTTAAAACTAAATTTTCGTGTAATAATTATGAGAATCTGACTTATTAATACTTTAGTTTTTTATAATTGATGTTGAGTGAAAGATTTCTGTTCCCTAGAAAGTACGCTACACGAATTAACTTATTCATTTAATTAAATACATCAGACTTCGCGCTAATTACTTCAGTTAATTGTTTTAACATTCAACATGATTTATTATTATTAATTTGAATATTAAATTAAAACGCTTTGAAGGAGAACACAAAATCAATAGAATATTATACGATAACGTTATGAATGATGAAACAATGATTTATTTGTAATCTATCAAGAAAGCGGCAAGAATTTGACGGAAAACCTAAGAATAAATACAAAACAAAGGCGTATTTTTTGCACGGAAGTTATTGTTGCATCACATAATTTAATTTTTAAATATTTGATTATTGCGAAAAAAAAGAGGCTTGCTAAGGCAAGTAGATTGTAATAGTACATTGTTTTTGTTGTAGTAGCACTAATAATACTGACAACAGGAGTATGAAAACTTTTCCAAATTGTCTCTTCAAAAGGTGCACCTATTGTGCTTAAGTACAATATTAAGTATTAATGCTTTTAGAGCTTCGTACATTGTACCGGGGCCTTGCTTACTATCTCTTTGTGCATATAATGCTAAAGAACATCTCAGCTTGCTGGCACACAAAGTAGCTGATTCCTACTTTTTATTCCACTTACATAAACATGTCTGTTATTTTTTTATTGAAAACAAGTTCCTTTTAATAACTGCAAAGAGGATGATTGTAAATGTAAAGCTTTTAGTGGTTTAAAGACGTTTGAAAGTTTGATCATTTCTATAGCTTAAGTTTTGCGAGAAAAACGAAAATTAAGAAACCCTGTGGAAGTATTTTTCTTTAACTTTTTGTTCTGTTTTTGCAATCGATTTGAATTCCAATTGGCTAAACTCAATAACAATATTAATATGGTATTTACATAAAATACTATTATATTCATGATGTATTTGATTATAACATGCCACGTTGTTTCATTATTATTACTATTTTATTTTTGAAAAAAAATAGGGGCACATATCGTATACGTACGTGTATTTATAGATTATAATATGCTATAAATTTATTTATGATGAAGCATTCTAAAAAAATATTACAAAATTAATGTGTTGGGATTTAATAAAATATTATCACAATTTACATACCGTACCATATATGTTAATCTTTTTATTTAGATATTATTGTTTATAATAAAAATAGAGGGAATTATAACGATAATATTAATAATAATAACCATACATAGCAATCCAATGTAATAATGTATGTACACAGAATAATGGTAAAAAATAATGAAAGCAACCAACTTATTAATTTGCTGCTGAATAATGATTTTTATTTAAAAATAATAATTGACACTATTATTATTTCGAAGTGATTTAATTCCCGTCCTATTGTGTTTCATTTTTGGAAAATATGTAAAGAAGTAATTTAACTGAAAATACGTTGTTGTGCTGTTAATTAACATCAACTGCTCGTTTTTTAGCTTTCCATCAAACCAAACTATTTTTTAATGTGAACAAGATTCATTTTACAAATTATTTTTTGCATTGGAAATAGGTAGAGGGATTTTTTAAATCAATTCCGTTCCCTTTATTTTTTTATGCTACGTTTTACATGTTATTGGAAAATTTGTGTTTACTGTTCGTATGAATTTAATTCAATTTCCTGAAATTCGAAATTCTAATGGAGAAAGGAAAAAAATTATTAACAACGTTTCAAATATAAATTAATAATTAATAACTTTCACGTAGCGCTACAAATAATTATTGCAAATTAAATTGCCTAATTGGATTCATCACGTGAAAAATATTATGATGAGCAAAAACATGACAGTTCAGCTGTAACAAAATGCAAAAGTTAGTTACAACATTTTATTATTGAAACCCTTTTTTTCTGCAATTTTGTCATTTTATTATTGTATCTCACACTTGATTTTTGTTAATTTAATACGGTTTTTGCGTTCTTTTTACTCACAAAAAAATATTGGAAACAAATTTAATTAAAGCTGGAAATAATAGCGTTTTTTATAAAATGGAAAATTGTTTTTTGTTACAAAAAAAATCACATATAAAATCCGAAAAGTGGAACGTGTTCTGACAAACATAATTCAAGGAATGGTCTCATGAATGAATGAAAATATTTCATGAATTTTCTATAATTCACTTCTACGATTTCCTTTTCGTCCCACACTATTTCCTACCATTTATTTTCTGGGAGCGCGTGAATGGTATCCTCTCGCTTTTCATCCAGGGGCCAAAATATATTCATTAACCTTCTAACGCACCAATTCAAACGTGTAATATGACCGTAGTATCCGTCCAGTTTCTTCGTTCGTATGTTATAACATACACTCCGTATAAAAGAGATCTATCTAATAAAATCCCGAAAAAAAAATTGGCAGAAAGGTAGAGAAATGGGAAGAAAAATGAGAAATTGTCGAGAGAGAAGGAGAGAGCGAGTGAAATGAAAGAGTAGTCGGAATAAGAATTTTATATACAATTTGCTCCTTTTCTGGCCAATCGTACATCCACCTAATACCATGTACCATTTGATAAGGATACGTATGAATGTAGATAGGTAGCTGCTGCTGCTACATCTTTGGACTACCACTACACATCAACTACTAAGGTTTCACTTGTACCGTCCACAATTTAAAAATGTCTGATTCCTTTTGCTCCTGTTTTCCTCTCCTTTTATTTTTCCTTATTTCTCTTCCTTTTGGCTCGGCCAATTTCAAAGGTCGAATCAATATTCGCTATATAATACATGTAACATAAGGAATTTTTCGTCGTTTTCATTTCTTATTTCTACTTCTCTGTTTATTCGTACCCCTTTCTACGACTTTCCCTATTTGTTTTCTACCATCGATTAATTTTCGGAAAGTTATTATCGCGGGGTTTCCATCGTCCAACAATTTCCATTCGAACGCACATATTTAAACGTGGTAACGGTTTTATTTAAATTTTCATCAAACCAAATATTAGTTCAGCGAACAACAAAGTTCAACGTAAATATCTCTTATTGTTGACACGTAGAATTAATCCGGAAAGTAAGTTAGTTGTTCGGTATGAGCGTAAGACCGCAATCCAGCGTTTAAATTTATTATTTTATTACGGACGAATGTTGTGCGTTTTAGGCGGCTAACGACTGTTGATGAAGTTACGAGAGAGAAATTGATGCTTAATTACGGAAATTTGTTGTTTCCCCCGAATATTTTTCATTTTAAATTGAATCAAATTAAATACAACGAGTAACCCTACCGACGTGCCAGATTAATACAATTTTGCACTCCAACAACCATCTTTGCAATTTCCACTTATTTATTATACTTTTCGAACCAGTAGATGTGGCAAAAATTCGCATATTTGCATCAAACATCGCTGCGTGTTAAATCTCGTTTTGTAATTATATGTATTTTCATGAAAAACAAAACGTTCCTGGTACACGTAGAATTTAGAAGCGTGGCACTGCACGCATAGATTTTTATTCCAAATAAATTTATTTGCCTCGACTTTTCCCCGATTTTCATTGATAGTGAATGTGCCAAAATGGCGTAACTTCAGGAAAATTACGAAAAATTCACACCCTTACGTTGCCTCTTTTGCGACTAACAATTGGTGACGAATTCGCTCTACAATTTAAATCAAAATCCGACTTTTTGGGGCCAGCCCTTCTTGAGAACGATCCGCCGTAGCTTTTGTCCAGTGTTAATTACATAAAATATTATCGCGTTTTGTTAATATTAATGTTTCGTTAAGAACATATGAAGAAACACATTTTCTTCATAGTAGAAAAAACTGTTTGTATTTGAGACTAAGACTAAGGATAAGAAAACTATAAACGAAAATTTCAGAATGGAAGAAAAGGGAATCAAAAAACAGGTTAACAAAGTTGACAATAAAATAACATTAGAGACGTTTCTCTTAGTGCAGAAATCGCCGGAGACCGTCCGTACGACTCGACTTTAATCCGCGCCGGAATTTATGGTTTCCAAGCTAAATATTCATGCGCTTTGTTTTCATTTTTTCTTCCTTCTTCGCATGCTTTTATTAAATTTCTCTCAATATCGTGCAACAACGATCTTTATAGCTGCAGTTGTAGGACCGGGGCGATAGTAGCGGCAAGTAAGTGGCCATAGTGGAACGGAGACGGTGAATAATATCAGTATTCAGTACGTTACGAAATTTTATGAGTGGAATGTTTCCTTTAGTGTTACAACGAAGCCCCGAGCCGCTGCGGTGGTACGCAAGGAAGAAGTCGATGGCGGAGGAGGGAAGCAAAGAAAAAAATTCTTTTTTCATATATTTTATCCATATATAATCCGCGATAAAAAACGAATCGATATGCAAAATACAAAAGGAAAAAAAATGAATCAGGGAGTGAGAATAGAGAAGGGTAAAAACTGGAATATTATCATATCTTACCGCAACAACAAGAAGAAGAAAAACGAAGAGGAAAAACCAAGATTTTATTCCCAAATGGAACATTTTCGATGAGATAAATTTCCAGTCAAATTGTTTAGCAACAAATTCTCATAATGCTTTTTGAATTGCGTACGTATATGTATAAGAAAGAAAACGTTTGCGTTTAGCATTTTATTTAATATCCAATAATTATGGGAGACTAGCAAAGTTTTACATCATTTTTTATACTTAAAATAGCAACTTTTATTCAACCTTCTGGTTGATAATCGTGCATGTGATATTATGAAAGGATTTGCATGTTTAAAAAAATGAAGAGTAAAGGATGCGAAATGAATTTCATTTCAGAAAACTTTATTAAATTTAAACTGGTCCGTCGAAATAATTTATTATGCCCATTGCGATGATGACGTGAAGTTTGTTTGTTGATTCGCAATTTCAGCAACTTTTCCCCGTTGTTTTACGAACGAAAAAACAAAAGTAGTTCGTACGTTTAATAAATGTGCAACGTTAAAAGCGAATTCTATCCGCCACATATAAGTAATTGTTATTGTTGCAATTTAATATTTAAATACTATTGTTCGTCTTGCAGTCTCCATGAATTAATCATAATAGGTAATTAGAATGTTGGATTGCTTTGTAAATTTTAAAACTCATGAATAATTTGTTGCGCTTTCGAAAATTTAAAAAAAAATCGTAAAAGAAAGAAAAAGTTTGCATTTTAATCCATCTAACGAAGGGTTTTCAGAATTTTAAGTTTATATCTAAAGGTTGATACCCTGTCCGGAATTATTATGAAATTTAAACCAAAACTAATTTGTACCGAATTTTCTGTGTACACACAAAATTGTTTTTTGCTTTGAATAAAATCACAATTTGACATTATGCAAAATGCACGTTTTCCGGCATTATCGTGGCATAAAATTCGCGCAAAATTCAAAATTATAAGTTATGAACGGATGCATAAATCATTCAAGTCTACAACGTTAGTTTAGTAGTAGTAGTGGATACAGTTTATGTTGGTTGTTATTACGGCAAGAGATAGACCGTGGAGAAAAATGCGATACGATGGGTCCATCCATTAAAAATACACTCGGTCTCGGTTATTATTACCACCAAGCCGTACTTCCGCTATTATTATTACCGTCAGCATTAACTAGTAAAGCGTGGTAGCGGTCTTCGTGAGATTTTTATTTTAAACTTCTTTTTATTACTATTAGTTCTTTCTGTAAGTTTTATTTGAAGCCAAACAAAACTTTCCTGTTTATATATTTAGAGCGATCGACAATCAATAACGAGCCGAATATTTGAATATGTTAATTTAACTTGCCATCATTTCTGCCAACCAGCAGTGTGTGTGCAAGGTCACGGATTCCCGATCGTTGATGATGTATTTTGTGGAAAGTGGAATAAATTTGACCCAAAAGCATGTTTCCAATATTGTTTAACTAAATTAACGTCTGTCAATCCATTCAAATATAATTCGATAAAGTAGGAAATTATGTATTGAATATTTCCAAGCAAATACGAAATTATGTTAACGAGTTTCGCCTTCGTAACTTTTTCCTTTCTTCAAGTGGAAGTGTTCTTAAGGAGGATTCGTATTTGAGCATTTTAATGTAAAAAAAGCAAACGGATCAAACGTTGATTCAATTCCATTTAAAAACGCTTTCTTTTATTAATATGCTCTCGGGGAAATTCCTCGCGTTTCTTTTCACTAGTGCCTTTTCGCATGATTTGTATTTGCTGATTAATTTGCTCTATTACTTTACAGCACTTGTTCGTCCCTTAATAGGCATCGATAGCGAGCGGAGAAACCATTTCAATTCTTACAAACACATTTATTCAATTGATCCTTTACATGCAACGTTTAAATGTACAAATATTTGCAGACGAACCCAAGTTATTATTTTAAAATGTCATTGTCTCACGTTTACATTCTCGAAGGGTACGATTCATTTTAATAACAAATACGATTTGGTTCCACCTAATAATGCGAGTTGACAATTTCATAAACTATGAAAGTCTATTGTCGATTTATTTAAAGTTGTTACGCAGATTTTATTCGGGAATTTCTACAGAAGAAAATACATAGAGCAAGAACGAATGGCGCCAATTATCGATAATACATTTACGTGCACGTTTGAATAGAAAGAGAGGAAATCGGATTAGAAAACCTGAAAAAGTGAGTTGGGAAAGCGCGAGTACGAATGATAACATTCAAAGTTCATCGAACATAAATCTTCTCGCTGGAAATGTGATTTTCATATAGAATAATAAATGTAACTGTTATTGTTAGAATGGCACGTTACATTCACAATTTTTATTCTTCGTCTCTCGCTCTCTCTCTCTCTCTCTCTCTTTTCGTAACGCATACAAGGTTGAGCGAAATCAATCAAAATGCGAAATTGTAACACTATCGCAATAATACGACTAATAATCTGCCTTTGTAATAAATTATTGTGCATCTATCTTCTATTGTAATTCTATCGATTACAAATTGGCTATTTTATTACCGCTTTTCTCCGTTCTCTTTCGCGATTTCATCCGATTGAAAATGGAATAAATTCAAATTATCTCCTAAAGCAAATTACGTTGGATAATACCGTAGACTAATAGTAGTAATTAAGAGACAGGTATTAAAAGACATGACTTTTATGCGAAAAGCTCTTACACGTATATATATGTATATTCCGCTTTTAGAACACCTAGAGTAACATCGATTATCTGTTAAGCTATCCACCCCGTATTTAAGCTCTTTTTAAAACGTTAATAAATTTACAAAGCTCTCGCTTCAGACGACCGAGGTTTTACAGTGGAACGGATGTTATTATAACCGACGGGGGCATAAGTATAAACTTGAAGAATTCCTATTATTAAAATAATTCCTTTCATCCCCTTTTTATTCTCATTCTTGTTGTTGTTATTGTTGTTTCATCTTACATAAGAAAAATAAGGGCAAACAAAAAGGAAGTGAATGCAATTTTCTTTCAGTAAAAAGGTTTATCCTTAAAGTTTACAACATTTTAAATGAAGGAAAATGAAAAGAAAAACGGATTCTGTTGCGTTTATTTTTTTATTCTTCCAGTGTCGTGGACGAGGAAAGGATAAAGCTAGTAAATGCCTGCTAATAAAAGTAAATAAAAAAACCGGTTCGTGTCTATGTTTCTCGCTTTCGTTTAATGTGTGAGACAAGAAAGAAAAGCGCACACCTAAAAGTTAATTCTTTAATACGAATGCCTTAAGAAAGGAGGAACGTAAAGAAAACGTCTCGCAACTTAAGTCACGTCTCGGTCGATTTTATTCGGTACAATTTCCGTTTACAAGAAGTTGAAAACAACAACAAAGAAAACGAAACGAATTAGAAGTGAATTTCTGCGGAATTACCTTCAAGGGACAATCAATTCTTTTTCATTATCAATATTAATTGTATAATAACACTTTACTTTCGCTGGAGATATCTAAATTTCTCTTTACAGTTTTAATTAGTCCAATATAAATAATAGGGGAATCCGTAACGTTTTATATAATAAAACGGTCTAATTATTTGAAGAGCCCTCAAATTAATTAGATAATTTTAAAATAAGCACTTTATATTACTTATTACTACACGCCGTAGCAGCAGTAACAGTAGCTGGCGGTAGTTAAAGGTAAATCGTTCGTGATACGAAAGCAGGTATATAATTATAATTTAAATGAAATCCATTCGATGTAATTAATGAAAAAATATTGCCGCTCGTTACGTTTCTTATTTCGTCCCCCCATTTTCGCTGCAACCCTTTAAAATGGACAATAAAGAAAATCCTCGAATTGCGTCGCTTTTAAAACACTCTCCGTAACAAATTTCGCATTCAATTCCCTGAATAATAATTATCAACATCTATTTCAGCACGATTAATGTGCAGTCAATGAATTAACTGGTCGAAATAAAGGATCGGATTAAACGATGCCGGCGTCATAATTCATAGAGTCTTTCAGTAATTTATCCATCGGCTGTCAAAGGACTCCCAATATACCAACCGCCACCACTGCTACTAACCTTTATCTATCTTAATCCGTCCTATGTGGCCGAACCTTCTTATCACTCTTGCCGTCAAGATAAGAACCTTTTTAAAAGATGACTATATAGGCCATAGTTCGACGTTCTGCTCTTTAAATAACGATAAAATACCGACACACATTCGTTTTGGGGTTCCTTATTTTCGTCATTTTCCTTTCGTCCTTCAAATAAGTAACTGTTGCCATAAAATATTTTTCCTTCGATTACGTTTCTCTGTTCCTTTTCTTTTCTATTTAGTTTCACGGGCGGAAGAACGTGGCATGGCGGTTATTTTCTTTCATTATAAATTATTAAAGAGAAAATGCAAATAAATGGATATAAATAGAACGAAAGAAATAAGAAAATGAACCTTCCACATTGCATTGGAGGAGAGAAAGAAAGAAAAAGGCGTTAAAAAGATGGAAGGAATGGAGCAAAAGGCGAGTAGGAACATTATTTATGCCAGAATAACTTTATCGATTTAGTTCTCTAGAAAACTTTTATCACCTTAAAAATAGTTTTATGGCCACTGCTGGTGCTTCTATTACTGCTACTACTAGTGCTACTGCTGTTGGTAATAATCGCTTCTTCAGTTAACTGCCACTGGCACATGCCTTACGAGTATACTTATAAAAAAAATATTATTATTACGATTATTGGACAAATTTTTACATTTCTTTCGGTACAATCTTCCACTCATTTTATTCGTCTGCTTTGAGGGAACCATATTCGATAAATGTGGGTTGAATGTAGTACATTAAGGCCGTATTCGTGTTATTCATCGAATAGATTTTGATATAATAATTGATTTTTAACACTTTCAAAAGCCGAAATTGTAATAATTTATGCCAAACATTGAAAACGAAATGTGCTGGTTTGTCAGTTCAGTTTACTATTTAGGCCATTTCAGTTTGTTACTTTTCCGCTTATTATGAAATATACATTTTTGTAAATTAAATTTATACCAATGAAAATTGTCATTTGGAAAGCGTTAATTAATTTTAATTTGCTGCAAAGCCGTATAACTGAACATTTTCAAATTGTTACGGACGGCTGAGAGGCGTAATGACTTTTTTTATTAATTGTATAATAATTTTTAATAATTTACAAAATATGTCACAGAAATAGCACTCCAACCGTGCAAACTATTTTTGGCGAGTCATTAATCTAGCGTTCAAGTTTAGCTCTTAATTTTTCTTATGCCATCAAGTAATTAAACGTTCATTAAACTCTATTTAATAGACGTTCGAATAAATTTAAATTCAGTTTATTGTAATAACAAACGGAATAAATTAATATTTTAAATAATGATCATACTTATTTGACTGAAATAATAATTTTTCATCTTTTATTTGCAAAATGATCGCTTCAAGCAATTTTCTTTTACACCCACTCAACCTTGTAAAAAATGAGGGAATTGTAAAATTTTCCTCAAATAAATAAAACGTACTTATTTATATTAAGGGAAAACCGAAACAAAAAGTGCAATCATTTAATTCGCCGTATTATTCTTCTATTTTGATGTCCCTCTTTCCTTCCGGCTCTTTGTTCCATTCCTTTCGTTTGCAAAAGATAAGGCCGAGGAAAATGTGCGAATTATAATATTTTAAAATTCCTATGGGGCCAACGGGAAATACGACCGGCTACGTAATCTAATATTATTATAAATTATAATACAACAATGCGAGAATACTCTCAAGAAGAAATTTATTTAATTCTCTTCAGGTCATGCCGGTTTGCCAGATGCTTCTTTGTTTTAAGTTGAATTTTAACCGAATAGATTTTTGTTCAATATTTTCTTACTAAATGAGAAAATAGACGAAAACGTTCGATTACTCATAAACATGTAATTCGATTTTATCAAGAACCAACATGGAAACTAAAACATAAGTAAAGTATATGTACACACACGAGTTCGTTGGGGCTCCGGGTAATCAACATCTGAAGAGTTTGTAGTAAAATACCCGCAGGGATCTCCGTCGAATTGAACGAGAAAAGTAGTTTGAAATTGTCTACTGCACATACATACTTCCAGTTTTGCCGCTGTTACATCGAAAGGTAATAGGAAATAAGAATTTACTGTTGCCAACAGATAGAAAAGAACAGGGAGTTTGAACGTATTCCTATCCTATTAGATATGTCAAATAGATAAGAACGTTCTTTTCGCTGCTGTTGCTGTTTACTTTTCTAAACTTTCCCAATAATTTAATGGCAATCGTTGGCAAAAAATCGAGCCCGAAACTGTATTAAAACGAAACAAACGTTCTTCCTTAGCACCGTCAGGAATTAACGACCAATAAATCTAATGATAAATCTCGTTCTCTCTCGCGCGTATCTGCTAGTTTGCTCCCGTGTTTGTCGTCTTCCCCGTTGTTCTACTCGATAGATCAAAATTGACCCGTACATCTTTCCGTTTCGTGCCCATCCGTACAAACAGAATTATTGCAATGATTAATTGCATTCGACGATCGGAGATATTATTCTACGGACGACGGTATGAAACGGTCGGGACGAGCCAGTGGAGAGAGAGAGAGAGAGAGAGAGAGAGAAGAAAAAAGGAGCGAAATCAATGCCTCCAGGATAACAACATTATCATGATTGATAAGCGGTAATCTTTTTGTTGTGTTTCCGGCGATGGGCATTGCGGTTATAATGGTACGAGATCGGGCAATGGTCCGTTCGCCACACGTACCGTTCTCCCGCAAAGTTTAGATATCAAGTGGACTCGGATCGGATACCTAATGATGATTTAGGGGATGGCGGGCGGGCAATAATATCTCGTTTCTATGTATCTTCGCCACACACGTATAGACATACATTTTGATCGCACGATGATTATGATTGTCATCGTTTCCAATCGAAACAACGGGCCATTAGGTCCCCTTTCGACGTCTTCGTCTGCTTCCACGGTCCGATGTTTTCGACACGTTCGATCGGATACAACTTAATTAAACTAACAGGGCACATGCGACGACGTCGACGACGACGACGACGGCGGATACTTTCGCTATAGAAGGGGAAAGAGATTAAAAAGAAAGGCCGATTAACGGCCAACCAACCAATTCCATTAGGTTTCATTATTGATATTTGGATTAGAGGGAAAAACACTTGGACTGTTGTTCTTGTTGTTGGGGATTCGAGTTAATTTCGTTTGGTTACAGATGGGAATTTCATCTGGAAACGTTCGCTTGTTTTAGATGTAAATTTTAAATTCGCTCCCATTTCGATAAAATGTAAGAAAGGGAATCGGTTTTAAGGTGGGATTAATAATTTATTTCAGATTTAAAGGTTTTGTCCCTAATCCCGGAATTATGTCCGAAAAGGTGGAAAATGAAAAGAACGTGTTCAAAGTGTCGATTAAGCTGTAATCTCGTCCATGAATAATTTCCTATAACGGGACCGTACACGAGATGGATTATCGTTGCACCATTAAGCAAAGCTATTTAATACATTGCTTGTCTATTGAAATTATTAATCTATTACTGGTTAATATAGTATGTAGTTGGGCTAGATCGAATAAGTACGTTTATTTTATTAATAATAATTTCTATTATTATCTACATGCAGATTTGTTAGTTATGCAAGAATCAACGTTTCGGCCGTGGCTTTGAGTAAAAAGATCCACCTGTTTGACCAACGTTAGATGATACGAAAAAGAATCAAATAATCCACAGAAGCAAAAGCAATTCACCCGGATTTCCTTCCTCCAATAATACGTAACCTAGAAACTTTTTCCCCGAGACACTCGACCAACTTTATTAACCCAAATAGAAACACAAGAGGGAAAAAAGAAACTTCTATTTGTAGCGACCTCTTTAAAATCCTAAGATTCCATCTTTCCGTTTATTTCATTTTAACCAACCTAATTATTTGCAAACTGATATAGAAGTGGCATTTAAACGTTTCGCCTCTTTCCACTTTTTTGATTTCTTTTTTGCAAATAAATTGTACTCAAACTTCCGCAAAAGTAAAAAAAAATTGCGTGCGCGTGCCCAAAGGGAAAATAATCATTTGTTAA
This sequence comes from Hololepta plana, assembly GCA_963695495.1. Classification (NCBI taxonomy): domain Eukaryota; kingdom Metazoa; phylum Arthropoda; class Insecta; order Coleoptera; family Histeridae; genus Hololepta; species Hololepta plana. Next base: position 7,283,649 of record OY968833.1, read on the forward strand.
ATTAACCGGTTCGAGCATTTATTTTGGCTTAAACCAGGCTTTTTTGGTATTTTTAGTGTATCGAGCAGTTACTATGAATAATTAATACCCTCTGGCGAATACTAAACCATAAAATTTATACGCCACGTTATTTATTTTATTTCCTCGCTTTTCCCTGTCTTTCTGAAAGGGCACAAACTAATTTCTTTTTTTGATATTTCGCATAGACATAATAATTAATAGTTTAGCGTACGCCACAGCCAAGTAATATAAGGAGAAACAACAAGAAGAAACGCGTGCACACGTTTAATAATTAATATTAGTTGAACGTGCTAAATTTTCAATTAACTTTCAGCAATAATGGATTAGATTAAATTGCACGAAAATGTGCCGAAATTCGTTTCGGCCGAGAGGGTTCTTTAAGCGAGAACGTAGTTGCCATAAGGGAAATAAGTGTAGAAGGGGAGAGAAAAGTTCTTTATGCCTTTTCTTGGTTCTCGATTACTTCCTTTTTTCGCTTCTTTCTTTCACCAAATTACATAGCCCGAGTAGGAAAGAGATACATGTCCGAATCGTCGCTTTACAAGAAACGACGCGGACACCATCATTTATTCCAAGGCCTAAAGTGTAATAGTGTAATATTACACAATGTAATAGTGTGCTGGCGGTAGTAATACGAGCGTTTGGTACTCTAGATGCACCAGTTGTTAAATGGACATCATTATTTAAGGACCCACTAGTTGATGCTGAAACTGTGTAACACTGACACGGGTCTCCAATTAGTTTTAAAGCGCCTCTTCAAAATTGAAACCGCTCAGTTTTTGAAAAAAGAAAATAATACATTGCACCCAGTCGTTGATCATTATCTTGCACAAGTTAAAAATCCAATTACAAAATTATAAACGGGAAGGAATGCCGATTTGAATTTTCATTTTTCTTTTATTGCATTTTTAATATTTCGCAACGATACAAAAGAGTATTAACAGGAAAGTAGTAAAAAAATCTTTTTCTTTTGCGTAAGATACCGAGATAATAATTAATGGTATGTTGCAAGTCACGCGATTTATCCTGGAAAAGGAAGCGAAAACGAAAAAAAGGGAGAAAGAGAGAGTAAGGGAGCTTTTGAAGTACGTTGAACCTACAAAATGTTCATTTCGTAGAACGGGGGCGAAAATTTTCCACGATTCACTTTAAGGTAAATAATTACATAAGCCGAAAAGTAACTTGTTCAATGGAAAAATGTTTACGTCAGAATGGGCGAGAGTTTCACTCCGATTCTTTTTTGATTGTTTTTATTATTCTTTTTCTGCCGTTCTTCTTCTTATTCTTCTTTGAAAGGCAAAGGAATCCTATTTAGGTAAAACTACGGAGCAAAAAGAAACTAGACAAAATACTCGAACAGTGACAAACGACTTGCTGGAAAAGAATAGGTAGGATTTCTTCTCTTTATATACGAGCCGGTAGCGTAGGCCGATGGGAAAAGAATGGAAGAAGAAAATCAATTCCGAAAGACCGATTGTCCTTAGTGCGGGACACCTTTGGAATAAGTTGTATCGTCCTTTTTTTTGCTCTTCAGAGAAAAACTACAAAAGAAGCGAACGTCGTCCTGATTTATGTAAAATCTTTGCGTGTTCTAATTTTAAAATAAATAACGTTCGAACGAAAACCGATTTCGTTTTCTCCATGATATTCAAATAACTATTACCCAACTGAAAGAGATTCCCAAATTAAAAAAAAATGTAATCCCGCGTGTTCCTTTTGATTCGTTATCTTCAATCCAGATTAACAGATTCCATGCATACAAAGCAATTCTTTTAAGGTACAAAGAATCCAAAAGACAGAAAAGAGCACGGATATCCTGCGATTCTAATTAGAGATTTTACGAATCGAAAAAGGCGCCCCTGATATCGGCGCTCTCTTCCATGACAAAAGCGAAATGCGAAAAAAAGCACACTTTCATTGATAAAGTTGTTTATGTATATAAAGTAGTTGATAAGTGAATGTCCGCCGGGCATTTCGGCCCTCTTCTGCGGTGGTACGCCCATGAGACACGACGAGTTGTTGTTGTTCGTGTTGATGTTGCCGTTGTATGCGAAGACCGGAAGTTCTACAAAGAGCGACCTCTTTCACTTACACGGTCGCCTTGATTACTTCCTTTCACTGACCACACATCTATATACCCTACTTACACATACGCATCAAAATGTATTCGACATTGAGGGATGCGCATATTTTGGAATATGTGTGTGCATGCGAATTTAGTTAATAAGAACGGTTCCTATAATAATAATAATAATCCAAAATTTACATCTTCCCGAATTTCGCATTAAAACGTTCTCCTCTAACCGGAATACCACGTGATTGCCGGTGGATACCCATCCGGTCTGGTCGTGGTGAAAGTTATTTACGGACTTTATAAATAATTCATATGACTGTCTTAACTTGTGATAATAATCGTCTTTGATTTCGCTCGTTTTTCCTTCTCTAAATGCATCATTAGTACGAAAAATCTACATTAATTTCAATTTATTTTGTGATAAAGTGAGAACGGTTTCAAAGATCGAACGAGGTTATATTTGCAGAGGACTCGGCTACTGCAAAAATAATACGGTAAATTGTGCGATATATCTGTCAGATTGATAATAATGCGTGCTCGAAAAATATAATCGGAGAGAAGCCCGTTGATCCAGAAAGAAAATATTTCACCGGCGCGACCGATCTCTGCGCTACTATAGCACATTATTCATATAGAAAAATGAAAGTCTAATCAACTATATCAGGAGCGGTTTTTTTTCGATGTTGTTGCGAAACGGTCGATTCATTCTGCTGGCCGCTGGTGGTGTTGCGCATTTTTAAAATTGAGCCGGATTTTCAGTTTTAATTTCTTTTTGCTTAATGAAAAATTGGTTGAAAAGCTTTCCACGTCTGCCTTTTTGTACTTATTCGCGAAACCATCCGCAGCCGCTCAGTAGATACCATCTAATTTATTTTAGGGAAATAAACTGTTCGTAATAATCGACTGAATAATCATTTTTGCTTTCAAAATAATTTGATAAAAATATGCATGTTTGATTAGCGAATTTCGAGTGAGCAACAACGATTATCTTAATTACAATAGCACTTGTAATAATTTGCGAGAAAAACGGAACTAGTAGTTTTGTTCTGAATGGCAGTAATAATAAAATATTTCCTAATTAAAACTTTAAAACTTTGTAGGAGCTTTCAGGAAAAAATGGGAGGGAGAGAAATATTTTTTTGAAGGCAGAGTTTGGAGATAGAGAAAAACTTTCAATTAATTTGAATACATTTTTATTCAAGTTAAATACATTTTAAAAATCTTGTTACCACATAATATTGTATAAAGTTTTCTTATTGTTCCACTTATTATTCCACTTATTTTTTCCGTCTTTCCTTCGAAAAAGTTTTCTGTTTATTTGAACAGAAGATTACAGGCGCAAATTATCTACACATACAAAATTGTGTTTATTAAATACACTTTCAATTGAATCACTAATAATTTATTACGTAAATAAAAAGAATGGCTATACAGATTTATTTATTTTTTTTTTAGTCATTTTCCTCTATTCTAATTAATATTTATCGATTCTGCACGTGGAAGAAATGGAACGAAGAATTTCCTTTTTAACTGTTACCTACTTATCGGGCGTTTTTATATTTATAGGGCAGACTGTATTTATACATTATTAATGCGAATGTATTAAAAAATTTTGCTACGTTCTTATAGTGGAAAATGAAAAAAGTTGGGAAAAAACATTTTTAATTCATAATAAAAAGGATACTATTACGTAATTTGAATAAATTTGCATAAATGTAATCATAATGATTAAGTCTCTCAGGAATATACTCCATACACACACACTTATATGTATATGCGTCCGCTTCTGCCTTTGTGTGCATGCTTTTTTTAATCTCCTGGGATTGTCTTTGCAAAGAAGGAAATAGTTTCACCACTAAAATAACAAACGATATTTTAATCTCATACATTTTGCCCAGCTTTTTCTTTTCATTTTTCCTTTGTAGAAAATACATATGCATTTGTGTTTAAACGTTACAGCACCAATACAAAAAAGAATACGTTAATAATAAGGTATAAAGGAGCGAAGTAAAGCATGGAAATGGTGAAAATAGAAATTGCTGTATGTACAACTTTAGAAATTTCCGTTTCCTTTTTTCTACCGCCATAATAATAAATAATATTAATAGAAATTTGTCTAAGTATATGGCACACGATTATTCTGCTACAGATTTTATCGCGGCAAAAAAGACTAAAATAATTACAGGAGCAACGGCAACAACAACAACACTAACAACTCTAAACAAGGTTATAACCACTTCTTATACATATCGCAGACGTGTAACAGTATTAAGCATAATACAATGATGATGATAATAATAGAGGAACCTGATACGTATTAAGTAATTTAATTTTATTATGGAATCATTTAAAATTAAAGCCTTTCCGTGTATCGAAAGTTGTTAAATAATTTCGTACAACAACTTGACATTAAACCGTAATTATCATTTAATGATAATGTTAATATCGGAAATGTGAACATTCTAATACCGATAATAGGTATATACGGATGGAGGAAGTAAATTAATAAACATATCATTTTGAATACATTTACATATAAATGTAATATAACGATAATACTTAAAACCACCCCATCCCCTGGCCCCCTCGTGTCTTTTCAACGACCCCATCAAATCACCCATCCCAATCTCCGTCACTTATTATTATTATTATAACTGGTAGTTACGAACGTCCCGTACAATTTAATTACCATAAAACTATTGTCGTGTCAGTTGAACAATTAAAAGTTGAGTGGGATTTCGAGTTGCAAGAAGGTCAAGGATATAGATGGAGTGCAACAAATATAAATTGCAATATTCGTTATAAAATGTGTCAAAACTTTCATGACAGTTTTTTGCCCGGCAAAGAGGCACGGAGCGAAAATGTGACCCTCTCCAGTTAAACGCCATTATTGCGAACATCGACTTTATGAGACTCCTTGTTCTTCTTCAGGACAGACACTTTCTTGTTACTTAACTATTACGTCCTTATAGAAGTCGGCTCAATGATAAAGATATTGCAGTTTCAAAAAATTATGACTAACGATGTTTGTCTTGGGAAAAGGTACAGACCCGAGCAAACGCGCACAAGCCTTTACCCTTACAAAGGGTTAATTTAAACTTGAATTAAAAAGGAGTCCATTTAATTTCCAATAATAAAAGGAGGACCCCTTTAACTTTTATTATCCTCTAAACTAATAACAAAGTCGCGTCTTTCCGTTTTATTGCTTTTATTATTACCTTCCTTCTACGTTTGTTTCATATTAACTTAAGCCTTGACTTTCTTCTGGCATTCTCTCGCTCACATTTTTCTCCCTTTTATTCCAACAACCATTTACGGTTCGATACTAAGCTTTAAAGGTGTACAGTCGTTTTAAGGTAATTTTTTTTGCCATCATCGTCGTCGTCGGCGTCTTGGTACATACCCAATTGAATTACAGAAAATACTTCGAGTGTAAGTTACGGCCGAAAGCGATTTTACAATGGCAGTCTTCCGGTTCGGCCAACGGTGAAATTTGGTCCTGGAATTGGTTTAACATTTTGGTATGTACGGTTAAGGAAACGGGACGTCTGATTAAAATCGTCTACCGGCAATAATGATAATAATAAAGTCACTTTCTTGTCAAACAAACAAAATAAAGATGAAAGTTTTTGCCATAAAATAAAAGCATCTAATTTTTCGGGCGTACAATTTTCGCATATTGTTAAGATAATATAGTTTTCCATATTTCAGAATAAACGGGACAGAAGGCTCTTATTTATTACAAGTTGAAAGGCCCAACTTGGATAAAACGGTATCAAAGTAACTTTTCCAAGTCTTCTAATATGTGTAGTATTAAACGATTTTATTAAATATCGGTTACAGGCAGGCAAAAGAGACGTTTGTTATTAAAGCAACAACGAATATTGTACATGTTATAATACACGAGCAACATGATAACAATAATAATAATGAGGGGGAATGTATGTTTGAGTAAAATTTTAATTAGTTCGAATTTTATTTAATTATTACATCGTACAACGAATTGCTAGATAATAAACTTTGACATTACTTTGTGCTAAATTAACTCTCAGATCTATTTTAATAGACGTAAACTGCGATCCGTAACTTTAACAATACCAATTATTTCTTGTACATAATTAATAATATTCAACTTCTTAGTTTATGCAAACTACATTTGAGCTATTTGCAATAATTCCTTCTCGCTGTTTCCAAAATCACTTTTATTTAATGTTTTCTTCACTGATAATATTGCACGTCTAAGAAAAATATCAGTTTGCAAGGGAATTAATTTTAAAGTCAATGCCTTCCGGAGTTTGAAGTAGACTTTCATTTGATTGTTGATTGAATGGCAGAAGATGCGGATGTTTAATATTGCAACGGTATACGTGAAAATTAATTAGATTTTATAACGTGTCTGTCCTGGTAAGTTGTAAACTAATTGTTCCTGAAATTGCTTCATTACCAAATCAATAATTATTGTAATTAACTGGGGAAATTATTGCTGGTCCTTTGTTTATTTTTTCGTTGAAAAGAGCCCATAATGTTGAATAAGAAAATGTTAATAAATTAACGATAATCGAAATATAATGAAGTTTCTTAATATGTAATAAACTTAATATGTTTATTTTAGCTGAACGTATACGAATGTACGTGTGTGTGTTCGAAGTTACAAATACAAATATGTTATTTATGATAGTAATTTAAGTTCGAAAACGTTTACGTAGGTGGGCGGTCGGGGGGATGAAAGAGGGTGGTTTTACGTAAACATTTCGAATGGAAATATGGCGTGTATATTTGTGTGTATACGTAGATGTGTGTGTGCTTTTGATTTTACCTTCAAAAACAACGTTTAATAACGCAATGCCGATATATTTATTCATCACATAACAATCATTATTATTTTCTTTCGCTGCCTTAAATTTCACATTTAATATTCTTCCTTCGTTTCTATCGTGTGTACACAATCGCAATAGCAAATGTTTATATTAGAAAATTTCGTTAGCATCGGGCCTCATGAGAAAAAGCAATCGTCTCGATATTAATTAAAAAGCAAATTAAATAGTAAAAGAATAATTACTTTCGTTTTCCTATAATCGATTGCTTCAGATTCAATATTTTTGTTCGATATTTCGGTGAGGCGAATTTTGACGGAAACCGGATGTTTAACATATCTTCCGCGCAGAACTAATTATTAGAGTTTAACACACTCGCTATTATTCAACGGTATGTATCAGTAAAATGGTGTGTAAACAGTAATTAGAGGCTTTTGTTGCGTCACAAAATGGCAAAAACCATTTTACATAACACTAATAATAAGTTTCTATTTAAATGGTGGCGAGTTAAAGTTTAAGATAACTTTATGACGCCTAATAAAAAGCCGTTGTTCGCAAACTAGGGGTATCGACGAGGCGAACAAGAGAAAATAAACAACAAGAAGCAACTTGTGCGTTTTTTTGCCCAAATATTTATTTCCCTATTTCATCCCGTTTTTCCTTCTTTGGCTCGTACATAAATTTGCCCGAAAGCAGTCGAAAAGATGATAAATTAATTTAACTTAAATTAGTTCTAATTTTCGAATTATGTTTTGCTAATTATTTCTTATATAACGTTATTATAAGTAATGTAGATGTCTCGTTTTCGATGTGTGTAAAAGTTAATTAATTCTCGAATGGAATAAGAACCAGTTCGATCTCGCTCGCTCGCACCGCTTCTTTCTTCCCCTCTCGGTCTTTCTCCATCCGACGCCACTCATCGTTCTCGCTCGAGTAAGACGACGAATTCGGTATAAAACGTTCCATTTAGCCAATTCTAATTTCCGTAAAATATATATCAACAAGAGATGGTGCGATGAGAGAGTGCCGAGAGCTATTTTTGGGTGTATTCCTTACTATAAATTTAATTATAGTAACCAAGTTAGTTAATTACGCCGTTTGCTGGCAGCGGGAAAGCACGGAAGCCGACAGATTGATTCTCTCACACCAACAAAATTATATCTGTACGTTACACGTTTAGGTTTCACCGTTGCCCGGCGCATCCACCATTTCCCGCTGTTGTACGTTACCTGTAATTTTCGTTTGTATATCAAATATATTTCATCGACGACTTTGTTAAATGCATCAAATTTCAATTAGGAATAATGCTCGTGTTACGTATGTACCCATTAGTTTTAAGTAATTGCTAAAATTCTTGTACCGCAGTGACAAACACGTTTCGAAATTCATTTCAATTAAACAACTTCTTCGGCATTTGTTCTTCCGCTTCCCATTTTACATTACATTACATCACGTTGAAGGCGAGAGAAAATGAATTAATTTTCTTCTATTTTATTTTCACATTTTTAATTTATTTTATTTTTTCCTCGGCAAGTAATTACGCATATTTTATATTAAATTTCAGAAAAAGACATTTACAAGGATGCCTTCAAGTGTAAAGTACAGATACACACTTTTGCATAGGTCTAAAGCATAGCAAAAAAAGAAATCTTAATTTCGCTCACATTAAAGGTCCCAAAACAGAAAACGAGAAAAGAAAAATGAGAGTTAGAATGGAGGATATTTAAATTAAAAGAAAAAAAAAGCGCTCAATTTTATAATAGAATACATTCACCGTGACCTCCACTTCATCTTATTCATTTTTTCTCTCTTGGCCCTCGTTGTTATTGTTGTACGTATTTCAATTTATTTCTAACCGGGTCTTTCCACCTTTTTTACTTCCACCCTAATTTCTTTCCATCCCTGTCTTCTTTGCCCTACATTACACACAATACACGCAAACAAAGAAATGGTTTTCAAAAACACGTTCATTCTTACATCGGTCGCTTTTGCATTTATGTTGATGATGGTATAATAATAATAATGACTGGCAAAGGACGAGCAAGAAGAAGAACGAAACTTATTTATTATTGCTCGCTTTTTTTTCCTGTTCGTCCTTTGAAGACTTTGTTTGTTCATTTGTAAACGTTTATTATCATTCATGTACAATATAGGAAGATCTTGGTTGCTTTACAAATTAAAATAATTGTTTACATTTTTGCAAATAAGTTATTTGCAATGATTGTGGCTTTGTCATATTGTTTATGAATTCAATACATATATAATATAAAAGTAACGCAGATATAGAAATTAGATGGTTCTGCGAATCCAATATATTTGTAGACCTAACTAATTATTATATATTACATATTTCGTGAATTAATTAGCACCAGGCAGATGGAGGTTTATTAAATGGATAAATCGATTGAAATGGTATTTTATGAATATATGCGAATACAATTTACATTTAATAATAATAAATTAAATGATTTATATTATTAATAATAATTGATATAACCGAGCTGGAGCGCGTTTCACAACATACATTACAAGCAATAGAAAACACATGATAATCATCATCATCAACCTACAACTGATGCCACGAATGACAACAAACTGAAATAAATTTCGTTATTTATTAATTCAAAAATTATTAACAATAATTTTTTTCCATGGAAATTAAAATTTGTGCAATTTTCAGTAGAATTCAGAATTTATATTTGCGTGCACATTATTGATATATTGCCAATTACAAATAGTAGCGAACCGATTATTAAATTTAAACAATGTCGCATGAAATGAGCATCGAATGAAAAAACGTGAGCCCTACTCATCGAGAAAATTGAATGCAACCGTAATACTGATTTGTTTTTGAACCGTACTGTGCGGAATAGGTTTGCGAAAAACAAATAGACTGGAGGCTAGACCAGTGGCAAAATTCCCTATATACAACATACAACCACTTCTACTACTAGCGAGCATAACATATGCATTTTTCAATTGCGTTTTACTATTTATCGTACCCATGTGTACTATCAAATGAATTCCTCCACCAGATATTTTACAAACATTCGTCCCTTTATTTATATGCAAATTCTCCAGACGTTTTACATCGTTTAATCCGTGTTATAATTTTTTTTTATTAAAACCGCAAAAAAACCATATGCGGTTTAATATTTTATAACAGTTTTATTATTATTACGCTTTTGTTTGAGTTATATAGCGCAGCGGTCCCCTTTTTTTAATTAAATTTATTCATTTACGTTTGTACAATATTTAATGGAATTTAATGCTTATTTTTTTAATCTTCAAACAATTATCCGAGATTTATTGAAAATCTCGTTGTTCAAAGTTCGTCTACGGGAAACCCAAACGAAATTGTTCAAGAGTTATTTTGAGGAGACCATACAAATTTTGCTGCGTAACTCATAGTTTAAAAGCCAAGATTGTCGAATTGTTTCAAATAGATAGATAGAATAGATTAAAATCCAGCATAAATTAATTAACTGCAGCTTCTATAGATCATAAACGATTTTAAATTAAAATTCTGATTTAAAATGTGTTATTACTAACGTAAATATAATCACATCTTGTTATAGTTTTTTATTCGCCAAGTTTATTCGCTCATCATCTACGAAATATTGGCAATTAGCAAATATCGATTAGCTTGAAATTTTATTATTGCAATTATCGTTATTATCGTTTACGGGAACATTCTATCTCCGTCCGACTAACATCGAACGTATTGCCGTTTAGATTGAAGTCGAATGCCGCAAATGAATTAAGTTAAGCAATATCATCGCTAACGCCAGAGACAACAACACGTTAGGAATAACGATTACGAGCCATTAATTGCCCCGCGAACTCTGTTTATTGGCGAAATGTTCACGTGCTCATTTCAATTGGCAACGTTATATATTAACAGCAATAAAACTGGGATCGAATGTTTTTTTAACGATATTTTTAGCTTTGATTAAGTCAATTAATAATTCCAATTTAGTAATCACTTGGTTGGAATGAAATGTTGATAAAAGTTGCAAATTTTTTGTTAACGTCGCATATGTAAATAACAATCTTTTTGGTCATTTACGGTTAAATTTAAACGTGCCTCGGCGTCTAATTTTCATAATACATTTCGGACCGTCGAAAGCTTAAAACGGTTTCTAGATGAAAATAGGTCGTTTACGTATATATGAAGTGTGTTTAGGGCAGCAAAGGAAAAGGGAAATACTGCAGCACACCCTATTTTTAACGTTACATACGGAAAATAGGCAGGAACTTTCGTCATGGTCATACGGGCCATATACACGTATAAATAATAATCCGCTTCGAAGTTTCAGTATGTACGGCATAAGAAGAAAAGTAATGACGTTTTTCATAAATTTTAAATCAACTCAACGTATGATAAAAATGGGGCACGAAACTACATTTTAAGCACAGACAAACGTTAATGCCATAATCTTCTTACCTATCATATATTCCCATATACGGATGCCGTTAATATAAATGTTAGCCTGAAGTTACGTATGCATAAAATAAAAATGCTACATATTCCAGTTTGCAATCGAGATGTGAATGAAAGAACGAATTATTTTCAGTAGAAGCTGATTTAAAACTCTTAATAATCAACACAACACTTTAATTTACAACATGAAGGATCAATAGAGGAAAATCTGGGAATAAAGGAAACCAAAAGAAACAAGGAAAAAGACGGTTTTTTTTTTCTCTCATTCTTTGGCTCGATTATATTTTTAATTAAATTCAGAAGAACGTAATATAATCCCCTATTGAAATTTTAATTAGAGCCGTTTAATTTACTTTGTGTTTAAAATTGCTAAATATAAAAATAGGACGAGGAAAAAGAAGAAAGAACGACTGGGAGAAGAATGGAGGGCAGAAACCAAACGGTTTCTGCATCGTGGGACGAAAAAAAATTCTCGTTGCCGAAATGTTCACTGAAAGATGTGGTTTACATTCTTTCTTATTAAAAGAAATAATTTTCATTCGGATACACGTATAATAATGAAATCATGCTTCACCTGAGAAATAAATTCGACACTCTTATGCTGAAATTTCGGTTTTCTCTTTTCTTTCTTTAATATTCGAATATACATGTACGCTTTTCGAATTTATGAATAAATTTACCCCCTTAACACGTTTCGCTTTTTTTTTCTCTCCCGAATATTAACATTAAGAGAGCGAGAGGGAGAGAGAGAAAAAGAAAACGAGCGGGGGCTGATTTTGGCAACATTTCTTGATTTTGCAATTGAAATACGTACGAGCGCAAATTCAATGTTAATATACATTTTCGCATGGAGTCGAGTGAGTGAGGAGGGTTCTTGCTAAAATTTCACCTCCATAAACCGAATCGATAAATATGTTTAGTTAATTTCTCGATGTGGCAGATATGTGTGTGTAGTTCAAGGCAACGTTCGAAATTTATGGTAAACGTTTAATTTAAAATCCGTGCTAAATGCATGAGGAGTTTTAGCAAAGAAGAAGAGTAAATAAAAGAGTGGACGATATATTCCAATAGTATGCAGTTGCCAAATATAAATGCAAAATTAATACGATTGCCATTGAAATTAAATTATTTATTGCGCACACTAAGTCATAATTATTAACGCTATTAATACATTCAATAAATATTATAATGATGCATAGGTGAAATGATGCAACGATGGATTTAAATTTAATGATAATATTAATTTACATTAAATTAGGGCGAATTTATTCCTATCTCTCCATATCTGAATGGATGCGCACATGTATACGGGATATTTATTATTATTATTATTAAACCGGATGCTTTTTATATAGTATTATGCAGCATGTTATTATTATTAATAATTTTCGGAATATAGGGCTGAAAATGTTCATCATCGGCATAAATATTAACGTTTTAATTGATAATTAAAACGAAAAATTCGCAATACAACACACATATAAAATTATACGTCATAAACATGTTATTAGTATTATTTGAAAATCGTAATTCGATAATTATATAGTACCGAAAAGTATTCGCATGATGGATTAATAATTGGCCTTTATATTAACTTTATATTAAACTTTTCAACAAATTCGTTTCATATCGCCATTTATTATTAACATTCAAATGATTTACAATTGCAATACGATTACATGTACATCTACATAAATTATGTGGGCGATAATAAGCGATAACTGGCTACGAGAGTCCCGAAAAATGTTATAAAATATAATCCCTATCGTGTCTTACAGCATCGTTCAATTTCGATGAAATTTTTAATTGAGGCTATTACAAGCAAATCTCAGGTATTAATCGATTAACATTTCTTCGGCAACAATAACGGCATGAAATTTAAATAAGTTCCATCACCAAAATACCACAACATGAATATTCAAATGTAAAAGTACGAAACAAATTGCGTGGGATGCGTTTAATTGGGATTTCAGCGTCTACGTTTAGTTAAATACTGGCGCCTCCACCAGAAACAAAACTAACAGAATTTCGCATTGTAATTTCAATAAATTTTTTTTAGCAAATTAAATTGAATGGAATTAATGCAAAATAGATCTGTTAAGAATGGATGCACGTATCTTCACATTGCGTTGCAGCAGTAATTAAGATTTAACGACAAACGGATTTCCCTTTAAAACAACAAACGAATTTAGTTTCGTGAAGCACATACATTTTGCACGAAACGCAATTGTAATAAGTTTACGGTAAATTGGGACTTTGTTTGCCATTCCTGCCACTACGTGTTCTATCATTCGTGTAATATTCAGTTTTGTTTAAATAAAGTAAATTAAATAATAGCGCAAATCTAATTGAACAGCAAGCAGGCTTTAAACCATATTAAGCATTTGAAAACATTAAAGTAATTTCTCTAATACCAACTATGGTATTAGGTTCTACTCTTTCGATGTATAAAACGTATTTAAAATATTTTCCATTTTCGCTAATAGTCTCGTTGTCGTTGGATGTTCGCTTGAAGATGTTATCTGAACAGATTATTATTAATGCTGCTAGTACAACTGCACTATGTGACATTTTTGTTAAAATTATCATACTTTCTATTGAAGCTAATGGCATTTACTTTAACAAAACTCATCAGAGTGTAACGTTTGAAAACTTTTAATTAATAGAATAGATTTTCCTTCCAGCGCAACCGAAATGTTATGGCATCGAATGCAAACGAAAAGAAAAAGTAGCGTAATTAATTTGAAAATAATTAAATATTTGAATTTTGCAAGAGTGTAATTTTCGCAAATGATTTACCATTTCGGTGTGTTGTAGTCTTCGTGTTGTTACTATGTTAATTAATTTACATAAAACCCAATAATAATTTAATAGTTATCTTGTAATAGATGATAACAATAAATCACGTCAATTTGTTTAAAGTAAGATTTACACTTCGCCGTTTATTTACGTACATAATGTGTGCGAATGAGAGTTTGGTTCTTGAATAATTAAGATAATCCTTTACGATATTCTTTTCAATATTAACTATCGCTATAACTTATTATTAATCGCGTCATTAATATTTTTCACGGCATTAATAATATGCAACCCCATTCCATTATAAATAATTATCGATCCTAAACATGATTCGAACCGATTTTGTCTTCAATCATTAATGGGAGATTTAATGGGAATCGCTATAAATTAGAGAATACGTTTAACCTGATCGGTATTTGTACCTATTTGCGCCTGTCTATATATGTGTATATATTACACTAACTATTGTTAAAGAACCTATTTTGTCCGTAATTGCACGGAACGTTGTCTTCTTTGTGTTCGACGATTTGCCTGGAATTCTCCGACCTTTTTTCCTCGTGCACAATACAATAAAAGGCTGAATGAGAAATGCTAAGTGTTCCATTTTAACGCATAATTGTAAAAGTGTATCACCGTTGCCATGTAGTAGGAGGAGGATGATGATCATCCCGCTGGAGAATGGCAATGATTTCTTTATTTTTTGTTCGTTTGCATACGTACAAGCCATCGAGAATAATTTTACTTCGCTTTCATCTCTCTCTTTTATGCAAGCAACATTTTATTTGGTTTACTTACTAGGCATGTTTACTCGTTATTTCTATACAGTTTAATTTGTTTGCTTTGCGCTCGAGCAAATAATCAAAATTGAATTTGTATTATACACCGTAATAGTACGGAAAATGTTTGCGGAATTTTCAATGTTGTAATTAATAATAATAATATCGAATGTTTGAGTGTTCGATTGATGGGAACCAACTCAATTAGCATCAAAATTATTGTTATGCATAGTTTTAACAATTCGATATGTTGAAAAGTGCTTTTATTGTTACTATTACAATCGTCTGTAATTATATTGCAAACAATATAGCGAATAATTTATTTAAAAAAGCTATGTATTTCGTCGTTCGTCGATAGAACGCTTTAATAGTAATAATAGCAATTATTGTTATAAATAATTAATTAATCAAAGAGAGCAAAACCTCTCGAACGTCTACTTTGTTAACAAATTTAATAACAACTTTGTTTCATGACTCGTGAAATAGTTTCTAACCATGTTTTTCTTGTTTTTAATTTTTTTCCCTTCATTATCATCATCTTATTCGCTACTTCGGCATATAAACTACAACAGTTTGCGAAGTATTTTCATGTAATAACGAAGTACAAAACGAGAAGCAAGATAACAAAAATTACAGTGCTATATAATATTATACTTGGAAGGCGTCATATTGTGACATTTACATCATCTTCCAGCTTCGGTTCAAAAGAATCTTAGGTGGCAAAATGCCGAGTTACTTTATTATTAATAAATCTCCGTATTTTTACTATTAATTAAAACTTAATTTTATATGTTCTAAAAAGGGAAGAAACACGTGGAACGACGTGCTTGGTTTTGGACGGTGAATTTCTTTAACATTTAATTTAAGATTTTTTTAATCACGTTAATAAATTAATTTTAATGATGTACTCAACTTAAAATTGCCTCTCTTGCCCAATTTTTGTTTTAACAAGCAAAAGAAGGAGCCAGCTTTACTATAAGAATTCATTTCTTTTAAAGAACACTTACTATTTCTAATTATTATTAAATTTATTGTCCTTATTCTGTTTGAACAACTTGTTTTATATCCGTTCCTTTTCAGCTAAATACGGCCTCGTTGTTTTAACTTTACTCTATGAGATGTCTAGTAAATCAAATATTAAATCAAAAATAAAACTGCAATTTCTTTCGTTGCATATTCTCCTTGTAAACAAATAAATGAAAACATCTTCAACATTACAAAATAGTTTAATAAAGAAAGTTTCTACTTCTTTATACACATTTTTTTCTTACTGCTTCAGCCACTTCTCTACTCTATTTTAAATATAACGTTCGTGCTTGGAAAGTTTTTTAAAGAGCACTCGGCAAAAAAGTTTCCTACATTTTTTTTCGCCTTCTACTTACTTACTTCCCTTTTATATTCGGATATACTGTATAAAAATTTAATTCCAAAAATACGTATAGATACAAACTAGATATCCTCTTATAATATAATGGCCATATTACGGGTATCCTTATATACGAGCGTTGTTATCAGTTTATTTTTTCTTAATATTTTATTCGCTTACTCACATTTGCAATTGCTCTCAACCTAAATATAATCCGCATACTTTCGACTTTCTCTATTTGCTTCTTCTTTATAGAGATTGAATAAATTTTCTTCCATCTTCATCTCTCACTTAGATACACATTGGATGTAAAGCTATTTAGTAGAGTGAAGGAAGAAGAGAAGAGAACATATTTAGGCAGCAAAGAAATTTGCTCGGCTTTCTGTTCTTATTCGTTTCGCTTCTCATCCAATCTGTTCCCCCTTTATTTCTTTAGTCGGCGTTAAAATAAAACTATGGTAGTAGGAACCCGGTCAATGGAATGCGTCCAGGAGGAACAAATTGAAAGCGACACCGTCATCCTCGTACTAATAGATAAAATGGCAAACGCACAAATCCGTCATCTACGACAAAGGAGCGAAGATTGAACAAACAAAGATACGGTCGACATTTTGCGGTTCCATGGAAATCATTTTACTTCAAAAGAAACGAACGGTTTTCAGGTCGACCATGTTCTCTCTTTCACTCCGCATCCTTCAGTAACTTTCACTCTGATTATCTTTTTTTTTCCTTTTTGCAACGCTTTGTTGAAATCTCTCGCACCAAAACGATAATGTAAGAAAAAGGACTCCTTTTGGCTGTGTGTGTGTGTTTGTGTGTAATAATAATAATATTAACGGAGCAATACGCGTTATCATCATCGTACCATTCTTTTACCATTTATTCTGATCGTCCCGGTGGAGTTTTTAGCATCCCGAGCACTATTACTCGGACGAAAATGTGGGAGATTGAGAGAGAGAGAGAGAGAGAGAAAATAAAAAATAAAGAGAACGAAATGCCGTTTCAACTGAATTTTCCAAACTTTATCTCGCATATAAGGTTTAGCATTATCTTGGATTCACTCTTTTATTTTGTTGTTCCTTTATAAAAAACCATAAGAATTTTCTCTTCCTCTCGCCCGCCGTTGCTCACGGAGCCACACATTAATTTCCTCGTCAAATAAACGCGAATTTATTCGTTTGTCGATTCTCTAAATTTGCTAATGCGGTTCTTTTGCATGCTTCTCCTTGGATTTTTCGTCAAAGAAGAGCAGAAAAAAATCCATTCATTTACATAATGACAATGTATCCCAGATGGGAGAGTCATTAGAGTAGAAATCCAGCGAATAAGAAACTTGTGCGTTGTTTATGCTACGAAAAATTCTTTCTCGTAAAGTTAATGTAATGAGAAAACGTTTAATTAAAATTAAGGATGTTTATGAGTTGAATGAGACATTCCCTCTATTCATCTCCTATATTTCGTATATGTATATTAGAATTTAATATCCAGTGCAATGTAATTTTCAATTTTTTTGATTTAATACAATTTACAAAGAGAGAGAGAGAGAGAGAGTAATTGAAATTGCGCTGTGGTCCCTTTCCATTTAGATATACGGCTCTTTGTACACGAAATAAAAATTGCTTAAATAAAATACAAAATAAATGCGAAACGGGAAAAGAGATAGGAAAGAAGAAGGCCTTTAATTCTTCTTGTTGTGGTATCCTAGATGGAAATCTCCTTCGTCATATCCAAACGTTTACATTACACGTTATTCTATAGAATAAACGTATGATTAATGTACGTTAGGTTAAAGCGTACAATCATCAATTTTACCTAGAATTTGCCCTTCGACATTTCCTTCTACATAATGTATGCTTATGGTCAATAAATTGGTTAATTCATAAAATATGTGAAAACGTCCGTTCCGATTTGAAACTCGATTAAACCGCATTTGTACCAAACCGAAACCAACATTAAAAAAGAAATGAAGAATTGAAGGAAACGATTTATTTCATCAAATTTTAAAACAAGCAGAATCTGTTAACAAATTTAACAAATCTCTGCTTGCGTTAATTTGTTTTTCCTTAATCATCTGAACGACTTAAATGGAAATTCTTTCGTTGTTGCAGCTATCGTGAAGCCGGTCGATGCCGTTTTAGGATATAGCGCCGCACTCCCCTGTGATATAGAACCGGATGTGAAAGAAGATAAGGTGTACATGGTGCTTTGGTACCGCGATAAAGAGAACAAACCGATTTACAGGTGAGCGTTTTAATTAAGAATAAGGTAACAAAGAATGCTACGTGATTTAGATCCGGCCAGCCAGAAAATAAATTATTTTCGTTCGTTTCGCATTTTGCGTTCGGAATGAAATTCTAAACAAATTATTCGCAAGTCTAAATGTACGTTTAAACAGCGGCAACAAACGAACCGTCAACGAAAAAGTATCGGGACCATAAACGAACGGGGCTTGTATTTTATAAGACCGAGTGCCGTACGTTCAAATACCGGGCCATTTCGCGAATTTAATTACAATTACACTTACATTTTAATTAACGCACGTTGGAATGGCAAGTTCATTTAAAGTTAAACGTCGGTGCTATTATTTTTTTTGCAATTGAAATTGGTTGGCAAAAAGAAATTATTTTGCTTTACTCTGCCGAAACAAAAGTGCTTATTTAACAATGGTAATAACAACTTTTCATTTAATTTTGCATTATTTGCGATGATAAAATGTTATTTATATTTACATAATTATATAACGCAAATATGTATCTATCCCCATAGCTTCCCGTAGGATGGTTCTGCGCGAGTGAAAATGCGAAAAAACATTATTACGAAACGATATAGAAGGTTTAATTATAAACTATGCGAATTTCTAAATGTAATATTCGCATGTCATACCCTCATATACGAAATATTCGCTGAATAAAATCAACAATAAAAAATATTCCCTCACTAAATATATAAATTGTTTTGCATTAAATAAACGCGATGGGAAGCGAACGGCATTGGAAGCGTAGCAATGAGTGCTTTTGATTAAAGAAAAGAAGGAGTTTAATAAATTATCCCATAATGATCATAGTAATTAAAAGAAAATGTCTATAATAGGCTTACGTTAACTTAATATAAATAAATTTCAAATAATAATAATCGTCCCCTTATAAAATTGTTTGCGTGCGTGTGTATGTGTGGTATTTCATAAAAGATACCCTAAGCACACACACGCACAAATGAATATATAACATAAATTAATTTCTACGTTTCGGCCGTGTTTTAAGGTAGAAACGTACACATTTCGGTTGGCGTCCCGAAACCACTAATTCTCGACAGTTTCGGTGCAATTACAAACTGCGGTCTGGCCCCTATACGGTTACCGAGGAATAATAAATATCGCGTCCACTTCTAAACGTATTCCTCTATGATGTATTACCATTAAACGACGATTTTCCAAATTGTTATCGTTATTCCATTTCTTTGAATCGCCCACACTAGAAAGTAAACGAGCTGGAAGTATTTATAAATTATTTGTCCATTTATAAACCCTTCGTTTATTATTATAAATGGAACCCCCAATTTTCTTCGTCCGTTGTCTATACTTATCATTAATGGACGTTGGAAAAAGAAAGCGGTAAACCATCGCGTGGCACTGATTTATTTATTTCTTAATAATCTAAAATTGACTTTTTTCCTTCGACGTGAAGTGTTATTAAAACAAAAATACTATGGGAGAGTGCGTCAATTGTAACGTGTAATTTGACGGGAGAAAATTCGTGTAATTAAGGTTCACGTGGAAACCTTTACTACCCGTAACTATTCCGATAACTCAATCAATCAATTAACAATATGTTGATGCACTAATGGACTCGACAATTTGCTTATGCGCCATAAGTTCCGATTTAAGTGGTTTCTAATAAAGCGTTACCAAGTCGAAGTCCTCCCGGTCAATATCGATTGATTCGAATTTATGATGAACAATATCATACTCATACTTTCTGCTGAAATGTTTGCCTAATCTTTGCCTCACTTTGAAATTATTTTATTGTTTGAATAAAATGTTAACGATACAATGAGATTTCTCAGCGAAAATATTCTGCTTTCAGGTTTTTATTGCTAATAAAATAACATTATCCTAAGTTGCGATTTTACGCCAAGGTGTTAAATTGCAAGCCATTGCACAAAACGTCTATATCATCGTCTGTAAAGGACGACAACAAGAACAATAGCACAGCGTAAAACGTTAAAAGCACTTTCGTTTTAGGAAAATTCAAATTATGTAAATTGCGAAAATATTTGAAGTAATTATGTCTGCATAGTTTCATTACGGGCTTTGTGTTACACAACACCAACACGGTAATATTAATTTTAATAAACATCCGTTCTCATATACATATACGTGCATATTTAAGATATTAGAAATTAAAATAACAACAGCATCCACTTATTATTATCACACTTAAATTACGAAATTTACAACATCGTCGCACTAAAAAGGCGAAAGCGCTTTAATTAAATATGCCGATGATTTTATGCTCAACGATTTCTTTCCAAAATACGATTTATTTTTCTGGAAAATCTACCATTTTTTACACTCTAATTACATTATCTAACCCAAAAAAACTTCGAAACATAAATTGGATGAATAAGGGTGAAATCGTGGGGAAAAGGACAATACATTTTATTATTGTGATGATAAAAATCGCAAAAATTTAAATCGTTTTTCGGTTGGCGCCCTTCACCAAACAACTTGTCCCATAGGACACTGAAACAATGAGCAAAGGGATCGACTTTTTTTCTGCCCAAGTTTGTCTCGTTTTTCGTAATATTGATGTCATAACGGAAGTTAAAGTGGACTTTAAATGCAAAAATCCTTCTTATTGCTGCTGCTACCACATAAAAGACTGTCCATCCTCTTAACGGTTGAAAATGGGCGGAGAGAGAAATAAACGGGGAGAAGGAAGCTTCCTTTTTGTTCGTTCTCCTTTAGTCTCCCGTGTATCGTAACGATACACGGTGAAGAGCTTTTTTCTCTTGTCTTATGGAGTTAAAAAGTTCAAGAGAGATTCTTCTCATCTTTCTCTTTGTTTAACTTCTTGACGCTCGTTCCTAACGGTATAATCTTTAAGTATGTCTCGTGTGTTTAAGAGAAGACTTCTAAAGGGACGGAAAGTAAAAGCACAAAAAAAAAGAAGAGGAACCGCGTTCATGTTAAACAAATTTTATAGTTAATCAATAACTATTTAAGAAAGGGGGAAACTTTTTCCTTTCATTTTTTTGTTGCCGGTGCTTTACGTATTTACATTTAAATATCCCAAGTTTTAATTCGATCCCTCGATCCTTATCCCTTGCCGGATAATTTTTTCCCCCAATCATCAAACAAACGATGTTCGTTTATCAATTGGACAACTTACAATTGCCAGTCCCATCCTAATGTTTTTGTGTTTAAAGGAAGCGAAGGGGTAAGATAGAGTAAAAAAAAAGGAACAGGAGGGTGGATTAATTGACCGTATAATAAATAGTTAAATGGGTATACCGAGCAATTAGTGAGCATGATTCAAATGAGTGACTCGCTAACTGAAAACTGACTGCAACGAGACGATAAAAAATGTAGGGACGAAACGAGCGCAAAGAGAAAAGCTGGAGGGCAATGGGGAAGAGGAAGACGGACCGGAGAGAAAATTAAAGAGACAGAGGTAACGCATAATAAGTAAAATGGTTCGTTGCCGGCACGTATTCTTTCATTAAGGTCCTCCATCCTTCGCTCCGTATAACAAATTGGCGAGCGGCGGAATGATACCGTTCCATCTACTAATAATACTCACTATAATGCTCGCTCCACGCCGTACAATATCGTCTACGCTCTGAAATAGTAGACGCCCGACCGTTGATGAATAACTTGGTATTTCATTTCCTGTCCACCTCGTTCTCATCGAACGGCCGTTCGGAGTTTATAGTGCCATTGTTACTAATAAAATCCGTATACCGTAAACAGCTGCTCCGTTCTTTACCTCTCTCCGTTCCTCCACTAAAAACCGGAAATATCCTTCTTCTTATTCCCTCCCGCATCGTCGTCATTCCTCTTCAACCCGCCCGTTCAGAGCAACATTATGTAACTTTTACGACAGTTTGACAAAATAAAATTGCGAATTCGTTAAAATATATAAGCATAAAATTGCTTTTTGTGTCCCGTTCCCTACGTCCAAATTTTTATTCCTTTTACATTTCATGAATCCTTAATTAATTATGCCGCGTAAAAAAAAGGAAGCGGGCAAGCAATAAAAATGCTGAAAATCAACAAAATGCTTTTTCCCATTCGATAACGACGCAGTACATAAATATTTTGCACGAAAAAAAAACATATATACGGCCGGGCATTAATACGTCATAAAAGTGTGAAAAAAAATATGGGTCTCGCTAGAGTCGAGTGTATTAAATTCAAGGTAAAAACGGGGTTTTGCGAGGGATTTCGATCGTTTCGGTAGCTTTGAACTTTAATTAAATTTAAATTTTTGCTATGTGCCAGCAAAAAAGAATACACAGAGAACATGTCGCCGGCAATCCCAAATCTAATTAAATAATACCTTTCATAACGGGGCTCGAAAACGTAACGTGGACATCAATTCACACGCTCAAACACACACACACATATATACCGATCTACAATTTTCGCACTCATTTTCGCGTGTGTGTTGTACCAGGCAAACTTTGATTGACTTCGCTTTCAGTTTGTTTCATTCCGTAAGTGAATGGGGGAAAAAAGAAGGTTATTCTCGTTGTGTAAGTGTAATTAATAATTTTCTAGGCACAAAAGAAAGCTGTAAGAGGTTTTCGTTCATTTAAATCTATAAACGGCGTTAAAACCAGGCAGAAAAATGACTTAAAGTTGCTTCAAAATGCGAATAAAATTAATTAGCCAGGGAATTCGTCTTCTTACTTTTCGACGTTATATTCCACAAGATTATTTTCGGGAAATAATTTCATTTGTTTGGCGAATGATTATTACTTCGCATATATTTTTGGGAATTATAAGGAAGAATGTTCCATCGTTCGTTATAGTTAAAACTTTATATATTATTATCATTTAAGAGGATGTCGTTCCCCATTTCTCGAATGATTTATACTAACTTTAATTAGTAAATTATTTCGATTTTATACCCATTGTCTTTTAATTAGTACGTACGTGAACGTAGTAACTAACCAAGCACGCGGGGCGGGAAAGACGAGCTTAAACGTGAAAGGTGTTTGTGCCAAAAACTTCAAATTATTAATTCAGAATTTAAATCGTAAATCAACCGTCAGACAATAAAATAGTGCGAGCGAGCGAGGAAACGAATGCTCTAATTACCTCGCCGTTTTAATTAATAATCATAATATTAAAATCCGTTAGTAATTTTAAGGAAATTCCATCTATTAAAGTTATTCCACTCATATAACCGCACAACATTAACTAAAATATGAAGAAAAGCATTAGACTTCGACCACATTAAATAATTGAATTAAGAACATTCTTGAAAATGCATGCACATAAATAAATTTGCAAATTAAATATAATATATTTTAATAGAGTTCCACGAAAAGCTTGCAAACACGAGCTGTAAATGATTAACAGTTAAACAACTGACAAAATGTTGGAGGTTCATTTTCAAACGAAATTTCAGGAAAAAAGTGTTAACAACAATAATTTTCCACTAAAATACTTCTCCATTGTTTCGTACTTTTATTCCTGTTCCATAAAAGCTCCAACAATAATAGTTTCCGGCGAAAATGTGTACGGATGGATCCTTTGCTTTTGAAAAATAAACCTAGTTCTTTTGTCGACGGATTAAAAGTTTTGCAAACACATTTTATATCTGCACGTAATGATAATAATGCGAAAGTTAAGCTGCACAATTTTTGTTACCGACGCTATTATTATTTCGATTACGGCAAACGAAATCAAATAGCAGAACGTTACTAAAGAGACCGTGAAATTTGCTATAAAGATGACGTGCGAAATTATGTACCGGTATATAAGCGTGCTACTGGAATGAAATGTATTTCATTGGAGAACGATTACTTCATTTTCTTGATTAAGCTTTAAAGAAAATCGCCGAAAATTTTATTAAAGAGGAAGTTTTTGTTTGTTACATATAAATCTATAACCATTCAAATATATCGACACTATCTAGCAAAAGAAGTGTTTCATTATATTTTCATCATTATCCTCCACCAAAATTTTAAAATTTTATTATAATATAACTCATTCTTTTAAACGAGTATTTTGGATTTTATGAGTTATTTACATAGTCATTGCAAAATCTGCAATAGACAGTCAATTATTATCAAAGGAAACGTCGTTGGTAACATGTTTCCTCGAATCCATCAGGTGTATTTTGCAGGATGTCAACGAAATATGAATGACATCAATCTGCGTTAGAGTAATAGTTATTCAGTGGTTGTTATCGGTGTACTTTTCATGTCGTTGAAGGACCTGTTATTATTGTAGATTTATATCTGAACGAATGGTAATAAGCTACGTACATTAGAATAACATTAGATAATGATGGTATATTTGGCTAAATAGGATATCATCATTATGATGACCATGTCCGGTGCTTTACGATAAACTATTCTATAACGTAATTGTTTCCAATATGAATAATAACGATCCTGAAATATAAAATTAGGAAGTTACACGACTCAATATAATTATTATTTTGATGTACAAAATATCCCATCTAATAAACAACTTGATGAAGTTATTCAATTAACGTAATATTGCCCTAGTTGCATAATTTACATTTATCGGACATCAATATTGATCATTATCATCGTTGTCAGCTACATCACGTTAAAACACGTTTCAATATTTATTAGTTTACCCACTAGAAATAAGTTGAACGAACAATGAGCCAAAAATGCATTGCTGCCATTTGTAAAATGCTTCTATTGTGTACAAGTTTCTTTTTATTTGTTCGATTTTGAATGGCACTAGTAATTGTTACCATTATTTTAACGGTTATTGCTTTTACTCTAGGCACGAGGCAAAATGCGAAGGTAAATAAATTTACAAAAATGCTTTAACACATAACACAATGAGGTAACAGCGAAACCCTTTCAAGGGCGTTGGAATTTATAAATGCACGTAGATTTTACTAAATAAAATAAAACTAGCAATTAGCTTTAATAGACTAGGACCATGAGGTATCTATCAATCGAAATTTCGTTTATTAAATTATTAATTACTTTTATCGACAAAAGTTACTGGTTAAATTTCGAATTTTGGAGAAATTTGGAAACTGTAATTTAAAAATAGCGACCGGATACCAATTAGATCTAAACTTTCGATTTGCATCATCGACTGATTTGCAATAGCCCGTAACTTATTATATTGGGAAGTAAATTGATCTTTGACAATAAAAGAAAAATCTATTGCACGTACAATTCCATTAATTTCATAATTACCTCGAATTTCCTTTTGTTCATTCATTCAAAAACAGAAATTAACGTAATTATAATTATTTATTTATTCGTGCCTACTCTATATTACATTCTAAAAATAGCCATGCAATCGATTTACCTTTATTGCGTAACAGTAGCAAAAGAGCGAAAGCAAAAAATAGGAAACCACCAGAAGGTCATGCAATGAGTATAATTTAGAAATTGTAAGAAGTTTGTATATTAAAGAAATAATCTTTAACGAACGAAATGGAGAACATATACCTTTGACTCGCACATAACGTGTTTCAAATAATATTATAAGAGAGCGCTTTATTTGAGAATTACACGAAACCGTTGTGTAAGAATTCACTTTATTTTCGTAAATTGTTACCAATTAAAGGAAGAAAGAGTAGAAAAAAAATGCCACCGCTAATATAGATTTCGTGATGGGAGAAAAATTTTTACTGTGAAATAAAGAGCCTTTAACTCTAACAACAAAACGTATTCTCGCATGGGTTAGAATTAAAGAAAGAGTGGTTGTTTATATTGGCCTTTTGTGTTGCCCGAAAGCAAATAAAGTAACTTCTAGTTCAAACATGTAGCCAGAACAAAGTTCTAGACACACGAATAGAGAGAGTGAGGCAAAAAGAAGAGAAAAGAGGAAACCGTACAAAAGGCAGTTCTTCTTCTTGTGATAAACTTGTAGATTTTGCAATTTAAATCGAGTCCAAGACATATCTACATGTATACACGCACCTACCACCGACATATGAACGTGTCTGGTTTGCTGAATGAAGGTGGCATTTTAAAAGAGAAAACTCTTTAAGTGGAAAGTAAAAAGTTAAGGACAAAATGGGAGAGAAGAGAACAAGGTTATGAAGTGGAACAAGGAAAAGACGAGGAAGATCAAATTCGTTATTTCTTTTTATCGCAACTTCCCCATATTGCGGTCCATATATCTTTATAAATAATTCAGTTATAAATAATGACGTTGGAAGAAAAAATAAATAAAAATATATTTAAAAGAATGTCAGTGCCTTGCCGCATACTCTTACATACCAGGAAGGACGTCGACGTTTGGATTATATTTATTTTATATAAGGAACGTTGGTTGCGCGTTGTTTTCTCTGCCCCGTCTTGTTTCTCCTTTTTGAAGCTCCGGACCGGATAAAAGCGAGGGCGTGAAAATTCAAAATTATTTAAATTGCTCAACCGTTACTACTAGACTCTACTATTACTACCACGACCAACTACTACCCCTCCATGTTTATGTATGTATGTATATCGGTGTTATTTAAAACGCCCTTTTAAAAGGAAAATGGAAAAAGCTTCCCTAAAGCTCCTCTTATAAATCTATATCGATCTTTTCCGCTGATTAAATATTCTTTATTTATATTCAATTCTTGCTCATGTTGTTGTTGCTCCTGGTTATTTAAAGGTAAATCTAGTGCGTTGTCTCTCTTTTTTTTTCTTTCGAAATCTGGGTTTTGCTGATGTTCGTTCTATTTAAAGAGTGCTTTTTTTTTCGCTCGTCCTCTTCGAACGTTATGCTACCGCAACTTCGTCTGTTGGTGCTCAGTTTTTATCGTAAACGAATTTAAAAAGCTCCACTGATGCAATCTGCTTTAGTATAACAACTTTTTCGACCACATACTACGTTTTTTTATATTTCAAATGCATATGCTTTCCATTTTTTCCGCTTTTTGCAAGGCAACGATAAGAGCAATATGAGTATGAAAGCGCAGTAAAAAAGCTACTTTATTAAATAACCTTCAGGTTATTGTTGATGCATTTTCCATACGATATTCTGGCTTGAGGAAATGCAGAGGTTCGTTTGGACTTTTTCGGTTAAACATAATTTGCGAGCTGGCTTTTAATATGATTAGGTTTTCTTTCGAATAATTTATGAAAAATCGTCGGCTCGGATTGGGAAAAATTTTAATAAAACAGATTCTCGTCGAATATTATTATATTAACTTAGTTTTTTCGCGTGCACATTTAAAATGATTAATCATTTGTTATAGGTTAACAATAATACAATAACCAACCGTGAAACTTTGGCTAACATTCAAAACTCGTATTCCATTCAGTTCAAACTGGCGTGTAAAGTGGAAATCCCATAGAATTACACACACATAAATCTGAATGTGTGGATGTTAAGGAGGAATAAGGGTAAGGGCTTTAAACGGTATCCGTGTATCGTATTCATGTGTATATACGTGGCGCACATACTTTACCGGAGTTTAAAAGGGACAAAACTTTGCACGCGTGCAAGTACGAGAGAGTTAGAGAGACTTTACTCAATGACAGAGTTCCAGATTCTGCGGCATTCCAAAACAAAGTAAAGGACGGAATTATTACGACTACATCGAACTATGCCCAACAGAAAACCAACCGCCATCGTACAA
Source organism: Hololepta plana (assembly GCA_963695495.1). NCBI lineage: Eukaryota > Metazoa > Arthropoda > Insecta > Coleoptera > Histeridae > Hololepta > Hololepta plana. Next base: position 7,311,750 of record OY968833.1, read on the forward strand.
TCCTCGTTCTCTCTACTGTCTTAAACATATATAAATTCGGTACGCCTTTTGCTCCAACACCACGCTGTCTACCGAAATGGCATTAATGAAGTCCTTCACTGTGACGACGGAAATCTTTGCTTGTTTAATTAAATTAGAAAACTCAATGCGAACAGCAAATTCTACGATTATTTTAAAGGTGGAAAATGAAACAATTACGACGATTCAATCGATTCAAATGGATTAATTTCTGTTAGGTCATGCATAAATGGTGTTATTTTTTAACCATCTTTTACCATGTCTCAAGTATATTTAACAGTAACGTTAATCCTATCAAATAAACAAAGAAAATTTATTTATTTGCTATCTTTGTATTAAGTTTATTTTTATTCTCTTGTGAAAAATATAGCTGTCTGAGCTACGTAGGGTAAAAATTGAATTTGTGTATTCCTCTAAAGAGAAGGAAAAGAAAAATAAGAAGAAAAGTGAGCTAGAGATGCGACCAGACGGGATCAGAAAAGGGAAATGAATGGGTGAGCCTATATTTTCAAGTCGTCTAACATATTTTCTGACATTCCCCAACGATCCAATGATACAAGAGGAACAGCAACAACAAAGGACTCCGCTGACCGTAATATATCAACTATACGCGCCGCACACAACACATGTTCGCCCGTTTCCGTCTCTTATTAGATACATTTATATGGAACATGTATATATTTTTCATAAAGTGAAATAATACAAAGTGCAGACAAACGTATACAATACGTTCCAAAATTTTATTCTTCCTTTCTTCGGTCTCACGAAAGCTCGCACATCAACTACTGGTTATATTCACACCAAGAATATAAAAATTCTCTTCCATTCGAACACTTTTTCTTAGCCAAATAAGTTGTAACAACAACATTTAATAATAGCTATTGGCCCGGCGCCTCCACCATTTTAATGTACTCCGTTACGTTACGAGTTAAATTCTCTACAATGTATTTATTTGCGGTTTTAGAGGTTCAAACGTAGAGAAAACTTTACCGGTTTTAATTTGTTGTTGGTAAAAGACAGAGGATTAAAAAAAAAAAAAGAACAAAAAGAAGAAGTGGAAAACAAAGCCCCGAAAGAATCTCTTATTTACAACAACATAAACTGAATGTTTAAAATTAGTAAACTTTTGCAATTCCAATGGCAATTCGAATTTTATTGATATTAGTTAGAGAGTGAAGGATACAAAGGAAACGAATGGAAAAAATTAAATAAAAGAGGACCAGCGGGTAAAAAGGGGAGACGATGGGAGTGAGTGTAGGATGAAAGGATGCGGGATTCTACTTTTATTTTATAGGGTGTTTATACTGCAATTTTATAGCTGATTAAACGGCTTCGACGGCGGGTGTTTTCCCTTCAATTTTTTTTGTATCATCCACCGTTTACATGTTTTAAGTACGAAAGTTGTAACGTGGTTGCATACCTCTATCTTTCCTTCTCACTTTGTCGGTCCTTTTTCTTTCACGTTTTTGTTTCCCCGTTTTCAAACTAAATTTAGAAAGACTCCTCTACTCTTCGCTACACACGGCATACCCATCTATATTAAACAATGTGTTAGTTGTAGAACTTTAAGAAAGTAGAGCAGGTAAAACCGTTCTAAAGTGTGGATGAAGTGGAAGAAGGAGCGAACGGAAGGATTTCGATTTTTAAATTTACGATCAATGAAACGAAAATCGAGTTTCTTTAATTTAACAATTCACATGCATTGGAACGTAATACTATAAAATAAATTCAAACAGGAAGTGATAATAGTAATAATAAGACGAAGAGGCCGAAGTATCTGAGAGAAAATAAAAAGGACAATAGGGAGTAAGGGGCGGCAGCCAGAGGGAGAGCGGGAGGGAACGAAAGATTAAATTAAAATGTGACAAAAATTTTATTCACTTCTTAAATTTAATTAAATTATGCAAATTATTTTAATAAATGCTATGGTTCTTAGGGTAGAAAAAGTTGAAGGAAAATTCTCGATGGGACAATTTTTAAAATCTAAAAAACTTAGCGATTTAACATGAGAGAAAAATGCTTACAAGTTTATATAATATGACGAGAAGTTTTCGGAATTAAAAACGGTTCCTATACAATCATTTTCCTTTCTCTCTTCCTCTCTTGATTTCACTCATTCCTCGTTCGTTATTTCCCGTCGTTTCCGTTCCGTTCTTTCCTTATCCATCTGTTTCCTTTGGTCTTTTACTTTTAGCGAAGTACGAGTTTAATTTCCCCAGTCAGGCGTTAATAATTTAGATGTATTATTGTATTTTTATTTCAATCTCATTACATTTTCAGAAACTTCAAATTTAAGCAAATTTAATTAACGACAATCGCAAAGCAATTTTTATTCGATGTTAAAAGAAAAAAGAAAACTTTGGACTGTAGTATTCGTAATAATCAATAATGACAATGTTAATTACTTCTTATATTCCGTCTCCTTAAAGAACTTTCTTTTCCCTTTGCCACTTTCAACTAATTGCTAAATAAATATGTTAAAATGACCTCCAATAAATTAACCCAAATCATATAATGCGTTAATTATTTTGTGGCATGCCTTTGATAAGAGTTTCATTAGGTCGTAAAATATATTTATATCGCAATTCGACAACGACGATATAACAACAGGAACAGTTACAACAATCGTAACCGAATGGAAAAAGGACCGTTCGGAAATGGATGAAAAACGGCGGTCACAATTATTTCTCTCCGAATTTTATTTCATGGCCTTTTGAATCTTTAATTGCGGCATTGTTTGCTTTGGCGAAGATTAATTAGTACCCGACCAAAAAAAGCCAGTTCTGTACGGGAAATTTGATGTTTATTATGCCTTTCCTTTAATTTGTCACATGATTCAAAGCTCAAATTGAATAGACGTACCACCGCCATCAACATCATATTAAATGCACGCCGAAATGGGAACAATTTTGATAATTATGCATGTTCCGTATTAATCATATTAATGAGGCTTTTGTGGATAAACTTTAGGGGCCAAAGATACAATTAATTATGGAGATGTTTCTGTGTGGAGGCAAATCCCACATGCATCTTACCCATTAATATTGCAAACCTACATCTTCTTAGAGGAGGCTTACCACTGTTTCAGTATTAAAGAGTTGCCGTTGCATAATTACTAGGTTTGATGCCTCGATGGTTATTTCCATCTCGAAGTTATAAAGAAAACAATATATTGACTCTTAATAACTTGAAAGGAGTATGTGTGCACCACAATTATTAATATTAGTGAAGGTCTAGTTAATATTTCATTAAAGCGAGGCGTTTTCAAATTTATGCATATACATGAAAGCAATCCGACAGGCGTACTACTGTAATTAATCTTTATGAATAATCGCGAACAAAGTATCCTAGATTATTAGATGATGGTAAAAATTGCACGCCATAATAGCAAATATTAAATTTCCTAGGAAAAGTGCTAAACGAAAAAGAAGAATGAGTTGCCGATCGCTTTTATTATGTTGATGCCTTTTAAAAATGAGTAGCAATTAATTACAGGTACGACAATAATTATATGTTTAATGGTTTTCCTTTGATCCTAGTTTCAATTATCTCGTTCACGTTTGCGGTTATGTACTAGTTCATATCTGAAAACCCCTCTTTTATTGTTAGATCTTTTACAAACGACGAACATAATGATCGTTTTCTTTGGCTAGAATTTATTAATTGCCCACTTCTGAGAACGATGTCTGTGCAGTTTATAAACGTCCATTCGTTCTTTATTCTCAAATTTTCCTCTTGCACTTTGCAGTACGAATGCGAGTCTTTTATATGATGAAAAATAAACGATTTCATCTCGTTGATTTTGAAGTCGGAATCGACCATTTTATCACTCCCTTCGCTCAACTACTCACTGCTTTTCTTTTATCTCCAAGAATATTTGATGTCGTCTCGCAACCTATTGGATTGATATTCTAACTTTTAACATTTTCCGGGTTTTATTTAATTCTTTTTGCAGAGAGGTCTATTTAAGTTATATCAACATTTTTCTATTATTTTTATTATAGAACATTTGTAAATTTACTTTCACTTACTTTTTCCATGCCCAATTTGATATCGATTCTTCCTTATGGAGTTGTGTTTTCTATGCATGTTATATTATCATTCCATTACCTCTCATAACGGTTTGCAATATGTCCTTTTTTATGTTAATATTATTGCCCTTTATTGTTGCTGTTCCTCAATTCAAAGTCAGATCTACATATTTATTGAAATTAATTTTTGCTATGCAGGAAGTAACAAGGCAAATTATAAAAAAGAATAAACTCTAAATAACAATTAATTATAATTAGAAGCTTTTCTCTTTCCTTTTGCTCTGCCTCTCAGCCCTCCATTCTTATTCTTAAACTTAATTAATGCAAATGAATGAGATAAGAAAAGTGGAATTAATTTGCTGTAAAAGTTATTAATAATTGTTAAGTTAATGATTGCAATTTTTATCTAAGTTGAATGAAGATGAAGATGGGATGTAAAATATCATCAAATCATTTACGAATCATTGAAATAAATGGCAGTAATGTGGGATAAATTTATCGTTTATAACAAACAAGTTTCGCAATTATTTGTTGCTTGCGTCCAACTAAAAGAAATCGATTGGTTGCATTCTGAATTAATATTAATATGAAAAGGTAACTAACAAAGATTCATTTTCTCTTGGTGCAGTTTATTCGTATCTTATTCTTCGCGTAGAAGCAATCCATTTATTTTTTCTTCACGATGATTAATTACGAGTAATGTAAGGCAACCGGTTTTTAATGAAAAAGATAAGGAACAAATTCGAGCTTAAACTCACTGTTTTCGGTTGTGTTCATGAATTCTCCATAGAGTTTCGCATCTCCTATCAGTTGGCAGTTAATTACGGTCCGTAAAGCTTGTTTGCCTTTCTGTTGTTCTCTTTTGCGATAACTATAATTACGATCAAATTAATTAATATCTATTAAAAGGAGACCAAAACCGCAATTAATCATTGTTATAATCGATTATTTATATTACCATTATTTTATACGGATACGCTGTTAATGGAAATTGAAAAACTACTTCCTTCGCAGTCTTTTTTGTTACTGCAATTAAGTAATTAACTTATTTGCATTTATATAGAATTTAGATCGTATTCGTTAGTATAGGAAAGCGTAACGAGAAATTCTTGCGAATTGAACGTTTTCCGAGTATCGTCTTTTATTCGTCGAATGTAAAAATTCTCAAGTGTTTTGAAGTTTCAGTTTCATAGAAGAAGCGTCATATGAAACGTACATAGACACATTGCATAAAAATAAAATCTAGCGATATGAAATATGCGAGGGCGGTTTGTACAGTTGACGTTCTTTATTTCTTTAATTTTCCAGCAAAACATACATCAGCCGAAGTGAAATAAAGAAACTATGTGTAGAGCAACTCCTCCCATACCGTTACCTATGATATCGACCGTTTTGCGTTTTACAACCATATAAAACATGCGCAGGTGGAAATAAACATTTGCAAAACTAGAGAAGAAATAATTTAGTTTACGTTTACCGTTTTGCAAACGTTTAAACAAAGTTTCCTCCAAAGTGCTATCGAATAAATTATGTACTGGAAAGCAAGACGAGAAAGAAAAATAGGAACGTTTCATATCGAACGAGGGGCAATCAATTTGAATTTTCCAACAAATCTAAACGAATCACGTGGAAAACTTATTATCCATTTGTTGTTTAATTTAACGCCTCCGTATGGATTTCGTTTTAATCCGATCAAATCCGAAATTTTATTGACTACGAGCAAAACGTAGATAAAAAATATGTACCTTTGAGTCTAGGGAGAAAGGTCTCTCTTTAAGAAATAGGATTAATAGACAGCAAGAAATTGAGGAAAATTATTTGCACTCCTCTCTCTTTCTCACTCTCACGCAAACGACAACGAAAATAACGTTTGAATTTAAGGCGTGCCTAAAACGTTTTAAGTGAAGTATATTAAATTTTCCACTTGAGTCTGACGAAATAATACCCAACCACCGTCGCCATCACCTCGAGGTAATGCTCAAAGAAAGGCACTACGAATGTAGGATGAGGAAAGTACGAGCGGTACTACTACTACTACGATGAACTAGTATATAGATGTAAGTGAAGGGAAATAGGGGATGGAACGGTAACGGCAGAAACAGCGGCAGATCCCTGGTTCCGGTTTTGTATCTCGGCGTAGGGTGTGACGCATGTCATAGCGATTTATTTTAATGTTCATCGTCCTGACGGATACAAATACACGCACACGTACTAATACAAGAAAATTGTTGTACGTCTGCCTTGTCTTCGCAATTATCCCACTTTAGCGCCGAAAATGGCAAGAAAGAAGCGAGAGCGAAAGAGCGTTAGACCGCAGAATATAATAATATGGCGCGAGTGAAGAAGATGTACAACAATATGTAGAGAGACGTACTGCTACAATAATACTCTTTGGTTATTTTGGCTTAGAGTTTTGCAAAAGTGTAATATGTAACCATCCCCGCCCGTTCGAAACTCACCCCTTCGACGCCGATCCCTCTCGCTCGCTCTTTGCGAAATGTTAATATTCAACAAGGAAGTTCATTTCGTTCATTTCTCAAGGTTATTAATTAAATACGGTGCTCATTCTAATATGTATATGTGTGTGTGTGTCTGTGTGTATATGAGTAACAGCATTTTGCAAAACGAATTGTTCGAATTTTACAAACTGTCAAGACTATGGATTAATATATCAACTGGCTTAAAGCGAACACGACGAAGCAATTTTGTTTTGCGGAGGGGCATTTCACTTCATGATTTTCCATTATTATCATCATCATTCACCATCATCCTCTATCTCTTGTAGGGCATTATTATTATTGATTCTCGCACTGTTTATTCATTTATCCTGTTTATTTATTTTTTGTCGGTTCCACTCAAACTTCCGGGGGAACGTTGCATAAGTTACAAAATTATTTTCCACATTATTATTACTCGAAAGTTTTGTACCGCTATTAGTGTTAAATTAAAGTTTTAATTACGTAACATACATAAAATTGCAATCTGCAGCTGCTTACTCACAATAGATGTTTTTACGACCACGTAATAAGCCAAAAAAGCAACAACAAGGAAAAAAATACAATAAAGCAGCCACTCTGCAAAAAAACGGAGAAATTGCAAACTTAAATCCCTTTTTAATTTTTATACGTTTCTCGTTTTGTTGCTTTCATTTGCTGTTTCACTGCGCATTTTTTAGTGAAATTAATTCTAATACGAAAATTAGTCTTATAAAATTGCACAAAATGAATATTTTGATTACAAAATAAACAAGCCGTGGAAATGATAACAATGGTTTTATACGTATTTGCGAATAGAATTTTGTTTATACGTATCTAGAATTTTGCACATCCAGTGCACACACTTTATAATACACGCAACACGTGAACAACAACAAGTAAAATTGATTGTGTCCCATTGAAAATTACACGTTTTATTGAGAATTCATGTGTACAACGGGATGGGCGTTCTTTTTTGTAAAATTGATTTTTTATTCAAACTATCACAACTGCAGCACCAGAAAAAAGGACGATAATAACTATTGTGAAAAACGAACTGATTAGTTAAAATGATATGTCGAATTTTTACAATTTTAATTTAAAATTCCTGTCTGGTCTAATTGCGATTCGACGTTGATAACGAATTTCGAGTGAATTAACACGAAGAAACATCTTGATGGGCGAGCAATTTTACGAAAATATTACGGATGACGTTAAACATTGTTATACGAGGAGCGAATGTGCGTTTAAAATTTAACTACATGTGGCAACACGAGAGACATAACATAAATTTAATTAAAACTGCAGGACCTTCCTTTTATATGCCACCGCTTATGCGTGTATTTTGATGTTAACTAAACACATTGCATATAAACAGTATTGCTTGTGATAAGGCAAATAAGCATGAATCTAATCGATGAAGAATTTATTGGCAATAAAGTTTTTAATAAATAATCTTTCTACAATATAAAAGTGTCATGTGATTAACAAATTACTTAATTGTTTGATAATGCATGATAAAAAGTGAAGGGATAATGAACGTGAAAAGAATTGATTTGATTATATTTTATTTTGCTGTTGGTGTTATAAAATATCAAAAGAGGACCGGAAGTCGAGTACGGCCGGAAGAGTAATGTTGTCACATCTAGTTTAGTGTTTATGTACATAGATTTACGAACCGAACCACCAGGCGACGACGACCATCGTTATTTAAAGGGTCTTTTGTGATATTGCGTTTTACGAGGGTTATTATTATTGAATAATAAAAGGAAAAGTTGCTGGCCATAAAGAATTTCACTTCATCACGGTGTCGCCGTATGGTAAAGATTAATTTATATTAAATATAATTTAACAAACGGGCGATGAACCGGAAGAACTTCACGAATAAAATAAATTCAAATCCACCGCGAATATAATTCAGGAACGTGAAATGAATCTCTGAGATTACATTTGTATGATTGTTCGGTATAAAGATTTGGCAAAGTTAGCTTCTGTTTTCGAGATTAGTTCCTATTCCAAAATTCAGGAAAGTGGGCCAATCTCAAAAGTTTAGCGTTAATTTGCTAAAACACTAACAATATTAAATATTTTTTCCCACGAAACAAATTCCAATTCAATTATAGGCATTTAAGCTTGTTAACGTTGGTGATGGATAAACTGCTTAAAGCGAAAGTGAAAAGAGGATTTTTTTAAGAGAATTATATTAAAAGAAGCTAAACGAAAAAATCTGATTTCTTTTTCGTCGGAGGCAAAGAACAGTGGATGGTGTAGGAGGAAAGCAGCGAAATGTAATTATTTGCGAAGATTAATTTTATTAACTTAAAAAGAAAATCCGGCTTTCCCTCTAGCCTGTGCTTTAAAGCAAACGGAAATACGGTGTATTGTATAATTTTCTTCAGCCACCCTCTTTATTATTGATTTATAATACACAATATTTCATATTTACTTCCTGCCCTTTTTCGTTCCGTTCCTTTTCTTTTAGCATTTAATTTTGCATCTATTCGCAAACCGTTCTTTCGCCTTACGATAAGAATTTAATAAATTTCATCCTACACTCATACGTACACACGGAAAGAATATTGCGCAATTCAAGATAAACAACGGAATTTAATGTAGACAATTTTGCAGCTGTTTACAAAAGAGATTAGAAATTTATTAAAAAATTTAACATGAGATTTTAGGAAATTCCGTTCACGTATACGTTACATACACGTTGTGATCTAAATCATTTTTCCCCTTCGCTCGTCCTTGTCTTGGCATTAATTCCGTGCCGGTAATCGCTGCAAGGACACTCTCTAACTCTTCGCCCATTAACATCATCCACCCAATAATAATCCCTAACGAACCACGTACTTTAAAGGAAAAATATTTACTTGAGAATTATAAGAAGAGTGAAGTAAAGGGAAAAAAGTATGGAAAACGAGTTGATAACGTTTAATTTATTATCATTATCGCGTGTCGTACCATTCTTGTTGGCTTGTAAGACTTTGCTGTTAACTTGACGGCGTGCCCTATCTTCCGATCTCGAATAAACAGGTTAAAAAGGGGTAGCAAAATAGAGAACGTAAAATAAGAGATGGGTGGTTCAGGTTCCGTTTGTAACGCTTTGAATATTATTAGCAAGAGAAAATTGCATGACATAACTAATAATAACAATGCAAGATTCCTCCTCTTCTTGCATAATTATTTTCTTGTTGTTCGCTCAATTGCGATTATTAATGTCAACGGTGTTTGAACGTTGAATAAACGAATTTCCCCAAACCGTTAATTAATTTAAAATTAATCGATGTTGATGCTTAGTGAATGTCGGGGAATTTGCGGTCCCAATTATTTAAAAGCACCCGCGTGCGATGAGTGAGGAGAGCAAAGAATTTCCAGTGACATGTTAATAACAAACATGCTGGATGCATTTTGCAGATGGTTGCGGTTTTAGATATTATACGTAATTTATATACGAAACGTGTAGAATAGAAATGGGACGAATTCGGCTCTACCATACGTTGTTTGCGCGCATTTAAAACCTTGTATCAGGGTGACGGTGGTGTTAGTTGTTGCTGTTGGAAAATTTAATGTGCAATTAAATGAAAATTAGATGAATGCACCACGTTTTATCAAATTTACAACAGAACTAGTGAAAAGCATACGAATGAAATGTAGTGTTATAAACAAAACTTTGGCATTTCCTTTATTTCAAAGCTTAGAAAGAGTAACTGAAATTCGGCTCGATGTCCCAAGCTATTAAATCTATTTAAATAAGAGCAAATGATAACTGTTCGAAAGAAATACTATCTTTGAAATAAAAGATTGGTATTTTCTTTACTACCAACCTTAAAAGGCGACTTGGCGTTGCGACTCGATCTACCAAACAGTTAAATTTATCTAAATAAATATATACTATACTCTCGTAAAATTCAAACTAGTAATACGGAGACTAGTTATTTTCTGTCTGTGCCTCTTTGTTCTCATATGAGTACCGTCATTAATTTTAGGTAAACTTTATGTCCGGGGAAAAGAAAAAGTTGGGAGAGAGAAAAAGTGGCAAAGTGGATTGTTTGTTTTAGTTTGGGTTCTCTCTGAAACTTGTGCAAATTGTTTGATAGGTGGATAAGATTTTACAAGTTACTACCGCTACTATTATTATTATTATCATCATCATACAAAAGTTTAAAGCCCCCATTTCATTCGTCTCATCTCCCTTGCACGTTACTCTCTTTCTTTTCGTATACTCGTAACGTTTTAATAATTAAAGCCTTTTAATCTTACAAGGTAAAGTCCAGTGGTATTCGTTAACCGCTGTACTTAATTAAACAGGAATTTTAATCTAACCACTAGAAACGGCGAGAGAGGAGAATTTTCGGCGTTATTATTCCATTCTCGGTGTTTTTTATTACTTTCTCTAGTTATTATACAACCCTTTATTCCTCGTTCTGTCCATATTTGAAAATCGTTATTATTCGACGCTTTGAACGTTTTCTCGAGCTTCAAAGGATCTCCTCCTTATTATTTGCAATTTGCAAATTCATGTTTATGATGACTTTTCAAATTGTATGCATATGTATGTGTTTAGAACGTAATGTCCACAACAATCTGTGCCTTGATTATTTCGGGGGAAGGCTAATTGTTTGGAATAGAGTCACTAAAAACATGTTGATTTGACTCGTGACCTAATTTCGCAACAGTTCACGCTTATTCGATTCCATTGCAATAAGTTCAATCGACTGTCTCATTCTCTTCACAGTTTTGCTAAATTCGTAGCACCGTCTATTTCCACTTCCTTATTATTTTATCGTTTTCTTACTAAATCAAAAAATAAATAAAACCAGTTTTATGCAATTCATCGATCTCTTCTTCTTGTGCGAAGAATTGAGACATACATCGCTAGCACCGATGTTCCGTGCTAACGTTCTCATGCATATTACATATATTACATGCACAAATGTCTTCTCCCTGTGTGAATGTGAATATTTTACATTTGAGAAACGTAAAAATTTCATAAAAATTGCTGCAAGCGGATTTTATGCTTTCATTAACAGCCGTCCGGTTTGTTGTTTCTCTACCAGCTTCAAACAAATCATCTTATCATTCGCATTCTTATCGTACAAATTATCTAAATTATAATTGAACAAACGAATCGTGACAAGAGAAGAAAAAGAAATCATCTGGCTGCTTGTTGAAGCGCTCCGACCTTCTAGCGAGATTTCTTCTTCGGCTCACGCTATTTCCCTGACTATCCTTTTTATACGTATTAGTAAATTAGAAATGTGATACAAGAAGTGTTTTGTACGTGTTAGGGGTTGGTTAGTGCTTAGACATTTTGGCTCTGATAGATGGCATATGGTTCGGTTGAATGATGATTAATACGTGACGGGGGAATTAAACAACTAAACCACCCATCCACCGGAGGCGATACTGATTAGAGAACTTTAATCCTGGCTGTAGCTCTAGGAAAGGTACCATATAGGCACATGATAGGAGCTAGTGTGCAATTCCTAATTGCAAACGAACGTTTGGCTTGAATTATTACGATGTGGATGAACGATTAATCTTTATAATTTTCCATAAGATCTTTTTTTTTTATTTAAATGTGGACACCGTCGATTTTTCTGTTGATTCTTCTTCTTAAACTAGTGCCTCTTCTCGTAAGCAAATAACTTTCAGTAATTCTATTTAGTTGATAGCGTTAAGGTAATTTAGATTATGTCTTCATACATAATGCAGGATACGCTCGAAAACTGCAAAATGAAATAAAAGTAAATCTCAATCTTTAAAACCGTTTGCTGCATTCTAAAGTCGATATTAAAGTTACGACTCCAGTCCATCCGCCGTAGGAAAAAATCCAGGGAAAGTTTTCGCATTTACTTCTTACTAAATAATTTACAAATCGCTTCTTTTAATTTCAGTTTTGCTTCCATTATATTGAAATACAAATAGATAGATGGAACGAGAGTTAGAGAATTTTTTTATTCTAATGAATATAACTTTGTTAATGAACGTGCAGTAAAAAAACTAAATTAGTTGCAGCTAGTAACGCTTTTTTTTCCTTGCCATGACTGAATTTAATTGTGAAACTTTTAAATTACTGAAATATTCAATTTTGTAACGATAATAACGGAAAGTAGTTATTTCCATCCAAAAAGGACGGACACGAAAATCGAAGGAAATCTAGTCTGCAATTAATTGCTACGTCAAATCATTATGTTGATGATGATGATCATCATTATCGACGACGTTGTCGTTATCGTTATTATTGCTCTCGTTCAAGTTTAAAGTCATCGACCTATTACCCATAATTATTATAATAACAACCTATCGATTAGTATTACATCAGTTTCTCCTCGTATTACTCCGTTCAAATTTCAACTAATTGATTATTAAGGATACTGCATCGCTAATGATACCTTAAAAGTTGTCGAAAACAATAAATGTTCAAGAATCGCAGAAACATTAATCAAAATCTAAAAAAAAAATTTATACTCACAACGTCTTGAAAATCGCTCATATTTATTATCTTATATATTGCCAAACAAGGGTTTGTTGCACACCGTTTCGATTACATTTTCGCGATCTCTCCAAATATTCAACCCACCAACAGCTACGTCGTACATATATGCAATTATGAAGTTAATTAGGTTTAATTAATTAAATGCAAATAATAACTTTGTTACTTTGTAACCCGTCTCGTTTTGAAATGTAATTAATAATTCATAAAAGTTATGTACACTAGCCAGTTGATAAAAAAAGCTGCAGCAAAAAGATCAAAGGCATAAATGTGATACGTTTCGAAATTGGCAATGGAATTTCGTTATGGAGACTAATTGAACGGACGGACGTGATGAAAAAAATTCAAATAACTGAAAAAACTGCTGCGCTTTTTTTCAGTGACTGAATATTTTAGTTTCAATAATTAGACTTCAAAAAAAGCGTGCAGTTTATTTTGTTTATTCGGATGGAAAGTAAGAAATTAAATAAAATATATTCCTGATGCAGTTTGCGTGTGATAGATGACAGCCACGTGAAACATATTGAACATTGAATGTTTAATATCTCCAATAGCGAATTTAAATTTTCATTTCGTATACAAAATTTTTACCGTGCCATTGAACGACCATAATTGTAGATAAAGCCCTAATCTTTTGTGTCCTTATGTCTCTCAGTATATTTCTCGGACTATAATTCTTAAGAACTAGAGTTAAATAGACGTAATACTGGAGACTACCGGACATAAAGCGTCTTAACTACTTCTACGTGCAAATAGCACTTTTAACAGTAGCTTGTGTCTGGTCTTTTCTTTTACTGCATTCGCACTTTATTATTCTTGCGCTGCATCATGATAATGGTAAATAATAAAATTTATTCCGTACATAAAGCAGCGACAAGTGGAAGAAGAAAATACCTTTTTGTTTATATAAATTTTTCAGTTTCATTAAGTGCACATGGTGAAATTATGCTTAATCCACAACTAAAAACGTCACGAATAAAAGAGCGTACAGATGGGCAAATGCAGTGCTGGCTTTATTAACATCCATTCAAGAAAACCATCAACGCCCTTTATCCCCACGAGAACCGCATTAGAACGTTTTCAAATGTTATTATTAATAAATAATATCAAATGTTATAGCGAGTACTACGATTATAAATAGTAGTTTGGTTAGTTGGAATTAAAGTTGATCGTTGATTATGGCATTAACATGTAATAATCTAGTTGTTTAATATTATGCCGGGACTTTAATAAAGTGGACTTGCCACGCAGATACTGTGTTGTATGTGTTGATGGAGTTAATATGGGACGAAAGGGAACGAGAGAACGACTAATAAACAAACTAAAATCATTAAATTTGTTCATATGACCGTAAGATAGTGTTTATTTACTGCTGCCAGAGTTAATTTTCAAAGTTTTATGGGCAAACGTTTCGACGGTGGGATAGTAGTACCTACATAAAATGGAAAACGATGAGAATATTAAATCATTTTATGGCAAATATCATTGTTCTTGGCAGGTTAAGCGTTTACCTTTACAGAGAAAAAGTAAGTGCTTAAACTACAAGATCCAACCATCCGGATGAATGCCTTTGCCAACTTGTCGGTTTCCATCTAAAAATTAATTACTTTTAAAAATGGGTATTATAATAAGATCTTTTCATCTGGGTATTTAACATCGATATTCGCTTAGCTCATATCAAGTTTCCATGATTCAATTGTGCTTTAGTACGTTGAAGGTGCCGCTGAAGGGATTTCCTTCATTCGTCCATAACCCCTTGTGAAAATCCATTGTATATCACTTTCCCATTGTTCCTTTCCATTAAATATAGGCCTTCACTTTTATTTACAACAAGTCTTCATCATCAACAAAAACAACAACAAGCGAGAGAGAGAGAGAGAGAGAGAGAGAGAGAGAGAGATGAGAAACGCAAAAAGTACGGCCAAAAGTAAACTATAGGGATTTCGAAGATATTAAATAATTCCTATTTTTTTCCGGTTGATATTTTCTTTGTGTTTCTTTACTTAACCGTTCATAATTCTGCTTGATTTCTTTTTTCCGTTCTTCTGCCCGCAAACCAAATAGAATACCATGTTTTTCTCCCTTCATTTTCCAACAATTTTCTGCTTGTATTTCCGTTATTCGCGCACAAAAAGTACGAAAGAAACGTACATAAACTGGCTATTGAAATTGTTAAGATTTATTTCGATGTAACAATCGTTTATATTATTAATGCAATTTAAATTGTCAGAAGAGCTTTTTGCTTTGCCCCATTTACATTTCTTTCTAACGACGAGGGAACGAAGAACGTGAAGAATTTTAATATCGCCCGCAATTTTTCCTCCTTTTATTTCTCTCTCCCGTGCTTTAACTATTTGGTTTCATCATACGTGTTCGTTATAACTTCATCGTCATCATCACCGTTCATACTCATCATCACCATCAATTTTTTCCCTCCTCCACGTTTGCTTTTTCTCTTTTTTTTTTGCTTTTCTCCAATTTCATATTTCTACGGATCAGACTTTTGGTTGGAAACGTTTATTTAGTCGGTAGGCACATACATATACGTGGAGCCAGAGGCGGAAAAGGTATTCGGTAATATGCCGCACACGGAATTGGTCGTATATTTTTATGACACCAATGACACGTAAACCGTACCAAGAGAGAAAAAACCTGAAAGAGAAAGAACGATAGATCGAGCGAGGAAAGGTTGGAGTGCGGGAGAGAGAGAGAAAAATGGAGAGAGTTGCCCTAAAAATAAACGCTGAAATATCGATAATGCAGTTCTACCGTAAAATGATTTAGTGGTATTTGGTATTTCGTACATGTTGTATGTTGTACAAGAAAGGTAAGAAAGAGGGGCACTTTCTTTATTATCCACATCATGAGGGCAAAAGGGGAGCGACCGAGGACGGAAAGGGCGAATGTGACGGAGGTGTGTTGCACCGAATTTTCTAGACGAGGAACTCTTATATTCCTTAATAACTCGATTAAATCGAATGCCCATATTGTGCTTTTGCTATTTTATACGATAGTCTCTCTCTTTCTCGTGTCCTAAAAGTTGATGAAAACGTGGCAAATAACTTTTCTTTTACGTCAATTCCTTTTGGCAACAATCTCCAACTAAAAGGATTTTTTTGCCAAATCTAGATGACATATCGCCAAACAATTCCTTCTAGATGCATAAAATCTTTTTATTAGAGGACCTAAATTTTCATAATTAAAATCTCTTTGCTAAATCCATGCTTCATTCAAGTAAAGCACATTTCTAGCTTTTGCACAATATTAAGAAGGGAATTTCGAGTTTCCAAATCAAATGACAATCGCATTAATTTATCTCATCAAATAGAATTTCTTTTTGTTCATATTGTCGCGACAATCTTTTAATGCCAGCATCGTACCCTGAGCGAGATTCGCGATTCCGTCAGAAGCATACGAACGAGAGAGATGAGAGCGAGACAAACGTAATTCGCTATATTGAAATCGCTTGTTACAAAATGGAAATTCGGCATATTTGTCCGCTTGGCTTGCGTTTATCGCTTGAGTGGAAATTCATGTCGTCACGTTTTAATTTTAATTTACCCAACAATCTAATACATTTTCTGATATATACACTTTACTCATCGTCACTAAGAACTTACTATTTTCCTATTGTTCCCGGTTATTGTGTTATAATGGGAATTGAGAAAGAGAGACCGTCACGATTCCGGTGGTTATTTATTCAATTTATAATTGCTGGCAATTCATTATAAAATTTCATTCGAGCAACTTTCAAATCACTTTATTGACGTTCGAACGGTTACGTTTAGTTTCCGTGGTCGGGGATTTTGCTCATGTTTAATTCCATTTGGCGATAGTAAATTTTTCCGACTTTCACAAATTATTCCCCCAATGATGATGAGGACGACGATGATTGCTTTTAATGGCTGATTAAACATTTACGTTTTAATACTACTGCCACAAGAATTTTATCATCATCGTCACCATCTTTGCCATTACCGTTATCGAGCCACTTTCGTTTTATATTATCATGTGTGAATTGAAGCAAATTTATAAAAGTCGTAACTTTCAGATACGATCTCTGCTTTCTACGTTTTCCCCACGTCTTCACACTTGTTTCTCCACTTTTCATAAATCATCATCATATTTTGCCGGTTCTAAACAATAACTAGCACACGTCTAACGGAAAAACCTTATATTTTTCGCGCAAGAAACTTTTCGTAAATAAACATTACGAGCCTTGAAAACAATGTACATAATTCTGCGAAAATATAATTCATTGAACCGTTCAGCGTGCCTATATTTAGATTTATTAATTAATTCATTCAACAGGCAATATTTGCACCAAAAAATGTTAATTAAACGCCACTGAAAAGCATTCTCTACCTCATCAGTTAAATATTACTGTGAGTAATTTTGCCGAAATCACTAAAACAAAATTAATTTCGTTAAAATTTCCCCAATTTTCATCAGTTAATGAAATAAAAAAAAAAGGCGTCCACGCCAACGAGATGCGAGAATGCAGCTCGTTATGTATGATGATTTTTAAGCAAATGCAATTAACTAGGGACTGGCGCGTTTATAAATCAAACGGCGAAAATGATTTCAACTGGAAAGAGTGCATGCGACTATTTGTCACATTAACTCGATTGCCGTCGCCGTAAAACCGCTAGTAAAATTGCATTTGCTATTTGTTAATATTAGCAGCGTCATGCGAAAGTGAGAGAGATGATGTAATAGTTCATATATCAAACGAACTAATTCGTTCTAAGTCACTTATTTTGATTGCACACCGAGGAGAGCTCAACGGCAAGCAACAACTCGTTCTTTATAGCATTTTTTTATGTATTGATGACTACATACAATTAATCAAATTAGATCCAGTTAATCGAGCGACAATGCTGAAACGGTGCACGATCATTTTTCTAGGTTTCGGTGTTAAAGAGAAACTTTATAGGGCAATAATGCAAAAAGGTATAGCTAATTAATTAACCTCGCACTCATCCTCATCCTACTTAAACCCTAATAATATCAGCAATAAATATGGGACGGTTCGGTTGTAGCATTGGTGGCACGCAGTGAATTATGGCGCCGAAAAGTATACATAGTAATTGTAGATAATTAAACTTATCGTCATCTATCATCTTATAATCCAATGAAGCAGACAGCGAGGTCCTCGTGCACCTGATGCTGCGAATGCTTGCTGCTACTGCCGGTACCACTAACACTGATACTACTATTGTCATGACAAATGCTCCAAATAATTTCAAATTTACTCCACCGTAAAATATGAATGATGATTTTATAGAATCTCCCTTGTCACTTACATCTCGGGGAAAAAATATTTCAGCTAAGGTGAAAGTGTTTTCTGAAGCCCTTAAAGCTGAACATTAGAAATCGAGACAATAAACAGAGTGGCAGTATAGATAATGTGATGCTTCCTCCCATGATTGCCTCATTTTATAGATCAAACTTTATTGCAAACTGTGTGAGGTTGGGTAGAGTGCAATTTACTGGCTTTTTCTTGCTTAAAACGCTCCTCTATCAAATAAAATGGGTCGATGTGTAAGAATGAGGTACAAATTAATCGAATGGCTGTAATCAAATTTAAAGTAAAAAGAAGAAAAAATAGAATGGTGAGGGATTGTGAGTTTGTTGAACTGGAAAGATTTAAAGTCACGTCATTGTAATTGTGACTGGAATGAAATCGTCTTTTGTAACGTACATATAAAATGGTATCGTTAAGTAAACGATAACAATAAAATTCGCGTTTAAATTCGTTCATTAGCACAATTCATTCGAAAACGTTTTAACTGCCACTATTGCACATTCGAAATTGTGAATGAGATGGCAAGTTGGAAATATACAACAGCATTGTATTCAATGCCGTAAAGTTTATATGAGAGATAGCTATGTAGGTACATATACGTGTGCATGTGTCATATATGTTTAGAAACGAGTATTATTTTACGATTTAAAATTTGCATTTACGTTCCACGTTAACTGCATTTTATTATAAACAGCAATAAAATGCATGTGCGGTAAGCAACATTTTCAACAACAATTAGGAAAAAAAAAAAGACAATTTGTCATCTAATTACCGAAAATGAAAATTACAACGTAAATTACAGCTGAAAGTCTCTAAAATGGGTTTAATGACAATTGCTAGAATAAAATTTAATTATCAAAGTAGAAGAGGCAAAAGAGAAACAGAATTATCATAATCATAATCACGGCAGAGGTTAAGATACGAAACATGTCTTGTACAGTATGTAATACACGTACGTGCGGAATCTAGTATATTACCTCCCGTTTTAATCTAATGATAATAATAATAATTAAGGTAAGTTTCGCGAATGTGCTTAAGCAAAAAGGAAACAATCCACGTCTTGTAACGATATAATCCTTAAACAAAAGTGGCAGAAAGACCATGGCTTTAATAGGCGAAAGTTGGACGTTTTATCCAGTTTTCCCCAAGTTCATTCGCAACATGAAAATGTTATCATTATAACGTATTCCTTTAAAATTAGTCCTATGGGCATTCGTCGTCCTCCCCCGTCCTCTGTGTCGCCGCCCGTATGATGCGAGAGTGAGTGGTAACTTACTTTCAAGTCATTATAAACCGTAAGGTATCTAATGTTCCGCTCAAACTTATTCACCCTCTTATTATACTCCGTTAGTTCTTTTTTTTTTGCTGTCGACGTTTCCACGCCTTATTGCTCCTGCACAGATTTAAGGAATACATTTATTCGGTTCCCCTTTTTGATGGCAGTGGAGAGAACGCTGAAGGAACATAAACGATCCTATTAAAATTTAAATTACATAATCAAGTATTAATTTTAAATTAATTTAAATAACGTGGAATTGGCGAAAAAATGGTTTCCTTTTTGATTAAGTCATTTTACAACAGCTCGCGATAATTTTATTAATGGGTCCGTGGTAAAAAGTAAGGCAAGAATAAGTGAAATAAGCAAGTTATGAATTTATAATTATTTAAATTAATTCCTGGTAGAAAACAATCATTTGCAGAACACAAGAAACGCACGAAGAACGTAATTATTTTCATACTTATCCTCATTCAAACTGAAATAATACAAACAAATTAACATAAATTCTATAAATAAATAATATTTATCAAAATCTAATTTGGAGGATTGTAAATTATCCTTCGCCGTTCGTTTATTTTTTTATATCATTCCAATTCGTTGAATAAAAAGCGAGGGAATAAGTTGAAATCGTTTATAAAAATATCGATTGGGGAAAGTGTGTGGATGAATAAGAGCGAAATAAAAAAATCAAACAGGAAGGAGGGAATGATTATACAGTTTCAATTTATTCAATTTTCGAAGTCTGTGATTAATGCTGTTTTTATTCAACCACAACTCCGCTAACTAACTCGAAGAGATTTTCTGTAAATGACAATTTTTGATTTTCCACTCACTTATTAAATTTCACATCGTTGGTTGTTATTTTTTTTCTCTCCACTCCAATCAATGAATCCATTCGAAAAGAGCGCGTTTTTATTTTATATCGTTAATGATTTAGAATAGATTTTTCGTACGTATAAAATTTATGATAGCGACAGTATAAAAGATCGGGCATTAAAAGCGGATTCTTATTTTACGGAAGTGCACAATAAAACGCAGAATCTGCTATTAACGATAATACCAAGCGATAGTATCATAAACTATTTGTACACTGTAAAATATGAAAGCCTTCATAAACAATTTATTAAGTAAGATCAAAGTTAAACTATGTCTTTGACTTAAAAATCTGCACGATATACGTTTGTGAGTGTAGGTAGATCTAGCTTCCGTACAACTATAATTATGTTAGTAAAGTACCTGCAGTTTTGCATTCTCGAG
The DNA here is from genome assembly GCA_963695495.1 of Hololepta plana. Taxonomy (NCBI): domain Eukaryota; kingdom Metazoa; phylum Arthropoda; class Insecta; order Coleoptera; family Histeridae; genus Hololepta; species Hololepta plana. Next base: position 7,332,616 of record OY968833.1, read on the forward strand.
AAACTTAACATTCTGCATCTCTTTATACTTAAATGCACATATGAATATTATTATTATGAAGTTTTAATTAAAGTACTTGCGTTTCTCATCTAGCAAAATCCTTTTTAAATAGATTCCCTTTATTAAAATCCCTTTTACAAAATGAAAAGGATAATCAATTTAGCATAAACAAAAAATAATAGAACCTTTATTATACACATAATTACATTAAAATATTCCAAGTTCAACGGAATCGTTATTAATTATTTACTTTAAATACAATCATTTTGCGAACGTTCTATTAACATTTCTATGATAAATGCAAACAAACATTAATTTAGTATAGAATTTCGTTAGTTAAACAATAGGACTGAATAAAGTGATATCTTTCAACACAATAATAACATCTACCCCAATTGCTATTAGCATTCGCCATCTCATACGATGACCAATACAAATTGATGTATGGAGAGTGAATCGTTCGCTAGATTATAGACACGGTGCCTTCCCATCGCAAAACCTAGATTATATATGACCAAGAGTAACAGCGGGAACGAGTGAAATGTTGCGGTATCTATATATGTAGAGTTTAACAATTAAATATTAATGTGAATAGAGAGATACACGAAACCAGCAATAAATACAATTATCGTTGATACTGTTTGTTTTAAATTGACTTGATGAATACGCTAAAGATTAATTTATTTGTTTCGCAACCCAGTATTTTCTAATTATACAGCATCTCTTTTGGATGATTTCGAAGCACAATAATTCAACAATGTTTAATATTGTAGTTGTGTCGTTTGTTTCAAAATAAAACAACGTGATTCTTTTAGTTGGCAGACTACAATAGTGGAGACTTTCTTAAATTGGTCCTTCGAGCCGGATTTTCTGTGCCTTTACGAATAAATTTTCTGGTGCGATACTTTCATTGAACTGTCAATTTGTTGAATTGATATTTATTTTGATAAACAAGTCTAATCGAATTCAATACGGCGTATGTTAAAGGTGATCAATTATATTTATGATGAGGAATTGGGTATTATTAATGGAAAAAGGAATGGTGCATGCGAGGCAAAACCATATTATATTATATAAGCCATAATATTTGCAATTCTGAATAAATTGCAAAAAACAAGTACGAGAGAGAGTGCGAGGAAGAGAGAACGAATGAAAAAAGGAAACGTAACGGAAATCGTCTTCTTTGAAGAGAAATATAAAAATGATGGCAATAAATTTATGAAACATATTTATCTATCTGAAATCAGATAAAATATCGGTAATAAAAAATGTCGAAATGAAACAAAACACCCTTATATTTCAAGTTAAACTACGTATTTCTTCCCATGCAGGGAGAATTTTTATTTCCTCCTTTTTCTTCCCCGTTCTTACGAGTTTCTTCCCGGCTCTTATTCATCCAGTTTTTCCTCTTAATACCTATAACCATAATATTTTGTGTGCTTTCTGCGTCCTTTATTCTCATTCTTATAGAAACATTTTTCGTTTCTTCATCTAAAATTACTGGTCTCTCTATTTGTTTCAGCTTCGACGTGAGAGGACGACATTATACACAAGCATTAACATGGTCGGATCCGACTGTATTCGGTCAAAGGGCTTACTTCGTAACGTTAACGAAACCGGCGAGTTTAACACTAGATTCGGTACAATTAAAGGACGAGGGAATTTATCGGTGTAGAGTCGACTATAAGACAACGCCGACAAGGAACTTTGCCATCAATTTGTCGGTTATCGGTGAGTATTGTTACTAATCTAACACGCTTTTCCTCTCACATCGACATCATTTTCTCTCGCTAGCAAACGAAAAACGGGAACAGGAACTTTATTTATTTCATCAGTTTCATTTAACACTTGTTGACGTTTAAAGTGATCCTTGCGCCTTTCCTCTGCCTCATCAAACTTTGTAATATCGTTTCTGTCCATTTTATTTTTAATTATCCGACGGGATAGAGAAGGAAACGAGCGAAATTGAAAGGAAAATAACGAACGCCGAAACGACATTAACATAATACCTGTACAAGATTGCACAAGCATCTTTTTGTTTTTTGTTTTTTAGCGAGTAGTATTCATTCTTAATGAAAAAAGTTTATGTAACACAATAAATTTTCAATTTCTTATGTGCACGTCAGCACGAAAGAGAATACATTTAGAGCATGGAAAAAATATCCGGGTTTTTCTTTATCTCGAAAAGAAAATTGCCTGTTTTCCTTTACAGGTTGTTATTGTACTTTTTACGGAAACTGTTGGCATAATTTAATTGTTTAAGAGAAATGGCACAAAAGAAGGCAAGGAAGGATGTTATAATAATAATCAAAAAATTTGTATGCACGTACGCGCAATTTTTTTTAAGTTTTTCAGCCAACATAAAAAACATTAGTTATTTAGATTGCTTCTATTCCTTAAGAACCGCGTCTCAATTAATTTGATCCTCTTCTTTTTCATTCTTCTACCGTTGAAATTTAAAGGCTCGTATGAAGGGAATTAAGCGCGTATAAAATAGATTTTATCCGGATGCATATTCGTGTACGTGCATACGTGGTAGATGGAGATGCAAACGGAATTGAATCGAATGAGGACATTCCAACAAGATGTCTTACACACCTTCGGTGACGGTTTAGGATTACTCGTCGCGCCAGCATCTTTATGCATCTAAAAACACGGTTGCATCGTTCCCACGTATTCACATCTTCCTCGCACAATCATGAGCCGTACTACCGCATAATCCAAGAATCTCGCATGAATTCTAATCGTTTCTCCACGGTATGTGACTATGGTTTTTGGCTCACATTAGCAAATCGAAATCACGCAACCTCTTATCAACCAAATTGTTATTAGTTTAGATTTAATTCTCGCAATTACACGTCGGTATGCGAGCACTACAATTATTCCCTATTTGGAATATCGTCACTTTTACACAAGACCGAATCCATTCGAATCGGTTTATAAAGGGAAGTTGTTATATTTAAAAACTTGCTCGCTTCGTTCACACATAAAGCAACGCATTTGCAAAAAGAAATACGGGTTCAATTGCATAAAGTTTATATTTAGTTAAATTAATTTCTTGTGTTAAGGAAGAGAGAGAAAAATATAATGTATGAGGAAGCAAGTAGTTGATGGATGGTAATAGTAATAGTAATAAATGGACGGGAATGAGATTAACGTAATAAAATAATTAAAGGAGATTTATGAACGCGTTTGTTGCTATTATTATTATGGTCGAAAGTAATTCTTTTCTCTCTCTCTCTCTCTCTCATTCCTTCATCCGCTAGTAAGATATGTATCATAATTATACAGAATTAAGATAAAAGAAAGATATACCGGGGGGTTAGAACAAATGGCAAGATTCTGTGTTATGGAATGGCAACGTGGCCTACAATTTCATTTTCCTCTAACTTACCAAGTAGTCCTATTGTCGTCATTACAACATGACGACGAGGAAAGAGGAAGAAGAAGCACAGCAAGAAAAAGAGAAAAAAATTATTACACTACACCTAAATGCAGGCAACATTTTAATTAATTTTCTCTCATTCATAAAGCGAGGATACATTTCTCCCTTTTTTGCTTCTTGGCGAATTCAATGCTTACATTTTCTGAGTTGTAATTAGTGCCTTGTAATTAGAATGTTTTGAGAGTAAAAGAAAAGGATGATGATGAAGAAGTCGAGAGATATGGCTTTATAAGATGTAAAATATTTGATAGATTATCAAAGCGAAACGGAAGAAAAAATAATCTCAATCTATTTTAGGTAATGCTTATATTCGGTTTTAATCATATCCCGTTCATTCACTTTGAACTTGATTATATGCATTCACAATGAGAATTGTTGCAAAAAGCGTTTCGCTCGGCTTCTTTTTTCCCTGTTTCCTCTGCCATCGACTAAATTATATTCGATTCAAACGCGGTGGCAGCGATTTGTTACCGATCTGTCGTCATTAAATTTAATGCCCTACAGGATTATACATCATAAATCAAAATTCCATCGCCTCTTTTCTACTCGTTCTCTATCTCGCTTTCTCTCTCGCCGTTCCTTAATTTCATTCATTCGATGCAAATGCAATATTAATAATAATAATGGTATCGTTCAGATAACGATAATTGGATTTTTAGTTTCGACCAAAAGTTTGCCAGTTTATAATTTTCGTACGCTTGCACTTGGCGAAAATTAATAAAATAAGACCGTGACCGTGCTATGTGTAACGGAATCATTTTCCGATTCGCAACGATTGTTTGCTCACTTTGCACACTCGACCTACGTAAACTAAATTAATTTTCCTAAAGTCTAATTAAACTGCACCGAATGAGAGAAAATGGAGCGAGGCGAAATATGAAAATTCGAACAAAAGCGAAATCTAATTTTCGATATTTTCACAAACTTTTCGTTAATTAATTTAAAGCGAAAACAAAAAAATTAAATTGCGATAAAAGAATTAATTGTCTATGCGAAAAAAGAATATTTCGCAGGCGAAATCAGTCTCTCTTTGTTATTGTTTAGTCTTAATTGAGAGAGACGAAGACGTTTAATTACAGTTTAAAACTTTCGCTTTGGTTTGGATTGGAGGCACGCAAAAAACAGAAGAACAAACTGAAGAAATCTTTTTCTTTATCGTCGTCATTATTATTATTGTTATTTTGGTTACTTCCGTAAAAACAAAGTAAATCTTTATTATGTTTCTACTGTGATGTAATTATAAGTTAATCTGTTCCATTTTATACAATTTTAAACAGATGCGAAGATTCGACGAGGATAAAATGGAGAGTAATAGTAGTTGGTGGAGTAGGTCTGTCGTAATCCTACTTGACAGCTCGCTAATTTCGTCGCATTCAAACAATCTTCTCTCTTGCTCGCCCACATTCTTCCACTACTTCGTCCTCCACTTTATTCGTTGATAATGTAATAATATTTTTGTCTGGAAAGAATCAAGCGATTCAAAGAGAGAGAGAGAAAGGAAACAAAAAAGGTTTCAATTTTAAACTTTCGTTTTACTTTTTAATTGCTTTGTTAATTTTGCCAAAGTTTATAAGGAAACACGTGCGAATCGCTCATTTTCTAAAGGCATTCGCTGAAACAAGTTTAGTTTTTGGATCTTCTTAACGAAAATTAATTTTTTGCTTTTATGTTATTATTCTCATATTTTTGTATAATATTTCACGTAATTATCGATTAATTAATGCACTGTGAGATAATTGGCATTTGTAACTATATAATGTTGGTAACAACTGGCTTCGAATTAATCCTATCTTGGGTTTATATTCAGCACTTGATTGATGGCTATCCAATATGTAACGTACTCGACTGATAGACGATGCACGTAGTCTCCATTATTATTAGAGAAAGTAGAGGATATAATTTTCCATAATGCTACACATTATGCGCGGAATGAATGAAATTACGTAAACGATTTTCGTAGTTTAATCACCACGAAATTTATTTGGATTCATCCACATATTCGCGATTTTTCTTTAGTGTTTGTTCTTTTCTCATGTGCGTCCTCCTTTTCCTGTTTATAATAAAATTAAATTAAACAGGAAACTTTGAATAGAAAAAGGCTCTAGGAAAACCGCCAATTAATTAACGTTGCCATTAGGTATATTAAAACCATGTAATATAAATGCAATTTAATCAAATGTTCAGTTAATAGATATATGGATGTTGAAAATCTTTGACTAATTTCGTTTATTGGCACTCAGCGCGAAAACAACTATGAAATTTTACGTGGAATTTTGATTATAAATGGAAAGTGCGGGCTACTTCAATAATTCCCACTGTTAGCTCCACATAGCGTATATATCGGGTGCATAGTTGTTAGTCTCTGATATGTGGCCACTTCATTTCCTGTTGGCAAACGCTCGGTTTAGTCCACAATTTCCGTTTCTAACTCTAGAGACTTCTAGTACGTGTGCTATACGATTACCTATTACCGTTACTGGGAATTTTAGATATATAAAATGTCATGAACGCTTTGATGTTTTACCTGTTACGACAAACTTTTAAAAAGCGACTTCACATTGTAGAATCAGATAAAAGATTTTTAGTTATTTTTCTTTTAGTGTTGAAATTGCAAATTTCATTGAAATGTTCTCTGAGAATTTGTTTGGCCTTCGTTCTGTTAACACCCAGCTAATACGTTCCGTAATTAAAAGACAAAAATTATGCAAATAACCAAAAATTAGAAACGAGGAAAAAAAGCAGGAAAAGTTTGCGAGAAGTTTCAAAATCAGCGCGCAGTTTTTATTTGCTTATTTCGTGCTAACGCTTTAAATCTTCTAGTTAGATCTAACAAGTTGTGTGTATGCTCTATGACCCGTACGGGAGCGATGTGTTAAGCGGCCTAATTATTTCCTCTCCGGGGATCCTAAGATGGGATCAATTTATAGTATACGAGAGTCAACAAAAAAAAGTTATTTATCTTGATTTAAATGTCGCATGGTAATTATTTGCCTAAATTTACTTTTATGAATTATAACTGATGTACATGCACAACGACTTTAGAACTTATTTTTAATTCAATAAATTATCGATACCGAAAGCCATAATACGCAGAATAAAACCAAAATGAGATAAGGGCAAACTTTCGAATAGCCTCACGCAAAATGGACCGTTTCAATAAATATTATTAAAGTCGTTTATGACACGTGGCCAATATTTTATTATATAATCTGACGCATTAATTTCGTATTAAACTTCTATTACGGCCAGCACAAATGCCTCTTCACCGAAATGAGACACGGATAAAGTGACAACAACAACAAATAATGATATAGAAACAATAGGAAAACTACGTGTTTTGGCAAGGGATGGCAATACCTCTTACTTTTCTCTTCTTTCACGTTCACCGCTTCTGCTGTTGATGCCAGAAACTATCTTGTTTTAATTTAATTTGCAATTATTGCACGGTATTCTAACGTTTTGGCAAAGTACAGAAGTGGTAGATAGGTAATAATACAAGGGTGTATTTATGAAGGTATTATCATTTAATGTGTTCCACTTAAAGTGGATGCTTTTAACCGCAAAAGATTAACTTGTTTTAAATATATGTCGGTGTGTGCGAGTAAAAGAAAATTATACCGAAAGTAATACGGTCGGGTAAGGAACATAATTTATAAGGCCAGCGCTACGATACACATGTGCAAAACGGAGAATAAAAATGTTTTGATTTACGTTTAAGTTTTAGAAGAATTAATTAATTAATAACACCGAAGCAAAAAACTAACTTCGAACAATAATATCTGCTTAATGGCTAACATCTAGAGAACATTTTAATGCGATTACAACTAATAATATTTCATATCGGTATTACCAAGCTTTTGTCCTCTTGATCCTTTTCTTTTTCGCATTTATTCTTCTCCTTTCGTATCCCTCGACATGCTATAAACATAAGAGAGGCTGGCGTTTTGTTTTCTTGTTTGTCAGAGGACTACTCACCTTTTTTCTTCCCATTCATTGTGCCGTCCCTCCTTCACGTTTAAGCTTCTGATTGAAGATAACAGTGACAACAAAAGCTTAAGAAGTAGGTTAAGCATGTTGATCCGTCGACAACGACTTACGAAGGCAAAGGACGACAATTAATTAACAACGTTAGTTTTAGTTTTGCGATAATGCCATGTTTCTTTTTGTAAATTCTTCATAGCTGGACGATAAAAGAATCGCGAGATTAAGATCTGCTAAATGTTTAATGGATGCAAATTGTCTTTTGTTGTTGATTAATTAAGGAAATTTTGTTGTTCCAGTGCCACCGCATACTTTACGGTTGTACGATAATTCGCAACGAGATGTGCAAACTACAATTGCGGGACCGTTACAAGAAGGCTCCGATCTGTTTTTGGTGTGCGAGATAAGAGGAGGTAAGTGACATTCGGTTTTTGGGTGGATGCGCCGGTTCAAGCAATCTGGGTTGCGTGCCATTTGCACTACAAAGAGCGTCTGAAGTATGGAATTCTTTTAAATATTTTTCTTTAGTCAACTGAATTTAATTTTTCTTCTTCATCAAACCTATTATTATGTGTACGTAAATAATGAATCGCTCATTAAAAATTGTACATTTCCATAAAGTTGTATTTTAATTAAGGGAACGTTATAAAAATAAACTTGTAGAACAACGTAAGTAAATTTTACTGCATGTAAAATTCATATTTTTCCTTTTACGAAGATGGAATGGGAAAGAGAAGTAGTAAGTTTTTCATAAAGTTCCGCACGTAATACTCTTTAATGTATTCTAACGTTTATACTTTAATTAATTAACTAATTAACTTAATAATCTATTTCGTTCTGAAAGGGAATATAGAGAGATGTACGAATAACTTCACGGTTATTGTTAAGAATAAGAGAGAGGAGGACCGATTATTTTATTAAATGAAATTTCCTTAGAACCGCAACATCTGCCACTTTAATTGTATTTATAACAAAAAAGAGAGAAAATGAAACGTGAGATAAAGATTAAACTTCTTTCTTCAGACATTCGCTTCACAATATTTCTTTTGTACTATTTTTCGTCACATTGTAACGATTTTTGTCCACAGAAAGACATAAAAAATATAGAGGCGAAATCGTTACAATGACACTTGTTACAAGTGATTTTATTGTTCCAGTCACGACGTGCGTTCATATTGCCCTATTTAACGATTTTCAAACCGAAACATAAAATTGTAATTAAAATATCGTTTAGCAGTCACATATTCCCAACCGCATGTATTATCCAAAAAATGCTCAATGCATGATTCGAATCGGATCGTTTCAATTAAAATTCCACTACGACAGATATTTGCCATTTTGCTATTCATTATAAAATACCCATTTTAATATTTTCTCAGTTCAATTGTTTGCTTAATATATACACAATTTGATCATTAAACACTATTTATTTTTCATCATTATCCAAATTAGCGTAAAGGTATAATGTGGTACTTGACGAAATGTCAAAGGTTCCAACTGTCGACTGTTGACAATTTGTTAAAGACCAAACTATGAAGATTCACACATAAATTAAGTTGTCTGAAAATTTTTCTGAAATGAAATGCTTAATTCCCTGGACTATAATAGAAAAATTTACACGACCATGACAGTGAACAAGCTGCTTATGTCGCATCATTTTCCAAAGCAGCAGTTGTGCTACAAAATGTTCGGCATTAGCAAATAATTATCGAAATTCACTTCATTTCCTTCGAGCTATTACAGTTCTGGTATTTGGCAATTTGCGAAACCCAGCTTTGCACTGCGGATTATTCCAATTCTTGTCGATTGCAATTAAAATGTTTCGACGTAATTATAAACTCGCTTAATTGCGAAACGTCTTCGAAGATACATGTTTACGTTACGCCCAAACATTTCTAGATAATATAGAACCAATAACAAACATCATCGTTCGCAATTATTCCTGCTGTTTGCCATAGATTATTATTATTTCAGTCTCTCTGAAACCGAACCGAGTGGAAAGAACGTCTACGAATGTAACCGCAAACTAACCGCGAAACGTTCAATAATATAACGTCGATAAATCATTTCGGGTTCGCCTAGGAAGCAATACGAGCGAAAATTGTAAAATATTCCGCACTCATAACAATTCGTACCCTTATTGCATTATCTTTTATCAAAACCACATGCCTCATTCATAATCTTAATACAGAACGTAAATCGACGGAAAATTTCTTACCCACTAATAATATTAGTTTTATTGATGGAGTTGACGTTAATGTGCCACTTCAATTGATAATTTATATTAAACGGATATTTGAAATTCACCGCAAGAGGAATAAGGGTGAAGGAAAAGGAAAGTGAGAATGAACGAAGGGAATAAGACGGCCTGCGAAAGCCTTTAAAAACAATTAGGAATTTAATAAAGCACGAGCAGAATATAAAGGAGATAAGAATCGACCGCCGTTTTCACGATCTCGCTCGTTCAGTTTTGAAGTGCGCTCAGAAAAAGTCTAGTGAAATTAAGGAACGTAGCAGACCTAACCAATAAATATTTATTCCTCTCTCACTCTCTTCTCTACTCTCTTTCATTTTCACAGTTTCGCCAGTTTTCTCGGACTCTTAGTCGTATATATTTTTTTTCCTTGGGTCAAATGATTACCTTCTTTCTTACTGATTATTTTTAGTACATTTTGCCTGTTATTTATTTATAAATCCGACCAATAAAATGAATTATTCAAGGACTACGAAAGTAAGCCTATTATACACGTGATTAGATCTGACCACGTGTTATTACCGTTATCGTTGTTAGTAAAGCTCGTTATACAAGTAATAAATTCAATTAATTATTTGCCATAATACCCGAGAAAGAATCGAGTGGAATACGCTAAAAGGACCTTTCACGAAAGCCTAGTATCGATTAATTATTTACAATTGGATTCTATTAATATCATTTCATGTTGTCTGTTTCCTCTTTTACTACCAACGAATCGTACGTTAACAAACTTTTAAATAAGTTTGAGAAACTTCTTATCACGTCTTTATCTATTGCATAAATATTTAATGTTTAAAAAACCGCGCAGAATGCAATTCTGTATAACAAATAGAAAATAATTACTTTTGTTTTTTTGGTCGCCGGTGGTGGGCCACCACAGAGTCAAAATTCAATTTCGTACCCGTGTAAATGATGTTTACTCTGGTGTAATGTAATTTGTTCGTTTTTATTTGTGGCATGAGAGAGAAACTGAAATTCTATAAGTAAGCAACGCGTACGAAAAATAAAGTAATACCGATAAGAACGGAGAAAATGTTTATTTCGCGAATGAGACTGAAATTTCTTCTGCAAAAGATTGCGAAATAAATTTAATACATAGGAAAAATTGAAACAATTTGTAAAATAATATTTCATCTGCGTCTGCTAACGTTCCTTTTATCTGTTTCGGTTTGTAAACATTTTTCCCTCATGGTTGTGCACCAAAACAAAAAGGAAGGCAGAAGAACGTAAAGGAAACGAAATGATAGAAAAAGACCGGAACAAAAAGGAAAAGGGGCGAGTGCTTCGGAGACGCAATATACTTTCTTTCATTGCACCTACGTGAACACCGAGACCTCGTTCGAAATAAGACAATTTTTATTCCATATATAGGTCCCTAGATAACTTAACCCCACCGACTTCACGTTCGTTTTACTCGAGAATCCCCATCATCCGAAATGCATTACCTCAGGTACCAAATTGTGATCATTGTCTTTGCATTTAGCGAGGAAAAAGAATCGAAGAAATTGCACAGAAGAGATCGGAAGAAAACGTGCACGCAAGAATTAAATTCTACTGATACTGAAAGTGAATGCGATTAACAATCAAATAAAACAAAGAGCGAATAGCAAATTTGTAATTCCGTCCTGAAAAATTGGCGTTGGATAATAAGTAGAAAAGGACACGGAATCGTGAACGAACTCAAGATAATTAGTCAACGCTTTTTTTATTTCTCTATTCCTTCGATAACGTTTCTTATCTAGATTGAATGAATTGGAGGAAGCCAGAAAAGAAAGCGTAATGAATTAGTTACCGTTCTAATTTAAGCGACATCTTTGCTGATACGGTACCTAACGGACAAATGTTCGAGCTTCCTGCAATTACAAGATAACGAATGCCACTTTAAAACGGATCATAGACACGTGAGAAAGTATTAACACGTCCACCTTTTGGTTTGGGGAATTAGGAAATTTATTACTTCTTATCAAAAATTGTCGAAATAATTTATACACACGGCATCGTAATATTTTTTGTCTTTTTCTTACAAGCGTAAAAGCGAAAAAATCTATTGTTATAAGTGACATACTTTGAGGAATATACTCTTTTCCCAGGAAAAGTACAACTTCTAACCATTTTAATTGCAATCAAGCACCTAAATTAACTGTTTAAATTATGCGCAAATTTAGAACCCATTATAAGTTTTCTACGCATACACATTGAATAAAATTAGTGGTTTTAGCTAAATCATTCTTTTTCAGGTAGTCCAACACCGACGGTATCCTGGTTCGTAAACGACGGTTTGGTCGATGAGAATTCATCGACGGTAACCGGGAACGTCGTTGTCAGCCGTTTAACCATACACCATGTGAGAAGGGAAGACTTGAATTCGACGTACAAATGCCAAGGGAGCAACACGAATTTGATGGATCCAAAAGAACGGACGGTCCGATTAGAGTTGTTATGTAAGTAACTATGAGATTTGCTATCTGTCTCTTGCGCAGAGAAATGGCAAATTTATAGCGTTTCGATAAAGAAAAAAGTAAAAACATTTTGCGTTCTGCAGTGAAACCCTTCAACGTGACGATCTTGTATAAACCCAAAGAGATGGTAGCGTTCGAAGAGTACACTATATCGTGCGAAGTAGTTGGTTCCAGACCGAAGGCAAGTGTCACGTGGACCAGAGATAACAGGGAATTCCGAAGAGGAACGGTAAGTCATCTTGCTTTCACCATTTCTATTTTTCACTAGTGTTTCATACACCACTTCATCGCAATAAAACATAATTTCCTTTTCATCAAGTGCAACGCGCCAGTTCAGTCGTAAACATTACTGTCCGCTTTTATTATTTTTATATTCCGGTTGCCGTCCGTTCTTATCACTTTTCTGTTAAATCGCGTGGTTATCCGAGTGAAAATATACTTTTAGCGTAGACCTACGCTGAAATGGACGAGAAATATGTGGATGAAAGTGGTGAAAGGACGAGAAAAAATGAAATAAAAAAACGGGGCGTTTGGAAGTGAGAGAAGCAGCGTACAAAGAGGAACACTTGATGCATAATATATGTACTTCGCACGTAATATTTCAGTATTATGTTTTCACATTTATGTGGCGTTTCTCTCTCTTTCGCCATCCTTTACGAACCAAACATCTATTAAGTGAAAAATAAAAATAACTGCCACCTTAAAATGATTGTTGCTTTTCTATAATAAATACGGAGAAGAATTGTACCGAGGAAAAAGAAGTTTAATCATTTTCATTAAGATTAGGGATTATTTAAAAGTTCAAAATTCTCATTCAGTCTTTTGTTCTAATAAAGCTAAAAGAGTGGAAAATTGGAATAAAAAATGTCTCGTATAATTGTTTAAGGGGAAGCAATAGACCGTAGTTATTGCTTTTTTTAATGGCTAAATAGTTTGGAAAACGATTAATTCGATCGATTACTCTTATGACAACAAGTAATTTTATTTGAACCAATGTAAAAATCGTTGATTTGTGTATTTAAACCTTTATTAAACATTACAATACAATTCCTGGCAAGTGGACTGCGAGAAAATTACGACAATGTAAATGGGTTTTTAATGAGTTTATGTTTAAAAAATTATAGAATTCGAAAATGCAAATAGCCATCAATCATAATTATTAGTGTATTTTTAAATAACAAAGGAAAAATAGGAAATTATATAGATTATGACGATGCGACATTGTAACTAATTCAAATAAAAGCTTGGTATAAAGTCGGAAATAGATATTTAGTATCTTCTTATCATATCATTTTCTTTTTCCTTTCTGTTTACTCAGAATACAGAAAAATGGAACGAAACGGTGGTAACGAGTACTGTCACGTTCTCGCCGGTCCCCGAAGACGATGGCACAATCTTGAAATGTATCGGTGACAATCCGAAACTGGAGGCTGTCAGCTTAGAGGATTCCTTCAGACTGAACGTCGTTTGTAAGTAGTTTTTTATTAGCATTATGTGTGTCTGTTTGCTTAAAAGAGAAATCCATTAATTAGAATAAATAGGTGTATACATTTCCATTGCAGAACGGTTTTCTTTTCGCTCACTGGAACATTTTTAACAAAAATGTTTATTTTTCTATTTCGTGAAGATTGTAATTCGATAGGCAAGTTTCAAATTAATTTCCCTGTAATTCTAGACCACTTTTTGATTATGGTAATAATAAAGTGTACAGCAAACGTTGAGGTTCGAATACGTTTTAGAAAATTGGAAAATCTGCAACAATAAAAACGAATGGATCGAGAACGTACAAATCAAATATTCAATCTGGCAAAATCTGCTGCGATTTCTCACACACTCAAATTAAAATTGCTATTTTCATTTCTTGCCATATCGAATATAACCAATTACAAATGTAAATCTCGAAAAAGAAAAAAAAAAGATTAAAGAAAACATACATGCATAAGCATAAAAATAACTTAGGAAAATTGTACCTCCATCCGGTCTCCCCCATTTTTATCCAATTTTTATTACTTTACGTAAGGGAATAAATAAAAGTGAAATGATCAAAGGAATCGAATATTGCATATCCACGGCAGGGATGCGGTGGGATTGGGCTTAGGGGTGGTACGTGTGCAGTAAACGGGTAACGTATAATATCGCATTTTCCGTAGTCGGGTGCCTTTTGGCGAACAGAAAAACGTATTACGTTCTACGTACTATTTTTCTTTTTTGAGGGGCTACGTTAGCCCAAATTTACTGCTTCTAACGTCCCTATAAAGAGGAACCGAATATCTGTCTAGTTTAACAGAGTTATTACGATCATTAAGCATAATTTAAAGGACCGCAAGAGCATGGCAAAAAATTGTAATAAAGTAAGAGTTAATGAGACGTAATGCGACCGCGTTGATAATCCTGGAAAGGAACATCTTAAAAACGTATTAAATCACGGGGATGGCCGAAATGTTGTTTTTAGAAAAGAAAGAATAGCGCAATTACCCAAAGAACTAATGAAATCGTATTAAAGGCAAAGACGATTTTTACCCTTCGTCCGAGATTTCGCCGTAACCAATACCTTTATTATGGGTCCATGTGACCGACATTGGGAATCAGTAAAATTAGGATGTGGTAGGAAATGGGAATGAGTCATTTAGTTGAGGGATCATTGGTTGGGCGGTTCCACCGCATTTAAACCTTACCAATACACCCACGAACATATTAGATCCATCAACGTACTTCTTGGTCTTCTAGTACTAATCCTAACAGTAGCAGAACATTCCATCGAACACATAAACTAAATTACCATACCAGGATTTACTTCGACTGAAAGTCGTTTTCTCCCTTAAATTGTTCGATACAACGCGGTACGAATTGAGTACGAACGATAAGAGAAAAGAAACGAACATTGATTGCAATTAGCCGAAGAGGAAAATTGAGTTGTAAGAACTCTATAACTGTGCCAATTCAAATGTAATTATTTAGATTTTAACCGGAAGAGACAACAGCTATAGGAGGTTATGTCGCAATAAGGGGCACACGATAAAGCAAAGACAATATGCTCCACGTGAGAAATGATTTGCAAATAATGCTACGACTTTGCGACGCATATTTTCCTTTTTCTTTTTGTACCCTAACTTACAAGGATTTCCACTTTGACTCGGCCCATTCTTTTAGTTTAAGGGAATCTGTCAGATGTGGCCTTTAAAAATAAAAGACATTAATAATTTATGCTTTATAATAATGTACGTGTAGTGACAATGAATCATTAATGCTATTTCATACATTTGTTTTTAACTATTGAATATTTTATTCGTCAATCGTTTGATATGTACATATTTTTTAAATATTCCATTAAGATATTTGCAACAAATGGAAATTGCAAAACTAGATGTGTTTGCATTAAAAAGCAATTCAACGCATAAATAATAAAAATTAATGGAAATCAATGTTATAGTAATCGCGTTTCCTACTTGCTCAGGCAACCAAAAAATCCATCATTGTACATTTGCCATCGTTTCTTTTTGTGTCGCATCGACAATTTATTCAGGGAGCTACATCGCTCTCACTGTTCAACAAAAAAAAGAGGAAACTTTCTTCCTTATTTTAATGAGAAAATGTATAATACAGGTACAAGTTTGGAGGAGGAGAAGGAAGAAAAAAGAAATAACGACGTGGAAGTAAAACAGTCTCCATAATGTAATTTGCCGAATAAGGAAGGGCACGGAAACAATTTTTTCCTTTACTTTTTCCCTTCGTTTCTTAGGTACGTAGGTTTAGAAAACGTTGGAAGTAACTTTGCATAGGCACCGGTTTCGTATCGATTTTTAAATTAACCAACATTTACGTCCTCGAGAGAAAGATGGCTTTTATCATGATGTATGTGTGCAAGAGGAGAGATGAAAGTAAAGCGGTTGATATAATGCAAAAGACAATATGTCAGCTTTGTAATGAGATGTATCCCCGGATATTATGCATGATGATGGAATTGTACTCGTGGAACGACGAGGTCAGACACTAAAGAGAACAGAAAAGAGGAAAACCAATCTCTTCCGGTTAATATTATTTATTACGGTCTCTTCTCAAACTACCCCTTTTTCTTCTATTTCTTAATTCCAAACCCGAAAAGATGTTAGTGAAGTGCTAAGAGATAAAAACGTGGGTTCATGTTGAATTATGTATTGTAGATTTATTATTTTTCAGCTATGTTTGCCTTTAGTCGAATTCGCCGTTTCCACAACCAATATTAAATATTAAAAATTTATGTTCCACTCGCAAACGATACTTTATTTGAGTTATTTAATAAGGTAAAGTTGACAAAAGTTCACACAACTAATTTAATTGTTAACAACGTTAAAACCTTGTGAAAATTGTTTCAGTTCATAAGGAGAACGTTAACGTATGCGAAGGATCAATAAAATATTGTATCGAGTGAAAGATGGAGGAGAAAATAGGATCAAAATCCAACGTAAATTTATTAGTTTAGGATACCGTAAATCTTTTATAGGAAACAATACTTTATCGGATCATTAACCAAGAAATAAAACTCGCAAAAAAGGAGAAGGTAAAGAAGATTTTCTTCTTGCACAACTTCTCCTATAAACGTAAAGAATTTTTTAGCGAAAAACTTAAACAGTAACCAAAAGCAAGCGACGGGAGGTAAAGTTGGGGGGCCTGCAAATAAATATTGCGGGCAGGATTTAGAGGAATGAACGAAGAGAAAAGGCGAAAGTTTCTGTTCTGACCCCCATTTGCTTTTATATAAAAGCATTCACCATAAATTTTATTTATCGATGAAATCGACTAGCGTTTTTCTTTATTAGTGCGGCGAGAAGAAAATGTAATGGAGATTTCTTACGTTTGGGGAAAATGAAAAGGAAAAATTAAATTAAATATATAGTTTATACCGTTACAAATTTACTGCAGTGCTGTAACGTACGAATTCATATTTAATTCTAATTAAATGATATAAAAATATATATAAAGTCCATCTCACAGATTTCACGTGATTTCCAACTTTATGCTTGAACGTGAAGTAGCAATAAAGATGCGAATAATAATATTCTTGGAGAAATTGGTTTAAAGTTGTAACGAAAAAAAAAATTATAGAGTTTTTATGTAAAACAAACGTAATTTTCTTCTTCCACGAGAACTTTTTAACTGCCACTCGTACGTTCGGTTCGGGGGAAAATTTTGATTCTCGTCATCAAACTTATTTTCTACTTTCTTCATGCTTATAATAAAAAAACGATTCGCTTTATTTTTATTTCGCTTTCATATTAATGTCACATGGTAATAATAATGGTGGAGCATTAATCTTTGGTCCAATTTTAATCAAACCTGAGGTTGACTTTGAGCGATTGCTTTATTAATCTATACCAACGTTAAGGATCTCATGGGATGTAAGAATCAAATTAATTTGATGCTACAGAACAGGAAGATGATTTTGAGATGTTAACCCAAATATTCTTTTTAATTGTGGCTAATTAGAATAGCAATAACAACAATAATTCCAACAACTCATCCAACAACTTGTATTGGCCAATTCTTCAAGCTCTTGTTTGTGCACATGTCTCTTTTCAATCCCACTAAAAACACATTGAATCCATTCCGTCTCGTTCACTCACATTCGTCCTACACGTAAAGTTCAAGTGTTTTCCCCTTAATATGAAACAGTCCAATTACTAAACTCGAGTATTTTTCAGATCCTCCTCAAGTGGATCTTCAATTGGGCAGCACTCTAAATCCGGACGATATAAAAGGAGGGGACGATGTTTATTTCGAATGTAACATAAAGGCGAATCCTAAGGAGCTCAAAATTACTTGGCATCACGACGTAAGTATTACGAACACAATGATTATTATTATGATAATGATATGACTTTATTAATTAATTAATAAACTGAGACCAATTGTTCTCGTTCAATCATCTTAAAGTGGCAACTAATATTAATGATAGCATTAGCATTTTTCCTTTTCGATGAATAATTTAATTACATATCCTCCAGAAGGAATTTTTAATTAAAATAATATGGAGGTGTTAAGAGTAAAGATTACAAGAGCTAGAGCGCGCGAGTGTGAAAGGGAACCGTTTAATTATAATAAATTCTTTTGTTAATGAGTTTTAAGCAAAACGTTAATTTTATCTTTTGTTGTTCGCGAATTATAATTTATAACGTAAAGGATTAATTGTTTGGCCTCTCCGTCTAATGTTCAATTTCACACACGTACGGGCGTCGTTCGTGCCATTACGAATTATGCATAACGTAAATTGCATCAAATTATAGGTCTTGAACGTTTCTCCTCCTTGTTGATTTAATAATTAGCTTGATGTGTTCTAATATAATCCCGAACGGGTTTCCCTTTGTTTATCCACTCACACGCGTACTCACGCAAAAAGGGGATAATATTTATGAGAATATTTAGGCCCTACGTAAACATTTTAACTATTTAAAGGTTCGAAACGCACTTCACTTACGACTTGGGCCATTCGTCCGCACTACACCTACAATTTATAGCGTTAATCTGATACTAAACTATTTAATTGTACGCTAATAACTAGAATTATAATTTCGGTTAGTTAAAGATTTATTATCGAATTGTAGAAAATCATTTTCTACGGTTAATCATACGAAATTAAGGTCGTCATTAAATTTATATACGCAAAACCATAATAATAATGATAAACTGAAATATGATAAAGTCCGTATTATCGTCACGTTTATATGCGATTTAGGTAGGTTGCGTTTTAAATAAGTTACAAACACACTCACACGTATATTTTGTTAAGCGATTAATTGAATTGGAAGCAATAAATTCTGTTATGAAATTCTGTTACGTCCCTTCTAATATAACAGCAATAATTATAATTTGCGGCGGTAATAGTAATAGTTTCGATTTTGCATTAGTTGCAAATTATAGACTAAAACGTTTTGCCAGGTATAAATAACAATTAAGTTAATGTCGTTTCCTCGGAATCGATATAAAACACATGCATCGTATTTCTCACTTAAAACCTGATATATTTCCAATTTGTTGTTAGCAATTTTATTTGCTTGCAAAACAATTTACACGCAAAAAACTTGCTTTTAGCTTAATAATTATTCTCAGGCATTAATAATCGACTCACAGCACAAATCCGATTCTTACTAAATTCATACAATTAAACTTGTTCGGTTCCTTCTAATCAATTAACTTCAAAGCAACTCTTTTACATTTAACGTTTTTATAAAGTGCAAGTGTTGGAACATAAAACGGCGCGAAGGGAATTTTTGCAGAACGATTGCTGTCCAGTCGACGACTTGAATAAATTTCTCTTTATTATTCCGTTTTAATTACGCTTTTAGAAACAGAAGTTTATTTGGCTTATGGAATAATTGCAAGCATATGACACATTTAATGTAACCCCCTTGCAAAATTTGAGTGCCTTACGGCTTGCTCTTTCAGTTTCATGTGATAGCATTTCATGCTGTATACAAAAAAAATAAACGGCAAAAAATACATTTTTTTTTCTCGCCTTTCGTTTTAATTGAAATTAAATTTTTTCTCTCCCTTTTGCCACTCCATTCGTTAGTGTCATACGTTTAATTTACAGAGTAGTAGTATACGAGATTGTTGAAATTATTTTTGTTCGGCAATAACGAGAAAAAAGGTAATTATTTTTGGCGACCCCGCGCATCCACCAGAATGTTTGCAAACGTTTTGTCGCTACACGCTATATTTTAGAGACAAACGCTTCCTGCATTTACCCCTTTTTTGCGAATTAACAAAAAAAAACAATCTGTTATTGTCTTCGTGAAACAAGTTAACCGACGGAGTGAGGAAGAGAGGGCGATTTTGAAAATGATAAATTCTTTCCACTCATTTAAAGACTCGAAATGAATTTGATTTATGTTAGACAAACAAATTTTGACGACAAATTGGAAAGTAACGTAAATTAGTCTCTATTTATCTTTTTCGTTCAAATGTTTATTGTCACATTCTGTGTTTGTATAACGGGTTGACAGAGACGTTGGAAACAGAAAGATGGGTAAAAATGTGGAATGAAATAAGGCGAGCGAATGAATGAACAAATGGATGGATGAGTGCGAGGCGTCTTCGAAATTGTTATACACTTTTAACTATTTTAATAAAGCTCGAATGCAAACAGAGCGAAAATGGGAAACGATGGAATGCGAAACAATTTATAATTTTCCTTGCTCAAAAAGTTTCGAACGAAATTTATAAACGCCACGCTCTTGTTATACGAATGTATGTGCGTTAATGTAAATAATTTCAATCGACACATGGAAATTAGCTAAAACTTCGTTATTATTTTATAAGACGAGCGCAATTTTATTAGTTTGAAATTAATTTCGAAAATATTATGATATTATTAAAACGAAGTTATGTTTTAAAATAATTCTAATTCTCCTCCGTCGAAGCGATGGAATTTTATTAATTTAAATTCATTAATTAATTTCTGGCAATCTGTTATTAACAAATAATAATGAAAATCAATGGAAAGTGAAAGATTTGTTCAATTTCTTCCAATTACCGTCGCTTTTTCTGCAGTTGGCAAACATTTCTACGTTAGCATTCTCCATTTGCCTCTTTTTTGCTTCAATCTAACAGCAGTGGGCGGATAAACCGACCAGTTTTTTTCCATTCCAATTTGCACATATCAAAGCGAATTCGTTATTTTCTCTTTTGCTGCGCCTTTTTTTATTGATCTTCCAAATAAACATTCAAAATTACACTTCTTCCCTTTGCAATTTTCGTTCGTCATTTGTATAATCCTGCAACATTCTCGCGTCAATTCTTTATCATTTTCCTTTCAGAATCGATACGAAATTTCTAATTGAAGCTTTACATTCAAACTGACATTAGATTTAATTATATTGCAAAATGTGTCTGTTCGCTATTTGGATATTGCTAGAACGATTTTCTACTAAGTAGTTGCACTGTAGGTAGCACGTACGGAAGGAAAATAAGCCAAATGCGACACGTGAAAGATGGCAAGATGCATTCAAATTCTGTTGTAACGTTAAGACTTGAACATGTTGGAGTTGAGTTTTTCCCTTTCGACGTGGAAAATCTGACAGAAACGTTTTCGCAACATGATTTTCCGAATTTGAGCTAATGAAGGAAAACCTTACTAACGTCTAAATTTTATTTGAAAGCAAACAAATCAAATAATCCACAAACTACAAGATCATTTTAGCAGAACTTTAACCATTAAATATTTCCATCAGTCATATGCGATACACGTTTCGTAGACTCGGAGTTAATGTTTTAGTCTATATAAAAATGTGTATTTGCGATTTCATTTTCTTCGCATTGTTCCATTTTCTTTTGCGTTCTATTTTGCACTTCATTCTCATTCGTTTGGTTGGTTCGTTCGTTATGCATGAAGGAAGCGAAAGCATAATATAAATGCCATTCATTTTAGTATGTAACGTTGCGTGTTTCGTATAATAGTGCCGTTGCCGCTACCGGTGGCGGCGATGGTGGCAGAAACGGCGGCAACGATTGTAGTGGTTGTTCTTCGTGAAATTGCACGAAACACAAATATAAAGCAAACCGAAAGAGAAATTAGAACAAAGAAAAGGCAAACGTTTGAGTTTGTCCTTATATAAATCGGGTTGCAATGTTTAATTAAACCGGCCACTGCATTCGTTGCTATAAACTTTTTGCCACTCATCGTCTTGAAAAGTCATTAACGAATAACCAACAGCTCATTTTTGCGATTTTAAACTGAAATATATGCTATTAAAATTCAAATCGGGTTCAGTAGCATCGTTTACTATTACAATTAATAATAATTCGAGCACGAACATACAATGTGCGCAATCAATTTTAATTATCCCCGGCCCGAAACACCTACGAAACTATTTATTCATAAGCCAGGCAACATTTTGCCCGGCGTAATAACAACGCTCGCATTCGTTGTTTGGCCGTTCTTATCGATTTGTGCGTTTAATGCGAAACGAGATTTCTTTCAAGTAATTCCATATAAATACGACAACATTTACGTTGCAATTTGATGGAATAAGAAAATGTTGTGCCAAGAGTTAGAATCGATCGATTTCTAATTAGACGCGTGTATAGGGTCTCCTTAAGAAAATCCACTCGACAACTTTCTCCCCGGATTTCTTTTTTGCCGCCTCCAAACGCAACAGGCAATAAAATTTCTTTACTACATTAACGTGCTGCAGCAACCCCCGGCCGATTTCCTTTGCATCGTCCTTGCCCTATGTTACTTTTTTCGTATCTAATAGACTTTCGCACTTCGTTTCTTTCTCGTTTTTGAGGGGCCCTCTTTTTCATCTCGCTCTTTCTTAACGTCCTAATCTATTTCGCGTTTTACAATAATAATTTATGAGATAATTTATATACGTCGTAATCCCAATGATCAAAGCAATGTTAGAGAGCCCTACATCAAGTGACATCTTGCCCTAATGTCTCTTGCGAAACTCGATTTTTAATATTATATCTATATATATGAAAAATGCCCACTTTCCATCCCTCTTTCGCCTTTCATTCCCAACGTCGCCCATTTTCCTTCTCTCCTCCCTTATAAATTCTTCATTTTTGTGCCGTGCCGAGCAGATTTACTACAGTTGCCGACGAAGTGTTGTATAAACATTGACCTACCGATATCGATTCCCGGGGTGGCCGTTCTTTTGATATGCGGCCGCCGAAGGAAATATCCTCCGACGGGGCATAATGCACGAAAAGAAAGGCGCAAGAGAAGAGATGAAGAGGTTGAGGACGGAATGTATATTGTACAGTGTGTATGTATATAAATTTAGTCTAGCGAAGATGGGAGAATTTACTCGTGTTCACGCAGCTCCTTGGAGATTATTTTTATGGTTCGAAACATTATGTACAGATATTGAAAAAAGAAATGTGAAAAGGGCGGAAAGCAAGGACGTGAAAGAGGAAGATATACACAAAAACCATAATATAAATAATCATTTATCAACGTTTTTATCGGCGAAAGGGAGTCCTCGTCCCTTAGCCGATGGCCCATCATTGTCATTAATTTCGCTTAATCACGATTACATCTTCGCACATTTTGTTGCCCTCTCTCTTTTTCCTTTCCGCGGCCCTTCGACGACAACGGCCGAGCGTTTCTTTAGAGATTTACAATCGAGAATTTTCTAAAAATAAACTCACAGCACGTATTTGCTTTCATGTTACAATGGCACATTTTTCCCACTGTGACAAATTTATTGAGCGCTAATGTTAATGAAACCACTCGAATTTCTCAAAATTAATTACTTATATCGAAGGAATAATGGTTAAAGTGAATATCAAAATGGGAAACGGGCACTCACATCTGCCTACATAGGGTCAGTTTATATTGATAAAAGCAATAGGATCAAATGTGATGCTTTAATTTTTGGACACCAACACCGAGAGACTATCAAAACCATCTTATTGCGACCGTTACGGAATTGGCTGGCAAAGAGTTTATCATTAAAATTAACTGCTCATTTTCTCTGCCGTTTAAAATGTGTTTAAAATAGTGAAGTCCCGATTCGCTTTTATGTGTATAAGGATACGTACCGCCACCGCACAAATGCTGTAGTAAGCCCTCCAATAAAACCGCATTAACATATCAAAAGAGAATTCCTTACAGCTCTTTATAGACGGTAAAGATAACTAAAAGAATGGAGGACGAAGTCAACAACAAAGATTGATTTCTTTAAGAGCTCTCAATTTTTGCTCCTCAATTCGTTATCTCAACAAAGGTTCGTTCTTGGCCTTTTCTTTTAGAATGGTGCTTGGGTCTTATAAAATTGACACCGAATAAAATCTCATCAGACAGTATGATCCTATCTAACAATATTATACTCTCGAATAAATTGACCGTCATCGAGAAGAATAATGAATAAATTCATTTGAGATTGGATTTTGTGCTGCTCTTTATGATTTTTTATAAAAATTTAATTAGATTCATTCGTATCGTTTTCGCATTTATTTGCGCATTCACAAAAGCCAATCTGTGGATGAACAATAACAACAGAACATCAATCAATCGTTTCCTTCTGACGTGTTCAAACAATTTACTTAAGCCATGCACAAGAGGAAAAAGAAGTCAAAATGTTTTATATGTATGTGTAGTTTGAGCAAAATAGAGTAAAGAAAATTGAATTTATAACCCCAAAAGAATATTCCGAATCGAATTTTTTCGTTCTCTTTCCTTCGTCGGTCCCGACGATTTTATTTATTTTTTCCTCTTTCCTTTCTTATTACTTTCTCCTTCATCATCTTCCTTCGCGTGCATACAAATATTTTATTACCTTATAAAAATCGAATTCGATTCGAGTTAATTTCGTTAAGAGTAACATACATACATGTTGGAATAGCAAAAAGGCAAAATGGCAAAAATAGATGTTTGTATATGCATAATATAATAAAATTGAACGGGATTTTAAAAAAGGATTTACTTCGAGTAGTTGCAAACTTACTCCGTGTAATATTTTCTTAAAGCACATCCTTCAAGTCGAAAATCAAGTTTCCATTTAAGTTAAACGACTTTCGTTCTAAATTGAAACGAATTGATTGGTTTTAAACGAACCATTTTCAAACGTATGCGTTTTTAAAGAGTTCCACGCTTAATTAGGATTTTTTTGCAATCGTTCAATTATTTGCCGTTATCGCGGAAAGAATTAATTGCGAATTTAATGAACGGAATAATTTAATACTAATGAGCGTGCGGACAGGGTCGCAGGCTATAAGTTTATAATAAATGTACATTCATTACGTTCAGCGGACAATTTATAAATTTTTGCTTGAAAAATATGTATGTTTTATTGACATTTAGCGAATAAAATAAATATTTGCCCCGGGTAAATAATAAAACGTTAAACATTTGCTGAATTGGCAACAATTTTTCGATTTCTCATTAAATAAACTTTGTGCTTTATTTTTTAATAATTCGTTCCCCATTTTCTCTCCGCAATTCGCAACAATATGCAAATACTTAAATAATATAAAAATGTATTTTACTTTTTACCTTTGCCATATTTCATCATCTTCTTAGTTCACCCTTACATGTATCTTTATATCTTTCTTCATTTCGCGCACACACACCTATATTATAACCCATTTCCTGTGTAAACAACATTATAAGTTTACAATGCCGTTCGCGAAATGGGAGACCCACTTACAGTAACAATGCACGTCAAATAAGTAGAATAACAGTGTTTACAATATTAAACTTTGCCGTATACGTTTCTGTACGGCAATCTAAATATTTATGAAATAATACCATCGGTTTTGCGCCTAAAATTCATAACAATTATCTTGACGAAATAATCGCTTTGTGTATATTAATTATTTCAACAACAATCGCTGAAACGTATTTATTTGCGTCGCCAAAAGGAAAAGAATGTGAATAGATTCATTCGGATTAAACTTATGGGTTAATGGATGCTTTAAGTTTTTTTTAACCAAAAGGCCTTAATATTCTCAGCTATAAGTGTACGGATTATTATTTTTTTTTTTGAAAAGTCGTCGCTTTTCGTCAGTTATATGTTTGAAAAGTGATGATATTCGTTATATTATTACATACCCATCTGAAGATTTCTTATTTCTGAGCGAAATCCAATACGAACACTTATTGCGCGATATTGTACTTTTCCCTCACACATTTCCCTGTTTGTTTTGTCTCTGTTCCGTGGGCTTTAAATTTATAAAAATGACGGAAATAAGTGAACGTCACGATTATTATTTCCCCGCGTTTCCATTCTTTGTTTAAAGGTAAAATGATACACCTGTCACGTATTCTACTGGCAGCCTTTATAAAATATTTATATATCAAAGCAAATTATATTTTAATATTGGGCGAGACTACGCAATTTTTGACAGACAAAGTCGCAAACCGTGTATGTGCATATTTATAATAATATTAAGGGATATTGTGTTACATACTGCTTCCAACAAAATTCTTGCAACGTGAACGTTATTTTCGTCATAATTTGCGCATTTTATTCTTAAGTTATTCCACCTACGTTCCTGTACAAATGTGCGTGAAATTCTTGTTATCAATGGAAACAATTGTAGGAGATGTGCAAATTTGGAAAACAAGCGCTTCCCTATTGTTCATCACCATCCATTTCCCAATAAGTATACATAATAAAATATATATTCTAGGGGAAAGTATATGAAATGTGTCAGTTACAAACGACGTGCAATACATTACCTTCTCTAGTCGACACTATGAGCACAACTTGACGCTTTGACACGTGTACGTTTGAAAAAAGGAAAGCTTTCATCCCAACACTCACACACACGCCCACAAATTTACACGTGCAGTATTCCTATTATAA
Source organism: Hololepta plana (assembly GCA_963695495.1). Classification (NCBI taxonomy): domain Eukaryota; kingdom Metazoa; phylum Arthropoda; class Insecta; order Coleoptera; family Histeridae; genus Hololepta; species Hololepta plana. Next base: position 7,359,049 of record OY968833.1, read on the forward strand.
TAAAACACGAATACTAAAAATAAATGCTACCCATTTTGCTCATTTTGTCAACGACAGAAGAATAAACAAAGGTTCCCCTTATCACAGATTAAACTTGCATGTATAGATTATATTTGCTGCTGAAACCCGATTGCCTAAATTTACTTAAAACTTCCGGTTCCGTCGTAGCGGTTAAGTAAAAAAGTTACGACTGCATACTTTAAAGCTGGTTGAAATATTAATGAAATATCACTTCTAATTATAGCAACTTGTTATTCATTAATGTTTCCCAATGTTGTTCTTTCTCCTCTTCTTCCTCTAAACTTTGTCCTCTCTCATATTTTTGTTTTAAAAATTCATAAATTTGGTTATAAGCGAAAATGATAAAGTCCCAATTATAACATCCCGCAGGTAAAATAAAGAAAGGTTAAATATTTATATTGTGTCCCCCTTTTATATTGCTAAATAAAAATTACACCCCTGTGTACGGATGGGCTTTTATAAAATACGTTATAAAGTGAATGAGAGTGAGAGCGAGCGAAAGCAAAAAAAGAGCAAAAATATAGCGAATGGACGTGCAAAAGGACGAAATACCGTTAGAGCATCTTCTGTATTCCCATTCGGGTAATACAATTTTGCAAATGAAATAAACCAATTAATGCACGACGTGATATTTTCGGTAATTGGCGAAAATTGTAACGTAAGCACTGGTAAACATTGGAGAGGAATTAAAAGTTTGCAAATTAAAAATAAATAAAACAAATTTCTTCTCTCGCACTCTTTCACTTACTCAGACTCAAAAAAAATTGCTATCGTTGTTAAACACACTCTCTCTTTCCGCCTTTTCCTTTCTTAAGTCTTAAGACGTCGAGAAGCGTGATGTATAAAAAGGCAATGTGTTCGAATGAAATTAAGTTAAAAAAATAAAAATAAATTGTAAGGGATGTGAAGACTAGAGAGGAATGCGACAGAATAACATCCATAGAGTTGGGATGACAGAGGCGGAAAGGATACCACGGATAAGCAGATTTAATGCTTGGACGAAGGTAATTTACCCATGGGACTGTAAAGGACAGATAGATGTACATGTGAAACGTTGAGTGGAAATTCTCTCTCTCTCTTCATCTGTTCTCTTTTTCTTTGGGGGAGTGAAACGAAAGTGGCGCGGTCGTCCCGCGAGTCGCATATCTTACGGACTCGGTTAGTGGACCACTTTTTATGTTTTAAGTGCCATAACTCGCATTTAACCGTATCTCTATCCTATACGCATCCGATGAAGGTTACGTTTTCATTCCACACTTTTTCCTCATCATCATCATCATCATCGTAATCTTTCTCTCTCTCTCTCTCTATCTGGCACCGCTTGTATTTCATTCGAGTCAATTTCTTGTTCTTGCGTATTTCTTCTCTTTTTTCTGTCATTCGAGATGGACCGTATGTGCAATAATTGGAGATTTTTTATGAACTATAAAAGGGAAGGTATTAGCTACGACGACAATCTTTATATCGGTCGTAAAGCCATCGGATTCCATATACAATATTTTATATTGCGTTAGTGTATATTGCGAAAGAATAGAAAAATCCTCTTTTAATATATAAATGGAAATATTGCGATATTATTTTGATATTTTATTCGATGTTCCCTATTTTTCCGCTTACATTTCTTTCTCCTGAATTTCCTCCATCAAATACCGACGTACGGTTTTTAAAATTCGATCCAGAGAAACGGCTCAGCTTGGACGTTTGATAGATAAAACATTTTACGTAGCTTTATTACGAATTTAAAGCCGTATGCAGTAGAACAACATCTTCCATTGCTGACCCAACATCAACAGCAGCTTCCATGTAGTTGCGATAATAACATTTTGGAACATGACGGAAAATCTATATTTTGCTATTTACATGTCCACATTATCAACTCGGTTACGTACAGGACATTGTTACAATAATTCCCAAACTGTGTTATTGTTTGAACAGTTAAAACCCGCCTCGTGCTAAAATGATGAAATAATATTTATTGGCTACTAGAAAATCCGTCAGTGCGACACCGGTGGATTTAATCTAACTTGACAAACTCCTGTCTATTTGGCACGCAGACAAAAAAGCAGCGTTCGTCGGTTTTCCCATCGTTTCGCAGCATACGCTTTTGACAATTACATTTCGCGTGCACGCACGCCCGAAACACACATTTACTCCGAAGCTCTTATTTTGTTATCCAGACGAGGGGACAACTTTGGCAACAAACAAATTGAACGTTATGTGCATCTGCCATCACTTCATTTTATTATAATTTAATATTCTTTCTCCCCGGGCAGCAAGAGGAAGCGCGTAGATTTTCTCCTTTATAACGTAGTTTAAATCAGTAAGAGGGAACTGTTTCAATAAGCGGTCTAATATCTACGCAAAATCCTGTTTAGAAGGAGAAAGGAAAAGACATCATCATCATCATTCGGTGTCACCATTTTAAATTGCATTAACATTAAACATAACAAAAATAGAATAGAAATACCATTTAACTCCCATTTCTTAATAATACGAAATGAGTAGCAATTTTTTTTTCCCGAACGCTCCCGGTATAACGTTATATCTCTTAATAGAGAACAGCACGGTGTTTATCTTCAATAACATTAACTTGATTAAGAGCATATGTGCCGGGCTAAAACAATGTTAATCTATCGTATTATGGACGCTGCCTTATTGACATTTCGAATGTAAATATTTCCCAATAATTCGATAACAATGGAACAATAACAAGTACCGAACTTAATTAATAACGTCCCCTTGTTCTCTCAGTTTTCCTTATTCCTTTTACATGTACATTCGCTATTAACGAGATCACTTTGTTTCATTTTCCTGTTTAATTACAATTCTTCGAAGGAAAGTAGAGTAAATTAAAAGCAAACTTTAGGAAAGGAGAGCGTAAAGATTGCAAGTTGGTTTCGATAGAGGGGCAGAGGAAGCATACGAACGAATTGGGTGCAGATTTAATTTATTCGCAGCATTCAAAGTTAAACATTTTTTTGCCAGAAAGTTTCCATTTTACCTTCGCGAAGACCTTTTCCCTTATTCTTCTATTTTGCAATCAAAACTTAAATAGAGTTTCTTTTCTACTTTACTTGCGTTCTATCATCTTCCCCTTTTAATATTTCAACTTATTTGCAGCGATAAATTATGTGCATTTAATAAGCGGAGTGAAAGGAATTCTCTATTTTTGTAATGTTGTCTTTGGTTGGAGTCTCGATTCGCCTCATGATCAAAGCGTCGAAATGTATATTTATCATTAACAAGAAAACGAAACGTGTAACTATCCTACTCTAAAATGATAAAATTTCAATCGGATAATGAGCAAAAATGAGAAAAGAATTAAAAGAATTACATAAAAGTATAAGAAGTACGAAAGAGTAAATAGGAAGAGAAACAATTTATCCTTCACTAGTTAGTTTTTGCTCGTTTTTCTTTTAACAATTAAATGAAAATTTCTATAAAGAAAATTATAAACGGAAAAAGCGGTTTAAATTGTTTTAAAGCGAATACAAACAAATTGGAAAAAAATCAACTTAGGAAGAATAAAGAAGGAAAGTTAATTCCAAGGGTGATTAGTCCGTCTTTTGCCGTTAAACTTTACACGTAAGTAAACTTTCTCAAGCCATTTATTTCTATACGTATAAAAGAAATTAGAGTGCGAGAATGGCAGGACCGAAAGTTGCGACAGTTTGACCAATTTTAGCTAATCCATTGGACATTACGTTACGTTTCTTGCCGACTATTTCTTGTACGGTTACTCTAATGGATAAACATCATCTTGGCAAACTGTGTGGCCTTTTCCGAATCTTTTTTTAATAATAATATCGTATCGATTTAAAAAGCCATTTGTTTAACGTATATTAAAATAAAATATAATTTATTGTTATTGGCATAAAAATGAACGTAAACGTTACGGTTGCACTCCCTATCTTACTTTTTATAGCGGGTAATTATCGAGGACAATAACACAATTTTTAATATCTTAATTTTGTATATTTTTATAGGCGATAAATTAGTGTGACAGAAATAGGAGAAACAAGAACACAGAAAGGAAAAACAACAAACTGTTTCCCATAAAAGGTACACTTTATTTTCGACAGGGGACTTACTTTAAGGGCACATATACATTATTTTTTTCTCCTCGTTCCTTTTTTTTTTTTTCGTGAAGGGAAATATCTATATATAAATTTTTTTAAAGCCCACTTTTCTGAAATTTTACGACAGCGCTATGTAACATAAAATAAATGTTAATCGTAATTTATACATTAACACAAAGGAAGAGAGAGCGAAAAAAGACAAAATATGAGCGGAATAAGTATAATAGGTAATTACTTTCGTTTCATTTCTGGTACAGTTTTCCTTTATTTTTCTGGTAATAATAACTGTAAAAGAATTATGATAGCATGGGAAATTATTGCTAATTTTCACGCAAATTTACTGCTATAAACAATGTACCGCTGATACGTGTCTTATAAAGTGTGGTGTTAGAGTTTAGTTCAAATTCTCTTTTGTGGATGCACTAATAATTAAATAAAAGCTATGGACGTGAACGATACGTGACGTTAATGAACATAAATTATTAGTAAGAGCAAGTAAAAGTTAGAAAATCGTGCAAATTCTGGATATTTACCATAGCGAGAGGCAATATGGTGGATGCGCCGGGACCGACTTGTTAGAATTTGCATTTTTCTCTTATTTCCATTTGACCCATTTTATTTCGCATCAAGTATCGATCGTTTCTTCGGTAATTATTTATTATTATCGTGCAAGATTCGATAAATTCTCAGCCCCATAAAAATTTGCATCAAATTATGGTTAACATATACAATTTCGTTCTATTGTTCGAATAATAATTATGCGGGTTGAGGTGTTGTTACAAATTTTATAACCCGGAAGAATTATCGACTAAACTGCAATATTGAATGTAGGTGAAACTTTTAGCTATTTTCTAATGCCTTTCGCGAATAATTTACAGAAAATTTTTGTGGGTTTTAGCACATGCTTAATATTACAACTTGTAACATGTGAAGAGCTGAATAAATACCTATTATACGATGACAGCAATTAATTGGCATAATAAATAAATTAATTGAAATTGTAAGGGTGTATAATAGTATGATATTATTCGATATTGAATGAATTAATCCATCATGTCCACTAAGACATGAATTTTGTTAAGTATATTATAATTCCATTATATAATCGCCAGTTGAATAATTTATTTATTTGTATAATTGTATATCAGCACTTAATCTTTATGGATTATGGAATATCATTATTATTACCAGTGCTAACATTATTCCTGTTTATATTGTACCGGAAATATCGTTAAATAAATAATATAATTGCAGCTATTATTTGTTATCTTTGTAGTTTAAAATTGTGCACTTTGTGTTTGTTCATTAAAGATGCATTCGTTTGCGCTGCAAGTGAAAATTTAAAACACCACTTTATAACTTTGTCATTCTATAAAATGCAACTATTGTTCACCCCTCTTATAACTGTCGCCCTCCTTCTCTTCGGCAATTTTGCAATACATTTATTTACGCCACAAAACCCAGAAAACCCGTACCTAATGAGTGTGGATCCGATAAGAAATCTCTTCGCCGTACATTAACTAAAATTGGTTTATCACTCACCGTAGAAATGAATTGAATTTTGGAAGATTCTACAATGCAAAAAAAATGGTCACACTCTCATTCTCGTCTAATAAAAGTAAAAAACAATTTGCTTTCTTTGCTTTCAGGGCGTGTTAGTTACGCAGAACGTGTCCTTGGGGATAATAATAAGTACGCACAGTTTAGTGTTACAAGGGGTCTCCAGATTGCAAAGTGGAGCGTACACCTGTCTAGCTGTGAATCCCAGAGGCGAAACTATGAGCAAACCTGTCGTACTGCGCGTACAATGTGAGTATATACGTTTAAAACTCGATATTCTCTTACTTTCGCGTTATAACAGTACTATTATTGCTCTTTGAATTATTTAATTAAATTAATAATAATATGGAGGCGAGATGTAAAGTACGTACTCGGTAGTTGCACATTAAGGTAACGCGGTCAATCCTCTTAAGCAGGAAACTCGCAATCCGCTTTGAAACCGTTCAAACTATCTTCTTTTCCTATCGGGCGAAAGGTACGAGTAATAATGAATCCGACGGAACGCTAAAGCAAATTTCGCCCGTATATTATTGACGTTAAAACGTCCATTTCGAATAGCGAAAGGTAATAGTACGGTTCGTCCGAATGAATACGGCGAGGGAGAGAGCAGCAACTAAGATAAAACAACGACCGACGGCGCGCTTTTGAAGAGACATTTCGAAATAATACAATACGTGCCATCGATTCCACTTGTGTTTGCGTTCCCTCGCATTCGACGGTTCTCCCTTTTTGGAATTGCTGGGATACGATTCCAGAAAACCCTTTATCCCGCCGCCGATTCCATTCTAAACCACCATCAACTATTATTCGTTGTTTGCGTTTAGCTTGTTTGATTCTTGTTGTTGTTGTTGTTTGCTCTTTGTCTATATACTATTACATATAATAACACAACACACAATTCCCTCTCGTGCTATTCCTCCAATAACTATTCCCCATCATCGTTCCCATCCTCCTTCCTTCTATTAGCGGTAAATCTCACGCTCGAATAACCTTCTTACAGCCACATATCATTATAATCGTTTCGGTAATGCCGCTCCCTCCAAAGCTTTCGCTCTCTCTGTGTGTACCGTCTCGCATTGTCGTCTAAGTTGACAACCAGCATCAAGAACACAACGACGCTGTTATTATTATTTCTGATGCGTACGATGACAACGCGGAACGATTTATGGTTTTCGTATTAAAATATTACTAATAATGCTTGGGGAATTATTAATTGAAATGCGAACGAATTCGCGTTGCAGAGTACGTGAGAAACGATTTACTCGTTGATGGTAGACAAACCGGCGTTTATTATAATTGCTAATAATGGGTATTGATTTCTTAAATGGCGCCCATCTCGCAAGGCGATATTGCTTAATATTAATCTCTGCCATGTGACATTGAGAACAATTAAAATTCATTAGAAAGTCGCAAATGATTTAATATTATTACATGCTATGCGATTGTAAATTGTAATAAGCAATTAATTTTCATATTCGCTGAACATCTCTCGCTCTCTGTCTCCTCGGCAAGCAGCATCTACATTTTCATATACACAACAATCAGTTAAATGTATGTTCGTTACGTACACCGTAACGTGTAACGCAAGATTCATATGATATGTAATTGGTAATGGGGATTTACCAATATTAATAGAGATAATAATAATTATGTGTTACGGGTAATTTGAGATGAGACGCGAGATTTCCAATTGCGTTCAATTATAAATGAATCTTCCGCAACCGAGAAGAATGTCTTACCATTTATAACGTTCAAATATTTACTTTGCGACCGAATCGACGAACATAATCTATATATTCATATTATTTTGCTAAATCGTCAGTCAAAATCACGATATTAAATGCCTGGGAGCGGTTGTGGAAATTATCGAAAAAACCAACGTTGGGAATCCTATATGTATTGATAAAAAATTGTCCATATTTTAAATTTAAATATTCACATATCTCATATAAAAAACATGGCATATTATTTAAAACGGAATTTTTGGTTAGAATTCAATATCCGAATGTGTGGAACCCAGATAATTACATCGAGCATCGATTATTGCTTTTAAGAATTTGTGCAAAGATTAGCAAACTTAATTAATTAACAATTATTTCAATTAAAAATATCGGTGTGATGCACGCGAATATAAACTAATCAAGACAAAAATCGACACATTCTTTTAAAATCGCCTCTGCTATACCTCAAACTAGTTAATTATAATTAATTTTAATTTATTATCATTCAGTCGTTTCCTTTTTTTAATATAAAACTCTTAAGTAATTGAAAATTCTCTACGCTCTGCTGTTTCTTCACTTTGATTTCGTTTCAGTTTTCTTATATTTAATTCGCCAAATTCTGCTTTATAGCGGAAACGACTTGTGTGTCAACAATAAAATTTATGAGCAAAGAACATATACATACATAGAGCGAAAATTTAATTTCCCACATATGATACCCGACACTCATTTCCTATTTTTCAATCGTCCCTCATAAAAACATATAATATGAAATTGTTGTAGAGAAAAGAGGACGAAGAATATGTACAATAAGTTTACGCGTCCTTCCTTTTTTATGCCAAAAGAAAATCCCATGTAAATTGTACGAAATTTCGTCATTAATTCAATTTAACCTCGCGAAATTTGAAGAACGTTTCATTGAAAGGAAAACATAAATAAAATGAAATTTTCCTCAATTCCTTTCCATTCTCTCTTTTCTTCGTCTCCTTTTTTTTATTAGCGCTTTGTACCGTGTTGATCGTTGTCAACTTATTTTCTTATTTCCGACGCAAAAGCTTATAGAGGGAACGAACGACGATGAAAAAAATAAAAATAAAAATGGAAATAAATGTAAGAAAGCGCAAGTGAGAGAATGGACGAGATGGAAGGGAAAAAGGAGGAGTAATAATAGTAGCAAGAGCAGAGCAGTTTTCTTTATTTTTATTATATAGCTATTTGGAGATATTCGAAATGAATTCTAAATCGGATTTTAGGAATGCTAAACATTTTATTAAACGACAAAATAAAAGAAATGGGAAAGTTACTCTCTCTATGTCCTTCTTCGTCGTCCGTAACATATTTCAGATACATATTTCCACAAGCAAATGCAATTTATCTGAACAGATAACGATAAATTTAAAAATAACAACAACAACTTAACTAAAAAAATTAATTTTGTTTCCAATTTTTATCAAATAATTCATTCATTTTTCGAGGCAAAGAATGAGAAAATCACTTCATCGTAAAGAATTCAATTCATTTAATTTTGTCACAGTGCCGAAGAAAAATTTAAAGGGCATCGAAAGGGAACTAAATAAAGAAAAGAATATTTAATTGCAAAGCCATATAATATTACTGAACGTGAATTTGCAAAAACAGAAACGGGAATAAATGAAATTTAATCAAGATTTACAATTGCTTGGGAATTGTAATTATTTATGTTGTGCCATTGTGTTTTGGGGTATAGACCGAAGAAGGAAAAAACGTTATGCAAGAGTTAGAAAAAGAGGCAAAACTGTTTAATAAACATTTTTCGCGTTTGCATAGTCCGGTACCAAGTTTAATCCTTGCGGTATGAAATTAACTAAAAGACTGTTTACACTGGAGGATTCGTCAAGTTTCCAATGTTACGTTTCAGCAAGTAGCAAAATTAAATATTCAAATAAAATTTCCTCGCGAGAAGGATTGCTATTCTACTAAAGAATCAATGCAAAATAATTTGGTAAAAGTTTTCTTTGTGAAACTACATCAATCGATTATCACATAAAACTCGTTTCAATAAAAGCGCATACAAACTCCGCCACCTTTTTGATAAGATCGTTCGAATTAGTTTTCCAATTTAAATGGTACCTTTTGCGGAGAACCTCAAACGGAGATGATTAGCTCTTTACCGTTATATGTTCGATAATATGAATAATCAGGCACCTTTCTTCGCCTTCATCGTCCGCCTCTTTCTGCTCCTCCTCATCACCATCATCATCATTCGCACAATTTATAGGCGTTAACGTTCCTTTCGTTGGCAATGTAACACGAACAATTGTTAACTGAACAATGGATACGAAGAGCGAACGAACGAACGCTTCCACGATTAGGGATTACGGTAGTAGTTCATCCAGGAAATTGCCGTTGCCGTCTTATTTGCATCGCTAACGAACAAAAGGGGATAACGTGAAGAAGATGAAGAATAAAGGGAAAGAAAAAGAGGGAGAACTAAGGAGAGAGAAAAAAAAATGATAGAACCGTACCGATGCGATGGAATGAAAGAGGACTGGATGGCTTTCGTTTTAGAAAATAAAGAAAGAAACTGCTTTTACGCTTCTTCCTTTATTTGGACCTTAAATTTCTTTTTATCGCGCTCATATCTACATGAGTGAATATCGTTTGCGCTTGTTTATAAATGGAAAGAGTTGATGTATTGCAATTTCTTTTAGCAAGGTAGTATTCATTGCAGATGATGATGATGATGATGCTAATGTGGCTTTTTTCGCAAATTCGCACGCTTAAATCGCGTGCAATTCATCTTAATCCCTAACAGTTGCGACGACGATAAACATTCGCTGAGTACGGTTGGACTTTAAAGCCGGTGCGATGATCGTCAAACGTGTCGATGCGAATTTCGCATGATAAATGTATGGAATCTAATGACGAGGAAACGTTGCATGACGAGGGATTTTTTTATATAAATCTGATACGCTTTCAGGGTGAAATCGATTGGCAATTTCTTCGACTAAAAGTGGACCAATCTACCCGAAGAAAAAAATTATAGTTCCTTTAAGTGCCGTACTTTAAAACGTTCTGGATACGTGCATGTGGCAAATGATGCGGAAGCGTTGAACGTTAGCAACATATTAACACTGAATCGTTAATGAATTTTTTGCGGTATCTTTTTATTTTTTGTAATACGCACATGATTTATCGCCCGCTATTTATTTATATTTAATGCGAATTTATTTATGGAAAACGTATTCGGTATACGATGATGATAGATAACCATAAAATGCGAATGGGAAAGTTAACGGGCAGGGCAAAATGGGTCGCTTTCCATTAAAATCGGTTACATAAAACTAAATAATGATGCGTGTTAATAAATTAACCGATTGCATTATTTCAAAATCGGTTTAATATACGGCTTTTAGCGAAAAATTGCTGGCACAATGTATTAAAATTGAATTAAACAATTTGCCATTTCCTATCAAGTTTCCTATATGCTTATTATTTAAAGTAAACCCGCGGTGGCATCAAGTTAAATTAAATTGAACGATTCAAATGCGTGTTTGGAATTATTAATTTCCGTTATCATATTCCGAATGCATTAGCAAAGAGAAAATAATATCGGAAAAATGTTCCCCCCGTTTTGTATTAGTAACAGTGCTATCCAACGTTTATTAGTTTTATAGGCATCACATTAATGTGTTTTCGTGCAAAGCTGAATCCGTTATTATTAATGTGTGCTTTTCTATTAAAATGACAATGTGTGACTCAACCGTTACCATCGAAAACAATATAACCGTTATAAGCGTACCGTTTACACAGAAATATTGAATGGTGCAGTTAGCCGGTTAATTTTATATCAAAAACCCATTTACGTTGGTGTAATATCTGCGGCGCTTTTTTCTTTGCCTAACGGGAGGTAAATATCGTACCCTCTATAATGTTTCATATATTGCTCGCGTGTTGTTTAACATTTTGGGGTTGAATTTATTTTACGTTCCTCTTGTTCTTTTAGTCGTACGATGCACACAAGAGAGAACACCTGGTCTACCTCATTTTATATTACGCAAGAAAAGAATGCATTTCGTAAATTGCTTTTCGTCATGTTTCGAAATTATGATTGTTATTTGTATGTGATTGTTGAAAGTTTGTTCATTGCCAATCGTTCAATTCGATATTGATCTACGTGGAGCAATCGAAAACTAAACGTTGTAATTGACGTGAAGAAGGCGAACAACATTGTCGGGGAAGAATAATAACGTTGAACAAACGACATTCATTCCTACTTAACATTATTGCTTTATTCAATTTCGTGAAAGTGCATTTTTAAATACGACCCATTTTCCGTGATAAACGTATGCAATAACAGCAATAATAACAAAGTAATAAATATGTTACAGCATGCAATATGTGTCTAATAATACTAATAGTTGGGATATTTTGATTTATTGCCTGATAGTGGAAAAAATATAAGGGAAAAAGCACTAACGAAGAAAGCACGAGAAGAAACGATGAAATTGTTTTTCTTTTGCTAATTGTTCGATCAACAATATTTCTTCGTTGAACCGTTTTCATTAATGTACATGCAGATTAAGTAATAAAATTTAATTATTCCATTCGATTAGGTCAAATGGTCTGCCGGAGTAAGAAAAAGAAACAGAACGAGCTGAGAAGCCATTAGAAAAATCAATTTTACATTATAATAATTAACACGCATTTTTTACAACCTTTCCTTTTGCGAATAAATAGTTTACATAAATTGTAACGATATCAAATCGTTTTCCAACCTTTTCTTTTTCCACGTTCGATGGAATTGCTTTTTCGTTAATTTGATCATGTCTGGTAAATCACAAGAAAAAAACAAATTAATTAACTTTACGATGTTAACGATATTTCATGCGATTAGATTACAGAAATAACTAACTAGAAAATATAATAATCTAATCAATAATAAATAACGTCCAGACGGTTTTTTTAACATTTTCCCCTCTTTAATAGGGCGCACAACATAAAAAGAAATGAGCTTAAATCTGATAATTAACATGCCTCTTTTACATGTGACACAATTTATTAAACCGGTTTTCAACCAAGAGGAAAGGAAAAGTAGCCAGTGAAATTATTTTAACTATTCTTATGGACGAATTATGAACTAAATTAAGATGTATGCTAATTATTTGCAGCCGTACCCTGGTATTTTTTAAATATAATTTTACTTAATTTTCTTACCGTTGTTTTAATTGAAAAGATGAAAGTTAAACACCGTAGAATTTAATTGTTACTCTTGCAATCCACTAGACAAATAAAAATTTCTTTTGGCCGTAAATAAATAAAGGAAAATAGGAAATTAAAAAGTTTCTGACGAGATGAGGAATCAGTGATAAATTCTCAAAGCCACATAAAAAGCGAAAGAGTGAAAAATAGATGAGAAAAGAATGGTTTAAATTAAAAATTAAGAAATTCGCGAGAAAATGCGAATTGACGTCTCGCCTTATGTATTTTTTGTTTACGGTACCGTTTCTCGGAGAGGATTAAGATTATATTGCGGCTAATAATCTCTTTTTGATAGGTATAAGTTTAAGCCTGATTTATGGTTGAAAGGCAAGACGCAAAAGTTGAAGGATTTACCGTGCTACTGATTTATAGTTCACTTGCGTTATACTCGAACAACCCTCATTCTCATACCGTAGAATTATTATATGTTTGTACCTTATACCTACACTACGTTGGTATTGCGTTGAATGAACGTGAAAGTTGACCAACTTTTCAAATCGTTCGAGACGTTTATTCGATAATTAAACTAAGAAATATAACTTTTGAGGCAGGGAAATGTTTGGTTTCATATCATTAATTAATTATTAATAATTTTGACTCTCCCAAATCATTTTCTCATTCATGCAATGTAATTTCTTGAAATTCCATTTTGATTATGTTCGTAATAACTTATGGCCCAAACATTTCCTCTTTTGAATTTTCACAATCTCATATAAAAGAACGAGAATGCAGCAACAAAATCAATTTGTCTTCGTACTGATGTTATTCTTTCCTATACGTAAGTATAAAAATACAATTCAATAAGAATGCGATTGGTACGAGAGGATCCACATGATGTATTGCGATATATGAAGAAGACACGGTGTATGTGAAGTCGAAGCGTGCGGAGGGCGCTTGAAACTGTATTTTCTATTATGTGCAATATGGAAATTGCAAAACGGGATTTGCGGTGATCAAATGCCGTCAACACAATACAATAGAAGCCGAACAGCACACGTACACGTAATACACGTGTACACATCAATGTTATTCAACAAATGACAACGCGTGTGTTTGTACGTATGGTTTGGGCGTGCGAATAGGAGAAAACTCCAGAAAATAAGCAGCGTTGATGTACGCGTCACGCGGATGGCTAAACTTAGAATTCTTTCCTTTTCGCGAGGATCAGTTTTGCATTTCATGCACAAAATGCGATACGTGCACGTTGTTCTGCAAAAGCGTAAATATATTTTCTGTATTATAAAAGCACGTGGCGCAATTCGTATAATTTTTTGTTATTTTAGCAGATTCACGTTTCTTTTCGCCTCTTTCCCAATTCAATTGGAATAATTTTAATATATGCAAATTTTCAGCAGTGATAATATACACAAACATGCGAATAATAATATCGCGTTCGTTCGAAAGTCAGACCGACGATTTTGCACTCGACCGAGCTCTCTGAAACACGCCTAAAGGATTTTTGGCCTTTGGGGCTTTACTTCGGCCGCATATACGTATTCGAAATCGGGAGATTACCGTAACACAAATCCTCGGATATTCCGTTTACTATGAGGATCGTATACGTTTTACTCTAATTTTCGGAAACGTAAAGTTGTTTTCGTTCCTCCACCGCCTTTTCTGTCGCCGATTTTACATCTTCCCCTTTCTTTTTAACAATCATGAATGTAAAACTCAGTATTAACAATAACAGGGAAGTAAACCAGCAGCCCGCAAAACGAAAATAATTTCTTAAATTTGCAAAAAATTTCACTCTCGCTCTCCTTTGCCCCTTTGTGTATGTGTACATGAAAATTAATTAATGATGATGTAAACATGGCAGAAACGAGTTGACACGAAAGTCAACAGCGTTAAATTATTACCGTGTAAACTAGGAGGCCCCACCAAAAAATAAATCGATAGGACTCTAAATAATTTCAAGCACACACGCTTTTGTCAATATTTGCCTCATGTTTTTAATATTAACAATAATAAATAATTCGTGATTTAAACAAATATACTTATAGTCAATAGCAAAAAAAAATGCCGACGGTTTCAACGAGAGAATTACATGTAATTATACTGATTACAGAGCTAGTTTTGTAGGTGGAATAGCGTTCGTAGCGTGATGAGAATAAGGGCGAGAGAGAGACAAAAAAAAACTACGATTCGCTTATAAATTATTAACAAAGGTCCCGACGCAAAATTTTACCATAAATTAATTCACGGATTGTGTCTATGACCCAGTTCGCTGGAGCGACTCTTTGATCGTGTCCCCCTAATGAATGTTGCGTGGCGAGAGGGACGAGGCGACGTAGGTTCGGTTGAATTATGATGGAAAGCACGACGTCGACGCCGGCCGTGTTGCGCTCGTTGTCTCGGTTTGTTCGCTGTGGCGTGCGTTAGATTGTCCCCAGAGTTCACGCGTCAATCTTGCCATCTAGTTCGCCCACACCACCGGCGAGTTTATCCCAAAACCTACGTCGGGATTACAACTTCAGTCCGCCAAGCTAAGCCACCGCCATCGCCACCGACGGCGACCTGGTCTTCGCCGAGCCTCATCTATACAGATTGCTTATTCCGGTGACGTTCCACGTCCAATATAGTTGGCCCGCAACTACTAACAAACGTCAAGCGAAACTTTTATTTCGTCTCCGTCCCTTTTCTCGCACTGATTTACTTCCCCAACAAATCTCTTCCAATTCTTTATGCGACAAAAAAATCCCGATATTTTATTAACAAACCGCAAAAGGCACATCCGTCTCCATTTTATTGTTAAAAAAAAATAAGTCAATAACATCTTGTCAATACGACAACAATTAACATTTTCAGATGCGCCCGTGTGTCAAGACACGGAGATCACGGTGATCGGTGCCTCGTTACACGAAGAATTAAAAGTCCGGTGCCACGTGGCGGCAGACCCGAGCGACGTGACGTTCGTGTGGCAGTTTAACAACAGCGGCGAGAGTTTCGACGTGAATCCGGCGCGATTCGCGACGAGCAGCGGCAACATTAGCGAACTGATGTACATACCGGCTTCGCAAAAAGACTACGGCACGCTGACCTGCTGGGGCGAGAATCCGATCGGGCGACAGACCGAGCCGTGCGTCTTTCAAGTGGTGCCCGCAGGTGCGTAAATTACGTTTGCCCTCACGCAGGTTCGGTGGGCGAATTAAAATAACTCGAAATATCGAGAGATAACAGATGGCGATATCAGATTTATTGTTCCGAAATACACGAGGACGTCGTAAATCACGTTGTTTCGACCTTTCGATAAAAACTTCCGCTTCTAATCTTTCCAGCGAAACCCAGTCCGATGAGCAACTGTACCCTGCGGACGGCAACAAATCATAGTGCGGACGCGTTGGAGGTAGAATGCCGCGCCGGCTACGACGGCGGTCTACCACAACGGTTCATATTGGAGGCGTACGATCCGTACACGATGCGTATGCGATTGAACTTGAGCAGTTCGAACACGGAGTATCCGCTATTTCGGCTGGAACTCGGCGAACTGCTGCCGCCTAACGGTGACGGTTTCACGCCGACCCTACGGATCGTGGTGTACGCGGAGAACGCGAAAGGACGCAGCGAGAAGATCGTGCTCGAGGACATCACGCTTAATGACGCGGAGAAGCGAACAGGTTAGTGCTCGAAGTTGGCCGCAATTCGTAGGACGTTTGTTAAACGGTGTTCGGGAACGAAGTGTTATTCGATCAAATCCCGAAAGTTCACGTTGCATTATACACGTTTCATGATATTAATATGTTGCGTTTCGAAGGACCGTTCTGGTTGTCGCTGGTTCAAGTAAAACAACCGTTTTTAATTAATAGTATATTAATATAAAACTGTATAACTTCTAAAAAATGTTGCTATAATTCGCGACTTCCAACTGTAATGTCGCGGTGAATACTATGTATCGATCTATTGCTTTTCTACTAATCTATTACGTCCGAATTGACGTAAACTTCGAAGCGAACTACTAAACGTTCAAGACAAGAATCTCTATAAAATGCGAATGTTACTAAATTTATACGGGCACTTACCTCTCCCCTTCCAATTCGGGGAGAGTGTGCCCTTTGTGAGACAAAACTGCCCAAAACCAGATTTTATTTCTGGCAGCTTTGTCTCAACATATAACACGACAGTCTCTCTTGTTGCAATGAACCTTCAATAGCGTTCATTTCTTTCCATGTATGAACAAACGGTTCATTGCAACAAGAGAGTCCATCGATTGCTATTTATTTCCTTTATAATAATGTACAATATTTATACGCATATGAAAAGATTCAGTATTTAAAATACAACAATGCTTTTTAAGAGAAAGCGGCTGCGACAAAAACTAATAAAAATGAAAGTAATCAATTCAACATACGAAATTAAAATAGCAATAAGATAAGACTAGAATTACAAATAGCCTCAATTATACCTAAAATCTAACAATTAAAATAAAATATTTAAAATGTCTCTAAGTGACTAAACAAATAAACGAGGGCAATTTCGAAAGAAGTCAACACATACGGTTGGATGTCTGAGACAATTCTCCCAACGGGGATCCCCAAAAATTCCACGGTGATGCTCCAATATAAAGTCGCGAAATTTTGCTTAAATGCAGATGAAACCTCCACAACTCGTCAAATCGATGATTAGATGTATTTTCGTAACTCGATTTTTTTTTATCTATTGAAATTGCAATGACAACGTCTTTTAATTCTCTGGATAGTTAAGGTGTTGAGGTCTCAAAGCTATTAGAAGAAGTCATAGGAAATTTTAAATTCCCAATATGAACTTATAGATAATTTTGAGACAGTTTTTAATCAATTTTGAATAAATGCCAGTTTATTATAATCAGTCGTTTGATAGGTATAATACTTTATTAAATGCAAAAACTTTTATCCACTTTCACCAAGAATAGCAGCTTATAACTAGATGAATGTATACTTTCGGGACACACTGTATTAAAATTATCAGATAGCAAGCAGAAGTGCCTCGTTGTCGATCTAGTTAAGTAGATTTATTTCCCTCGTATGTATGGTGTTTGTCGTTCGGTTACTCGATGATTAAGTTTCGGTTGCAATGATTGCTAGTTTCGGATGGAAATAAAAATCGTTTTCTAGCGGTTCGTATCGATTAGAATCGCGTAATGCGAGAAGGGTGGCTGCTGTTGTAATTGTATTTTGCCATTTGATCGATTTTGAATATTTATAACGGAGAATAGGATTGTGTGCAATATAAATATGAATAATAATGGCGGTAGCGCTCGCATAGAGACACACACACAAAAACACACCTCTACATTACAAATACTAGTTTACATTTACATAACGCTAATATGGCATTATGGCATCAGCATAATCAACTACCGGAAGAAAATACGTTTACAACTACCACCATCATCGCTGCGATGCTAATTTGCATTGTATTTAAGGCGAATAAACCTTTTGATGTAGCGTGTGTGTGTGTGCCTTCAAATTGATACGTACACGACACATACACATTAATTTTATGCAATAAAATCAAATTTACCAAACATCGATGCCGAAACCGTGGAGCAACAAGAACGATAACCGACCGCGACAGCGATCGTTGGCGGTGTTTGTACGACAAGCAATTAATAATAATAAATAATTAGCGATTATTAACGAATTATCAACGTCCTTCCAACGAATATCGGCTTCGTGCGTTCGCATTTTGACGATGGACGTTCTAATTAAGCTAATTGCTCCATTAAAAAAAAAATAAACCCTTACTATTACTATAACATGTAGCCTAGAAGGGGGGAAAATGCAAATCTCATAATCGTCATTATAATTCAAACGCTTATTACAAGAATATGTGTATAATTAAACTTGATGTAATGGCACCCTTCCCACGTACTTACACGTCAATGAAACGGAATTTATTAGCATCATACGCGAATCGCCAACGAGTCGCGTTCGACATTAAATCGCGTTTAGTTTCGTTTTTTCCGACCCTACGAACTACAAACAACAATTCGCCATCGAATCGCGATTTCGCAACTGCAACCTAACTTATGATCAATCGAACGGGCGCCTATTAAATAAATATGCTAAAATAAACTGCAGTATTCGTTACAGATGGCAGTACGAACATGAGCATTCTGCCGTTGGCCGCCCTGCTGACCGGCTCGTTGTTAACGTTGGGCATCGCGGTGCTGCTGGTCATCGTGCTGGCCGTGAGGCGAAGACATCAAAGATGTGCCGGCGGCCATTGCAACCATCAGTTAGACCTCGATCCGTCTAAACAGCCGAAAATCACGCCGCAACCGTCGCGCCCGAACTCGATGCTCGAAATCAACACCGGCGACAACAGGTACGTCGTGGCCTACACGCTGAAGCCGGTCTCCGATTGCGTCGGTCACCACCATCATCACACGTCGGTGAACGCGTCCGTCGATCGGCAACCGGATATATTGAACACGCCGCGAGGTACGCTTTGATTCAGATTAATTTGGTAATTAATAATGATTATTAGCGTTTGAAGAGAAGGGATTGAAAGGGAACGTTGCCGAAGGTTCGCACCCATATTAAAGCAAGATCGAATTAACGAGCAATTATCCCGGTTCGCTTTTTGTGTGCGCGAAAGCCTCGCTTTCTCGAACCACTAATGATTCTTCGATCGATCAATAGAAACGTTTGCAAAGTCATTGTTATCAAATCACAAAAAAATCAAAGTCATTCAGCATTTACGCGGCTTTTTGCATTTTGTCGTTCCGAAACTTTGGCATTCTCTTGGGAATGGTAACTTTGGTGAATCTCCGAGGATTAATCGCAATTTCTATCTAAATCAAATTTCTCAACTCAACTTTGAACGTTTATCCTTCTCTTCGTTCATTTTCTCGGAAATCTTAAAGTAGCGAATTTAATTCTCACAGGATTCAAAGATTACTTTAGCTGAGGCGAATCGCCCCAGAAATCAAAACCCTGTCCGTGCCTTGAAAAATGCTCAATGAACGAAATTCGAGTTTTAAAACTGTCTAAATACATCGATGAAATTTCAAGGTGCCGATATAACGCCTCCAAACGCCGGCGGAATACTGCCAAGACCCGATGCCTTGTTCACGCCGCCAGGTGATCGAAATCATCAACAAAGTCCCGCATTTCCAAACTATGTAAGTAGACCAACCTGAATAGCAAACTTAGGCAATATTTCGCTAATCATTCATTCAAATTCGGTTCAACGGTTAATAACCAATTGCGAAATCTTATAGATGCATGCGGATCTAACGTCGCCGCCGGAGATCGGCACTAATGCATTAGCATCGTCATCATCAGCGGCAACGGCGACGACAACGACAACGTTGGGTAGGACGCGCTCGAGGCCCAGAGACGTGACATTTTCGACCTCGTCGTCGTTCGCGACGATTCGAAGGGATCACATTATAGCCGATTCGATACCGGGGCCGGAGAGCTGTGTTTAATTATGTTGTGGTCTTAAAAAAATAACAAGAAAAAATGATAACGGTAAAAAGTTGATAAAAGTTGTGTAGACGATAACCTCTTCAATAACTAACGAATCTAATAGAGGAATTCATGTTGCAAGAAACCGGGAAACGTTCTTAACGGGAACGCAAACGGATTAAGTTGCCGTTTATTTTATATTTTTGTGGCAAATGTATGATTTCAATTTGAGAAATTGGTCCTGCCTAATCAGGAACAGCAAGAATTGTCCTACAACTTTGTAGACGAGCCTCGTACTTTTCAACATCAATTTTATGCAGTTTCATCCTCATTTTCCATTAGTTTTTCTAGATAATAAACAAATCTACCTGTGATTTTTAACTAATGGATGTATGCAATTATGAAAACCGATTTTCTTTCGCCTTCCTGTTAATTCTCGATACCTTTAGATGTAAAATGTTACACGTTTGATTTTGCTAACAAAATTAAATGTACATGTGAAGAAAAAACAATGAGGTCTACTACTAACGCTATTGCTTTAAGTCATCGAATTTTCATTTCTAATGGAAAAGGCCTATTTTACATTTTTATATATACATCTAACGAAATAGGGAATCTATACCATTACTTCTGTCGTTTATTGATAGATTAAAGGAGTGAGAGTGAATTGACATAATATAGTTTAAAACAGTATGTAAATAATTGATTGATTAATGGAAAGTGCATCTGGACAGTTGGAGAATCGCCAGTTTAAAATGAGTCCTCTTGTAAATAAAATTATAAAGATTCCATCACGTTTTGCCATTCATTCTTTTCGCGAAATTGAAAAATAACGGCGGCGAGAAACTACGAGACACAATTGTTAATGTTAACATTTTTACTGCCGGACAATAATATGAAATTGTAAATTACTATTAAAGTCTGTAATGTTTCCCGTTTATTCTTTTCCTTGCCGACGAAGACGAACTCTTAACTAATCCCACCCGAAGGAATTTATGGACAATATACTTGTGTGAATATTAATTCTTACAGCAAAAAGAAATTAATTAATAATGAAAGGGAATCGTGTTTGTGTGTAAATGAAATAACAAAAGGAAACTGAGCTGAAGGAGAGATTAAGCTGAAAGTTAATGTTATATATTTAATATGCGGAAAAATGAATAATTAATGATAATGTATAGTTGTACTTAATTATATGTTCTTTATAAAAATAAAAATGATAACAAAAAAAAGATAAATGAGATAAGAAAAAGCTTGATATATGTATATATAAAAAGATGATAATAAAGGAACAAAAAACTAACCGAAACTGATGAGAGTATTAATAAAGATATTCATGTCTTAATCTTTTTGTCTTATTTTAATCCTCGACCTCTTCCACCCCACGTATTTAATGCAAATTAAGGAAAATCTGATTTAAATCTGTCTCGATTTATAAAAGTAGATAATTTGAAAAAAGAATCTTTAACAAAACAACTTTGAAAAAAGTTTCACAGCACATGCACGACCATATTATTACAAAGAGATCTTTATTAGTGGCACTTTTGCAAAAAATTACTACAAAAAATGTTGGATAATTATAAAATTCTTCTTCGACAATCATTAAAAACTTTCCATTCATTCACTTTGCTTTTTTCCTCGTGTTTTCTTTCGGTGAGGCAACAAATATTCATACACACAACAAACAAAACGAAGTTTTAAAATATTTAACGAAAAAATAAATATAGAAGAGAAGTATACATAAGAGTCAATTCCACCAATTTTCCACCGTTGAATAAATTTCTTTTCAAAAGGAAACTTATGGACGAAGTTTTCCTGAATAAAACCTAAAAGAAGAAGCAAAAAATAAGTCTTTAAGCGTATTTCCTTCTCCGCATTTCTTTTTGCGTGGGACGTGATCACGAACGTTTTTCTCATATATATTTTTTATATTAAAAGATTAATTATTAATTTCCACTTGTCCACGTTTCTTTATTAACTCAATGCATAATGAAAAATGTCGGTGCTTCTTTATTTGTATTTAATTTTGGTAACTGTATTCAAAAATATTTACCGAATAGAGATTCGTCTTTTAACTTTTTAGGTAATTTCACAAACTGTGATATACATTTTATAGAACTGAAAATATCGATGAGGTGCTTTTGATTAAAGGAAAAAAATTTCTAAAAGAAGTAGCAAGTCGTTTCCTTTCAACTTACAAATCCACGCTTAAAGGATGAAAGCCATTTAAGTAATGAAACCATTTTAATAACTTAATAAGTATTAAATGTAAGCAATTTATTTGCCTTATAATAAATACACACGACGTTTATTTCAATTTTGCTTTTTCCTCGTTTTATTCTTTTATTCGTGAAGGAATTCTGTTTAAATTGCACGATGCAGAGAGACACACATATACACCAGCGCACATAAAGAAGAATGGAAAAGGAAGAAGCAAGAAAAAAGAAACGGAACGGGAAAGAATGGAATAAACAATATCCGGGGTAAGCTACTTATCCTTGAAAGCGCCACTAAAGTAAGAAAGTAAAATACGAAAATATTATATTACCGCTCGACAAAAGAGAGCGAAAAGAAGAAAAAAGCGTGTGGATTTTTGTTAAAATTAATTTCCTATTCGGATAAGAATGAAAGTAGCTGAATGTCATTGTCTTTTCTTTTTCCCTCAATAAATATAAGTGTTTCTTTATTCGATAGCAATTTCCCGAGACAATTCAACGGAAATTATACATTTCGCCAACGTAATTAAATCTGATTTATGCTAATTTTCTTAGTAATTATGATTAAACTCTGTATGAAATAATCCACATCGGATATACACACTTACATTTATAAGTTTTATGAACTGGCAAGATTTTAATTCAGCGCAGATTGCAAATTTGATTCTGTATTTTAATCGAATTCAAAAATTGAATCGTGTGGTAAATGTGTTAGATTTCATCGAGAAAATTGTGTTCGATTTAAATTTTCCCTCTGATAACGCACACACGTGAACTAAATCTGCAAACATTTTCTTCGCCATCTCTAAATCTAGTACGTAATTCGAGATGTTTGAATTTCACAATTTCGCTAACGTTCGATTATCGAAGAAAATGTTTATAGCAAAAATTAGGAGTAGAATCTCAGAAATAGACAACTGGTAATGGAAAAAGTTCAGTTGAGATTTTTTAGTTTGTCGTTTTTTCTTCTACTAAAAAGTTTTCATAAAACAAATAGGAATAAGTACCCACGTTTACGAGTTCGATAAATTTTTGAATTTATTATTGTAATAGTTTTATTTGTTAAGTTATAAACTACGATATTACTATTGTTATGGAAAAACTTTGGTTGCACAGTTTCCGTTTGGTACTATTAGCATTTTGTTTTTAGCTATTTGGTTCATTGCACAGTACAGTATTAACAACTTTAAACAAACAACGAGGGAAAAATGTTTGAATCTTTGGTACTCATTAACAACAATTTTATTTATCATTTACGATAATCAGAGATCGGAAGATATATGTCCAGATGAACTAAGAAAGCATTGATGTAAAACATTGTTCATAAATCGAAGGTGACGCCGGACAGAAAAAGAAAACAATTTCTTTCTTTTTCAGTCTCTTTTAGTAGCCATAAAGAAGAGAAACTCTATATAAATTTGGCGTTGTACACGTAAATATTTTCTTTGCTTTTCTTTTAGCTGTCCAACTAGAACCGAACCAACAATCGGAAATAACGGATAGGAAAGAGAAATAAATGTGTTTTTCCTGTTTCCTCCCTTTAAATCCCTATCGACCTTGAACTCTATCTGACTCTTTCTCCTTTTTATATAAGAAAGAATCGCCCCTTTCACCGTTGGCTAAGTAATATTTATTTCCTTGCAATTTTTTACACGTCTGTTTAATGAACGATGTTCATTTGTAAATACAGGCTTTCAAAAGAATTCGAATACAAAATGAAAATAAATATTGATCTCTGAATATTTTTACATAAATTTAAAGAAAAAATTAAATCAAACATTTGCAGCGTGTATTAGGTGAATTTAAACATTCAATTATAATTAAGAAATACCAACCAGTATTTTAGAGATTAATAAAAAGAAAGCCGTTAATGTAATGCTACAATTTTTTTAAGCAAAATGCAATCGTTAACCCAGCATTACGCTCCAGTTATTAGAGGCATCAAAAACCGAAATTTAAAAAAATCCCGCACAACAGAATAATTTTATTTGTATCGCTGGTATTAGTATCCGAATTAAAATGGGCCGACTGTTGGAATAATGGTTGCTGCGTGCGTTGTAGCATTGGCAATCAGTGCCCAAACTATATCCCATCAATATTCCGTACATGACACGCCGAATTGAAATCTCCTGGAAAATCTGACGGATTTTAATATTAATTCAAGTACCATACTCCCTAGCATGAAAAAAAAAAACGACCAAAAATAATAATAATGAAAAAGGGGAAGAGAGAGACATTGCAGAATGGAAATATATGTACATATTTAGCAAATTTGCCAATAAATACCATCAAATACTGTAATCGGCCAATATGTATTGCGTAATTGATATTTGAATAGACAATACGCAAGCAAACCGTGCAAGTATTCGGAAAAATACATAAATAAAACGGTTGGAAAGAGATTTATAAAAAAATCCATGTGATTCAAAGTTTTTGCTTTCGAAGCGACAACAAATTGTAAAGATTTTCTGCTTTCGGTTGATTCCTCTCTTCTTTGCCGTTGTTTCCCCTGTTCCGAACGTATTAGAAATCGATTGAAATACGTGAGGTAACTTGAAATGACTTCCAAACGTGTTATTGTTTACATTGCCAAGCGTACAATGTGTTCTTAAGAAATCCTATTATAAATTTCGAAAGAGATCAAGGGAACATTAAAAGGTTAATATTCAATTGATGGTTAATATTCAATTATCCATTGCGTTTGCATATCATCCGTTCTCCAGATTGGACCTGGTTTGAATCAATTCCTTATCAGTAAGAACCTTCCTTAACAACTTTATTTAATAGTGCACTAAATATAAATATAATTTTAATACATTTTTTAAATCGAAAATTTTCAGTTACTTTGGAAAATTGTCATACTGCCGACATCTCCGGTCAAATGTTTGCAACATAAAGTGGCGTCATAATTTTCCCATCCAGAAAATTTTTAGTAATCGACAATGGAAAATGCGTTTATAATACGGACGCTATTCGCTAGATGACACTGTATGTACTATTTCCCAATTTTCAAATATTTTCGCTTCTTTATTGGATATAAATTTTATGCCCTAAGGGCACTAATCTAAACCATCATAGTTATTATTGTCTAATATTAATTGATACAATTTAATTTGATTTACAGTTTTAACGTGCGGGTTTATTGAGAAATTCTGCAAGATATCTGGGGGAATTAATACGGACAAGCGGCCCTATATTAAATTTTAATTGGAATTAATTAATTGAACGAAATTGCTGTTTTATACTTGCGGTTTAAGAGCCCGGATAGGTAGTATTAAACAGGTATAAGCTAAATTTATACTTGGGTCAGCTGTTGGTCGCGTTTAATGTTATGAAAGCTCTTATTATTTTTAATACGTTATTAATTAACTAATTAACAGTAATAAAAAGTTTTAAAATTATTCATCTATGCGCTCCTTCTTTCACGATAATCACAATTTAACTTTGCATTCATTTAACCACTTTAAATTACTCTTGACGAAATAGAATTAAAAATTTGCGAACAACATTGAGAGTTTCATTTGCTAAACAAGAAAATTAATTCGAAATTGCATTTATTGTTAATTTAATGTCAGCAAACGACTCGTTCACCATAAATACGTTCAACTGAAATTCTTAAGAGTGCATTTACGTTAATTTTACGGTGCATAAACTTGCATTATTCCACCTATATTATAAAGTTTATAAATGTAAGTACGTGCATATGTGGATGGATGTAAGCTCTTAGAAGTCGCAGAATTACAATTTCACGGTTGAAATTCTTAATTGAAAACGCTTATAATTCTTTCCTTAATTTAAATATACTTATTAGTTACATAAGAACGACTCGAATAATATTAATAACAAAAGAGATTGTAGATTATTTCTAATTGAAATCGAAACGTCCTCACTTAAGCTCGTGGAATTTTTAATTTAATTCCGTGAACCCGTAGCATCTGTTAATCGTCGCCGGAGTGTAATTAATTAGAATCATTTAGGATTTAATTAACGATTAATAAATTACCATCGAATCATTTTACACGATCACGTCGATGTGGAGCGTAAATAAAATCAATGTCACCGACATGCTGAGACAAAATGGCATTATAAACATGATAATCATGTAAGAGGGTTGCTCCATCATAATAGAACACACGTAGACGCGAACAATTGTAATTTCATGTGTATCCATCTCTTCTGCGCCTATCCCTTACCCGATATTAATATATTAAGGCCTTTTCGGTCTATCTATTGCTAGTCACTTTACTACGTAGTAATAGTAGTAGTACTCGCTAAGTGCCGCTTCGTGTCAATTATGCGATGATTAATCATTTTCGTTGAAGGCAGAGGAAACACACTAATAATAAGAGGAACAAGTTGGAGGCGGCGTGCAAAATATATTTGAAATTTGCAAACAAACATCGACATGTGTAGAGTTTAATTAAACCGTTATGATTAATAAATTAAATTATCAAAAAATTGTTTAAACATTTAATAACGTTTCTTTTTGCAAAATCAAATTTAGGAAAAGTAAATGTAAGTACGTATCTCTGCTGATGCAAACGTGATTTCGTATATTCTACTTTTACCTCTACTTGGTGCCTAAGGGGCGTGCGAAACCTAATTTTCCTACGATACATAAGTCGTATATGATGTGTACGTGTGTGTATTCGATTTCCATGCAAATTTATTAGTAAAGGTTAAAATTTCGCATTAATATTATACACTTAAATAAATAAATTTATGTCTATATACATGTATGTATACCCAATTGTTTAAACAAGTTTTCCTCCAACGCATATAATATATTATAAACTAATAAATTCCCCTTTAAGCAAAATTAAACGATTTAATTAATAACAACAATAGCAAGTTTTATCGTTTAAACTCCTATGGGGATAAGATCAGAAAACTGATCAGAAAAAATGGGAGTGAATTAAGTTGCAGCTGCTGGAGAGGGAATTTGTATAATCGCAAAGATCAACAATTTTCAATGCGAAAGAGAAACAAACTAAAATTTTAATTATCAATTCGTTCATGCGCTTTTCATCATATTGCTTTATGTTATCAAATACTTATCTAACCGCCTCTTCTAATATAGATTTTGATAGCAGCGAAAGATTTTTAAGCAGCACGAAGGGTGTTACAAATTTTCAATTTTTATTTGCTCGCAATAAAAAACAAATTAAATAACATCAATATTTATTTTCAATTTAGAACTCTAAATACATTTTATTATTATTATTCGGACAAAAAAATATTGGTTCAATCGAATAAATAAAATAGACGTCATTCAATCGAAAGAGAGAGAAAGAGAGAGGAAAAAGTTGCGATAATAAACTGAAAATTGATAATTTTTTTGTTTGTTTGCGGATAGAGCTTTACATTAATTCGATTCAAAAATATTGTCATATAAATAGGACTAATTTTTATAAAATAACAATAATATTTGGTCAACCAAATAAAGAACAATTCTAAAAATATTTAATGCGATTATGTCGAAATTATTCTAAAACAAATATGAAATAATGGAAATTGAATAATGTCAATATTTTAATAATTTGCTGATTAATTTCTTTTTATACTCACAAAATTCTTCTTGTCATTCATGAATTACGAAATTGAATCACATCGCATTGCCCAGATTGACAAAGAGATTTCTTATGCTCTTGTACTCTTGCAAATTGAAAAAGAAATCATAAATCCAGATAAACATGTTATTGTTGTAGATGATGATGGTGCAATCGGGCATAAAATCCACCCTAAACAAATAACGGAAACAAGAAATTTATTCTTCACATACTTTGATGACTGCGGCGAAGAAAACAAGAACATTCAACTTACTAAGGGGTGTAAACCTACGTGCGGTTTAGTAGTCAAAATATAACATTTTCGAAAACACCCTCATTATTATTTAAGGCACTTATTATGTCTTAAGGGTATTGTTGTTGCCTTTTATTTGAACAGTTGTTCGGAGAAGGCGTTAATGCCAGAATAATTTTAACACAGAACACCTTTTTCTTTTTGGATAATTATATCACATTTAAAAACCACTTTCATGATTACCAAAAAAATATTCATTGTTACTGTTTAAGAATGTAAGATAAGACAATTTACTTTCGAAAAAATGGTCGAAATTCAATTAACGTATCCGTTGGAACGGTTATCGTTCGCATAATTTAGCGTAATTATTTAATTACAACCACATTATCGTACTTTAACCGGTAATAATAATCATAATTCTGAAAGGCATCATTAGTAATGTTAATAATAATGCGAATCTAACAACTAATTTAATGCGAGATATTATTAAATTAATATAATAAACACTATTTAATGTGGCATATTAGATAAAGTAATTGCCGGCGGCATTAACAATTATAATAACAATATTTTGAATAGACCGTCCTCGGGCATTTCACCATATAGTACGCGTTGTATGCGGGATACTACTTCATTTATTTTAAGGAACCAGCATATATAATAACGATAATAACCGCATATTATTCCTTATATACTACTATTACAACTACTGTAACTCTATACATATACCTTATACCTACTAATTAAGCGAGCTTTTAAACGAAGCTCACTCACTAAATTAAGCTTCGAAATGTACTCTGTGCCGGAATTAAAACGACGGGAAATTTTAAATTTCCCTTCGAACGGAGAGCCGCCTTTTTATCGTTACCGCAAACAATTGTATTGGGAATCCCAGCCGAAGAAAACGATATTAATTTTCATGAAATTGTCAACGTCGCGCAAAAACGTTATTATTTAATAATTCAAACGGACGAATGGAAACGAGGAGGAAAGCAAATCTCCACATCGCACATAACGCGCGATGATACGTTCAGCTAGAAGCCATTTTCAAGCGGATCCCCCTTTTTTAATGCGAAGACATTAGCTTTGAAGTGTTAAAATGACTTCAATAGAAGAAGGGTGCAGGAAAAACGCGCAAAAGAAACTGAATACAAAATATAAATTTTAATAAAACATATCCAAGTGGAACATACAAGCACGTTTTTTTTCTTTCAATTTACAAAAAGGACAGAATTAGAAAAGAAAAATTAATACGATATACAATGAAGTAAAATTTTCGAAAACAAAAATCCCTCGACAGTTCTTATTCGAGCGCGTGAGAGGCATTCATCTAAACTAGATTGGTCTTATCTGCACGGCGGAAGCGTGTAATCAAATTCAATTTCGGGTCCTGCAAGAAGTGAAAACCAACGGCCGGCACCGATAATCTCCATCTGCACGTTAACGCGTCGCCAATCGACCTCTTTAAGAATATTTACCTTTCCCTATAACACACCTGTGTGTGTTTACGTGAGTGTGTAGGTGCCAATTTATTGGATTCAGATCCGAGAGAAGCGCCCCTTTGTAAATATCTTAGTCGAACCAAATAAATAGCGACTTAAATAAAATATTTATACAAATGAAAAGAAGAGGAGGATGGCCAAATGGGAATTTTGAATACTCCATCACACTAAAAATAAAATTAGAGATTAACTGTTTCTGTGTGCGGAAAGGTTTAGTAAAGGGCGATGGATCTGCGAATTCATAATTCGAATTCATTCGATTATCATTGAACGTGATTCAAAAAAGAGGGGAAAATATTTATTAACGAAAATGGAAATATCAGGGATTCCTGTTGCCCGTTTATCAGCGCAATGGGTCATACATTACACAGAGGTCGTACAATTTTATTTGATTAATTAAAAACCATTTAATTCGTTGCGAGCGATATAAAAGGATACAATAATAACAAAAGGACGAAGAAGGAAGGTAGATATCGGAAAGGAATGGAACCAATTTATTCCTTTGTTATCAGGAACGTCGCCCATATATACGATTTTTTTTTCATACGGATCTGCTGTCAAAGAACGAGAGAAACAATAAATGTTGAATAATAAAGCAATTTATCAAAAACCCAACGGTTTTTCCATCTCTCTCTCTCTCTTTCTCTCGCTCACACACACACACCAATTTTCCCAACCTTCGCTTTTCCATTCTACTCACCGTCAATTTCCTTTCATGATTTCCGCCGCCGCTCTTCTGATTCTCCTTCCGCGAACGAAACAAAAGGCACCCCCGTTTTTAATAATCGTTTCAAAGAATTTAGTCAGGTAATTAAGAATCGAGTTAATAGCGTCTTCCTCGACGTTTGTTATGGGAGACAAAGAGCGGTTTAAGGAAAAGTACGGAAACGTTTGATGATGACACGGAAAATGCTGTATGAAATTGTCTTTCAACTATAATAGTACGAACGACGAGAAAATTTCCGGCCCACCGTCCACGATACTTTTGCAATCACGAGGGACTCATTACATCTTCATTAATGATCGCACTGATTACACACATGTAACAACGCAAACTCATGCATACATGAATATCCTATTAACGTACGTATAATAAACTGGCATAGTGCGGTCACTATGTAGTAATATCAACTGACAACTATTGGCAAAGGGGTAAAGTTTAACGGTAGAAGAGCCGACGCACTTTAATGTGATAGAAGGATGTTCTAAAATGAAGGAAAAATTGTTCAAAGGTAACGAGCCGCTGGTGAAAATAAAGAAATATGGCATCAAAGAAACAACAAATTATTATCAAAAAGAAGTAAGATTAATAACGTACGCGAGGAACAAATAGCAAATTATAGGGCTGGCGTACATTTTCGGAATTAATGCATTTTTCATTACGACTTTTATTGCGAAAACACACGAATTTCCCGTAGTTTTCAAAATAAATTTCGCTAATAAGGTCGCCCTAAAACACACTCACTCTCACGCTAATTCGTTGATACGTCTTAATTAGGTTTGCGGTTAGAATTGTTAATTATGTTGTTGGTACGTGGTCATTAGAAGAAATTACACGTCACACTCTAGCGTTTTTATTGGTAGCGCGAATTTAGACGCGTCAAATTAATTCTTCCATTATGATTCTGGGAAAAAATCATCGATTTTTTGTGCGTGTGGAAAATCTTCATTTACATGAACTAATTTCCACAAAATGGTTTCGTACGTTGCAAATCGAACATGATTCACGTCCACGTATGTACGTGTGGATACGATTGCAAAATAAAT
The DNA here is from genome assembly GCA_963695495.1 of Hololepta plana. Taxonomy (NCBI): domain Eukaryota; kingdom Metazoa; phylum Arthropoda; class Insecta; order Coleoptera; family Histeridae; genus Hololepta; species Hololepta plana. The sequence continues at coordinate 7,390,352 of OY968833.1, forward strand.
GGACAGCAAAAATAGTAACCGAACACATTTTGCACGCCCAATTCGCGAAACACGAGTCAATAATAAAACGATATGTACATTTTCTGAATGGTAGGGTCTCGTTTTTATTACTTTGGCCATAATTAAAAAGTAATTATTTTACTTTACGTTTTAACAGGCACGAACGGCAGGCCTTAGCGAATCGGTTTTATGTTTTCGTTTAAAACCCCGACGGAAAGTCGAAAATGAACCGTAAACGTCGAAATTTGGTTTCAATTTGACGACAAATTTCGTTGAAACCCTAAATTACAAATCTATAAAAGTGAAACGCTCTTTCCTTTCTCGATTGTTCGCTATTTGTTCGTTTGCAATTCCATTTCCATTAACAAATTGTAATAAATTAAGCGGAAATCGGCTGCGGAAAAATACGTATCGAATTATTTTTTAATAATAATACGACGACACGGTCGTGGAAACCGTTTCCTTTTTATTCTGCTCACTTTTTCCTTCGCTTTCGTTATTATCATCATCATTTCGCTGAATGGCTCTCAGTTAAATCTTCATTTTTATTTTTATCTACGAACCATGTTCTTCTTCGTCGTCTTCTTATATTATTAGTGCCGTCATAATACAGTATTAAGTTAGTAGAGTTTATCAACCATAATAATCAACCGTTTATCATTCCCTAACCGTTGTTTCTTTTACCACTCTTTGCAGCATCAACGAAACGATTATGCGTGTAATATGGTACCTCTTGGTTTATGGATTTGTGCCAAGAGACGAAAAAGTAATAATCACGAAGAAGATGCAAATTTTTCCGCACTTTACACACGCGGAAAAACTGGTACGAACAATTTGTCTTAAGGATTACACAAAAATTAGCACCTTCGTAATGGAATATTATCAGGTGTCTCACCCTATTTCTCTACCTGTATCTAATTCGTTCAAGTGAATTGCAATTTACTTCAAAACACGAGTCGAACTTAATCACGTCATATATCAAAGTGGGTGACGGATGTCGTTGGGCCCCATTTTACACCCACATTAAATCTAATAGCGGCAGCAACCATGCTGGCGGTCGTACGAGAGTGCCATCGTCTAAGAGCGAAACGCACTCGCTGCTTTACTCGCGAGAGTTTGTTGTACGTTTACGGCCTTTAAGATTAATCAAAATTCAATTATTCAGATATTCGACGATGTAATTCTTAATTACAGGTAAATGAGACGGTAATTGCTATAAAATGGTTGAACGAAGCGTGAATGTAATGGGGTTCCGGTTTGAAAAGAAATAATTAATTTCCTATTGGAGAGGAAATTGCAAAGAAATCGGATATCTAGTATTGAAGACAATGGTACGAATTAAAGCAATTGTATCGATGTGACAGAACAATGTAAGAGAAGAAGGAAACTATTTTATCAAATGTATATCCAGCGGGGCGCGGGGGGGGGGGGCAGATGGAGATGGTTGTGGATGCAGGAGATGAGCCAGAAGACATCATCTTAGATTTTTCGAAATAGATTAAAAAGGAAAACCGTCTTTCTCATTTTGAATGGAAAGGATTCCATTAGCAGTTAAGATAAAATTACTACACTATACGACATTATTTCAACTTTTCAGCTATATAGAAGTGGAAAATGACAAAACAGAGATGGAAAAAAAGTAGATACAAGAATGAAGAAAGGGAGCGAGAAAAGGAAACAGCAAAAAATGATGGTTTGATTCCAGTGTAACCCACTCTTCTTTCCAGTGATAAGTTTTCTTTTATTATTACACGAAATGCAATCTGTTTGTGACAGTTTTTCTATGTACGGTACCATCGTCATCGTCATCATCATCATTGTCCTCATCATAGGTATTGTATATTATATGGATCTTTCAATGTTTTCTACCGTTTCTATTCTTCCATTACGGATTGTAAGTTGATATTATGACAAAAACATTGGTATAGTTACTCCAGTATTACAATTACCACTAATAATTGCCGTTCTTGTAGTGCAACGGAGTAAGCAATCGTTGTTGTAGTACATAAACTTTTCGTATAAAACATTGCCATTATTATCATTATTACTACCGTTGCATTTACTTGTACTAATAATAATAACTACACCAATTATTTCAGCCAGAATAAATATTAGTGTTGCGAATTGTGAAAATATCCTATTGCGAAATTGATTTAATTGTTAGAGTTAATTAACTAATTCACCGATTTCTACTCATTTTCAATTGCACGTTCCAATTTTATTCATCGTCATTATGATTCATTTAAATTTTTCGTTTACAAAACTATTTTCTAATGAAAAGTTTCGCGATTATTTTAATTAAACATTTGACTTTATTAATGTTTATTCCGAAATAAACTAGCGAAATTTTATTGCAATTGTTCTCTCCATTACAGCTAAATGGTTTTAATTAAACGTTTCCAGTTATCTCGTTATTGTTAATTAATCAACGTTTATGCATGAAATTGATGCAAAAAAGAAATTAAAGAAAAAAGTTGGGACAATAGTGATAATTACAAGGAGAACGAAAGACAGCAATTCGAAACGATGTTATCTCCTCGAATGTCTTTAGACAGAATAAATAAATCTAATTATGTTCAAAGAGGAAACAAAAGTCTTGAAAATGAAGCGATTTCTTCACTTCATTTAAAATAAAGACTTCAAATCATTCAACAGAAACATTGTTAATCACTCTTGAAGGAGGATATGCCGAAAAAGAATTATAACTAAAAGCATAACTTTTTGAAAAATAATTTGCAATATCATCGCCAAATTCCTTTCTATGCTAATAAAGCGGATTTACCATTCGAAATGATTTGTTTAAAATTTGAAGGATTCTTCATAATTTTTCAAGATAAATTACGTTGTTTATGAACTCCTTGGTAAAGAAGGGACGTTGTTTTTATTTGGAATGGAAATGTTTTACAAATCGCTAAATATTTTGGCATTTTATCATAAGATATTATAAGATGTTATGTGACGCTTTAATTTAATAAAAAAATTATGTGTATTTATAAAAAGGAATCTATATTCCATGGCCTTTAAATATCTTTTTCCTCCTCGATCCTCTAAAATATTGAATAACTTTGCAATGATTCATAATATTTTAGCGGATATTAAAAAAATATATGCATGAAGAGAAATGTTTATCAAAATATAAAAAGAATGCGGAGAATTTTATATTAGATACGAGACACGGTATTATTTTCAATATAACTCTCTTATTTTCGCAAAATAATCAGCAATAATTTATATCATCGTTCACAAAATGAAAATTATAATCAGGAAATAAATTTAAAAAGGAGCAATGTGTTTCCCGACCATAATTTTCAAATTACTTTCAGGTTTCATCTTTTTTGCTTACATTTATAGGCACAAATAAATGACGTTCATTCACTTCCCATTACCAAAAATTTGTACACACGTCGAAATTTCGTTTATTTTTAACCATACATAATATTATTTTGGCTTTGGGTTTATAAAGTAAAAGATTTTTCAAATATAAAAGTAACATTTTTAACACGAAAACAATTTCAAATTTTTTCCTTTAAATAATCCCATTTCTCCTTTGAACTCTCTACGTCAAGAGCCTAAACTTTTCTGAAGAAATAAATCGAATTTGCCTTTAATTTTAATTATTCCCACTTTACTTTAAAGATTCGTTTTATTTTTTCTCGAAATAAATTCGACGATAACAGAACGCCTATTTCTAAATCTCATTCTTGCAACAAAAATAGATAAACTATTTTCATAAAAATTGACACTAATTATATGTGGAAAGAGACAGTGAGAGGTTCTACGTGTGTTAGGATCCCAAAGAAAATGAAATAGACAGTTGTTTAGAGGTATTTCAATTTGCCTCTTTTCCAACTCGCACTAAAATATATTTTATTTATATAATAAATTAGTTAAAGACAAACTATTTGTGTGTCATTAATTTAAATAATTTTATTTTTAGCGTATCTCGAACTCGGGAAAAGAAATCTTTCCGGTGGTAGGAATAAAATTACATGAAAGCAAGCAAGAAAAAATTGGTGGTGTTAATGTAAACATTTACGCGATTCAAATGAAATTAGGACACTAGAATTTTTCTACTTCATACGGATTCCGTCGAAAATTGCAAACGATTAGTTTTAATTAAAACGGACGTTTGCATTGATTTTGCTAATTGCCGCTGTCGGAGTTCGCATTGATCATAATTTTCTGTGGATGTATTCGGTTCTTGTTTTAGTTATTTTATTCAAACGCCTATAAAATAAAAGCGAAAACTCGCTCCAATGAGTACAATTAAATAGTCAATCTGACGGCTGGTTTATTAATAATGAATAAAAGTGCCAAAATTGTACGTCATGTAAATGAATAGAAACAAAAAGAACTTTTTTCTCGTACTACGTCGAAATAGTTTAAGGGGAACAGCTGATATTCTATATTTAAAATAAGTTATACAGAAATTGTAACATCGTAATAATATTATTAGACATCTAACACTTTTTCTCCACCCAAGATTTATTTTCGTATGTTTATAACAGGACGTTAAGGAAATGCTTTTCCCCATATTCCTCGCTAGAAAAAAGAATTACTTGCCGGACGTCAGAAAATTAATTCGCTCGCTCAATCAAAAGAGCTCGTACTATACGTATTAATTAACTCAGAGCATTATGAGTTACTTTAGAGGATTTCGTAGTTTGCACGAAAATTAGATTTTCTTTTCTCTTTTTGTTCTCTAAATAATAAGAACGAAAATGTTCGCGACCCCAATCATGTTTGGCGCAAGAGAAGGAGGTAAAATTTGGTTGTTATTAGAAATAAAAATAGCGTAACGTGCATGTAAACGTGTCCTTTTGTACATCTGGTAACATTATTTTTTATCATTTTGCGAACAACTTTCGCACTGACAATTTGTTGGACTTTAATCAAAAAAATATATATTAATTTTATTTTGAAAGCGCTAGCCTTGCGCAAATTTAGATTAATATTAATAATAATTAAGTAGGTTTAATATTGGATCTTTGTAATTGGGTCAAATTAACATTTTTGTTATCGCTATTCGCGCATTCGAATTCTAACTTTGAATTTTTGTTTAAGTTCGATATCCTACGACTTTTTAAAAGTATTTTTAGCGGATCCGAGGGCGTTTTAACAATGAACGTAGGTCGAAAATTTTGAACAGAAGAAATAAACGTCACACTTCCGTATGATAGTTCCTTTGCTTCGATTCAATAGCGTTCGTCTTGGATGGACGAGCGTCCAAAAAAGGATTGTTAAATGTTTTGGCTCGCTGTGACTACAATCAATTTTATCACAAGGCCAAATATTCATTTGACGTAAAAATATTGGCAAAACACTATAACGATCGTACGAAATCATTCGGATATCATTGCGGGAAACAGTAAATTATAATAAATACTGTTCAAGCGTTTAAATCGTAATAGCACTAATTGCGTTTGATAATAAATAGAATGATTAATGCTGGAAAGGAGAATGAAACAGAAATAGAAAGCGAAAATTGGAGAGAATAATTATAATTATTACAAGAGTTTAAACGAGAAAGGAGGGGAAAAAAGCAAAAATTACCCGGAGAGATAGTGTTAAACAATGGAACGTGTTTTATCTGCGAAATCGGCGATTTATTATTTCTAGAGGGTGCGGACTTTAAAGGCTACAACCGCCACCAACCACCGTTTACTACCCACTAAAGCTTGTTATAATAACTTAAAGTACATATACCGTAATATAATTTTGATAACGTTCATCAAATACAGTTATAATGTAGAGTCGGTTAATTATAGTTATAAATCAACTGATACGAAGTAGTTGGAGGAACAGAAAGCAAAAGTAAAGGAAGGAGAGAAACTCGCAAAGAAATAATATTTATTAATGAAGAACGGAAAAGTTGCCTTTCGAATTGAGCGAAACATACTTTTCTGAATGCATCCAAACATTAATGTAAACGAATAGGTAGCGAGGCATATTATTTGAGAGCGTTCTCCATTACACGGTTCTTCTTTTTCATCTACACATTCCACCACCGTACATGCAGGATTTTCTCCTTTTTTTATTTCGATTTACGATTTCCGCCAAAACGTAAATCGCAAACTTCCTGGGCCGGAACGGCAACTTTTTAGCAGATAGCTCATTTGTCATTGATATCTGGTAGACCGGTTCGAATATCTGGAAGAAGAGAAAAAAAGAGAGGAAAATTGGTAGATGATGAAGAAGAAACCATCTGTAATTGCAAATATTCTCTCTTTCCGTACATTTTAAATTACGATCCGTTTCGGAAAATGCCAACTTTGAATTTATTCGCTCCTCTTTTCAGCTTTTTGCGAAGCTTTTTACGCGTGCATACGAAACCAGATGAAATGAAAGTATGTCCAACTGAAATCCGTTTAATCTAATAACGACAACGAGGCATTTTCTTTGTAGCGACAAGAAAACGTACTCTAATCCGTTTAATTTGCATTAACTGACAATTCAAGCATGAATAAACTTAGAGCAAATGAACAGAAGCATAGACAATGTACGTGGGTGCACCATATACAAAATTGTGACAGCAGCAATTTCCCAGTGTTAGAGCTTCCGTTGGCGAATTGTCACCGGGCAAAGCGTATGTCAAATGTTTTGTGAACATAATATGCCCGGCACCGTTCGCACGCGGGGACGTAGAAAACGTTTGGTTGAAATAATAATAAACCCTCTCGTATGATACAATGCACACACACGACTATTACGCCGGTGCAGGACGTTGTTGGTGAACGGTGAAGTTGGCAATGGTCATTTTATTGCACGTGCAAGTATTCTACATATGTAAATGTGACGCGTTTATTATCATTATGGCCCTTACGGCAATTTATTTACCTGCTACCTAACGTCAACACTTTAGCTTAACTGCGTACGGTTAGGCGTTAAACCGATTACCCGTAAATTTTGCTACCAGAATTCAAACAATACCAGTCACCGACAACTCAATCTAAATAATCTATGATAAAATTACAAACAATTTAATTTGCGATAAATATCCGCATTGAGTCGACTTCCTGATTGAATTAACTATATTCATAAAATTGTCACCAATTTGAGTTGATTTTTAATTGCTACGAAATACTTTTTGTTTTGTTATCTAGTCCCAGCATTTGCATTCGCAAGCGATGTGTTATTTGTGGATAAGGGGTATAGGAATTAACGTTAGCGAACGCCCTACGTATAATACGTTGATTATAATAAAGACATTATTTATGCGATGACCAACATAACCGTTAATAAATTCCGCATGTGGAAATTAGCGGAAAATCTTATGTGGATGACACATAATCCTTAATATATTATATTTGCCCATATACACGTGTATATTCGTGTGTTGAACGTAATTCATACGAGGGGATTTATGCTGTGAAATTTGATATTTGCATAAATTGGTGCTGGAGTTAATTTTTACCAAATCCAATTAATCTCGATTTCCTAGCGTCATTAGCGTAATCAATTAATTAATCTAAATGTAAGAGATGGGACGGATTAATGATACCCGAAAAAATCGCATATGTACTGAAAGGTCTGCACATTGTTAATCTCTTATATAGTACATCACGTACTGAACGATGAATGTAGAAAAGAAACAAACATTCGCTAAATGCACACGAATGGATGGCAACGTGCTGTATATCTCAATAAAGTCGCATTAGACAAATGGAACAATACCATTAAGATACATATATTTAAATTAAAGTTAATTGTGACGAAGAAGCCTTGAATCTAACATTTAATATGTTAAGAAAAAAAGTCATGTTTTCTTTTGCGCTACGACAACAATCTATCTGTTCATTGGCGAACGTACAGAATTTAGTAATCTCTTAACAAGAATAACATCAGCAACAACAAAGCGGCACCAAAGGAATAAAACAGCAACTATTTGAAACTAACCGGCAATAAACAACACTTAAGTGCGATCTGTAGGAAAAACAAACCGGTTTTTTATAACCGACTTCACATAGATAATGATTACATTATCTGTCATCAAGATATTAAAATGAAGGAATATATATGCGAGTAATTAATGATTGACGATGAATCTATTACAAAAGACATAAGAAATGTGCGAAGGCATTTTTATGAAATGTTTACATACACATTCGATGAAATTTATTTCAACTCGTTAATAATAATAACGCGCGTAATGAAAATAAGCATAAAGCATGTAAATGCGAACATTAAGCCAACAGCAAAATATTATTCGTACAACACTGATGATGATCATCATCATCATGATGGGAACGATGATGGAAGGAATAAGAGGGGAAACAACAGGAAAAAATTGTAAAAAGATAGAGATCGAGAACAAAAATGAAAACTTTTCTTCTAGAGGTTACTGCAAATAGAATGATGTATGAGACGCATAGTTAATGTAAAGTATCTATAAATAAAGACTGGAGAAGAACTAAACTGTAGTAAAAGTAGTAGTAGTGGATGCTAGAGGAGAAAATATTTATAAACACCTCTATCTTTTTTTAATTTTTTTTCTTAATTTCATTTAAGCTCTCGTTTTCGTTTCTCGAAGAGTAGGAGTTTGTATTTCCACTTTAGATGTTCGAAATAAACGAAATTAAAAAAATAAAATAATGTGTGCAGAGAGTGCGAGAGTGCGAGCGACTTCTAACTTAGTTTTGGTTTAATTCTAGACGACGACGGAACAACGCACATGTGTGTGTGCATGTTTTCGTATGAAAGTGTGCGATTTATTTCTTATTTCGGAGTTTGAAAGGATGGCGTTCGATCGCGACCATTCGAGAAAGCTCTCAATAACGACCGAATGATTTTTGCAAAATATTGATACAACAATGTGTGTTTGATGAATATTTTCGAAAAAATTTAATTAAATAAACGAGTGATAACGCAATTTATACGACGCATTCAAATCTAGCATGGGTTAGATTTGATTGTTTGCCGAAGATTATTGAAGATTTTCTTTTTGTTATTATTTTCCTTTCGCTGGACGCTCTTTCCCTAATAATAATAATTATCTATTTCGGAAATGAGGTCACTAATGTTGACAAAGTTATTTTGGTTTTGTGCAAACGACAGGTTACGAAACTTTATGATGGTTACGTTTGTTTTATTAGTGATAATCGTTCAGAACGATGCGGAATACGAAAAGAAGTGTAAGTATCCTCAAATGCTGTTGTCTTTAATATCTGCTGGTAAAATTCGAATTTTATTGAGTAAAGAAGTTTGAAGGCGAAAGACAGAAATCAAAGCGGAAAATTATTATTTTTAGCAATGCCTATAATAAAAGAAAGAGAAGAACAAATAAAATTTATTGGATCCATTAAATGCCTTCTTAGCACCTGAATACACGTGGCTTTTATTTATTAATGCGGTAATAATTTTTCCTAAAGTATCGTTCATCGATGTGTCCGTTCTCTAAGCAGTTTGATCAGCATTTAATTTTGGTTTCTGTTTACGATTCGTATTTTTAGGAAACGCATTAACTTTAATAAAATCGAAAAAGACATTTCCTGTTAAAATAATTTCCAAGTTTCACGTTTATATTTCGCTCATTTTACGTTGTTGTTGTGTTACTTTTTTGCATCTTATTTGTGTGTAACTTTAAATTTATGCACGTTAGTTCGTCATTAGTGAAAGTTATATAAAGATGCCAAAATTTTTATCAGTAGCATTTTGCATTTGTGGACGTGGCTCGATGCCAAAGCAAAACAATTTGGATGCAAATTATAACGTGAAAGCAAAAAAAAGATTGAGAGGAATCGTAGAACCTATTCGCTAAAAAAAAGGCATTTTTTGGGTAACACTTTAACTTTTGCAAAATTCTAACAAATGATAATTCATTTGCCACTTATAATAAATCCGATTTGGCCGCCACCGCACCGAATGCTGTTTCAACTTTTTATATTGTACGAACCATTAATCAATATGCATAATATCTCTCAGATTTTGGAAGAGATAAAAGTTATCTGTCCCTTTTCCATTTTAGGTCATCTTCTTCGTTAACAATTTTAAATAATTTATAATTCACTATGTTCAATTTGAAAAATAAGGCGAATTAACTTTCCTATTCTCGTGAGATCCCAATGTAAGATTGCAGTTACACGTGAAATGCAAGCGTTCCTTCATTATACATTCCGATTTCTATCTAATAACCGATTCTGTTTTTGGTGCCTTTTGTTATTTCACAAGACTTACGAAGACTCTATGTTTATAAATCAATGTCTTTTGAAATTTATATATCTTTCAATCTGCTCGTGTAATTAGTCTTTGAATTTTCTCTTTCTTCCATTATTGTTATCTTAAGACAAATATTTAAAATGGAATCAATATAAACATGACCGAAAACAAGAAGATTTTATTGTAAGATTTACAGTAGAAACGTAAAATTAACAATGATTCGGCTGCATATACAGCAATAATTTCGAATCCCTTTCATCACAACTGTTCTAATTTAATACGCATTAATTGTATACTTTTTCTGGGAATCGTCGCAATTAAGGCCACCAAATGTAGCACGACAAAAATTATAATAATATGTCACTGTCCCAAATTTTTACGTTACAGCTCTATCAAAAAGGGGAAAAAACACTTTTTTTGGTTTCGTTAATATGTTCCCTTTCTTTACACACTTTTTCGGTGTGTAAGAGTCAAAGAATGACATGCACGAGTAAAATGTGAAAAAAAAAATCGAACAGCTACATGTGTGGTACATTTCGAACCATCCCACGGTCTAACAAATGGTTTCAATCGTACCTCGTTGGTTTTTTCATTCATTTCTTTTCTCTTGATCTTATTCCTTCTTTCGCCTTTGTCCTTTTGAAGTTACACGCAAATGTCCATGCAAAAAACAATACGACATAAAAAGGAAATCCAGGACGAGGATGTAAGACGTGGTGGGCGATGTTAAAGGGCAAAACAAGGAATGCAATTAAAATAAAATCAATTCGTTCCCTTTTTGCGCTTATCACAATTGACGATGAGAGTAATTCTTATTTCCGGTCGAGCGAACGTTTTGAATTTACTTTGCAATTTATCTTCGAACTCGAAAAGGGAACGTATATTTTGTTGCTCGCCATAATTAATCTTTTTACTATCATTTTATTACGGCCTGTCCTTTTTTATATTTCAGTCTTCGTTTTCTGCATGTGGCATCATCTAACGGTACATTCATTGCCATGAAAATACTGTCATACGTTCTCTTTAATGTGTTACTTTTTTCCCGCCGTCATTCTGCCCCTTAGTCCTGTATCTAATTAAAAACGTTCATTCTTAGAAAACATTATTTTTTCCGCTCCTCTTTGAGCAGCGAACTCTTTGTAATAGGAATAATATTTCCGTTATTACCAACGACATTTTTTTCACGTCATTTTCCTTCTGCTTCGCTTTTTAAGTGCAATACAATCTATTATAAATTTTTTTCTCGTTGCCATTGAAAGAAAAATGCTTTTTGACAACGAGAATAAAAGAGTGAATGGAAAAATAAAGAAGCAAGACATTCTATTTTAATTTAAGTCATCTTCGTCGATGTCGCCTTTGTCGTTATCCTCGACGACTCTGCATTGAGATTAAAGGGCAAAAAGCTTAATCTTAAAAGAACAAAAAACAAGGAATAGGAATGAAGAGTAGGTTTGTACATAATAAAATAATGAACGACAGAAATGAGATTTATTAGAATTAAAATCGGCTTTTTTGTCATTTTTGGTGTGATTGCGAAGCAAACAGCTTCGTTTTTTTTTAATGTACTAAAATCGAAGTTAGTTGCTGGAAATGCATGGAAAAAATCCTTTTAGCTTGTATAATATGTACTAATGATAACATTTTAATTAAATATGATCATTCCAACGGACTGCGATAAAATGAAATAACGTCTATCCATTGTCGGTGTTATTATTATTATTATTATTATTATAGAGTTGACAATGTAATTTGTTATCCTGTCTCGATAATCATTAATTATATAGTCAATTAGAATGTACCCGTATATATTGTCTGTAACGATAATAATAATAATAATATAAATGGTCAGTATAATGTCAATTTAGTTAGGATTTGTAACACGTTAAAACAACCCTCATAAGAGAAGGGAGATCATCGTTATAATAATGTCCTTGAAGAGCAATCGTAATTCCATTTTCGCAGCACAATAACAATAAAACGATTCATCTTCATTGATCATCTTCAACCGTTTGTTTCACCCATTCATTATGTTGACCGCGAGATATATAAATATTAATTAAAATCAATTGAGTTATAACTTTATATTCGTTTTAAATTGTTCAATATTCTATCGACAGCGCTATAGCGGCTTCATATTAAAATGTAAATCGAATATAGAGGTAAAACGTTGTGATTCAAAACACTACTGGATTTACTAGCATCAATATCGTGTTGTAACTTTACATTATTGTTGAATGTATTGTCGAAGAAAAACATGATACAAGTAGCACAAGGACGCTTCGTAGATGCTTAACATCAAAGTGCAATTGCATGTTAACATTTTTATTCCTATTCTGATTAATTAAATTGCAATTAATAGGAAGCAAAGAAACGATTTGCAAATGTTTGCAATTAACTTAGATTTTCCATTGAATTTTTACCTTGATGTGATTGGCATTTTCTTTGCTTTGATGAAAGCAAAGTACAACCTTCGTAGCTTTCTGCAAAAGCTTCTATCACTGTTTGCTTAACTCTGAAAGTCAACAATTTCCATTTTTACCTACGAATTCTTGTAATAATCAATTGCGTTTGCTAGAGCCGAGGAACGACTTTATTTTCGTGAGCTTTATGGTTTCTCAGAGTTACTAATCGTAATTTTCGTAATAGAAAACAGAATTAAATGCCACCTGTAATTTATATAATTCTGCGTAATTATTAAAATACAGGACGGCGATGATGATGTTGAGAAAAACAGAAAACGATGGACTGAATTTTCCATTAAAAACATCTACGTATGTGCGATATTTTTCAGTTATTGCCATCTGTATATCTAACAACAACAGCGACAAGCTATAACAACGCCATGGAAAAAATCGTGGAGACATCAAAAGAACTGCTCTTTTTGTAATTTATTGCATGCCACGTTTTTAATGATATCTCCGTAAAAAAAGCGTTCCGGACTCTTTTATTTATACGAATAAAATATATGCATAATATAATTGTAAAGCATGCGCCTCCTTTCGTAATGAATTTAATAAAATATACGCACGCAAATGGATGAAAGCAGAGACAAACAGACATTGTATAAGCTCTTTTATCAAATAGCAAATATTTCAGTTAATATCGTTTTAAAAGAAAATAAAAAGTGCGAATTGGTCAATAAACGCAAAACTAACTTTATATTGTTGAAGGATCACTTGTTAAGCGAGTCTCCTTTTCTTTTTAAAGAAAGCACCACCGTTGCAACGATATTATGAAGAATTTAACGCCCACGCGGTTATTTTAAGCTCGCGAGAAGAAGTGGCAAAAATTTTTGGCAAAAGCCCAAATGAAAATGTGCATAGGAGTCGTTTTCGTGGGAATAACAAAAAAGCTCCGCTCTAAGGGCCGATCTACAAGTACGTACGAAGTCGTACTTGTTGTTTTTGAAAAATATTTTCGCACTGTTTGTTTCATATCGTTTCACACCAAATAACGGAAATATAAAATGCAAAAAAGATTGAAACGATTTACGTCAAAATTAAATAAACGAAAATAAAGTGGCACCGAAAATAAATCCCATCCTCTCGCGTGCGGTGAATAATAATCCTACGTACATTTCCGGTTAGCAAATTGTGACGGAAAAAAAATACAACTGTTATTACGAAATTACGCAGGTATATAGCAAATATAAACAGCAATAAAGAGTATATTTACACTGGAGCATGTGAGTCCCCATATGGGCGAGCAATAGAACGAGACAGAATTATGTTTGCGTGGAGTATCATGCACAACGTGTTCTAATGAAGGCGCCACGGCTGGATTTTTTAATGATATTTTTAGATTAAATGAAATAATTAAAAGAAAGAAAAAAAACTTGTTCACTCGCATTCTCAACGCGACTTCTTTTGACAATTTATGAGTGGCACATTTTTCTTTATTTAAGCTTTTTTCATTTCGTACTTTTGAAATTCTAAAACATTTATAGATGGTTAAAAGGGGAAGAAGTAAACCGTGCAGCACCAAACATGTGCATAATAAGTGCCAGAAGTCGCTGTTTCTTTCTTCGTTCCATACGAATTCCTTTTCAAGCTTTCTTTTTTATTGACGTAAATTTATATTATTCATTCACTGATGCAACTCATTATGCTCGTCTCGTATGGATAATATGACTATATGAGAGTTTCCTTATTAAATATGATTTACATGACACTTTTATTATATTCTTTAACCGAAAATAATAACCTACCTTTCTCTCATTTTAATCTCATTTCGCAACGCCTGTCTTTGCCATTACGATATTAACAGTTCTTTTTTTACCATTCTTCAGCATTGAATTGCGTTTCCAATCAATGTTAATTTCGAATTAAATCTTAAAATACATGAAAATGAAACGGATTTTAATGAGTTGAAATTTATAACAAACGTTTGAGCCAATTATATTAAACGATTTAATTAATAATGGCAGTTCTTGAGGTCGTTTCGCTATTTATAGAAAATGGTGTTAAAGTTTCTTGTTTAAAGGAAAAAATTAATTTCTTCCTGTTTGATATTACTTTACTTTGTTGCTCGTCGTATAAACTTTATGTTTATCATACCAGCTGAGAGGGAATTGAAAGAAGTAGCAGCAAACAGAAGCAGCTCTTCATTTCATCTAGTAGTAACATGAATTCTTTTATGCACGGTTCATAGAAAATATAGTGAACTCTACCAAGGCGAATATTACAAACATTGTTCGTACGTTGAACAACAATATAAACGGAATTAATAAAAAACAGGCGACATATTTGTATTCCTTTCGAATAATAAGACGTTGCCTTCAATTGCAAATAATAGTAGCGAATGTGATGGTGCGATACTCACGGTTGCTTATGATGGGCGTGAAGGAATACAACAGATAAATATATTCGCAAACTGTCGAAATATTATTACTAATGCGTTGCTGTTGTATGTTTTGGAATAATATAAAACGTAATATTTTACATTGCAACATTGACACATGTGACTCTGTCTCACTTCCAGTTACCAATTCGCCCGCATTTTCCTTTTTGTACTTCTCTCTCGATTTTGTAATAAATAATTTCGAAAATGGAAATATTGTTTTGTAAATAATACGTTTTCAAACATATGCGCACATGTGTTCTCTTTTGTGCCCTTTACTGTTGTTAGTCAATGTTGTTGTTGTTGTTCTGTTATGTTGTTAATAAGTGTTGATGTTCTCCTCTTTCAAAATCTATTGTTCATATAGAATCCAGGCATTATAATAATAAACATAAAGCATTGTAATGCAGACATTCTCCTCATTGTTCTATATCACTACACGCTGACTTATGATGTTTTAACATATACGAAACACACATGCATATACAGATTCGCGTGTAACGTGTATGTATGTCTTAACATTTAACCGTACATAACACAAATTTGTAAGGCCACTTGCATTGCGCTTCAACGTTTAATATACCTTTAAAGTATTATCAACTTCGTGATCGTTATTAAGGATGTAACGCTTGATTAAGCGAAATTATTTTTTATTTCCGCTGTAATTTATTCCAACTGGAACGAATCGCGTAATCAATTTTAATTTTTCATCACTTCAGACTTTTGAAGATCTAAATGAAAAACTCGTAAAACTATTCGAGAAGGAGATTAGCCTGAACCTAGAACGACGATTAAAGTAATTGATTTCAAATTTTTGTTGGCTTAAAAATCATTTTAAACTTCCGTCTATTATTATTCCCTCGAATCAAAATAGAATCTAAACGTATTTAAATCAATGTTACTTTCATTGTTAGCTTTAAAAATTCCTTATTATTA
Source organism: Hololepta plana (assembly GCA_963695495.1). Lineage (NCBI taxonomy): Eukaryota > Metazoa > Arthropoda > Insecta > Coleoptera > Histeridae > Hololepta > Hololepta plana. The sequence continues at coordinate 7,406,282 of OY968833.1, forward strand.
TAAAATATGTATCGTTTTAATGATGATCATTTTTGGCTGCTCCATTGTTTGGCGTTTCTTTATTATCATACACGTGCCAAACATTTTTATTGTACGATCGTTACAAAGCGTTTTGATCTCGATTCGGATTTCGACTTGCGTCCGTTCATTGATAAAAATCTTTGTGTAAAAGTTCGTTGTTCTTCTAAGTTGGATGACACGATTTGATCGTCGAAATTTTATGAGTTGTTCCGCCGCTGAAAATCCAGCTATTATTATATCGTCTAATAATATACCTGAAAGAGGGACGTGCTACACGAATAACGGCCCAAATAAATCCAACTAAATTAAAGTGCGTTTCATAATATTTGTTCAGATAATAAAATGGGATTCTTTTCCAATAAAATTGTATCACTGCTGAGTGATTTTCTGCTTTTTATGTATGGTAAAGCATATCTTGTGGGAGAAACAATTTTAAGACATCAATAAAGGAAAATGGTTTGTTGAAATTTGACGATAAATAATGAAAATGAAAAAAAGCTAAAGTGGCATTAAATAGTGATAAAACCTCATCATAAATATAAACACAATTTATTTGCTGAAACCTAAACGCTTTTTTATAGCACAAAACCAATGGATCGTTATAATATCGAAAACTTTCGGTTTTACTTTCACCTATGCATTTTGAACGAATCTATTTTCGAACGTTCTCAAAACAGACAGGAACTGAATGTTTAAAGTAACTGAAGGAAATGCCATTTAAAGGAGAACTAAAGATGACTTATATGTATGACAATTTTTTCGTTTTACGATTCCGTAGACATGTGTTTCCTGATATTATATTACACAGTTATAGCCCAGGTGCATTTAAACCAATAATAAAATCGCAGTTTTGACGTTAAAAAATCTGTGTCTATCGGCACTTTTTTGTATTTATTTAACCGTTTAAATTCGTAGGGTTATAAGGGTGAAAGACGAGAACAATTGCTAAATTTAGATTTCCTCTTTTACCAGAATACCACCGAGAACAAAATTGCTTAACGGAAGGTATTTGACATTTATAGCTAAACTTTATACTCAATTCCGAACTAAAAATACATGTATTAAACCCAAGAAGAGAACGTCCAAGATTGGGAAGTAAAAAAAGGCAACAACTTTCGTTTAGTTATCCGAATGAGAATTTATTTTTTTATTTATTCTCCACATAAACCTATATTATTATCCTTTTCATTGATTTTCTCCGCTTGTATTCTTTTTCTTATTTTCATTCACTACAATTCCGGTTCGTTTTCCATTTAAAATCACCATTTGAAATTAAATGCCAAAGTATCGATTATGTAGTAATAATAACAATAATAATTATATTTATTGGAATAATATTTGAAACCACACCAATAATATTGACGTTTAATATAAATTAAAATCATGTGTAAACATAAATGTTTTATTTCTATCCTTTCTTCTTCTATCTCGACTACGTAAAAAAGGATCAAATGAAAAATCATTTGATTAAATCTCTCCCTTTTACTCTATAACTAGAACGGAAAGAGAACAACGGCAAGAGAGTAAGAAAGACAAAGAGCCAGTGAGCGAGAGAAGGAAATTTTTTATTAGATTCCACATTTTTATTACATTGTATGTACTTTTCGAGAAGTAACGTAATTCTTATGTAAGCCTTTCGAAAGCTTTAACTAGGGATACACTTTAGTCTTTCTTGCCATCCTCGCTACTTTAAATTTCCTTTTTCTTCTTTTCTATTTTCCTTCCAACAGTTTTCATCTATTTTCTTTACAACAAAGAAAATACATGATCGCTTCTTTTTCTTCCCTTTAAAAGACAATCATATTAAAAACTCTTACTTTAATAGAATCGACCTCCAAAACGTACACCGCTTACATTAAATTGCATTACGGTCATTACTATTATTATTCAATATGAACGAAACATTAATGAGTTTTCCATCTATTTTACCTTCGTAGTTGAAATATTTTATCGTTGTTTGACAAAGATAAAGGGGCAGGTACTTAATTTTAGATTATCTCATTTCATCTATACAACAATCTTTCGATCTCTCACTATCTTTATCGAAGAACAACATCGACCAACTATGGGGGCTCTAATTAAAACAACATCGACCGGGATCATTTAATCTACTTTCACGGTTGACTCGTAAGCTTCTGTTAGACATTTTCCAAGATTATGCAGTCTTTATTTCTTAACATCGGATTCAGTTATGAGCAGATCCACAAAAAGTACCAGCGGAATGCCCTGAACAAAGTCTGTGTGAAATTGCTTTATTTTTGAAAAGCAACAGAAATTGTTATTTGAAAGGACATTATTTCAATTACGAGTCGATATCGTTTCGGTACATCGGAGTAAAGACAGACAGTAACGTTCGGTCTTGTTTGATTAAGCTTAAAATTAGTACAACGTCAGGTAATTTATAAGATGTATGCGTTCGCATGCAAACGGAATTTAATGGCTGATACAATTGGAGAATGGCAAATAATGCACAAATGAACGAGACTCTCGAATGAAAACAATGCCGAGTTCCATTTTGTAGATAGAAGCAATCCAAACTAATTTTAAACCAACAATTTAAACAGAAAAGAACTAAAGGAAGAAGGAAATACCACACACACGTGATGCTTATTAGGATTCTTCCTTGCAATCGTGAATTTTCGCAATCCTTTTAAAGCTTTTATTGTGGTTAACAAACACAACAGAAGTACATATGTAAAATAACAATAGAATTTTAGATAAAAAAAAGCAACAGAAAGAAAGGAAGACGACTTTTAAACACTGTTATTTATATTGGCAATAAGCAGTTCAGATATTGCGATTTTTTGCGTCTCTCTTCGTCGCTTCGTGCCACATAATCACTTTAATATAGCGAAACACTAAATTAAGCCGATCGCTAGAAGTTGAAGGCCATTTTTTTTTAAATAAAGACGGCCTTTACGCTTAAGTGCTTCCTTTTTCATGATTATTACATTATTAACTTATCTTGTAGGTTGCGGGATATCAGTAATTTTTGCTTCGCTATCTCTTGCGAAAATTTCTCTATACACGACATCTATTCGCAGTTTAATTATACCAACGGCTGCACAATGAAATTTAATTATTAATTGTATACTCATTCTACTAAGTTACATAAATACGGTAACAAAGAATATTTTGTGACAGGAAAAAAACATTGCTTCATAATACGGTTTCGTCTTTACCGTGTGTTGTTGCTTATAAAGGGAGTAAAATATTTATTTTGCAAAGGGCGTAATTCATTAACCTTCCGTTCTCTTCATCCAATACGAACAAAAAATGTTTCATCCTAGATGAGAAATTTCGAAGAAGAAGAAGAGCAAAATGGGAAATAATGGAAGAGAAACATTTATGATGTATTATTTTTAAAGTGAGGATTTTCCAGTGTTGTAAACATATTTTTTCTTCCCTGGGATGGAATTAAGTTCTTTTTTCTTTCATCTTGTACGTGTATGTCGCTTCTCTTCATCCCATTCCTTTTATACGTTAAGCAGTCTTGCTTTTTTACTTTTTTATCCGCCTTCATTACCAGTATTATAAATATTCGTGCTGGCACATAAACCCTCTCAAAAGAAAAATCCCGTTTATTATTACCATAAGTCAAAAATTGGATTTTTTTCCCTTCTAGTAAATGTATTTGCTGCAATTTAAGACTTAATCAATAATCAAATCGGAAATTTTGTGTACTATACTACTGTTTAAGTGTTATTAAATTACTATGAGGATTCGATTAAAAATCGCTTTAATTTGATCAAAACATTTTCTAGTTCCGACACGAGTGATATGGGCAGTGCCTGGTAAAGATGCTGAATTACCTTGTGATATAACGCCACCGGTTCCATCCGATCAGGTTAGGATGGTGTTTTGGTTTAAGGATAACATCGGAATGCCTATATATAGGTAAATAATTATTAGGTAAATGGAATGTGGAACGATTAAAAGAGAAAATCCCTTAAATTTTGCCTTGTTTAATTGTTTTGAATTTTAATTATTTATTTTGATAAGAGTGTGCCGTTTCCTGATTTCATAGCAAACGTTTGCTAGGTTTTATTTAAATCTACATAAAATCCTCGTTTTTAATTTGTGTTCATGAAAAACAGTCGTAAATTAAATTTCATCGTATCGATTTTATTTGATCGTAAAAAACGGTAACAGTCATTTGCTAAAATTAAATTTTAATTGATAATAAAATTTCTGTTATTTGCATTACATAAATTTAATTAAAATTAATTGCAATTATTATCATTCCAGTGCAGGAAAAAATTCGTACAATAGTATCAATTAGTTTTTATTACATAAATAACTTCAATTAGGAATATGCGAAAACAATTGAAATAATTACTTGACAACATTTTGAACAACTATCGCTCAAGCATTTATATTTACAATTGAATATGTTTCTCAAATTGAACAGTTTTTGGTTTCGGACTTTCGCTCAAATAAAATTGATTCAATCCATATCTTAATCATTCATACGTTCACTAGAAGTTACGGATATTAATTTTTAATCACATCACATGAGTTTTATCCAATTATCCTTCATATACGTTGCATATATTTTATAGGATTAAAGTTTATAACGAATGAAAATGAGACTAATAGCATTTAATATTCATAATGAAAGATAGAGAAAAAGCTACCTTTCTATAGAGAGCGTGTGTAATAAACGTTACAATACGTTATAATTTATAAATACATACACGAAGCCCCCCAACAACAACAATAATAATACTATAGTCGGGTTAGGTGGAGAAAGATGGAGAAGTGTGCTTGCACATTTTTGTATTCCAATTGCAAAATTATAAAACACATAACATTTAATTTTCATTTAATTTCCTTCCTTTTTTGTTACGTTGTGTTGTTTGCCTCTGCCTCTGTCTTTCTCTCTCTCCCTCTTATTACACTCGTTGAATTTTCATTATATCATAAATTCTAAATATGTACGTGCATAGCAAAAATAGATAAATTTCGTTATATGAGACAATAGTAAAATTATTATTATCATCATAAGAACAATTGTTTTCATATGTAAAATGCAAATTTAGTTTACATTTATTTGCATAAATATTTGGACGTATTACTACTTTACTTCGTATCGTCCATTTTAGAATTAACACATTTTTGTTATTAATTTCATTAAAACGATCAGAAATATTAGTTATATACGAAAACTTTATCAATTTGAAAGCACGAATTACTGAGATGTACCGAATAAAACTTATATTTCATGTCCGAATGTAATACAAATTGATCCTTTTACTTTACGTCTCTTAATGCTTTTTAAGTTTTCCCCGTACTTTGATCTTCGTTTAATTTCGCACGCTTCAAGAAGTCCACCGGAATTGAATGTCAAGCGGCCGAAAGTTAATTAAAGAAGAACGTTCGACGATTATTTGTAAGAAAACTTTCACTCAAATTCATTAATATTCAATCAATTAAGGCAACGACGATTTCAATTATATTTTATTAATTACTTTGTAAAAGTGACATTATTGTATGGAATTTCTTTTTAATATCCAAATTGTGAATGTAATTAATTTGTTCGAGATTTGCTTTGAATTCGCAAATAGTAGCGAATTCACAGGACGTGGAAATGGCGGTATAATAGTAGCCGTAACGATACTAGTGTTGATGTTATTATTATTATACGGAAGTGGTTGCACTAGTTCCGTTACATTCGACCGGAATCAGTATGACCGCTTTTATATAAATCTTTTGAATTTAAACGTACGTAAATGCAGTTTAAAGTGCAGTTTGTTTGTATATGTTTTAATGTAAAAGTGGTTGTTTCTCAAAACTATACGAAGCCGATTTCATTTCGCTTATTTGCCACTGTAGAAAATTCAAAGCTTCCATCAAGAAGACCGAAGAATTTAATTTTCGTTCGGGTAATATTTAGGACTAAAGAATTAAAATGCGATTGCCACGGATTGGAATTGATTTTAATTAGCGCTGCTCCGTCACGAATGTGCGGCAATTTGTTTATTTCAAAAAGAGTCGTAAAAACCTATTCTCTTTCTCTGCAATAGTAAATTAAATTGAGTATTTTTTAATCATCCATTTTCTTTTTTAATCGAACTTCCATCGTTAACGGAAGTTAAACATTAAAATCGTATGTTTTATAGATTTCATTGATTGAAATATGCATATAATAAACGTCAAAATAGTTATAGCTAACATTCATTTTGCGCCGTTACGTGTTCCATGTACGTTTATCGGACTTGATGGTATTTTATACCGTTAATAAAATACTAGAATCGGGGGAGTGAGTGAGAGAATGGCGTAAAAATATCTGGAAATCGAATCTCTAAATACGATGCAAAATATAATACATTCGGCTAAATGGACGCCGCTTGGAAAAATTTTAATTTCTCCAGTAATAAAATTTTGACCGTACGTGTAATTTGCAAAATCGAAAATTCCCAACAAAGTCGTCACCGCTCGTTTTAATTCAGCCATTCCATCAACTTTGTTATACAAAATTATAATAACACGTGAACGTAACGAAATTTAATTACAATCTACAGGAAACATTTCACATTGTTAGATTCGCGCTAATTGGTTTTTCTCCCTTTTGATTTCCCTCCAACTAGTGCACAGACAGAGAGAACAGGTTCGTCTAAAAGGTAAGCGAAAGTACGGAAAATAATGTGGCAATCGTTGATGTACATGAACGTGCGCCGTGTGTAAAGAGGTAAACATTTGCCGAATGAAGAAAAGAGGAAAAAGGGACGCAGGAAAGAAAGGAAAAGGTATTTTTAGAAAACGAGTTCCTGTCACAGTCTACTCTCTCACTTTCGCAGCGAACGAACTTTTCCTTTAATGCACGCTAACAAGATAGTGTCCTCCTCTTAAAACATATTCCATCTTCCTTCATTTATTTTTTTCACAACCTCCACACCTAACCCATATTCTTTGGCTTCAACAAGTACAATATTGTTTTCGAAATCTTTTCTCTTAATCCTCCTTTTAACTCAACTACAATGTTAATTACCTTTGCTTCTTCCCATTATTATCATAATCATTTTTGTTATAGTTTAGATTCAAGAGGCGATTTGTTGAACCAATCGTCGCATCTGGTCACAACCGACGATCTCGGGACGCGTTCTTATTTCATCATCGACGATCATCCGTCGAAGGCCCGATTGAAAATACAAAACGTCACGTTAAACGATGAGGGCGCGTTCAGGTGTCGCGTGGATTTCATTAATTCCCCAACGAGGAATTTCAAAATCAATCTAACGCTAGTCGGTGAGTAGTGAAGAAGAAAAAAGTATGATTTAACCGATTGTAAGCGAAGCTTTTAATTTTAATTGGCCCGCTAATTGCATTTTCATTGCATTATAATTAAGGATAGACTAAGCGGAGAAGTAGGGCAATTGAGTTTTCTTGAACGTACGTTTTCGTTCACCAAAGCATCGATTTTCTTGAAAACGCATTTTTGTGAAAGCGTCTAAATATAGCAATTAATAACTTTTCTGCCGAAATAGTAAAAAATATCGTTTGAGATTTGCACATGTTTTGCAAGCGAATTCGTTTTTCAGTTTTAAATGAATGATATTTTTAAATCGCAGTCCAACCGTCGATACCGAAAATATTCGACTTGAGAGGCGATGAGATCGTTTCGGAGGCAGGACCATTCTTGGAAGGTCAAGACCTTTTCCTTTCGTGCGAGGTCAAAGGAGGTGAGTGTCTATCTGTAATAAACTGTCTTTCACTGTCTCTCTTGAAGAATCTTCTTCTTTCTTCTATTTCTTTCACAAATCGTTCCATACGTTTATGCAAAAGTGTCACTTGCAGAAAAATAGACCGGAAATACGTTTATAATACAGAAATAAAAGGAAATGGGTAGTAGTAAAGGAGGGGGAAAGGATGAACGGAAATCTAAATTTGTTTTCTTTACAAATTTCTAACGTAATTCTTTTTCGTTTATTTCCATTCGGCATTCTATTTTTGTGAAAAAGGCAGAAGAAAAGTAAGAAGGACGAATTTTCCCTCCTTGTTTTATTTAATTTTCCATCCCCTTTCCTCTTTATTCAATTTTTCCTGCCATAACATTTTTTATTTATTTCTACATTTTGTTTTCTTTCATGTTATATTTAAGGACGTCCATTACCGACATTGCAATGGTGGTTAAACGATACTATCTTGGATAGTGTTGTTGACAGTAAAAGCGGAGAGTCGCATACGGTGAATCAGTTATTGACTAAAGTGATCAGGTCCCTGAAGGGACAGAAGCTCGAATGTAGAGCGTCTTCGTCCGAGATAGCCGGAGATATTGTTCGTGAAGTTCCAATAAACGTTTACTGTAAGTCACATGTCCTACTGAAAAAGTCTATCCATACGTTTCACCTCGTTCTGTCCTCTCTTATTTCTCTCGCTCGGTTCTCATCTTGCCTCCGCTTTCCTCGTCTTTCTTTTTCCTTTATCCACATAAATCCTTAATAGAAACCCAAAAGTTTACAATACGAAACTTATCACATATCCTCTAACCATTTTCGCGCATTACTTCTGTTCCTTATTTGCTAATTTGGAATTTGCAAGAGAAAATTGCAGAAAATCGATTTGCTTTACGTACAACGGATAATTGTTATCGAATTACATTATAAATAAGCCAAACAAAATGAAATAGGGGAACGAATACAGAGCGAAGGAGAGAAAAGCTGATGAAGAAAATGTAAAAAAAGCGAGAGAACCGTCCGCAATTGATGAGCTTACATCACTCCGCCATTTTTTATCCCTCGATGTAATATTATTTAATTTAAACTAGAAAGTGCGAGGAAATTAGATTTTTATTTAAAAAAAAGTCTTCCTGGTTTTTTTAAGCCGTCTATCTTTGAGATTAAAGAACTTTCTTGTCTGTCACTAGTTTAGCACCTTACCGCGTATATTTATTTAATTGAGTTCTAATTAGATTTTATAGTTAATCATTGTACACACATTTTCGATTTGAAATTAAGTTGTTTGGTAGATTTTCTTTAGTTGCAAAAACAGGTTTTAGAGATTAAAAGCTTATATGTAGATTTTGATGAAGAGATTTATGAAAAAATATTTGCTGGAATATGAACTAGTTTTACTTACGGTACATTTAACCCGATCCATCCAATCCCCGTAATAATTCAACGTCATCAATAACGTTTTTTACGGTGCTCAAGTATTTTTCCGAAAGCGTTCAAAAGCTTTCGTGTTAAATTTCCATTTTCTTCTTATTATGCCTTTTTAACGAGAATCACTGTTATTCTTTTTACCTGTTTTCCCTTTCTCGGTTCAAGTATAGGGTGACAATTGTAAATGAAAGTGCCTGTGGCTCCGTCAAATAATTTCAAGCAGTAGCAACGCAAATAATTCGCGTTATTTTATTTTAATCGTGCATATTATTCTCCTGTTGTTTCTACCAAATTCCGTTGTCGAATATTATTGTTGTTCCTGCAGTTTTTTTTGTTGTTGTTATTTACATCACTACATTTTACTATTTTAATCCATTGGATTATTTCAGAACCAGCATTTTTTTTTTATCGCACGTAGAAAAAGCACTGCACAAATTGTTCGGGCGTTTATTGAAACGAACTGCCGTTGCAAACAAAAATATTTATAAACAAAGATAGGACGAAATATAAAGCGCAATATCAACAACAGCGGCAGAAACGATGATTATTTGCAATAAAAATCAGCTCTCTAATTAGTTTGAAAATTAATTAAATTTAATTATTAATATAGTAATAGTACAAAACCAGGAATTTCGTGGGGTATTAAATAATTAAAACCTCCACGCTGGCTGGCGTTGGTTGTTGTTTCAGTGAAACCGAACAAGGTGAAAATAGTGACGCCGCATAATCTACTCTCGGCAAATAAACCTGAAACTTTACGTTGCGAAACCTCCGGATCGTATCCGCCAGCTTTACTCTCGTGGACGCTCTCCGGCGGCCCGATAAAGGGCGACGTAATTGAAGTAAGTCAACGTACATTAATATCGTTTAAATAGAAAATTAATCTCTCTAACATCTCCATAGACCATCGAATCGGAGACGCGCTCGTATAGCGTCATCACGTTAAACGTCGAAGCCGAAGACGACGGCAAAGAGCTGGTGTGCCGTGCAAGTAACCCGCGATTCCCCGGAGGTTATATCGAAGATCGAAGACAGATACATGTTGCATGTGAGTTTCTTCTTTTCGTTTTTTCCCCCCTTCTTCTTCATTTGCTTCGCCACTTTTTCTTCCCTGTTTTTGGGGTGCGTTTACTTCCCTATCTAAAACACCTGTTCCCCTCATGTTTTCCTAATACCGAAGATATCTAAAAGATTTATAACACAAAATGGCTCTAATTTACTACTGTTGCTGCACATACACAAATATACTACACGCTGTTTATCTTATTATGTTAATATTAATGGCACCGTTTATATAAATGACACTGGAAGTGTTTCCAACCTTACGACGTTCCGTGAGATAATAATTATTTAAATAAATTGCCCATAATGGCAAAACATTTTACGGCCATTAAACTTATTAAATTCGCAACCGTTGTTTATTATTCGCAGCGATGATATTAAAATGAGAGGAAATCGTCGTCAGATTTCGATCTAATTGTTATTTCTATAAATGGTGGTACCTGTTGTTTGTTGTTGTTACTCTAGTTGTTGCTTTTGTTGCTGTTATTATAATCGTTATGATAGAACCACGCCCCCCCTTCCCGTATACATTACGATCTACTAACTATTATGGTGTTTTAGTAATTAAATAAACAATAAGGAAACCGAGTATTGTTCATAATGGAATCACAATGGACACTTGAATATACTAATACAACAACTACTAATAGTAAGTAGCACTAGTGGTCGCATTATTGGTAGTACCTCCAGTAGTAGTAGTAGTAGTTGACGAGAATTTCAATTACTTGACCAAACAACCGATGTCCAGATGTTGTTTCTCCTTTTGCTCCTTAGTCCTTAAGTGGATTCGAAACAAAACCAAACACCAGTTATAATAAGTACCCTTACGATATCATTATTGTTATTATGCAATTCGACGATTAGCTCCAGCTTACAAGGAAAAGTTATTTTCTTGAAAATGCCTACAAAACTCTAAACTTAAATGTGAACGAATCAAATAAATCGAACAATCAAACATCATATTTTTGCTGGTAGATTCATTTATTTCATTAATAATTATAACGATTTTACTTATTAAAAGGGACAAAGGAGACTCGACATTGTTATTTATGCTTTACGTTAAACAAACGAGAGAAAACCCTTATTGGAAAGTTTCGATGTCTGACGGTAACCCACGCAATATCCGTAGGCGATATCACGAAGATTTGTTCAAAGTCGTCTGGCTTATACAGTAATATAAAAAGACTGAAAACGATTGTTTCTAAACATGAAAAAATGTACAACGAAACTTCAGTTCACGAACTTAATTTCACTACTGAAAGTTCTTCGTAAAACAAATTGTTCGTAAATCGAAATAAATTAATGCGTTACTGAAACATTTTGCGAAATAAAGTTCATTTTATAACACTGACTTAAAGTAAATTACAAATTGTAAAAAATTAAATTAAGCTTGAAAATTTGTTCGTAATCGTTCTGAATCCAATATTGTATTTTAATGCAATATTTCAGCTCAGAACAGATATTACTTCCTTGTTAATGTTTAAGCCGATATTGTGTACGTTTGGTTGCATAACGAATAAATCATTTTAATACCGGCGCATCCACCAAATTCGAAGACGTTGCCTTCGATGTTTTTCCGTGTCAATGATACCTTGTCAATAGAAAAAAGTATATTTCATGGCTTTTATTATGTCGAAATGTATTCATTTCAGTCACGCACTGAATTGTGATAAATATATTCCATCTAGTGTTAGACGTGCCACACACAAAAAAAGGCAATTGGTTTTTATTTCGGACTTTTTTCGCTCTCTCTCTCTCTCTTTCTCTGCTATTTTTCTTTTCAAAAGGCTTTCTTTTTCGTTAGCAATTTACATTATTTATACGTCCTTAAAAAGGAGAAAAAGGCGATAATAATAATAAAGCAATTTTTCATATTTCTATTTGTTAGATGATAAAAGAAAATATCATCTAACTGTGGCGTTATGTGATGAAAGAATCACGAAATTGGATTTGTTTAATGGAAAAAGAAGACGCTAGAAATTGTTTGTACGGATTTAAATTGGAAACCTTATCTAAATTGTGTTGAATAGGCTATAATACGGAAATTTGTAATGTCTCAAATCGTAGCGGTGTAGAGGATCGGTTTTAGTTAATATCGCTAGTAATAGGTTTTAGTGCGGCTAGGTAAAAGTACAAATTCGACAGAAAGACGTTGGTATTACGGTATCGAGCCAGGGCGAAGTTTAATGGGCAACATTGTTACTTAATTCATTTAATAAACTCGTCATGCACGAAATCGGGACTAAAAGCCCTCAAACCGGTAACCGGTACACCCATCCCTTTAATCCAGTTAGGTGCGGTTTCCATGTCGGGACACGGGCTGACCCGACATTTGTCACCAGATCCGGTCAGGACCGCACAAGATTCTACGCGGCGCAATGGTCCACTTCGGACTTATTCTTCTTCTTCTTGTTCTACACTTTCTTCTTCGCTCGCTCTGCGACTTGACGCCTCCCAACATTAGAGAGTCAAAGGTTTTGTCTTGTGACCGCAGTTATTACCAAACAATACTGCAACGTTCGCCGCAATTTATTATTAAACCGAACCTACGTACGTATATTATTAAGTCCTTTAGCGCAAACTTTCCATTAACAAGTTAAGCGTTTAACGAATAGTTTAGTGAGAATCATTTTTTGCTTGCGCCAGTTTCTGCGGCTTCCACTTCACTACTACTTCCACTATATATTATGTAACAAATGGTAGGAATTTTAGTGCTAGGAGAAACGAGAAAAAAAAATTAAAGGAACTAGTAGGATGTTGCTACGGAATTATGAATGCGATGCCGGCGTTGGGGCCAGTAATTAAGCGTAGATGAATAAAATTATTTAAGAATCTCACGCATTTCGTACTGCACGGAAAGTAAAGAGAAACTAAAATAAAAAGCCACAAACGGAGAATTTATGATAAGCAATTTATTACGGAATCTAATATACGCTTACACAAACACATATATAGAAATATTATACATATAAAATTTGAATTGCTAATTGGAATATAGTGAGTGCAGTTTTCTAGATGATATTTATGCTCTCATTTAGGATGCCCCGAAGCTCGCAGCTGCGGCAATAATTAATTTGTACGACGATAATTATGGTGTTAAATCGTATATGACATTCATATTATGAGTGAGAGTGCAACGAAACGAAGAAAAAGGTAAATAGACGAAAGGTTCTTGTAGATTAAGTGGCCAATCGCAGCAACGATAATAGCGTAGGATCTTATTTAATGGATTCTAGCAGTTTATAAATAAATAATTCATCCGTTCGTTATCATCGCAAGACATTTATCACCTTCCATTTATATGAACCTACACACTTTTCTCCCCGAACCTAATAAACGCGAGCGAACGAGATTCTCATCAATTTTCCGCTCAAACTCCATCCAAACCGATAATTGTAACGAGATTCCATACGGACGGAAGATGGAAATGGTTATATTACGTAACGGGATTCGTTTATGCGTGCTAATTATCAAATTATATATTCGGGAAACTGTTTGATCGCATCCTATCTCTCTCTCTCTCTCTCTCGCTCCTGCTTTCGCTCCTCTTCATTCGTTTAATTATACCGAAGATTATTATTATTCGAAGGACCCCTGTTTATATCCTTCCTGCTAAACAATATTTCCTATAGTTCTCTCCTGCACACATATTTGTGTGTGTGCGTATGACGACCCGGGAAATCTGTTTGTAATGTTATAATAATAATAATGAACGCCTTTGTCCGGTTTACGTTCCGCGAAGGCGAACAAATTAAATTCTAAGGACATACAAACACACACGCACGCATAAAAATATATTCACGTATTTTGATTTAATTAATTGTACGGATTAAACGTGAATTTTAGTAAAATGTTCAGCTTAATATACGACGCATACGTATACATTGTGTGTAATATAAACGAGAGACACTTTTGGAGTATTATAACGTTAAAATTAAAACGAGTTTGTTTTAAATGTTAACTTTTGAGTTAATGACTTGGAGATTTTACGTTTCGATAAGACGACAATTCGGCGGAAATTGCTAGAAATTGCTGAAAATTTATCAAGAGAACGCGAATCGCGGTGCGAAGGGAGAACCGTTAAATAATGAATTAACGAAGCTCTTCAGAAATTAAATTGTTCACATAATAAGAGAGAGAGAGAGTGAGAGAGAGAGAGAGATAAAAAGAATGTTTTAAACGTTCATCTCTGATTCGTTTTATTAATGATTATTCCATCGATTAAACGTTGGGAAAGGATTGAAGAAAATCACGAAAGGAAATAATTCGATCATTGCATCAGACGAAAACATCTAATTCGGTAATTTGTACACACGACTTAATTAATTCGAATTTGGCAAATTACATTTATGAAATTAATTAAGGTAAGTTTGTATCCGTGAAACTGGACCGAACTATTTGCGCAACCAAAATTCGATTTTCGTACTAAATTATAATTATTTCGCTTATTGTACACGGGCGTAATTAATAAACCTTTCGCAATTAAAATGTTTGTTATCGTTTTGCAATCATATTTCTAATTCCCACACCATCCACGACGACGATAATAGTAATAAGTTCGTTCATTTGACTCGAATGGATTCGACAAAGTTATAGTTTAAACATGTTAGCGGTCTTTGAATGAGTTTTTGGGTCGTTTACCACAAAACTTATTTGTCTTGTACGACGAATTATGGATGGAAATTGAATTTAAATTCGAATCGAATCGAGCGATGGATTAAAAAGAAACGCATCTTGATTTTGGGGAGAGAGCAAAATGGCACATATTTGTAACGGAATTAATTATTTCGCAATTTCTTATTTAATCCCAAATGTGTACAACTATAATAATAGTAACACAGTGTACGATTGCGGTTTGTGTAACATTTTGAGACGGTCCTATTATTTATAGTCACAAGATAAATTACAAGGAGTAATTGTGGTAATAGTAACCAGTAATAACGCAAGTAGAACACAGAAAGCTTCAGGCGTGCCAATTTGTTTATAATTTGAATTGCAAAGCTTTCCAATAAAATTAGCGATTTCTTTTAACAAGAAGCAAAAACGATTTTTTGTATTAATAACAAAGTAAACACTCCAAAAATCGTCGGGGTATCAGTGTGCTAAATAAAGTGAGAAATTAATTCTCCTCTTACCAAACCCCATAAACTTTACCATATTCGTCGAACCAATAAATCCTTAAAATTTCAAATCATTAAACATCGTCGATCTTAATTATTTACATACAAATTGATTGGAAAAACGAGTCAATCAGTTTGTGAATTAGTGCGGGTGGAAAAAGTCACTTTATAATTAAACACTCCTTCAGCTCGAACGTGATTGACAAACCCACGAAATTGATGAAAGGACGGCCCTTTTTCAATCAGTTATCGCATTATTACTGTCGATATCTATTTAACAGTTTATTGGCCATCATCGCTGCCTATATTAAACGCTTCCTGTGCTTTTATTACGTTCTCGGCTGCAACAGAAAAGGTTGAATAGATAAAGAGTATAGAATCAGTATGGACCAATATAAAACAGATTTTTTTTATTAAAGTCAGTTTGTAGCATTTTTTCTTTTATTAATTTGAATAATACTTATTAATAAAATTATTTGGAACGCGGTGGTTGAGAGAAAGATAAAAAAATATGGTAAAGAGAAAGCAAGAGAGCCGGTTATTAATTACTGCCTGTAATGGTACTACTGAAAATGAAAATTTAAAAAAAGGGAAACACACAAACGCTCTAACAATTCCGAAACAAATATACATACCATAAATACGAGGCATGCAAGAATGATTTCATTTGAATCTAATATACATTTGCGTAGTTTAGTATACGGTTTTAATTTATGTGCAATTTTTGTGTTTCAATTAAACTTCGTTTATTTTACTTTTCCCTGTTGCCTCGCTTTATTATTCTTTTTTGCGTATGCAGAGATTATTATTCCAAACGGAAAAAAGTCTGGTGGATGGATGAGAATAACGACGATAATATTTCAGTATCATTTTTATATTTATTTCATTTTTCTTTGTCGTTACATTATTCCCTAACTTTTATGATTCAAATTTCAAATTAGCAACACATCAAAATCGAAACCTGCATTATTATAAGTGTTGTATTGCAATACAAATGTTATATCTGCTTCTAACTTTATTCATTGAATAGAGTCATTTTGTTACCCAGTCATGGAATCCTTTATCGTGTAAAGATTAAGCCCACCTTGGCAATATACGGTGTAGTGATTTCTTGTTGTAAAAGCAATACGAAAACTTTGTCCGGTCCTGATCAGAATACAAACGTTCGAATTTGTGTGCTTTCGGTCGGTGGGTTCTACTTACTTTACTACTTCCATTATTATCACCATCATTCTTATTATTGTTGCTACTGAAAATCGGTAACATCTTTAATTCACGGCATGTCCGTGGAAAAAGCTCTTTGTTAAACGTATTAACAACAACAACAATAGAGAGACTTTGCCATTTTCTCATAATAACGTATTTGTTAACTTATCAGCGGTCGAACGATCAGGCTTTCAAATTAATTAAGGTCAAACTCTCATCTTCTGCTCGCTTTCTTTTTCGTTTTGCTTTTAATCCTTTACCTATTTCTTATTCGACACATTAGTTGGTCCAAGGCGATTCGGAAACTATCGTATATGAACGATAATAATTTTCAATTAAGATCGATCGGATCGAATCGGTCTCGAATTGTATGTATGTATTTCCTATTACCCGCAAAAATACGATTTAAATCAATGAGTTCGAAATCCAATGGGAGTGATTAATGATAGGGAAAAGTGGAAATACAAAGTGGCAGTAACGAGCAGTAAGCGGCATGTGATTGTTTCAGACCCTCCCAAGGTGGCGGTGAGGTCAGATAAAGGGGCAACAAACCCAGTCAGAGAGGGTACGAAAGTGGTTCTTTTATGCGACGTCATTTCGAGACCGGGACCGCATCGAATCGTCTGGTACCATGAGGTAAGTTTAATTTAATTTGATTATTTTCCCTTTTTGACGATTTCATTTGCGAATTAATTCGCTTAAATTATGAATGAAATTTCATATTTCCAAAATGATAATTTTAAAGAAACGGAGTACTAATAATACATTATTAATGAACCTCATCTAACCCGCTTCCTCGTATTTTTTTGTTTTATTCTCGGGTTAAAAATTGTACCGTTCCGCATCCCTTTATTTATTCAGAAGCAATTTTGTTACAATTCCTTCTGTTGACTTTTCAATATAGCATGGAAATCGAACAAAATGTGTATTACTAGATGAAATTACATTGTTCGATATGCGGAAAATGTATTATTATTGAATTCTTCTTGCTTATTACTACGAGGGATATAAATAAAATTAAGCATTTGTAAAAACGAATCGTTAATACTTTTTTGAAAACAAACATTGCTATTTTTGCGCAAACAATTTACCATACAGTAAATTAATTCATTCCTTTTGAGCAACTTGTTCTTATTATATTATACCTTCTTTGTACCTTTAAGGTATTTCACTTTCACATAATTACACTTCGCTTTCATCGTTTTAAATTGAATCGATGATTTTGCCGTTCATATTATCAACTTTTCAGAATTAAACAAACAAATTTTCATGGGCGTTAGAATTAATTTTGTTACCAAGAATTCGTCAAAGTAAAGTTTCTGTTGATGATGAAAGTAAAATGGGTTGAACTTTTTGGGTGGTACCTAAACACATTCTTGTGGAGTTTACCCAGAAATTGTTGTACCAACAATTTATTTCTTTAAATAAACAATTTATTAGTTAGTAAGGAAAACATCAAATTTGTTTTTGTAAATTAATTAATATTATTTTATAATAAATTGTACGCCTATTTATAAACGCAAGTAAGGGTTTGTTTAGTGAAGGAATAAATTATAATAAAAAATTCTCAAACTTAAATTATAAACAAAGGAGTCAGTTTTCTTCTGGATATGATTAATTATAGTACCACGTGACGTTCACGTATGGGCAAAACGAAAAAAGGTAAACGTTTTCTTTCCGTTTAATAATAATATTATGCTAACAATGAATTATGTTTCGCTCATTCTTTTTTTAAATCTCTTTGTTGTTTGCTAAAGGAAAACGATTGTTCGGTTATTTTCCCTTCGTTCCATTATTCCATTTCTTCCATTGGAAAATTATATGCATATAAAATTAGCTATATTTTTCTTTCGCTTAAAAATTATAATTCATTTATACCAAACCTGCAGAAAGGCCGAAACGAGGAAAAATTAATGGCAAAATATTTTACGAGTGTTCTGTTTAAGGTACGCGAGATTTTCATTATTTTCTCTTTGTTTCTCAGTAGCAATTTTCATACAGAATATTTAATGGTGAAAAGGTAAGGGAAAAAATACGAGATGGTACGATTTTGAAATGCACCTGAAATCACAAACTCTTATTATCGAATAGGCAAGTACTTTTGCTTCGTACGCATTGCACAATAACAGAGAGAGAGAGAGAGAGAGAGAGAGAGAGAAAAAGAAAGAAATATAAAATGTTTCCACAACTAGGATAGCAATAATAATGAGTATGTCTAGCAAAAAAAGGAAAAGATACAAGTATGTAGAATGGAAGCTTTTTGAACGCACAACTTTTATTTTTTTTTCCTTTTTTTGAGTCTTTTCCCTTTTCTCTCTATTTCATATTCTTGCTTTTTGTTTCATTTTTATAATACCATGAAGAATGTTTTACACAAGGGAAATTTTCAAATATCTATGCCACTCGTCGTCTACCATTTCTCCATCTTTCTCTCTCTACTTTTGCTCTTTCCCATATGTTTTTTTATTATTCCTTTATTTACACATCTCGTATAACGTATTTTATAAATTTTCATGTACCAAGATATATGGCCGTTATTATCACATTGTTACACTTTGTTTAGAAACATATTTTCTTTATGACGAGATAAATAGTACGTGTGTGACTAAAAATGTTAAATTCAATTTGCCACTTCTTTCGAATTATCATATTGCGTTTCATATATATCACATTAAGTGTTCCATCTCCTGAGCTTTTCATCACTTCAGTTTTCCAGTTCTCTACTTCTCCATTCTCTCGCGTCCCAAAACATCAAATGAACAATATTTGTTGACCATCTTAAGATATTTCCACTCAGAATAGACTTTTTGCCCTTCAATTATTACCAATTTATCCTTCGTTCATTCACAATTCATTCGATAATGAAAATAAATAAATGCTTCCTCTCCTCTTCTCTCATTCTCTTTCCCATTCGAGATTTCCTCCTATTTTTTTGTTGTTGGAATGTAACTAACTTAACGATTAAGTAAATAAATTACACGTTATTTATAAAACAGTAGTCTTCTTATCTATTATTCTTTCCAAACAATGCAATTCATTTCCTGGCAGAAAAGGTACTATAATAAAAAGGGGATACATATATACATTCAACTAAAGTAATATTGTTATAGTAAAGCTTTTGTTGTTCCATATTGAGGAAGAGGAATAACGATAATAGTAGTAATAATAAGAGCAAAAGCAAAAGAATTGGAGAAGAACGAGGGACGAGGATGAGAATGAATGTGCAGAAACAGTTTAGATGCTCTTTGTCGAATTGAAGTTTCAATAAATGTCGTGCGTCGAATGTGCCGCAATAATATATGTTCTCCTTTTCATTCCCTTATCCTTGTCGTGCATTATTTCCTTCCTCATATTATTATTATTTGTAAATGGATTGATTTTAAGGCTTCGATACTCTTCTCTACCACATGGTTACAATTGATGAAAAAAGAAAAAGAAATAGGAAAGCAAGAGAACAAGAAAGAGAAACGAAGAAAAAAGAACGAATAAGAAGAAGGGGGAAGGTATCAGAAGAATAAATCCGAATTATTAATGTTTTAACCACGGTAGCAATTTTTCGTTTCTATAGGGGATCGGAAAAGTAGATTCGAAATGTGAGAAATGACGCGAAACGGATACGCGGAACGAGATAAATATCGAGTTAGACAGGCTTAGATAACAGAAATCCAGTGTCACGTTGATCGATGAAAGTGGTGGATAGATAAATGTATGCTAAATAAAAAAGGATGACAGCAGAAGAAAGAACGTAAGAGATGCGAAATAAAAACAGAGAGAACGACGAATGTTTTTATTGCTAACGATGACACTTTTCACTCACCTCGCACAGACACACATACATTTTCCATGTGGTTTGATAATTTTTGCGCCATATAAAGAAGAAATTAACGGAACCGAAATGACAATTTTCCACTCACGTTTTTCGCTATAATTGACGAATCGGCCGTACATTTTAGCCAAATTTAACCGCTCTGATAATATCGTTATAGATTTCCGAAATATGTTTTACGGCTGTCTTCAATCTTGATTGGAAAACTTTCCTCCTTTGAAAGAAACAGCGTAATTTTTGCTAATAGGATAAGCGAAACAATTATTAGTGTCAAAGGCGATCAAATTTTAAGAATGTTTTTGGATTGCTATGTAAAAGAGCATAAACTTTTGAGCGAGCGAAGATTCAAATAAATATGCTATGACAGTTTTCATTATTTGTCTTGCGTCCCTTTCTTACACTTTGAACAACTTTGATTGCACGTAAGTTTGTATATTAAATCTACAAAATATAATTCGAATTCAAACACGATTGCTTGCAACATATATTCAAGTTGACGCTTTATATCTGTATGTGCTTGCGAAAGAAGTGGCGAATATGTGTTTGGAAGAAACGGTGGGATTGGTGTTAAAGTAAAGAGAAGACATGCATATCTACCGCATGTATGCTGTAGCGGTATATTTACTTTTCAGCACCTGTACTCTAAATTTAATACCACGTAAGTGCATCGAATAATCTATCCGACCAAACCTTAGAGCAAACGTATGTGTGTGTGTGTGTGTGTGTGTGTGTGCTTCATGTTAGCGAACACATCTTTGTATTCCATCTCTGTTAAATTTTCGTGCGGCGAAAATCAAATATACAATTCTATATATGTATATATAGATATGGATATCATTCTTGTGACGTTTCATTCTTATTCATCTCACCACTTTTTTTCAATCTTTTTGTTCCTTCTTCTCGCGCAGAAAATGAAAAACTATTGCCGACAGAAAATTTGCGAAACGTTTCAATTTTGAAGAAACCATTCCGTTGCAATTTTATGCTTTCAAGTGTAAAATGCATCCATTGATTAAATGATTTTGCATAGAATAGCATAATCAACGCCAACAGCAATGGCAGTAGCTGCTGCTCCAAGAACAACAAAGTATTTTATGTTATACTCGTTATCGCGTAAATCTATTAAGTAAACATAAGAATTATGTAAGGAAAAGGCCAAAGGAATAGAACGGATGGGAAGAGAAAGTTGAATTAAGTCGGTGCATAAGTCTAGTTAACAATAATAAACAGGAAGGTATAAGAGTTAATAGAAAATTGGCAGAGGAAGTTAACGAAGCTGAAATTTATGTCATCATTTGCTATTATTCACAGACACTAGATCTCGAAAAGTTTCTTTCCCCACAACTTTGCAACCCTCTTTATATACAAATACTTTTTTTTGTTATTAGACCGCCGATTGTATAACATCTGTCAACTTTGCAACTTTGCTTGTGGGGCGAACAAAGTTTCGTGTTATATATGTTGGTGCCAATAACATGTATCGTCCTAGTATTAGATTTCGTCCAACAGAAAATATTATTCCAAAAATGAAAAATTAAAACAATTCATTTGCCAGATACTAACATAAAAAGAATTCTTACAGAAATTAAACGAACTTTATTGAAAGAAGCAAAAAGAACAAGTTTCTTATTGTCATTCTAGAAGGCCCTTTGAGTCGCTCGACGGGATCGTTGGAAGAGCAAAAAATCCTCCAGAGAATAATTAGCGAAGTACCTCCTTTTTCTTATTCTTCCCTTTTTCAATTTTTAATAGTAGTTCTACCACCAACACTAGTTCGCGTTTTTAATTAAATGTTCGTTTATTCAAAGTTTTTTTTCCCTTCATGCGAAATTTAATCAATTTATGAGAAGAAGAATTTGAAATAAATTTGTAATCAAAGAGAGCAAAAAAAAGGAAAACTTAGCCGTTTGCTTGGCATCTGAAAAAGAAATTAATTTTTTTACTCTAATTTAAATTATAATTATGTGACGATAAAACAAAGGGTAGCCAGAAAATATCAAAGATAAAGGTAATACTAAAGAATGAACGCAGAGAAATAAAGCGTACTTAAGTTTAATTATTTTAATTTATGAAGGACGAAAAAAATTTCCTTTTCCTTGCGAATTATTTTGTTTCGCTTTCGTTTCTGTTATTTCTTCGTTGTCCACATTTCTTTCGCCGTGTGGCATAAATTAACTTTTCGCTCTTCAAAAGAAAAAAAAAAGTTAATTAAGTTGAAACCGAAGAAGGACGAAAAACGTGGACAAAATAAATGAGGGAAAAAAGAAGATGTGCCTATTTCTTTGATGGATAATATCGATTAGATGGAGAAATTGGTATTTTGTTAAATATATACTCTCTACCAGTTAACGTGTGCATTATCTATATAAACACATTTGTGACCGTGTTTTTGTAGGAGAAAAAAGGAAAATCAGAAGACGAAGCGAACCTCGTTCTTCTATCGTGAACTTTGCTTTTAGTTCTCACCTAAAAAAGAAGGAAGAAGAAAATGAGCGAACTGTTAATTACGTTACCAGAGAAAATTTTTAGCCATCCATTTGTTTCAGGCTTTTCCCAGTTTTTCTTTAATGTACCTACCCATTTCTTTTCCTCTTAACACAAAATAAATCCAAACCACAACTCTTTAATTGGTTAATTAGATTCCCTCGTTCAATTTGCCCTTCTTTTTTTTTTTCTTGCCGTTTCGCACAATATTTGCAAATATATTATTTTATTAGTCGCAATGTATCATGTTACACCCTAAAAAAATAATAGAAATTGCTCTTCTTCGGCCTCTTTCCCAGTCGCGCTATATTAAATGTAATAAAATGGAATTGCTGCAGAAGATGTACAACGTTGTCCTCGTCTTCCTACTTTTTGGTCCCCAATATTTTCCGTTTCCAACTACTTTCACTGCTACGTAAAAAATATGGAATTGCTTATATGAGTTTTAGTGATTTATGCATTTTTTCTTTCCTTCTAGGTCCTTCTCTAATGTTATACAAGTAAATCTTATCTGACTGCCTTTTCTCTTTCATTCGTTGGCCAAAAAGATAAGTTCTCATATTTATGTATACTAAATTTTCAGGGACACCTCGTGCCGTATAACGAAACAGCTGGTCTACTGCCTATAGATCACGTACTAACGTTGGAAAAGGTTTCGAAGATCAACGAAGGACAATATTCCTGTTCGGCTACGAACACGGAGGGCGAAACGTACAGTGCTCCCTACAATCTTCATGTAAATTGTAAG
Source organism: Hololepta plana (assembly GCA_963695495.1). Lineage (NCBI taxonomy): Eukaryota > Metazoa > Arthropoda > Insecta > Coleoptera > Histeridae > Hololepta > Hololepta plana. Next base: position 7,429,853 of record OY968833.1, read on the forward strand.
TCAATCAAATTTTTTGAATTATTCCTATCACTTTGCTTCATTCAAGCAAGTTTCTTTCTATACAGTAACAGGTCTTTCGTACCTTTTTAATTAATTTTTCGAAACTGCCAAAGCAATCACTCTCGTTATTAATAGAACTTATAAGGGAAATAGGATCAAAAAAGAAAGTTTTATGAATTAATCAAAAAGTTCTTGTTCCTCGCTCTGATTTGATTTAAAGTCGGATCAACTTGTAATTTTTTTTTTCTCTTTGGTAACGTAACGTGCGTCACCTCCATGGATTTGGCATGGATCTGCCCTCATCCTGAATGAAAAAAATGTTCTGCTTTAAATTCTAACACCGAATCAATATAATTTGTGATGCTGATCAGAGGAAGGACATTCTCTAGAGGCCCTTAAAAAATATCATGCCTTTTTATCGCATACATAAACAGTTTATGCGGACCTTTAGATTGGTTGTAAAACGGAAATAAACCGTAAATGCCTCCACGAAACCGTACCAGTTGTCAAAGATAAACATTTCACGAGAAATAAGGTGAAGGAAGAAGTCGACGACGACGACGAAGACGAAGGAAAAGGGAAATAGATGGCGACAGAAGAAGCAAAAGAAAAAGGAAAACCGAGAAATAAATAAATCGTACGTTTCATGTAAATGATTGCAGAAAAGAGAGTCCAATTTGTATAATAATATCAAAAAAGCAGACGGAAAAAGAGTGATAGAGAGAGAAAGAGGCGGGGGGAAAAGAAAGAGAAAGAGATGAAAAAGTGTAGAAAAATCGTTCAGGTACAGGAATAAATTGCCATTTTATTGCGAAACGTTATAAATTTCCTTTTTCTTTGATTCTTGTATTCGGTCGGTTAATGAAAATAAAAAAGGAGGAGAAAAAGAAGTCGTATATAACTCTGATTGACACATTCATCGTGTCGAAGTTTCTCTTTCTCCGGCTTCTTCTTCGGTTTGCTTCTTTTATACGGCGCTAGATTGTTAAAAGTTTATCGTAGCCGCTTTATTTCATCTAAACTGCTTAAACAGCCACGAACCTATTGCGACCGCATTAAAAACGCGCAATTTCCGGCGACCACTGGACCAATTCTAGATAAAGTTAATTTTTCTACGCTCGGAAAAAGAGAAGTCGTCCGGCTGCGTGTATGTGTGGGCGAAAGAATAAGGATAGTCAGCTAGCTCTTGTAATAAGCTAAGATTTGCGGTCTAGAGGACAGATTACTCACGTACTTCTTGTCGTCGGTCGCAATTTATGTGAAAGTATAATTTTCCCTTTTCTTCTCTTTTCCTTGCTCTGGTCGAATTTCCTTTTTGGCAATAAAAAAGTAGAAATACTTTCGCTTTCGATAGGCCCCCAGCAAACGCAAAAAGATCGTCGTGAATTAACGATATTAATTTCAATTTCTTTTTGTTATTTGGGCAGATTTAAATCGCCTTCTTCTTGGCTAATCGTACCGTCATCACAAAGGGCAAAAACGAGTTCAATTTTTATTTCGCGTCGCCATAAGTCACATATAATATGCGCATTTTGATTAGCATCGTCGTATTACAATGGCATATATGCGGAGTAAATAAGTAGAGGTGCAAAAAAGTGACCTGAAGTGAAAAATGATAAATGATATGTGGGTGGGATTTTTCTAGTGGCTGGTTTAAGCATCATCTGCAGCCCGTCGTGTGACACTAAGAAGCGTACAGTCACGGAGTGCATGTCGTAATAAATCCTACTTATTTATGAAACCGGAAAACTCTGAGGACACGTCGGATAGTCCAAGAGAATTGTATTCAAACCACTAGATGATTCCATCCTGATATGTATAAATACGACGGGAATTTACATTTTTCAAAATAGAACGAAAGAAGCGGTTTTCAAAAGGACGAAAAAAAACTTGAAGGGTAGGATTTCTGGAATAAATCCAACAAAATAAAAAGAAACGGAAAAAACTTGCCAGACGTTTTAGTAGTTTTTAATTAATCGAAAATCGCCGTTTGTTATTAATACCTTCGTTAAGACAACACTTATCTCGTGTTAAACGAGAAAATAGGACCAGTTGGTAGACAAACATTAATATATTATTGAAAATTGTTAGCCGACCACCCATAAAAGTCGTTTGAGAGTAAGAAAAAATTATATGTAACAGTGTTCAGTCTCTTTCTCTTCTACCACATTCTTCCAATTTTTTTCGCTTCTCGTTTGTTCGATCGCTCGGTCCTTCCAGTGTTCAAATTTACACACAGTTTTATTAGAATATAAGTTGGAAAAAGTTCCACACTATTGACACGGAGACTGGACGAAATTAATTTGGCCTCTGTTCAGATTTGATCTGAACAAATTCGTCGGACGTTATGAAAGATTCCAAAATTTCTTTTACGATTTCATCTAACCCCTTTTCTTTTTTTTTGTCGTGCTGCTTTTTATTAAACTTGTTAATACAAGAATACCGAAGAAAATTTCGTTATTAAAAAAAGTAAAAGAGAAGTATTTATGTGAGAGTACGTTTTATTAAACTCATTCTTTTCACGCTTTATTTGTGTTCATTTTAATGCTTGCAACGTATCGTTCCTCGATTAAGAAAATAGTGTCATTCGGATCGTTTAAAGCTTAGAATTAAATCGATTTTAGTACTTTAAGGATTATTGTAATTATTATTATCGTTAACTCAAGTGTTTATTGTTATTTCGAACTGTTGTAATTGAAACTCGGCTCCAATATTCCTGCCAAATTATTTGCTTTTCCTTCGATCACTTGTAATTTAACAATATAATAATTTGTATGGGAGATATTTGTCTTGTCTCGTTGTTATTCACTAATAACTACTACACGAGTATAAGTACTTTGGAATCCCCTACTAAGAATCTTCTCAGATACACCGCCTTTGATAAAGAAGAAAGTTTGTTGTGTGAAACTGTTGTCAAACATTCATCGATTAATGCTTCAGTGAAAATGGCATAAATAATTTAATGAATTCAAGTTGCTTTTCTACATATTATAATTTGCCATCGCAAAAGGAAAAGGATCGTTTTGTAAATAAAATAGATGGTGGCAGATACGCTTGAACATAATCAAAGAGGGCATCAGTAATTAACCAGACGTCACGATCGCATAATTGTTTTAATGCGTGTTTCCCTTCTTCATAATCGCACCAACTAATCAAGAACTGTTAAACTTTGAAGAGCAGTCACATGTACACGTGCTAGAGGTTTGTTCGCCCTTTTTTAATTCCATTAAATGTCAAAAGAATGAAACCTTCCGCGTCCCTAAACAATCGCCCCTTCTTACCTTAACGATATGGTGGAGGCGCCGGGTTTGCATGCAATTCTAATTTTAATCGTTCTCTAGTGTTTTTACTTTTAAATTATAATCAATTTCGAAATCATTAATGAACCGATTGCTATTTATGTTTCACTTTGCTGCTCTGTTTTCCTGTTTTTAAATTTAGATGCGCCAAGATGTAAGAAAGGTTACGAGACGATGCGTGTAGGCGCGATACCTCACAAGAGCTTAATAGCGCATTGTCACGTCGATGCCGCACCGGATGTGAATAAATTTTCCTGGACTTACAATACGAGCAAAGGCGTGCTACCGGTACAAGGAGGCAAAATGCTAAACGTCAAAGGTGTCTCTGTGCTAGAATTTACGCCCGCCTCAATGGATATCGAATCGTTATCCTGTTGGGCCACTAATGACGTAGGTCGACAGGAAGTTCCTTGTACGTTTTACATCGTTCCCGCACGTAAGTTCTTTAATGAAGTTCTCACTTTAGTTATTTCCCCTTTTATTATATATCCTTTCCTACCCTTTCGCTGACAGTAATTTTTAACGACCCCCGAAGCAATTTGCTACCATTCAACCCTTAGCTAATTTGTTACCAATATACCGGAGAAATCATAAGTATTATACAAGTTGAATAAATCATTGTCTCTGATGTTACCAATTTATTAAATTGTCCTTGATAGGGTTTATGTGGTAACAAAATTAAAAAAGAAAGAAACCATTTACATAATCTAATTAATTCCGTCTTCAAACTTATGAATATTCAGAAACTATTTAAACTGTGGTGGTAATTATCACGAACACACTTCATACAATTCCGACTCATTTTTTCTTTAAATGGTAAATCGTTTTAAATTGCTTCTAATTTAAACGTTTTCCATTATCATTATTCCTTAAGAAACAGCTCATTGTTTCGTGCTCGACCATTAATAAATGTATAATTAAAGAAGTGCGTCGGCAATTAAATTGTCTTAATGTACGGTTTATTGTTACGTAATGACCGAAATAAACCAGCAACAACCGTGTCTCACGGTTGAATACGACCGTACATAACAAAATGGTAAGTAGTTTAGAATTTAAATTGAGATTATACGTTAGCAATTATTAATTCATAACGTTTCCTTAAGATGTATCTGGTTGTATATATTGAATGCGTTTAGTGTGTTTATACACAAATGGCTTTAGAAGTTGTAAATTAACGTTTAAACGAAACGAATCAATGGATATATGTTGAAACTATGTAGAAAATAAAGCGAGCGAATGAGGGAGTGAGTTTGTGTGCTCATGTTGAAAATTACTTGTACGCAAACGTTATTGTTATACTCTGCATTATAATTAATATCAAGTGCAGCAGAAGCCATTCAGGAACTTTGAATATAATCGACAATTATTATCTAGGCCCTCTCTCCGATATTCAATTTCAGTGAGGTGCCATAAGGTTATCGTAACGTACGTTTTTACAAAAAAAAATTGTGACAAAAATTGAATGATAAAGGGTTTGTTGACAATGTAAGAAAATGGGAAAACTGTTAAAAATTATAGTCAATGTAGTACGTAATAATTATGTCATAGTAATAATAATCTGTTCTCCCGTGTGTTTGTGTGTGTGCCTGATACAAAACGTTATCAAAACTATTTTACAGCTCATTCCGGATGCTCGACATGAACTAACGCCTCGTATATTTCATTATATTTTCCACAACATTTTATATCTTTTATCACAAAAGATAATTTCAACGGTTACATTACAGTGGTTAATACTTAGTGCTGGGGGCAGATGTGAAATATCGTAAAAGTTTTACATTATTCGCGTTAGAAAATTTAAAATACACAAAAAGAAGTTATAGAAATTTACTTATCCCGCTCCCTTTCTACCCCCATCCGAACTCCATCAACCCTTATTCTTCATTCTCATCGTCCTCCTCCACCTCAAGCACCGCCAACTTCTTTTTATTTTCTTAATTAAACTTTGTTATAATACTTTGTCTCTTATCTAAGGAGAACAAAAAAGAAATATTTTTCTTTTGCGTTTTGAATCTTCCCCTTGATGTATGACGACAAAGTTTCGATTATTTATTTATTGTTGCCTCTTCTTTTTTCTTTTTCTTTTTATATTGCTGCCATAGATATAGGATGTCTTTTAACGAGCAATGAACGTAAGTGCAAATGCTTGTAGAGAGATGGTTATCCTTAACCATTCTCCATCATCTTATTCACGATCTTTCGCAGACTAAAAGCGAGCGATTATACGTGACGATTTTCTTCTCGCACGGCCTATTTGAACGTATTCCGTCATCTACTTTCATAATAAAGAAGTGTTATTATTCGGAATATTCATTATTCCTTCAAGTTTTCTAATTTTTTCTTCTTCGTGAAATGAACAAGAATGAAATGGTTGCAACAATATATTTGAAATAGTAAGAGATATTACAAAGTTCTTTAAAAATCCTCAAGAGAAATATATCAAATACTGAGCAGGCAGTCGCATTATATATATATATATATATATATATATATATATATATATATATATATATATATATATATATAACTGTACCGTACGTATTATGATGTTTTATGTAGTATAAATTGTACAAGTTATGGAGAAGAAAAATACTACAGTCTGACACAAAAGTATAAGGCACTTGGTTTTTTAAGCATAACTTTTTTCTAGGCGATGCTACAAAGATGAAATTGATATTTTTGGAATCAGAACGACGAGCTGAATCAAACCATGTATATACTTCTTGATTTATAATTTTTAGAAAGCAACAACAGCGCATAATGAAAATATCACTGACACAAAAGTATAAGGCACTTAACAAAAAATATATTTAATAACGAACTTGATGGCCATTTTTTTGAATCAGTGTAAAAACACGATCATTCATAGATTGAATTAGCGATTTTACATAAGATTGGGGAATTTTACGCCATTCCAAGCTTATCGCGCCGCGCAATTCTTCTATTGTTGCAAATTGACGCCCATCAGCGTAAATCTTGGGTGTTAAGTAGCCCCAGATGTTCTCTATGGGGTTACAATCAGGCGAGCATGCGGGCCATTCTAAAACATTGATGTTGTGTTCATCCAACCACTTTTTAGTCGCCTTCGACGCATGAATTGGGGCATTATCTTGCTGATAAATCCATGTGTGCGGTACTGGCTTGTCCAGGAAGGGCAGAAGATGATTTGTAAGTACCTCGCAATGCTCCTCACTATCCATTCTTGCCGTCGTAAAAGCCAAATCAAGCACACCTTTAGCACAAAACGCACCCCATGTCATTACCATACCACCGCCAAAGTTTCTCTTGCTAAACAAACGTTCCTCCTTTCGTAGATCATGCCAATAGCAACGATATCCGTCGGGACCGTCCAAATTCCACTTTTTTTCATCTGAGAAAATGACCTGACCACAAATATTTCATAAATAGCCCCTACAAATGAGATAATAACTTTGACCAATCCCTGCTCATGTTGGCCTTCGCAAATTCAAGACGCCGTGCAATGTGTTGAGGCTTTAGACGTGGTGCGGCGTTCATTTTTTTGCGGACAATGTTCCCAGATTTGTGAATTGTCCGTCGAATCGTTTCGCGACTAACGGAGCACGGACCCGTGTCAACAAATTTACGAATACTCAAAGATGAGTTCGAGAAAGCGCATTGTATTGTCCGGCAATCGCGCTTAGAGAGTAGCGCTGGACGACCGGAGATTGGTGCCGTGTGGTAACCATCAAGATTCATTAAAAAAATTTGAACAACGCACCTAGATCGAAGCAAAACAGCGGCGATTGAAGATTGAGTATGGCCATCTCGGTGCATAGCAATAATTTGGACCTTCTCAACGTCGAAGAGACTTTTACCTCGCCCCATTTGGTTTAGACAAATTTATGAAAATGATTTAAAATGAAACAAATAAAGCGCGATAAATTTTCAAGATTTTGTACACTGAACTGATCAGTTTTTGTTAAGTGCCTTATACTTTTGTGTCAGTGACATTTTCATTATGGGCTGTTGTTGCTTTCTAAAAATTATAAATCAAGAAGTATATATATGGTTCGATTCAGCTCGTCGTTCTGATTCCAAAAATACCAATTTCATCTTTGTGGCATCGCTTAGAAAAAAGTTATACTTAAAAAACCAAGTGCCTTATACTTCTGTGTCAGACTGTATAAGTAAGTTGCAGTTTTCCTGCCCTTCTTCGCATTCTTCTTTATACCATCACCAGTCAGTTGGATTCCTCTTTTTTCCTCCATCCCATATAAATATACATACACGAACGGTTGGTGGGTGCCCTATTCTACAAAGCAGCGAAAAGAAGTCTACTACGTACATGAAATGATAAATCTAAAAATATTTCTCGACCCCCTCGGTTAAAATAAATCGTTAAAAACGAAACAAAAACCCATTAGATAAGTGATAGCGTGTTATAAAGATGTCTGATTGTACATGTACTATATGTAACGGGTTTCCTTCGTTTTTTTTTCTAACCCGTTGCGTCGTGACACCGTGTCCTATGGGAAAAATAGGAACGGCTACAACAACAAAAAAGAATGAGAATAAACACATTTCACCTACAATGTATTTATGGACTTCCCCAACATTTCTTTCTCCATTAAATTTATCGTAACAATAAGTTGATGCTTAATGTAATTAGATATGAATAATGGTGCGTCGTATGAAAAGTTCACGTTTAAATCCAAACTCTCAACGCTGATTTCTTTCATGTTGCGAGTGCATTAATGTTGGTTAAATCATATTCGATAGATAATCCGGATTCGCCGAGGAACTGTGCGTTAAGGAACACGACCACCAGCGGCATGGAGGTGGCCTGTATGGCAGGCCTCGACGGCGGACTGCAACAGAGTTTCGTTTTGGAGGTGACAGATGTGACAATACCGAATAATTCGGGCAGTAGTATAACGACGCTGAGCGATCAAGGGTATCGTTCGCCGCCACTTTACCGAGTCCTCGGAGACGCGCCCGTCTTCAGATTACACAGCCTGAGACCGGGCCGTGAATACCAACTTCTCGTTTATGCCGTGAATGCTAAAGGTCGTTCCAACTCCGTCGTGCTGTCTAACATCAGAGTTGAAGTCCCGGTGGAAGTGCTGGAAGTGGAGGTAGAACAGGAGGAGGAGTACAACAACTGTAAGTCCAATGGGATTACGGGTTAATTTAATTAAAGACGACAGTAACAATAACTGGATTCGCGCCTTGCATCACTAAAACAATTCAGTTTAATTTTCAGAAACTGGCAAATGACCTACACGTGTTTCGCAATGTCATTTGGATCTCCTTCCGTTTCTCCTCCCGCTCTTCGTTTTTCTTTTCGCCCCTCGCGCTGTCTTCACCCTTACACTTCAACGTTTCCTCTTCGAACTTTCTTCGCTTCCTCTTGCCGTTACCTTACAGATAGATATCCGAACGTTTCTGAAGACGTTGTTACTTTTTATACGGATCGTTTACGTAAAACTTTTAAAACGTGTATATTATTTCAATTAATCGTACGTAGGAATGCTTTCGCGTTAAATTTCGATTAAATTGAAATGAAAAGCTTAAGCTCTTCCAGAATTTAAATGCGTTATTTAATCGGAAATAAATAATTCCGTTTGACCGGACTGTTTTTCCTCTCTTGCTTGGGCGTTTTCCGATAATAAAAGAACAACAACAAAATAAATTTCTAAATTAAAAATAGATTTTAATTTGCTCGATTAATTACGTTCTTTAGTATGTCCGAACCAGATTTTTTTTTCAAATCCATTAATGTTCAATTAGAATTTAATTAAAATATTTTATATGTGTACGGGAGAAAATCGAAAAAGGATATTTTTGCGGAGGATGAAAGAAATGAATTTTTAATGGACGTCCAATTAGTCGATGGCATTCTGTTACCTTACCATTTCGGAAATTTGAAGTGAATAACCAAAAGGAACAAAAAAGAAGGTTATTTTTTTGCGATTTCCGCCGTGCGTTTACGTTTAACGCAAATTATGTTGGTGCGTGTACGTTTATGATTAAACCAATACTGTGTAACGTAATTATTCGGCAGGAAGGTTGAATTTCCCGGTTTGCCGTTGCTTTAATGATTTGTAACTTTAACTCTGGAATCAAATATATGTGGTATATGTTATAATCCTGTGCTTTTAGGGTCGTCGACACAACGGCCACCGTCAAACGACGAAAATCATAATTCCGCTTCCGTACCCGAAAACTTAACCCTGATATTAGTGGCCTTAGCTGCAGCTGTTGTTCTTCTCATAGTTATAATTGTTACGGTCGTAACGTATCTGGCATGTAGAAGACAACCGACAACAACAACAACCGTTGTCATGCGTCAAAGAAGAAGTAGCAAGCCGCCGGATGAATTTGAATTATCCGAAGGCGGTTTCGGCGAAGGATTCCACAGGAGGAGCGCCCAATATGCCGCCAGTTTATATATGCCCGACATCGATGAGACGCATCGACGTTTTTCAGGTTAGCAATACAATTATTCGAACGTTAAACATGGTTTTCTGTTAAATTTAATTTACAACAAATTTCGTTATAATAATAATGGTTTTGTACACGTTTTGTTAGCGTTAATTATAATCGGATTCGTGCATGTGACATTTTAATTTTCTGCAATAATTTTTATTATCCAATTGAACAATGACGGTATTTCGATGAACTCTGAAAGAATCGCACAATAATAATAATAATGGGAATGATCATAATAATATGATTTTTTTGGTTGAAAAATACAAATCAATACAGGAACACCGGCTGCATGCAAAGTTTAAAAAATAATGCGCAGCGAAGTAAACAATGAACGAATTCATTCGAGTGCAAAGTTTTTTTTTTGGTGTAGAGTAAATAGCGCAGTTTTTAAATTAATTATTTCAATATAAACAATTTAAGACCCAAATGCTATATTGAATTTTTTTATCGATTTATTAGCAGTAACAAGAAAAAAATAATTCTCGCAATTTCTATATCATTTTTCATGACAATAACTGGGGAATTTTAACAAAGGAAAGTGTTATTTCATCGAACGTTTCATTTGTGCGTTTACGTTATGCACCACCAAACTATCGTCCCTTTTGCCGAATGCAATTTTGCATATAAGCTTTAACGCTAATCTGCAGGGAAATCAATAGTATAAAAAGACAATGAAGAAACGACACCGCACATATAACCTACGTAGCTAAAAGAACCGTTCATTTCTATCTCGTACGTTCCCTAATAATAATATAGGTGTATATGGACACGTTTTATTGCGGACCTACCGGGAATTTTATGGCGAAATTACGACATTTATTATTAAAATAATAAAATATAAAATCCAATTTAGCATTCGGCATTTATAGTTGATAGGGTTAGACAAAAAGCGGTAATCAGAGAATTAAATGCGACTGTCGGTCGGTACATTGGCTGCCTCTGGTTAGGTTAAATGAATGGGGATGAGGTTTTTCGGTCGTATACGACACACGTGTTCGTAACGACTGGGCGCGTCAGCAAATCTTAATACTTATTATACGGTACCATCCGCAGTAGTTGGCGGTAGTCGAGTTTGGAAAATCCCGAACTTGCTATATGCATACTACCACCGCCATCACCAGCGATGATAATAATGATACGGTGCTGGCCTATTCTTCTCTTCTTTTCGTCCTTTCCTATGTTTTGTCCTTATTCAATTTCTTGTCGTTTCCTCTATTCTACCACCAGTAAATTATTTGCACGCATTCCACCTAAAAGGCCCAATACGTCGCCGTTTACTCCCACGACTTATATTCGAATGGTTAATTTTCCGTATTAAAACCGGGTACGGCAACGAATTGCGAAATAATTCAACAAATTATAGTTGACGGTAACCTCACTAAAATTACCAGTGTGAATGTACAGTAAAATTTTGCAAATCATTTTGTTACAATTCCTACGAAAAGAGATTAGAGCGCGGCGCCTCCACCAGAATCGTTATGTTCTACGCTTTATAATTATGATTCGGCATACATTCGAATTACTTCCATTCGCGCTAAGGCGATTGTTCATACGCTCGTAGAAGATAAATTTACTTGTTGTTTTCAGTTGCAGAAAATTTGTGAAACACTCAAGTTTGCAATTAAACTCCATTCCGCGCGCAATTTTGATGAAGGTAATTTAATTTTTATTGGATTCGTTCATTGGCGATCATCAATAAAGCTTGTAGTTTAGAAAACTCATTTTCCTATTTGCTTAAAAAATCATCATTTCTTAACATTTAAGACATCAATAGCAAATATGTTCTAACTTGGCACAATACGGAGCGCTGTTATTTAAACCGTTTCCTATTGTTGGAGCATAAACATGAGCTTGCTTGAACAACATTCGCAATCGATTGTTATGTGCCGGGGGAGGAAGGAGGAGGTTAAAATGCCGTTAATTATAACGTCAATAAAATTTGTATAAATGACCATTAACTAATATTAACTGTGATTACGAGTTATTTAACGTAACGTACGTACATTTGCTGCAGCCCTAATATGAAAATATTGCTTTAACCCCTAAAACGCACACAACAGGAACAACAAATAACAGCAGGAGCAGTCGGCCCCTAAACAAAAAAATAATATTGACTAATTTATCAAATTTAATGCTTCTCTGGCAATTATCCTCCACCGTTATTATTTCCTTTACGTATCATATTTGTAATTTCACAAAAACCGAAATAATGATTACGCGGCGAATACGGTTTAATGATCAGTTCGAAACTATAATGAGAAGCATGATTATTGTTTTCGTTGCGAGGATTATCTTGAGTTCCAATCGTGGCAATGACTCAATTTCTTCAAGTCACCTAATGTAATGGCAAACACGAAATTATCCACAACATACCAAGCATTATGCATGGAAATGGTTATTAAAGAAAGAAGAAGTGGAAGACGGAAAATTGTACACGACCGCCCGACTCTAGTGCTTTTCTCGTGAAAAGATCATCGCGTTTACGTAATGACCTACCAGAAGATGGTAAAACGATAACGTTCATGTCTAAAAAGGGAACGTATTGGAAGTAGTTACTTTGCAAATTTTCATACCGTTCATACACGTGGAAACATGCAAATGTATATTACATACACCGTGCATACTACTACGATTTAAGAGAAAAAAATATTAAATTGGCCGCCCTTCTTTACCTCCCCCGTTCTTCGAACCAACAACAAAATGAAATCCGAGTCAAGCACCATTTCTCTTTTATTTTGCTGATCCCTTTAAACTTTAAATCACGATAATATTAGCCCCTTTTCCTTTATTTTGCTCCATTAAAAAATCGTGTATCAAAGAACCGCTTGGACAAGAAAAAAAAATTAACCGAGGTTCTAGAGTATTATTAGCAAAAAATTTATATAAAATTGGTTGTATTAATAATTATTAGCAATTTGAAATCTTTATCGGCAGTTCATTGTTCTATAAATATTACTTAACAATTATTTTGCCCACTGCCTCGCAATTAAAATACACTCTATAATTCCTCCTTTCTACCTGCATGGAAATGCTTTCATAACTTTTTGCTTAGTTTCTAGTAGGAAACTCTCAACTCGGCCTGTATAGTCGGGGTAATCGATATTATTCCGAGACTTAAACGCATTCTCAACTATGATAGAGATTAATCCTTAATTAATGAATAGAAATTTCAAATATTACATCAATTGTTTTAGATTAAATATCTTTTAGCAGGAAAATCGTTCCTTCTCCCATTGTGACACCTAGTGAAATATTAAATTATTCTTCGTCAAGGTAGCGTTCAATCGCAAAGAAAATATTAATTGATTTTTAATTGCTTTATCCTCGTCGCAACGTAACATTTTCGAGCGACTCGTAGCTATCTATCTCTAATATCATATCATGTTCGGATCATTTAAATTCATGCCAACGTCATACACAGTCATGTTAACGTTTAACTCATATATATTCTTGCATAGAACGTATTATTATTATCATTACCACCAGTGGCTTAACACTTAATGTCTTTTTTGCGTCAGTAATTTAACATTAATTTTCATGTTAAACACCTGTCATTTCGTATATAGTTACACGCTATACATAGATTAACAGCCACAGTTCGTTGCTTTTCCACTTTTTCCATTCTGCTTCTTTTTTATTCCACTTCTTTTCCAGTTAATTCATTGTTATTATTATTATCGCGAGAGCTTGATGTAATTTAATTCCATTTTGCAAAATACTTTATCGATTCTTTCACCGGAAAACGTTCTAATTGATGGAAAACAATTCCAATGGGAAACAGATTCCATACGGCGTGAATAACGGAAAATCATTCTTGGTCCGACACAACAAACAATTTCTCATTTTGAAGTTGAGAAAACGAAAGTATTCTTAACGAATTCTTACGTTCTCCATTCACCTATTCTCTCTCTCTACACATTGTTTTTTCTGTTGTCGCTTTACCGAATGGTCATCGAGTGTAACGACCTCATTGAATTGATTGCGGCACGTTGACAAACTGGCCAGCTTTTAGTTCGGAGACGACAAATTTAAGCGAGTTGTCAGCTACTAGCAGTAAAGCAATCCGTGAAGTTATTCGGTCATTGTTAAAATGGGACGAGGGATGATTTTCAGAAGATCCCAAAAGGGATGCAACGTATTGGGCCGACGACTAAGGAGAAGACGATAGAAATAAGAAGGAGAGAGACAGAGAGAAAGAAAGCGAGTGGCTAGAGGGAGCGTGGGCATCTCTCGAGGGAGCGAATGATCCAACCGAATGCGCCTCCTCGCTAAGCGAGCCGACACGTAGCAGCCGCAAGACTTATGGTTTGTTTAGATGGTCCTGTCTACTTCTCACGATTTGTGATCGGGGAACGCAATTTAGTGCCGCCAAAATGGAAATTTTATATTTATATATGTAGACGTACGCAGAAACGGTTCCAGCAAACGAAGAATAACAGAAGGGAGGCAAAGTCGAAAAATAAAATGTGGATCTCGACCTACCTACGCACACCTTCGCCTTATCAAAATATAACATAAAATAAAAGAAATGACAACAATAAAAATGTCAATGCTGGAAATTAATTACAAATTGAGAGCGATTCCGTTTTTAACCATTAATTTCAATACCGATTCTTCGTTATTTGAATGCCTTCTGCGTCACGATTAATGGCCAAAAGTTACCTCGATGATGATGATGATAATAATAATACGGTGGAATAGTAATAATGGTGGAAAATGCCCCTATTGAAAATACAAAGAGACCAATTTTAGGAAACAATGAAACTGCATTTAATCGATCCTAGTTGTGCAGATAGCAAAAAAGGAACAAAAAGAAGAAACTAAAACTGGTATCCTTTGTTCTAGAAAATCGTTGTAATTTTAATCCTTTTATATTGCAATTTCGCGCTCAATAGTCGAAGGAAACAAATGGCCAAGTGGAAACTGCGTAACTAACTTTTAGTTTGTACGGGGAGAAAAGAGCAACAACAACAGAAAGCCCTTTTTGCAAAACGAACAAAATTACCACCGAATGAAAGTGCACCACTTTTGCATTTTACTCTTACTATCAAACAGCTGAATAAATTAAACAGTTTCTAAAACGAAAAACGCAAATTATACTAAATTTAGGAAAATAAAAATCACGCAATTTTATAAAATAATGCATGAAACGTCGATGGTGAACTTCTTCTTGCTAGCGTATTTGATCTTATTGCTTTTTGTAGCACACGGCCGAATCAAAATGAAAAGAGCACGTTTATTCTAAATCGTAGCTCCGGCAATAAAAAGCGAATGTTTCTACCTTATCGATGGACTCTGGTCAGCTTTTGTGGCTTTTGTATCTGCTAATTCGAGATACCGTGCCGTACGTAGGTTCACTGCGTACAATTTTATTATTATCATCGCTTTAAAGGGTTAAAAGTTCAGAAACCCAAACTGCCAACCTCGTATTTTCGCTTCTTTTTTTGGCAAATAATTTTATAATTACAACGCTGGCCCTTTATCTGCAAATTTTCTTTTCAATCTTATTTTGAATTAATAAATAAAATTAGGCACCCTGAAAGTGTGTGTGTGCGAATAAAATAAATTCAATTTGTTACGTAGGAACGATAACATGCGTAAAGGATATAATCGCTTTGTGAGCACAGACAAAAGACCTTTTGGCAGAGAAAGAAAAGGCGAAAAAAGGAATTTTCTTCCTCCATACTTCTATACCACTTACCCTTACTTACCGTGTTGAATGTAAATCGTTTAAATATTCAGATTGCTACACGCATTAGAAAAAAAAAGCAGACGAAAGAAGAAAAGATTTTAAGAAAGAAAGTGGATTATATAAGAATTTATTTTTTATCTTTTGCTATTTTACTTTTATTTTATTATTTTTTTATTTACAGGCCCGGACCTAATACTTGCTCCCGTTAACTTTGCTCCACAGAATTCGGCATATTGAGCCTTCGCAGTTTAAAAATGGAAAAATAAACGTCGAATAGGGAACGGATTATGTATATTATATTAAGGAAGGTTAAATTTATGATCAAATTATTTATTATTTATTATTATCTCATTCCAAATAGTGAAGAAAATATAAATTTGCTCCTTTTCGCTAATGATAGAAGAGATTTGTATAGAGGAATTATTCTTAAATTTCATTTAAGATTAATATTAGTATTTGTAACAAAAGAGCAGTATTTTTTATAATAATTTGTAAATATTTAAATTTCGCAAGTTTCTTTTACTTATTTCTAGCCATTGCTTTAAGTTTAAGTCATAATGGTCTCAATAAATTCGTCGTATTGCTGTTCAGTACAAATTGTTATTCTCATTATGCACCATAATCATGATTATGTAAATAGAGTTTCGTGTGCATTGGAATTCTGTTCAATTGCAAAAGGAAACGTGCTATTAATTTAATATCAAGTCAATTGTTTAAGTAAACCTTTCATCCTTTGTACATACGAACCACATTTAGTCTAGTAATTAATTTAACGAAATCAAGCAAAACTAGTTACCTATTATTTTTGTATATGAATTAATAATCAATTAGCTTATCAGTCAGTATTTGTAAATAAACTTACGTTTGCTATCAATTATACTTAGAAAATAGTTTGTCGTAACGTTAAAATAATGAATTATATAAATAATAATGTTAGTATTGATAACAAGAAGTAGTAATGATGATGACGATGATAATAATACTCTCTCAGGAATTGTATTTTAATGAAATTACCATAATAAATCTTCTTGTAATAAATGATTTTTTTATTAGACTTTTTTATAGGAATAATCCCTACTATTTTTTATGACTTGTACAACTTTTATATGCAATATAGTAAAATAATATTACCATTGCAGCGATGCACATTCTGATTTGTTAGAATTGCTCCACAGAAAATGATTTTCCCTCCTTTTGCGTTCATTCTTATTTCAATTTCTTCGTGAAAAATAAGACGAAAAAAAAAAAGGAAGCGGCTTTTGCTCTTTCTACGTCAATTAATGCTTAGGACGCTAGCCAACCAATATAAATACATTCTCACGTGTACTTTAAACTACTAATTTACGGAACATATTTCGTATCTTATTGGTAATAAAGTTACACATTTTACGGTTTAATTTAATACACACGAATAACTTTATTGCCGGTGCTAGCTGCCAAATCAAATAATGATATCCACTGCAAAAGAATTTAACGTCTACTTCTCGGTATTCCATAAAAGTCGGGAATAAAGAAAATTATGCAAATCTCAAAATTTAAATTCCCTACGATGTTCGTCATAATAGGTCATTGCTATCGAAATGGCGAGAATGTTTGTTTTGCCAAAAAAGTAAACGACGGCTTTGAAGTAAATCGATGCTTCTGCAATTTTGTTACTCCATCCAAAAAAATCAAAATCCTTTAAAACCAATACGAGCGACCAATACAAGACTGCAGTGTTTATAAAATGTCACCCAGTAAATATGTTCGTTGTATTGGCGTTGTAGCTTCATCCATAATTCAGCAGTGATCTAAAGCTTTATAGTATTTTGTAAAAGATATTTATTGAACGAATTGACCTCTTATCATTATTTTTCACTTGCTGAAAAATATTTTCGGTAACAAGTCGTCAAGTGCCATCGTACTGTCGTAATCAAATGATTTTTAAGCTTTTTGCATAAATGTAAAGCAGAAACTATCGTCTGCAAAAAAGTCTTATCTTATTACTATAGTTGAAGTTCGGTTTATTTATTGTAATGTCGTTGTTCGTTTCAAGCGTTAATACTGCAAACGTTTTTACATCGTCAATGTTATGTTTTATGACCTTTATTGGGTCATATTTTCACTAGTATCAGTAGCAGCAGTTGTGAGGACACATGTCGAAATGGCGCAACGCTTTTTTTGCAATTAAGCTATTTTATCTTTTCGAACGCAAACAAAACAGGAAATAGAAGCGTAACAGCGTTATCCTTTTAAAAGGAATTATTGATTCAGAAGAGGACGAGAAGAAAGAGAAATTTTCACGTCCTGCGAACGTATTAAATAACTTAATAATAATGTAAATTATCATTATTATTAACGATTGCAAAATTTCCTTAAGGAACACGATGAAGCTGCAATAATAATAATGATTTGAATAGATAAAAACTTAATAATACACGATAAGTTGAAAATACTCGATATTTTACGTTATAATATTATTATTATTTCAGCAACTTATAATAATTATGTAAATTTTATGTTTCCTTACAACATTAGCTTGGATTAAGCTCAAGAATATGGACTTAGTTAACCGGAAACCTCGGATATGAAAAGACATTAACACCGATGATAATAACTGCTGCGTGTTGTTCTATGTGTTACTTGCTCTCACTGGCTTCGTGCTCTTTGTGAAAAGCTCATGCAGTTTCATTTAAAGTACAATGCGAAAATATTATTTTAAATTGTTTTACATGAGGAAACACGAAAAAGAATAAAGGTAAATGGAAATTAAACAAACATATTTTTATTGTGATAAATACGATACGATTAAGTTTCGTTCACGTTATTAAAATAAACCCTTACGTCCATACTAATATAACAATATATATTTCTATTCTCTCTATTATCAAAAAGAGAAATAACAATCATTGATCTTTATCCAACTACTAACTGATATAAATCTCTTTTAGAGCAATGTCATTTAAACAGTTTTTTATTACTCTTACACGTTCCAACAAATTTATATTACAACAATAATATTTATTACTCTTATCGCTAATATTTGCTACCTATAACATAATCGTATGGCACTGAATTGCTACCATACCTTAACACATTCTCGCAAGTCAAATATGGAAACTTATTCGACCGACCGCTCCATCGCATAAATGGCCAAAGCTCTTAATCCTTTTGAATAACTAAAAAGGATTTGTACATTCATATACAGCGTGAATGGAGTCTTTCATTATTATCATCATCGTCCTACTCATTCACGATTCCATATTCATTCGGATACTACAAAAAGCACTCATGCGTTCGTGTTAGACTATAATATCTTCTCCGCTTTCGTCTTTCACATATTGCTGAAGGACATGATAATAAACGCCAGAGAATTGAAGGAAAAATAAAATTGCGAGAGATGAAAGAGTTCTTGCGGATTAACTGACTAGTCAAAAATTCTAACCAAGCAATTGGATTATCTTCATTCCTGCCATGCAACAGTTTCATTTATTGTATGTAATTTACAATTTTCACTTCGTGCACAAATGCATTATTTATAATATTACCGTCTTACACATTTATTTTCGCAAGAATTCCTTTCTCTTGAGCGTAATTCAAACCTTATTAAAGACCAGAGTAAAGAAGGCAACTTAACAATTTAAAAAAGAGGTTTATAAGAAAAGTTATTAAAACATTTATAAGATAATTATGAATAATTCCAATTAGATTACTTTCTTTATTACTACCAGAGGAGGAAAAAAACAACGGAAGAAACCAGAAGGAACTGCTTGAAAGAAGAACCGAGCAAATGATAATATTAAATAATACAATTGAAAAGGGTAAGAAGAAGAGAGAAAAAAAAAAAACGAGAGAGAGGGGCGAAGTAAAATAAAAACCCGTTGATATAATTCTTGAGGTGTTGTTAAAACGTGGTTATAAAAGCCGTTAATTTATTCATGATTAACTTTACTAAAAGAAACGTAGGGCAAAGAGAAAAGGGAAGGATGGGAGTTTTTCTCTAAAACGATGAAAATTAAGGATTATGTAGTAGAGGATAATGAAGCACAGGAAAACGAGAGAACGAAAGAGATGGATAAAGAACTTGAAACAATGGCTGAAGCCTGGAATCGTGGTAATTCCAAACCGTTTTGAATGTGGAAGAAAGAAGCGTCAAGTCGTCGGTATACGTTTGTGGTATTATCAAATGGGTCCATTGAGCGGAATGGCCAGATAGCACTTAATATTATATAGTTATATTATTAGTCCTCTTCTCAGGATGCTTACGTAGTCGAGTGTATTTTCCTTAAGACAAACTTCTTTATTTATAAACCGGGTACGTTAAAAAGCGTCGGTTTTTTTTGCATTACGCTTCGTCTGAGGTTAAATCGTACATATCGATTTGCCATCGCCATGAATTTCTAACATGTCGGTTCCTTCTTTTTACATCTTTATTTCTGTTTAGTGACCAATAGGCAATTCCGTATAACGGGTCATATGGAATCGATATTACGGGGAAAAAGGACCGAATAAGAGAGGAGAAAGCGGATGAAACGTATTCGTGTTATGAATACTTGATTCCGTTACATGTCCACGATTTTTCCTCTCTCAGTGTTATTTATTTTAATGAGTTTCCACTATAAAAGATGAGATTGAGAATGAAAATGAAGCAACGCGAAAAAAGAATTCTTCAGCTTAACTTAGCGATTATTTATTAGATTATTAACTGCATTTTATAATTAATCCGCTTGGAACTTATTGCGATACAAGAAGGTTCTATAATTTAGCAAATTAAGATCATCAAAATCATAAACGAACAAAGTCCTTAATATGATTACAAATTCTTCCAATCTCATTTACTAGAACGAAATAATTAGATTTGTTCAAAATGTTACAGGATAATGGTGTATATTAAAGGGCATAAAGTAAAATATGAGGAAGTTTGTTTTAGCATAAACATTTCATTTCCGTTCTGGAATTGGTTGGTTATTACAAAAGTTAAACATCATAAACCTTTTCCCTTTTATTTTTTCTCTTCATTCAAATGACAATACAAAAATAATACACGAAGAGTTTTCCACATGAAAGGAGAAACGTCATGATTCGAGGAAAATGGAAATCCTTAAAAGTGGCATGATTTCATTCAGCAAAAGAAAAATACATTGAAATTTCCTTTTTTTTATGGTAAAGGGATCCAAGTGAAATAAAAAGGACGAACGTCCTCGTAAAATTTACACCGTCCGATTAAATATTTATTTACGCAGTGTAAAGGGACAACCTTTAAAATTTCCATGCCGTTTCGCAGGAAAAGTGTATTTGAATGCGGTTATTAATGGCAAATTGATAGATGGGAAGAAGACAATTTGAACAACATAAAATATGCAATAATTGCGTGCTGTAAATAGCATGATGAAATCGAACATAAAATCTTTCAGAATGCGAAACGAAAAAGGGCATAAGAAAATCGTTTCAAAATATAGCGATTGCCCACGAATTAATTTGTGATTACATTTAAAAAAAGTAGTTTAATAATAAAAAAATCTCAATAACTGATTAATTGTATCATTAGAAGCGACAAAATTAGTTAGTGTTGAAGGTTAAATCAGCTAAAAAGAAAGAAAGAATCAGAGTGCGTGCGTCGCTCTTTAATTAACAGGTAAAAAAACATAATTATGTGAAGGGTTGAGTGACGAAAGAAGGTCGTCAAAAAAGGGAAGAAGTAACGTTAACCCCGCTGGCTTTTTAGTAATGATGTTTTGTATAATCTCTTCATGTTGTTTTTCACGTTATTGTTGTTGATGTTGCTGATGCTACCATTCATATTTTCCTTGTTTGGTTTGTTCCCTTTATTCTGTTTTTCACACGCAGCAGTAAAGTATTTTAATAAGAAGATAGAAATGAATGGGCCGGAAAACTTTTTCTATGGATTAGTATATTAATCAGGCTGGTATTACGAAGTTTCAAGAACTTTTTTATGGGACGAAAGAGTAGTAATTCTTCAATCGTAAAGTAAAAATTTGCGAGAGAGGAAAAAATCCAAATTAAAATAATTGGACTCGAGACTTGTGATTAAAATTTCAGAGTGCCTCCCTTGTTGAAATCCCGCAAATTTTTACCAATTGATAAGAGTTTTCCCAATGAAATATCGAATAAGATTTTCTTCCGTCAATTTGTTATTTCGCATTTCCCATTGGCATAATAATAAACGCGCATTACATTTGAGAAGATTAATATATTACATGTGCTCCTCGTGTCAATATCACTTATACGTAGGATATGTGAGAGAAGGGCAAAAGAAAAATCGTCTTCCCTTTTTTCCTTTTCGCCATTTTCCCCTCAACCTTATGCCTTAAATAAATTTTCTACTAAACGATGGCAGTCATAAATTTAGTGGATCCCGTACAAACGGAAAAGTGAAGTTCAAGCAAAAAAGCGAAGAAAAAGAAACGAGATGGAGATGAATACCGAAACGAAGAAATAGGTAGAATCAGGGGAAGTAAGCAGAAGAGGAAAGAATTAACCGGAAGAATTGGATTTTATCGGGGCCACCAGTTTCTGACAGTTACATATTCGGCCGTGACGTTCAACGGCTGATAACAATAATGCAATTTTCTCGTCGTCTTACACGATACCACTTACATACGCATTTTCACGTACAAGTACGGAAACTGCTTTGGGTAATAATCCAATTTCCCGATTTCAGCTATTGTGAGGCATATTGGTTTACGCGAAAGACAACTTTAAGCCTTTCTCAAACACCCCTGCGGTTTATGTGATGTCAGTATAATTGCAATTGAATATACAGGAAGGTGGAAAAGAAAGAAGATTTAAAATTACATTTTATTGTACCTGGAAGAACATTATCGCTAATTGTCTTAGGATTTCAAAACGCCAAAAGTCATCGCACATAGAAGAACATAAAGAGAAACGCGTGGGAGAAGAAGAAGATGAAAAGAGGCGAAAAAGTTTGTGCAGACGAGAGTTTATCGTGCCTTTTTTTTGATAAATGAACGTCGGTCACTCAAACGTTGCTATCTACGGCCACCGTTACGATAAGGCCATGTGTTTGACTTGAAACCTCGTCATAAGTCTTCGTCAGATGAAGATTTTTTTCTTTCCTTTCTTTCACTCTAGCACTCATTCAGTTCCTTCTCCCTTATCATCTATCTCTCCCCAATGTATAAATGATATAAAAGTGATTATTATTTAATCGCCGACGAATCAATATTAACGGAAATGAGCCAATTTCGTTTGATAGATTGTCATGCCGATTCCTTTATTTTCTCCCCTTTTCATTATCATCTCTACACCACCAACTAAAAAAAGGAAAGATTCTTTATTAATCGTCCAAACTTTTCAACAATAATCCGATCGGCAAATTAATTAGAACGTCACAATTATACATTTAATCCGCCACGTTATTTGAGTAGAATTGATTAAGCTTCTTTTCCTTTTTCCAAATCTTCTGATAGAAACTTGTTAATTGATGCAGAAATAATATGCTCGATTTCTATACTTTCATATCTATCCAAATCTCATTCATTTTCACGTTAAATTTAAAGACACTCGACTTTATTGCGTGCTAAATGAAGATAGAATCGGGGCGACAAGATGAACGTGAGAAAGAAGGAGAAGTCGAAGGAGCTGGGAAGCGAACTGATTTCGATTCGAATCGCAGATATTCCGCTTTAAAACGGATTTGGAGGAAAAACTAAGTGGAAAATTAACGGACGATTTGAATATGAAAAGGAAATCATCTCGTTCTCCGAGTGGGATGATTTATTACAAACAGTTATTATCAAATCGTAATTAATATTGGATGTGAAATATTTTTGATGGGGTAAATTCAGTGGAGTGAATGATATTTAATCATTATTGAAGGAAAAAAATCGAAACGAGAGGAAAAAGAGGAAGGATAACGAAATTAATATCGAGGAAATTAAATGTTTTCTTAAAAAATATTAGTAAGGGTTATTGGTGAAGTGTTAATCAAATGAAAGAGCAGCTTTTTATTTTATTGTTAAATTCACCTGCAATAATTGCAACAATCAACGAAGGAAATTTAAACCGTCGAGTTTATTTCCATTCGCCAATTCCCCTTTTACTTGCCCTATTTGTTTATTATTATTGTTAAAATACTGTGGATGAGAAAATAATTTTAAGATGTTTATATTTATATCTCGGAGATAATAGTGTAGCAGAAGATACAACAACGTTCTCATCCTCTGCCTTCCATTATTCCATCCACCTCTATCTGGAATATATATTTATACATCGAAGCGCAAAAATATCCTTAGGTATAGAATTACTGATGACGCGGCACTCTTCCTTCGTACATACATCGAACATACACTGAAAACCCATCGTACAAGGAACCGCACATAGATGCACGTACATTGCCTTCATTTCTAATTTTTCTTTTTCCTTTCACTTCCTTATCTCCTATACTGTATAAATAAATGCGGATGGTACATGTATGTATATGATGTTGGGTGTACATTCTATGTGCAGAGATTCTCAATTCTAACTTTCTAAGATTGCTTACCGCGCTCACACACACACACACACACACTATTTAGCTTCGAGCTAAAATAAATACACTTACTGAAACGAAATGAAAGAGATAGAATTGGAAGGGCGGTTGCGGTAATAGTAATAATAGTGGCAGTAGTTGTACCATATACCGGTTGTGCATAGCAAGGTACATATATTTGGCATACATATTCTTTTCGTTTCATTTCATTCTTTTTGACATAATATTTTCCCATTCGCCGTCGTATTTAAACAAGCCAACGTTATTTTCGCGAGCGATGAAGAAATAAATAAGCGAAACTTTTGATGATGAGTGTTTTTCCATTTTATAACCATTTCCCACAATTTCTATCTAAAATGTTAAAATATTTGATCCCACGGTGTTCTAAATAAAAAAATAATTACTTATTCCGCGCTTCAGAAATAGGTTTACAATTGTAGTCACACGGCGCATCCACCAAAAATGTCGACAATTGCTAAATGTCTACAAAGTGAAACTTTTCGTCTCTTTAACAAGAAATAATTTACGAGCAACTAAATTATTCACGTACAAGGTATAATGCATCAAGAATACGTGTCCTTGGGGTCAGTAGCCTTGTCACGATTGCGGTTGAAAACTGTTGAAAGTAAATAAAAATGTATTAAAGTAAGCATCATAAAAGATGTAAAAAAATTACGTCTAGTGGCTTTACCGCAGTGGAATGTGTGCATAAAGGCTCAAATAAATAATGGACAATTGCTATTAAAATGCCTCTTTATTCTCCATTTAAAATATTTACTTATAATGTTAAGTACAAGTGAAGTTTTATAGAATGAAAAATACAATTTTAGCGAAGAATATTTTTGATTTGTACGGATTCTTTCTTCAACATTAGTATTTAGAACACATTTTACAGCAATAACTTTCCTCTGGAATAAATATACCACTCGCATACATCAATCATGGCGCAAGAAAAAATGAAGAGAAGAGGCAAGAGGAGCGGAAGTTTTTAGTATTTTTTAGGTAACTTTTGCAACTTCTTTGCGCAAACCACAATCTATAAAACGTGATAACTTCCGTTCCTCCGTATATTTATGTTTGAAGACTTTGAAGACTCTCGCTCACTCCGCAAACCTTTATATGTAAAATAAGGGAAATAAATTCAAAACTTTAGTTTTCACGCCACCGACCAGAGGAAAAAAGTGAAATTTTCTTTTCCATTTCTCGTATTTAAATCCAAAACAAGCATTGCATTTTACCTGTTTGGGGATCTCTTAGGATTTAATGTAAAAAAAAAGAAATGGTACGACCTAATTTTCTTAAAGTTTCATTCCAGTTTTATTATCACAGTGTTGTAAAATTGTCAGTACTTTAAATTTGAATTATTGTCCGTTCGGCTGTTACTACCACTAGTAAGTAGTAACTACATGGCATGTTTCAAATGCATTTTATGTACAACGTGGATATTATATTGGGAACCAACCCAGATAGAGTGCAGAGAACGGTCGCATTACAAAAGGCTTGAATCGATGTGAAACTGCACGTCACATTAACTTCGCCACGAGTGCAATCCAATTTGGTCTCTTTTATAACTTTTTGGAGCGCACACGCGAAAAAATAAAAATAAACTAAAAAGGCTTATCAGATTTATATATTTGATTCTCGGCACGATTAAATTGACAGATTAATGAAATATATTTTAGAGCTTAATGCTCGCAAAAAAATGTATTGAATTGAATAGGATTCTATCGGTTCCCTATTTCAACACGACGTGCCAATTAGTTTAGTTTACAACAATTTTAATTAATAATTATTAAATCTAAGAATTTTGCATTAAAAATAACGCACCAACTTCTCGCGTTGCATCATCGTATAATAGTTGAAGCAAAAGTTTGCTGAGTCTGTCGTCTTCTACGATAACGAGTTATTGTTAATGAAAAACGCTTTTTGCAATCTACCTTTTGGCATATTGTTAATTAAATAAATAAAATCCGTGAACTGGGTAACTGTAAGAGAGTCATGTTAAGATGATCATACGTATAAATATTTTGTATATTTTAATAAGCTAGCATTTAAGTAAAATAAACATTTTAATTGAATGTAACAAACTTTCGAATAGCGTACGAATACACGTAGGATCGGTTAATGAACGTTAAAAGTTTCACGGTTAAAGTTTTCGTTCGAGTTACGAAAGGAGCCATGGAGAATGGTGAGCGAAATACACGACGGGGCGAACATCTTCGTCTTGTGAGTGGGCGAGCGCGAGAAAGATGAGAAATTGTTGGGGAATAGTTTTCTTGCCGTAATAAAAACACGTGTAATTTTAACATGGTTTTTGTAAATTTGTCACGTTTACGTACACCTACCATGTTAATTTTTGCCTCCCCACAATTTACTTGTTTCATAATTGATTTTTTGTTTCTCTTTAGAAAATGAACAGAAATCGTTTCTCAGACCATAGAAATAAATCTTGTAGCAAATGAACGTACGGAAAATGAGCAAAGCAAAGGTATTTTATGACCAGAAAAATGCGAGGGAAAGAGTAAGAGAGATGGGGCGGTATAAACTAATTTATATTATACAGAAAAAATATATCATAATCTTTAAAATAACAGCAGGTGTGTTTGATTAGGTTTAAGCTCTAAGGATCGCGATACTGTTAAACTTACCGCCCATATACGTTATTCGTATAGAGAGAGAGAGAGAGAAGGAAAAGGTCTTTGACAATTTGCATACTTTACTTAAACTCTTACCTGAAACGTCACAAGAAAGTTCGCCGTTTTAATATCATCGTTCACATTCAGGCACGTATTTATAATTAAAACATTTATTGCTCTTGATTATTTTTTCACTTAACTTTCCGTACTTCTTTTGCCCTTGTACGTCATTATTAAATCGAAGTTTGTAAATCAGAAGCGAGTGAAATATCACATGAATTGTGGTTGTAATGATAATAAACTGGTCACTTTCTTTTGAGCGTGCATTAAATAAATTGTATACGTGACCAGGGCTTATTTTCACCACCAATAACAACAAACACCATGTCATATGTATTACGGTGGACTTCAGAAATATAAATGCTCATTACTAATTTGAGTACGTACGCGTGTCTCTAGAAAAAAAAATCTTTTATCACTCGCATCGACGTTTTAACATAATTACATACAATTTAATTATGGAAACATTTCTGGAATTCCAACAACAACAACAAAAACTTATTAATTATATAAGTAATTACTTTTTGCTTTCATTTAATCATATAGGAAACCCTCACGGAATTGCCTCAAAAATTTTAGAGCATGCAAAAGAGTACAATACTGCACGATTTTCGTATTAACACTCGCAAGTATAAGTAGTTTTTCAAAAGACACACACAGGAAAACTTAATTGCGTGTTCTCCTATTATCCACAACGTTCCAATAGTCCACTAGCCCCCTGTATACGTTTAATAAATCGTACGCATTGCTTTAGTAACGCACCTAATATTTTATGTAATCCCATTTAATTATTTCATTTGGTTCGTCGGAAATTTAGTTGGGAAAATAAAGAGGCAAACAACAAAAACGAAAAAGCAACGCAAGAATATCAGTATTCCCATCTATACCCTTCTCCAGTCTTCCATTAGTCTCAAACATCAGTCGTCGTAATCCTATTTGGATCAGAGATTAAGTAGCAGATTTCCAATTCGCCCTCATTGCTTCTCATTTACTTTTGTTGCGCTTTTCTTCCTTCACGAAGGTATTCCCTTCATTTCCATTTTGCTCGCCCTTTTTAATAAGTCATACCGTTTTTAACATATTCCAACAACAGACACTTCAAGCGGATTGTTTAATCAGAGTCGAAGCAACAATCACGAGAAATTATCTGGCATTTTAAACTTTAACGCTGAAAGTTCTTAAATTATCCAAAGTTGATTAAATTTGTGGAAGAGGCAAAGGGATTTTTTTACTATCATTTATTTCGTAAGAATTATCATATTAAAAGAATCAAGTGTTTAGATATTTTTTAACAATTTGTATGCCATCTTTAGAAGCAAAAGAAGCTGAGAATTATTTGAAATTCTCGACAGTAATAACAATAATCTTCCTTCAGAATTATAAAATTTCACGCACGCCAGCGATAATAATCGTTAAAAGAGTTTGTAAGCGAAGGGGTTGCCAAAGTGTAATTATATAATTAAATTACGAACTCCCAATATCTCTAATTAGATTATTGTTCATTTCGCAATGTGTACACATACACTGCGGTACACAGTGAAATAGGAGACACCAGATGACAGACAAGACAATTTAAATTAATTAATGTTGATCAGTTTGTGTTTCGCGAAGAAGAAGACGAAGGAGAGAGACGGAGCTTCAGCCACGTGCACCTAACGTACGATGATCAAGATGGCACGAGAGGAACGGTAAGAAAATTATACGTGTACAGATGCGAATTGGCGGCGGTGGATTCGATGGGAATGGGTTTAATTGTGTTTCTTGTTTACAACTTCGCGTACGTTTCTTAAACTAACGGAAATACAAATTAATGACGATGATTATAACGATAATAACCGCACGATATTGTAATGTAATATCAAACGCATATTTCTACAATAATAGCACGCTTGCAGTTCAATAAACGCCACCGAGCGATTCGATGCGACGCACTAATGAACACGCATATACGAGAACACGGAAAATCTGCATGCTCCACTGGCTCGCCAACGCCGAAACCTGGTTTAACGTTCGGCGGCAACAGGCGAAATCGTCGTCCTACGTTTTGCGAGCTTTTCAAGCTGCTATAGTAACGACATCGCTTTCAGTTCGTACGCGGCGTTAAGTTGTAATCAAAAATACATCTGTTGTTAATAATATGTACGTGATTCCATTCAGAGAGATGCCTAATTAACGCCAGTCCTCGAACTGTTTAGTACGATTGCAATTAGCATGCATTAACGGTCGATATGGCACGACTCTTCCACCTACACATGCCCGTTCACTTAATTTCCCATCCATCCATCGAGACACACGAATCTACTCGTGTTGCCTTAATGTTTAATTTATTTCCGCTCGCACGTCGATTAATAATGGAGAAATTGACTTGTTTCCATTCGTCTTCGAATCCATAACATTTTCCATTTAGATTCTTTACTTATCTCCCGTCTTAATCTAAATTAGAAAAATATACAAATAATTAACACGATTGTAAAATTATATTTATTAAAAAGAGATAAATGTGTGGAAAGATGTCGCTTGAAGTGGCTTCTGTCTACTTTTGATCTTTACCGCTCTTTCTCTTAATGTGACAAATTAAAGTTTATTTAAAGGTAGTTTCTCACAGTGTCTGCCGAATAATACAATTTCCACAACCAACAATTGTAAGATTGCAGCCACACAAAATAATGAAGAAATAACTTTTATGGCGATACTTTCTTATTCCGGAGTCTTCCTCTTCTTTGCGGAGTTGTAGCCCATCCACTTTATGTATTTACACGTAAGGCTAAATGTAATTATTAAAATGGTTACATAAAACCCTGACCGGTTGAGAACCATGCTTATAAAATATTTTTATAGCGGTTTAAAGTGCAGCTAAAAAAGGAATTATCCCCTTTATGCTTTTATTTCGCCTGTAGTTACCTATTTTCTTGCTTCGACCGGCTTACCTAAATAATTTTCGTTACTGTTTCAAAATAATGCTGATGATGCCTCTCAGTAATTCACCATCTTTTCCCCCGTTTGCTTTCCTGCTTTTTCAAAAGGCGAACTTAACGATACCATTAGTATAAAAGCAATCGTAATAATAAAATTAAAGTATTGTTAACATGATTTATATATTAAGCGGCCAACCTACATTTACTGCTCAAAAGAAAGCTCTCTCAGACTTTTCCTCATCTTTTCCCAGTTTCTTTTTCTGTTTTCTTGTGCCGTTCTTCCATACGGTCCCCCCGTTTTGTATTAAAGTTCCCTTTTTTTCATATCACAAAACGTATATCATTCTCGTATCTCGAACGAATGCTTTCACTTTAATCCACAACGATCTGGAACACCCTCTGCGTTATATGTTTTTGACACGATGCCATCGAGAGGGCGAACTAATCAATGACCTACTATTAGGCCAACATAGTCACCGTTAGAGGAATAATCGGAGTAGGTCGAAGAAACCATATTTCCAAGAGCATCGTTAAAACGGGATCGTATCTTAACATTAATAATAACGCAAAACGAACGTAACTGAAGAAAAAGAATCGAGACGAGGTGAATATAAAAAGGACGGAAATCTCCATTTTCTAAAATATAAGTGATATTTCATTAAATTTTATGTCTTCCACTTAATTGAATTCTCGACGTGTCTCTTCTTTATTCTTGTCTTTAAACAGAAATAATGGGTAATTTTATACGTAAAGCAAACTGAAATTGTGAGAAAATAAAATATATTTCTCCTTTCTCTCATTTTCCCTCTTCATTTCAGCTCACTTTGGTACTTGGACATGTACAAATAAATATACTAACACGTACGAGTTATATTGTACACTTAGAGACATTTGAATCATTCCTATAGAGTATTTCTTTCTTTAGTTAAAAGGAGACGGTGTAATTCGATCGTCATGTGGAATAGTTTGAGTTGCTTCAAAACCGTCAACCGTACATTTCGATCCATAAGCGCAATTTGTACACGTACTAGGCAAAGATATCATTTATATAAGATATATTCAAGAACTGTTCTTAGTTTACTAGAAAGGAAAATAAGTATTGAGGTTTTCAGCGTTTATTGCTTCACGCACTTACTCATGCTCGACTCTGTCTGGTTTAGCTTTTGTTTGCTTATTTTGCTTGATTTTCTTGAAAATTCTGCGAAGGGAAACGAAACAGAATAAGCAAATGAAATATCAGCATAGAATGGAGGGTTGGTAATTATAACAAACAATGAAAATTATTAATTACGTTAGTATTTATATTTGGAGGATGATAATTATGATGATGGGAAAAAATGAAATTATATGAGTGGGCCCATTGTTATGCTTGATGAGATTTTAATTAATTACAAGGGATGAAAATTAAAAAAGAAGAAGAAAGGTATGTTATTATTGTTTCATTTATAATGTAATAAAAGTGATGAAGAGCCCATTCTTTGTTTATATATTTTTATGCAAAAAATCCCTTTAAAAACAAACATTTCGCTCGATATTTAAATATTAATTTTGGCTTCTTGGTAAAAACCAATTCGATTCCTAACCAGACTAATTATCTTTCGAATTGTCTATACTAGGTTGATAAATTCAACTGTTAACAGGAGGCAATTTCTATTAATTTTCTTGCGGTTAAATAACTGTTTAGATTCTTGATGATGGAAGACGTGCGGTGGAAAAATTTGCTGCGAATGAATACGAGCTAAAGCACAAATATACAAAAGGGAATCGATTTGCAAACGTGGGCTTGGAGCAATAAATAACATTTCTGTCGTTGACTGCGATTTACTTCACGGTATATTGAGCCCACACATTCACTCTCCTCGCCCATACACATATTCATACAAAATAAAACATTCTGGTGTGGAAAATGGAGGAATGCAAAGGGAAAATTTTCTCGTTCCTCTTCAACACCACCTGGACGCATATTTATCTGTACGATCCCATTTGCATTTCTATTTTTAAATATTCATATTCTTTAACGAAAATTCTTGTAGGTTTCCCATATTATCCTTTTTTTTTAGGTTTTCATTCATAATTTTTTTTCCATACGTTACAGTAGGATCGGTTAAAAAGGATTCGAGAAAATCAAATGAAATGTATAAATTTGAAATTAATTTAGTGTAGGTGTCCGTGTATAACTATAAACGTGTAGTTGTGAAACGGTTAAGAAAAAGGTGAAATTTTAATGGCCCTACTATCCAAATATAGCAGGTAAAAGGAAAACGACAACAACGACAAGATGATAGAGACACCTTTGGTTATTTACCTTACGTGGTAATATTTTTAAACGGACGCGTCTCACTACTTTTATTTTCGGACCTCCCATTAAACGTCAAATAAAAGCAATTCGAGGGAGAAATTTACGATGTCCATTTATAAATGATCCACTATTCTAATGCGTGGAGATTAATTAAAAAGAAAGAGTAGGAAGAGAGGGCAATTAGCCCGAGCTGATATTAAGTGAAATAAATAAAATCTTGTACATTAAGTCGTTAAAATAATCTTTATTTTATTTTTATTTTTTCCTAAAAGGGAGGCAGCTTTACATTGATCGCTCTATTTGTTGTTGCCCTTTTTCGCTCTGACACACACAAACGATTTATTATCAATAAAAAATTAGTGAAGGAAAATAGATGAAGATTATCGTAAATCAATTTGAAATTATTAATAACGAAATGATAAATATTATTAGCATTTTTATCGTTTAGCTTTTTACAATTCCAATAGGTTTCGAAAATTGAAATTGTAAAGCTCAGGTGATGATGTTTGTGCGTCTGTGTGTGTGCGCGTTCCGTTATAATTTATAACAAAATTGTCCGGTTATATAACACATATGTTATCCGCACATCAAATATTACCTTTTGCGTTTGACAATAAACAATATCGCGATCTAATAATTCGCAGTTTGCATATAACATAATCAATCATACTGACTAGAAAATAGCACCGGAACGAACGACCGGATAACGATCGGATACATAAAACGGACGTTATATTAATTCTTGTTTTAATTTTTTTGCAAATTTTATCATTGTTGCTTCATCCTGTAATTTCGTTTCCAATTCAATTCCATCCTCTTTTATTGCGCAATTTGGGTCGATTTAATTTATCGATACCTAGACAAAATTGCTTTGATAACTTTTACAAAAATCTTTGATTTCGTGTAGAAGCTATTGTTTTTGTAGCAATTTTTAGTTTGTTCTCAACAATCTATATAGATTCCAATCAACTGAAATTTGCATAAACTTGGTACTTTTCCACGATACAATCATGTTTCTCTTTCTCTTCTTTAAGTTAAGGTCAATAAAAGGAAATCTTTCACAGTTAATTAATTTATGAATTGTGCATTTGTACGGTTAATAACAATAAAGAAAGTGTTATAAATTATAAGGAAGGCGATGGTAAAGATTGAAAGAGCAAAAGGTTTTTTCTTATATAAGATAGGAAGTGCTTTAGAGATCTTATTATATAAGTTGAAGGTGAACTGGCGTAATGAAAACCTTGTTAAAAGTTTCCTCCATTTATCGTTTTTCTTTGCTTCTCTTATTCTTTTTTCTTTCCTATTTCTTTAGATAAATGTCGCTTCCGCAGTCAAGCAAACGGAACAAAGAGACGTGGAACAAGAAGAAGCAAAAAGAAGGAAGGGAAAAAGAAATACATCTGCACCAAATTGAATGGAACTGCTAACGTATAGGTACGATTCACTAAGCTTACGGTTTGCTACGCTAACATTAATTTTATGATGCCTTTTATGAGACATGAAAACGTTACTTCTAGCTAACACATGACCGTTTTACCAAATGATTTAACCTGTACGAAGAATAACATATTTTTGTGATTATTAGGTACGGCGATAAATAAACAGATTTTGACGTGAAAGACCTGCTGTTTATTTATCATTATTTGCGTGGCTAAATTTTATACAGTAACGGAAGACCGTTAATTAAACATGAGAGGAGATAGTAACTACATTGGGAATTTAGCATTTTTCAGTTATTTTCTATACTCTTCAATTCTTGTTTAGAAGTTTTTCATTTTATGGTTAAATCATTTTCGATTCTCTAAGACAAGTGGGATTAGTAGAAGAGCATTTATAATTTTAAAGAAAATAAGATAAAAAAATATTGGTGAATGATTACATATAGGGGAAGATGGTGAAAGAAGTCCATTTTCTTCGCAATAAAAGCACGTATTTGAACTTTTCAACGTAAATTTTATTGATGCAGAAATGCAGCTCGTAAAATGAACTTTTGCTTATTTTAATACACCTTTAGAGTTTTACTCGACCGTACCCGAAACTCGTCTGTTTCGCCCTTATAAAAGATTTTTATTTACTATTGCATTTAATAAATTACCCTCACGAGTAGTAGTAAATTACTAATTAGTGGCTGGCGAAATTTATTAGTGGAAATTTCTCCTATTTCTCTCTCCCTGCCGTGGCGTCTTTTTATTAGTTTCAGTTTAGGTAAAGTCCGAACAAGTTCAAATTTTATTACCAATTTCGCAAGTTCCAATTGCAAATGATTTCGTTGATAATGACCCGATTGCAGTTACGTTTGCAATAAATGCCAGAATTTAATTGCACTGTTCCGTTTTTTTTGCCAAAAATTCCGCAACTCCTCGTTTATCCACGCTACAGCTCCATTTAAAATAAACTGGATGCACCGAAAAACTAAAATGCTCCACCAACAAAAAAAAAACAAACTGTTACTAAAACATCACCGTTTGCTCTTTTTTTTACATTACACGTTCATTTTGCCAAATTTGCTACCAAATTTTTAACTCCTACTAAACTAAAATGTTTACAAATCGTTCGGCTTTTTTTTATATGGCAAAAAATTATTGTGTGCACAAATTATTTGCCAAAGTACATTTGAAAAATAAAAACCCAGAATACTAGAGAACAAGTTACCCTAATAATGAAAGTAGAATAAACGCACCTTTAATAAAACAATGGAAACGATGAACAGGTTTATTAACAAGAGCTTGTTGTAAATCATATTAAAATACATACATTTGCAAAAAATATATGGGAGAAAAATTATTTCTATTTTGCGAGAACCAACAATGTGTGTACACATTCGCGTGTGCAATATGAAATGCAGTTCCCATTCATTAAAATGTCAGAGCAATTTACGTACACGACAGATATTATTCATCTCCTCGATTCCATTAATGTGCTTGATATTGCTAAAAGGTTTGCAAAAATTTAAACATCTTAATACCAAAGAGTGAACATTGTCCTACTTGAAACACGCGTGCCTAAAGTTTTCCAACGCGTAAGAAAATGGAAAAGGACAACGTGTAATATGAATCGAATTGCGGTCTCCTTTCCTTTGGGAATCGTTTCCCTATGCCGCATTCGAAAAGAAAAACAGAAAATGTGTTGCAAAAAACCAAATCTACGTTTAAGAACATTTTGTTAACAACCGATAACCCTACTGCTCCAATAATCAACACTTTTCGTCATTTAATATTTATTAAACCGAACGCGAAGGAATTCTAACGACGATTAATGAAAAACGAACGACGGAAATTCAATTAGTCCTCAGTTCGGTGTATTATAAAGTGGAAGATGGATGACAATTCGAATATAAGATTTAATAGTACGATAATTAGTTTATTGTTAATCTGAAAGCCATAAAAAAAATCATTAAATCCTTCTAATCCATATCAATTTATCGATTTATCTTTAGCCGGAAAGGATACAGGTAAAGAACAAACGTTAAAATTTAGTTGGTTTGTTAGAGGCCCTTTTTTATTATTTTCACGCTCGTAAACTGGTAACAATTCTTAAAATAGTAACAAATTAATTTTAAATTATCAACAAAAACCATTATTGGTAGATAAAAACTTTTATGGGTGTCGTTCCAAGAATTATCATTGTCACAAAACAAATATTTATATGGTCTCTTTTTATGACTTTTGGCAACAGAGCAAATGATGTAAGAAGAACACGAAGCCGAAAGCAATGATATATTCAAGAAAATTTACTGAACAGTGAATAGAAAATAAGATAAGAGAAAAAAACAAACAAAAAAACAGCAAGTGAAAGATGGAAAGACTCTAAATTATACTTTCATGTCTAGGGGGGGTGGATTTGTTATACTCCTAACAATTTCCGTGCCCTTTTTTTTTCGTCCTTCATCCTCGAGTTCGCGTTAGTTTGTTGTCTTTCGTAGAGGAACGGAGACTTTTATCCATTGTCGATGTGCACATAGTCGACGAGTTGGAAAGTCTCCAGGGACCTAAAGAGAAACGGTTATATCTACTGATGAATTAGCCCTATGAATTTAGAATTCCAAACTTCCAACTACTATTTTTATAGTACACTTGCATGAATTTTCTCCTACATTATACGTTTCAAAAAATAAGAAAAGAAAATATGTAGATGAATCTAACTGCAAATAAATTTCATTCTGGTGCACTTCGCTCGTTTCATTTATGAATTTAGGATTGAATATGATGGTGATATTTTACGTTTTTTAAGAATAACATTTTAATTGCGAAAGCATTTGCAATTTGAAATAATCCTAGAATTTCACATTATCCTAATAATTTTTTTCCTTCTTCTGGTTGCCTTCCATCCAATATTATTTCATTTTGATGGAATTTATGAATGAGCTAAAAGCAATTTTGACTCGAATATCGTTTTCCATTACCAATAATATATTTTGCTCTCACTTTCTTCTTGCCAACGCACTTTTAGTCAATAAATAAAAATGTGTATAGCATTAAAGTGCTCTTGTGACGTGACGAAGTGTACATGTAGGCATTTATAACAGTACATGTAGAAAGAGAATTAGTTCAATGAAAAATAACAGGAAAAAGATCTAAATCAATACGTTTCAAGTTGAATACAATAAAAAACTGTTTCTCTTTCATTTCCTAAACGAAGTTTTCACAGTAGAAGTAAACTCATACACACCGATGGCGAATGAATGAGAGGCAATAGAAGAAAATATATTTTCTTCTCCTTTTGGTAGGCGGGGCAGAGAAGAAACTGAATAATGCAACTGCGGTAATGGTTTTTGTAACATCAATTTTATTTCGATATTATAGCAATTCGTCAAAACTGATGATCAAAAAAGGATTTTCCTTTCTTCACTCTTTTTGCCTTTATCCAATGGGGTATACAATAGCAATAAATGTGTAGCACCAAATTTGATTAATACGCTTTTTATTAGGACCTTACCATTGTTTTATCATTAACTCCTTTTAATATACCATTTTTGAAATCAATTTCTTATTAAGTGTAATTCAAAAAAAAATTTTTATAATTTCTTTTAATTGAACAAAATTCAGGTGTTGGGTACTAATTAAAAGAATTTAAAAACCACTCCCTCTTGTACAAGAACCGATTTCCAATGGTTACGATAAGCGCTTGATTGATAACTGTTTCCATATAGATAACAGGGGAAATTAATGGTATCAGATGCGGTTATAAAAATTAAATTAAAAAAACACCCTGTTATTTTTTGTCGTGGAGGAGATATTTTATTTATGACGTTTATTGCGAAATTTGACAATTGTTATCTGGGACGTACGTGGGTAGAGAGAGGCAAGGGTTGATAGAGGCATGATGGCGGCGTGTGTTGTAAAAATTAGGCAATAATTTCGTTCGGTCGGCCGTAAATCAGTCAGAACGGTTGTCCTAAAATGTATTACGTAAAAACCAGGCCGAATATAGATAGGGGTTTTGCCATTTGTACGCGTAATTTGTCTCATTATGGCAAACAATTAAATTTCGAACGACCGACAAAATTTCCATCCATCCATTCCGTCTGCACCCATACATCTCGAAAACACATGGACGCAACAATTGTCGTCATACTTTTGATTCTGTTATCAGCACTTTGGGTTATGTGGATTCTTTGCTTTTATGTTCTGCACTGCTATTTTACTGATTTTTCCCAAAAGTAAATTATGATTGAATTAACCCAACCCAACAAAAAAAGCAAACCCCGGCACCGCTATCCGTTTTATTTATACGCCCGGATAGCCTAAATTCAATTAAAACGCATCCTGTCCAATGTAATTGGAATATTATTGCATATTTTATCGTTTTGTTTTGTATTATTATATCAATAGACCCGAAAACTATTAGTGCTACTAATGATAGGATATAATTTATTTAGAATTTTAATGGCACGCTGACTCGTAATTTAATAACGAGTAAATAAATCCGTTTTTCATTTAAAACCACTCTGTCAGAACAGTTTTAATGCAAAATAAATTGTTAATAACGACAATGTTTAATCAGGATTAATTTCCGTAATAGTTTGTACAGTTTTTCACTTTATCTCTGCCGCCCTCTCTCTCTTCGTTTGTTTCACATATACCCACCTAAATAGGCATTTCTCGTTATTTTTTTATTATATTGTTCGTGTGCAATAAATTCTTATGCACCGCAAACAAAAAATTGAATTAATTGTCAATTTGTGCGAAACGACATGGCTTTTTCGAGAGAGGGAACCGGATCATGATGTTTAAACGTGTGTGTTTAAATTACCACCAAAGGGGGAATTAACGTAAATGACGCATAAATTATTCACCATTATCAATTACAAATCGAACGATTGGTTGTGGTACGATAACAAGGATGCCATTTGTACGCAAAATATATAGGAAATGGGAAATGAAGATAACGTTGAAAAAAAATTAATGAAATGGAAGCAATGAAAAATTACGTAAAATATCGTTATTTTGTCTGCCCATTCTGTTCCCATTCTTGGTCGCCGTTGTTGTTATTTTAGTTTCTCTCTCACACTCTTTCATTCGATTTCGAGAGCATTGTACATGTATTTATTATACGAGGAGGGCAATGAATTATTATCTTACGTACCGCCCATATTGCGTGCCTCTGATTACCGCAATCATACATGCCTAAAAATTACGTTGCAATTTCGATATTATTGTTATATGTGTGTATGGAAATCTTATTTAGGTCATTTATTGATTAATTTGAGGCGATTCATTTTCGATTGCTACTTCGACAACAATAATGCAAATTGTTAATCTTGTGCGAAACTGTATTTGAAAGTATTAAAAACTGGAAAATATTCTTTTCAGTTGAATATATGCGAACCACACGAAAAAAAAAGACGAATTCGTGCTTTTGACAATGCACATGGATATTTCGTCAATTTCAAATCATCAACGTTAAAGTAAATAGTGTTTTGTTGACAACGTGACCCGACACTTTAAAAGCAACACAATGCATTTCCTCTTCATGTAACATTAGTTTAAGCTTTTTTGTTTCAGTTTTTATTTTCAGCAACGGTATGTGAGAGTTGGAAAATTGTTTCATATTGATTTTCCGCTCCATAATTATACATGTTGAATCGGTTCAACATCAAATATAATAATGACATAATATCGAGTAATGGTATCCAATTAAAAATGATGATGATGAAATTAATTTGGTCACCATTTCTCTATGTACGATTTAATGGACGTTGAAATTTCATATCCAGCGGAAATACCGAAAATCATTCGGTTAAGGGCATTGACTCAACTACTTTTTATGCGTAGTATTGTAGAATATACCGCAAATAATAAAATCGCTTGAAATTCTGGATTCATTTTACGTTTAATAAAAAAAAATAATAAATATTTTTGGTGGAGGCGCCGGGCTCAATGCATTCATTTTGTATTTTTGCATATAAATAAACAAAATACTGATTAGTTTCCTATTCAATCATTCGGATTACCACAATTACAATTATATCTAAATTCCGATGCTATCAATTCCATAAGTTAAATTTTTAATTTTCAGAAATGTTCATTAATACCAAACATATAATTTCACATTGTGCGTTAGTTTAATTAACTTTCCCAAGTTTAATATATGACAATCAATCACTTTTAACAATAATTATACACAGGTAATATTAGTAAAATAATTATCCACCAGTTTTAATTAAGCGTTGGCAGATATAATTAACCGGAACGTCATCGATGTATCCAACCACTTTAAAATGCTGGAGATTATTATGGAACATCCATTTTCTTTCTTCTTCTTTTATGTATTCTGTTATTATTTATGAAGCATTATGTTGAAATTTTAAACAATACTAACAACAATAACAATTAGCTTACATTTTGCCTGAGAAGTTACCTCCGATCAACAGTTTGATCGCCGGAATTTCAACTTTTCAGCAAAGTGGTAACTTGTTTTATAAATTAAAAAATGGAAAGCTATAAAACGTAATTAATTTAAATTATCGTTATCATCATGAATGAATGTTGAAATGTTAAGGTTTGTCGATAATTTTCTCTGCATTTCGATTCACAATAAAAAATAAGAGAAAAATAAATAAATAGGCTTCGTGACTAATTCATTAATAACGCACATTCATGCCCGACCATTGCTGCTTTTTATATTACGTGTTGAACACTTTCAATGCTCCTCGCGTGTAACTACATTCATTGTAATTGTCTAATCCTTTCTCTTCCTCATTTATTTTTTCTTCCCTCTTGATTTCTTTCATTTCTGCTTTTTTTTTCGTACTCTTCCCAACTGTTGTTTGTCGCTGGCGTTTAAGGTTTAATAACCTGGTCCATCCACACACACATGGACTATATGACAGTTTGATGTATTTATTTTTGCGTTACGTCGAAAATGAGGCACAACTGTTACTGCTGAAACAACAACGGCTTTAATACTATCCCGATATCCCTTTTTTTTTTCATTTTCTTTCACGTTTGCTTATTCCTATAGTGGGGAATAATTTTTTTATATTACATTTTCTTTTGTAATTCTTTTTCAGCGAAAACATCAAAAAGATAAGATAGGAAACTATACAACTTCTGGCGGAAGTGTGTTACTGCGTTAACTTTTGTCTCTCACTTTTTGTTCAGTTCCTCCTTTCATATGGATGATGATAGGTTAAATAGAATGAGAGAAAAGTAGTTAAAACTACTTGCAAGAAAAGCAACACTCGAAAGAAATGATACGCTGACTCCGCAACCAAACGTTTCTTCTTCTCTTCTTTCGATTACGTTTAATGTTATGATGTTTGAAGAGTGGAATCGTTTCCAACAAACTATATGTCTGTTATTGTTACTTTTGCCGATGCCATCTTTGTAGAATAATTTCCATGACACGCTTTAATTATTGTCTAAGTTGTTTGAGGACATTGTTAATATTAATTGCTTATAACAATAAGGAATCCCATTGATTTTTAAAATAAATAGTTTAATATTGATCCATCACTTCCTAGCGTTTTTACTGCTATCGAACATCCATCAATTAACCACTTTAATAAATAAATAAATATATAATTTATTGTTGCTGTTAATATAATATAAA
Organism: Hololepta plana; assembly: GCA_963695495.1. Taxonomy (NCBI): domain Eukaryota; kingdom Metazoa; phylum Arthropoda; class Insecta; order Coleoptera; family Histeridae; genus Hololepta; species Hololepta plana. Next base: position 7,470,752 of record OY968833.1, read on the forward strand.
TGTCAAAGCTATCATTAATAACAGTATTTCAGTGTATCGTAAATGATACTTTGTCATAAGTCCTAAGTGAATTTGCATAAATACTTAAAAATGCAATAAATTATGATTAAGTATATTATCGACTGATTATTCAAAAGAAGACCTTCCTTTAAGTTTCTTGTAAATGATGGAACACCAAATAGACAGAACAAATAACTTAAATCCAAATCGATTTTATAGAATGTAAAAATAACCGCAACATTAAAAATATTTCATTTTGTAATAGAAGTAGATTTAAAAAAAAATTGTTATCATGGGAATAATAAATTACGCTTTTGTGCCTATAAAATATATTTAAATGTGTATTTTACGATTTGTTAAAATACTTTTCTTCATAATGGAGACTATAAAGGAAATTCGTCTTCTTTGATGATGAATGTAACGTGTGACATTGCCTGAACGTTTGTTCATTTCAGAACGTGTTTTTAAGTACTTCGGAAACGTAAACGCGTAATCGTTCAAGTACTGTTAAATAGAAGACATATAATTGAAAACAATTTGGAAATGTTTGAATAAAAGAAGCCAAAACCTCGCTTATTTCTGGAAGAGCTATATTACACATTGTCTTTCTTCTTTCCGGTGGCTACTACTTTCTTAAATGATTTATTTCTATAATAAGAACGCTCAGAGAAATTGTTTTCATTTATCAAACGTTGCAATTTTTATACAAACAAATTCCTTCTACAACTATCCAACATCTAAGATTAAATTCTTCTTGTAGCAAGTAAATTATTTCGTGTTACAAGTATCATTATTATCATTATCGCGAAGCGAAGAGAAAAGTTTTATCAAAAAGTTCACCGCTTTCAAAAACATTTTTCGTACCTTCATCATGGAGTAAATCTTTTGCGATTCTTTCCGGACATTATTATCATAATTAATTTTTATATTCCAATCAATTAAGGACGAAGGAAATAACTTTGGGGAAACTCTATTAAATCTAGCCCGTTAAGTTTCATTATTAAACTTTAAATCTAATTTTTATGCATGTATGCAAAAAACTAATAGTGATAATAATATTAAAAAGTTAGAAACTTGCGAATTACTTTTCCCTGTTAAAAATCATCATCATCATCTCCCCACGGTTTTTATTAAAATATATTCATACAAGGAAAGAATGAAAACATTGTCGAAAACAAAGTGTACACGAATCGATTCTGATCTATACGAAAAAAAATGTAAAGATTGATGGGCCAATCTTGGGAAAAGCATCAAACGTTCCGCATAATGAGACGTAGGGGTCCAACGTGACTAGACAAGTGGTAAAGATGTTTAGGGGTATCCGCTAGTTTAAGGGTGATCTACTGAACTGAAGCGCTGATAGATCGCGGCTGCCACAACTCGTCGAACATCGCCAGCGTGTTCCCGAGCATGGTCCCTCCAGACGGATTAACTTGGATTTAGTTCTATTTGCTTCATTAACGCCACATTATAAATTGATTTTTTATTAAACTGTTACACCACTCGCATCGAATATTATCGAACAAGTAAATAATACTTTTTCTTTCTTTGTAAATCATAACAGTAAATTTGTATTATATTTCTCTTCCCAGTCCTTGCTTTTGCACCGACTGAAAAATATGGAATTGCATACAGATAAATAACTAAAAAAAATTGTACCGTAACAGAAGGTGGAGTACGAAGACGAAGATGAAATATATAAGAAAAAAAGGGAAAAATTGTAGAACAGACCGTATAAAATAAAAATAAAGTTATAGTTCAATGTAGCAGACGCAATAAACATCAGGAGAGTAGCAAAAGTCGTAAATATCTAACGTGATAAATATCTACAAGAGGAACAAGAATAAAAGAAGGCAGAAATATATAAAGAGTTGTGACGGCGGTGTGTGAGGAGGAGGCGGAGGAAAATGAAGAAGGTGAAATATTTTGTTATTCACTATATCGTATTTTGCAAATAAGCGGAAGTGTTTTGTAACAACTACGTACACACACGTGTAGTAAAAGAGACAAGAAAAGGATGAATTTGGGGACCGTTGGTAAGACACATTTGTTTGTTGGACACTTCTTTCCTTTTCACCTATCTCCTGTCTTTATTCTTCCTTCTCTTTCACTCTCATTTGAATAAACGCTCGTAAATATTCCGCAGAAAATAGTATTTTCGTCCGCAACGGATCTGTCTGAAACTGAAAGGTTATTATCGTCCAAGTTATATTCTATTAAAGTTGAGGCCGTGAATCATCTCCCTGGATGATGTATGACAACGGAAGAAGACACGATAATAATAATGAGACGTGTAGAAAGAAATATAAATTAAGATGCGATGATATCAGAATGGCAGTGATCCGAAATATGAAGACAAGATTATCATGCGTATCGAGACAGATTGCGCCATCGAACAGGCTTCTCTCTTCTCTTTACTTCTAATTCAATCGACACCACATTTAGATTACAATCAGTTACTTGAAATGTATTTATCTTAATAATCGAGTTCGATTTAAAACGGATTCGTCTGCGAGCTTTATTTCGGCTCTAATTTCCTCTTTCAATTTTTTCTGATTAGAAAGCGTTTTACGTTTAAATCGATTTCACCTTCAACAAAAATTTAAGAGAAACTTCATTTTATATGTTTCTCTAAAGCAATGATTTCATTCAACAATTAATTAAAGCATTATGTTTATAAAGTGAAACTAAATGTAATTTTAAAATAATGTTCTCTTATAAACCCAACATTAAATTTCAGGTTCCTTCTGTCTTAATTTGTGTACAATCCTTCAAATAGGATAATAATAATAATCAAAATTGGGCAATGTTGCGCCTAATTGATAAATGATTTTATTTAGATGAAGACAAATAAAACTGTATCGCTATTGTAATCTAGCTTCGGGCTTAGGTTTAATGAAAAATCGTTATGGAATAATGCATTTTATTTAAAAACAATAACAATACAAATTCAATAATGCTATGGGGATTATGAAAATAGGGAATTTGAATAGTAAGTAATTGCATTAAAATAATTTCAAACTTTTTTTTCTCTAACGTTTGTAATAATGGTTTTCGGAATAATTAGAAATTGATGATTGCACGAAGCCTTTTACGATTATTAAATGAAATGATATTTTAATGAACGATTTAATTAAAATATCACGTATCCCTTTCTAATTCATTCAATACGTCGGCGGCGATTTTTCTAAATTGAAAAATTCAAATCGAAGCACAAAAAAGCTTTTAATATAATTTATAATTCAAAACTGACACATTGTTTCAATTTATTTATACATCTGCATATAATTAACATAAATAATTATAATACTGCAACTATTTAACGTATTGCGAATACTTTCGGTGTCATTTATATTTTGCGCGGGTTTTGATGTTTTAACTATAATGAAAATCTCGTAGTGATTTTATTGAAACAATCGCAATTAAAGGTAATGTATTGTCATTAAATATTTTAATCATTTAGAACATTACCGATTGAAAAAGTTTATAATAATAACAAAATAATATAAATTATTCATTATCCAACATTAAATTATGTCATAAACGTTGTAAATTTATCACGTGTTCATATAAACGTACATACAAATAATTTTAATTAAAAAATAATTTTAGTTTAAAACAAAAATTATTTTCATTGTTCTATCTTCTCAGTCTGGTGTTTTCTTTTTCTGGCCGTTCAATTCGAAGTTGGATGGATACGAGAATGTTAATTAATGTAATTATTTTTGTAACGTTTGATGAAAATAAAAATATTAACAAGTGGATGCTGTTGTTGGTTTTTTTTTGTAAAGAAACCTTTGCAAAGTCATAATGATTCTATTGGAATGAGGCTTTTTTGTCGCAAAAATCTCCAAAGCAAAACCTACGTAAGTTTCTGTTGGACAGTTTTACATAAAAAGCAAGTCTAAACAAAAAGTAAAATTAAATATTAACATGTCTGATGGATGTATTCGTTGTGTACGAAATTTTTTATAGAGTAAAATGCTATGATGACAAGCGAAATCCAAAGACGAAATGCAACAACATTAGAAATAAATAATAATGTAGGTGGTGGACATCAACCGTGACCCTATGCCATTATTATTATTCTACGAATTTACAGAAAAGAATAATGAAATGCGATGCATGTGAATCGTCGAGAAGAGAGAATGTCATCATGGAGATTTATGGTCGATTTCGTCAGAATAATAAATATAATGCGTGTGTGTGGTAATTAATTGATTTCGCAGATCAAATGGTAATAACATTCAATAAGTTACATGAAATGTGATAGTTTCTTAATGTTAGCAGGTGTGGTTAAAATTTTTGGTTACTTAATGTACGTAAAATGAACTCATTTATATTGTATGATAATGAAAAATTAAAAGGTTAATCCAATTGTACGAGCGTGTGTTTCTTTTATTATTTGATGGATCACTGTGCAATTGTAGTTTGTAGGACTTTCAAATTAAGTAAATATTTAAAGCAAATATTTCGTGTTTTTTACAGAACTGTATCCAAATCTGAATACCTTCAAACTTCATCATTTTCAATCTAGGGTTTCGACTTGTGATAATAAAAGCGACAGAAGATTTGTTGTTCTTGTAGGTCAACTCTTTATCAAATTTCTAATAAACTTTGTCTTCTATTCTGTCTTTCATTTTTCTTCGACATAAAAACTTTTATTATGCAAAAATAATAAAAATGTGAAGCAACTTGCTTACTTATTCTTATTTTATTGTTATTATTGTAAATGTGAAAGGAATAAAAAGAATTTAGGTTATATAATGAAGAATAAAGATTGTTTTCATTTTGCTGTTGTTGTTGTTCGTTTTCCTTGTTCCTCATTTTATTATTGTTATTAAAATGCTACACAAAAAGTAAAAATTTTCTTCTCCTTTCATTCGTAACTCGTGAAATAAGTGACGGGTCGTATTTTCTGCACGAATCACGATAACTTTTCGTTTCTCCATCGATGTACATTTAATGTTTGTTATTATTATTGTTAAGCTTCGCTTTATTGTTATTAAGAGAACTATTAATCTTATTCGTTAAAAACCGTGTTAAATTGGATTTCTTCCGTTTGCCACATTTCAATTAATTCACTCCAATTCGGTTTATAATTCGTTTCTTTATCCATTCTATCCTCATGTTTCATTGTAGCACTAATTGGGCTAATCTTCCATTTATCACTTAACTTTCCTTTATTGCAGCGAAACATTCCTCATGTGCATGATGTAAGTAATTAATTATTTTATTTTCTTCGATAAAGGAATTGCATAAACTAAGAATTCGCTGTCAGTTGAGTGCTAATTAATTAATTGCAACAAATAATACTAATATATTTATCATAAGAACTTTTATAAGAAAATGAAAAGGGAATTTGTTAGTTGCGAATCGAAGCGAAAACGTGCATAAAAATCAACGACAAAGATCGGCAGCTCTTTGATTTGCATTTTATGCACGAAATAACTACGTTCATGCAAATGTTTAATATTCAATACACTTCTCTCTGCGTCTCTTCGCACTCGATGACGTTCGTTAATGTTAAATTGAATGTACGGAATAAGGACAATAACATCCCCTATAATGGGGAACAGAATTATACCGGCCTTTTTTGTCGCTCAGCTGCAAATTTCCTCCTTTTTCGCATCCAATCTAAAACGAGTGTGTCCGTCCTTTGTACGTCGTTAATGCATTTTACATGCGAAACGAAATAAACAAAAGAAGGGGCACGGATGATGGCACGATGTGTAATTAGATAGGAACAGAACTAAAATAGGACATCCTCTGTAGGGACGCCGAGCGAGCGAGTGTAGGTGCCGTTTTCATTCGGCGACGCGTCCGATAAACATCATTCGATAAATCAAACGATGAATGCCGCAATTTATTGCGCTATTAACGGATAGACAAGATGAGAGAACAAATAGTAAATATTGGTTGTAAATATTGGCCCGATGTAATGGGCGTAGTACCCACTATTCTGTTATTATTATTGCTCGTATTAAGTACCAACGTCTTGCTTTCATTTTTTTTCTTTTCGTCTCCCACAAGTTGTTGTCAGAATTATAATACATGAAATGCATCTAAATGCAATCCAAAATATTACGGTAGTTCGTAAATAGAAGTATTCAACACTTTCTCAAGGCAAAACTGTTTGATAGCTTATAATTTAAAGGATGCTTTTACCAAGCATTGATTGGCATAATTGCAAGAAGCAATATTAGGAAGCTGGAAGTTGCTTTGGCCAACGAGTCAAATGTGTTGAATCTGCTTGGATTAGCCAAGATGTACAATAGGAATAAAATTATGATGTGAAACATGAAGGAAGAGACAAAAAGGGAAAGAAAGTCCTAAATTATGTTTTTTATGTCTCGAATTCTAAAATGCGTTCTACGTTTAGATGGCATTGAATAAATTTATGTCGAAGCATTATTATTTAAGCCAACGTGAGGAATATGCTTGGTTGCACGATCCACAATGAGTTAAAAGAAAATGCTGACAACGATATCATTGGTGTTGGGCATATATTTATTTTTTAAATATCGCCTTCATCCCGGCCGGTTCTATTATCTTAAAGTCATCTGCAGGCCCAGATAAATAATATTAACAGGGCACCAGAAAGAAAGAAAAATCGTAAAAGAATGGAGATCGGGTGAAATCTTTTTTCTGGTGTGTCGCTTATTTTTCTATTAACCGTGTCATTATTAGGTTATTGCATTAAGCACCAGCAACTTTCGACGATGGTAACTAAATAGTTTTGTTAAGGTACACAATCTGCAAAACCTTAACGTACGTTACATTATATAATAACAATACGGCAGTGCAGCAAAACAATAAATTCAAAGTAGAACTGTTGCTGACGGTTAACGAGTGTGATTTACGCTTACTGGGAAAACTGAATTACATGTACGAAAATATAATGAAACGACAACTGGCGTTTTGCACGTTTTCTCTGTCTCCTCTTTCTCTCTCTTTTCTATTCTCCACCAACCAAATCATAATTGTATCTTTTCTTCTAGATGACGTTGATATATGTTATACAATTTATCTATTACCTACTATTTTGATAACTGCAAAGATTATTTCTTCTCCATTCCCACTCACTTTTAATTAAATTTACTAAATATAATAGGTCCCCCTATTGAATGACTCTTTTTCACTATCAACCTACAGAATTTACATTATTTTCAGGTCAGAATTTTTCTTTGCTTTAGTAGCCCTTAAAAATAGTGCTCTACCATCGGGTTATTTAGTTCGACAATAATCTCTTGAATTAAAACCATGCGAGTAGTTTTTAATCTCTAAAATAAATAATGACAGCGTCTGCGTGGCTTTAAATTTTCTTTTCTACTAAGATAAATCATTTCGTTAAAATAAATGACCGAGAACGGTTCCTTTCATTAGCGAACGGTATTATTCAGAAGACATTTCCCAGCGAAATTCTAAATAAGCAAAAAAGCAATATAATAATAAAATCCGTGCAAGTACAATATAAAAAGGAGACAAAAAGAGTCTACAAACATTTTAACGTATTTACAGAATTTAATGGAAGCAAAGCATAAAATGTATTTAACAATTACGTTAAATTTGCTCCTTTTTCTTATATTATTACATTTTCATTCTTTTTTTTTTAGTTCTCCTTGTTGTTGTTACTGTTGTGTTAAATAGCTAATGTATAATTAAATTTACATAATACGTTTAATAAAATAATATGTTTTCACATTAAATGCCATGCAATATACACATTTCTACTTGGATTTGAATGAGCAGTTTTGCCTTTTTAATTATCACATACTACTTTGTAATTGGGATAACGTATCATCATTAAAATACATTTAATTTGAATATGCCAGCGGCTGTTCGAGTAAAATAAATCATTACATTAATTTAAGAAAGATTGTAAAACGTTCGATATGCCGCATTATATCGTAGGTATAACACACGTATTAAATATCGTTTAGAATAATTATATTTTGTGCGTAGGTGTAATTCTTTAAATACAAATTGATTGTTCAATAAAGGACACGTATTGTGCTGAAAAATATTACCAAATAATCGATCAATCATTCTCCTATTATTTATTAAAACAATTCAATCGAAATGAGAATAGAACCAAACATTTCAAAAGGTTTAGAGTTTAAACAATAAGCTAGAAATCCGAATAAATTTGCATATTAAACATTTTGCACGCCATAAAAGTACAAACGATTATTTTTTTTTCCATTTAATTTTAGTTGTGACATTTAGAGCCATTAATTACGAACAAAGAGTATTCCTTATTAAAGTTTTCTTAGCTGGGATGTTGCATAACAATAATTATCTAACATCCTTGAGCGTGGACAGCGTCATAATAATAATAAAACACCTTTTTTATATCATTATATTTATTAGATTGAAGGCGGAAATTAAGAAACCTCCTTTGCCGCATTTGATTGATTGATAGACGAATAACATGCTTTCCCTCTTTCAATAAGCATTCTAGCACCTTACCGGAATAAAAATGATATTATTCTCATTTTTACGGCAAATTCTTATTGCTCACTTTTTCCAAAAAATTAAGTAACGTAAACGATTGGCTCTCTTATAGTGCCCTAATACCGTACCAATTTACATTTTTCTAATTCCAGCTCTCGCATAAAAGCGCACACTCTTTTTCTTGTGTGCTGATGTTAATGGACTTGAAACATTTACAATTTTTTTTGTTCTTCGAGCGACTCCTTTAATGTTACCATAAGAGCAAAGCACTAAAGCGAGTTCGAAGGAGGAGATCTCATCATGTTCTTTAACTTTTTAATCTTTGACTTTATTATTCACATCCACGACCAAATGATTCTCCACTCGTAAGCAACGAAACGCTTCTTTCCGCATTGTTCCCTTTTCTTCATTATACATGCCACACTTATACTTTTGTAATAATGATAGGTGTAAGGCGTCGGTGATTATCAAAAAAAGAATATCGAATTAAATGTTAATTAGAAATTATACGGTAACGAATGTTGTATAACGTGACACGAAGAATTCTAAATGAATGCACCGAATCGAATCGTTCGATATGATTTTCGAATATAATGTGCTGGAGTTGGTTACAAATAAGGTTTTAATAAGGAATACGTTAAGATCGTTTGGGATCGTCGTGCTAATTAAATTTGAATGAAAACGCCTCGTTTAGTTTAACGTGAAATTGTGATTGCTTATTATCATATTGTTCGCTTGCGGTCATTAAACGTTATTAACTTATTCAAATGGACATCAGTTTCTTCTGTCGCTTGGAATAGTTTTACAATCACTCACAATTTGTATGATAATTATGTAATGATTTTGGCTGGAATTATTGCCTCGTATTTCGGTGGATTGCTAAACATCATAAAGCTAGACGTGGCTTTTAATTCAAGATTTTATTCAATTTTCGCGCATAAACAAATAAAATCTCTCTCGCTCTCGCGTTGAATTGAAACGGCGAACAAAAAGTGAGAACGTACGATCTGTAGAAGTTCATACATATTGCGTTTGTTGTATTATATTAAGTCAGAAAACGTCTTCATTTCCTTATTATTTGCTTATAAATTTCTACGTTTTGTTGTTTTAGTTTATAACGTACGGTATATTGTACCGGGTACAGGCGGTTTCGTTCAAAACTCCCTTTTCTACATGTAGTTATGTAGGTCGTTTCAATTGTAACCGTTTTCATTTTATTAAAGCACGAACGTGTGTGTAATATGTGTGTTTCCCCGCTAGTTAACAAAATGAAGAAGAAGAAGTACCACGTATGTGTAGAGAATCGAGAGTTGTACAATATTCGAATAGAAAATTAACTTAGAAATTTGGTATCGTAGTTACGAAAGCAGTTTAAATTAGTTGTAGTATGTGGCGGAACGTTTGATAATGAGGCAAAAGGACTTAATAATCTTCAGCGTTTGTTGTTATCCGCTTCTTTTTCTTGCTTAATTTCATATTAAACGTCACTCGCAAACAAACAACCGTTTAAAGCATTTTTGCAAATCTCTACCAAAATGTCGGTGTTCGTAATTAAAATTAAATACAAAATGTTGCCTTTTTTTCGTTTTCAACCCCACGTTTTCGTTTCGACTGGAAAACGATATTTCATATAATATTGTACGTACGATGGCGGAATTACGTGTGCAGTAGGTGGGTTGTTCAGTTTTAAAACATAACTGCATGAATAATTAATGGTTTTGTTAATTAAATTACATTTAATGTAATTAGTATCGTATTTTAAATAACATAAAATCGAATCGTTGAAATATTTTAAAAAAATTGACGCGTGTGAGTGAAAACGTTTGCGTTCGTATAAAATATTAATGAAAATAAATATTTTTGGGTTTCGAAATATTCGTGAAAAGTTGGATTTTCTGTTGTAGTGGAAATACTATAGTAGATAGTTAGAGAGAAAAAAATAAGCGTTTTAAATAAAATTAATGAGCGTGCGCTTGTACATGTGCGTGTGTGTGTTAAAAATCTATGGCAATATGCAAATACGTTCAAATATAAAAGACACCATTCATCATCTTCCGACATTAAAATCATCTCTTTTATTGAATTCCGCATAAAACGTAGAAAAGAAACTTCTTCTTTTCCTTTTCGTAGTAACATCATTAACCTCAAGAGAGTGGAAGAGTAACAGAGAGCGAGAAAAATTGGATGGAGCTTTTGAATCTTTCGCCAGTTTCCTTCTACTTTGCATAATATACAATCAATAAATACAAGACCTTTGTGGACATTTTTTTTCCTTTTACTCCTTCCTCCATCCATTCTTCTCTGAATTTTATTTTTCAATTTATATTAAAAATATTTTCATTTCGAAAACGTACATTTAATCCAAATGTATTCGGTATTGAAATTATTGTTATTATTATTTTATGGTTGAAATAAAAATACACTCATTAATGCCAAAATAATGATTGCGCACGGATTAAATTTAATTTTAAAAAATTCCACGAATCTCAGAAACATAAACAAATAAAACCTCGACCGAAACCAATACATGAATGGTCATGGATTAACTAATCCATATTATTAATCTATCGTTAACATTTAAAACTAAATAAATCTGCAAAAAATCGCACAAGAATAGAATCATATAATTTAAATTAAACACTAAAGCATTTGTTCCGATTCCAATTTAATCGTCATCGTAATTCGGCCTTCGCTGAAAATAAGCCTCGAATCAATTATTATCGGTTTCGATAATTGGTTTTAAGGGTCTAATGGAGGTGTAAGATGTTAGATAACCTTTAGACGTACTATTAAACCCTTCGTAAAAGAAGAATTTAGCATTAGTTAGTGTCACTTAATGGCCCATTAAATATATAATTTGTCATCGTTTTCAAATACAAACCCAAATTGAATTCGATTCTAAATTGGCCCGATAACGTTTTAAATGAAAGTCCCAAGAATACAAAGAAAATGCATACGCTTCTTAAAAGTGTTATTTCTACTTGCATAATGAACATTTGTTGTACTGTAATTTCTTGCACATTTAAATTATGATGAGCATAACACGAATATGTCGGCTTGTTGGCGTTAAAATACTCAAGATTTTCATTTTTCTTTTTGTTGGTAATTGAAAAAAAAGGGATGTAGGATTTTCTGTGTTGTTAATTCGTGAAAATTACATGAATTCAACTTGTACGTAAATTGAATTCATCTGTTAGACAGGAAACATTAATTGTACGTTTTAATATTGAACGAATGAATGGGTTTGAGGGTAAGATGAGTAAGAGAACTGAATGGTATGTATTTATCGTCGGTTTTCACATTGGATCCTCCTCCTTCTTATTCACCACACAACCACCCGAAAAAACAAGAAGAAAGGCACAAGTTAGAGCGAGCAAAGCAGGTAGTTGTTGTTGTTGCTGTTGTAATTATTAACTTGATTCTTGTTACACATTAAACCTTAACTACATTCTATGTGTATACATTTACTTCTGCCGTCTCCTTCCTTGGTCTTTTTCCCTTTGAAAAGCAAACTAGAAACTTTATGTAATCTTACATACAATTAGTTCAACTTACAAGTTATAATTAACAACTCAACGATGTCTAAAACAAAATTTTCAAAATATAATGAACATTTAGAGAAGTGTACCTCGTCAAAAGCAATGGGATATTAAAGTCGACGAAATAAGAATGAGAGAGAAGGAACGAGAAAGGAGAAGAAAGAAACAACGAAATGTCACTCTGTGTTTTTGTGTGAACGTTACAACACCTGTAATCAGCTATTTTTTTTCCTTTTCCTCTTTTCAGTCGTCTAGTATTTTATCTTTTCACTCTTCTTAAATATCAATTTACAATGGTACGACAGACAACGAAATCGTTAGGTTTTTAATTAAGACGCCTCGTAATTTATAGTTTGGAACCTAAAGAAAAAAGAAAAGAGAAACTTCAAACTGCTTAGATTACAAAACTGTTAGGCACAAGTATGAATCGTTTGGCTGCGTCAGAGGTAGACTATTCTGATCATTCGTAATCGATAGTTATTTCTTGATAAATAACATATAAACAGAACTACACGATGATGATGATTGCTAGCAATAAAATTCTTTTCCGTTTGCCGTTTACTAAAATACAAAAATTACAGGTGTTTCACATACAAATCTTGCTACTTTTTTCTGTTAGAAAAATCTATAAAATCGTTAAGTAAATTAAAGATCAAGAACGAAATAATTCAAACGGGTGAGAAATAACTAAGCCAATAATTCAATGGAAGAATTTTGTTAGGTAACCGATTGTAATCCTAAATAAAATAATAATAAAACTAGCGATTGCTTTAGCGTTATATACCTCCTGAATTATGAAATCGAAGCAATCGCTATTACCTCTTGAAAATACTAAACAAATATGAACCGGAGAGTTTAATCATTATTGTTTTGTCAGCTGAATGTATAATGCTTTTCCAATACCAAATTGTTTTTTGGATCTGTCATAATTTGCATTTGTGGTCGTCACCGGTTCTTGTCAGATGCTCCCTACAACTTTTAATGATTATGAACTAGATTCCGAAAGCTTCAACGTTTCATTATCAACGGCATTGATTTGCGCAATGAAAGAGATTATTAATCATCATTTTGAAATTAATTATAAATATAAATAAAATTTAATAGGAATTTGGAAAATATTGTGACGTAATTTAGTATTGTTAACAAAAGGCTCCCTCAATTCCGAAATATCTTTTATGTAGAAATGGGAAAATGATTAATTAAATTAGGGAATCTATATTTATAAAGATGATCATTAATTTTCTTAACGTCTATCTCCTTTCTCTTGCGCCCGCTACTTCTTCTTCATATCATTATTATTATATTCCCCTATATATTCCAATAAACAACTCATAAACTTGATTGCTTATCAAACGACGTTTATTACAATTATATTATATGAAAAGGAAAATCGCTCAGACATGTACCTATTGAAACGCTCGTACATTCTAAATGGTTTGGCGGAAAATTCCTATTAGAAACGATTATGAATAATTTTAAAATTGAATTTTTCTTACGCTCTACCCCCTAGTAAATATCGATCGATTCCATTTTTTCCTTTTTTTAATATAACAATTACATTTACTGAACCATAAAAAAAGGAAAGGGTAGAAATAATAAAATGAGTGGCGGGAGGGATTCGAACAAGAAAAAGTATTGACGAACATAAAAGAAAATTTAATATTTTTAACGATTTTCATTCGGCTCTCCTTTTCCTTTTCAGTTATTCATCCTCTTTTCCCTTCTTTTATCATTTTTCGCAAAATAAAGAAAAACATTTAATCAAATTTTCATTTTTGAAAGAATAATTTTTCAATTTATTTCGCAACGTTATTAAAAGAATGCGAAAGGGAAAAATTCGACTTTTTCTTCCTACATTATTCCCATTATTTCTTTAACTTTGCTGTCGCTGTTATTGTCATTGTATATATAACTTCGACATGTCACAAATAATGCCCCGAAACTTTCCAATAAAAAATCATTAATAAATCTTCATTTATATTTCCCTTAATAATATTAAATCGCTTCGAAAATAATGACGAAAAAAGCGGAGAGAAAAATGAATTTTTTAATTTAAAATGCACATACCATTATATCTTGTACCACTAAGAACTTTTGGCAAAAGAAATAGCTTTAGTCAGTATAATTTTTCTTTAATTCTTAATTATCTCCAGATTTTTTTATAATTAATTCAAATTGATTTCAGTAAATAACGTCTGCCTGAAAATAAATAATGAATGAGGGAACCAAGAACGAACGAGGTGAGGCAAACAACAAAAAATATTTTGATTCTTTTCTTATTTATTTTTTTATTGTTGTTGTTGTTGAAACGAAGCTAATGAACATTGTTGTGAGAACGAAGAAGTAATAAAAAATAAATACAGGTGCGTCCGGTATAAGGAACAGATTATTGTTGAATGCGCGCGGTGCGTGTTTTTGTGTGCACGTGAAAACTGGATATTGTTAACAGAAATTTATTTCAGTCCTCGGGCATATTAACACAAAACCGAGCATTTCATACAAACAACGCGGCGGGAAAAGTAACGGAAAAGAAAGGAAAAAGAGATTGGTACTTCTATTAACGTAAACGTATCCTCAATTCTCTTCGGTACATTTTCATAACAATTATTTACAAGGTTAACGTATTTGTTAAGATTATTATTATTATTATTCTGTGCGCCCACGATATTTTCAGTAATTACATTATACATTTACGTTATAATACGGCCGCAATCATTTTCAGTTAAACAATAATAATAATAGCGAACATTTTTCATCCACCTTTTTCATTCCACAGTATTAAATTCTTCCGTTTCTTCTTCAGCTTTCGGTTAATTAAACTAATTAAATGTTAATAACGCCGATATTTTCCCATTACCGTCCTTTGGAATAATGGCAACAGTAATAAAAGGCACAGGACTTTTCACACATTTTTTTCGCTTTCATCTCTCACGATTTCCATTCAGGTTACGATAACCATCATGCAAAATCAATTTATTTTGAATGTTTTTCGTGTGACTGCTCTTTAATTTCGAACATTTCTGCTTCTCGTGCCCTTTCAAGCTTCTTGTTGGTTTTTATATGATTTCAGATAACCTGCTTGCAGTTACATATAGAATTGTCCTTTAAATGGATTAAACTATTGTATTTACCTGGACTTTAATAAAAGTGATAACCCCTGTGAAGATGATTGACTCGACGATTATAATCTGGATACTGGAAACAGTGTTTTTTTTACAATTTGTTTTTAAAATTCGTGCTCTTCACCTTCTGAAGAAGGCTTCTATAACGACTTTTTACGCAACCCTCGTATTAAAAAAAAAATTCTTTTTAATAATGATTAATGTATGGTGATCGTATTTGGCGATAGGATAGGTAATAAATTATTGTTAAATAAATATACATTCTTTTTAGATTAGAATTACAATTTATTATTGTTTGAGTTTTCCTTCCCTTTTCCTTTCCTTAACTGTTACTTATGTAAATTCCATACAGTTTCTTTGCTTCGCCAATTGTTTTATCATTTTATTAATGAACGCAAAATTCTGTTTATCCTGAAACGTTCCTGTATTGCGGTTCCGTATAATAGCAGAATGTGATAGTTTTGAAATGATATTAATCTATGAAGAGTGAAAATGATTAATTGTCGGCTACAGATATTTAATATTGTTCGGGAATTGCCTTACGTTCCTTAAAACGTAACAATAATTACTTTCATAGAGAGCTAATTTGATATTTAACTACATTTATTAATGTTTTTCTATAATAGTAAATTAAGCTTTATTAATTTCCTTTTCATAAACAATGCCTGTTTATGGTTTAATGTGCAACCTGCATAAAATGCAGCGTTTATGCAACATTTCAACCTCCAATACGTTGATAGTGAACATATCAGCAAGAATTTGATAGCATTTCGTTTCGTAAAGAGCATAAAATTCAATTTAGTAAATTAATTTAAAGCTTCATGCAAAACGTCTCTATATATAAAACTCGATAACTATCTTAGTGAAACCGAAGTATCATAATTCTCCTCTATTAATTTCTGCCGATTGAATGGAAAGCTTGATCAATATTTGCAGATCTCGACATCTACAATCCCCTGCAGAGTGATTGTGTGACGATCTAAAAGTCATCCGTGAAACGAACTTAAAACTTTTGCTTAATTGGCATTTCTTAAGGACTTAACATCTAATTAAATAAAGTAAACATTAAAATATGCGCGTTGCATAATGGCTTATCGTTAAAACCACAATCATTATTACGTAATAATACACGGTGGAGCTGAATTAATAATTAATTAGCGCCATTTAGATAAACAATGACAATGAATTAGTTCCTTTGCTAAATCAATGTTTGTTTTAATTCGATTTACTTCTACACACAGCTCAAATTGTTATTAATAAATTTGTAATGCTGTTCGACTATCAATACAAAAATGATAATTGCTCATTTACGGTAAAAGTATTATTACGTTGAATAGCACTAAAAAAATAATTAAAAGAAACTTTTATTCCTACTCGAAACATATTTCAATATTATTTCACAATAATTGTTGGCCATGTAAGAAGTGTTAAACCGCTGTTCGAATCAGGCATAAAATCTGTCGCCTATTAATAATTTTCATATTTTATTGTCGACCGAGAATTAAAAAATGCTTGTTTCCAAATGTTTATAATCAATTAAACGTATTTACCAAAATATTTTAAACAAATTAAAATGATTTAAAATACAAACGGATTAGTTACACCCAATTTCGTGTATTAAATTGAAAATAATACAAATAATTAATAACCGAACAAAACGCAACAGAGAAAAAATCTGTTTCTATCGTTTAACCGAATTGAAATGAATTGAAAAAGTTAGACACTTCCTCAAGAAAATTATTTTTATTTCACTCCGTCTTTTATTACTTTCCTCGTCGCTGTACAAGATTTAGTAACAGAAAGAAGCTGTTTATTATCTCGCTATAATTGGTTAAATGACATATTTACTTTGGAAAAAAATAATTAAAACCAATGAGTAAAATCGACAATTACCGGAATTTGCTTAAAAATTTTTTTTTACTTCGTATACCGTTTATTTAGCGGCTAAAAGAAAAAGCGAAAGGCAATAAAACCGAGTTAATTTAAGAGATTTCATTCATAAAAGTAGAGAAGTGGAATGGAAGCTATTAAAATTGATAAAGCGTCGGTGTTTTTCAAAACACTTTCTCATTGACTTCCATCCGATCATTATTTGCCTCTTAACTAAACATTCGGCACTTATTTCTCAAAGAAGTTTGTAAGTCGCTTTATCGTTCCATTTGATTTGCATAAAATTCTTTAAACGCGCTTAAGGGACTGTAGATTATTGAAAAAAAAAACAGAAGGAATTATAGTATTAGTGGAGTATTTGCTTATAAATCCAAACTGTTACGGGCAAACAAAATTATTGCAATCTGAAAATGATTTATAGCATTTTACCCTTTGATAACGAGCCGCCCTGTTCAAAGGACACATGTTCCACTGTTGAACTCATTTATTTTATGGTTTATTTTCTTCATTTTTCGGAAACAAAATTTATTCATTTAATATGTTTTAAATAACAATATTCTTATAAACTCCTACAAATTGCTTTCTTTTTCAACTAAACTTTTTTTCTCGTTTTCCATTGTAGAGCCCTTTTGAAAAGTGGGTAATACTTATATTAGAAGGGGTGAGAAAGGATGAAATTTCAATTTCGAAAGACGAGAAAAGGAAAAAAATAAAACAATTCGACTTGATTTAAAGAAAAAAATGAAATTCCCAAATAGAAAAAGTTTCCTTTTTCTTCTTCGTGGTGTTTTTATAGGTGTATATGTGAGAAGAATTGCGTGTGCGTTTTAAAAAATACGAAAGAGAAAAATAAATATATGCAGATACATTATTCTTTTGAAGCGGTGTTCACAAAATCTTATAATCTCGGTGAAATTGTTAATTTAATTGAGTAGAATTGAAGTAAAGTTGTAGATGAGTAGCAATAGGGAAAGTAAAGGGCGAAAAAGCAAGCGTTTGGGACGTCTAGACTGTAAATAATACTTAATATCTTTGATGCCTCTTCTTTTCGTCTTCTTTGCCCCCGTTCACGCGGATTGTTTTGATTCTATTTTATAGTAGAGTTGCTAGAAAACGAAACGTAAAAAGAAATTTAATCTTTGTTATTATAATGAAGATCATTTTGTAAATAACGAAAAGAAAAATCTGCTACAGGATGTTTAAATTATTTCGATTCGAAATAAAAAATCAGGGGGAAAGTACATTAAATTGGTATTATTTGTTTATTTGCAATGCATTTGATGTGGCTTTCAGTTCTTATAAACAAGTTATTAATAAAAAATAAATCGGTACGGCTTTTTGATGTTACCAGCGACCGAAGAGAAAACGAAATGAAGAAATCCACCCATTTGTGTAAAGCAATTTCGTTCCTTTTAAAATTAATTTCGAAACTAATTGTTTTTCCTTCACGGCGAAATCGAATGAACCGGAAATAGTTAAAAAAAGTACAACCCACACGGACGATTATTTTAACCGCAACAAAATAATTAATCACGCTTTGCCAGAAAGTGCCGGAGAATGAATTGGTATGACATTGAAATATTTTCGATGAATCAAAACTAAAAAGAATATCTACCACAACCCAGGACGTCGATGGTGATTTTTATTCTATTAAACATTTCCAAACTGATAATAATGCATCATTTAATTGGAATCGGCGATAATCATTATGATGCTCCTGCAAATGAATCGCGCAATAATAAAGCGAGAATTTTTATTTTATTTTTAAATGTTATCGAATTTTAATAGATTCCAGTACAATATTTTTTAATTTATTGGCGAGAGACTGCTTTTTTGCAATCGAAAATTGAATACTATATTATTCTGCACGAACATCTGCGATTACAATTAGGTCCTCCTCCGTGCCGACCATTTAAAATCCGTTCTCTCTATACGAACATTTATACGGTTATTAACATATTACCGGTAAATTTCACAACAACACCTGCTCTGGCCGCTTTTTATTGTTGTTATTATTGTTGCTGTTATTATTAATAGCAAGGATGTGCAGCAGGGAGGACCGAGCCGAAAAATGCATATTTGCAAATAATTTACAAATTACAAAAGATTAATTGACATGTTTATTTATTAATAAATTATCGATTTTAATAATTGATTGGTATTGATTGTTTTTTTTTTGCTGTGAGAGGCCAAAAATACAAAACGATCTCTCTGTAAAATGATACGTGTGCGATAGAGCCAAAACATGGAGAAGGACAAAACAGTTTTACGGACGCTTTACATTTAAACGTTGTTAATAAATTAGAATTTCGATTCGTCAGGGACATTTATTCAACGATAATAATGTCATATTATTTAACATTAACAATTTTACGTGCCCATTTTTTTGTGATTTAAATATAATAATATTATGATTGTGCAACTGCTGTATTATATTACACGTACAATTATTATTTTTAATTAACATTCTTCTCGTATTTGTTACTAATTGATTATTATTAATTAAACAACAGATGTGGAATTTAATAAAATGATACAATCAAATTTTACAAGGAAAACGTTTTGTATTGTTCCAAGAATAAAAATAAAACGGTGTGGTTAGAAACAAAGGGATATATACCTAAAGAAAATTATTTAAATGCATTATATGGACAGTAGTTGAAAATAGTGACTATAATAATTTTATTTTCAGCTTCTTGGTAAATGCATCATATCCATTAATATCCTGTTCGTCGTTTTACGTATTTCTAATACGAATCATACTCGTGTGTAGAATGATGAATAATGTTTTTTAATGCCAATTAAATGACAATAACATTCGTGTCCGTGAAATTTATGCTTGTATTACAAACTAATAAAGTAAAATAAGCCGTAGGACGACTGTTGAATTGAATTGAATTAACCATTTACGAAAAAATATATATTATGATGTTGATGATATAATTTTACTTTTTCTCTCGTCATTTCGAAGCTATACTTGAAATAATATCCATTCGTTGTTCATTATTTTTATTTAAGTTTACTGTTTCTTGTTGTGCTTCGTCGTGTTCATACTGTTTTTATAAATTCATTTTAAAACTGTCAGAAAGAAAGTAGAGAGAAGTAACTCTATCTAAACAGTAAAGAATACGACTGCGAAAATCTGTGTACTTACAACAACATTATTAACCGCAAAAAACAAGACGAAGAAGAAGGAATATAATTTTTTTATCTTGCATTAAACTCCAAGAACAACAGCAGGACAAAGAGAAGAAAAAAATGAAATAACAAGAAACAAAACTTCTTAGACGAGTATCGTTACTCGGTTTCGAAACTTTCTTCTTCTACATTCTGTTTCTTTTTTGTCTTCATCTTCGTCGAGTCGAAATCTAACCCAATAATTGATGTGGTTTATTAAAATGATAAATTAAAACAAATAGAATACAAAATTGAAAACAACCATTCGAGACGTTTCTTTTAAAATATTCGTCTGCTTGGTTCGTTCCTATCGAAAAATTCAATAACGCTCCGACGAAGTTTCTTGTACTCGATACATTACCGTCGACAGTTTCTCAACAAAAAAGCGAAACAATAAGAAACCGGAAATAATTGTCTTCCTCGTGTTAATAATCGAGAACAAGGAAAAACGAAGCATTTTACGAATTTTTGATTAAACTAAAAGGTTAACTGAATTAATCTTTGAGAACAATTCGTGAAGAGAAGTTTTAATCTGTACAAATTACTTTAGGAAAAAGGGGCTCGTCTTAGTTATTATTTATTATTTCTCCGCTTCATTCATTTTTTTTCGGGTTTATAACAAGATTGAAAGATTGTAAGAAGCAAGTGAAATTACTTAACGATTCTTTAATGATGCACACTTGAGAAACAGGAAAAAGAAATTGCAAGAGAACAGCTTCGCATCTTCGTGGAATTAACTGTTAGATTATATTGCAGAATTTACACAAATTGCATTAGTAATCACGTCGGTATTAATTGCTAAAAATTATAGTGTGCAATTTAACGAGATGAGGTTGGTAATTCGTTGATATTTTGTAAAATTTTGCAAATAACAATAAAAGTGGTCAATAAAAAAAATCATAAATGGCTAAAGGTAGTTTTCATGAAAATGCATGAGCTAAAATGAAGTGCGAGAAAACCAATCAATTATTGTCAATTATTAATTTTTCTATTCGCAGAGGTAAGTTTGTAATTGCATTTGCAACTATTTTTTGCTCTCTACGTTAAACAATTCAACAGCCATGGTCCGGGAATTGAAAAAGCCAAAAGTTCGTGGCGCAAAAAATAAACGTTTAAATCGCCAATGAAAAAAAAACCTGTATGATGTGCAGATTTTCGAATTTCTTTTAACGATTCATTGTCATTCTTTTTTCTTCTTTCACGTCCCATTTTAATTTACCGCTATCGATTAATCTAAATTAAGAAAAAAGTACGAAAGGAAAGAGACAAGCAATACAAATGTATTTTGTTGACATTCGTGCGATCGTTAGAAAAGGAACCGTGGCCCGATGTGGACGTCGAAAATTCGATTCCTTAATTCACGTTGGCCGATCGGCCGGTCGGTCTGCCCTAAACGGTTTTAATGTTCACGTTTAATACGTCAGTGTTTTACGTTAACTAACTACCAAACCCAGCCGAACCAACACAAAAAATAAGAAAGAAGGAAAGAAACTGGAGGAGAGATAAAGAGAGAATCTAAATAATAAATGATGATCGTTTTCACACTATATACACTAAAATTTGTTGGATCATTTATCTTGATTTTTAGTAGGTCGTCGAATGTCGGTTTGCCAATCGATCTATTTTACTACTACTACTCCCTAGCATTACTACCACTAATAAGCATTCTTAACACGTTCTTCTACGTATATTACACACACACAAAAATTGAAATTATTGTAACAGAAAAACTCTTAAATGTGATACCACCAAATTAGAAAAAAATCGAAGAGGAAATAACGTAAAAACATCGTATTTGGTTTTTGTTGTTGCTAAATTAAAGGGCACAATTGGACTAATTAAATGTAAACAATAAGCAAGATCTTGTATTAATTATTCTTTCTTTCGATTATAATAATTGCTGTTACCTCAGACAATAATAATAATAACGAAAGTTGGTAAGGTTACGAATAAACTAAATATTCATAAGCGCAAATGAGATATTTTATGGCTGATTTAAAATGAGTTTCTTTATTAGCATAAATTAATAAATTATTTAGGAGACGAATGATGGTCCGAGGGAATTTTATTACACAAGGCATTAAACCACCGATATTAAATAATTTAAATCAGACAATTTCAATTACGCTACACGTACGATGCACGAACATTCTTTTATATCATTTTCTATGAAAGATATTTTAATTACCAGGATGTTTGGGATCGCACTTTTGTAGGTAATACTAATTAATTAAACGATATAAACGCCCACGATTACGAGCATTTTCTGCTTAGAAATGCGGTGTTTGGCGATTAAAATAGTAAAATAACATGAAATGAAAGATACACGTATGTAACATAATATGAAGGTCAACCTTAATAATAATAATGATACATCTTATTAAAGATTTGCGTGCCATTTCAATTAACAGTTGGAGCGTTCTCATTTTCCTCAATTTTTTTTTACCTTAGATTTATTACTAACAATTAATAAAGAAATCTACGCAATATACCAACGTGATGTCGCAATAACATTTTACAAAATAGTTGTGCAAGATGTCAGGATTAAAAATTGAGAGAGTTGATGGTGACAAATCGTGTGTATTATAAGGAAAATTCTTGTTATATTACAACAGGACAGTGGACTAGAAAGAAAAAAAAAAGGACAGAAAGAAGTCACATCGTTGTGAAGAGTCGAATACGTCGTCACAAATTGAATTTTTCTCGTTGATGATGAATTTCGCATGAGACGTTTGCATAATTCATTGGGCGGAATTCTGGTGTGAATTTATATTAAAAAAGGATAGAAGAATTTCTCTACATGTAAAAAAGGTTAAAAATCTCGAAGGAATCTTGTTAGAGCTACAGATGACCTTTTTGAGCATACCTTAATAACAAAATAAATCCATCAACCTTCTTTTATTATTTTGTTTATATTTCACATTTAACATTTGCAAATTACTCGATTCGTGTCATTTGCCGTTGTTATCGTGAATTTTTCGCAATTTAAAACCGTAAAAAGAAACAAAGCGAAAACATTATTTTCTGCATAAAGAGAGACGGCATATTTGTCAAGAATCATGTCGCAGGTGCGATGGTAATACATCGTCGGTACGTTGTTGCATTCAATTTAAGAGTATATCTTCGAGGTACACGCATGTAACTGAATTGCAAACTTCGATATGCTCTTGCAGCGAGAACTAGAAATAATTTTACGACCTTTTCGCTTAATCTGTTGTAAGTAATAAATAAAAGAGAATGCTTTATGGAATTCCTTTAATTTACTGCAATGGAAATCCGTCAAAAACAATGACCAAGTAATAACAAGCGTAATAAGGATGATAAGGGGCTTTCTACAATAGACAAGCCGATTATTTTCAACAGCGTTAAATCGACGAAACCATAAAAACGGTTTCAAATATACTAGAACAAATCTTTGAAAATGTTTCTTCCATACAACTTCTCATTTCATCACATTTCTAATCAAATAGCTTAATTTTTTTTTCTGAAAGAGCAGAAAGCCAGAAAAAAGAACATAAACCATCGACATTATTATGTAAAGGGATAATAAATTAATAGCGTTAAGAGAAAAGGAGGAAGTTACGTAAAAGGGAAATATATACTTTACATTGTTATAAATACAAAAAGAGGTGGTAATAAATTAATGTTATTATTATTATAAGCATCAGTGGTACCATCGTAATCTCTATTTATGCATCTGATAATAGTAATAAAAGATGAGAACGAAGGACGGCGTGTGGGTGAAAATTGATACGCCCTTATAGACACACACCTCTATCCTCCCGATCAATTCCATGCATTTTATTATTGAGCAGAAAATCGAAAGAAAAAAAAACGGATTTTATACGGTGAAAACGATAAAAATATCCAATAAATCTATCATTTTAATTATGTAGCACAATATTACTTCTTAAAAGTTTTTTAGGCTGTACTTTAAACATTCCCATAAACGTTTCACGATGGACTTAAATACCAGCTTTCTAAAAAAACATTCTTATTATTTCCAGTTGCTAATAAAAGGAAAAACACCGTGAACAGATTGGAAAGGTGTTCGTGTTATCTGAATGAAATTATAGTTGTTAATAGAAGGATACTTTTTAAAGGACGTCCGCCTGTTGCATTTGACTTATTGTTACTAAAAAGGAACTTATTGCCATTGTTTCGAATTGCATTTTATAGTAGTTACATTAAATTTTAACTAAAGCACAGGACGAAAAAGAGCTGCAATCATTTATGTTTAAATATGTTGACAGTGATTTCTTTTGATAAAGAAAATCTAACCGGATTTAATTTATTCTACTTTAGTCAGATAAAAATTTGATTGCTTAGCATAATGTAGTTGTTAATGGAACTGAAAACATTTATTTCTCCCTAGCAATAGACACACAATTACATTAATGTAAATCAACGACTGGCTATGACTGTTTACTGCGTGCTAATTAACATTTTACCGAATGAAAATAATTAAGCATAATGATAAAAAGCGAAAATGGAAAAGAAAGAAAGGTCCTAATAAATGGAAAGTAATGGTTTTGAAAAGGCAGGTGCGTATATACTTTTCCATGCGAAAACACAAAATTATTCACATTTGATATGCAAATTTTGGTTTCGCATTTACGAAGAAGAACCGGTCGTCTTCTCCTTGATAATAAATATCTGACTTTCTTGCCGTAAAAACATGTATTTCATGGGACTTTAATACATCGCTTCTCTTCGGTTATATAACGATAACGTTGATAACAATTGAAAGTAACGATTTGAAAAATTAAGAAGCTTTCCGTTGCGATCCTTTTATTATCATTATCATTCCTCTTGCTGGAGGACAGTGAGATAGAGACACGTATTAATTTCATCTCGCCGAAAACTCGTAATGAAAACTTATAAAGAGTGCATAAATCGTTGGCAAAAGTTAATTCCATAATTTACATCAAAGCGGATGCAAAAAGTTTTTGCCCCGGTGCACGTTCCCGGTTCAGTTCGCGTACTGCACGGTTCTTCTTGTTCCATTCGTATAGACCACTATTATTATTACTATAAAAGAGGCAGTAGTTGCGGCAGCGGAGTCGCTTCGTTACTATACACACTCTCCCTCGATATTAAAATCCCCGGATTCATACTGGTGTAATTCCTTTTCCATTTTCCAAATGTAATATCGTGCCCACAATAAAACCTGCAAGTAGTGTTGCCCCGTCGTTGCCGTCGTCGTAGTCGTTGTCGCACTTGTAATGAACAAAAGTCAGTAAGTAACATGGTTAATTATGCATTGCAGAATGGTATCCAGCACCAGTAGCAGACCAGATTAGATTACAGAAATTTATACGTGCGATAATGTTGTCGGCGCCACGCTCTAAACTATTTTTTCCCCTCGTCTTGTTTTATCATCTATTTCGTTTTTACTCTCTCCTCTCCTGCAAATATGTCTAATTAATTAACTTAGTAGCCAGAAGAACGTAATGGGGATTCCTTGTTCATTTCATTCTATAATTCGTATTATAAACATGCTGTTTTCGTCGATTTCGATTATACACTAAAATTAAGTTAATTCGAATACAAACAGCGACTGTATGTCTCTAAAGTAGTTGTTTCATTGTAACCATTAGAATTTTTATAGGCAATTAATTAACCGATAACTTTCTACTTTGATTCGTTCAATCGATTAATTATGATAAATAAGATTAGATTTTAATTAATAAAATGTCTTTTTTTTCATAAAACAAAATAGACAGGTACACGGTTTAATATTAAATTTTGTGCCTTGTAAAACAACGTAAAGCACCACAAGCATTTATAATAATAATAATAATTGCGCAACTATTTCTGGAATTTCCTTATTACAAACTGTTATAATAGTTAATAATTTTATTGAATTTCTTACCTTGAGTTCAGTTTTGTTTTGTATTACTGTATCTCGATCAAATAGTGGCACTAGGTACGTTATCGATTATAATAATTAATTAAATTTCTATCTATACTACAAGTATTCCGAAAGTTATCGAAACGTGTTCATTTTCTTTGGAGTACATTTTAAATTAATAACTTCGTATAAGTTGTACCGTGCGCTCAAAACAACACCAAGATTCCAATTATTTTAAGCGTATCAATAAACGATGATTATTTTTGCTCCTAGGTTGGTAAATATACATGCCAAATAGGAATCACGAAATAATTTAAATGCCAGTTGTTGAACAAAACTGAAATTCAAAGCTATACAGTATCGAGGAGTTCAATTTTATTTGCTTGCACGTTACATACGAACGCAAGTAGGTCAGCGGTTCCAAACTTTTACCTTTACCGATGAACGAAAAGGAACTTTGGTCCTTTTGTAAATACCAAAGTATCTCTTTTGCAAAATTCTGTCTTCCGAAACTCTTTAATACGTCTGCAGATAGTTTCTTGCAAAATTTCCTTGAAGATGCCCAATTTATGTAATAATTTTTCGTAAACATCTTCTCGTACATCTTCTGCGAGGATACGTGCATAAACAATGATATCATTTTGTAAATAGCGGCCACTTTATGAAACGTTACGGATTCAAAGAGCTTCGGGCGATATCGTGTCACATTTAAATGCGGTACCAACAACACACCGGAGAACTTTGAATCCGACCGCTAAAGAACTAATTAATTTATGTGCCTCGTACGGAACAAAATGAATTTTATTACGTTTGATACGAGCGGTTCCGGTATACTAAGTAATGAACGTAAGAATAAATAAATGTACTACGCCTTAAATATAATCTTATTCTAAACGAACAGAATTGAATGAACGTTTATTAGGTAATAGACTAATGCAAAAAAGAAATAGAAAGGAAAAAAGGATGAAAAGGACAAAGAGAATTACCATTGCCGTCATCATCGTCTATTGCTTCTTCTCTTTGATGTGAAACTTTAATCTATATAAATAGAAAATGAAGCGAAAGAAGATGAGGAAAAAGAGAAATGAACATGATGAGGAATAGGAAGAAGAAAACATTATGGGTATTACTTATCCAATTCTTTCATCCGTAGAGGAATTAAATAAATAGCGTCCCAGATGGAAAAATGGTTCGTAATACTTGTTTCTCGAAGTAAATTCGCATGTCCGCTTTATATGGGGAGGAGAGGAAGAAAAAAGAAGAAAACTGGGAGTATGCCCACCACGCAAAAACACAATCTGTCAACGAGGCAGACATAACATAACACAAGAGAACTCACACACACACACACACACCGACCAGAAAGCTGGCGAACCGTGTAAATGTTTTCTCTATGTATTTATTATATTTATATTTTCCTATTTTCTTCGTACGTTCCTGTCCTTCTTCTTTTTCCGCAATTCCTTTTTTCATTCTTTGCCGTTCGTTTCTTTTCTCTCGTGCAATATGAAAAACGTTTATGTATTTCTAGACTTTTTGTCGTTATTGTTGCCTCAGTGTTTGGCAAATAGTTCCTCCTTGTCCACTCTCGTACATGTTGCACTAATTGCATTCTTTATATTTCCATCGTCATTACACACATTAATCACGTGCAATTGCTTTCGCGCCGCTTGCAATTTATTTCGACGTGGGAAAAAAGGGACATTCTTTATTTGGGTGAACTTTTATAATTGTTTTAGTCGTTTGGAAATAATTAAATTTACATTTGCAGTGATTATCATTGGAGGTAGCCTCTTCAATTAAATGTATTTTCATGCCATAAATATATCGCGTGCAGAACTAAAAACTCAAGTCTTCGAATTGTTATTATAAACTCCACCTGTTCAGAAGACGAGTATAAATACCCTCATTGGAATTGACTAATATGTAAATGATTAAATGCAGTCGCTAAAGAAAATCATGTAACACATTTACCGCGTTAATTCCTCAACCGATGGCCTTTTTGTATTAAAATTTATTCGTGTTCGACACGCATTAATGTTAACAACTCCTTCTCTTCATTATCATTCCGCTCTTTTTCCGAGCGCTTCCACTTCTTCTTTGTTTGTTTTGCTTAAATTAAAGCCAAACTGAAATTAATGAGAATGTCGAATTTAAATTGTCTCTACCATAAAAGACCAAGGAGGAATTATTTAAGGTTAATGCTTTAACGAACGAAATGTCGAAGGAATTCTCTTATTTTATTTTATTTAATTTCGAAATATGCAAATTTTAATTTAATGGATGCAATGGACGTCGATATTTTATTGTTGATGTTACCTGTTCGTTGAAAACGTTTCTTATTCTGTTCGAAAAGAAAAAGAATCACAAATGTATTTCTCACAGTACGTATAACTAACTGATTAAAATTGCATTTGGAAAACTTAAAACCATTTTTTAAAGCGACAATATAAATTGAACCACTCAAAGAACTCCACATAATGATAGGCCATAATCATACATTTCTCGACGAATCTTACATGACAGCCAACAATCATCATTTGACTTAATAATTGTTAAAGTACGTGCGAGTATAATCAATAAAACGTGTGTGGATAAAAGGGAGAGAAAAAGAAAACATAGAAGCAGCATCCGTTTCAATTCATCTTATCCACTTATTATTATTAGAATAATTTTATCATTAAATAAACGATAAAAAAAAACAATCAATTTAAATCTAATTTTCTATCATATCACGGATATGAAAAAAGGTCTAACACTAAAGCAAAAGAAGAAGAAGGAGAAATAGGGAAAATGATTCAACTGCCACGGTCTAGATTTAGATCTAATCCAAACGGAGAAAAAGACGTAAGGAAAATGGGAACGTCTTCTCCTTCGCTTAATAAATTCAATCAGAAACCGGTTTATATAATTTTTTTCTTCTTATGTGATACGCACATATAAATCTACTCACCTTGACTAATTTTATTCTCTCACATTTAAATCAAATGGAATTTCCATAAATAAACAAAGGACATAAATATCTAACCCAAAAAAGCTTTCAGTAGTTAATTTTTCTTTTAAATTAATCAAATAGAAAGTTCTTGCTGTACGCGTCATCTCAAAAACCGTGAATCATTTTTAACTCAGATTTTTTATCGGTTTTTCCTATAGTACTGAAAGATTTATTTCAAAGAAGTAAACTGCAAAAGATTTAAGATTTTGGTTCCAATGAATGGTGTAATAGTTGCGACAGTCTCAAAAAAAGAGTAAAGTGAAAGAAACAAAGGGAAAAAGTAGTTTTAACCCACTATTTTATTCACATCTATTAAACGTTACGTTAATAGATTAATGGTTTTAGATAATAAGTGACATTACTTTTGTACCTAATACGTCGTACAAGGGAAGTTTCCTTCTTTATTAGATTAGATATTAGTTACAAAACCGGGATAATGCCATTAGTGTTACACGGAGTCAACTATCGAGTACAAAGCAGAAAGAAAAATAAAATAAAGACGAGGATGGAAAGAAAATCGAAAAACTTGATTTACTGCTGTCTACATGGATAAAGAAGAATCGTTTGTTTCGTTCTGGTTATGATTCATGCATCTAACATTTCTCTATGAAATTAAATTTAATTATTGAATTAATCTTTTTATTTAATCATTATTTTTAATTTAAAAAAATTGTACATATTCCGTTATGCAATTCCATTTCAACTCTCTGTACTTTGTGTTTTTAATTTAATTAGTTAATAAAAATCACGTATCTGCAACTGGCATTGAAATACTACGCGTAATATGAAAAAGTATTAATAAGTCGCCTTCTTATTTCATTATTGCTGAATATAGCCGATAGTTACAAGTTTTAATTGGTTTTATTTAATTTTTTCGCCGCTCTTTGCTGTTGAAGATTTCAAAAGAATCATAAACGTTTTACGGTCGACGAAGAATAAATAATAAATTTTAAGAGGACAATGCGATCAAATAAATAAAATTGTAACGTGAAACATTTAATGCCATTGATCAATACGAAACTCTCCATCTCGTTTGCTCTCGCGCTTTTAGTTTCGCGTTTGGCTCTTTGATTTCGCCATAAACCGGTTTATTCATTCGACAATATATCATAACAATCAAGTCTACGATTTCGGATTAAGCAATTATTGCCTAATCATTAGAAATGAAAAAGTATATGCAGGGAAAGAGAATAATTAAATGTAACGGTGCCAATTTCACTTTCGCAGGATGTCTACCGCCGATACTAATTATACAACGATATTTCTCGTCATATTAATCGATATATGTGTATAAGAGCTACGTCTATGCCACTATAATCATTAATATTTCGCACAAACTTAATGGCCAGATTGTGTTAACTTTAACAATGACGTACACCTGTAAGTTAAGGCCAAGTTGTGTACGCGATGCTTGTAAATGATACAATTTAACATCGGAATATAGTAATAATAATAGTAACTGTTATTATTAGAACGTCCTATATAAGCTTTCGTAAATCGAACATTGATATAGAAATTATTACAATAACCCTTTGGCTACCTTCCAACTACACTATTTCGTTTCTAAGGGAATAACAGCAAGAAAAAATCAAATAAAGGGTGCATGTTGTAAAGTGAAGGGTGCATATTAATAATTGGATGTAACTCGAAACACCCTCTCTTTAAGTTGAATGAAAAAACCCCACTCCGTCCCCTTTTTCCAAAAAACAAATCTTGCCACTTTTAATTAGGCCAACGACTTCTAAACCTCGAAGCCGAAAAGAAAACAAGTTTCGAGCGAATCCTTCCCAAACAAATCCGGTTCCCTAATTGGTTCATATTAATTAATTCTAAGCGTTAATATCATGATTAGCATAACTCACAAGTCGTTCCTTCTGCTTTTCTTTTCCTTATAAACTCATTGGGAATCGTTTTCAATAGTCATTAACGTCGTCGTCGTGTGACATCAAGCAATACATCAAAACCGTGGAGGCCAAAGAGGAAAAAAAAGGATAAACGCGAAAGAAAGACCGAAAACTCATTATTATACGGCGAAATTTGCCAATACTGAAATTTACCTTTGACATTTTATCTATCGCTAACAAATTATTGGCAATAAATTATTGCTGTTGTTGTTCGATAAGGGAGAAACGATTTTTTGAAGGGAGGAAACTGTAAAGCAACTTGAAGATCGTCGCTGCAGGCAATTAAAATTTGAACAAAACTTTTGTCGTTTTATTACAAATATGCATTTGGTTTTTTTCCTATTTCTCCATTGTTAGATAATAATTAACTAAAATTGGGGTGAACGAAAGGAAACCGAGAGAAAAGTCTAAAATGACAAAAACTAAAACATAATAAGTTAAGATAAGAGAGCGTAAAGAATGGGAATACAAAAAGCAAACCTCAAAATGGTATGATAAGGGCAAGATGATGATGATGAAGAAAGAAAATAAAATAAGGACGAAAAAGGAAGATCGCATAAGAGAAAGTTTCCTTTTTTCTTCACCTTAATTTTTAAGCATTTGACAGTGAAAACGGTGGTTGTTGAAGAGTAACAACCGAACACCCTTCGTGATCGTCTATTCGCTCTTTTGCCAAACGACAAGGCAACAAGCAATAGAAGCAAGCAGCACCGGCGGCTGTAACAACAACAGCAGCAGCAGCAGCAGCAGGAGCACGAAGAGAGATGTATACGAATGAGCGAACGAACGAAGAGAAACCCCTCTACGAGAATTTCAGTACGAGGTCGAGCAAGGTAGCTAGAAATGATAGCGCGAGTTCAGTAAAGCTATGGCCACGTTAACGTGCATGTCGTCCGCGTTTTGAACACTGAAAACGCGCACATACACACCACGATCCTATATATTTATTTTTCGCAATAATCTCCACGGAACGTCATTAAGAAAAAGTTCGGTTACTTAATTGATCGAGATTTTTTAATTGCTTTCGCAACACAAACATAAATGACTTAAATATTTTTTGCAAGTGCAAGTGTTGTTATTATTAGATTTGCAGTTATTTATTTTTTTCAATTACGCAATAAACGCACTTTGCAATTTTTGCTGGTTTTGCGCCCCCTGCGAAATAAGGACAAACTTGATCGATATCAGGATTACTAAACTGTCAATATTTAATTAAAATAAACGACACGGTGCATGTTATAAATAATTAATAAATAACGAACTTAATGTTTGGGTATCTGTGCTAAATTAATTAACTAATCAAACGGGGAATTAATACCGCTTTCCGTTACGTGTTTATGATAAATTTCGATAAAAGTAAGATGATATTGGCAAGATAATAAAATTCACGTTAAATAATATTACAGGTGTTTACATAATATTTTCTTTTTCCGTTCTTTCATGCTGAACTTTAAATAACTTGGGAGGTGATATTTCCCTATTGATGTACACGTACGCTTAAAGTATATGTAAAAACAAGTTTGAATATCAAGGAGAGAGAGAGAGAGAGAGAAAAAAAAATAGGTAAAGCGAAAATAAACGAAAATTAAATAAAAGTTGTGCTTGTGCTATGTGCGACTTGGTTCACATATAAATATATTTCCTTTCCTGCTCGCCCTCATCGGCCCTACCGACCAGGCAACAAAAGGATAAAATATACGAGGATTTTAAAATTACGTTAAAATTATACAGTTTTTGGGTGTACATGTTGTAGAATAGAAGAAGCAAAAAGTTTATTCGGCAAAAAGGATAAAAATAAAATACTAACAACTAGCTGTGTTATTTATTGATATTAATGTTGTTTAAATTGCATTATGAAATAGAGTTTCAGGTGTTTAACTAAGCTGGCAGTGTTTATTAAAGAAATATTTCCGTGTTTTCAATTTTCTTTTTAGATAAAGGACCAAAGGTAACCGGTGATAAAGTTCATGAAAGAAGGATAATGTATACGGGAAGCATTAAGTGAACAATAAACTATACCGTCGATAATTAAACGAGGGCCGATAAGATGCAACTGAAACCGCTGAAACCGTACTGAATTCGAGTGCGTCGTTTTCGTTTCGCATTTTAACGTTTTCATCGCGCTTTACCACTTTTATCTTATAAATGTGTCAGTGTGTGAGAGTGGCCGATTGGCCGAGAAATGTGAATAGTTGGTGAATTAACATGACCATCTCGATGGGTATTGTTTGGCTACTTGTGGCTCTATCTTATGCCATTATACCACAAGTATCGCCGGGATTCGGCAATGTCGACGACATGTCATCGCCAAACGAATTGGATCGACCAAGTAAGCTTGAGAAAAGAAAATATTATATTAATTTTTCATCTACGATCCTTCATTATAGCACGATATAAATATAACGGTATTACAGTGGAAATAATCTATATATAAAAAAGAGGAAAATACGAAAGAAAAGAAGCTCGAGACTCTAATAATAATGTAATAAAGAACAGTTCGACCCCTTGAGCTAACTTTGATGAAAATGCGGAAACATTTTCACATACAATTGGACACGATCAAAACACTTTTATACGAATAAGGAAAGAAAGAATCAGGGAGAATGAGAGAGAAAGAGAGAGAAGGAGAAAGGGTGAAGAATGGTGAACTCAGTAAAAATGGGGGAAGAAAGCGATGTAACATAATCGTTCGAGCTATCTAATAATATCCACTATAAATAAATTATCGGTAGGGTTAACTAGCAATAGTTATAGCCGACTACGCAACAATATTGTTATTTCCACATAATTATCTTTTAATAACGATATCCTCATCAAAATTCATTCGATTATAGCCACGATACTTACCATATATATTACACTAGAAACTAGAATTGTATAAGGAATGGATGCGCAACAATCAATTCGCAATTTGGATTTCTAGCAAAATTCTTTATTACCTTCATTATTTATCCAACATTTCGTTTGCTACAGTTAATCATTAGCAAGCATTCTATTCCAATGCAATTTCTACAAATATTTACTCGTTCAATTATGGAAGATAGTGATAGAGCCATTAGAAGGATACACTCTCTCCCGATTTTTCTTCTTCGTCTTCTTAACTGGTAATCTTTAACATGTTTAGCTCATGATGAATTATTGGTTACCATAAATTTGTGGCCTTATAATTCGAAATTAATTATCCACAGAAAACACACATGAAACCGCTTATTAAAATGCGGTACGTAATAATTATCTTGAACGTTGGTGGTCCACTAATTAATTCTTTCCTCAAAAATTAAGTTTATTAGGAAGAAGCAAAAAAAAGATGGACATTGCTCGAACCAAAATTCTTTTCAGTCTATCAGAATTCGAAAGAGTTGTTTGAAAAATCTTTTAAACAGCGCCGAAGGAAAAGAGATATAAGAAAAGAAACGCACGTTAGAAAAGATTCCAAGTTTTTCCATCGTATTCGCCAACCACTTCTTCCATCGCCCCGATAATCCCAAACGAATCTTTCTTTGTATATTGTCAGTGAGAAAAATAGAAATCTCTTTCTCTCGCCCTTTCGCTTCCGCACACGTTCTTCGACAAAGATAGATATTAGATTATTCCTCACTTACTGATTTATATTCTTCGATTTAGATTATAATAAAGGGGGAAGTGAAAATAATAAGTGAAAAGGGCAAGGAATAGAGTGAAGGTTGGATTTGATATGATGGGATTTGAGAAAACAAAAAAGAATAATAAAAACTGAAATATGAACGTGTGAGAAAGATTCGAAAAATCGAAATATAATATAATAAGAGCAAAGATTTTAAAATCAGCAGCTTTCGTATTTCTATATTTTTTCATTGGCTTTTTGCACAATAATCCATCATTCAAGGCTTCGACGTTAAGTCAACACCAAAGACTAAAAGAAGAAAAGAGAGAAAAATCGGTTTCTTTAAATAGGTCTTATTATTACACGTATTGGTTGGAAACGCGTGATTGATTTTGATGTATCGCATGACAAACACGATGGCAAAGTTTTTTTTTTTTCGAATTAAATTAATATTCATGAAGAAAATTATAAACCAGAACTCGCGTTCAATATATAAATCGGATATGTTAATCAAAGAATCGTCTAAAATAATTTATAATTTTCTCTTTGAGATAGACTCTTCCACCATAAGGATTGCATGTAAACACACATTGAATAAATTGAAGAGGAACACGTGTAACTTGTCACGGTGCTATTGTAAGACCAGTTTTTTTTACTGCTAATCTTGAAGTTATAAATTGAATCTAATAAAAGACGTATACAATTAAAGTTCCCAATCGTA
This sequence comes from Hololepta plana, assembly GCA_963695495.1. Lineage (NCBI taxonomy): Eukaryota > Metazoa > Arthropoda > Insecta > Coleoptera > Histeridae > Hololepta > Hololepta plana. The sequence continues at coordinate 7,505,994 of OY968833.1, forward strand.
ATATTAATTGTTTACATTCGCTACGTTTATTTTATTTCTTATAAATGGTAAAGACCCTCAGCAAACCAAAAGAAAACGATAAATCGATACGTCCTTTGAAAATTATTTCTTATATTTATGAAATATTTATAAGAAACTTGTCATTCGTTAAGAGGTAACGGATTGTTCTCTGCAGACTTTAAAGTTTCTTATTAAATTTCTTTTTACTGGAGCAAGTCGTATCGGAGTAAACTGGAAGTCGAATTATTTGCAAATAATCAATTTGTCTCGATTATTATTCTTGCACAAAAGTTAATTAATTTTCTAATAAGCATCATTACATTTTTTTTGTCAACTCAAATAACTTGTTTGTCCTTCTGCGACGCCACGAATTTTAATCAGTATATTTTTATAAAACAGAAAATCCTAAAGAAGGAAAAATGATGAAGAGCGGATGATATTAATTTACATATGTATAACAGATTTTTAACCGATAAATTTGTAAAAGAGAGGAAAAAAGAACACCAAGTTAAGCAGAGAGTTTAAAAGAATGTAAATAAATATATTAAGTGTTTATAAAAGAGTGTAAAAGAAGTTTAGGCGCTGTTGTACTCGCTTTGAGGTTCATCCACATCTATATTTTACATCGCTTCACCTTAAATTCATATTGAGTCCCCTTTACTCCTAACACTTTTTTTCGAAAAGTTTCTATCTTTTTACGTTTATCCATTCGTTCCTCGGATTCCTCTTCATTCTTTCCCATTTCGATGGAATTTCTAACGTATATAAATTAGGGCGCCCCGCGTTTACTTATGGCTCACTTTTCATCCTTAATAACACACCATCCAAATTATACACCAGAAGATGAAGAAGCAGCCTTCACGCGCTTTTTTCTTACCTATGACGTTTATAACGGCATTGTTATTCTAATTCTTTTGATTATACTTTATGGATGTAAACAACAATGTATAATCTTATACGAGACGGTCGTCGCTTTATTCTCAAATTCACTCTTCCAACATTTTCTATTTGGTTTCAGTTTTATTATCTAATTAAAATCATATAAAATTGTTTAATACAATTTTTATACGAATAAAAATCTAATTAAACGTTAATTTGTATTAAATAGTTGTTCGTGTGCGTAAATTATCAACGACAAACGTTAGTGTTGAAGCTTTTAGATGATGGTTATAAAATAAAATGTACGGGGGAAATCTGAAAATCGTGAAAAGTATTATAATAAGGCGCTCTCACACAAACATGGTAATCACCCACAAACTGTTGGGCGTTGCTTCTACTGAGCTTTGAGCATAGAAAAAAGATTCAGACAAATGTTTGGGTTTAATCGAAGAAATGAATGGTTTAATTTTAGGCCATCGCTCGTACATTGGCTTCATTAAAATGTAATTGCTTTTTATACGCGATCGTAAATAATATTTTAATAATTGCAATTAAGCCATAAATTAAGATCAAATAACGGATAATCGATTGCATAATATGCAATAGCGATATTTAAGGGAATGTTTACGTGCCTCAAATTGGGTACAACAATGAGGCAAGGTACGGCATGCTATGTCATGTAGGATTTCCAATGAAAATTATTATGAAATAATAAATTTTAATTTATTTAAAATATATATTATCGATATCTATATCCGGTATTTCACGCATATATTTCGCGAGATTATTATTTACATGTAACGAAGATAATATAAAATGATATAACAAACTGTGCCAGCGTGTGAGTTGCATAATACAGTGTGACAACAAGAAACTAGTTTGAATTCAGCTCAATTATTCCGCTTTCGTATAAACGGTTATAAACACCGTCTCTTGCCATCTTCTACGTTTTACTGGCACTAATAAATACCGCTCATAGTAGAAACGTCAATATTAATATAACATTTGTTGTATTATGTGAAGAGGTGTTGATGATGACGATGATGGTATGGAACGAGAAAGACAGTGAAGGAAAAAAAAAACATTTAAAGCCTTGTCCAACATTCTTAGCCGTTTTCATCTTCATTCTTTTTTTCGACATCACCTACCGTAAAAGAAGGTGTAAGGTTAACAACACTAAGAAACCTTCAATAACTTACTTATGTAAATAAATTGAGATATATCCCAAAAAGACATCATAAAAAGATATTGTCGGTGACCAATTCTTTGTGCTGCTGTTGCTCCCTCTTTCTTTAACAATCGGTTTAGAGGTTTGAAATAACAAAAAAAAATATGAAGAGTGGCCGGAAAAAAAGGAGAGTAATAGAAGATGATCTGGGGATAAGTGTATAGTTGTTTGTACGCTTGTAATAAGCAGTCACTGGTATTTAGCGTAAACGTTTGAAGATCGCTCCCCAGTTTTTTGCCTTCTTCATCTGCGTTTGTTGGTCTCTTTCTTATCCATACGTATCTTTAACACACTCACACGCATGTTTAAAGACAATGATGATGATGATGATGATGAAGACGACCATCATCATCAACTTGATGAAATGGTTGGAAAAGGATTTTTATTAAAGCCTAACGTTGAAACACTTGAAACTTTTACGCTACGACCACCCCCGAAAGAGGAAACAAGAAAAAATAAACAGAAGTGGAAGAAATCGATTAGTTCGCATGACGTTGCTATTTATTTTTATATACCTTGCCCCATCGAATTGAATGGGATAAAGAACCCTTTTTTCATTATTATTACCATCTACGCCATTACATCAATTACAAATGTTCTGCTTGTAAATATAAATTGATTGCATTAAGCCGTAATGCAAAACGTAGCAAAAAGGAAGATTTTTTCTTGATCGGATCGCTTAATATTTCTCACGAAATTCGTATTAAATTCAATGTAGAGAACAATAAGAATTAATTAAAAGGCTGCTAGCAGATTAAAAACAGTTTATTAAATAATCTATTTCACCTTCACGGTTTTGCTATAATTTGATTTTTCTTTTTAATACGAGAAGATCCGTTGTCGTGCGTTGGTTTGGATCGGAATTCGTTTATTCCGTTATGAAGATGTTATAAATATGAAGAAATCCGATTATAAATGCAAATGTGTTGTCGCATATTATTACTAATAAAATATTCGTTTTTTTTTCTCTTCTGTAGAAACGACGCCAGCCATTTTCAACGTCTAATTCGATTCTCGAATCGTTCTTCAATTTCTTTTGCCATAATAGACGGCATCGCTGTCTTATAATTGATTCGATACCGATGAAATATGATCTAATAAAATTTTATTATCCAGATTACATGAGAGTTAACATTAAAGAATTGATTCACTTGCAAAAGAAAGTAAAAAGAGGAATTCTGCGATACGAAATGATTCTTTCATTCATTACAATCGCTTAAGCTTAATTTCAACTTTTTGTTCGTGTTCAAAGAAACGAGGAAAAGATCTTTATTAAAGAGTTTTACTACCTTAATATGCACCTGCTACTTTACCTTTACTAATAAATTGAATGGGTTCTGAGGAAGGAATAGAGAAGAGAAACATGCTCAATTACAAAAAAAATAGAATAAAAGAATGTTCCTCATTATTTTACGGTATTCGAATCTTTTCTTTCTACATTTGTTTAATTATTTTAATTACTAATACCTAATAATTGGGAATTTAAATAATTAAAAGAGAAAAGAAGGAAGTTAATAAAACCAGGCTGAAGGTAATGTTTATGGCATTTTTTATCTCGCAAAACGAAACAAATTGAAGGAAATTAGTTTTATTGCTTTTTAGTTTGTCATCATTTTCCCATTCGAACGAAAGTTATATGCTACAAAGCGGTATTTAAAGATTTGGAGGACCAATGCAGTATATTAATAAAATTACAATAACACCTTTCATGCAATATATTAAATACAGTTAGAAAATCCTTAATAGACAATTATCTATTTTTATTAAGCTCAATTCAATAATCGTTAATGGTTTCTTTTAAAGCTGTGTTTGTGTGTTAATTAAAGTTGATTTTTAATTAAACAATTACCGATTTTAATTGAAAGAATCTTCATTTTCTAATAGGATAATTTGAAAGGCATAGTGACTAGACAAACGTCTGTGACATTCCTTTTCTGTTATTAAGAGGACATTTGCTGAAACGGTTATATTTATTAATAGAAAATTTATTACGAAATTAATATTTAATGGAATTATGTAATGCAGTATTCATACGATCAATAATTTATTGACTATTATTGAAAGTGGTTGTATCTAAATTGCATCTTGGCGAGAACAGAGAACAAAAAAAGCAATCTACGTTGATTTCAGATTATCGCATATAACGATAACATCTTGTGAATAAATATTTCAATTCCGATTTTCATGTAATATTTGCATTTATTCATTTTATTTTTACATAATGGTGGCTTTCCATTCGAAAGAATAAATAATTGCTCACACTCGATTTAATAATAATCATTATTATTAAACTGCGTATTCAAACGCGAAAAAAGCAGATAAATAATTATCTAACATTACTTAAAGGCATAAAGTAATGATCAATTACGTGAAGGCCGTACATGGTGTTGCGAAATTGTTGGAATTTATACGACGTAATGCTAGTGAAAAGGACAATATTTTTTTAAATTCATATTACTACTATCATTAATATGAATAAATATCTTAATTCGCAAACTCAATTAACGTGCGCAATTTAAACGAAATCCATCACGACGTCAGTTAGTTGGTATGTGTAAAATTTTAATATTAATAGATTGCGAAAAGTTTTGATTTATTTATAAATGGTACACGAGAAGGATTCCCTCGTTTGCCCATTTTATAATGAAATTTTAAAATTTGAAATGCACGAGCAAAAAGAATCAATTTGCTAAATTTATTTTAAATAATTTTGATTGATTATTTACCACGTTCCACTTAGTTTCGTTCATCTTTTTTCTGCACTCTCGTTAATTAACAACGAATATAAAACAACCAGAAACAGTTTTGACGCTATCGTAGCAATCCCTCTAATTGATTCCAATTAATTTGCATGATCGAATATTTCTGCGTTATTTCTATTTAAATGCTTGCTGATTGTATTTTACACGATGGAATGAATATATATGTACTCGCGTATGTATATGTTGTTGGTTAATCCATACACAAACACATATACATCATATTTAGTTAGCAGTAAGGATTGTGGTACGAACGTGATGGTGCCACATGACTGCGGTAACGTTGCAGTGTTTTCCATTTACATTTTCTGTATAAATGCCATCATCATTTTTCTACGTTATTTCGTAAATATATCCTTTTGTCAACGGGTATCCTTTTACTTGCAGAATCCACCTCTATACATTGACAAACAAACGAAAGAAAAAAAATGCATATATGTTTGCAAAACATACGCAAAAAAAACAAATTGGCTATCGTTGATACTAAAGAGACAGGGAAACGGAAAGAAATAAAGAAACTTTCTTTCAATTTCCTTCAGTCCGATTTTTATTGAATACCGTATCGTTATATTTCTTTTAACGTATGCAAAACTTTCGTCTTCCTGCTCAATTCCGACCCAGCGCAAGCACTAAACTTTATTAAATCGGCAAAACTTTTGTTTGCAAAATACACTTAATTAAAATCAACAGAGAGAAAGAAATTATATCAATTGAAATTATTAAAGCGTTTTAGAAACGCAATACATTTTCTTAAACGCATAAATTCCATTCCTAATGCTAAAGTTCAAATGCAGCAAAAGGAATGGCGCGAGACAGAAATTCTTCTCCTTGACGCTTTATGGGGAGATTTAATCATAATTTATTTGTTTAAATAAAGAAAAATTCATGGCGACAACTTTTAATATATTCTACGGGAAATATAAGCGAATGGTAAAACGATGATGATGAGCGAAAAGAGGAAAACATATTTTTTTACGCCATCCAACTTTCCTCTTTCCTTCCTTAATGCCTTATTAAAATTCGAGACAATTTAAAAGATTTTTTTGCACTTTTCTCTACAAAGAGAGACATTCTTTTGTCGTAAATGGAAAATGCTGAAAGTGTGGGCCGAATGAAATAAATCACAACAGGAAAAATTGTAGTTTATTAAATTTAATTAAAGGATTTTTTTTTCTTTGAAAAGTTAATTATTGGACTTTATTTTTTTTTATATAAATATTAAAACGGAACCGGAAAAAGAAGGTATTCCATAAGAGTTGTCGGAATGGAATTGACGATTTCTTTTTAAATATTTTCGAAAATTTACTGGTTATCAAATGACATATATTTATAAGAATAATTAAGAAATGAATTGATTATATTATAATTAAAAATAGGTCGCGAACTTAGTTGCAAATCTGAGATTAAATTGCGTATTGAAACGCAAAGGAAAATATAAAAATTATGTCATCTTACTTAAAGTCATGACATGATTATCAATTGCAGTTTTTTATAAAATTTAATGAACGAAATTTTATTGTAAAACCTAGTTATAGAAGTATATTGTTTCAAATTTTCTCGTATCAAATTCGTTTTGGTTTTAATGTAAATATTAAAACGAAACCGGAAAGGGAAGTTTCTAGAAAGAACGTAGAAAATGAAACAAGTATTAAGGAAGATCTTTCATTTCTTATCGTACTTCCTACCTATTACTTCATCCATAATTAATTAATATTTTTCCCTAAGCATGAACTTTAATTTAACGACTTTCAATTTATATCTGAAGTAGAGAATTGATCTCTAGTAAAAAGTGTATCTTGGTTCACTTAGAGGGTCGTTTTGAATAAAATTATGTTTAATTAATTATTTTTAAGGAACACGGTGGTACGGTTTTGTTAATCAAACATTTTACTATTTCCTTCTTCTTCTTCGTCATTCCTGAGAGAAATTAAAATTTAATTAAACGCAATTAAAGTTAATTATGTGATTAATTGCTTGATAATTATTTTTGCTTTAACTTGAAATTCATAATAATATAACCCAATTTGAAGCTTGCCGAAAGTAATTTTTCAGTTTAGAAACTTATTTCGAGCATGAAATATCATTGTCCTCGTAGTCGTAGCCATCATCAACCGCGATTATTATTAAAATGATCTCACAAGAACAAAGAGAACGAGTCGGAGGGAAATCTTTTTAAACATTGACGTCATTTCTTTGCCACAGTGATTTATTTCAAGTTGTACGATAAAAAACCAATGCAATCCCTTTACTTTTTTCATCCAAAATTTTATTAAAAGATTGCTCGTTTCATATGAAATATTGCAAAAATTTTTTCGTAGGTAGGCAGCACTTTTTTCTCGCTCCCGTCGATGACGCTTTTATTTATCAAATCCACCGCCCCTGAAAACGTCGATTTTGTTTAGTCTCCACGTATCATTTTCCTGGTTGGATATATTTTTTTCCTAATGGAAAATATGTAGCTTAATATGTCATAAACGTATCTACGGTATTTAATAAAAATAACGGCTATAAATCTTTTCCGAAACTTTATAAATCACTTTTGTTGTTGTATAATCACATGTGTGCGAAAAAGTAACTTTTTTTGGACGACGTTTTCTTTTCTACCATTATTTCCGTAAGTTCGTTGTCGTTATCGTCAAACTGAAACTGAAAAAAAAACAGGTTTTTTCATAATGAATAAAAGTTATTTATTAACAGGAACAACAAGTTGAAAGGATTCGTCCTCTCGGAGGATCCAAAGAAAAATAGAGAGATTCTATTCTTAGACAGTTTGAACCGCATATGTAGGCTTCTACTACTTTTGGTGCTTGCCAGCGAAGAATGTAACTTTGTTTTAAGTGGCGTTTAACAATATTGAAACTTTTTTTTCTACTTCTACTTTTATTTCTTCCTCATCTCCTGCTTTACTACCAGCTTCTTCTTTTGTATATAAGGGTAATATTGATTTTACTCCTTCGTCTTCGCTTTCGTTTCGACGTTTTATCACCTAATATTGTTTCCTACAAGACTTTACGCACCATTTGGTTTCGTATGTGTATATGTTTATACGACACTACTCTTGCTTGAGGAGTATTTATCGTACAATACTATATCCACATGGATAAAATACAAGTATATTTATGCTGTTTCACTTATTTTATGTGATTTATGACGAAATGATACGATTCCGGATAGTTTTATGGGCGTCCGGCATCAGTAAAGTGCCGGAGAATTATTTTTCTCTTGCCCACACTTTCTCAAGGTTCACCGTATAAGAAGGAAGCCATAGAAGTGCTTCGAAGTGTGTCGTTTCTCTCATATTAAAAAGCAGAAATTAATCGATTCAAGGAATAACGGGTTGTTATTATAATTGTTAAGACAAAATTAATTTATAAACGGTGAACATTTTTTTGCTATATCCACAACAAAACTTCCTCTTACACTTGCTACTTCGTCATTCATTAATAATGTAAAATAAATTAAAGTTTGTTGTTGTAAACTAACAAGAAGATAATTTCTGAAAATTATAATGGATACTTATAATTTTATTAGCGTGTTATTTAACAATGTAATTAAAGTTATAATAACAAGAACAAAGAAGAAAGAATACATTTTTTGTTTTCCAAGTGTACGGCCGCTAACTACTTTGACAGTCACCACTTTTTCCCATCCTAAAATTTTATCATTTTTCTTTTATCTCTCATAACTTTGTTACTTTAAGTAATGACGATAACGTTATTATTACTGTAACAAAAAGACAGAATCTGCTTAAATGATTTAATCCAAATTACTAAGAGTATTATCTAAACCAAAAGCGAGACAAAGTGAGTGAGAGAAAGAATGAGGAGAGGATGAGAAGGAAAAAACCGTAGGAGAATGGGGCGAAGCTGTCTTTTACAAACAATGGCGATAATCTTGAAGAAGCAACAGCTTTTTCCTATCGAATAGACTCTTTATAGAAGAGAGTTTAAGTGGCATTTTGTAAAACGGTTACTTTTTCTGTTTGTAGTTCCTCAGAACTAAAAGAGATAGAATAAGCCATTGAAAATATGGGAGTTTTAGTAGATTGCTAATAATGGTTTTGTTTGTTGTTTTTTCCGATTGGCGAAAAATCTCTATTAAAATAAGGACAAATGATCATTCAAATTTATTTTCGCACGTACTCCATTTGATACGTCGGAAACGTACACTACACCCAAAATAAAGGCCCAAAATATACGTACATTTAGCGTAATTATTATCAATTTTCATTTTATTTCTTTTTGATAATTTCTTTCTTCGGGGGTTCGGGGGGCCAAAGAAATAAATTTCACAAGCAACATTTAAATAAAATGAAATGAGATTGTAATTGGGGCACAAGTCTGAAGGCAAAAAAATGGAGAAAGCTGGGCGAAGGAAAGTTGCCCTCATGAATTTTTATTCCCCGACACGTTTAAGGTTTTACATGTCCAGAAAGACGAAACGATCTAGAAAGAAATGGAAATTGGGGCAATTTATAAATACGAATAGCCAATAAATAAATCGTATTATTGAACTAGTTTCCATTTCGAAAATAAAACGAAATTTATAAACTTTTGCAAACTATCATCTCGGATCAAATAAAATCCTTTCTGTTTCTCCTTTTGTTGAAATTTTCGTGTTTTAAGTAACGAAACATTCAATCAATCAATCTCATTTTGGATACACTAAAATAGCGGTATAAACAGAAAAGAAATTAAACATTGAGAATTGTTCTCTCGAATCGAAAATTAGTTACTTGAATTAAAAAATTCTCAATCATATTCCATCCTCCTTTTACGAGGAACATAAATTATTCAACGTACATTTTTTTTTTCTAACAACTTAAAAAGGAAACCTCGAAATCATTATGTAAATTGAATTTTAATGACTCAGTTTTTTTTTGTCTCTTCATCCCGCTTTCCATTACAGCTATGAAGTTATGCGCTAAGGGATATTCTGTAGAGAGATAGGGAATAGAGAAAAAAGGGAAACTGAAATTAAAAAGTTTTAATAATTTTTAATACGTTATAGATGGATAGATTTACCTTTAGTAGTATAATTAAAAGTGGGCCGACCTTCTTTTGATCATGTTCTACATTAAAGAATGGGGATCCCTTTTTGGCAAACGCGTCTGTAGTCTTTATAATTAATAACTACCACGCTAAAAAGAAATTGTTATTGTACTTGTTTAAACTGTAATTAATCTAGGCTATAAGGCATATTCATGCATTATATCTAACAGGAGGTTCAAGGTTCTTTGCCTATTAAATTCCTGCATGAAAAGAAAAAGTGTAAGAAAGAGCAAGGGTATTTAAAAGTTCATTCATAATTTAAAAAGGAGAAAAATCGTGCGATAATGCATTAATTATTTTAAAAACCTTTCTGTTTTGTTTCGAAATTTCTGTTAAACAAATCCAATAACAACATTTTCGTATCATCAATTTTACATTAGAATCGAATTGATTGATTATTTATTAAGCACTGAGTTAAAGAATATCGATTTTGTGACACATTTAAAAAAATGGTGGCTAATTTTGAGATGGTAATAATACTCTTCAAATCTCTAGAATTAGTCTCGTAAACCAACGTCAAAATTTCGAATTGTATAATAATATGGTGTCATGATTGAATAACTTATTGCGAATCGTTTAGATCGAATCCTATATATACTTCAGACGGTCTTTTGTACTACTTAGATTGCGTGGGTTTAATGGAAATCGTTTCTTGGAAATTGGTATTCGAATCGTTCCCATAATAAGCAGTAGCGTATAACATCAACCGTGTCACGGTTTAAAGAGTCACTAGAATGTATTGTGTCAAGTGGTAGGAGAAGAAGATCTACCCAAAAATTTCTTCTAAAAATATAACGGTTGTACGACTTTCGGGTAATTATTTATAATTATGAGCAATTTATTGAAAATAAAAACGTAACGACAGTATTTTTGTCGAGAGTAATTATTTGATTTGAAATTATAAACGAAAATTCTAGAAATCAAAACAGGATGTACTCTTGGGATTATGAAATTCGTATAACAGAATCGTAATAAATGAGAAATTCGTTGCCTTATAAGCCCAAAATGTTATGACTGAAGGGAATACCAATAAGATGGCAAAACGTATTGTTACCGGATCGTGTACCTACTTAAGTTCGAATAAATATGTTGGCAATAAAGTTTAGAATTAATAAACTATTTCTATGTAGATGAGCCGAGATTATAATGATGATAACTAAACGTTATTCCGCTGCATTTGGTCCGTTCGTTTCTTTTCATTTCTTTAATCTGTACCTACGTTCCAAACTGATTCTCATCATAGATAAGAAAGAATGTGTACAACGTTAATTTATTTTTACTTATTCAGCATGTAACATTAATGTAATTTAATAATAAAAACATGTTAACAAGTTGTGAAGATGAGGACGAAAAAGAAACCGTAGGAGAACGAGGATGATTGTGTGAAAGTTTCGATGGGTTGAGATTTTTGTTTAGCACGTCGTTGAAGTTTTTCTCTTTTCGCAATGTTTACATTTCTTCTAATGCATCGAATGTTGAATAAATAATTTTTATTGCACCAAGACGATCGAGATTACGACGCTATAAATTATTGTCGCTCCCAACATTTTTTTATAAATAATTCTTATCATTTTCTTGCAAGTTCTTGTTAACGAAATTGCTGTAAAGTTGAATTAAGTTTGGATTCTCGTTTTTCTCATTTGTTTTTTATTCGAAATTGCATGCTACATAAATTTATTCCGGAGTTATTAAAACGTGAATTTAGTTTGGTAACATTTGAGCTAAGGAAAGGCAAAAGAAAGAAGAATGCCTTAACATAAATCCCTCTTTGTTGTATATCAAATATATAAGTTTGTACACGAAACGTTTCAATAGCTGACAACATGAAAAATTCATAATGCTACTACTACTACTCGATTTCATTCTTTAAAGCAATCTGTATGTATTTTAAGGTTGTATGGTTAGAGAAAATAAGGGCAAAGAAAAGTACTTTACGAAAATTATTCAACCCTTTTCTTCCATTTTCATCATTTTTTTTATAGGTATGTGTACTTTATTTATTTCCATCTCCAATAAACCATTGCAGGAATGTACATGCTTTTTGCTTTTTAGCATGCATATTCAAATATATAATAACGTCAATAAATCGTCGAATCGCTACCATCCGACAGAAAAAAAATCCGTTCGTTTATCGTTATATAATCATTCCTCTCGCTCTTTCATCTCTCTTTATTTTATTTTTTTCGCAGAGCTTCATATTATTGGATATAAAATGCATCGATGGAAAGCTAAAAACAACACCAGCCCAAAAATTATTGTCGATATTAAACAAATTTAATAAGATTTATACGGGCGGCGATATAGGAAAAATTAACTCGACTCTTTCGGTGAATGATGGTACAGGTTTCGATACTGACACGTGCAATAAATAACATCCGGAATACGAGAAATAATAATAATGCTTAGGGGATGAGAATGGCAAAACGAAAAAAAAAACGCTTCTGTATTCGTGACTACCAGAAATATAAAAACAACAACAACAAGCGGAATAATAACAAAAAAGTTTTATTTTTAAATTTCGTCGGATATAACCTAAATATGTCGATATTCTGGTAGGAAAAAAAGATATTGGAAGGAACAAAGTTCGGTAACACGATGAAAAAAATAAATTATAAAAGCTCCTGTACAATAAACCGATGTCGGAATGGGGAAAATAAAAAGTAGCAACTTCGGATGCTTTTAATTTAATTAACCATTCACATTTTTGTAATAAGGAAATTGCCAAAAGTTTTCAGATTGGAAGTGGAAGAATTAAACTTTCAAAAGTGACAAAGTAAAGTTTTTTAGATTGCGGAAACTGCTTTTATTTTTGTTATGTCGGAAAATCTTTTTATTCGAAGACTCTCATTTTGATTTTTTTGCATTGTGAAAATGTTTGTAAATTTTGGTTGGTTTAGAGAGTAAGAGAGAACGAAGAGAGAGATGAAGAAATTAGAAATTCAAATCTGGACGGGAAAACTTTGTAATAAAATCGTAAACGTTAAAGTTTTGAATATGACGAAATCGTTTCCGATTCCTGCTTTCATTATTTTTTCTTTGCCATGTGAACATTTTCAGGGATTTCGATGCCTAACGCATAGAGCCCCTATTTTTTTGGTCTTCCTCGTGCCTGACGTACATAGAACGGGAGAAAAGGGATCGTAAATTAACATGTTCCATTTATGGACATAACAATATTTCCCACACGTGTTGTTGTCGACTATTGCTACAACCTACAACGCAAAAACTTGATTGTTATTCCTGTTGCTTTTTTTTTTTCGAGAGGATGAAAACTGAATGATTTCCTTCCTCTCGAATACATTTATCAATCTATTATCTATTTGCCCAGTAGCAACAACGATAGGAAACGAATCGAAGGGAAATAATATTTATCACAATTAACCATTTATCCGAATGCCATGTATCATTTCCTATTCGATCATCTATTTAAAACTAAATTAAAATTTTTAATCGCGTCCAGTGTTGGCTTTTCGGGTTTTGCGGGACGCAATTGGCCGGGAATTAGATAAATGATATCGGGCTCATTTTTGTTGTAATTTTATTCGATTTTTTAATAAACAAAACGTTGACAAATTATAATAAAATACATAAGGTATAATACGCATACGTATACGTACATGAACTTTATACAAAACGATTTAAATTCCATATGCATTCGCTTATTTGATTGCGCTTTATTATCAACGTAAATACGCGTTACCTCTCCCTATCCCTCTCCCCGAACAAAAAATGATATATTTTTAATCGTCTCTATCTATACAACCGGCGGAACATTAACTAGAATTCATTCGTATTCAATAAATTACAAATAAATTAATGCAGGTACGTTCACCATTTACGATTTTCATCAATTTTTTCTCGTCCGTAATTTCATTTCCATTATTATAAATCAAATTTCATCGTAATCCACCTATTTATTATTAAATTTTTGACATAAATCAATGTACTCGATACGAATCCTGATTCGAATCACATCATGGAAATTTCTTTAACACAAAACCAGACCAAAATGGGGAGAAAAAAAAACGGTTCTTTCACTCTTAACACAACACTGAACTATCCATCCATCTACACTTCTCCATCCACGTATTATATCCACGAGTCTTTACGTCAAATTGAAAATTTGAAAATTCAATTTAAAGTGAAAACTATATTTTCCTTTCGTCTCGTTCCCATCGCGCGTCTCCTCTTTTCCACTGTTCCCTTGCCGTTCTTTCACGGTTATGCCCAAAGAATGGTAACATGACGTTCAAAAGTGATATACATATAATATATGTATACTTATAGGTAATATTGATTGACATACCCTTAACGCAACACGTCAACTAGAAGTATATCTATTTTCTTAAATATTGACTCATTTCACTCAAGCAACCAACCAACCGTAGTATTCCTCGTACAGGCAGAATCGATTTGTAAACTTTACATATAAAAAAAAATCACCAGAGGAAAGTCTACACGAAATTTTCGTCGAAATCTAAATTCAATGCGTCATTAATGGAGAAGAAAAGACTTCACATATCTCCAAATTCAAATCGGAATCAAAAATTCATTGATTGAAAAAAAAATCAATCACGAATCGTTTCTTTCTAATCTCAATGGCCATCACATTACTCGCTTAATGAGAAATCGAATGATTCAAAACAGATTACTAAATCTCAATTAAATCTAAATAACAATCGTTTAATTTCGAAGTGAAATTAAAATAAACCTTTCGTTTTGATTACATGAGCATATTAATAAAGGTCGAATAAATAATTAGGTACGGTCTTATCACATCAGCATATTTAGTGAACATTCTTGAGAGTTGTGACTGAGCGCTCTTTAACCAAACCGAATGGAATCTTTATATGTAAACCGTTTAAGCGTTGGTAAAGTTAGTGGTTAATAAGGAGGAAGAAATTTGAAGAGGACCAAAGATTAGAATGAAAGAAAAAAAGTTTGAATGAATATATTAAAATGTAAATTAATTTCTTTAACGCTCCTTCGGTTTTTGTTCGTCGACTAAAATTCTTACAATCCCTCTCGACTGTTATTCTTTTTTGCTTTTTCTTTTCCAAACTGAACAAGAATAAAGCGAGAAAGAACGAGGCATTCATTAAATTGCATTCTACAAGAATTTAAGAGGAAAAGAAAACTTCCTCATGTTTACCAATTCACTATTTTCGTTCTTCTTTCTTTCTGCGGTTGAACACAGGAATTTGCTTCATTTATTCAATTCAAATATTAAGAGAATAATAGGAAACTTTTTCCGTTGCTAAAATTCAAGAAGGAAAACTAAGGAGGAAAACTTCTTTCGCCTCATCTTTTTATTGTGGCGGTATTTCGTTGTACTTACGATTTTATTTAAAATAGAACATAAATTTTAATATTTTAACGCGGTATTAAGTAAGTTGTTTAAGCAAGGAACAAAAAAAGAAAGGACGAAGAAAAATCATGGCTGAGGGAAATAGGATGTAGTGAATGGGGCGAAGAAAGGCACTAAAGTATTGGTAGGAAGTAGCTAGTAAAAAAATGCTTCTCTTCCCCTTTAAACCGCAAGCTCGAAGAAGAAAAAAATAAAGGACTTCGTCTCATTCCCGATCCATCTACCCGCCACCACAACGTCTAACCGCGCATACTTTTACATAATGATTAACTATATTTGCAAGTTGATTGCGATTTTTATTTCTGCTCCTATTTTAACTTCTTACGCCGTGGCATTAAAACGAGATGATGAAATAAACGTAATTGCATTACTTTCCAAACAGGAATTTCTATTTGCAGGCATTTCTCTTTTACACCGTTAAAGAAGAAGCTATAATCCAATAAGACTTTAATTATAATTTTTTCAACGAGCGAAAGAAAATATCTAATAATATTTTGTTAACGATGATATGTCAATATTTGTATATCCCCGGGTATTATTGTTGTATACCATACAGAAAATATTTTAGTACTTTGTTAATGTTATTTTCGTTGTAACAAGTGTTATGTAAATACAAATAAAAATACCGCTGAAAAATGAAAGAGGTTCCGAATAATCATTGAAAAAAAAATTATATGGCATCAAATTGACACCCAACGACAAAAAACACTTACTGACAAAAAAATAATATGAATAACGTTAGACAAAATTCGATGTGCTCGTTAATTAAAAAGCCGTCTCTGTACAACACCAGTTAAAACATTATTTTTTCTTTGCAAATTTCAGCATTTAAATGGAAAAATTTTCATTGGAAGAGCCTCCATTTTGAAATAATAACAATGCTTTGTGATTTAAATAGATGAATCCCACAGCTAAAAAAAGCAACATAAATATAATAAATAATAAAGAGAATCTTGATTATCCACCTGAAAAAAAATGAAATGCTTTATAATCTCTTAATCTCTAATCCTTCATTTCCTCCTGCATTTTAACCATTCCCTCTTTTGGAAGAGGAATTTTTTGATATGAAATCCTACATGGAATAAAATATCAACCTTTAATTAAAGAAGGGTGGAAAAAGAACATTTTTACTTTCATCTCGTGTTGTTACACGATTTTTTTAATAATTTGTAAGTTCTTTTTCTTGCCCTTTTCGTTTCATATAATTATGAGGTAGAGAATTTCAACAAAATTGTTAGATCGAAATTGGAGGATAAAGGGAAAAAGAACAAAAGAGCGAAATAGGGTGGCAAAGGAAACCCTCTGACGGGAATGACTGAAAGCCGAGAAAGAGAGAAAAATGAACATGCCTTACAAAAAGAACGAAGGAAAAGGAAAATTTTTATATCTTTAATTAATGAAAATCAATTAGAATTTAATTAAAATGCTCGTTCTTTTTGTTTCGCAATATTCTGCAGCAAAAAAGTGACGTGAACAAGTATTGTTGGAGTGGAAGAGAGAATTAAAAAAGTAGCATAAAAATAATTCGGAAAGGAGAAAGGTTAAGACTATATGAAAGAGGATAAATTGAACGAGTGAGCAAAAGTAGGGAGGGTTTTGCAATTAATTATAGTACAGCGAACAAATATTTGTTGCAGTAAAAAAGTCGAATAAAAAAGGAAGAGAGATAACAAGCGAAAAGTTCTCTCTCTCTCTCTCTCTCTCTCTGTCTCTTCCTTTAGCTCGTTATTAGCTGAAGTGCTAGTACAAACTTAATTACTGGTATCTACATTGTTTTGTTAAGTCTTAAACTGATCAACTTTAATTAACTCTAATTTTTTAACGATATTATTATTCTGGGCAAACACGGAAAATGAAGAATCGCGTCTGACGTCGACGAAGAAGTATTATGGATTTATTTTTCGTGTGTGTTGTAAAAGGAAAAAATATTCTTTTTCCATTCCCATCCATCTTCTTTGTTGCCATTATCGCTTATTATTTAGCTTTCATTAACGATGTAGTTTTAGTAGTATCCCAGAAATAATGTTATTAATATTATAGGGATACCTGCCTTCATTTATATTTAACGAAGTTTACTTACCGAACACGGCAACTTTTCATATTTCAACATTTCATAAACCTTATAAATTCTTCAATAACAACGCAAGGATGTTCGTGAAACAACTACGAGGGCAATGTAAAAAGAAATCTACCAGATTCTAAAACAAAAAGCAGCTGATGACATTTTGTAGGTGTTCTGTAGCAATTTTCTCCGTTTAATGCAACCTAACAAACAAATATTAGTTAAAAAATTAGTGACGTAAAACCGAAAATTTAATGTTGAACATTCAAAACATCCACTCTATAGCCCTAATTTAATCTCGCTACATAATAATCGGTGTTAATGGAGGTTATGTGAAAACGCTTTTTTATCACATTACATCTTCTTTCTTTAGGTTAGTTGTTTTTCCGAATTGCCCTTGTACTAGGAAAAGAAACTAAAAAATATACGATCGGTATGCGTACATTTCCGATCGATTATCGTAGAAAATAAGGACAATTGTAAAGTGGAAATTTTCAACAATTGGTGATTTTAACCGTGACAAAAATGTAATAGAAACTAAGCTAATCAACTGGAGTGTACGTGGGTGCTCGACCGTAATAATAAACGGCATTGCAAAAAGAAAAATTAACGGAGCAAACAATTCGGGCGCCAATCGATTGAAAATTATCCTCGTTTCCCTTCTAACGTTTACCCCGGTACTCATCGGCAACTTTATGCAATAAATTTTGGAATTGGTTCACATTAATTGCCCTCCATCGCATATATGTTGGTATAAGGCCCAAAAATACGTATGCTCTCAGCAACAAAAAATTGCTACCCACAGTTCGGTTTTCTGTTTCGATAAACCGAGCTTGTTCAATTGCAAGAATTGGAGGATGCGTCCCCGAAAATAAAAAGTAATTGCCATCTATTTGTCGAAACATTAGCACGTAATAAAGGAACGGTGGACGCTTTTTTTTTAATATTATCATTACGTATCCTCTATGGTTTTGAGGGTTGATTTTTATTATCTGGCGCATGTACGTTATTATAGTAATTTGCGAATTTGTTCCCGTTATCGCAAGTTGTATGTTAGATGTTCGACATCTCCATGATTTAATTGATTTGTACGATTTTCGGTTTATAATTCTATCTGCCATGAAAGGGACCGACTTCTTAAATAGGCAACTGCTGCTTTAATGTCCTCGAAATTTTATAAACGACGAACAATTTATGCAAGGAAGCTTTATTTAAACTAATTTAATAACTTCCGTTGCCAATAATACAGTGATTGCAACCCCTTAGCGTTCTCTTTATAATTTATCTTAATTAGTGTTAAATGAAGAATTTTCGAGGCTGTTTATTATTCTTAGCCTATTTAGATTTTTAACGATTTTTTTCTCGGAACTTCTTCTTTTAAAGCAATGATTGCTTTTTCTTTTTCTGGGATAAACAAAAATCTTATATACGGACATCTGGAATCTGATCTTTTCTTATAAATATTTAATCTGGTTCATCTCGATTTCTTTCTTCATTTCTTCTATGCTTTTTATTTATTTTTTTAAGGAGTGAGAGACGAAAAGGAAAAAGTTCAATTACCTCAAATAAATAACTTAAAGAATAAAATCAATGTTACTGAAGTATATAAACCTCTGGTACATGTTACTTGTATGTAATATAGAAAATTGGTTTGGTATAGCCTAAAGATTTGTTATCGTCTCCTTTAGCATGCCTTGATAAAATATTTAGAGAGGCAACGAGAGAATAAAACGAGAAGAAGCAATTTTGTTATTTTCTTTTTCGACTCTGTCGGTTTTGAATGCTAGGTACATATACAAAAGTTATCAATTAATATGCCCCGAAGAAAGCAAATACCATCATCAATTTCATGTAGTTATTTCTGTTCAATTATAATCTAAACTATAATTATGGCCTCTTAAAGAGCGTCATCTCAGCCTCTTAAACATGTTAAATTACTTGTTGTTCTAAATAAGAATGAGATTAAATAGAATGTAAGATAATTCATGTGCCATCACATTTTCTTTTATTGGCTATAATTTAAGTAAGTTTCGAATTGTAGAACGCCATACGAGCGACTTTCCCCAAAATATACGTTTATACGATTGTCTTCTTTTCCTCAAGTTTAATAATTAAACTATCGAATTACGTTTAACGAGTATTTAGAAAAACCTCATTAGAACCAACGAAGAAAGGCGAAAGAAAAAAATTAAAGCTTTTAAAAGCACGGGAAAATGAATATAATAACAATAAAACGAAATGACATAAGCTCCATAAAAAGTTTCATGTGTTTAAATAGCTTTACTACTTAAAGGAAGTTTCCTTAAAACATTGAAAGAAATGAGGAAACATGAAAGGGAACGCAAGTCCGAAAAAGCCTCTAACAGTTCTTGACACAAGAATGATTACTTTGTTCAAATAAAACCAAAAAGGAATTTTGAAAGAAGGCAAAAGATAAAAAAGAAAAACAAAATAAAACTACCCGCCAGGTAAGTATAAGGGATTAGAAAATGCTCGCACGAGACTGGCTTTTATATGATTAAAGTTGCTACTAAAAATAAAAATAGGTAAAGTTACAAAACGATAAATCATTAGCTCTTCTCTTGGTATGTCTGAAAGTAATTAGTCATAATTAAGAATTAATTAATTCATAATAATAGCAGATAGAGGTAGAAAAAGGGCAACTCTTGAAAAGGGACGATGAAAATTTCCATATTAATAACCATTTTGAAGTGTGTCATTAAATGGACTAGAAAATTATAATAGACGAAATTGGCAATACTTTGGAAAATAATTTACGATTATTCTAAAATGGCTCATATTAAATTATCCATTTGGATATGCTGGAGATTCGATGATTAATCTTATAAATGTTGAACCGGCGTGTTAAAACAGTGTGACCAACTGACTTACTTACAACTACTAATTACACTTTAAAGTGGGATGTTACTGACGGACATTAATAATTTCCTTTTTCCTACTATAAATTAACTCCTATTGAATCTTAGTCGAAAGACAAAATTTAATTTGTTTGTTCTGAATTTTCCGAGCAGGGCTCAAGGTTAAAATGAAAATGGTGTAAGTAAAGGAATAATAATAGACGAAGAAGAAAAACGAAACGGATGAAGTGTCGTTTAATTCTATAAAAGTGAATCCATCTTAAATCTCGTATAATCATAAAAGGAAAAGGGTAAAAAGATTTAACGATAGCTCTTCCCTTATATATATTTTTTTCTCTGCAAACGTTTTCCATCCTCCTTATTTTTTGGTTGCCCAACTTTTACTGTCACTATTTAATTATGAGATTTATCGTCGGGAAAAAGGATATTTTCCAAACGAATAAACAAAAATCCTTTCTTGCTTTCCGTACTTTTATTTTTTTGCCCTTTGGTTGCCGGGAAAGATGAGAGCGGAAAAATAACTCTCAGGAATTATAGTTGTTACGACCGAGGGAGAAAAAGGGGGCAACCAAATAACGCTTATGATCTGCCTCTCATAATGTAACTCCTTTATTTTTATTTATTTGAGTTTCTATTACTTTTCTTCGTTATCGCATTCATATGAAAATAAGCTCGAGATAAACGAATACGGTAAAGATTGTGAAAATTTACTTTAAAGCTATGGGCGGTTATGAAAAATGTTGAACGAGAAAAAATAAGCCAATTTTTTCCCTTTTAGTTTTTGCCGGCGATCCGCCGAATGGAAATTTAATTAAAGTGCTACTGAACAAGCGGAAAAATAACCGAAATCATTCATTTCTTCGCCGTCAGAAAGATGAGGAATTGTAATAATATTTCTGTCAGAGACGGATATGAAACGTGAAAAGAACATCGTTTGCCATATAACACGTATAAAAAGAGGTTGCTTCAATCCCTAGTCATCGGTACATCCGAAAATGTTTATGTTATAATATTTTTTCTCGCATTCTTTTTTACTTTTTCATTCTTTGCCCACTTTTCTTTCTATATTTATTTTGGAGAAATGAATGAATGACAAAGCGTAATCATTTTTCAGCAAATCCTATTTTTATTGTTCGTTCTCTTGTTTAACAGGATACGAAAAGAATTTCCTTAGGCGACAGTGTAATCGCGAAATGATATAAGGTACATTTGTTAAGGAATTTTTCAGCAAAATTTAACAGAAGTCTTTCATTGATGACGAAGGAATGATAAAATTTGCAAGTTGGATAGAAGAAGAAAAATCCACTGTACAAAAAATTGACGAATTAAGAAAACTCGTAACTTTTCTAATTAATTATTTAAAATACAAAACTAGTTCCTCCTCAATTCCTTTTGTTGAAATAATTAAAAAGCAAAAGGTAGCACTTGTTATAATTTCATTCTTTTAATTAATTAATTAAATATTTAACAAACTAATTTTATATACGTCTGTCGATACATTTTTTAACTCTATTAGCAAAACAAAGCGACTTCTTCTTAAATTTTAATTAAAAAGTTTTTTTAATAGTTATAATTATAATTGCAGTACAATTTGACGATTTAATTTCACAGAAATAGCGTTTTGGATTGAAAGCGGTGCCTCATAAATATTTTGATTAGATACGAAATTATAAAGTTGTTATTCCACTCTAGATCCGAATGCATACGTAGATCGCTTCAGTCAAATGGACCAAATTACATGGGTAAAGATTGTGATTAAATCTCGAATTGAAAATTGTGTACGATCGAATGGTAGCTTTAAGCCTTATTTTTCGAAATTTTAATTTGTGGTTATTACTTATAACCGTAGCAGTGATAATTTTAAAGGTGCTGATGTGTAAAATAGTGAGATAACTATCGATAGTCTCGAATAAAAATTTATGCAACTACAACCTGAGGTTATTATTAATATTCTTGCGGCACCTCTAATACAAACATGATTATTGCCTATCTTTCTTTTTACTTTTGGGCGGACCGTCGACTCTATTACGACGCTAAATATTTCAGTGGAGAGATTTATTCTTTCAGCTACGGGCTATAAAATAAAGTGTTTTCATAATAAACAAGATGACATTTAGGGGTCATGTACAAACATTTTTATTTTCATAACGCCGCCATAATAATATTCACTTAGTATGTATATAAAAAGAGGTTTTTTGCGGTTAATAAAACGTGAGAAATTTTCCACACGACGATAAAAATGTTGCAAACGACTCAATTAAATGGAAATTCATAATTCTCATCTAAACCAATAAATTCCTGAATATTTTTTTTTTCGGTAACGTTTTACGCACAAAGCAATATAATAAACCGAAACTTATTGCTAGCGTGTCTCGGGATGATATTTTTTCATGGCCCGGTACATGAAATATTATTATTACTGGACCTGTCAGTTGGGATGATGAAAGGGAACGACGGTTGGCAGAAAAGATGAAGAATAGAAAAAGTATCTACGCATTCCCCTTTCAGCTTGATATTTTCCCTTTTAATTTTGATCGTTCCCCATGCGATCGAGTTAAACATTCTACATTACGTAACGCATTAAAACGGGCTAGAAGGAAAAAGAAGTTAAATGATGTTGTATACGGTCTAGAATTCCACTAGTTTCTTTTGACACGTAATTGCAAAAACGCTTTTCATTTATAAACGCTTGCTGTAATAATAATAGTCTTGTAGGGTTATACATTTAATACTTTACATACTCCACAACTCACTTCTGGATACGTTAATATGAAGATATGAATGACACGGTTTCATTTTCTTTGAATAAAGAATTAATAAAAAACATCGAGCAAAAATAAAAGGAGGACACTAAAAGCGTGGCGATATATTTTTTTTACTAAAAACAACATATCAAATGGCGAAATGGAACTCAAATGTTGGCGATTTAATTTTTGCCGAACGACGATCATAATCCATTAAAAGGAAATACGAGGGCCATTTAGAAAGACGTTCAACTAGGAAAGGAGACTCATATTTTTTAGCTACAACTCCTTTCGCTTCGACTGCGGAATTCCCTAATTGCCATGTCTTTAACTCTGTGTGCCTTGCAATTGTCGTGCAACAAAAATACTTTCAGTTTCGTTTCACTAACATTTTTTCAGCAAATAATTATTTTGTCGACATATAACAAAAAGTAGAAATTGCCATCAAAAGGTGTCACAGCTCGACATTTGTTTTATAATGAAATAGAGGTATATCTAAATGGCCTTCGTATATAGCAGTTTATAGTTTATCTTGCTTCTTTTTTCATAATGATAGAAGTACGTAAATCCTCTCATCCCTAATATTATAATTTAAATATAAATAAACGTGCTCGTATTAAAACCGTTTTGTTATTTCGAACATTTAAAACTTATGCACGGTTTAATATCTGTTTGGTTTTAGGATTGAGGCAGCCGAGTGTTTTTGTGTTCGTTGTAATTTGATTCCATTGAATAATAATAATATGTGGCAGTAGCACGAGTTATAATACTACCATCTGAACATTCGTTAATACCTCCATGTATATAACGCAGTGCGAGTAACAACAACGTTTAAAACATTCACGTTAATCAAATATTTGTAATAACAATGTTGCAAACTATTAAAATTTATATAACTGTATGATAACACCTTGTAGGTACGCGAACGGGATGAAGTTGAGATGTAGCGTTAGTATAAAGTACCGAATGGTTGTTGTTATTATTGTAGCTAATATGTGTAAATACGTAAAACTAACCGACGTCCAAATCACTCTTCGTTCTATTGAAAAACAAATTGTACGAGCGATTGTTAAATTTGCAATTTTCAGTAATTCTTCGCATTACAACAGTCATCACGAAGCTTATTAAGTATATGTACTTAGTGGAAGATTTTAATCTTTAAGAAATGGCACTCGCCACTAACAACGTCATAATAATTAGCATTTAATTACTAATTGCAAA
This sequence comes from Hololepta plana, assembly GCA_963695495.1. NCBI lineage: Eukaryota > Metazoa > Arthropoda > Insecta > Coleoptera > Histeridae > Hololepta > Hololepta plana. The sequence continues at coordinate 7,530,185 of OY968833.1, forward strand.
CACTCTCCGCTTATTATTTTTCTAATTTATTTATTATTTTTTAGCATAATAAAGAAATAAGCGCAATTAACTAAATTGCCAGCTGCTCGCAGTCTATGAGCCGGGATCGATGGAATTTTCTAAAATTAATAATAATTTTATTATTCCCTTCACACTTACACACTCGACGCCCGTTTTTATTGTTGTCATCAAATTCTTCTTTAGGAGAATTCTTGTTATTTTCAACACCTCATTTCACTAATTACTCTCATTTTTATGTCGGCAATTGCGTTATTACTATTGATCAATTAAAGTAATTGTTTTTCTAATTACTATTTTATCGATCGCTTCCATATTTCGCTTAGCGTTCTGCATAACATTGAAATTGTTTTTTTTTTCGCTTTATTTCTCGAAATTTAATTTTTATTGAATTGTATTTTTAGCGATTGTTTAAAGGCACATTCGTATAGATTTCCTGGTTCTCTGCAGTACCTATTCTCTTTAGGATACCACTCAGATATTCCTGCATGTAAGCTATTTACATTCTTTAACAATCTATCTCTTTCCATTCATTCTTCGTTTTTCTTTCCACAGTTTCCTTTACAAATCCTTTGAGAAATTATATAGAAAGAGAAATGAAAGAAACGAGTGAACGAAACTACCCAAGAACAAAAGTAATTTACCCATACAAGATGGGAAAAATGTATTTCTTCCTTCCTAGAGTTAATTTAAACTTGGCTAATTCGTTTCGGTTCTTCGAATCCGTCGATTCATCTTCATCGCTTATTGAGCAATTAATTGTTATGAATCGTTCAAAATTCTGCTTCGTCCCTTTTTTCTTTCGTCTTACTTTTTCTTTCTATTTCGAAACGAATTTGGTTTTATTTATTTTTATTATTTTCATCCAATTTGTTTACCAAAACGTACGGCAATTTGAAAATTAAATTTAACCCGAATTTAACAATATAATTTGTGTTGCCATTGGCGAATCGAATGCACGTTCTATAATTGTGTTTATTTACTTACATCGCTTATTTGTATCTATTTTGTTCTGCAATTTGATGTACAATATTATACAAAATTAGTCTCATAAGGGAGAAATTTATTTCCGATTTGGTTCGATTTTCGATTGTAAATATTTTTGTTATATTGTAATTGTTACGCTTTTTTGAGCGCAATTTATCGGAAATAATAGAAACGTTTGCAATAAATGAAAGGATTTCAATGTTATTTAATTAATTAGGTATCATTATGGTAATTAACCCATTACAAAGAAAACTATTTGAGCTTAATTTTCAAAATAATTATGTCCAGGGACAGGCAACTAAAAATGAAACCACACACGTTTACACATCAACATTAAAAACGTACCAACTAAAGAGAAAAATAGACATAATTTACAACATAAATTACCACATAAATTACTTTCGATATTATTATTACTGCGTACTAACTTGAAGAACTTCAGCTTTTCTTTTTAAATGTCCACATTTCCAGAAAAAAAGAGACAAAGGGACGAAGGGAAAATATTCAAAAACGGTATATCATTGGATTATGGATATTAATAAGGATCAAGTCAAAATATTTATTGTCGTCCAGGAAAGAAAAGAAGTTTCATTCATTCTTTTATTATTATTCTCTCCCGTAATTTTTTTCTTCTTGGTTCCATTCTTCTCCTTGCCTTGATTATAATCTCTTAATTCATCATCTCTTTACATTAATTTTTTATACATTTCTTTTTTGCTTATTACCTTTATTTTTCTTTTGTACATCGTCCCTTCAAAGAAAAGAAAAAGCAACCTTAAACGAGCAGGAGGAAGAAGAAGCATTAAAAGTAGAAGACCCAAAGCGAGATGGAGACAGAGTCATAAAATATTCAATTTTCAATTGGAAAAAAAGAAAGGCCTTTACTCGTACTTATAACGGGAAACGCATGGAACGTAAAGGTAAAACGAGCGTAAAAATTAATAAAGATGGAACAAACATAAAGAAGTCCGTACGGTTCCTCTGCGACGCATTATTATGGCAAGAAGCGATTATTTTCCGTTTCCTTCTTTTTGCGTAGGTGAATGAATGTTACGAGGAGAAGAGTATCTTCTCCGATCGCCATGACGTGGCACGATCGTTTTATTACAACGCAACAACAACAATAAACGAGTGAACGGACAAGAATGAATTAATCGATTAAACCGAATCGATTTCGAATCGATGTCCATCTCCATATACGGAATTTCGATTGATACAATCTCTCCCGGTCATTTCTCGACGTTTAAAGTAACGTCATCTAAACCCGATGAAGAAAATGCAGATTATAAATGGAGGAGACCCGATAAAATTGGGTTGAATTACTGTTTGCGCTAATTCCTAATTAGTAATACGATATTTATGCACGATAAGTTAATGATGATGATGACTATGTAGAACAGTAAAGGACGCACATTCGTATACGAGGGCAATTCAAAAACGATTAACTAGTAGACCGTTTCGAGGAGACTTTGGAAAGTAGCGTGTTAAACGTATTGAGGTTTACCATATGTCATTGGTAGTTACCTAAGTTACGAATTTGTGGATCAATAATCGCTCTTTATGAAATGAACAATATTTTTTGTTCTTACACATCAGCATATACGTTGTCCATTAAGTTACAAATAGCACACAACTATCTGACAACAAAAAATTAACACCTGTCGTCGTGTATGGAACATCTAGTGTTTCTTTCTGAATTACCCTCGTACTAAAACTATTTTGGTGCTTGGGCGAGGGAGTATGAGGGACGAAAGCTAATATATATCGCTGTAGGGGCTTATTTATACAGTTTGTTGTTGTACAAGAACACTTAATATGCATTTGCGAAAGCGTATTCATTAAAATATCGTTATCGACACTATGGAGAACGAAAAAAAAAAAGATTCTTAAATACACCTCTCGCTTTTTTCTCTCGTATTTTTTTGAATACGTTCAACCTGTACATGTTCGTTTTTTATTTTTATTTTTTCAGAAGCGTGTTCGTACTTTTCCTCCAAATTTGTAAGCTCGTTCTTCGTGTTTGCGTTTTTTTCCCTTCCTCACTTTTTCTGCCACACATTTAGGAGTCGCCGTCGGATGAAGTGGAGATTGATTGCAAAACGTTTGTAAATCGACGCTAAACCAGAAAATGACGTTTGATTGATTGTTCGCTAACGGTATTCAAAATTATTCTAATTGATCCGACGATATCGATCTTTAACTGCTAACAAATGTTATTCGGCCATGAAAGCTGCATCAGGATATTTCTTTTGGATCTTTTAATCATTAACACGCTTTTATTGATATTATTATATTAATGTGAATCAATTCGAATGCCGACCAAATTAATTTTTCAAATAATTTTAATGAGATAACGCGAAGTTAATTTATAATTACTTTTATTTGGATACCTACATAAATGGTTTAATCCAGGTATTAACCCATTAACTTTTCCATTAATATTATCGCAAAACAAAGCTAAAAAGAAAACAATAATAATCGCTTGCACAAAAGCGGTCCCTGTTTTGTTGCGGATGGTAAGTGAAAAAAATTTGTTAACGTTGAGTGGAAGCCGAATAATAATGACACGAGTTTGCGTCATAAAACGCTTTTTATGGGAATATACTGGGAGATCGTTTAGCAATTGGAATTCGTTGTAACCGGTAGAATTATTAGCAGCGATTTTAATAATAAACTAAAAGCAATTTACGTACAGAGAAGATCTTCTTGTATATTCGTTCCTCACATAATGCTTGCGATGAATGGATGGAATATTTGCCAAACATCAACACCCTGTCTAAACTAATATACAGCCCACACGCGTGTGTTTTACTATTATAACGGCAACAATGCGTACTTATTGCCATTAATTTTTAATTTCGTCCCTCTTGTTCGTTTTTCTCTTTTGACACAGGGCATATTTATAAATGTTCATAATGTAAACACACACCGGCACACATACGAAAAGGGAATTATTTACCATGTACGTGTGTGTATGGAACAACTTAATGGGAAATAATATTTTCTATAGGTAAAATATAACCCGTTTAACTACATAACAATTTTATCGATTCGTTTGAACGAAGAACGGATTGTTATGGAAGAATCGGTACAACGTGTGTTACATTGAAAATAGTATTGTTAACGTAAGGACGTTTAATTTAATGAAAGCATACACAATTAGTGAAGAATTGAATAAACACACATGCAATCGTTTGGAAATTCGATAATATTTTAACGAGAATCTATTTCGTAACACGGCTAGAAAATAAATTGCATAAAGTTTTATATGCGAAAGTACAAAGGAGCATTTTCCATTATCAACAACGAATTCAATTCTGTACGTAAATATGTTTAGTTACGAAAAAAGGAAGTAGAAGTACGAACTTATTTTCTGAAATTTGCTTTAATCCACGTAATCAAATTATCATTGCACGGATTTTAATAAATAGCAATTTAACACATAAAAGTGTCACTTTTATTATTTTTCTTTTAAAAACCGTTTAACATAATGTAGATTAGCGAGAAAGTGGATTAAAGTTGAAGCAAAACGCCCACTTCTATTGGATAATTGGTAATTATAGGTCTGCCGTATAAAACTGCTAAAATGACAAGCAACAAAATAGTCGAACGATATAAAAGGAAAAGAGGAAAATTGTTGGATTTAACGTGGTTCCAAAAATAAAAACCAATACGCACGTCACTTTATTTTTCTCCACTAACCCTACGGCGAAACAGAAAAGGGATAATCTGCTCGCTGTTTTCGGAATACGTTGAAATTTATTTACTGTTATGTCTATGGAGATTCACTATAATTAGAGTTTATCGTTTCTTTCCAAATCGGGGAATCTTTCCGATCGGATCCCGTCTCCCGAATAATTATTCCCGTTCAGTTTTTTGAAAACTTCAAACTAAATCTGTACTTGTGCGCATTCCAAATCAGGGAATCGGTTTGCTTCAATCATTCATAATATACGAGCGCAAATAACCGGTTCTTTCATTAAGAAGGATCAATTTTTCATAGTCAATGAAGTCTGTTAACGAGCAAACTAGGGCCATCGTTTCGTTTGTTAATTATCTAAAAGTTCGTTCATTAGTAAAATAGTGTAAAATTCCACCTTGTCTAATTAAGGGCAAGGTTAAGTAATTTTATAAATAACATTAGCCAGTAATTCCAAGTAATTACGTAACATTTCTCGATAAGATTTTGAGATAATTGGAATAATAACTGCTAGTGATGATAATATAATAATAATAGTATAATATTTATTAATTATTAGATTATTTTTTATATCCAGTCTCATATCGATTTCTTCATTATTTAATACGTGCACACATTTAAATAGGCTAAAAGGAATCCATTACTAATTTTAGTCGTCCTTTGTGCTTTTATAATTAGTTGTGATGTAATTAATAATCCTATATTCATTAATACGATAAATTTCAGGCTATGAATAATAATAAAACGCGAATTAAAAAAGAGAATCGAAAAAAAAAATGGGTGGAGGCGAAGGGAGAGTATTAAAAATTGCATTATGGCACGATAGAAATTCATATTTGTGAATTCTAATTGCATTATTCACGGTTTAATGATAACTAAATTGGGTTCTAATTTCATATTGACAACGTTATAGCGTGCGTTTAACTGCTTTGATAAAAAATGAAAGATAGTGAGCAGAGGTGTTAATTAAAATGGAATTTTATTTTACAAATACGTAAATCCTAATCGATTGAATCGATAAAGGATGATAAGTAATTTAGTAGGAATCGGAAATGATTTCGTTGAGGCAAATGTTGTGTAGACTCTCTAAGAAAATCGTTATTATTAATTCATAATGGCGCTTCGGCTTTGTGTTCAAAAGGAATTGTTAGGGAAAGTGTTACTTTTATTATTTTGCATTGTAATCATTGACATCCGTTTATTTTTTTATGTCAGTTTCTGGTTATATCTTTGGGTTTCTCGTCTTTCCTCTCCATTCACGGAACAGAAATAAATGAATCCCTAAATTAAAGAGTACGAGCATAAGAAAACGGCGCAAAAGGAAGAACGAGTTCGTCCAGGAACACATATATCTTCTAATATCAAGACATTGGATAAGAAAAAAGAAAACGGAGGGAAAAAGAAAGCGGCGAAGGAATAAGAGGGAACATGACCATTGACTGTATAAAAGGAATTACTACCGCAATGTAGAAGAAAATTATTCAATTTACCAGAATATCTACGCGTTTACGGTTGTTTGCCGTTCCGGCGATGGGTTGTATGTCTTCTTCAAAAGTGACATTTTGCATTAAACGAAATAAAAAGCGGTAAGAAGAAAGAGGGAAAGTAATGAAAACGAGGGGGCGACTGCAGATAAAAATCTTAATTACTTACAGATAAAAGCATTTAAAACCATTTTTGGAGAGGCCCACCATTATTTTTTGTTTTGTTTTTTGTTTCCTAGTGTCCTAGTAGGAGTTTAAATTTAGGAAACGATGTTAACCGACGGTTATTGCAAATTGCATTTTCCTTTTCCGGTTTTATTTTCCTTTTCGTGTTTGTTTGCATTGCCCAGTTTTAGAAACTTCTACTTATTGAGATTTATCTACTAAATTTTAACAATATTCTTGCAGAAGTTTCTTGCATTTATATTAGAGAGAAAAATTACAATTCGGCTACCATTCGAATTACGCGAATAACTTTTCATTAGGTATTAATGTTTGACTTTTCTTAAGCCAACTTTTTCCTCTATCTTTAATTTTCCATTCCTTTTATGTTTAAGCAATTTACAATAAATTACGAAAATCGTTTATTAAACTTCCGACTCGAACAAAGTGTGCAAAGAAACGACCGTTAATTCTCAATTTTTCAATAGAGAAGGAAACTAATGAAGCAGTATTCGTTTGTGAAATCGCAATTAGTGTTGATAAATAAATACAAATCAATTTCCCTGCTGCTGCTATTTGTTTAATATCGATTATAAATATTTGTTTACCAATAAAGTAGCGGTAAACCGTGGAAATGATTGGAGATTATGATTTTGTGTGCGCACAGGTCGACACTATTTCATTAATTTGTTTATGAAAAAATTATGTACACATTAAAATCGATTCCAATTTCCCTCTTGGCATATAAATTGTTTAATTTCGTTCGAGACGAAAGAACAAAATTGAATTCCTTTTATTGCCGCTTTAAATAAATTATTATTTAATAATTTGCAAAGTAATATCAATAAAGGCGTTCGAGGGCTATCGTTTCGCTTTCCTCGCCATCCTTTCCTCCTTTTTTATTTCTATTTCATCCTCTGCTTATTGTTCACTGGAAAATTTATGCAAGTAATAAAAATAATTTACTCGAAAGCATAGAACAACTCGTTCTGTAAATGGGAATTTTATATATATACACAGCCGTAAAATAAATTTTATTACATTTAAATTGTAACGCCTACAATTCGAAACGCGTCTAGTTTATAATTAAAGAAACAAACTGGACGATGATAAAGCAAGCAGAAGGTCTTCTTCCCCCACGGTTTTGTGGACGACGATAAATAATTGTTCAACTAAGAGCATTATTATAAATGGGTTCAAGTGTAAATGTTTCAGGAAATCTCGGTGTATTTACGAATTATACTGCATGTAATTAATTGAAAGTGCAACAAGGCGAGCCAGTTACGAACAACCGCCAACTTACCATGATAAATAAATTGGATTAAATTATTATTTATGGTCCACCCCTCGCATATTCCAAGGTATCTACATTATAAAAGCCCATCGTACCATTTGGGGGTCATATTCTAATAAGTTCAATATAATTCGTATTGGAAATATTATTAACTAATACAATAGCAACATTCTGTCGCTCTCTCTCTCTCTTTCTGTTCAATCCTATCCAATCTCTAGCGGTGTTGGTTGTACGTTTATTGGCGTTATTACAAATCAAGGGTAGTTTGTTATCTGTCGTAAAGTCTTGTTAAATTGTATCTCTATACGCTAAAATGCTTATGTCTGTGTATATCGAAACCCCTTCTATTATATAATACCTGCTACGTGGTCAATTTATAAATTATGTATGTATAATCAAAATGGGAATTTCATTTATTACATTAATTACGAATAATGAAATGCTGATCCATTTCGTAAATAATTACAAAGATTGACCAACGTCTAAACTTCGAGAACCGAAATATGAATTTATATTTACTGATGGTTTTTATTTAATTAGTGACCAACTGCTTATTATTACATTATTTGATTTTTATCGTTAATCCTCGGTTTTTCATTTAAATTACATGTATTTTTAATTGGATTTTTAGCGTAACGAGCAGCATTTTATCCGGAAAATTTGTTAATAAACAAATGCAGAACATTTAGAATTTAGGTCAAATTAATAAAATAAACTTTCGAAGAAAGGACATTTGCGATTCTTTCTCATGGAAAATGGTTTTGGTTGGTTATAATACAAAGGAAAAGTTGAAATACAGGCTGTCCAGTTTTTCCGTATACTTTCTTTAGAAAACGGAATTATATAACAATTAAGGTATCCGTGAACACGCAACATTTGATCGAAAACCGACGATAACATCGGAATCTACTATTAATGCACGAAATTTGATTAATTGCCCATTTTCCAAACTACTGTTTCGTTATTCTAATATCGCCCGCGTTTCCTCTTTCATTCGTTCGCTTCATTTTGAAAATTTCAAAAACTTTCGCAAGTTTTTAAAAAAGAAATCTTAATTCATTGAAAGTATTTCCGTATTGTCTTAAGATAGGTTACCCTGTATAACTAGATTTATTTACCATTAAAGAAAATTATTTGCCATAATTAAAAACAGGATAATTAAGGCTGTTTCTCATTAAGAAACTACTCGTTAAATCTCTTCTATAATTACATGTTAATAGGTACGTTTTCCTACACATCCACTAACATTATAGACCTTAAGCCTTCTCTACAATACTAATATTTCCTTTTCGAACTGTAGTAATAAAGAAACCTTTGCGAATAAATTTGCAATTCTTATGCCACCCATTTTCCGTTTACGCCCATTACCATTTTCACACAAACCGTACGTGTAAGTATAAGCTAATAATATTGCTGCATGATATCCAACGTTTGTTTATAGAATCGAGCTTATGACAATAGAGATTATATTGATAGCAAACATACATTTCTATCAAACATAAGCATAATATTACTGCTACTAGGCAAGAGGTAGTTGGATAGTTCTACACAACCAGGGGTATCCTGTAAATATACTGCATTACAATAATGCACACTCAATATGCAAACAATACCGTTAATTACAAGTCCCGTGTAAATAAAATAATGCGTTTCACAACTATTTAAATTGTATTAACCCATTAAATTAATGGCAGTTATGCGTTTCCCCATACATATTTTTCTTTTGATTTTAAAAGAGAACCCTGCGTGGTACCACTCGAAAAAGATTAATAACAGAAAGGGGCAAGGTGGCAATTAAATATTATTATCACTAAAGAGGGTATTACCATTAATAAACGAAGAGGTAAAACTATTTTTAGAACGAAAGCGATTCATTTCTTTAATCGTCTGCGTGTAGCTTGGTTATTATTAAAATAATAATATTACCTATTCTTAATTATCTAATATACATAATAACATAAACCCGGTATAACGAATAAAATATTTAGATTTGTTTGAATAATTAATTTAAAAAAAAAATCTAATTAATTATCACAATGATTTCAATCGACAGTCCGATTAAAAATGCTATATGGTTATTTAAAAAGAAATCCGTATTAGATTGCCTTATTTTAATGAAGCTATTTTAATAAAGACATTTTTTAACAAGTTTCCTTTCTACGAGCCAACTAATTAAAAGCAAAAACTTACAAAGTGGTAATTGCTATACCTTATGAACTTATAGTTTTTCAGTTTAACTAAAACCCAATGGAAGAGCAGCACCGAACTTTGGGAGTTATCGAGAAATGATTTAATATTGAAGTTCGTCCGCTTTGTCGCAATCGTTTTACTTGTATGTTTATTTATTCAGAGGAGATTATTAAGAACTGAATGTTCGAAAGCGGCGTGATTAAAGAGGATTCGCCACCGTTGCGCTAATATCTTGCAAAGAGTGTGTCTCTGTGACGTTAAACACGAATAATTATTTCCCTCATTTCAAAATGCGCCTATCATTTTGCCTTTTTCGTATTGTTCAATAAAGAAATTTCATTTGATCGTTCGAGTTGTAAATGACTAAATTATTTACGCCCTTTTCGTATTGCAATTTAGTCACTTCCTTCCGGTCCCTTTTCTTCGTTTTCACATCGACAGCTACACAAACAACCGTCTCGGCTTGATTGATTATATGACGAGTGTATTTTTATATTAAAATCTTTCGCTTCCATTTTAATAAAATCCAAATTTATGATATTTTGTATGTGTTGTATGCTGTAATAATGACGTTCCATTTTTAATATAAAGAAAAATGCATTAAGAGTGAGAAGAAACGTGCATGTCGCATGCAAAGTATTCGTTTTTTTTTTTGAAGTTTTTTCAAAGAAAAATTTCGCAATATTACACTTTTCGCGAGAATCTTATGGGGAAGATAAATGCGCTTTTCCTCAGACACATTTTTACGTCGTATTTTCCTCCTATCGATGGCAAATAAATGGCGTTAAATAATAGTTGTTGTAGTGGCAATAACCGGTAACTTCGTAGCGATGAAATATGTTTATAAAACGGTACAATAACAATATGGGAATAAATCCACTGCTACTGCCATCATTTTGGGGGCTGCCTCCAACAGGAAAATCAATAAATTTGATTTAATAATTCCCTTTTTTTTGCTAACGTTAATGACAAATTAATGTAATTTATAATTAAATTTTATCTCGACTGTTTGCGAGCCAATTTTTTGCACCGAAATCGTGACACGATGAAATTTAACGTACTCATTTTGTTTCCTTCTTTTTTCTTCATATTGCAATAACAAGCATAAGGATAATTCATCTCGACGCGTCTGACAAGCGGAGGGCGCAAAAAGAATGCCGCCTCTTTTTCTTGTTATATTTCTACGAAAAATTGCCCATTACCATTAATTTAACAACTTTTCCTTATAATTAGATAGCACGTCATCTACTAATTAGCGTTCATTAACATCGATCCCTAATTCATTATCGCCATTATCTTATAATTAATTAACAAAACTCTAAGTTTTCGTCCGTTGATTTATTTTTCTTGTTCTGTAATCTTAATTTGTTTCAGGTACGTATCCTGTTCTTCTTAACTCTAGAGTTTGTAAGTAGACGAGTTTGCATTATTTAAGAATCACTCGACGGTTCGCCTAATAGTTTGTGCGAATTTTCGAATAGAGAAAAGATTGTGGGTGCGGGAAGAAGAAAAAAGGAAACAAACCGCGCGGTAATTAAAGCATGATGAATTTGTTAAACGCGGGGCCGCCGCACAAACCCCAAAATGACAGTGCATAATGTTTCCAGCGGGATTAGGTGTTTTTACACGTTGTTTATTACAAAACCGTGTTACATTCACGTCAAATTTTGATTAACGGCCGCAAGTTTCATCTTACTTCGCCCAATCTAATGACAAATTATATGAGAACGGATACCGTGTGACAGTTACCACTATCAGCGCCATCATCATCATCAACATCATCGTCGCTATATAATCATCAGCATCATCGTTTGCGGTTAAAAAAATATTCCCGACGACATTAAAAAATTCAAGAAGAAAAAATAATAAGCAATTCCCTTACATTTATATCCGGACGAAGTTTTTTTAATTACTAAAGTCAGGATAAGCATAATCCAGCTAAACTGTGATTGTGTTCGAATTACTTAGTTCATATACGGAACAACCAACTTTTACTGTATTTGAAACCATCGACATGAATGCACGACAAGACAAAGACAATTATGTCCAACTTTAATTATATATTTTTTGCAATCCGTTTTTTTTTTCTAATTTCCCTTATGTGGTTTCGCGTAATAAATGAGGGCATCTGTCTTAGCATCTTTTGATGAGATCACCCGCTAGATTAAATGTTTTGTTCCTCTTGTAAAATTGCAAACTGAACAATAATGATTTCATTAACAAACACAGTTGGAGCAAAGCGAAGTAGTTTTTTACTGGCGATAAAAAGCGAATTAATTGGGATTCATTTTTAATAATCAATTAATTATTTCGAACGGCCTCAATTAGTTTGTTCGTCTGTCGATTTTAAATCAATAAACGAGACGGTAACCGATTAAGCAATAAAATATAATGGAATGAACGAGAGTGGCCGTTAAGTGTAATCCGAGAAACCTGCGTGATAATAAATAATATTTTATATCTTAATAATGAAATAACAAATTATCAGATTCTCATCTTAAACGAGACTAAGACGTAGAGGAAAAAGTAGGATGTAGTCGAAACGTACAATTCGAATGATAAACTAACTTCCTGCAGTTATAACACAAATTTATTCCACCATAACAGCGATGCACCTGTCCACCACGTTTAATCCATAATAATAATTTAACACGTAGATGCTTATCTTCATCGAATCGACTCCGCGTTTGGTGTATTATGGAAATCCTTTTGGAGATTTAAAATTTCGTTTTATAAATCGACAGCAAACGATTCACACATAATTCTTTCGGTTCGGACAAATTTAATTGCTCAATAAAAATCGGTCTTAAAGACGATTAACGTCGATAGATTCCACTCTGGATTATTCTACTGCAAGCTGGAAAAAGAGGAAAACGACAGAGTTAGATTGCGACACGCACGTAGAGATATACACACACGATTATCGCTTAAACAGTTTCAATTATGTAATATCGCAATAATAATAAACGGAAAACAAAGAGATGCAGATAGTGGAGAGTTGGGAGGACTCGAAATTTGTTAAACCATTAGTTTTAATTAGTTCATGTGTGTGTGTTTGTGCAGTTAGAGAGCATAAACCTTATAATTAATTAAAATCCCCACCGACTGAAAGCTGTTACGCTAAGGCATTTCGGAATTATTGAATCATATTAAATATAATTAAATGCATTTTGCACGTAATTATATCACACATTCTTATTCACAATTACAGTGCATGTTTAACCGCACATGCTGCAATGCGAAAGTGAGAGGAATGAAGCAGTTTAATTAGGCTTCCAGTTCTATATATTTCTTTTTTACTTTCATTAACAATTTAACGTTGGTTTATCTATTATTACTAATTTCGTGGATCGTTTCGTAAAGAAAACGAATAGGAAAGCATAAATTTGATGCTGAGTGAGCGCATGGACGAGCCAATGAATTAAGAAAATACCAGTTTAAGTTACAACGAGCAGATCCAGACAAACGAAGAAAACGATAGAACCAGATGTAGCAAACTGAAAACATCACCGATATAAAGATGGACGGTATGTTTATCATTGTACAACAAACGCACACGCATTTTTTTTTTGACCCGGAGTTATTAAGTGGACTAAAACCGGACACGAACTACGAAAAAGGGATGATTGCCCGGAAATACCGGAGCGTCTCTCACTTCGGGCGGTTCGGTTTTCTTTCTTCGCCACTTCGTTACATTCCAATAGATTAGAGGGCCTTTAAATAAATAAAGGTTCGATAAATCATCATCCCCTACCCGATACAACATCGCCGCTGCTATCGTTCTTCGTACTTTTTCAACGTCGAACGTTGTAGTCGAAAACGACGTATAGAAATACACACCTAACGGCAGGAAACTCTAAGGAATTTCAAAGTATCTTCATCGTTCTTTTCCACGTCCACTACGTTTAACCTCTTTACCACTTTCTCGATTCATTACTATATTTCGTTGCCAGTTAGTTGGGTTACAGTTAATGAATACCTTTAGGGTTCATTAATCGATAAACCTACATCGTAAACGAATAAAGAGAATTCGTGGGCGATTCCGTATCGAGGTTTTATTTTTTTTTCTGCTGTAAAAAAATAGGGGATATCCTATTATTTATTTCCTCTTTATCATTGACTCTTTTGTTGTTAACCGTACGAAATGGAAGAAAGAAATTTGTTTGATTTGGAGAACCTCGATTCGAAAGCATTTCATTTCAAATTGAAAGCTTCTTAGATTAGCAACCACTTTCAAAAAAGAATCCAACCATATCTTTAGAACAGAACAAAACCGATGTATAAGTTTGCAAGTATCGTTTCGACGAAAAGCATTTGTTTGTCTTTTTTTGCCATTTCCTTCCGCCTTTTTAAAGGTAAAATCCATATCAAAGAATCGGTAATTCTTCGTCTGCCGTTTTCGACTTTGTGTTTCTCCTTTATTTTTCTCATCATTCCTGTGGCACGATTTCTACAATAGCTTCGGCGATAGTTTCTCTCCAGATAGTTATCTACATGTTTCGAAGTGAAGGCGCACCTGTTCGCAACGACATCACGATCACTTACTATTTGCATTTCTATATTCTAAGATGGATATATTTTCGCTTACACTACATGTATACATTTCATTGAAATACCATCTCACTTGTCGTGGAAAATAAAAAGTGAGCGAAAGAAAAGAACTTGAGAATAAACCCAAAGAGAAAAGAATATGATCTGTTAAATTTAGTAGAGAAAAATAGAATCTTTGGTATAGTCGATGTGTGTGAGTGTTGGTGTGGGTGTATTAATTTTTGTATTCGCTTATTTAAATTTGAAGTGTGTAAATTAAAAAGGGCAGTTCGTATCATATGTCCGAATAAAATTTAAATTTCAAATATCTGATGTATAAAGAGTAGGGAGCAGCTTTTATTTATGGATGCCGTTTTTAAATGAAGCATAAAACACACACACACAATATATATATATATATATATATATATATATATATATATATATATATATATATATATACATATACACAGGAAAAAAGACATAAAGTTATTTGCATATTTTCCATTCTATAATCTTTTTTTTTGCTTCGCTCGCATCACTTCTCCGCTCATTTCTATTCCTTACAATTTATATCAGCTGAAAAGAACGTAGGAAGGAAGAAATAAAATTGTAACCCATTTACCTCATACCTATTGTCGATCCTCGTGCTCTATCATTTATCAAGCGATGCTTGACAAAAAAAAAGATTTCATGCAAACTTAATTGTATCTTGTGCATAAATAATTTTATTGCACGTCCAAGATGGTAATTTTTCTTTACGTCTCACACACAAGTTCCATGATTAATCAGGCCTACCTTTAAAAAACAATTTAATTTTCCAGTTAAAAAAGTATATATGTATATACTCCTAAACAAATTGTTTTCGGTTATTATTTTTTTAACAAATTTCCCAAGTGAATTTACCTCTTAAATCGATTCTCGATTCCATTCAGAATTATTTGTACCGTTTGACTAATGGCATCCGTTCGATTGGAAAGACGAAACCTGCTCGCTTCTTGCTTCCAGTGCATATCACAAAAATAAATTGGACGGTTCCAGCGGGTTAAAATATAAAATTGAATTAATCTTAATTAGGTTTGAGATTAGAAAAGCAACAAAACCGAGAACTGGTTTCGCTCTTCTTTATTTTCTTTCTAACTATTTATGGGAATTAAATGAAGAAATTTTTATCGAATTTGTTTATTAATATTTTTATAAGCAAACGAATGGATTTTTAATTAACTGACGACGATCGGAATTCATTTAAAGACTCTAAATCTAATCGTTTTGGAAGTTAGTTACAAAAAAATTAAGAGAAGTATAAACGAAAACAAAATTAATTGGAGGTAACCAACATACAGGGTGCACATTAATTTCAAATCAAGTAAAATATTGTTTAAATTATGCATTTATATTTATTTAAATCGATAATAATTTACAGGTAATAAATTAGTAATTAAAGGAAAGCTTTTTTATTAACGGCAACGACAATTTAAACGGACGTGCTTTATATTTAGTAAAAAAGATTATTTATAAACATGCCAACTTAATTTGCATTGTATAATGAGGAAGCATGTTAGGTAAGGAGAATTATTTTATAAAATAATTTACTACGGTAAACAAATAAATTATAATTTAAATTGGCATAAAAATGTGCAATGAAAATAAGAACCGGCGCGGTTAATGAATTTATTTGTACGCTGAGAATTAAAGAGGAAGGTATTGTATTATACGAGAGCTATTCCTTTTTCTTTTTTCATTTCGTGGTTCATTCATTTCTCATGTGTTGCTCGCAATATTTATCCACGATCTCATCCGCTCGGATTGTGTTAAGGAAAAACATTCGTTTTGATCTTTTTAAAAAGGATTAAATTTACTACCGCTCCACCATGCACTAGTTTCGAAACAATTATAAACTGAAATTGCAACGTGAAAACTTTTGTTACTGGCATTATTAACATTTAAACTGTTGGTACGACGCCAAAGCAATTTTAGTTGGCAATATTGCGATATTCTCAACTTTATTATAATTAAATGATTGTTAGCCAGTTATTTAAAACGCAATAAAACATCATTCCGGTTGATTATTAATGAGATAACCACTGCGAAAAACTGCTACGGTAACAACAGTCATTCGCTGTAAATTTCGCAAACTGCTTTTCGTATTCTTTTCTCGCCACCTTTCGCTCGCTTTAGCAGGCAATTTTGGGAAATTCATTTCGATTTATTTCCTCCGTGCTTTAGCCTTTTTCGTCCTACATTCCATAGACCTCGGAAATATTATCAAAGATATTCTGCTATTTGCGAAGAAGTTCGAAAACGTGAACAAACACCAGGACACGAATTCTTTTATCCGTCTCAACACTACATATAACTTGGATACGTTAAGGAAGAAAATGGAATAAAATAAGGTGTATTTGTGTGTGCAAATAATAGCTGAAATTGAAAACGGAAAGCAAACAGTAAGTGAAACAGTTTTTTTGCGAAATTTAAATTCAATCCTTTTATCATATTTTTTACAATAGTAAATCGTATGCAAAAGAAAAACTTTACATAATTTTTTAGGCAAAAGTAACAAATGCTTAACTCAAAATTAAATTAAAAAAATTAAATGTTCCTGGTGCGCTTAAAATGAATGACAAAGTTGCATCAACAAAAAAGCACCATAATTCAAAAACGGTTTTCATCCACTCTCGCTTTATTACTATCCCTTTCTGTTTTTTTCCCAACATTAAATTCACATTATTTTCAATGTAACATGGCTTTATTTCTGTGTATATATGGAAAATTGTCCGGTCATTTTTTTGTCTCTCGCCATGTATTATATTTTTGTGTTTCTTTTGAAACACGAATGAAAAAAAAAAAAGAAATGTGTATAGTACAGGATATATAAAATAAAAATAAAACTCTTTATGGTCAAACAATAATAAAGGAGTAGGAAAATGATGAGGAAAGTGGTAGACGACGAAGGAAAAGAGGTATTATTTTCTTTTTGCTCTTGTTTTTGTGAAACCTCTTTAGCTTCATTTACGAATTTATGCATGGATTATTTTGGGAAAAAACACTGAAGCATTCTTATTTTTATTGCTCTAAGGGAAATATTTTATTCTAAAATCATTTGGCTCACTTCTCGTATTCTTAGGTTTATTCGATTCCTTATTAATAAACATTTTTAAAAGGAAATTATTAGAAAATTTTCATTTTATAATCTTTAGAAAAGAAAATCAAATTTTGGGACCATTGAAAGTTTTTAATGACCGTTTGGAAATTGTGATAACACCTTTCGTTATATACTTGCGTATATGGCGCTATCGATTAGAATTTTTCTTAGAAATGAGAAAAGGTAAAAAACTGAATGAAAACTTTACCATAAAAATTAATTTAATTATCTATGAATAATTTCCACCAATAAAATATAGATTTCCTTATTCTTTACAAGAGCAACACAGCATAGTTTTGTTAAAACGTCAAGGGAAAGTAGCTATATCAAATTGCCCATCAGCAAATTTGCCCTAAGAAGTTGTCACCGAATATGACGCCCCATGATTTCAGAGACACCAAAATTATATACGAGTAAATGCGGTGCCTAAAAAGTTATCATTAGGTCGAGCAAAAAAAAATAAATAAGGACCGACGATTATGTATATACATTATTATTAAATTATAGTGAATTATAAATTGTAACTAAACGTATTATGTAAGTAGGGAAATGAAGCCGAAATAAATTAAATACTTTAACGAACATTAAATTTTCTACTACTAACACCATCGAGTATAGAGTCGGCAGTATATTCTATGTGTAAGTGAGATCATAATGATTAAGTACTTTGGTCTTATGAACACATTAAGTTGTTTCAAACCAACCGCAGAGGAATATTACATGTAATTTGTTATATTAACGAATATATTTCGAGTTTCCATTTTAAACTCCATGCATATTCCATGCGTTCGTATTAAGTCTCGTCTGTTTCTATCTTTTTCACTAACTGTAGCTCTCTCTAACTCTCTATACGTGAAACACTTGATAATAATAAATAATTTATAAATTTAAACTGATTACATTCTAAATATCTCTCTCTCTCTCTCTCTCTGGCATCGAGCAACAACATTTCTCATTCTCTTGCCGAAAACAAACAAATCCATCTCTCGTTAATTTCATTTTTTATCTCTTTTATTATCATCATTAATTCGACTCTTTTCTTCTTTTCCAACATTTTGCGCCAACTCTTAACAATTATCTAACGAAAATGACGAAAAACATCCAATTTTGTATTAGACGTATATAGAGAGTATTTTACGCGTGAAATAACAAAATTTTCATAATTAATTTTCATCTCGACGAATTTTCATACCAATCCTTCATTTTACATAAAACGCAAGTAAAAAAAGGAAATAACGATGATGATAATGATAAATTTTTTGTTGTTGTTGTTGTTCTTCTCTTTCCTCCGGTTGTTGTGGAACAAGGGAGACGGATCGTTATTTTGGAACCAATTCATTAAGAGCGCTACTCCTTTTCTTTTCGAAACATTTAAAAAAATATTTTATAAATGTTCCACCTTCAACGCCCGTTAATTAATTGATTACTGTTAATAATAACATTTAATTAAAGGTAATATTATTTTTTTGTTAGGTTGCTGAATAGAGAAGGAATTTTAAATCATTTTTTGCGGTTCTGTCATGGGCACAAAACCAATTGCCAACCGAGTGAATTCGTACCAAAAATTGATTCGCAAATAGCATGAACGCTTTTTTCTCTCCGTTGTTTCGCAAAGGGCGAGTAAAAACTCAAATATAATTAAACCCTTTTAACCGGAGGATAATTAGATATTTCATTCGATTGGACTTAATCATATTTTAGCTTGCTTTCGATGCGAATTTGCTGAAAAAAGGTCGCCGTACATGTCCACCGTATATAGGGTGGATAATTGGCTGAATTAATAAAATTTACATAATAATTTATAAACGTGTGTGGCGTGTCTAAAGTAAATGTAAATATTTAAATTATTTGCTAATAGAATGCAATTAAATTGTACTGCAGTTCCTTTTTTAAGCGATTTATGCTCTAATTTATTGCGGTCAAAGGAAAAAATAAACATTATTACTTTTCCTTTTTAACGAGAATCGTTATCATTTATTTTGATGTTTGATCGATCACTTTCATTAGATTTATTAATTAATTTCCTTCTTATTTTCATAATGCAGAATAAAGAACTACTGGGGTTAGCAACAATAATAATAAGTACGTGTTATAAGAGCAGATTTCGATTTATTCATGATTTACCACTTTGCACGAATATGCTTCGCGGATTTAATATAAAATGAATTAGGAGCAATCCGGTAACGCTTTCAATACGATTTCCTTTTACATTATAAATCCGACGTTTGTATTTGGCGAAATAGCCCAAATTTGTCCCTCGGGGATCCGGTAAATATTCTCCTGTTTTTCAATAACCATTTCTATTTACTTTACAAGAGTAGCGGTTAGACAAAGAAGGAGAGTGGAAAAAGGAATGGAGAATAACTCCAGTGAAAATTAGCCGCAGCAAAACAGAGAACTGCTTCAACAACAACAACGACAGCAACAAAAAGGAGGTGATTTCTTTTTCAACTAATTTCGATTTCTTCTTTAAGATTTCAATTGAACCTTTATAGTAAAACTGAAGGGGAGGTATATATGCAGGTAACAGAGAAAGAAAGATTCTATCCGTTAGTAAAATAACGAACATTTCCTTTCGCTTTGCCTCGATTCTTTCAAGTCGAATAGAAAGGAAAGCCCCCCTGCTTTCTCGGGAAAAGGATTACAAACGAGGAAAAAACGACAAAGATAGGGTGAAATAGGTAAAGGAAATTCAATATTCCGTTCGGTTCTCTCTCGTTACCTCTTATAAATTTCATTCATTGATAACCTCACGATTACCAATCGTAAATTGTAGAATTCCATTCCTTACTCTACCTACAATAGAGAATCTCTTCGTGAACCAATATATTACTTCCCACTTGTGTAACATTTAAATATAGTTGTAATTGCATCATGTTTGTACGTCGTATTATTATTATCTTAATAATCATTTATTACGTGAACCCATCCGAAATCGATTTTATTCGCAAGTCGTTCGATTAGAAATGAATCATAATGCGGTTCGAATTTAATACGACAATTATTTTAGTGAGATGAATTATATCGATTCCCAAATATTCGTACAAATAAAATAATATAACCGTTTGATTTATATACGATCAAATCGTTTCCAGTTATAACGTTATTTAAAAAAAAGCGTTATTGTTTAACAAAAGGAAAAGAAGCTCAAATAATTGTGCCGCTTTCGCTGGAGAAAGGTTGCATGTCTGGAACCAATATAAATAACAATGCAATTTCGTGTACGTGGAATTTAAGAAATTAGGAAAGTGGCGAACATAATGGAACGAAAATAAAAACGAGTGAGATGCTTCATTTTTGTACATTATAATAGCAATATCGATTATCCATCAGTTGCGAGCTGTAGAAAAATTAACAATCGCGCAGTCCTCTGCACAACCGAAATAAAATCTTCCAATTGTTAAAAATGTTACATACGTTCGCGAAGAACAAAACGAAGGAGAGGAAAAAGTAACGACGAGTAAGGCGCGCTGGCGATTTATTACCATCTTTATTGGAACGTGTTGCATTATTTCTTGAAACGCCGGAGAAGAATGGAAGGACATTTAAAGTAGTTCACTCGCAATAATTTAGTGCAAATGTAAGTTTAATTAACTTGGTGCACTTTTTTCCTCTCCTTTATAGGATGATCTATTATATTAGCAATATTCCACTTCATTCATCATTTCTTCTTGTTAGATGATGATACTAACAGAATGCTAAACAATTTATTTTAAAATGAAATTTTCACATAACGCACTAATTTATAATAGATTACGTTTACCTAAGTTTTGTTTAATTAAAACTACATTAACGATTAACGTTTAAGGAGATTAATTATTGTTGAAAACGCGGTAGCATTATGCGTAATATTTAATACGCATCAATAATTAAAAAACGAAATAAACAATTAATGAAGAAGACAATGTTGTTAAACAACGTCGCCCTAAATTGAATGATATTGATTAATTAAAACCTCACATCAATTCGCTTATTAGAAAACTAAGACAATTCCTCAAATGGAACACATATTATTTTAATGGGAAATTTTATATTTTCTTGGTCTGTATATGCACAAAATTATTAATTTGTGTATAGCACTTTAGTTTATTAGTCGCTAGCTATTAGTTGATTAACTGAATGCATTACTACCCATTCGGTAATATTTAGTAGTGGACGCATTTAATCACGTGTACCCATTAATAGGGACACAAAATCCTATAAATATTACTTATGCGGCATTACGCGTTTTCCCGGTTAAATGACGCATTAATAAACGGGGGAGGCAAAATAGGAACGACGTAATTTTTGCCCTTTAAATTTGGTGGATGCGCCGGGCCTACCGAACATTGCACGCAAATTCGATTGTACACAATATCACAACGTATGCGTATTCTCAGTACAAGAGATGCCACTGTCGATACCAAATAAATTTTGTGTTCGAAAGGTACGTCTAGACTAAAGAAGATTCGAGTACTTGCGTACTTTAGCATTGTCAAAAGACTGTTGTTTCAAGACTTTTTCAATAATTTTCCTCTTACCCAAGGAAGATTTATTATTCAATGTGTTAACATTAAATGATAGTGTAAACAATGCAGAGCATATTAATTAATAAAAAAAATAATAAGAAAGCTTTTGGTTAAGAATGAATTAAAATGTGTATCGATTATTGAGAATTCTTCAGCTGAATTTCTTTTTAAATTTATTCATTCAATTCAAATTTACATTACTCGTTTAATTATATAAAATAACGCTCGTATCAATCAGTTGGATTGTATCTTTCCGATCTAAAATTCCGGATTATTTAATAAATCGCCTTGCAATTTGTTTGTAATGTTACAATACACAAAATTGGAGAAATGTTTATTTCTCGTTCGATTGAAAGGCGTGTTTATAGTGCGAGAAATGCTTAACGAATCGATTAAATGAGAAGTTGGAAGTTTGGAATACAATTTCATCATGAAAAATTTCACAAATTACTTTCGGTTTTATTTTTAACGAACGAAGAGAGTTAAAATGTTTCTCGCTTTAATTTATATTAACGCAGAATTCAAGCGTCGATTTCGAAATGAATTTTTTCAACTTTATACGTGCTGAAACCGAAAATGTGAAGGAATTAACGATTAATACGGAGAGCATTATCAGTTTCCTTTTCCCGGAAGAATTTAATAAATATGCTGTAGAGTGCTTCTTCGTGGAAATCTTCTTTTTTTTTTAATTAAAATTTGATATATTTATCTCATGGAAATGTACGCGATGTTAAAGATAGTAAAGGTACTAATTTATGTTATGTAACACATCCGTTATGTGCATAATATTAAACATGTTAGTTTGATCTATTTAGGAATTCACGTGTAGAGAAGTTCGTAATATGCATTTACCATCCTTAGCGTTTCAAAGGATACTGAAAATTCCATTTCGTCTTCATCAACATCAACGACATCGTTCTCAACTAAATTTTCATAAAATTTTCTTTTATGAACTTGCCATGAGAAAACGAGAGAGAACGTTCATATCAGATTATGACAACAAACAGCCAGCAATGACAAGGAGGGTAGCAACAATAACAAGAACCGAAAATGGGGAAAAAACTCGACTATCTTTTAATACAAAATGCATGCTTTTACTACGTTACGTTTAGATATAAGTATATACATTTTGAATGTGTTTTGGATACTTTCCAAGAGGCAACACAAAAAAATATATTGTGAGAAACTCCTGTTTTAAACGATCGTCCATTTCCTTCCCTCCTTTTCCTCTCTCTTTTAAACCATTTTATAATCTAATCAAGATAATTTTTGTATAATCTTCGTCCATTAATCTAGTTAATTGCGCGCTGTTAGTCTATTCTACTCCAGAAGATAAGTAGTCTGCGTAATATTCAGACTTAAGCTGATTTAAATTTAAATAGAAAATAGCGTGATTTTATGCGACACCTCTAATTTTTTATCATTGAAACGGACACGATTCTCTTTTCAAAACAATACGCTGGCAATAAATATTAGCATTTAGGCTGAATGCGTATTATTCCGAAGTGCCAAAATGATAACGAAATTGCTATTTAAATTCATTATAGTCTATTAATTCGACGTGAATATCTATAACGTATATTTTGAAGACAGTCAGCGACCGGGTCATTAATCATCGTGCAAATATTTAGACACCATTTTCCTTTCACCAATATAGTAATTGTACTATTTGATTTAACTGTTAAAGCACAAACGATTAATTCATTCGACTAATTAAAATTTAAATAGGCATTCAATTATAGTGCAGAAATTTTAATTTCCAATGATTCGTCTCCACGGAATTTTGCTTAATTTTTACTTCATTAATAAACGGAAAAATGTAGTTAACAGTTCAACAGAATATTATAAACAATTAACGGCGAAATTTAAATAAGCAATTAAAAATCGGTCGTACGCTCGCTTTCCCACGCCAAAGCAAAAATGAGGTTCCTTTTAACTAAACGCCTACCTTTTTTGCAACAATTAATATTCAGCAAAGAAGTTCGCTTCTTGCGGCCGCAACGATATAAGTGCCATTTCAACGTCGCTTTCAAACGATATTAGCCGCTGAATGAAAATTATGAAAATGAATTTGAAGTAATTAAAATAAATGCGTTCTAGTGAATGTTACTGAAACGTTTTATTCATCGGCAACTAATGGCTCCAGGCAAAAATAAAGGATAAAATGCACGACTGACTATCAGTTAAATGAAGATGAGAAAAAAATGCTACGAGGGGATATATTTTATTAGTTTTTATAAATAAGATGGTATAAATTCTCGTCTACACAGGGAGGAATTGGACAAAATAAAAACACGAGGATAGAACGGTATTGTTAACGTTAAAACTCTAAAAAGAATTACCATATATTAACATAATAACTTAAGCTGTATCGTTTGTTTCATAATAGTTTGAAAAGAGAAATAGTGTAAGAAAATGCGAAAGAACCTAGACGGATCCAATTAAAAGTGGAAAAGAGACGACGAAAGAAAAACATGCGATAATTAAAAAATTAAGTTCGCTCTTAAATGTTTTCCAATGCATTATTTTCGGTAGAAATATAAAATATGGTTTCGCTTACACGATTCTTCTTTTCAGGAATTTCGGTCGTTCATTAAACGGCACCCGCCCCGTTTTAATTGGTTAACAGTTTAATAAAAAGAATAATAACAAAAATAAACTCTAATTACTCGTACGAATAACGAATGGATTTTATTATTCCACCTTTGCGAAAATTACACTCTGGGGTACAATTAAGAGGAACAAAAAAATAAATCGGCTCGTGTTGGAGGCGACGATGCTGGTACATACATATATATTTTATTACTAGTGCCATTGCGTTAATTGGAAACTCGTCATCCATTTAGCACAATAACCGCCGTTTATTGTTTATAACAATTATACCCCGTTTCTTTGTACGGTTTTTTTATCAAACTCCGAAAACAATACGAGATTAAATTGAATGGAACCGAATGAAGATCGCGATTAATTTGTAAAGCCTCTTCATATTTCGTTTTTATTGTGCGTTGTTATTATTTTAATTAGGAGTTATTATCTTATCGCAAACAAGCACTTAAACTAATTTAATGTGAGATGGGAGTTTAATAACAATAAGAGCAATAATACAATAAGTAGCATTTTGTGTTACTCTATGAAAATTAAAAGGCAAAAAAGGGAAAGCGAATTTCGTGGGGTTGTTTTAATTTCGTGTCTAGTCACACTTAAATACAGATATTTATCGTTATTAAACATACATTTCTATGTGATTTAAATGATATGACTCCTAATAGGCACAGAATGAGACGAGGAAGAAATAAAATACTTGATATATTAAAATGTCTTTCGTGTTAGATAAAAATGAAGTAGAAAACTATATGGAGAAGATGAATTGATCAAAGAAACTTTAATGTTCATTACTTCAACTAGGAACATATTAAAAAGTTTCCATTTTATATACATTTCATTTCCTTTCATATCCTTCTTTCTACTCCTTTTGCCTTAATTCCTTTTGATATTAAAACAATAAAGTACGATAGAATGGTAGAGACAAATGGATCTTTTAATAACGTCCATAACCCATAAAACTTAAAGCAAGGCATGGAAAAATTTCAAACCTAAAACAAACAGTAAAAGTGCAGAGGAAAATCGTTATTTTCAATTGAATCGGCGGGGGAAACGTAAATATTCGTACATAATTTTCATCTCTCGCTGCGAATAATTATGTCATAAAACAATGAAATTTGAATCAGCTAATCATCGAAATTACACTTGGAGTCTGTCTTTTTTCTATTTATCATATAAAACTTGTAATCATAAAACCTGAACGCTTCTCAAAATGTGGATCAATTTCCTTGGAGCGCCATTTTCATCAATTTCCAAACGTACGTTCAGTTATAATTTCTAAAAAAATTGCTCTGTCGCAATAACATTGCTGCAAATGGGGCACATTTATTCTGGTAACGTTTAAAAGATAACACTGAAAAATACGAACCTTATATGCATGGACAATGAAATATTGTATCACTGTCTTGGGGCTACGAAAAGAATTTTAATCTTTCTTGCAAAACACGTATACCAACAATAACAACAACAGCAGCAGCAGGAAAAAATGGAAAGAAATCATATTTAAGAAGCAGAAACTCGATGGAATTTCGCATTGTTTTTCAGAAAAGCAAAATAAAAAAGTATTGTTCCAATAATAATCATCATCAACATCGAGAGGCTCCACAAGTTTAACAGCTTGTTAATTATACGTGCCCAGAATTGCCGGCTGCTCCTAGCGAATTTCTCTCCTTTTTCCTTTCTCGCTTAGTTTTCGTTTCTCTACCTCAACCACGTTATACGCAGATGGTAAATTAGTTACAATTGCACACTTTGCAGAATAACGCAAGAAGAACACGTTTTAACCGAAAAAATCAAATAAAAATAAATTGCAACTGCATTGTACAACATGAAAAATTACTTTTGGTTTTATATTCCCATTAACGGTAAGCGAAAAAATAAAGGTACGATGCTGTATCCTATTTATTATTACTGAAAATGTATAATAATAATGACCGAGTGTAAAGAGAAAGGGTTTTACGTTACGCCATCGCGATGAAATTGTTTGTAATCGTATACGTTTTAACAATACCTAACGATTTTTTAAAATTTTGTATAGTTTACCGCTGAACATTATCCACGGTCTTCTTTCATTTCTTCACATGCTTTTTCGTTACCGTTATTGTTGCAACAAGAAAACCATCGAACTATTGCTATGAGAAAAAGACAAGCCAATAGTAATTGCACGAAATTTTCCCAACTTATTGAGTTTCATCTGATTTATTTCCAGCTTTTATAGCCAAAATTCAATTCAATTCAGAAAGAAAAGCTCTCCAAACCATCGCGTTCGTGCAGCAAAAATGTTCTGTTATTAACATTTCGAATTTTCCCGCAATTAAAATCCGTCTATTACAATGGAATTTCTCTCCGTGCTTACGTATTTGGCGTGTATATTAATTCATTTATATTTGGGAACAAACACACTATATTTATAGGACACATACACATAGTGTATGAGGTAGTAATAACAAAACAGACTATAGGTCGTACTAGTACATAGTGTTGTGTTAATTAGTTCCAAAGTAATTATACCTCTTCACGGTTGGCCACACAGCATTGCGTCCTCAAGTTTCAATTTCGTATTACTCGCCTAAGCTATTATCAAGACGCAACTAAACGAGAGGTGAATGCATTTGCCCTAATAACATTCGAACGCTCTATACAATTTGATGTCGTACCCAAACGATTGTCGTGCCCTTTCTTTCTGCGAAAACGGAACGCGGTATAATGGAAAAACGAAAATGAAATTAAAATGTTAAACTTACCGACCAACTTACGTACCTACGTGTAGTATTAAGTAGTTAAGCTCCCCCGTACATATATTGAATCGAATCAGCATGCAAACCATATAATATTATATTATTACCTTTAATTCACGTATTTTTGCAAAAATACATTTGAATAGTAATAATATTGAGAGAAAAATGACTGCATATTCTGCATTTTATACGCATATACCGAAGCACAATTTACATACAAATACTTTTAAGTTGTTTGCAAGAGAGACAGAGAGAGAGAGAGAGAGAGTTAAAGGAAACTTCTTATAATACTTTCCATGTAAAATAGTTATCGATCCTTATGATTTATTTAAATTTACTCCCACTTCTTTACCCTTCCAAGATCTAATCAGTAGCGCTATTTTAGCAAGTAAATTACTACGGCAAAGCTGCAGACGGATATGAAAATATGTGACGTATTTAAATAATCATATTCAACGAAGAAAGAAAGGAAAAAGGAGCAAGTAAATGAGGCATTTATATTTGTAATAATTCAGATTCCGTTCGTTACTTTTTAGTCAAATCCAAAGTACGATCGATACGCGAAAGCAAATTATGAATTTATATTGAGAAATAGCAACAACGATACGCGAAGACGTTGGAATAATTTATTCCATACGGTCGTCCAATTATGGAATTATTATTATAACTTCATGCGGTGGTGAATTAATTATTATCAATCAATTTATACGATTCCGGAATTTCCATCGATTCGTACATACATACATCGAGCTTTCCTTAATTGGGACAGGGGAAAAGATGGAAAAACGAGGAAATAAATTCTCATAATAGTTTTGCTGACGACACACATTTAAACATAGCACGTGCACCAAGTTTTATTTGCCTTTCAGTCATTTTTATTTTTCCGATGGCGGATAAAAGCTCGTACGAAATTTAGCGCACGTAATATTCTTGATAAATAAATACCTAGAACTACCAAAAAAAAAGAATGAAACAACATCAAAGACTGGAAAATAAAATTACAAACGTTGCACAAAGAGGCGGAAAGACGAAAAGAAAATTGTTACGTTTCGATTCTGCAGTATTCGTTACCGGAATCTGCGATTTTTCAAAAATTTATATGGAAAACGCAAGAAGTAATAAATAAACGAAAAGAATGCTGAGTAAATTATTTACTATGTTACTTAGTGTTGTTATTGATTGCAAGAGAAAGATTAGCCACAATAAAAGTCTTGATAAATTATTATTAAGTTGTTGCCATCTATTTCCACTATCATTACAAATCTTCAACACAAATGGTTCCCTCTAACACTAGCAAATTTTTCCTTCATGTTCTCGTACGTTTTACATTAAAGATTTTCCTGATAAGCCGAACATAAACTGCAACATTAATGCTGCATGAATACAATGTTAACGCTCATCTATTACAATTTTGTTTTGTTTACAAAGAATAGACAAGATATTCTCCCATTTTACGATCTAATGCAAACAATAAATATGACTGCCAATAGTAAATAGAATATGTATATATAAAAAATTTCATAACTTTATTACAAAAAAGGACATATCTTTTTTGTAGAGCTTATCGCGCAACGAGATGCAAAAATACGAGATAAAACGCAGAACGGAATAAAATTTAAATTAACAAAATAATTTCACGTACCTCCGCCGCTTGCAAAAATATATTATTTTCACACTTTCTTCTTTGTCCCTTTTTCCTATCCTGCTGCTCCTGTTTGCATTATATTATGCAAAATATGAGAGAGCAGTTCCTGCTAAGTAAATATGAAGGAAAGAGCGAATCGGTAGAATGAAAAAGGTAACGTTAAAAACTTAAATTGTATCCTGTCAGTTACAGTTTATAGAAAACGTAAGAATAATGTGCTGGTGTCAGTTGCTTTTGATAACGGGGAAAGAATAAGAGGATGAGTGTGGAAATGATGATGGAATGAAATGATTTGATCATCAAAACTGAGGATTGATTTTTTGCTTGCATTTCATTTAATGAATCAAATCTTACATTTGCATTGTGATATTATTTATCACACGTTCTTTACGTGAGTGAAGAGACTAAAAGAAAATATTTATTTCGGTAGAAAGAAGTGTAGGGAAAGAAGTAACAAATCTCTTGAGTATCAGATAAGAATCACATGCTTGCAAAAACGGGACAGGAAAAAATAACGTCCAAGATTAAAAGAAAATAGACTAACAAGAGGATTACAAGTACGTAAGCCTGAAACGATGTTAATACATGTAGGCCGAACATTATCCCTGTTAACGATTTCCCTTTCTCACAAAACGAAAACTACTTTAAAAGGAAATATTTCCACAGTCGAAAAAGAAAACCTACAATTCTTTGGTGTTATATTAAATACCAGTTTGTGGTAAGAGAGATAATGCTTGATGTGTAGCTGTAAATATTTCTCAATAGAGGCCTGCAATATTATAAATCCTTAGGAACATCTAGAATAATAAAATTCTCAAACGACTGTAAATAATTTATGCGTGGCAGAGAGGAAAATTGCAAGAATTTTCAATTAAATCCAAGAAGAAAAAGAAACGTTCATTTATACATTAAGATAATACCAACCGTACACACACACGCGCACACAAATTAGTGAAAATTATTTATACTTCATAATTAATATGAAATATTTATGAATAATAATTTAAATATTTAATTTGCGAGCAAGTTTCTGTTTCTTTTCTAAACTGTGGAGGTGGCGGTTGTGTTGTTGGTATTCCTGTGAATAAAACACGATTACTAAATAAATATTTTAACGTAAAATTTTATTAAACAAATTCTTTATTCGCTAGCAAACAAAGGAAAAATTCGCGTACGAAAATATATTCCCGGAAGATTTTAATCCACTTAAAGTCGGAGCAAAATACTAAAGGTGCATTGTGCGGCATTATTATTAATCTCGGCGCCGTACGAATTGTTATTTGTTAACCGTAACGGAATAAACAATGATCATGAAAATCTATTTCAAGCCAAATCTGAACGATAAAAATTGAAATTTTTCCCCATTACATTGATAAATTTCTTTTAATTTAACGCTATATTTTGACACCTCAGAATTAACGCACCTCGAAAATATAGAACGTCCGTCAATTAGTTTAAGTTAACGACTCTCTAGCGTTTACTTCATTAAGGACACACCTCGTTAAATTCTAAATTGATGACGGCATTCTTTAGAAATGCATCAAAGATGAAATTATTAAGTTTGGATTTGTGCGCCCCGTTAACAAGCCAGAAAGAAAATGAGAAACTTAAACACTTGATAACAAGAAATTTTAACTGGATAAGAGAAACGTTTGCATTAGTTGAAAATAGTATCTACGAGGACATTTTATAAAGAAATTTATCTTCTTACGAAAGAAGATCCATATCATGTGAACAAAATTTATCTTTCAGAATAACTTCCTTCAATAGCTGCATTTCTTCAAGTGTGCGATCTGTCTAAATATTTTTTTCCAAATTTTCAGATGTAAATTGTTTGATGAATCATAAGAAATAATACAAATCGTCATCAAACTTTGCTTTTGTGAACATACAAATGATACAATTATCTGGCAACGTAAAATTGTCACCGTTGGTCTTTTGTCTGCAAGCTAAGTACAATTCCTTTTAAATTTTCCTTGTATATGCAGAAAAGTTTGAGTTTTGTTCGAGATGAGTGCAAGGGTGGAGATGGGTACAAAAACCAAAGTTAATATAAAGTAAAAATAGCGTCTCGCGTAAGAAAAACATTTGTCTTTAAAGAACGACTGGACGATTTCCCAAAAGATTACGGCCTCCGAATGAATGAGAAAGAAAAAGCAAAAAATAAGACAGAAAACATGAAGTATAAATGGGAAGGTTGAAAGTAAAAAAGTTCCATAACGTTTGAAAGTGTCTAAAGAAGGCACAAGCACAAATACGAGAAGACCTTCTTAGCGTGGTTATTGTTGTTCTTCTTGCTTTAGTTGTGGCTGTATTAAGGGTACGGGAATAAGGGTGAGAATATGGAGAAAGGGATAGGAGAGACAAAATATATAAAGGAGATACGCTTATTGTGTGAATGAAAATTCAACTGACTATAAAACGATGATATAACTCAATAAACTTATAATATTTCAGCAATTTAATTAAATTTTCGTGCAAGATTGCCACTTTGATCCTTTCATTTGCATCTATACAGTACAAAATATGAAACAGTGCCCCCTCGCAAGCCCCCCTTTCACCTCGTATATCCTTTATGCCCTCATGCTACAATTCCTTCATTTCTTTATGTGTATATTACTTCTACACACACGTATACATGTTGTAGGTATGTTACTACACAGAAATCTCTCTCTCTCTCTCTTTCAGTCTCTCACTCTCTCTCTCTCTCTAGATCATAAAGCATTCTCTTCTTTTCACGTGGAAATATTTGCCATTCCCTCAGCTTTATGCATTTCATTTTAAACTTCTAGATGTATGAAATATATATTATATTACACTTAAAAACAGAAAAGGAAATTAATTCAATTAAAACTTCATTTCGAATGTTCTATATATGTTTCTTAAAATATCTATCCATCTTCGCTCCGTTCCACGTCGTCCTTTTAATTAATTAATTAAAATTTCCCCGCTGGAAGAGGAGGGGAAAAAAGAGTGAAACTGTGAATGGATAATTTCTTTTCTGCCACGAAATATTTGTTAATTAATTTTCATTATTCTATAAGGCTTATTTAATTAAATAATATTTTTGATTATTTATGAGTTTCAAAGAAAAACGACAGGAGAAGATTGAAATTATCTGCAAAAAACAATAATGGATTGCTAATTAAGATTTTATCATACCGCATATTACAGGCTTAAAACGATTAAATTCTGTGGCGTTTAGTGGCACTAAAAAGTTGAAGTACTAAATCTGATTAATAAATTTCTAAGATAAATTATGCAGTTCAAATTTTATGACGAATCGAACAACAACAGTGAGGAGCTGATTTTGCACACAGTAAAATAGGTAGATTGTGCATAAGGGAAACTAGCGCGTAACCAAATGTATTCCCACCGAGAATTCTCTATGTGCAATAGATAAAACTTTAACCGTCATCAAAGTAAATTGACTTATTCAATTCAATTGCGGTCTTGTTTAGTTACTTTTTTATTTTAACAAAAGATCAGGTTAATTATAGATATAAATCCTATAAACTGAAAGAAGGAAATCTGAATCCAGTTTAATAACAGTAATATTTGACTCAGATTATTTTTGTCTCAATCTAATTATAATTTAGAGGAAAAATTGAAAAAGGGGCCCTTTTAATTTCGGCCCTTTGTTGGACGACCCCAAAAAATGCTTTCATCTCCAGCACTGGAACGTAATAATAATATGATGAATCCTTAAAAAAAGTCGAGAAAAATGGGTATGGATTATTTTATTTAAACAGCCCGAACAAAAAAGAACCTCTTAATTAGATGGAATTAATGAATGGAGGAAAAGATGAACGGGACAAAGGTTTCGTTCATTTAATTATGAAAATTCAATATGCTCTAATTAGAAACTATTGAATTTCATATCGCAATTTTAATGCATAATGGATCCATCTTTTTGTCCCTTTTAGCAGGAAAACTGTGCCATCAAATATCTTAAAATTATTATCATTATCATCGTTACAGTTACATGCTTGATTAAAACACGTCTACATCTACATTAATAAGTACAATTATTACGATGGAAACTATTACGAGGAAACCACCTTTATGCACGAAATTAGATATCGACGATGAAGAACAAGAACGTAGAACAGGAAGATGTAAAAACAAGAGAAGAGGATGACTTGCATTAGGATCGTATGAAGTATGCAACGACGTTGGATGTGGGGAAACTTTGTCGCAAATTAAATTATTACAATGCCATGTATTTGCGTATACACTAATTGTTCTTATAATTATCATATACGAGACGTTACATTTTGCATATTTCATTCACTCAAATTAAATCTGCTTTAATGGTTGTTATTCGAAACGATTACCCACCCATAATTTTTATGTATTTCTTTTTCTTCAAATTGAATTTAGATTAGATTAATTAAACGTCGTCGTGGAATTGTTTGCAGGAAAAATTGCTTCCATTAACGCGAATAACAAAGAAAGAAAATGGAAAGAATTACATGAATTACCTGCATTTCCACTCTTCTCGTGCTCTCTTTGTTCTGATAGTCTTTATTTCAGCTATTCTTTTCATATACACGTACTTGTTACGTGGCAAAAAACCAACAACATTATTCCATCAACTTTAATAGGTATTGTTCCTATTTATTTCGGTCTATTTCTCCCGTTTTTATTTCAGTTTTTCCTCTGTTAAATAGCCATAGTTATTTTCAATTCGATTGTTAATTTCGATACGAAGTGTATTTTTCATTCTTTCATAGAAACAGACGGTTTTGAATTAAACCAGGAATTCAAAAAAGGTCCATAGGAAAATTCAGAAAAACATTGCGTTGAAAATACGAAAAAGCAAACAAATAAATGAATTGTTTATGGAAGGATTATTTGATGATAGATAATTGTAAAAATATTTTTATCTGTTAAAACTCTGTTTGTTCATTGACAGATTGCAGTCAAACCTCGCGAACAATTCGGTTTACGAATGAAATTTGCGAGCAAAATGTCTCGTTTTAAACTTAATATATTTAAATTTCGGTTTACGAACTTGCAATCCACCAACATCTTGTACGTTAGAAGCGCAGGGATTCCCAGAGGAAGTGGCGCTATTCATATTGGGACAATTTCAGTTTTTAGTATCTGCAAAGTAAAAACTTGCGATCCCGGTATAAAGACTCATGTATTTGTTTCCTTTTATCAAGTCCTTCAATTTCAAGTCTTTCAATTTCAAGTCTTTCAATTTCAGGAATTGAGTTTGTGAACCGATGGTTTGATTGTATTTCGAATCACGGTGAAAATTGATTAATTTTTCTTAATTCTTCAGTATTACTTCGGGAGAATCTTTTGGTGAATATTAATTATTATTCTATTTTGTAGCCGTTATTTTAAGAATTTATCTAAAATTACTTTAAATTCAAGTGAGAATCTGAAGGTCCTTGGTCCGTGCCCATTGACATCAAGTTCCTTCTTCCCAGTTTTACGTCTCGTTTCCTCTTACACGAATTAAATATATTTAATAATAACAATTCGTATTCCACTAGTGTATATCAATTACGAAAAGGGTCCTTAGTTTGCATTATATCGTAAACTCCGACGAACCTAAAATAAAACGGTACGGACGACTGCCTCATATTTACGTATATATTTTAAGTTAAAGGTTTCTCGCAGACTTGAAACTATTTGTGCCCAATTTAGTCGAATTTCTTGTCGCATATGTATACCCTAATTCTATTATAGAAACGAGCAAAAAAAATCAATTGAATAATAATCAGAAAATAAAGGAG
The DNA here is from genome assembly GCA_963695495.1 of Hololepta plana. NCBI lineage: Eukaryota > Metazoa > Arthropoda > Insecta > Coleoptera > Histeridae > Hololepta > Hololepta plana. Next base: position 7,564,937 of record OY968833.1, read on the forward strand.
ATGCAAATGAAAAAAAAGTTCTTTTCTTAAAACACATTGGTCCTCTTTCGATGAAACACTTAATGAAATATTTAAAAATGTTTATATCAAGCAACACTTTAGTTAAATCTATAACTGTACATCCGGCCATCGGTAGTCGTAACAACATTGGTGCGGTTAAAGTTTCCGGATTAAAGTCATTGGCAGGATCTTCAATCAGGCGCCCTTTAGAAAACACCTAGTGCTACCAGCTTTTCGAGTTTAGGTATTAATCTATCTCTATGTTAACAACCCACGAAAATTAACCAGGAACGCGATAATAACCTTATACGTTAAATGGCGTTGTTATCATAAATTTGAATTGATAACGAATGTTCAGTCTTAATTAATAAACTATAATGCATGGGATTCGTTGGCATTTTTCTATCTTAATTAATAATTAATTAAAGATAATTGAAGGTTTAGAACGTTATACGAGAATTAGGTAACCATACATAATAAAGTATCGCCTTTAAATGATTAATAAGGAAACTTTTGATAAAACTACTTTCGTGTAAAAGATAAAATACGTAAAGGGATAGAACAAATAAGGGAAAATAATTTAAAGTTGAAGTAACTTAAACAGTTTACTTGGGATCATGTTGATGATGGTTTAAGATCTATATGGAACGTACATTCGAAAATCTTACACGTACGAGAAACTTAAATTTGCGCCATCTAATATTTAAACAATCAAAAATTAATTAGAACCTCTTACGTGTTTAATAAATATTTAATATGAATATTAGGTTGTTTCGAGGGTAGAAAAACTTTAAACTTATTACTGCGAAGCTCTTATTAAATTCTTCGTGAACACTGATTTTGTTACTGCTAAGAACGAATTGATTCTTTTCCTTTTTTGCTCTGAAGCAGTTCCTAGCGATAACGCCCCTATGCGAAAGAGAAAAACATAGATGGAGGTAAACTGAGGAATGAAAAATTTTAAAGTAACGTTAGAGTAGTAAATAGTTAAGTACTTAAGAAGGTGTTTAATGTCATCGTACCATCCAACTTATTCTCTTTCTTTCATCCAATAGTTTTTTATCCTACTTTCATTTTATTACCGCTGCAAAAATATTTTGAAAGTATCTTATGAGAATTTAACAAAAAAGATATATATAAGGCAAGGAAAGAAGAGGATGATGATGATGATGATGATGATGATGAAGGAGAACTTTTAATGTCTATAAAACTGCAAGAAAAATAGGAAAAGAAAAATTGAACGTTAGGAAAATTACTTAGTTTATATGTACTTGGATGGCCAGAAGTAACAGCAAGAATGAGGTAATATGTAACTTTTATGTTTGTGTACGTTTAATTATAAAAGCCACACGTGTCTTTTATAGGTCCATATAAATTATTTCCCAGTCTAATTTAATTCGAATAAATAATTTCGGCTTTAATAACGGAATAGACGCAACTTGTTTATAATTATCTTCCTATAAAAGCTTTAATGTTGTTAGATATCATTCCAAATAATTGTGGATTAATTTTGCAAAAATAAAATAAAACATCCGCGTTTGTTTGCTTTAACTCGATTTTCTCTATTTAAAGAAAACATTTATTGCGTAAAATTGCCCTCGGGACGGTTAGTACACTTGCGAATAACAAGACAAGTGGCAACGAATCGATAGCCGTAAAATCAGAAATACAATCTTCATTCATACACGTTTAATACGTTTAAGAGTAGATGAAAATTGTTTCGTTTAACCCTCCACCCCGTTGCCGCCCTCGCTCATTCCCCTTTACCATTTATATCATATCCACCACTTTAAGTTGATTATTTCGCTTGCCTTTTGTTGCTGATACTTTCGTTATTTATCTCGTTCCATTAAGATAATCGTACAGACACACGGTTTTCTTCGTGAGCTTATTTCATTTAAATTGCATTCGCACGCTCGAATAGAATTTTCCAAGATTACGATAATAATACAAAAGCAATTATTATATACACGGGACCATTATGAACGTGGAATATGTTTTTTTGCTCTCCCTGTTTTTATCATTTATGAAAGAGGAGGAAGACGATGGGAAAAGTGGCGAGGAAAGACCGAGAGGAAAAGGAAAATCGTTCCGTTGTGTTATGCTAAAATAAAATTGTCTTGTTCCTGTTTTCTCCCTGCTATAACCAGCTCTCCTTTTGTCTTTCTCAATTTTTTTTGTACGCTTTCATCTGTTTGTTTGCATTATTATTATCGTCCTCCTCGTCGCCGTCGCCATAAGGAGTAGCGTCAAAGGACAAAACGTACGAATACAAACATAGAGGCACATATGCTCGTCCACGGTCAATTGAATTTTTACAATAGAACGCAAATAAAAAAAATATCCGTTCCTCCGCCCGTTTAAACATTATTCCCTAACAACCAAACAACCATCAAGAGAATCTAACACACATACACGTACGCAGAGAATTTTATTTGTCCTTTCATTTACGCCTGATTTGCATCGTGTAATATCCTACTACAGAATTTAATTAAATTCTTATGGAACGAATGGTATAGGAGCAAATGGAGGAGGAGGAAAAAAATATAAACGTACGTGTTTCGCTTTTTATACGTTAAAGCATTATAATTTCCTATTTTCTTTTTTGCGAAACCGCCAACGTTCTTTGCTATTATTATTGCAAATCCGTGTACACCGAGTGCACGGATTGGCCAGAGCAGCGGAATTAAAATTTTAATTAGATTTTAATTTAATCGGTTCAATTATTGGCCATTTACTTGTGCATCTTCTATTAAGGCATAATTGGTATGACCTCGTTTAATCGTGGAAGATGCAAGGCGAGATAGTGTGGTGAGACTGAAAGGAAAAATTGGTTTGGATATGGCGAAGAAGTAAAAATGAAGAAGGATGTTGTCGGAAGTAAGAGGACGAGAGAATTTGATGCGTTCCCGCTTAAAATTTGACATTGATAAAATTGCGGTAAAGATGGGAAAACCACTTAGATTATAATGCGACCTAAAAATATCCATCCGTGTATTTATGAAGCATCTTGATCCGTACGTAAAATGGCATATATACTAGATTGCGGGTCTCTTTTACAACATCCATCAGAAAATAGGTATTTTTTGCAAACTCCTCTCGCTCACTCACTCACTCACTATCCTTTGTCTGCTCTTCTTTCTTGCAAAATCGACGTTAAAGTATATGCAATATGTGCCATGGTATTCGTACATTTGCTCTAATAATAATAGTAATAATGGTGGTGGTATTAGATAGATGGATAGATATTTTTAGTGCACATTATCGTACATGATATCGTTGTGAATGGTTCGAATTATTTAGTAATAGTTGTGCAAACCCGCCTCCCGCTCGCCGCCTCTTGTCACAGGAGGTTTCAGTATCAAATGATGCGAAAATCGTTTTTGAACGAACACACAATTGGAAATGGATTACGGTTTTACGAATGAAACGAACGATAGAAATAACAATTGTCGCCAATTGAACGAGAATTTTGCAATCAGTACACAATAATTGCATATTAATTGGCAAAAGAGCCGAAATAATGTGCGATCATCACGCACTAAATCAAAATTATACGACTAGATGATATTATTGTTAATTTTAAATAGATAAATATATATACGTGTGTGGATATTAAAGCGGTTATTGTCCGAAAATGTGTCCGACTTTATCTAATATCCAATAATCGATTATTAAATGATGTGCGAATAATCGATTACAATTATCACTGACTCTCGTAATGAATTGGCGAAATTAGTTCCTGAAAATTGTTGTCTGCCAAAAGAAGTTTATTAATTAAATCGCTAATTATTATTTTTCTTCTTGTTTCAGGTAAGTCAAACTCCTAACGGTCGTAACCGCCGTCTTGTACAGGTTGGACTAGTTTTAAATGAAACTCGCCATACAAATTAAATGTGAAAGAACGAACAAGCAAACTGCTAAAAGAAAAAGCTTAAATTTAAATTTACATAAAGGGAAATTTTTACACAAAAAAAAACTTATAATAGAGAATAAAATGTGTTAATTGCAGGAATATGAATGAGCATACGAGAAATAGATTAATTTTTTTTGCTCCTCTGCATAACCATGTTTTAATGTCGTAACAAATTTAACTTTAAATGCATTTTTAAAAACTCTAAACATTACAGTTTGCTGGACGACGACAAAAGGGAGAAGGAAAATGAAATAATTTTGTATGAGAAAAGGAGAATGAAAAGTTGTTGAAAAGATGAATTTCATGCGGACGAGAAAAAAGGGCGAAGGAGAGAGAGAGAGAGAGAAATAGGGAAAAGTTTAAAACAAAGAGCGTAATAAAAAAATGGGAGAAAGAAATAGGATGAATAGTCAGACACATTAAACTGCAAAACCCTACTACTGCTGCCACTACGTGTTGTAAGTAGTTGGTAGAAAAAAATTACTAAAACAGTTTTCATTGTCAGAGATTAGTAGCAGCTAGCACACAGAAGCTGAAAAAAAATGATAGTAATAGAAAAGGGGAGAAAAATAATACGAATAAAATGCTGCTGTATAGTTCTAATTTGTGTGCTGGTTTTGGAGTTTTGTATATTTTCCATTCTCATATACTGTCCTGTTTTCCCTATAATTTTTTTATTCTCTTCGTTGAAGTAACATGAACTTTTTATACGTGGAGTCTCTAGTTGAAACTGTTAAAGACACGCAGTACCATTTGTTTTTTGCCAGTGTGCCATTGTTTAAAAATTATTAGACATTTAGTAGGGCTATTATCCTTTTCTCTCATTCGGAGCTTTTATAAAATAATAATTTTGAAGAAAAGTATTCCCATTTTGGATGAAATGTGTTCGAAGTAAACGTGAAATATTTGATAAAAGTCGATTATATTGATACATGTGTGCGAATTGGGGCAAAAAATTCTTTTCTATTTATTTTAAATGTTACGAAAATCATTCTCGATTCGAACGTTAAAACCATTCTCTTATCACTTGTCAAGTAAACTTTCTTTCCATTTTACCGACTTTTCTTGTACGAGATTTACAGGATTTTCCTTTCGAATGATGTGTGGCAATAAACAATGTACTAGGTTTTTAAAATACAATAAAAGAAATGGGAAAAAGCGAATAATAACCGACATAAAAGTGAAAAGGAAAACTGCTTTCCTTTCAATGCTATTATGTTATATGCAAATTAATTAGTTACCCTTTTTTATTATACAGTAATAAACCATTATCAGGAAGGAAACGTTAGTGTGCCTACATTTCTAATAAATATTTGACATAAAAATAAATTTATATTCCTTTATGGAATCGTATACTTAAAAGCGAGCAACTGCGAGTAGAAATATTTTTACGTTCTCGAGCACAATACAATATATGTTTAATGCTTCTCCAGTATAAAATAGTTTCCACAAAATAAGAACGATTTTCTTTCATTTAATAAACTATTTCAACACTTCCGATAGAGATTTAGCTCAGTGTGTATTCCATTCAGTATTTATCGTATCCAAAATCGAAGCAAATTACATTACCTGCAGAATTACTTGATTATTATCGATGACATTTTTAAGCTTCCAATGAATAAAATCAGCAACGAAGCAAATGGTGTTATTAATTTATCGACAAACATTTAATACATTTTAGATACCTTAACATATGTTAATATTTGGAATAATCCAACAACATTGTTGTAGAAGCATCGAAATGTTTAATTATGAATTGTCCTCTTCCGAGGATAACAAATATATTTATGTTTATGCGAACCGCATAGGTGTATAAATTAGAGATCATCATCGATTGAACAAACATAGATAATCGTTGAACGTGACATCGCCAACATTTTCCCTTTTGTTTTTCAAAATATTTCGATTAGATTCGATTTCCAACTGGATAATTATGAAACGTACGATCCTGTAATGCTCAGGCTAATATTAGTAATAGTTTTGTGTTTATATAGTAGGAGCAAACCTATTGGTAAACGAAAATAATCACACCAATTGCACGGATCAAAATTATGTTACTTTTTTAAACATCACACTTAAAGAAAATCTTCTTAACAATTGACACGCTAAAAATTAAATATTTTATTTTGAAAAGGAATTTTTAAAGACATATTAATTTCAATATTCCTTGGTTCATTATTTAAGTAAGGGATTATCATGGAAATTAAAAATTTGATTGCCATTTGATGTTCTGGGTGTTATCTGAAGTTGCAAAAATGTCTCATTGTGCACTAAGTAGCTTGCCTCTACTATAGCAACAGATTCTACCAGAATTAACTATGACTAGAATTGAACGTGCTCGTAAAAATACCTATTGAAGATTATACGAATTTTCCATTTGGAAAATTTCTCCTATTCCAAACAATAACTATTACCTCGAACAATAACCCGTTTAAATAGAATTCAATTTTTATTAGGTAACAATTTGGCATTTATTCTATTCCCTTTAATATCCAAGATAAAATGATAAAAAAGGATAGGCAAAAGGGAAGCTCGTGAAAGAATTTCAGAGCTGATTATCATAAGACAAAATTGGAGAATGATTTTCCTATACCTAGTGTTATCGATCGTTAAATTTCACTCAAGTTCTATAAGTAGTCTCTTATTACAAACAAAAAGCACCGGAAAATGTCATCTAATTTCACTGTAATCATTAGCATCATTATTAATGAGCAATAAAAATAGCTAGTACAAAAATAGAGCTCCCAATTTTACGTACGATAATATTTAAACGTTCATTCATTATTCATTAACAATAGTAATATAATAATAATCGTTATTTCTAAATGTAAAATTTATTAACGAGCTCGTAAATCAACCAATATGAAAATTGCTGTTTATTCACTATTGCGACCTTAAAATGCCCGTTTTAATATTAAACTACGTCTTTTACATTTACCTTCCATATCACGACGCACTGTGAATCATTTCATTTTGCGAATTTTAATTGTCACAAAGACCTTGAAAATTAGTTTCTTTTTTATTCCTTCTTATTACTATATTCAGGATTTAATTGTTGTTAGTAGACCTGGTTTATTGCTATAGCCAAAGGACACGAGCTTGAGCCGGGAATTATTTTGAACTTAATGCGTTACGCTTAATGTGCGAGCAATTAAATTTTATATTTGCCAAAACACAGCAAAAGAAAAACCCGAAAATAATAAGCACAAACAAAAGGAAATTTATTTCGTTCCATTTATGATGTTGCATTTATTCAACTTTAATATTATATACTTCTATTTTTTTTCGAGAAATTCCCTTTTAAAGCTTTCCATTTCACGCTATCGTTATCATTGCTATTTCTTCTCGTCTTCATCTCATTTATTTTAAATGGATCCTACATTTTTGAAACGATAAAATTCACTCGTCGTATCGTTATTTAAAATAAATTTTAATATCGTAACAGAATGGAGAAACCAAACCAGAATGTGAAACAGTGTTTCGGTATAGTTTAAGGGCTTTTCGGAAATATCTATCCCTTCGGATAAATGATCGTTTATAAGAGACACAACAACAAGAACGGAGAAAAACGAAAAAGAGAAATTGTTCCGCCTCTGCTGTTGTTGCTCTTTTCACTCGGTAAGTGTATATTTCATGGTTGCGTACACGCACAATGTTTTAATATGGTAAATGGTAAGGATAGGAGATGTTGGTGGCGCATAAAGAAGTCAGAGGGAGCGCGAAGAATATGTGTGTGTGTCTGTGAGAGAGAGAGTTTTGTTGGGCCTCGATGCCTTTAAGCTAAAATTGCGAATCGACGCAACTTAATGAAACCGGATGCGGAAACGTTACTGTTGAATACTTATATACTATACACACACACACACCTTATTCAATACGGATTTTATATAAACACATTTGAGGATCTACAAGTATATTGAAATAAAAATATCCCGTCGACTTGTTTTATGGGTGAATAGAGGCTCACAATTTCGCATTGATTTACGCCAAATGATTTTTACAATTTTTACGCGTTCCATTTTAGTTTATCTTCGTGCTGTTTTCGTTCGCTGAAAAATTGCTTACAGATAATAAATGCGCTCGAATGAGCGAGCGAAAGAAAAAGGCGGAAAACTATTAAACTCCTTCAACGATGTACTCATTCTCTGCGAGCTTTCGCTTTTCATCGTTCCCCATTCGCTTTTGTTCTTCCGCTTATTTCCATCCCTCGCTTTCTTTAACGTCATGAATGAATAAAGAGAAATATATATTTATATCTAATATTCAATGGGAAATATTTTACCCTAGAGAAAATGCCGTATCCAAAAAGCTTTGCAATCAATGTGTCTGGATAAAGGGCAAAAAAGAAAAACAGGGCGCAGAAAATAAAGGAAAACCCTATATGAATGTACGTAGGAAATTTATTGAATTGGATTTTTTTTATCATCTTCTTCGGTCTGAAGCAAAATATAAAGGCAAGGCACCTTATCATACGAGAGAAAATATTTCTCATATCCTTTTTCTGATCGTAAACATTTAAATAGGATTTCTATTTGTTATCTTTTTCTCTTACTTGCTTATAATAATATTAATCTAACAAGAAGCATTGTACTCTTAATTAAATTTCTAGCCGCTTTACCGGTTTGTTAAATGCAATAAAATGCTATATGATAAAATTTATGTAAATTTTAACAACGTTTCTCTTTAAACAATGGACAAAATAAACTGTTTATTAATGATTAGATTTGAATTTAATCCCATCATTACAACAATCACAACGTTAATTTTAATACATAATTATATTATTCCTTTATTATACTATTTATTAAATATAAACAGATAATTACGATAATATTATTCAAATTGGCAAACTAAATTGGAGTTCGCTTTTTTTGCTCGAGAATAATTATTATATGTTAAATTCGTACGAAAAATACGTCTGCATTGAATATCTGAAAGCAAAATAAAGATTCTCCAGTAATAACAAAGTAATAATAAAAAAAAACTATTTTGCAATGAAGGAATTGGTTGGATGATTCATTGATGCAATCGATAATACGAAACACTCGATAAATAATAAAACTGAGAGACCATAAAATAAGAATGAATACTAATTACGTAAATGCATAATAATAATTACAATTTATACTCCTTTATTCGGTGCTCGGAGTAGTTTTAGAGCCGACATAAAATAACAGTTAAAAAGGAGCGTTCGAGCACGGAGATGGAGTCGCTTCAAAGGTGGTAAGAAGAGACCACTTTATAACTCATAAACAGAGTTATGACCAATTAATCATATTTCTGTTTACTAGAAGAATGGAGAAAGATAGACAGTTTCTCTAATGGAATAATAGAGAGTAATAACCTGAAAGAAAAGTAAACAAAAAATAACTAACTTTACTCATTTTCACTTGGGAATGAAGCTCATTCCTTTATATGAATACAATAATCACTAACAGCGTAATATTTTAAATAAGATGATTTTTGCAGCGACCATCAACATCATTCGGTTACAAGTATGTGTAATGTTTTCCAAAGATACACCGTAAAGATTGTGATAAGACGAGTTATTTGCGTAGGAAAATATTTATAAAAGTGACAGACAAGTTGCGTGAAAAAAGCAGCTTCTTATTACATACGGTAACCATCTGGTAAAATTCACACGACCGTACGGAAAGCAACAAAAAAGAAGTGAGATGCCGAAGAAATTGCCAGATACGTATCTGGAATGAATACATTTTTGAATAACGTTTCCATCTCACCTTTTTCGTCCGTTTCTTTTTTTGATGACACAATTAAGAAATATCGAGCCTATCGATACCGGCAATAATCAAAATAAAGTCGCACCCTCATTTCTCCTTCACACTCTATTTCATTTTTACATTTCGATTGACTTCGAAAATATAGTATATATTTATATCACGCCGAAGCGAAAAGTATGGACCGAACGAGTGAGCTGTTAGTAGTAAAGTGTACGGCAATAATTTTTTATTTGTTTCTTCTTTTCTTCGTGCCCTTCGTTCCTTTCTGAAAAGTTTTCCCAACGATAATTTTACAGTTTTCCACTCGATAACGTTTTCGAAATGACTTTATGTTAGTGATGTACGTTCTTTCGTACCAGAGATAAGTTGCTCTTCCGTTTTTCTTTCTTGTTGAATTCAAATCAAAGAAACGTGTGAGAAAGTATGAGGGTCATCATTTTCATCGAACGATTGCAGATATCTTCATTAGTCCTCATCAAAATTGCGTAACACTTAATAAAAGAATCTTTTCGATTTTGTACGAATTGAACAGTAAAAAACGTAATGTGGAATAGATTGTAAATTTAAAGCAAGGCAACAAAGCGCCTTATTCGAATTTGTTCAAGTTAAAAAGTTAAAAGGCATCAAGAAATCGAAATGAGAATTACCTTGTATATTAAGAACCCGTAAAGATAATAAATGAGGAAATTTTTTTTAAATTGGTAAATAGGTTTTAGTGATAATATTGTGGCCAAGCTTTCTGATTACCGCATTTAATTATCCCAAGATGACTACAAAAACTTTAAACTATATCAACTCCTTCCTTTTCATTTAGTTTGAAGCTGATTTACCTACAGGATAGCTTTTTATCTTGACTCCTTCTGTGGCTTCAAGTTGTGCTTTAATGAGTTTTATGGGAAAAGTATCACAATTAATTTGACATATTCAAATTAGCTGGGACGTTGATTAGGGAAACAATAAATTTCAATTAGGCCAAGCCATTTTCTGAGCGGTCGTGTATAGTAATCCGTTTGAAATCGTTTTGTGCGGCAAATAGTACTCCATTTGAAGTATCCACTTAATGATACGTTAGATAGGAATGTCCACGTGATTATTATTTAACAAAAGGTCATCAATTTTATTGCTTCTTGAACTTTTTCTAATGGTTCTCCGTTTAGTGACTTTTTAAACTATATAAAATTGTTAATATGTTCGCTTAAATGTGTACGTAAATTAATTAATTTCAATTAATTAAAAATACGACACCACGGCATCTAGAATTTTTCTTTTAATTGCCACCACAATTTAATTAATCGTTTCAACGTTGGACTTGCAAAAAAAAATTAAAAATAAATAAAAGGACACATTTCTCCACTTTCGTTGTGTCTCGGTCATAATTCAAATCGAATTACCAAACAATTAATCTGGGTCCTTGTACATTCGTTAGAATTTTTATTTGTGTGTTGACTTTAGAATTAATGACGTCCTTTTTTCAGTAGAATAGGAAAAAAGAATAAATGCCCAAACGAAAAAGTATGCTCTTATTTGCGATAATATTATTTTATAATTTGCCTTTTTTATGGTTTTTTGTTGCAAATTAATAACACTGTTGTCATTTAAATGACAAGAAACATTATATTTATTTTATACCTGTAACAATGATGTTACAGTGTAACATATAGGAAAGTATGACTTAATGCAATTTATCTGCGCCAATTAAAACGTTTATTCTATTGTAAACGTAAACTAACGCTACGGGTATGAAATTTAACCGAAAGTAATGTTAAAATTTAATCGAGTATAATAATTAAGAATGGAGTTTGAAATGGTTTTATTCGATAATCAAAACTTTCCCATTCGCTCCCTATATGAAGGCTTAAAGTATGTGTGCACAAAGTCACATTTACCTAGGAGAATTCGCACGCTCTTAATCTAGAACCTACTGTACGATGTGAATGGGATAAAGAGAGAAAACAACAGGCTAACGTCGAAGAGACGAAATTTAAATATGAACTTATGCTAACGATTTCCATAGGAAAGACACTTTACTTCAAATTGAAGTTGCTAGTTTTGAGGAGCAAGAGCGGCGGAGTTTGATGTTTTGGAAATGAGAGCACGTTTGAATTTGTTGCGATGTATGAGTATGGAAATTTTGATTATTAAGAAGCGGATTTCAGTAGGTTAAGATGTTTGTCAGTTCTAACACCCATATCGATTATTATCGTTATTAAATTCGTGTATCCGAATTGCTACAAAAATTGTCATCGTCGGTCGCTAAACAATTGTTAAAAAGGTAAGGGTTGACGAAGAAAAATTAGGCCAAAGATTATGCAATAATTGTAAATATAATAACATGTCCATTTTTAATAAAGTACGCATTATTCGCGAATATTTTTGTTGGTTATAAGAGCGCCATAAGTCCTGTTCTCTTATCTTAATTGAAATATTAATTAGATTTAATCTCAATCCTTTTAATGTTTTGCTGCTAAAGTATTATTTTTAATATTTTCATTTCATGAAACGTACGATATGTAAATTTTGTGTTATATTTTTTTTTGTTGGTTGAAGGACTTTTAATTTAGTTAAAACATCAACTACGATTTTTTTATTAAAAAATCATTTCGTAAATTTCTCTGTGCCAATTAAATTTTTTATGTATGTTTACGTGCATGTGATTGACAAAAAAAATTATTTAATAGCATCACGTTTTATGAAATAATGTAATGATGATAATTTCTATTGGAATAATGATAGAAATCGAAAAATAGTTAATACAAAAGTTAAATTAAATTTGATTCCAAAATGAATAACACAAAGCATATTTTGGTGTTTTTTTAAATGAACGTGATTCGAATACTATTTACAACATTTTTTTAGTCCAGAATTGAAATTTGAATATTGGAAAAATGAGTATTAAATGTCATAAAGTAAATTAGGAATTTCTATATAATAAATATATTCGTATTAGGACAGAACAAAGAGATTGTATTTTCATGGAAAAAACATCATATTATCCATAAATTTGTCTACTTAATTAGATAAATATTTTCGTTTGCAATTGAATTTTGATAATGTAATTGTTTAAATTACCACTAAATCTCTAACATTATAATGAAAACAATGAGGTCCCGGTAAACAGGTTCGTAATGTACGTAGTTGCCTGTAATGTCCATAGAATTTTAGTTTTCATTTATGAAATTTAATAGGGGTTTTGTTAAGTAATATCATCTATTGGCCGATATAACCTTTAGGTTTTCGGTGCATAATAAGCAGTGTAAATTGGAGCAAATTAATATTTAGTTTATTGTTCAATTCTCTATGTAAACGTAATTTGCATAATCGTAAAATTGTATACCTTTTGCAAACTATAACTTATTTACGGCGTAACAATATGCAAATTAATAAAGTACATGCACACACATTGAAAGTAAGTTCGTTTTCATCGTTGCGAGAATTGTTGGAAATTTTCGAAAGCTTCGCAAATATTTTTCCAACGGAAAAAGTTTCTTGTTTTTTCCTTTCTCGCGCTAACAAGATGAAGTTTAACGTTTAAATTCGTATCCTCTTCTTCGGTTCTCAAGAGAAAGAGACGGAGAAAAATGGGAAAATTAACTTGGGCACTTTCTACGACTTTCGTTACAATAAAAGAAGCCGGAACATGAGACGAATTGAAGTTTCTTTCTTATTTCAACTTCATTCATAATGTTGCACCTAATTTGATTTTGTTTGCCCCCGAAATTTTAATATATTCTTCCTGTATAACAAGCTTAAAATTAATAAATAAAAATTCTTTAGAAAGCATCCGCCAAGGAGAGAATCTGCACGTGCAAATGTACTCCTTGTAGCATAAAAATTGTTAAAGATACCGAACAAAAACCATTTCCATCTTCGAAAAAAGAAGATTGAGAAAGAAAAACAGAGAGAGGGAGAGCGAAAGTGGTAAAATTTGGAGTGTATATTATTAATCTTTAGCATCATATATCTTCTTGGTATAATTTTTCTCTCTCTCTTCTTTTGTCATATTTTTTTATCTCAACATGACGGCACGGCAGTATAGAGTTTTATATGAATTTAAATATGTCATATTCAGGCACCTTTTCATGTATTCATATAGAAAAGTTCTAAAGTTTTATATATATTTAAGCTTTTTATCTCATTTTCTCGTCCTATCTCATCTCTACAATTCTTTTTTAACAAACTCGTATCGAGTAAGATAATTTAATGCCACAAAAAAGAAAATTAATAATAGCTCTCCAAGAAAATAAAAAGGAGTTTCGCTGCATTTCCGATTTATCTTAATTTCAAGATATAGAGGATTGCTTTGTAAGGGTTTTAAATACATAGAGAATGCAGTGAAAGAATTGCATTTGGTTGGTACCTATTGTCAGTAAAGATTTTTCCCATCTTTGTTTTTCTTTGGCAGGTTTTTCTTTACCGCTTTCCACCAGTTTTTTTTTATTTACAGTATATCGAAAAATCAAATTTACGTTTAAAGAAAAATATGAAAAAGTTTTATTCCTTTTCTCCCGCCTTCTTATACTTCCACTTATTCGTCGTTGTGTTATCTTTTTCTTGTATATTTTCTTTATTTTAAGTTTATGTGTTTTATGCAAATCCTTTTAGAGAGACTAAATCAATTTTCGGTACCTACAAGTTATATGTTTTTTTTCTTCTCTCTTTATTTTTCTAGACCTTTTCTCGCATTCACTTCAATGTAATAATGAAAAAATTGAATATAAGTATATGAAAAAAAAAAATGAGAAAATTTTCATGAATAATAAATAATAAGCACAGGACTATTGTTATTCTTAAAGCGTTTGCAAGGAGTGGAATAAATATAAATATTGCATATCGTTTCCTCTTTTGCAAGAACAACAACAGCAAAGCTCTTGGAATGCAATTATCCTTAAATTAATATCAATTTTAACAATTAATTATTTGTATTATTTCTTTTGATTTCTTTCGTTGGTAAGAATCCGATATACAAACAAGATTTGAAAAAATGTAAATTTTTATATAGTTGATTTGAATTTGAAATTACGACAAATACAACGGCACAAGGGAAAGAGAAGTAAAATAAACCAAGAAATCGTATAACAGCAAAATCATTTTAGATGTTTGTGTCGTCAACACAATTTCTCTTTTCTCTAGAATTTTTCCCGTTTTGTATTTTCTTTTTCATTTCCATCCAATTCTATTTTTAGCCCTTTACATACGTACATTGTGGACAAAAAAAGGGTAGCCAAAAGGGAATGAGTGTATTTGTCTAGAGGGAACTTTACTGAGTTTGTCTCTTATTCTTTCGGACAAAACAAACTATTTCAATCAGGTCAATATTAAAACCATTTTCAATACAATGGTAAAGCAAAAATTCTTAAAGAAACGCACCCAGATTTCAGAAACTAATGTGTTAATTAAAAAAATCTAAAAATAATGCTGATAATTGTATATTATTCTGTACAGCAAAATACTATGAAATCCTCCAATATAGGATATAAATTTATAATTGTAGGTAATAATAGTCAACCTCACCCCATTTCTTTTCATCTTTTTTTTGTGTTAACCATTTGAATATTGTTGACTATACGGAGAGAAAATTGCGGAGTAAGAGAGAAAGAGAAAATTGTGGGAAAGTGAGTGAGGATTCGACCTAGAGTTTTCTCATAAAATTAGTACCGGGAAACTTTTCGGTCTACCACTTTGTTTTACATATTATACATATGTAAAAGTAAAATGAAAAGGCGCACAGAGAGGATTTCGGGGCGGCGGTTTTTGTATTCCGAACCGCGTATAATTTATACGCGACGTGAAAATATGTTAAAGAACTCGAGGTGTTAATTCAACAGAAGAGAGAGCAACCAAAAGAAGGAAAAACATTTCGAGAATAAAGTTCCCTTAAGAACCATCGTTATTTAATTTTAAATCGTTTAAAGGAGGTACTTTAAAAGCTCAAAAGGAAATTGTATTAAACTATAAAACCTCGGGTCCTTCTAAAACATGTTCGATTTCCATTTTATTTCTCGAATTTCGGCAATGGTTTCGATCAATTTGATAATACCACACCGACGATCTGATGCCCTTTTATGCTTCGCGTTACTTGTCTATATAAACATTAACCGCTTTTGAATTCCCCTTGGGTGTTTTCAGAGAAACCACGAAACGGCGAATCTATAATTCCGTACGAGCCGTACTAGAAAATCAACCGTGAATGACAGGTGTTAACAGGTGTGCATTTTGTGCTAGAAGACGAAGAAATGGCACGAAAACAAAACGGGAAAAGGCACGCCTTGACTAAAGCAATTTATTAGCACGATATAAATATTAGTTCAAAATCATCGTGCTCTTTTATTATAATAAATTTTTGTTGTTGGTGTCTAGAATCATTATTATAAACAATAAGTAAATTGGTATCTTTTATTATTAACTTCATATAATTTTTATTGTCGCTATAAAAGTGGAATTATGGTTGGCGTATTTTCCGCGTGTGTGGTTTCTCTCCACGCTCTTCCGCAGTTTCTGTTTAGCTTAATAACAACATGAAGATGTTATAAAAACCGTTTGGAATCGTAAAGAGCGAAGGACAAATATTACCGAAAATAAAATGCAATATAACGCATGAATGGCACTTTTCGTTTATCGTTAATGGGACCATTATACCGCATTCAGCCAACTGAAAGACAGGCAAAGCGACAGAATGGAGAGAGCGAGAGCGTAAGAGAGAGAATGGCAATAAAAATGAAATAAAATAAAAAACGAACAGACCCGTGAGCCATTTGGTTCATAGAGATCCGGATAATGCCGGTTTTCACTCAAATAGATACCCTCTATGTAGATGATAAAAGACAATTTCCGAATTAGTCTGCGAATTAATTAGTCTCCCATTCATCCTCCGCACACACACGCTCTCCCATTTTCACGCACACACAAACACACGCACGTTATAAACTCTGTTCCATCTCTTCTCACACCCCAAAGAGGCTGCTTCCATTCCGTTAACGTGATAGTTTCTGCTCGAATCAAGGGACGGTACGGGCCGTTAGCAAAAGAGATGGACGACAAACGATGAGCACGCGAAACAATGAAAAGTTTGGGAAAGTAGGACGAAAGTCTTCGTGTGGCAGCAACATTTTACTTCTTTGCGACACACGAACATAAAGCAAACGGACTCGAGCAATAAACCCAATAATAACACGGCCACGTGACTTTTGCACGACGTGCGGTTTATGACCGTTTATACGATATAACACTGGACATATGTATGGCATGGCCCCGGGAACCGTTAGGAAACTGAAACACAAAGGGCCGGTAATACATGTCATCATCTGAAACGTATATGTGTGCGGTAATACGTACTTAGAAACTTAAAACCTTCAGAGATATAATTCTCATGACACGGCTGCGTTTGACGACAAGTACAGTGACGAGAAAGGCGAAACGTGCGGAAGGGAAAGAATGTGGATGGTAGGGTTTCAAAGAATATAAGGGAAGGAGACGAAAATGGGTAATTACAAATTAGAGGGAAAAACCCTTTTAAAGGAGGTTCATTCAAAAATTTCATACTGGACGAGAAAATTGCGGAAACCTCGTATAAAACAATTTCGCATTTACATTATTTTTATGTATTAATTATTAAATTAAAAAAGTTATAATTATTAATAAGTTTTCGGAGCCAGCCTCCTGTTTGACTTAAATACGTGCTTTATATAATATGACACGGTTTCGCACAACACGACTTTTTTTATTAATCTATCTAACACGTTTATAGAAATGTGCTATCACTTGGAGTAATTGATTTTAGTGATTTATTATCGGATTTTATTCATTTTAACCGGCAAGCAAATAATAATTTTGCACACAAAGATAGAAGAAAGTGGTACCGATTTGAGTAAGTTGCTGACGATCCTAATTAATAACCGATTTCTATTAATTAATAAATTCGTGAAATTAGTCAATTCTCTGTTGTTATCATTTCTGTTTAGGAGAAACTCCACTCAAATCAAAATGTAAATACCTAAATTTGTATTTTCCTGCATGATGATTTTTAGTATGAGGTAATAATTTAATATTAAATCGGAGTCAAACCTAGTATTAATTACATTCATATAAACCGATTAAAATTGACCGCTACAGAAATTAAAGTACGGAACAAAACGGAAATTGCTGGATATTTTATCAATTTATATAATTAGCACATCATATTGTAGTGCAAAATTTTGGTAAATCCCAAACAAAATGCACGAAAGGATTTCTAATTAATAGCATCTGCAAAACAAAAGAAGCATTTAATGTCGGAATAAATGACGGTTAATTTTTTGTCCTGTAGGATGAAAGCGAAATCTATCGGATAATGATAATCCCTTTAATTAAACTGTCACGAAATATTAATACCCTCCCAATAATCAATTATCAATCGACGTGATTTCTTTGCCAAATGGAACCTTTTTTCGTTCGCTTAAATCCCGTATTCAACATTAAATTCCAACTGATTATATTCCCAGCAGAAACAATTATTTTTTGGGTTTCCAAATTGTCAGTTCCATACACATATCAGTCAAAGGATTATTATTTTTTTGGGTTTAAAAGCAAACAATTTTTACTGGTACATTTAATTAGCGAAAGGTTTAACATTATAAGCATCGCAATTAAAATGACTTCAAAAGTGTTTTTGTTGTAAATGCGAGACGTTTAACTAAAAACGTTTGTGTGTCTTTATTAAAGTGTATTAAAAGTGTGGGTGGATGTAATATAAGTAATAAAAAGTACATTTCACGTATACGTATATCATCATGTGGATGGGCCCCAAATTGCGAGGGTAGAGCTTAAGAGAGACGGTGAGAAATAGAGCAAATTTAAGACTGTAAATTATTCGTTATACTCATTTCGGTCTAGCAAGATGGATACGGTTTAAAGAACATTTTAAATCTCTACAGGGATATTATTTAATTTTGTTTTTTCTCTACATTAACTCGTTTTACTAGTGCCATTATAACAAACACGTTGCATTTGTATTTGCCAGATAATGCTGCAAAGAATTTCTAATTAATTCCCCACTAAAATGCATTCGAATTGCATTTAATTAAATTTAATTGATTTCGAAGTTGAATCGGATTAACAGATTTGAATAACACTACAGAGACAAAGAGATGGAAAAAAATTGTAATTTATTTCCATCTTTTCCTAATACCGTAGTTATCCTTTGAACGCGAGCACCAACTGTACCTTTAAAGTTTCAATTTGCAAACACATGTTTAGAATGGGATTTTATATTACACGTTTACTTTTTAATCCTACCTTTAGCATAATACAGCGAAATCTAATTAAAGTAATAAAGTAGGGAAAAAGGACTATTATCGTCGTCGTATTAAAATCTCAAGTGGATGCTCCTTCTGTACTCTTACTGTTGTAAATTTAACAAGAACGATTGTTAAAATATCAACAACGAATCGAACGATTGAAAAGATGGCTGCAAAAAAAGAGAAGCGGATGAAACGGGAAATATATTCCAATAACGTTATTTTCAATTCAATTGCCATCTTTTCCACATCATTTTGAATTTATCTATGCAAATATGCCATAAATGCATATTGGAAAGGAGTACACGTCAATATTCGATCCTAATGGTACCGAGAATAGTAGTTTTGTAGTGTTGTACTACATACTTCAGATAATTCAAAAGATTATTTTCAGCAATCGGCAAAAAAATTAATTTTATTTTATGCACATTTCTTCGATTCTGCTATATTAAAAAAATGTAATACGAAATGGAATTGCCAACGATGAAAACGTTCTTCTGCTAATGAAATACCATTTACATTATTTTCCTTTAACTACCGATGTGAATTTTACTTTACTCCTTAATGCACCAATTAGTTTAAAATTAACCTGGAAGTCAATGAACAAGAAAGTGAACGAATTTTTAATGAACGTTAAAATGAATCAAGAAAAAAGCATGAGCTTCGATAGTAAAGCGTAAAATTACATATACGCCGTCGACGTAGACCGGAATAGAGAGTTGAATATATATTTTATATGGAACGTAACAATAAGATTATAATTAAATTCCAACCAGCAGGTAAACTACAGTAATTTCTAACTCCAATTAAGTAATACAATTTTAACGGAACAATTTTCAACATAATTTTAATAAGAAATATGTCCTTCCGTCGCCCATCTACACCCGCACACCTTTGCGCCGTCCCTATTTTAAAACGAGTGGCACTTTAACGAACTTCAAGACTGGATGATTAAAATTAAAATTTATTTCAGAAAGACGCAAATAAAAAGCAAAATATCAAACGTTTCGCTTTGTGCTCACTTTCTGCCTTTCATCGTTCCTGATATAACAATTCAATGAACCCCATCTTGCTTCTTTTACATTATTTGAATTGCGTTATTATCAGTGGAATGTATAAAATGTTAGGTCCCATCAGTTATGAAGAAAAATTTGACTCTATTTTCTCAGATGAATATCCACTTTCCGCCACCAACCACTGCGTCTTCGTCGCATCCTAAAGAGGCAACGATGAGAGTGCCAAGATATATTTTCTTGTTGTCGCGTTATAAGAGGGACCCCTAAAAATAAGGTATCATAATACGGGTATTTATATGCAGATCCTTCTTTAAGATTAGATGCATATAGATATGGAGAAATCCCTGCGGTACTAAAAACCGTTTCGATTTTCGATTAGGAAGCCTAAAGCGAAATAAACGGGGTCGAAACTCTTAAAGTTCCATCGCCAGAGACGTACGACAATGGCTAAATTATGAATTGAATAGTAAGTTATATCGGCGTATGTGTCCGCCTTTTAAAGTCGAATCATCTTTATAATAGAGCGAGTAAAGTTTGGTGAGCGACGAATGGAAAGGGACGACCCAGAAAATTATAGATAATAAAAATCGACACCTTATAAACGTGATCGGATTTTCCGAATATATTAATATATTTCACATCGAGCGAGTAATCTAATCTATTCCACTTTCAAAATCAACTCGTCCTTTATAATTAATTATTCTTGTTTCATTTCGATTTGTAATCCGAGGCGAAGAAGTCGAAAAGAAAAACAAAAAAAAAGTATTAACTTAACGATTTTCCGTTTGATACGTTCAAGTACAAAAAGGAAACACAACGCTGATGATGATGATGATTGGCACGCGAAAGTGCGATCGATAACTGACAGGAGAATGAAAATCGATAAAATATGTGGAAAGGTAGAATAAAACGGGACGAACAACAAAGCAGAATCGAGCTAATTAGATAGGATTAATAAAAATTGTCGATTTTAATTATCGGTATTTTATATTCTAGAATTAAATTCTTCTCCATTACGAATTGCTAATCAATCAAAAGAACGATCCTTCAGAGGAGGAAGATATTCCATTTGGATAGACGCTTTAAATACCGTATAATAATTAGAAAATAATATGAAAAGATGTGGAAATTTCGAGTTATTCGCTAAATTTGCTACGAATTCGAAAATCTTTTCATTCCTCTTATTCCATTTCTGTTTCGCATAGGTTCTCTATTGCCGAGTTTAAATTAAACGTGTCGTTCTACATCTCCAACCGAAACGGGCGCAAACCAAATGAAATCGAATTTAATATAATCATTAGCGTTACACTTCTCCACGTACATTTATTATAAATAATAATTTAGGTTTAAAATTTTAAACCAAGCGTACACACGAGCACACACTAATCCACTTTAATAAACATTCTCGGGAAAACGGCGCGCATTTTCGCCGGCAAAGGAAAATAGATAAATGGAAATGGAGAGCAGGGGAGATAGATATAACGCAAGATTATGGTTTATGTAGACTCTTCCTAAACGATAAATGTTCTATTTGTCGATAATCCACACAACGATTTCGCTAAAACCAAGACCAACTAACGGAACACACATTCGTACGTATAAACATAAACAACGGTTCGATAAAATTTATATAGGAACCGAGAGATATAGAAATTTAGTTGAATATATTGTCGTGCAAAAAAAAATGCAAATAACATAAACAAACAAACCTCGTTTTACTCCATACACTTATTCTAAAATTTCATACACGTATCGATCTATAATAGATGGTACGTACATATATGAATTGGTGTATGTGCAGATTTTTCAAATATATTTTTGCCTTAACCTCCAACACACAGAAAAAAAGTGCAATTTGTAAATAAAGCACAAATCCTCTCGAACCGCAAACATAAATATTATGCATTTTGCTCATTGCGGATATGTTGCATATAAACCAATAATAATTCTATTGGAAATAAACCGGAATCGCAATTAGACCATTGTTGTTTTTTCTTCCGAGTTTAATATTTTCCTTTCGCCCTTTTAACCCTTATTTTATATTCCTTTCACAATTGAAACCGCATTTTTATTGAAAAATATTTATCTCGCTTCTTTAAACTAAAGCATCGCAGTGTTCCATTTATTATTAGTTACACTACAGCAATTAATTCCGTTATTAATAGTTATATCGTACAAATAAGGAAGATTAACATTCCTATTCCGCTTAAAGGGCGATATCCTTGTTCGAAACGAATCGATACGAGTTTTTAAGGCGTAGAAAACGTAGAAGGATGTGCATGGTACCGCAACTCACTACTAAACCAGAATTTCGTTGAAGACAATGTTATGTTATCCAACTTTAAAAGTTCAACTTTTCAAAGAAGTTTTAAACTATCGCTTTTTTCCCCTTCTTCCATTCCATACCGATACCGAATTAACATACTGATAACGGAGCAATTTTTTTTTATGTTTTAACTTTGTAACAATTCTTGACACTTTTCGTCACAGCAAAATTTATAGCAATTCAAATGAGATTCAGCCGATAATATGTAATTTAGTTGCAAATTGACGCTGCTTTAGTTTTAATTCATTAATTTTTAATGAAATCAATACGTTTTCGCAACAATTATTTTATTGTCATGTTTGCGCTGTTGCTTTGAAATTATGGCGGATGCGCCGGGGTAAAGCTGATTTATAACGGTGTGTGCGACCGCGGCGGGTATATCGCGATAATATCGTAAATTAGTTGTGTAAGTTAAACAACAATCAATACTTATATCAGTTTATTATGAATTTTATGCATGAACTTGGGGCTATAACGTGGAGCGGCTTTATCTTGAACAAACCGCAACTTACTATAATAATACTTACTTACTTAAACAGTGCAATACAATTTTAGTGTTTACCGAAGAACCACTCGGAGTACTTCCACTCCGTACTTTCTATATGGTTACTAGTAAATTCGCGTCTGTACGTTTTAACAGATGATGTAGAAGTAAATTTCGGATTATGAATGAAATTAAAAGCAAAGAACCTTTAAATATTGCAACGCTAAACTCCAACCGTAGTTTTCAAGTAGAATAAGTGCTTTTCTTCTTTTAACATTCTAACAAGTAATTGTCAACAGTTACTTAACGATAATTTAATTACGTTATAAATAAAGTTGTTCCAGTGCAGAGAGAAAATCAACGAGATGAGTTGAGATCTTTGCAATTAACTTGAATGCACTCAACAATTTTACATGGAATTTGTGTTGAAAGAACAGGCAGTATTTTGGTGAAAAAAGAAGACTAAAACACATTTTTTAACGTATCTCGTCAAGTGAACAATAAATTTATAGGTAGCGAAGTGAGAAGTTTATATGAAAATGGGAAGATCGATAAAAAATAATAACGTGTGTATGTGTTTTGCCCATAAGAAAACTTATAATTAAGTTTAAATGATTAATGCAAAAATTATACCGATTGCCATTAATTTAAATAAAAACCAGGTTTACATTCTGTAAACAATGAATATTAATAAGGTGAAAATCCTCGTATTTTTTCAGGCTGATTATAAAAAATTCAAAACTATATTATAATGCCACGGATATATAAATTACCTGACAAAAAAATTAATGAAATCTATAGCGGTAGAGGCTATTTTTTCATTCAAAATATAGGGAGCACAATAATAAAGCTTATTTTCTTAAAATCCAGATTAACAACTGATAATGAGACACACAAATGGATTTAAAGCAATAAAAAATAAAGTCGCTGGAAATTCGATATTTCCATTTCTGACAATATAAACACAAATAATTCGGACCACCCTGTAGATACGAAATAAAATGCTTTCGTTGCTTTTTCGTAAATAAACGAGATTAATAATAATTAAGCGCTTGCAAAAAAAATCCCGAACGTAATCCATTACATATTTGAGTTGTACAACGACTACCGAAATTAACAATGGAAAATGTTTACTTTCCTGTAAGTAATTAAGTAACTTTTTTCTGATGCTGCTGCTCTTGTTATGTAGCGTACGTGAATGAGTATGAAGCTGTTGTAAATAATGAGAGACAGAAATTTATTTTTAATTACTGTTAATTAAAAAAATATCCTCTGAGACTTTTCTAATATTATATGATATTTAATAAATGAGAAACTCTGCAAGTTATTAATGCTTATAAGTAATATTAGCAATTCCGTTCAGGATTAATAAGGAACAGAACCTGAAAACATGTTTATTATTTAAATATCATGCTCGTATTTAACAATTCCAATTATTATTTAGCAATAAACGTTTCTGGCGAACAAATATTACAAGTTCCTCGTACCTTTTCGGTGGCTTATCACATCAAAGATTACACATGAAGCAAACCATCTATTTGTTCATATTAATTTTCTTATTTGGCAGAAATAAGGAAATCACGGATCAGTAACAGACAAAGGATATCCTCTCTTTCATTTAGCTTAGAATTTATAATGAACTGTTTTAATGGAAGTGGATTTTTCGAATAAAACGAAAACAAACAATTTTTTTCACGTTGCGTTTTAATAAAACTCATACGAAACGAATATGAAGCATATTTAATAATGCAGCAAGCTTTTTCTCGACAAAAAAGAGGTGATTTTAAATATAGTCGTTTTAATATATTTTTTTCTGAAACTATTTAAATCATTGCATCACATAGAGAGATAAAAAGGGATTGTTAATTTATTTTTATGTGCATTTTCATATTTGTGCTGCAGGAAAAAGCTAGTAACATAGCGAAGCAATGCAAACGCAAAAAAAAAATAGAAAATCCCGTCCATAATGGTTTTAAATTGAAAACGCAATTGATGGACTAATAATTGATGGCTAATAGACATCAATAGTTTAATCGACACAGAAACTTGTCTATTATAGCAGCTTTTAGTGCTTTCTGTTTGTGTTGAAAGAGCAATAAAGCTAACTATAAAAAAAGAAACTAATGATAAACTGAAAAAAATCTTTAAAACCAATTCCATAGAAATCGTTCCTATTCACAAACAAAAATTGATTCGTGTTCTTTTTGAATTTTTCGATAAAATGCCCGTTTGTATATTTGTAATTTCGTTTGAGTTGGTCGTTCCAGCAAATGCCAATAGTTCCTAATATTTGGGGATTAATAGGGAACGTATCTTGGAATCAGCGGAATACGAATGTATTTGTAGATTTAGACAAAGGATAGAGACAGAAAGAGACAATCGTTCGAACACAAAGTGGCAAACGAGTATTGTTGCAATAATACCCATAATAGAACGGAACACTAGAATTCTTGATGTGACAATTTACGGTTTGGTGAAGGAATATCGTCTATGTATGTACGTACATATACAAATAAGACGCTGTAATGGCATTTCCAGTTTCTGTAAACGTTTATTGTTGTTTCAGGTTAATACGTTTTACGTTTATTTAAAATACAGGGTGTTCTTGTGCACGATTAAAATTGCTGCTATTTTATTATCACGCTCATCATCATCATCGTCGTCCTTACTTTAATATTTTCGCGTTTATTACCGCACATTTGGATCTTGACTATTTCATTCTTCATCTTTTTCAGCTCACATTTATGCCTCTATACTCGTGGAATTTATAATGACGTACACGTGAATGTAAAGACATCATGTTCAAGAGAACAACAACACAATGAGGCACAAGTTGAGAGAGAGAGAAAAAAAAGCGCGAATGTTTTAAAACTACTTTCAATATTTTATGAATACTTTTTATAACCTTTATGGATACCTACGTACAATGTAACGTTCAATGTTACCGTGTGCGAAGGATAGAACAAAAATAAAACGGAAATCGAGGGAATTTAAGCGCTGTTTATAGCGCAGCTAGTTTAAGTTTAATCATTTCGAGATGATGCGCCCTATTTTAGATTTTACGTTTTCCTTTTGCGCGAAACGTTTCGGCGGCGCTTTTGTGTTGTTAATAAATTATTGATGTTTGCAGAAAACGGCTTTCGAATAGAATTAGGAGCGTAGTCGTAAAAACGTGATGACTTAGAAATTCGGCAGTTTTGGGTGGTGATCGTTGTAAATAATTAAGAAATTTCTTTTTAATATCAATATATTTGAAACAATGTTACACTAATAATTAAGATATAAATGTTTTAAAATGTATTACGAAACTAATTAAAAGTAATTTTATAGTTTAACAAACTTTATTCGGCAAAATGTTGTAAGTTTTTCTTTTCCCCCATTTTTTTTTCTGTTGGTTGGAAAACTTTTAAAGTAGTCTCCCACGTCCTCTTTTTGTTTCCTCTTACTTTAAATCGCAATAAATTGCACAATACAATTTAACGTAAGATAAATGTAAACTTGCGATTATTATCTGGAAAAATAGAAGCTTTTTCATTTCCTATTTATTTCCTTTTAAACAATGTGCCATTATTTATCAACACTATTCGAATAAAATAACATTAAACGCTTCTTTATTTTTATTTTTTAATTTCAAACTAGCAAACACTTTCCTGGACGGATTAGAATCGTTTAAAACTCTCGTATAACATTTCTTTTTTTTTCAGTAAAAAAATTATTCAACTCAACAAATAAATACAGGAATTAATTACTATCGGAACAACTCGAAACGGAACAAAAAATAATTGCAAACGAGCGAGAAAATGAGCAAATTTGAATACAAAAAAGCAAAAACTTATTTGAAAATAACAAATTACTTCCACTTGCTACGGCTAAGGTCTCATTCGTTTTTTTTTAGGGGCGCGATATTTAATTGCCATGAAAAAAAAAGTTACATCAAAAACCGACCATTTATCATTAACACACGAGAACAGTAAAAAAAGTTACTGGCGCTAATAAATATTTAACAAAAAAATAAACATTTTCGAAATACTCCCTCATCACTCTGCCTTTCCTACAGCGAAATCGCTTTTGTGTGCAGCTCTTTTATTTTTCAGCACTTTTCCTCGTCCACGTCCCAATTTGGTTGCTTGCGTGCGACAAAAGTTTGAAACAAATTCCCCCCCCCCCCCCCTTCGTTTGTTTTGTATCGCAAATAAAGAAAGAACAGACGATCGAATGTGGGAATTAAATAGAATAAGAAACATGCGAACGTTACACGTGACCTAAGGTAACTAAATCCAATCGAGTCAAGTGCGAGAAACCCGGAGCGTCGTGGCATCCTTTCAGGTGTAATAAAACAAACTTTCTTATTATTATATTAAGGATCGATTGTAAGTAAAATGCCGCTCATTCACAAATGGTATTTCAATCAATTTACATTCTCTAAAATTAACAACTAGCGATATCGAATCATCTTCACACTCTCGCGCCATTCAACGTTTGTTCGATAATCCGTTGACGGCGTTCGAATCGCTCTGCATGAAGTTCATCAATTGCTGGTACCAATGCTTCAACGACTTGTCCGCATTGAAGTTCGCCTCGAACGTGTTGTCCCGCAATTGATCCGGCAGACATTGTCGCAATGCTTCGCGGGCGCGCGGATTGTCGGCCAAGCTGACGTAGCACCGTAACACGTACTTCAGCAATGCATCCGACGGGCGCTTGGCGAGCGCGAAGACCATCTTTCCCAAGATCATCGCCACGTGGCTGAACCTTTCGTACGTTTGGCACACGTACGTCAGGCCCGTATCGTTGAGGAGGATCTTTTGAAAGATGAACGTGGCCAGCGTGCGATTCAGATCGCTACCGTTCTCCATGATGTTCAATATGTACGGTATGATCTCGGTCGATAACAAATAGTTGATCACTTGTTGTTCTTCGTTCTTCAACAACGAACCGATCACGCCTAGCACCGCCAAGCGCAAGTACTCGAACTCTTTCGTTTGCGACGACGTGTTGAGTAACGGGTACAAGAGCATCGGGATGCCGGACGCGAGGAAGTTCGCCTTCATGTCCTTATGGCCGGCGATGGCGTTCAGTATGTTCAACGCGTTGCAAACGCGGTTCGATTGGTATTTGTTGAGCGTCGGCGGGACGATGTACGGATAAACGTCGGTGATCTCCTGTAGGATGGCCGCGACCGTGCCGAAACTGTGCCATATCAACGGCGCGACGAGGTCGAGCATCGAGCGGCGATTGCACAGTTGCAAGATCGCGTACTCTCTCGTGTCCGTTGATAAAATTTCGTTTATCCAGATGCAGATCAGTT
This sequence comes from Hololepta plana, assembly GCA_963695495.1. Classification (NCBI taxonomy): domain Eukaryota; kingdom Metazoa; phylum Arthropoda; class Insecta; order Coleoptera; family Histeridae; genus Hololepta; species Hololepta plana. The sequence goes on from OY968833.1 coordinate 7,593,000, forward strand.
CGAGTTCCTCGTGCGGCAACGGTATCAATTTACTCGGCGAACTCCTCATCGTGGCGCCACCGTCCGATGTCATTTTATCTGGAAAATAGAAATTATGATGATGATGATGATGGCGATGCAGTCGAGCGTAAAATTACAACGATAATGATTGCAACAATAATAACGTTTTGTGTCGGGTTTATTTTATAATTTCGAAATGCCGGTATATACTATTTCGTATCGGTATAATTAACGTTCGCATTTACTCTTTAATTTCCGACGCGTTATTGTATTGCCGTATAATTAAGCGGTAGTTTGTTTGCTGTTTCGATGGTTTTATATGTGCACTGAGTAATTTTCCATGTCGTTGATCGAATATTTCGTTTTTCAATAAATGTCAATACAATCAATATCAAACGTCTCAGATTCTCCAACGCGAAACGTTGCGGTTTATGTAATATATTTCGGTTCGCGAACGCGCAATATTTTATCACTGACTTGATCAATTTGCGAAAAATTATTCGAACGAATAAAGTTCGTCAACGAAGGTTTGAATGTAATTAATGTTGAGCTCACCTTCCAGCATCCTATATCAATGAAGGTAATAGATTTTAATGAGCACAATAATGAAGAATACTGAATAATTCCCAGCGAATTATGTCAAATACCGAACTGATAATTTGATTGATAACGACTAGATTTCGCAGAAAAAATGCTATTAAATAACAACTCATTAATATTTCTGCGCAAGTTCTTGCGAAATCTCAATACTGCTTATGGAAGGCAAACGCCAGCAACAAATGAATACAGCGGACTAAATACTAACGGAAAAATGATTTATATCACAAATCATTTAATTGATAACAAGTAACATAAAGAAATCTGTATCAACGCTTCGAATAGAATTACAAGTTTGTTCTACGATCCGCAGTAAAATCAGTCAACTAATTGCATAAAGAAGAATATTTGTGAGGAACATTTTTCTTAGTAACAATAATCAATTCAAAGTTAAACAAAGAAACGCTACCGGGAACTTTAACAATGTTGATTCTAATCTGTCCTCTTTCATTGCAATTATTCGATTCGCAATTCTCTAGAGTTTATCGCAAAGATATCGCACACAATATTACATTATACAATTTAAAACCTCTAATAACTGACATCCAGCAATGAATTGTTATCAATGAACTTTTCACATTGCGAAACACATAATTGTTTAATATCCGCTAATTTCCATCATTTGCTTTATCGAATATCACAATTACTCTCGTCTACAGAAAGAGAGGAAAGAAAGCAAAACTTTAGCGGTTTTACATTAATTTCTGTTTTAACTTTGCGTAAAAAAGGGGGCAAAAGATTATAATCGAACGGTTGAATTTACATAAGCCAATATTATTATTGGCAATAAATTTCGCAAAAGTTATTTATCTTAAAGATATTGATTAGCGTTATAATTAAACGGGATAGAAACGGAAGCGGGATGTTTGTACGAGCGAATATTTTTTAATAATTTTTAAGGTAAATATTTGATTGCGAATTTAATTCCCTGCGCTATAAATCAATGTTTTTTTTTGCAAAAGAATCGTGCCATAATAACAATAATAATATAACGTGGCGTTGTTAGAGAGACCGTGCGGACCGAGACGACGGGATTAAATTTATGAAGATAATCACATTGAAACGGACCAAAATGAAGGGATCGAATTGAACAGAACGTTTGTTAAATCACGTCCCCCTTCCCCTCTGCAACCTCCGCTCATCTCTTCCTCGCCATCTTTACCTTTCTTCGTCTCCTGTTTTTTTTTGGGTTCTTTTCTCTTTTGGCCTGATAAAAATTGGAAATGATTGTATAAGCGGTGTAGCTGAACGATTGCAATTATTCGTAGTGGAAGTGGGGTACTTTAAATTTATATGGTTAATTTTTCATTGGGTAAGCTTTTTCTCGGTCCGCGTTAAGTCATGATTTAGGTATTTCCATCCGGTCGTAATCCGAAATTAGGAGATGTTCTTTCGCCTGAAGAATGGCGAATACTTAACGGCTGACAACGGGGGATAAAATGAACGTACAATGGCAAAAACGCAAAAAGGGAATATAAGAGGCCCGTGGTACCAATAAAACTAAATTAAAACGAGTTCGACAACGCGATACCACGAGGCGAAAAAGGAAAATATGCGGAAAATAATCGAAACGCCAATTACTTGTTTATGTAGCAAAATTGCGATCGAGAGAGCCTCTCGTCTTCCTCTTGGTTTTACGAATAACGATCGTTTAGGGGATTTCAACTACCGCCCTGACGTTATGTTGTTTTAAATTTTTTAACAGGTCACGACGCTAACATTTATTTTCCACCTAATTTTTATCCATTTGTGCGACCTAATTTTTCTCATCGTACTTTTAATATAAGCAATTCAAAGAAAAAGAGAGAGAGAGAGAGAGAGAGGAATGAGCGAAATACAATGATTTTGCAATATGTTTCCACGCATAAAGAAACTTTTTAAATTCTGCAAGATGTTCCCTTCGTTCGTCCAGCAATCAAATAAACGTACGATTATTATTATGTAATGGTCAAAGTTCTTCGTCGACCCGCTAAAAGTTATTTCATCCCATTTCAGTCCGCACAAAAAGTAACGAACATCAAATTATTGTTCAGTTCGGCTCATAAATCCGAACCGTTTATGAAAAATCCCATTTCGGAAAAATCCAAACGAACATAAACTAGTTTCAAATTGCATCCATGTTTTCCAATCTCATCTGGCATTATTCTGCTATTTTGTTGTTGTTTTTTCGCAGCTTTATCGGTTTATTTTGCGAATTCATCCCGTATTAACGTCAACGGAAGCAATTTTCCTAAACGTAACGAGGGTTTTTAGTTGACAAGTATTTTAAATAAAACGAAATGAAAGAGGAAAGTCAGAATATATACCTCGACGATTCATTGTCTAAAGCCTAAATCATTGATGACACCACTCAGCACCGCAAAAAACAACGGCAGATGACCGTTATTTTCCACGCAATAAGAAATACAAACACATAAATCTATTTTGTAAATTAGAATTGTTTAATGAGTGTGATTCTTTGATTAAAGCTAATTTTTTCAAGATTTATATCAAATTTAACCTTAAAAACGGCGATAATTTCTGGGCAATTGGCTCTCCTGAAACCTGAAAAATACCGACACGAAATGAGAAAGAAAACGAAATTGAGTCATCCTTAAAATGTAATCGATTAAAATGGCTTTATTAAAATCGTTTTAAAAGATTCACGATTTCAGCAACTTATTTCTTGTTGTTTGCAAATTTTGCAATTTTGTTGTTTGCACATTTTGCAATTTTGTTGTTTGCACAATTCGAATGTGGTTTGCTTTGACAATTTCAATTAGGATTAGAGTGCATTCGAACTGATACAAGCCCGACTACGTGAGCTACTCTGGTATTTATAAGATCGTACAATGACATTGAGAGGCCTGGCATTTTATTTACGAAAATCGTATAATTTCCAGCTTATTTTTATTAGGGCACACGTTCTGCAAATGTAAATATATCGGGGGCCATAATTATTGTTACCGTTTTTATCTTTACTGCTCCTGTGCTAGACGATTTGGTCGGTTTTTACGGCTTCACTTAGTTGTATGTCTATCTGTATAGTGTCAGGCTAACGCTGCCGTTGTTGTTACTTTCGTATACGTATTCGTTGTAACACATACTAATTACGAAAATATAATCCAAATGGACGAATAAACCCGGCGGAACCCAGAAAACAGTTAAAAATAACAGAACGAAATTACAATCATTTTATTTGGTGACTGCTTTTAATTCTCATATATTTGATATTTTTTTTTTTCTTGTTTCATTTATATTTTTTTGGATGAGTATTTATATACGCAAGAATACATAATCTTAATCGTTTCGCTCATACCCTCGCCGTTCCACCATTGCCGCCTAGAAATTTACGGCCACTTTAAAAGTAAGTTAAAGTTGGCATTCAACAGTTAATAGATAATCATCATTATTTACTCTGGATTCTTAAACGATTCGCCCGTTACTTTCTTCCTTTTCCTTCTTTATTTTCGTACTGGAAAAAGTGAAAGAATTTAACAAAAATTAAGCAAAGAATTCGAGAGAAGAAAAAATAAGCGGAAACGGCGTTTGCTTATTGTTAATCTAAATTCCGCTGTTGTTATTGTAGCTCGTGATGTGCTACAATTTCCCTTTATTAAAGAGGAAAAGCTTGTGGTCGTAGAATGGCGACGGAAAAAGTGGTGGCTTTTATTAAAAGACACTTTTTGCCCTTCTTCTCCACGTGATATATAATATTGCTTTCTCATTTAACATTGTCTCGCTTACTACTATTATCATTTTCCTTATAAAAAGAAATAGTACCTATAGTAATTGTAATGGTACAAGTATATATTTGACACATCAATCACTAAAACGTCAAGACAATCGCAAAATTTCATCAACTTTTGCACGGAAATAGAGAAACGACGAGAATAAAAGGAAGACAAGCAACATGTACCAGAAGGCTTTTTATTTATTTCGCTTATTGCTCTTGTAGATTTCAACTGCGGAAAAGCCGGAGACGTGTGCACTTGTTTTTATTAAAGAATAGACAAAGAGGGGAGACGTATTTGCACATAAGGCGATACTTCTTTTCAACATATATTAATTTTAAAATTAATTCGCAACAAATAATGTGGAAAAATGGAATTATTTAGAATTCATACTTAAGTAAAATTCACTCGTTTGCAATAATTCTTGATAAAGGATTACATTTGAAAGAACGAAAGAATATTAGTAACAAAACGTATCGATCGGAGGAGTTCTCGATAGTAAAATCGTAACTCGTAACATATCAAAATGATTTTCTTTTCATTCGGTGCGAAATTGAGTAAACTTTTTCGAACTTCGTACGTTGCATCCATTGAAAGCGTTATACGTATACAGAAATAAATACAGGTACTAGAGAAAAAGGGTTGAACATTCATTATGGCTGCGAGTCACGCAATCAAACATACAATTGGAAACGTTACCCTTTTCCCCAGAATAAATCGACCCCATTGTAATAAGCAATTATAATTGTTTGTTTAGATCAATCGTATTCCGCTTATATCTAATTAGAGCCCTTTATTAGAGAAGGACAAAAAGACAATTATTAAATTAAATGAGAACGTAAGTCACGGTAACGATAGAGAAATACAAATGAAAGGCAAACTTTTCAAAATTACAGTTATTTCTTCGGCTGTTTATTTTTCAACTACAAAGCTTCTACGACTATTAAAAGCTCAAATTAATTGAATGGTATTGTATGGACCGTTTCGATTACCATGTCAAAAGGTTTGCCATTTAATGGCTCACTAAATTCCCCGCAGTGCCATTTGTAAAGGAACTAACCTTAACTATGCACATACTTGATTGTCGCAAACAATTTCCAACTGTTGAATAATTACCGAATCTAAGAAAAGCAAAGAAAACATTGAGAATTACTGGACGCGCGAAAAAGCGGAAAATGTTTAACGCCTTTATAAGATTTCATTCCGTAAAACAATTAAGCCTTGTTCATTATATTTTCTTTTTATTTCGTACTGTTCTTTGTTGAGGAATGGTAAAAGGAAGAAAATCGTGGATAGAGAAACATATGTGGGGAAAAGAATGAGAGATCTTAATTGAAAGCTGAACGACAAAAGGGCCAGTTTCTCTAGTTTTTTGTTGGGTTTCTTGCGTGTTGTTTCATTATTTTCCTTGCGCCATGTAAAACAACCGCTCGTACGCGTGAACCAACGTTGAGACGAACCAAGGACAAAAAAGAACAGCGAATAGAGTAGAAAAGAGCCGAAGAAAAGGAAACCAAAAGAGAGAAAAATGCTTTTGGTAAAAACTTACTTGTGTAATTGCTGATGTTTTGTATAACCATTTCTCTTTCTTGCGTCCTTCTGTTTCTTCCTTTCCTCCAGTTTTTCACTTTATGCTTCTTTTTTGTATTCTCTCGCACGTCCATTTACACGTGCAGCTAACACAATTAAACTTTTGCAAAAGGCCGCGCAAAAAAAAGAGTACTAATTACACGAAATTAGTGCAAGACAAACGTTAATGAAACACCTCTTTTTTCACTAATAACATAAATTAAGGCACACAATTAAAAACGCGATCAACTGGAGACATGTGGACAACCATTATAACCTACAATTGGAGATCCGGATAGTACGTCATATCGAATGGAGCGGTTTTTGAATCGATGGCTCGGTTTTGGCGTACGTTGCAATATTGCAAATACGTTAATAACGGTTGCCGAAAATAAAAGTTATTTGAAGTATGCAAATTAAGCAATTATTTGCCAATGATTGTTTAATAAATAAATAAAAGTAAATGGACGTCAATGAGGATTCAAGGCATAAAAAAAGCGCTTGTTAAGTGAAAATTTCCATACGGCCTGACCCGGTGGAGATCGTATTTTTTTTTGCCCTCACTTAAACGGCACAGTTTAAGTTGGATAGAGAATGAAGATAAAAGCAAAACATTTATACGTCGAAAAGAAAAAAATCATAAAGTCAAAACCAAGCAACACCTAACTTAAATATCGATCAGCAAACAGATTATCTAAACTGGTTACTCTGTAAACAGTTGTAATTGGAAAAGTTTGAGCTTTAACAGAAGGCAGCTCCTTTACTTTTGTAACGCTATCTTCTATCTAAAAAATCTCTTCTTTATGCTTTCCTCAACCACTATAATTTTTTTACATCATTGTCTTATGGTGGTTTCAACAATAAATTGGAAAAATTTCAATCGAAAAATATAATCACACGCTATTTTGTTACGAACGTAAACTTACTCGAATCAGATTAAATATTGTCGCAGCGAAATTATAAACAATTTCGGATGAGGGAGCAGATATTACTTTCTCGTTCCGCCATAAATCACGTGGAGGTACCGTTTATGTTTGCTCACATGAAATTGGTAAAAGGGATGATTATTTAAATGTTGATATTAAACGGAATATTCCGTATTATCCTCGTAGGCGCTATAATTCCACACACTTCTGGTTGGGATAATACAAGAAAATAACGCAAATATTCATTCAAGTCGTATAATACGAGAAGAGAAAAGGGAAAGAGTTTATTTAACCGCACATCCGATACGAATTTTAGATTACAAATTCAGCATTTTATCATTCGCTTTTGCAACCCTAATTACAGGTGTGACGATTATTGTACGTTGTATAATTTGCAGTTTGGCAAAACTAGTGCGGTTAATTAGTCAAAACATCAAAGTGTTTTCCATTACAATACGCAATTTTTTGTCGTTTGTCTTCCATGGAAATAGCACGAGTGAGTTTGGTAAAATGAAACATCAAAGTATTATCAATTACAACATATACACGATGTGCGTGGAAACCTTTGGTATTTAAATTGAAACCTAAAACAGTATAACACCCTATGTAGCTTTTGTATTACTGTTCATTTTCTGATTCCAAAGGTTTTAATCATTGATATTAAATACTAACTGATACATTGAATGTGTTCGATTTAATAAGTAGGTTTATAAAAGTAAAATTGCAACAAAGGAAAGTTCTTAAGTTTGTCGAATTGTGTCGATGCCATTTGGAACTTATCAATTTTATGTTGGTTGTTTGATTCAAAAACTTTTGACAATAGAAATTTCATACTTCTTGAAAAACTGTTACACACAAACTGCATCATCCGAAAATAAATAATGGGGAGAAAAGTTTGAAAAACTTTTGCTCGCAAAGATAACGAAGTGGGTTAAAAATTGCAATTGTAAAGTATTAATAAAAAGTAAAGATCGCAGAGAGAAGGGAGAGAGAGAGAGAGTTCGAATTCGTAATGATGATAATAACTTAGCAAAAGGACCGCTCGCTACTTTTCGGTATTAATCATCTTAGGGAAAACTCACTATCTCGCTCACGTTCGTATCGCCATCATTATAACCATCTTCTTTGTCCATATCGTTGCTCGTACTAAAATTTAATCACCAAAGTTATCCGCGTTAACTTCTCATAACGAAAGTTTCTTAACAAGAAGTAGAACCATTTAAACAATAATAGCAGTTGTAGTTTACTTTGAATAATTATTTGTTGCAGTTCCTATGGAAGATGTCCAAGGCGTGTTTGGCAAAAGGAAAGGTTTACCATGCGATATCACGCCAAGCGGTCGAACCGATGCCGTCGCCATGGTGTTATGGTTTAAAGAGAAAATCGGCGAGCCTCTTTACAGGTAATTTTTTTTAAATTTTTTATTAATTCCCATGAAGAGTACCTATAAGAATTGTTAAATCGTGCTTGCGTTTCATTTGGGAATGAGAACGTTTGTTCACGAGGCGATTAGTTTACACTTTCGAATTGATTTTGCTTTTTACAGCCAAATGCCAAATAATGCTGCTTCAATAAAAATCCGTTGAATATATGATATTTAACGATTAACTTCGTAACAACCAGTAACAAAAAACATTAAATAATACTGGCTAACGCTTTTTTGCCTTTAATATAATTTAATAATGCCGAAACAAATCGAATTCATTTAATAATAACGAGCCGAATAACAATGAAAGCATTTTTGTTATCCTCATAATTCATTTTTATACTCGCCAATTAAAATATCATCCCCTAACATCGTTGCACAGGTATTCTGAAATAATGGTAGTGATAATAACGGCGATAATGGACTGCAGGGGCGAGCGAGGCAAAAGTGTTTACGTTTTTGACCATTACAGAAATTAAAAAAAAAAAAATCAGTATCCATATAACGCAACAATAAAAAGCAGGTTTTTATGAGCATTCATTTTTTTTTTAATGAAAAGGAACCCATTTTTATTCTGCGCTAAACTCCTGGCCCTTTAAAATATAATGCATTTAGTTTGCCATAACACTGTGGCTGAAGCAGATTTTATTTGCTTAAAAATTATATAATAACTGCAATTTGTTTATAAGCCAATAATTATCAAATGACTTTTGAGTGCTTCAAATTAAATGGAAAATGAATTGTTTATAAGCCTTTTTGTCTCAATGTTGTTTTTCCTGTTATTACCATTTAATAACCCAATATTAATTATAAAGGATTCTACTTTCCTTAAAACCTTGTCATTATTTTAATTCGAATATTGTATACGGAAATTGTTAATAACTTTCTCGTTTTATTTGCAATTCATCCTTGTTTCATAAACAAAGTTGATTGTTTAAAGTACGAAGATTTCAATAAGTCAACGACAAATTATACAATTTATTTTGAAAGTTTATTGAATAGGTAAAAAAGACCGTATTTGGAATTCAAAATAAACGTGGCAAAAAAAGGAAAACAATATTTGCGATAAGGGATTAGATTTAGTTCATAACGCCGTGCGCTCATCAGTATTCAAAATCTATGATAATCCGTACACTTAAAAACTTTAAATTGCAGTCTGAAGGAAAATATCGATTCCACACGGTCATAAAATGTAAAGTATTGCAGACACGCCAGATGCATAGCTTTAGGGTAACAGTATTGCCGCTAGAATTGCGAGAGTGAACTGAAGAATAAGAAAAAGGACTCGTCCTATACGAAGCAACTGAAGAAATAGCATTAAAAAAAAGTTGAAGAAAACTACAGACAGAAATAACGGAATAAGGGAAACATTTCAAACTCTCTGAGAAATGGATACCAGTGTATCGATATAAGACGTAGAAAAGAATATTCTGGATTAATTATCGAAATTTACCGTTACTTTTAGAAACCTTATCGACCTCCGAGATGTTTGTTAGACGACCGAAAGAGTTGATTTCGACCTCCATTCGCACCAACAAGAAATGCAAATAAATCTTTCGACTTTTATTCTTAATCCGCGCGCTGATTCTCTCACTTGTAAAACGGCATTACGAAAATCTAAATCCTTAGCTTTTCGCAAACCCAGCTCCATTTTGTTTTACTCATTTTGTTCCTCTTCATCTACGACGGTCTATTTGCACTACGCAATTCACCAACGTTCTGATTTTAACTCCTCTTTTATAAAAAAAATATATGGACAATAACAAATTTTTCTTGCTTTTTCGTTATTTTATGTTAATGATAATTTTTTAATTAGTTTAATGCAAATTCTTTTTTTAAGTAATTGTATTCATAAATGTGACTTTCGCCTGATTAATGTTAATGTTTAAGTGTCATTACAACGCTCCCCATTCCACGGAAACGAAAAGAAGAAAAGAGAAAAATAAACGAACCCTTTAGGAGTACAAGCTGTAAGAGTAGGATAATGAATATTCATCTGGCTATAAAAGGCGATCTCGAGTATCATGGTTGAGAGACAGAACAAGCGTGAGGAGTAAAGAGCCAAAATAGAGAGAGAGAGAGAGAGAGAAAGTGTAGAAGGTTTAATGGTGAAATTAAATCAACTTTAAAGTACAAGAACTTTACTATTTTACATAAAATTTATTTTTATTTATGTTAAGGTTATATTTTATATAAATATATATGAATGTGTAATTAAGGAAGGGCGGAATTGGATTTACTACATTGTCGAAATCTGATGACGCTAATTAAGAAAATTTAACGTCCAAATCTCTGAGGACGCGAAAAAAGAAAAGGCGAAGAAGAAAATAAAAATTAATTAACCGAAAAAAAAGTGATATAATTTTGTTTTCGTTTTCTCTTTCGGTTACAGTTTCGACGCGAGGAGCAGACAATTTTCGCAAGCGAAATTATGGTCGGCACCGCACGTATTTGGCAAACGTGCTACGTTCAAGACGACAACATCGCCGGCGACGCTGGTCATCGATAGTATACAGTTATCGGACGAGGGCATTTACAGGTGTCGCGTGGATTTTAAAGATTCGCCAACGAGAAATAGCAAAGTCAATTTTACAGTTATAGGTAAGTGATGGACCTTTTAACGGTTCTAATTGAAAAAAGATCAAATCACGAACATATTCAAAATGCTATTTATTTAAATAATCGAAATGAAGATTAATTTCGGAATGAGGAACTCTAGCTCCTCCTCCCAAGTGCTGAAAATGCAACAATTTGAATTGTAATTAGTATCAAATTGGTACGTTTCATTGAATAACTTTTTTGAGGACGGTTAAGGGATCTAATATAATTGGAATTAATCGTTTATTTTTATTTGCAAACATACTTGATTTATTTTAATTTTCAAACAACTTTTGCAATTAACGCAAATAACGTTTGCACGCGTTCGTTTGTTCGATTCCTGCTGGGGAAAAATGTGAATAAAAAAGATGATAATAATGCCCATCGCGATTTTTATTTCTCGTGCCCGTTCTTTAGTTGATAATTAAATGAACGAAACGTTGTTGATTGTAGCTCCAGCTGCTTGGTTCCGTTCTTTTTTTCATACGAATTTAATTTAGACTAAAAAAGAAATGATTGAAACTTGTTAATAACTTTCGAGTTAATTTATCATCGAAATTCTCGAATCATGCGAAATAGGCCGAACGTTTATTTATAAACTTGTTAAATGAGAAAATGAAATTATGTAAATCGAATTAATTGTAGAGTTAACCAGTCATCCCTCATTTCGCGTACTCTTCGAGTGTTTCTCGAACAATTCGTCATTTAGCTCCCTTTTTTAAAAATTCCTAACATATTTTTTTGACGAGCCGCCGTACAAGAAATGGATTCGCTATAATAGAAAGTGTTTTTGCGTGAGAGAGCTGGAAAACAATCTTTAATTAAACTAACTTCGATAAATACACTCCTCGAGGAAGAGAGCGAGCGAACGGGAGAGAAGGAGAAAAACTCATTAAGTATTTAAAACACTAAAGATCGTTCCGTTCCTCCCACTGCTTTTCCACTTTTCACTTAAATCTTCATTATTAACCTTTTTACACGAGAAGCGGAATTGCTGAATTTTTAATCTTGCGAACAAAAAATAGCACGTCAAACTACCTGCCGTCCCCGCTTCGCACTTAAATTAGTGACATTTTCAATTACGATTACAATCAAAATTAAATTAAATTTAAAAACGGACCAAGCAGGTCGTAGAGGGAATTATTATTAATTTTTTTTCGTTCTCCACTTCTATCCACTAACCGCCAGCTGAAAGTAAAATGCCGGTTAAACGTGTGCTTTTTCGAAAATTCAAGAACGTTTCGTTAGCACGGGGTTATTCCTAAAATGAAGTAGCAGCGGTAATAATGATAATAATAACTACAGTAGTAGCAATAGTGGTAGTAGTAATGGCAGTATAGTTAGAAAACGAAAGAGCTGCATTTGCATATCTAATTTACATGATTACATTTACGTGTTGAGCAGATGACGAAATTGCGGTTTACAACGTTCGTGAAACGTGGCAATGGTTTGAGGGGGTTTGCGACGATGATGATGGCGATGCGAAGGGTATAGGAATTCGTTGATGGTGGCGGCGGTGGCAGTGGGTTTTTCAAATGCACCATCTGGATTAATCAACACGCGAAAAGGCGAAATTTTATCGTCGCGCTCGTACCGCTGGCTGGTCTCGAAAATATGGAAATAATAAAATTTCGCTTGTTCTATTCTATCCTCGCATTTTTTTTTAACGGTTAGATACGCTCGCAAGAGTTCTGCCGAGTAAATAGCGAAATAATTTTCAATTCACCACTAGCGTTCCAACACTCCCTCCGCCATCGAATCGACCAACAAGCAAATGAACAGTAGTACGTTTACTACTCGTCCGCATTTAAGCGTCCTCTTCTGCCAACTAAAACGATCCGTTGCGCGTTCATTCCGTCACCATTATTCTTATTTATTATTATTATGACACGCTAATTGAGTTGATTAAATTAACTCGTTTACGTTTATGTTTGCCAAAAATAGACGAGCCCTATTTTGCATTAATAAACTTATCAAGTTTTAGAAGTTTCACTGGGCGGCGAGCGATGAAACCGAGCAAGAGCGTTGACGGCGGCGGTTGATATTTTCTAGAAAACCGAGCGAAAGCGGCTTTCAAAGCCGGAAAGATAAAGGGCTGCATTGCAGAGGTATTATCATCATCATTATCCATCGCCATCGTCACTGTCAGCGACCATCGAGTTTCGACTTGATCTTATAAATGAATAACTTCAAGCATTTCCATCAACAAATCTTTCGATCGATCATGTTAACTATTAAACACATATGGGTTCGGTTTTTAAGCGTAAGATTGTTTGCAAAGTTGTGCGTTTGAAGAAGCGCTGAAAATATGTTGGTTATTTGCAAACCGTTCATCCATCCTTCGCTTCGATTATTTATATTAGAACGTTAAATTTCAATCACAAATGTTTATTTTAATAGTAAATATTCCATATCGTCTGTACACAACCAGTTATTGGATATTATGGGTAATTAATTTTATATCGATTTTCCTATTGAAATTACATATTGAAAGCGTGTTTATTATTAACCACTCTTGAGATAAAAGTGAATGTTATATAAACTGTACGGAGAAAGAAGAAATTATATTTTTTTAAAATCGCTGCACGGTTATCATGAAGATTCATTGGGTATTAGTTTCGGTAATGCGGAAATAAAAGGGCTTCCAATTAGGGGATCCGTGGCATAAATCTAATAGAAATTTTCCGAAAGTAACTTTTTTGCCAGTTAAAGTTTCATTTTTGTTTCTTTCGTGCCATTTATTATATGAGACGATCGATTCGAATTTCTATTGCCTCCCGTTAAACGAGGTACGTTAATTTTAAAACCATTCACTTGGATCCCTATTAGTCAATTATAATCCGCTTGATTTGGGAATTTAATGTAACAAAAAAGAAAGATGAAAATTGGATGAGTTCTTTCTTTCGCGTAATTATTATATCGTAAAATTTTATCTCTTGGATAAGAAATTCGTATTTTAGTGCTTTCGAGATAAAATAGACAAGGGCAATTTACAGTTTCTCTACTTTCAAAATTTTCAAAATTATTGTAATTTTAGAAGCTATTATAAATTTATATATTCAATAATATTCTCTTATGCGATATATCCTTGGTTGGTTCATTGTTATTTCTGTATTTCTATATTTTATTTATGATGCTAATGTGTGTTTACCATAACGAAATTTGTAGTTCTAAAAAGGAGCATAACATATTTATATCTTGGAGTTTACTGCTGCAGTTATCTAGTCTATTCATAACTTTTATGGGCATCGAAGGAAATAGTTTCGCCATTTAAATATTCTTTAATATTAGCAAAATAAATAAATATAAAAGTAATAATTCTTCCTCGCATAATACATTCTCTGATGATACTCATTTGGATAGAAAGAAAATTTCTTCACAATGGCACTTAGATATAAAGTTTGTTTCTCAATTTCTTCGCCGATTTAATGGAGTTTATAAAAATTTGCAAATCAAGAAATGTAACTTTAACGGTCGCATAATTTGCGTTTAAGTTACTTTACGTACATTCAAACTTCTTCGAGTGTATTAAATGAGTTGGTTAGTTTCGCAATCTTTAACTTTCAACCCACACTATGTGGTTACTATGTGTTTAACTTTTAACTCGAACGAAAAGAGAATAGAGAAAGAGACAAAGATTGTTCTTGTATCAGAAAACGTAGAAAAAAGAATGGATAAAGTAAAACGCCGTGTGCATATGTTTATATTATGAAAATATGCTAAAAGACAGTATACGCCCTTTTAACAATGTGCGCGTGTATGCGACGATAATATGGAGAAGGAAAATTGTGATCGTTTTTATTTTTCAGAAACGTTCTTCTCGTGCCATACACAAAATGGTTCCCTCTTTTATTCCCGCTTTTTTTTCATTCGAGTTCACTCCTGCTTATTTGGCATATTTTTATTAAAATTGTACAAACTTTTCAGCGACAATGTTTGAAATGTAACTTTCATATCAAAGCAAATATGTATTGCTTTAGAAATACAACATGAAAAAAGGACGAGAAGAGGATCTGAAAATCCTTTCCAATATACAGATACGAGATGAGAGAGATAGAGAGTTGGTTGGTTGGTTTTCTCCTTCAATAATACTAACGGATTTTCGCAATACATGGAATATATTGATTCGCAAACAAGTAAAATGATAAAGTTATACCCACCCCTACGTACATAGAATATATTTATAGACGTGGGAAAACAGAGAAGAAAAACTATGGAGTGGAATAAATATCTGCAAATGAATTTTATGTGAAAACAAAGTTTAGAGAAAGCGGGAATAAAGGCATTAAGTATTAATTGTGGTGCTGTTGAAAGATTTCTTCTCGAAAGAAATGAAAGCTACGAAAGATACGTGTGATACGTCTAAGTTGTTTACTATTATTCGAATCGCCTTTTTAAGGAAACATAAGTATTATTGTCCACTAGAACTACATAAGCAAAAGGAAAACTCCAATGGGATTTGGAATTTATTCAACTATTATTATAAAAATGGTCTCTCTGTAATACTATATGTAGCGCTAAACTTAAAGGAAAACGTCTTAAAGCTTCTACCACTTTAACGAAAAACTTTAACAACAGGGAAAAATTTTTGAAAGCCTAAAAAAGAACGTGTCGGGGCCAAATGTACGTCCGATTGAATTGATATTAACTCATAATTTTAACAATAAAAAGTAATATTAATAAATTTTTCAGGAGTAAAAAGAAACGTGTCCCTCACAACAATATGTATATAACAATAACAGAATGAAGTTTAAAGTGAACAAAAGAAAAGAAAAAACTTTTTCGATATCAGCCGACCTTTCTTTCTAACTTTCTATTAGACTTCTAATATTTGCCAATAGAAGTTTATACCAACTTACATAACTTTTATATTTCCTGACCCATTTCATTCCCTTTACAATTGAGAAAAGAGAATGAAGAAACGAATTTTACTTTTAAGCCTTTTTTTTAGTTTGAATTTCGACACGCATTATACATATCAAGAGGTCGCTTAAATTCGCACATAAAATTTTTTTCTACTTCATATTATCTTTGGCATTGAAAGTTACAAACTAAAATTCTTCCTGCATGTCATAGAATTTGTTTTCCAAATAGTCCTTTAGATTTGAAGTTAAAAGCGCAACTCAAAATTACCCCATATCTGGAATACACTAAAAAATGCTTGATTAGACCGTAAATAAATTTAACTTTATCGTACCCTCTTTGACTATAACATTTACCACCGCATCTTTCTCTGCGGGTTTTCCCATATGTAAAACTGTTTCGTTCTTCCTTTTTTACCGAAGCATATAAATATCGATATTAATGTTAAATGGAAGTTTACATTTACCAGTTTATGTGTGCAAAAGTTACTCTTGCTAAAAAAAACGAGTATTATGATACAACAATATAACATTGTGTCTGGGGGATGGAAAAAGTTGAGGAAACAAACTCTTATTTGGAATTATATTATGATACACGAGACGCCTGGGTTTTCTTTCAGTTTTTAAACGTCTGTAAATATGTTGAAGAACAGGAAGAAGTAAGACAAAGTGCGAGAAAAGGAACGAAAACTGAGCCAACAAACAGCGAAACAATTTTTATTTCGTTGCCAAAGAGAACGTGCGAAATTTGTTGAGCGAATAATAAATCATTTGACGTCTTGCCTTGAGTATGGCAAATTTAAATACGTGGCGCATCCACCTTTTTTACGGCAATTTATTTTCAGCGAAACATACTTCAATAGCTGGCGCGTAACACTATTGCTTTTATTTCTTTTGCAAGTTTAATTGTTTATTTACGTCTAAATTTTCTACCGTAAATGTTCCTTATGCGACACCAACGAAATGGAAGAAACTATTTCCGCAATTTATTTTCCAACGTTTAATAAAAAAAACTCTCGGGCAATTCTCATCTGAGCGAACCAATTTATTTAGAATTGGAGGCAAGAAAAAACGTTAACCTTCATTTTTTATCCACGTTCCAAGAGAAATATTTAAACGAAATCTTTAGGTATTCTCTATTTGTCAAAAGAGAAAGAACGTGGAAAAAGACACGTGAAAATACGGAAAGAAATGAGGAAGAATGAAATCAAGAGGAATATATATTCTTTGAAAAATTATGATTACATCATATGAGAACGGGTAGATAATGATGATGGTGTGAGTGGAAAACGAATATAAAGTACGGAATGGAAACATCCAATATCGTTTTCAGCGATTCCTTTTCCTCCTTTGCTTCCCCTTTTTTACTTTACTTTAAAGACAAACTGTAGATACAATCTCCTCTTTTTTGCTCGGTTGAAAAGTATGAATATAGTATGTGCAATAGATGATGGGGCAAAGAGGAAAGAAAGGCAGTAAGGGAAATAAAAGAAGAGACATACAAAAGCGATGAAAAAAAGAAATGAGGGCGCGTTATACTAATGTCAATTGTGGAATTCTCTCGTACGCTTGTATATGTATGAATGTCTGGATGTTATAAAGAATTCTACCGGAATGGAATTTCAACGGCGGCGGCACAAATTTCCAATTCGATTTAATTTCGATCTCGTTCTTCTATATCATTCTCCTTTTACCAAATTTTTTTCTTCTTCTGCCTGGAAATTGATACGATGAAAGTCGCATAAATTCGTGGACAATTTTCTCATCGTTTCGTTTACCTTTCTTATCTACAGATTCAGATATACTCGAAAATAGAATCTTAATCGGTCGACCGGAACACGAAACAGTTGGATGTAGATTTCCGTTTTCGCTTTATTAAAATAAATTGTTGTTATTCAAATATAAACAGCACGTTATTTTCGATAAAATTTTTATTATTATTTGGCCGCGTAACAAATTACGTGGAATTCCAAGAAAATGTATTTAATCAACGATTCCGGTCGCACGTTTCTCTTATGCCCTTTATTATTGTTGCTATTGTTCTTTTATAAAAACAACAACTAGAAAAATTGCGGGCAGTGGTAGAAGAACGAAGAAAGGGAGCAACAATAATAATAACAATGTTGAGTCGTGGCTTTTGGTTACACGCAACTCTAACATACATATATATTCGGTTCCACGGTGGTGGTAGTATATGAAAAGGGGTTCTTAAACAATTTTCGTGTGCGTAGAATCCGAATGCGAGTGCGGGGTCGTGTCCTCTTTCACTAGAAACAAAACGAGGGACTGTCCCTCTATATATATGTGTGTGTCTATATTCTTTTCTTTCCATTTCGCTACACGAAGGCAGTTTAAGTTAGAAGAATGATGACAGTGGAAATTGTGGGATAAAGGAAGCTACGTTCCCAAGACGGGAACCGCAAGGGAAAACGACCAATATAAACACATACACGCACGAAGAGATATACTGTACAAGTTGGCTCGTTCCTTTTTTTGCTGTCCTATTTCGTTAGTCTACTGATCTTGTTGTAGCAACACAGAGGACCGGAGTGAATAAAAAATAGAAGAGAAAGAACCGGTTGCAACGACCAATTTTATATATTGGAAAATTGGTTGCGGATTCGATGGAAATAAATAAACATTATGGAAATTCGCTCGTTTAAACGGAATTGAAAATAATCGTCAAACTATTGATATTTTATTAAATCAAAATAATCAATAAAATAGTTTTTCAATAACGCACAGCTTCAATTTACCAGTTTCGATTGTACGATCACATTTTCCTCATACATACAAAAGGGGCAATTTCTGAGGGTGCTAAATGAATTTTAATTAATAGTTGTTGTTAAATTAATAGCACGCTAGATATCAAGCTCTAAATGTTTGATACGAATGAAAAATTGATTTCAATTAAGGCTTTTTAATTGAATTCGTATTCGTTAAATAATAAATTACCGTCACACAAACACAAAAAAAAATGCGTCGTTGGTGATGGATATTATTACCGCTCGTTCGTTTTCATAAACGAAAACAACGGTCGTAATTTTCAAAAATTAAACGGATGATTCCAGGTTTTGTTTTAATCGCACATAAACATCCATAAAGCTGTTGATGGAAGGAGCGAAAAAAAAAGGACGGAATCACACGTGAATTGAAGGATACTTTCCGATTTCTGTCTCGGTTCCTCTTTTTTGCGTGCGGCTCGCCCTGTCAAAATTTCATTAAACTTTATCGATAGCGTGTGGAACGTTTCCTCTACTCACATTAGAATTGGAAGTTTATTGGAAAACTATTTTCCGTTAGTTTCCTTTCTTATTCTTTCTTTGCTCCTGACGCCTACCCGAAATCGAGCGAATCTTTGCGCCACCACTTTCTTCGACTGGATTCCGCTTATAAGTGAATTTGTCACGCGAATTGTTTAACGCTTGCCCACGTTATTTGAAAAGTTTCCTCGTAAAATTGTAATTAATTGATACCGAACGAAAAATTAGTTTAATAATTAATATTAAATTACATTTGATCTTAATCACAACTTATCCAGATTATTATTATCGTTATTTGCAACATTATACTTAATTATAATTGTATTCTTTTCCTATTGCAGTGCCCCCACCGAAGCCAGTAATATACGATGGTAAGCGGAGAGACATCACAACGGTACCAGAACCGTACAATGAAGGAACTGACGTCAATTTAATTTGCGAAGTTACTGGAGGTAAGCATGATGATGATGATAATAATGCCGTGGCCTTCTTATTCTTGTATACATCATCAAAATTTATTTATAACAATCTCGCCGATAGAAGCTTTGGTTAGATGAAGAGAAAGACTACATCATTTACCATTTTTTTCAGCGGTCCTTCGCCTTTCATAACTTATTTACATTCATTTTTTTATGCGAAAGGAGTCCCACCTGTTCACATAATGATTAAATAAATCTCTTTTTATCATTACTACTATTATTATTATAAATTTTCTGTTATCTCGAGTAATATGTAAATTAGGTTATAAACCATCGAAATATAGGATGGAATATTAAGGAGTATAATAATAATATAAAAAAATGAAAGGAACCAAAATGTGGAGACGGAAAGTGGAGACAGGGGGTTGGCGAGGAAACCTCCGAAATAGGAAAAACTGTTTATATTTATTTAAGTACCGGTGTGTTATATAAAGCGTATCGCGGGCACACTTTCTGGCTGTCGATTATGGAAAATAGATTATTTCAACATTGAAATATTTATGAGTTGACAAAGTGCTTCAGCCGTTAAGTGGTAAAAGCTTCTGTAATAAAATTTTCGTCGTTGCTCTTAATCAAACAGTTGTCACATCGTATTGAATACCATTTTCGAGCGAATCAAATATTCAAATGGCGAATAAAAGATACTTAAAAAAGACGTAGCGCAAAATTTGAATTATTCATTGCACTTTGCCAACTCATAATACAAACAAGCCCATTGATCAACGAGTAGAAGAAAAAGGAAACGCGAACTGTAAGAAATGAGGAAAACGAAGGACGGCGCGCGTGTGTGTGGGACAAATAACTACTTACAGCAATTTCTTTCAAACACTTTTGTCTCGGTCCCTTCCGTTTCCCGGTTGAGGAACGAGAGATTACCGAGCAGAACGTCTGTCAGAATTAATTCCCAATTTACAACTGCAAGAGAAGGAGAAACGCCGAACGAAAACCTGAGGAAACGGCCGAGAACAGAGACGAACTAATAAACGAAATCGATCGTTTCTTGCTTGATTAACATAATCCTCAGCAGCAGCAATTCTTTATCTCTTGCCAACTATTTCTTGTTTGCTACTTACAGGTCGACCGCGACCGAAATTGACGTGGTTCTTGGAGAATACCGTCATCGACGATTCGTACGACGTGAGACCCAGCGGTGCCGTTGTTAATCATCTTACATTTCCAAACGTTGGGAGACAACACTTAAACGCAAGACTGATTTGTCAGGCGACGAACACTGTTCTAGCCCCGGCTGCATCAAAAGCTGTAGTATTAGATATTAATTGTAAGTATTTTTCACAATTTTCACACATTTCCTCCGTTATATCTTAGATAATTAACATTTATTAACGTATTCAGAGCTTTCCAATAAAAGCAGGCTCTTTAGACTGTTCGCCTCTTCAGTTAACACAAAACCACATATTAAGAGATAATAAAAGCGGTTTATTAGAGCCGTTATTCAGTCTCTTCTATCGATCTCTAGCGCTGTTACCTATCACATAAAATCGTGATTAATAATTATTAATTTAGGATCGATAGTCGTATAAAATATTTAACGAATCCACATTTCGCTTCTATTATCATAATATCCGATTAAATATCGTGAATAAAATATGTTCGATAAGAGAAATAAAGGGATTGAAGCACGTGTAATCGATTTTTGGCAATGGTTAACTCGTGCATAATAAACGATAACGACCCGAAATGTAACGGTACCGTGAATAGTTTCTGGTAAAAACTGTTCGTTTGCGAGTGTTATAATCGAATATTAAAGGAATCTAAGCGTCGATAAGACCCCACGTGTCATTTAAAATCGCGAGTTTCAGTATGACGAAGAAAAAAAAAGCGCTTGCATCATAAATGTTCAGCAGAAAATGGACGAGAAGAAAAACATGCTCGCTTGCGGAAATAAATAGATAATTGCAATTTGTTAATTCATCGGGAACAAGTACGGATTGTTTCGTTTGTGATGTTTGTTATCGAAAATTAATACACTTTTGCCATTTCCTCTGATTATCGCATCAATCATTTAAATTGCAATTTCTCTATTAGTCGCATTTCTCTCTGTTCTCTATCTGTTGGAATCTAACAGCAAAAAGAAGAGAGAGCAGCTTCAGCGATAAACAGAAATAAAATGCAATTAAAAAACTAGCATCTCTATCGACGCAAAACGAAGTGTACATCAATCTCTTTCGCGTCCTCTCTTTCCATCGCGTTAAATTGTTAATAAAGTCGATAACAGAACGTTGCGGTATGTGTGTATGGATTACATCCACCATCCTACGCTCAACGTACACATTATATACGTAGACGGTGAAAAGTTAATTAGATTTTGCACGTGTATGTTTAAGGTGTATTGCGAGTACATTTTGCAATAATGAATTTCACCCATCGTCTTCCACTCGTGCACACGTACGACGAGTAAAACTAACCGAATTTTCACTTAAGCGTTATTTCAAGCGGAATATGATAAAGTATGTCAGAACAATCTGTCCCCCCATCGATTGTGGCCGTAATACCTGTGCCAAACTACAACTACTGCGAATATTGGCATGTAGGAAGTGTAGATTCCGCCCAGTTTTTCGATTCTTTTTCGCTTCCACTTTAAACTAGTGCGCCTCGCTAAGATAAGAGGCTTATCATCGGTGTAAATTGTTAATGCCAAAATCTTAAATCTTTGGCATGCTGTAATAAGAAGCTCGCTCCATCTTTCTCGAAAAATTCCTGTTATATTAGTTAAGCGTATCCAGATCGCATATTCCATTATTATTACGTGGTATGGATAATGTTAATTTGTCACTTTCTCTCTTCAAACGTCTCCACGCAAACTCAATCATCATCGGTTTTATACGTTGCCACCGATGCTATTAACTAAATATTACGCACCATCCATAATAATCCATTAGAGGAAACCGTTTTGCCATCGGTACTGCGTTGACGCTGCTGGTCGTAGTTGTGCTATAATCTCCCGAAACGTCTCTAATCCTCTGAAGATTATTAATGGTTAAATCCTGCACAATAATACTACTAAATCATTTAGGCTATCTATTATTTTGTGTACACTGCAACCGTCGAATATTTTGTTTTATTCCCGACGAAGAATAGTGTTCTTTCGACTATTTCAGCTTTCGCTTAATACCAGCCATTTTTAACGCTTAAATTCGCGCGCGACTTTCACTAAGAAGTAATTACGTAGCGAATTTTATCGATTCTAATATCAATCAGTCTCACGCTAAAAAATATACGAGCTGTTATTTATCGGTGCAATTTCTTTTAAGTTATCTGAAATTTATTGGATGTAATACTTGAGACGTAGCGGTACTTTTACTCAGCAAGAGAAAAAGTGAATTGTCTAACTGACGAGAAACTGAAGGGAAGCAATCTTTTAATGGCTTGATCTTTTAACAGTTTTTGACACTTAAAAATCGTTTTCTATGAAGTGAACGAGCAAAAAAGAATTATCTTTGTGGCGCTTTTTTCTCCCCTGCTGAAGCAGAAATTGACGACTCCTCGCAGAAAAAAGAATGAAAATGGCACAACATCCGTAACCATTAAAAAAGATCGCCAGTTCTTTGATGTTTTTTTTTCCTCCAACAATTTGTCAATCATTACAAATTAATCTTTAACAGCAATTTTTTTCGTTATCGCCGATGTGAAAAGCTGCTTTCCCATGAATAATTTAACACTAGGTTTATAATTCTTTTTGTTTATAACACTTTTCTCAATTTTCGGGGTGGAATTTTTTCTTGTTAAAGCTCATCTCTAAATCTATCGTGTGTTTTCAGTAAAACCACAAAGTGTGACTATTTTAACCAAAGAGAAGGAAGTTTCGGCGGAGAAGCGGTACGAAGTTGAATGCAAGACGTCTGGCTCTCGACCAGAGGCGGTTATAACGTGGTGGAAAGGAAGTAGGCCTGTCAAGAGACTTGCAAAAAACGTAAGTAGAAAAACGAAAAAGTATAAGAAAAAATGATACTCGAAAGAGAACAGCACGCACATAATTTATTAAAGCCCTTCTATCTTCCTTATTCTCATTTCGTTTCCACTTTTTTTCTTCCTCTTTTGGCTCATTTTTTCATCCACTTTCATAATGTTTGTTTATCTTTTATCTCCCTCTTGTTGGAATATAATTCAAATATTTATCTCTGCTTTTGTCTCTCTTGTACACGATTCCTTTTTGTGTCTTCGCGTTTCTCTGTTTTATTCGATACAAAAGGGAACCAGTTGAATTATTAAGGAAACGTTATTATTTATTTAAAACGATGTTAATTAATTAAGTTAAGCTGAATGGAATAGACGGGTACATAGTAAAGATGTGTGCACATATAAAAATTGCAGCAATTAGAAGAGCCATTTTCTAATTAGGCTAATTAAAATTGAAGCAATTTTCCTCCGGACTAAATGCTCTTTTATAATATATATTTATATAAGAAGATAATGCATTTTAATGCCGTATTATACTTTAAATAATTCCATTCTTCTCGTTCTCTGCCTTTACTGACACTATTTTCTTTTAAACAAACAAATTATTTCTAATTAAACGCTAAAGCACTATCACGATTACTTTTAATTAATTCGAATAAAGGGTTTCTATTTTCGTTTTGAGAAATGCACTAATAACGTTAAGCTTTAATAAAAATATTTTTTTCCTTGAAACGCTTAGATATTTAGGTTCGAAATTTACTCAAACTTGTTACCCTCTTTAGTCGATTTACTTCTTTTGTAAGAACCGTAAATTTATTTATTATAAATCTCTTGGAGCTTTCCTTTTAAAATTTAATTTTAATTTAATGTCTCTTTGATGGATTTACAATTTTTGCCAGCCCCGTGAAATATAATTAATTAAGAGCAGGTAAATATCAAAAGTTTTATCGGTTAACGACAATTAGGCAAGATTTACAGTAAATTTGAGCTCAATATCTTGTGGAAATTGCTTTGATAAACATTGACGGAAAGTATTTAAATGTTACGGAACGTTTTCCCCTTTTTTTCATTTTTGCCATTTCTTTTCTTTTCAAATGTATTCATTTTAATCGGGTGCCGCGAAATAAAAAAGAAATGAATCGTTTTCCATCATTCCGTTATCATCGAATTATTAATAATGTTTGATGGTGGAAAATCAATTTCCTATAAATTGATTCGAATTTTTCCGCAAAAGCAAATATTTTATTATCATTATTATTTGCTAGAGAGCTATCAATCAATCATACAAATACATAAATTTTTATTTGTCTTTGTGCGGAGAAAAGAAAATATAATAACTTTTAGTGGACGTAGGAAATAAGGAAAAATCCATCTTTATTCCCTGCTACAATCATAATATTTTCTCTAGACTATTTTATTTTAATTTCTTCGGTGTTCTTTCAGTTTTCGCAACAGAACAATCAAAGTTTGAGCATACTGACATTTGAGCCAGTGATCGATGACGATGGTAAATACTTGACTTGCCGCGCCGAGAACCCGTCCATCCCCGACAGCGCGCTGGAAGATAAGTGGAGGCTCAATGTCCACTGTAAGTGCTTATACTGGTACTATTGCAATTTAATCGCAATTATTTTCTCTCTTCCTCTATCTTTCGCTTCCTCGCACCGTCATTCGTCTTCCTGTTATTTCCTTTTCTTAGCTTATTTCCTTCACGAATGCCTTTTTATTTTTATTTTGACGATAGAACAGTTTACGGAGTAAATCTGCTAGCTAGATAGAATTGTTTCCGGTATTGTGTACCGGAAAGGAAACTTAAAAAGTTTCTTTTACTCTTGTTTTTCTTCGGCAAAATGAAAAAGGAAATTAAGCGGAACGTACTTGAGTATGGCGATAATTATTTTTTGTTGTATTATGTCTTAGTTGATGAAATTCTATCTTGAAAAATAAGGCTCGAGATTAACGTAATTATATGGAAAATGTAACAAAACTCCGACACTCACCACCTCATTAACATTACCACTAACCACCGGCAAAGAAAATAAACCGTTTCATTATAATTTTTAAACATTAATTATAAAAGTTGTATGTTTTAATGCGTAAGAAAATACTGCTAGTGGAGAATGAAATGAGGAACAGAGGGAAGCAAAAAGAAGAAATGTCTAAAATAATAATAAAATCTCGTAAAAATCTCTTAATTGAAACTGTCGTGGAAAGTGGAACGTGAAATGGTTTTTATTAAAAAATAAAATTAAATAAAATATTACTACATTCACTGCAAACGCAGAAAGAGAAAAAAATAAAATAATAATGCTCAGGTCGCGCCTTTTAGGCGTTGTTATTTTATTTTCGCGATTTTTTCCCTCTTTTTCCTCTTCATTTTCCGTAAATTTTGTTTTTCGCCTTTCTTCGTTTCGTTACGTTTTTAAAGCACAATTTTTAATTTAATACAAACCGTAAACAATGTCTCTTTCTCTTGTTTTCGTTTCTTCGTCTCCTCTCATTCTCTATATCCCCATCATATTCTCTCCTTTTTAAGGGTATTTAGACATTAAAGTTTCCCTTAGGTAGTATTATTTACGTTGTTGTTCTTGTTGGATTTTTTCTTCTCTTTATATTTAATGCCATTAATTTAATTGAGAACACGTGAGAATTTATGTCATATAATTTTATAAAGCACCATCCAATTTTCTAAATTTCCTTCTTTTTGAATTTGATTCTCTAATGTCAGCTCATTTGTTGCAAAAAAATATTTAGAGCAAACAATTTTGTGTTAATAATTATTGGCGATTTTGAGGAATGTGCCAAACGTTTTGGATTTTCTTTGATTGATTAATTAATCAATTAATGGTTGAACAGCTTAATCGAATAAAGGCTTTGTAAAAAGGAAACCGATTCGGCCTTTTTGGTTTCGCGTGTTTATGCTAGACTGAACAATCTCATTTCGAATGGATGTTAATCGTCATGTTTGCAGAAGCGGTTACATGCGTAGGATTACTTATACCAATTTAAATTCCACTGCAGGTTTCCACATTAAACACCAATTAATTGTTTAATGCATATTTTATGTAACCTCTAATAATTGCGATTATTACTTATTAGCTGTTGGTTTACGTTGAAATTATTTGTTTAAATTGAAGTGGATTTTGATCAATTCCTTTGCTGTTACCGAGGGGAATGCGAATTCAAGTCCAAAGTGATTTTTCAATAAATAAAAACAAATGTAATATATTCCTTCAGTTTTTTCATCGTCACTGATTTCTGTTTGACTTTCAGATGTGCCAGTGGTATCGTTAAAAATGGGTTCCAGCCTGAACCCCGAAGATATCAAAGAAGGGGACGACGTTTACTTCGAGTGTAATATACGGGCGAATCCGAAAGCTTACAAACTTTCGTGGTTTCATAATGTGAGTATTTTTGCGTTTGCGGCATGAAAATGTGCTTCTTATTAAAAATATAGAAGAAATGTCATTAAGCCAAAGAGATTTCGTTCCATTCGTTGACTCCGACATTAATTAAAACCCTTCTCCAATTGTTCCTAACACTTGAGAGGTATCTTGGGCGCACTAAAAAAAATCCCCAAATCTTATCATATTAAAATATACATTTTTAAAGAACGCTCCTGCTCCCCATACTTAAAGGGATGAATTTTTTTCGATCCCCTTAAGTTAAACGATATTTCACTTGTTATAAATCGTGACACCCTAAGTAGCTGTCTAATATGTTGGCGTAATAAAAAAAAATTCTCGGCGTCGCGATTCTTCGTTTCTCTCTCTCTCTCTCTCTCTATAACACCAGCTTACTCTACATTTAATATTTATTTTTTTCTTCAAATTTTAACGGTTTTTCTTTTATTTCCCTTTTTCTTAGGGCGCCGAAATCCATTACAACGTGTCAGCCGGTGTGATATTAAGCGATCAGAGTTTGGTGCTTCAAAGTGTGACAAGGGCGACGGCTGGAGATTTTACCTGTATGGCGGCAAATGGCCAGGGTAGAGGAATAAGCAACCCCGTTACCTTAACGGTTCGATGTAAGTGCAATGTTATACATTTCGCAGAAAAATTATGTTCTTTTCTCCATTCTGGAATATTCTTTACAGAAACCTGTTTTTTTGAAAATCGTTGTGCAGCATTTGTATTTTTTATTGCTTTCGTAGACGAAAGTACATTTTGAAATAATTATTTAGCATTACTACGAGCATTTGGCACTATCTAATGGATTTAGAGGTAATGTTCGTGATTAACTTTTCAATGGGTTAACGAAATTATTCAATTTGGTCTCATCTCTTTCGAATTAACAACAAGGGATCCGGCGGTAGCAGTTCGACGGCGAAAATTTGAGTTTTAAATCGTTGAAAGATTAAAAACGAAAGAAATTCTTTATTTTAATCGTACTAAAAAATCTAACATTACTCGCCGTTTTAGTACGATGGTAAATTTTAATTGAAGCAAACACGGTTTTTATTTATTCATTGCATTTTCTTTCTGAACCGTTATATACCATTATAAATAACGAGGAATTGCAAAATGGCGAGCGAAATTTATAAATGCGAACAATCAAGTAAATTATTTTATATTTTATTGCTCTATATTGTTATGAATTGTTGGTTGTTGTTGATGGCGAAATGATGAAGAAATTGATGATATTGAATATTGTCCGATGACAAAAGGGGAAAATGATCAACATTTGTGTCGTTCGTTAACAAGTTCTTCTTGCGCATAATTCCATCTTGTTCTACCTCTTTGTTCAATTCTCTTTAATGAAATTTTAATAAATTCACATTTAAACGTAGCAGTGACATTCGTCAAGGAAGATAATTGCATTTTCATATTCTACTCTTTCATGCTTTGCTCCCTCTCTGGACATTTTTCGCGTATACTATTACAATAAAAGATCGATTTTTCTTTCGCCTATTTTTGACATTTCTCCAATTTAACCTTCCTTGAAGAACGATAACAATATTTGGTATGATGTTATCGTTTCAAAGCTTTAATACGCGCTTTATTATCTATGAAAATAACAAAACGAAGATGAATTTCTGTCACAGTTTGAGAGAATACAATAAGTCGGTTAGAATTATATGTGTACTTCATGAAATTAACCGCCATATATTTCCAGTTAAGAGAAAGTATACAAAAAGAGAAAATGAAACGGAAAATGTGAGCAAACGTTTATCTCGTCCTGACGAAGAGAAGAAGTATATTACATGTTACAGGCGGACCATTTTATCCCTAAATAAAAGCTTTTTTCTCCCCGATTTTACTCACTTTCTGTTCTTATCCTGAGTAAAATTCGAAATGAAACGTTACTTCTGACATTTTCATTTATTTAACGTGTGTGTACCAAATGTTGTCACAAACATATTAAAATATTTAAATCAAACGGATAATAATATTTGCTACTACTTTTGTACCATTAACTGAGAGAAGAAAAAAGAAATAGCAAAAGGTTAAAGGATGATGATGATGATGGTACTAAACGTCTTTTAAATGTAATTTAAGGAAAATAAAGGGCAGAACTAAATTTCCTTTTCTTGCTTTTATTTCTTTATTTCGCGAAAATAATGTGACGTTTTATGTTCTTCTAAGATTTAATTTCAACATTTTATTTGTTCCATCGTATTATGGGAAACGGTTCATGGAAATTTATAAACTTTAAATTTTCTAATACTGCAAATTTTGGCTCGGACTAACAATTAAATACCGTCTAAGCAAGAAGAATGAGATCAAATAAAGTGGTAAATTTTCGAAGAATATGTTTTTCCATTTATCTACGAATTTATATCTTTCTTAAAACGACATCAAATTTTCTTCTCGATTCTTTAACAATATCGTCGTTTTATTTATAGATTTAATTCAGTTCAATATTTTCTTCTTATTATTATTATTACATTGGAAAGCGATACAAACTCTAAATGTTTTGCTCATTCGTTTTCCCTTCTCGTTTAGATGGTGAAACGTAGATAGCTAGCCATCTAGTTTATTATAGCCACGATCTTTCGATATATAATAAAAGAAATCGCTATGAATAATAAATTGTTGCAAATTGTAACTTATCCACGAATAAGAAGGAAACTATCTTTTACCGCCTCGACTTTATTCCATGTGAAATAAAGTCACACAAACTCACATATGTTTTATAAAAGACGTGGTGAACGTAATAAAAGAAATGGGATGGAGCAGAAGCAGAATAGATGACAATAGAGGTCAAAAATAAACCAAATTTACTGAAAATTATTATAGAAAATATGGCATATAAATTATTTGAAAGGTTTATATTTATTATGGTACAAAGGAAAAAATATTGCATAACAACAAAAATTTCTGCAACGTTTCTCCCAATTTCCATCCAGTTCCTTTAACGTAATTAACAATTCAATTTCCCACTTGCTGCGCCAAAATTGTCTGCTTTGTCATTGTGCATAATTGTTTGGTGCAGACGGAGGCTCTCGCTTCATTATATTTCACAACAACGACAATAAAGCTGCAAGAAGAAGGAAGAAAAAAATGTTACCCTCTAAATAGAAAGGGAATTATCAAATTACTTTATTACATTATGCACGCAGCCTCTTCTCTTGTGGCAAGGATTAAATTAGATTTTTCTTCCACTGCTTGCTTGTTGTCGGTTGTTTTGGTTCTCTGCTGGTGCTATTTGATTATAACTCGAATTTAACAAAAATGAATAATAATGACAACAACCAGAGAAAGATGTGCTGCTTTGCAAAAAAAATATGGAAGAGTGGAAATTCCTAACTTTGTTTTACTTTTGGTTTCTTTTCGTTTGTTGTTCTGTTTTGTTTCAGTTCCACTCATTAATATCAACCAGAAAAAAGAAACCGTTCATTTTCCAGACGCTTTATTTATATGCACACGCGAATACGTATCCCTTACTATTACATATTTAAGTGGCCATAAAATAAAACCCATATAAGAATTTTTATGAAAGGAACCGCTTCAAGTTTTTATTATTTTCGCTTTTACAGTACGTTGCAAAACCGGCAAAAAGAAGAAGAAGAGCGGAAAAACCAACGGCGATCGCATTGAATGGCAAATATGTAAAATGATGATAATAATAGTAATGACGATGATAATAAAGGAGAACGTTCGTTTTTAATGCATAATAACGCGTTGTGAAAACAGGAAAGAATACCGTGGAAAAAAATTAGAGACGGTAAAATAATATTCTTTCGAAAACAACATATCACTCCATCTGGTATTACAGTTCTATCCAAACAATTTTAATTAAAAATTAAAGTTCTTCCACTCTTTCAATACAGCCTCTTTTTTTCGTTCATTTTCTCCTTCTCATTCAAATACATTTTCCATATGAACAAACAAAGTCTCCTCTATATAATCCCTTCCGATTCCACTAGGTTTTTTTTCTTTTCATTGGTATTATTTCTTTTTCCTTTTATCTGCGATTTCTAATCGACGGCTCTGTTTATTGGAAATTCGCAGATACGCATTGGAGAAGAGGAAGAATGAACGGTTCTACTAAAAAAAGGATGGAATACAAAAAACAACGTCGGTTTTTGCCTATTCATATAATGGAGGATTTACCCAATATGTCATATTCAATGTGCATGCGTTATATGAATCTATCAAATGAAATCGGAATGAAATTTTAATCTATGTATAAATCAATGTCCCCGCTCCATTTCATCATTATTTTGATTTCCGTCATCGATGATCATCGCGACTATTAGAATGCATCCAAAGAACTGTTAAAAAAAAGGAAAGCAGAAGATTTTCTTTATGCGTAACCATAAAGTTAATGGAATCCTTTACTTGTCAATAATGCCAAAAGCTTTTTTGACGACTGCGAAGCTAACATCAAGCTGTATTATTTTATTAGAGTCCTTTCATTGCCGCGAAGGCCGTTTCCTTGCGGCTATTCTTCCGTTTAACGGCTGCAAGAGTTATTACTCGGTGTCCTTTATGTGTTTTTAACAAGTAATTCCGTTAATAAAACTTAATTTAATTTAATGTATATTGTCCTTAATTGCAATTTAATAGGTTCAAACATTAAATTATTTAAATTTCACACAAAGAGCAAAAACGAAATTCAACTAGATTTTATTGACGTAAAGATTCGAGGCATTGTTGTTGATAGATGTTGCGCTATTATAAACTTATTTCAAACTAATAATAACGAAAGGAAATTCCTAGAGCTGAAACTCTCGATATTGAAGCAGCTTGGCTTTGAAGATGATGTTCTTGATAATGGTGCTTTTAACTTAACTAAATTAGATTATTGTGTTTTATTTATTTTTTGTAACAGAGCAGGCAAATGAATTTTATTAAATCCATTCAATATTCAACGCAATATTTCAATATTAAAATTCAGGTAATTTATTCTTTTATATGTGACTGATAAAAGTTCTATTGAATTTTAATCAAATGCACATCAAAATTTTTTGGCAACTACAATAAATTGATTAATTCCCGATTTCTTTTTGCCGAGAAAGCTTTTAACTGACCAAAAAAAAATTACTGTTCGCTATGTGGTATATCCATTCGGACATAAGCAGCTTTAGTTATGGAATAATCCTTTCAGAAAAATGGATGCAATCAATATTTATTTGGAAATATTTTAATCGGAAAATATCATGATAACAGCGAGCTTGTATTGATTTTGTTGAATAAATTTCGAAATGTGTACAAATTGATGAACGAACTTTTTAGGCTGAAGATTTCTATAACTTTTCTTAATACATAACTTATTAAATTAATATTAATCAATCTGTTATAATTCTAGCCGTATAATTATTTCAAACGGTATCGATCCAAATGAATAATATAATATATTACAAACACGTAGATGCTTTTAGCAATGGATGTGATATAAATATATTTTAAGATTAATTTTAATGGATATTTATCATCCTCTCTATTTAGCGAAAATTTTAAAGGCGAGCAAGATGACGTTGAAGACATTACTATTAACAAGGGTTACAACATCCGTGGGCATTAAGTTTTAGAACTAGAGAATAAGTAACCGAATACGGGATGTTGTTAGCAAGAACTATTTCCCACTAGATGCTATTATCACTCGTTTCTATAATGCCTTTAAGCTCTAACTAACTTGTACATTGTTACAGATGGCAAGTGATATAGCGAAAGCGAAAAAGAGAAATAAATTTTGCAAATATTAAAGCCTAAACTGTGTTCACTTTTTGTCTCGTTTTTTGTTGCCCTTTTTAATTAGATTCATCTTTCATCGAGCAAATACTTCGTCGCGGTGCTCCAATTGTACAATTGAAATTCTAATTTAATTGCTTGTTAACAAATTATCACTGCTTCGAACGCGGATTGTTCGCAAAAGAATGAAACAATGTTGGTTCTTTTTTAACCATTTAAATTGCGGTTACATTACCCTTTGTCTCGCTTTATACGTAACCATCTATCATTTCCGTCTTAAATCTTCTTTCTAAATGGTCTTCTTCTTCGCCGGCCCGTTATTTCGTGTTGCGGGCTTTATTAAAGCTGGGAATAACAAATTTGAGACGTTCTAAACAATAAATTGCAAATATTAATTGCGAGCAATTCTTTCCTACTCTAAATCACCGCTAAATTTTCATTAAGGAATAATTAATTTCGTTATTAATGCATTTAAACGTTTGATATATTAAGTTAAAATACGAGCGAAATAATGAAAATGGTACGTGCAAATTTATCTGCTTTGCATTCAAACGTCCACGATCATTTCTCCTTTTCGGCACAATCAAATTGGTTAATTAACCGAACCTTCGCTGCCCTCAATTTTTTATTAAATCTCGCATCAAATTCACCTCCAAAAATTCGTCATTATCATCAAAAAGTGTGCAGGCTTTTTTTGAAGAGTCGCCTTTTAAATTTTTTATTGTTTTGATTTCTTTTTCAATTCTATTTTCGTTCCGTTTTATTGTTGTATTTTGTCGGGGATGGTGGCGCACGTATTGAAAGAGATTAGGGTCACATGGTTATGATGACGTGACATTTCGTTAAAATTTGTCGAACGCATTGTTTCGAATTAAGTTGCAAGGGAATTACAGAAAACGGGGTGAAGCACCCTCAGTCGGTGTGCGAGAGAGAGAGAGAGAGAGAGAGAGAACGAGACGTTTCATTTCGGTGCGACTCGAAAAAGTTCCGGTCTAATTCAATTGCCATATACACGGCCATATGTGCTTCCGTTCCCAAAGGGTCTCTTTTGCTTTCGCTATTTTACTCTTTCGCTCCCATTATTTAATTTTTTTGCTGGTTAATTTTATTTTGGCCGTTGTTGCCCAGATCATTATCAAAGAGCATTTTTTTTTCCTTTACACGGCGGACCATAATTAATCAATACAAATTTGTGTGCCTCCACTCTGCTATTTTTTTTAATCATTCTTGCTCTGCGCATTTAATTGCTGATTGATTAATAAATTAGATTTTTTTAACAATTAAAACATAATTTATCTTTTGCAGATGCTCCGGTTTGTATACAGGAAAGAGAAGAATTATTCGGAGCGCTCAAGCAGGAAACGGTAACGTTACGGTGTCAAGTGGACGCGAATCCTTCCGTGGTGACCTTCCATTGGACTTTCAACAATTCGGGCGATCAGACGGAGGTCCCGGCAACGTTGTTCACTAACGAGCCATCCACTTCGCGTCTGAACTATACGCCCAATAACGACATGGATTACGGCACGTTATCGTGCTGGGGACAGAACGAGGTTGGTCATCAACGTGTTCCTTGCGTCTTCCAAGTCGTCGCTGCAGGTAAAATGTTTCTTTTTTTGGCTCTTCTTCCTTTCCGGCTCTTTACCGTCGTTTCATGTCCTTCAGCGTTCCATTTTAATATCTGATGTTATATAAAAATTTAAATTTCCACCAGATAAGCTCCTTTTGAAAAATGTTGTTACGTCTCTTCTGCTCCTTCTTGCTCTCCTTTCAGATTTCAGGAATTTAATTTTCTTTTTACGTTTTACAGCTAATTCATGTCGGCTTCCATTTATTTAAACATTTAGGCATCGAGATTTATTAATATTATCATTATTCAAAACAAATAAGTAAACAAATTCTTTTAGGGACGTAATCTTTAATATCCTCCAGGTTGTTTATTCGTTCTCGCTGAACGGAAAAAGAAAATAAGTGGAAATATTACTTTTCTTTTCTCTTTAATTTTTATTTTCTTACTCTCTGTAAACAATTTCCGAGATTGCCCCATATAAAAGTGCGAGTAAAGGACAAATTTTCATTTTCAACAAACTCGCAAAGTTTTCTCGATTCGCAAATTATGAATCAAACATGATTTTCCTCTTTCTCGTTCACTCTCTTTAATGTCTTTATTCCTTCTCTGTCGAAATTAAAATCATTTTCAAATTATTCGCAATGGTTAAGTAAATCCGTTTAATTGTTCTGATTTCGAATCCGTGTCGCCATAATGAAAATGTGCACAACTAACTTGAAACATGTTCTTTTTTTTAACCAAAGAGGAGTGAATTTCATTATTTAGTATTCCTGAAAACTGTTCGGGTGGCGTAAACTCCGAACCAAAAATGCAAATGAACTAATCGATCACAATTAAATGTGTACGAAGCAGATGTAGATCGCTTCCTATTATTTTTCTTTCTCCCTTCCTCGCACCCTTTCATTCGCTTCTTTTGCAATTTGTGTAGTTTTCCATTCTACAAACTCCGTCACAAATCTTTGTCAAACATGGACTTGGATTTTGTTCGTGTTTCGAATTGGAAATTATTTTATTTCGTCTCTTTTTATTTTCTCTCGAAATCTATCTTCTTCCTGACTAAACTAATAGAGGAATTGAAGTGCTGGGTCGTTACATCTTGGTTATTATAATTCATTTGATACATACGATATAATAAATGGAATCCTAACGGAATTATGTTACGAGTCGAAATAACGAATTAACGCAACAAATTATAACTAGCGTTGGAATTGAATAAGAAAATAACTTGAAGGCTTGAAGAATAGAGAGAAGCCGGGAAATGTATGTCGATGAAAATCAGTTGAGTATTTCAAACAGGAATAATCCGGGAAATAAAGAGAGTGAAACAGCGAAGGGCCAAAAAGGGAACGAAAAACTGTAACGAATATTATCTTAGTAAAACATAAATCGCAATAAGCTCACGCATACATTTTCATAAGTTATACGTGAATTTGTGACCGAATAAAACTTCCAAATAAGTGGGTTTTCCTTCGGCGAAGCAAGAGGGACGCGGACGCGGCTTGAAGCCGTTGGATGAAACCAAATTT
The DNA here is from genome assembly GCA_963695495.1 of Hololepta plana. NCBI lineage: Eukaryota > Metazoa > Arthropoda > Insecta > Coleoptera > Histeridae > Hololepta > Hololepta plana. Next base: position 7,628,584 of record OY968833.1, read on the forward strand.
TATACTTTTGCCCATAAAACACTGGCGAAAGAGGAGGAAGGGATGCTTAGAAAATAAAACGCAAAAGATGTACGGGAATTTTTTTGTGGGACAAATCTACGACAAAGAACGTAACTTCGTAGTTTTATGATATCAATTCGTTTCTTTATCTGTGATTTATTTTGAACTAATTTTCATCTCATCAATATTATCAATTATTTCAATGCGCGATTTTTATTTCTTTGTAGGACGTCCGTTTCCATTATTGAACTGCACGGTGATGAATCAGACGTCGGACTCTTTGCAAGTGGAGTGTACGGAAAGTTTCGACGGCGGCCTGCCGCAGAGTTTCTTCATGGAAATCCTCGAATTGCCAACATTAAAATCGAAATATAACGCGACGACAACGCGTACGCCGCCGATATTTTACGCGGATGGTTTGGAGCCTGGAGCCAACTATAGGATAATGTTGTACGCGATCAATGCAAAAGGGAGAAGCGATCCGACCGTCATCGACACCGTCACATTTAAAGGCGTCGCCAAATTTACGGGTAAGTTATCGAAAACAAATTGATTGAAAGTTTTTTTTTTACGTAAAAGTTTATTTGTTTAAGACATTTATGATTGAATTAAATATTAAAAGAGGTCAATTATTCTCTCCTACGAATTATTGATTGAAACCGCATTTCTATGTCGGTTTCGTTAAATTAATAACGACCACTCTAAATGTTAAATAAAATGTCATTGCCGCTATTTTTGAATCATTTAACAGGACGACTTGGGCCAGAAAATGTCGAGCGTTTCGCGAATAAATCAATTTTTTAAGGTTTTAATTGCTAAATAGCCAAAAGGATAATTCGTTGCCTGTTGGTTGAAATTTGAAATTGATAGTTATCGAATTATAAAGTAGCTCCATTAAATGAGTAAATTATTCTAAGGCTAGGAAACTTCTTACAAATTAATACAATTAGCTTCATCGGCCAATTAACCACTACGCCGAATACATTTTAAAACTAATTGTTAAACTTTGAAATCGTCGAGGAAGGAAAAAATTAAAGTTCTTATCACAAAGGAAAAAGTGTATCGCCAGAAAGAAGTTCATAATTATCATATTAGCCGCATTTAGCACGTTCCGTCTTGATAATTACTCCAGACGGATTTGAATGAAGGTGGAAGCGTATTTCTTTTAAATTTTCAATGGTACGAAAAGTAGCGCAAATTTTGTAATTCCTTTGAACCGCCACATCGCCCCATTCCCTCCACTGTTTCCTCGTAGTGTTTCCTTTCTTCATCCGCCACGACTTCTTTATTAAATGATTAACTTACCACTACCAAACCACTTCCGCCACTACGAACCAACCAACGTTTTCGTCAGCTTTACGATTGAAAGTGTGTTAGATACCCCAGAGAACTTAAACGCCGGCGATGCTGCTGTTGTTGTAATAAAAAATGTGGCAAATAATTGAACAGGTTTTGACCTATTTATAACCGGGAACGTTTTACTGCCCGCACTATCTCACAATCGGCGATTGTTGTTTTATTTAACGTTGATCTAATATTAAAGGGAACCAATTACGATTTATTGCAAGCGTCTTATTACAAATGCTTGCGTAACGGCGCGTGTTCGTTATATCTTGGGAATCGGTTTGCGAAGAACCCGAAAGCGCAACGAGAACTTGCTGTTCTGGGTAATATATTTGAATGGTAATCGTATGGGTAAGGCAAGCGATACAGTACGGTAATCGAAGGGCGAATTAGTCAACGAATGCTTCATACTAACTAGTTCATCAACTTTATTCGGGAACGATCAGGAAAACCTCGTCAAACAGTCGTTTATAAAATGTAAATTCATCCAGCTAATGTACTATAATAATAATGATTCTTTGAGTGCGCGTGTTGGCTTATGATTATAGAACCGATAATATAAAAAAGGGAAAACAATGGATGGAAAATAAAAGTTGCTCAATGAATTTGGTGGAAAAAATTTTTAATCGGAAGTTATTTGAGATGGAAAAAAGTGTACTAAAACCGGGTGTGGTATATACACAAATGAAAAAAAAGACGGAACCGCACATAGAGGGACCATAGAGTGCGAGAGGGATGGTACAATGAAAAGAATTGGGAAACTGTTAAAATTGAATGGAAAACAAAAGTGTTTACATTTCGATGCAATGAAAATTAAATTTCAATTTGATTGCTTGCCACTTTTTTACGCCGTGGTACAAAACAATTTTATTTTCAAACTTTAACGTTATTTTCGTTTATTATTAAATTTTATTAATTTAAAACGTGTTCATTCTGTTTTTTTTTTGCTAATCATGTAACATGCAACAATTTGAATTGAACACTCTCATTTTAAATTCATCCATCCTGATTACGACCTCTATTTCTTTCTGGCATTATTATTCGCCGTACTTCATCCCATTTAATCTTTTACAAAATAATTCCGTATTCTTCTTACAACGTAATTTTATTTTTCATTTCTGCTTCTGAATTTAATTTCCTGCAAAAATGTCCTTCGTTCCGTCCTCATACTCCTTTATTTTTATTATACAACTCTATCCTTCTTCTTTTCTCTAATAACTTTAATCTCGATCTGATCTACTCGTGAATACGAGACGCGTAAATAAACTTATCGAACGATTCGGAAAATGTTGCGTTAACTATATGAAAATTTAACGCCCAGTACAATATAACATTTTCCGCAATAACGAAATTTATTCAATCTATCTCCCTTCGACATCCGGCGTGTTTGTACGTGGGGATTCCTTCGTATCCATCTCGTGGTAGTCGGCGTTTTCTTCATTTCCATACTTTATTCGCTCATGTATAATTCATTTTCCGATGTCTTTGGTTTTGTCTTTTCGCCAAATTCGCCCGCCACCCCGCCGTATCGTTATTACAACTCGAGCTTAACAGAAATCGTTTGGGATTGGACGCGATACAAAATACGTATTCCGCTTTATCACGATTTCCTTTCACTTTCCCATTTACTTTTCACTCTCGATCGTAACGCCGAATGGTTGATGATTCGCAAGTTAAATGGTTAGAAATTTTCGCAAAATGCACGTATGAAAAAGAGGAGGAAACTGGATATTATAAAATTTACACACTTATTACTTCGTCCCTACGCACTATAGTCTCTTCTCTTTTCGGTTTTGTCGTTGGATTTACTTTGGGATCGGGCGAGAAAAAAATACAGAGCCGAGATCCTTTTATTTGTATTTAAGCCGACGTGGAAAATTTGCAGTTAAATTGCCTCGAATCCACTACTACAACTACTATGTAGAATGGGGAAGGCGGAATGAAATAAAATAATAAATGACATGTCATAAATTTTAATTTTGCGTACGTACGTCCGGAGGAAGAAGAAAAAGAGGCTTACGTCTGTGGAATGCCTTAAATATATATATTTTTCCCACTTATTTTATTGCATGGCGAAGAGAAAAAGAAAATTCTTTCTTTGCTTTCTTTTCTTTTGACCTTTTCATCTTTTCACTGCTTTCATTTTTTTTTCGTTTCGCCTCTTCCTTGCCCTCATCTCTATCCACGAAGAAAAAATAAATAAATAATAATTTCCTGATTAAATATTTAGATAAAATAAATGGATTATACGTGTATCTATATTGTTAGAACGTTTCCCTCGCTCTGTTCGTAATCGAAAACCCTTACTATTACACACCTTTAAGCCTGACTGACAATTATCGTGGGATTTATTCCCTTATAATATAATAAATGTTATTAACATTATTATCGTCATCAACATTATTATTGACATCCGTACATTGTTGTTTCTCCATGTCAATTTCCAGTTATTAATGCGTTAAATTGATTGACCTTATTCCAATAATAAAATACGGGCGGCTTCGGGGGGCGAAATATAGGATCGAAAGACTTTGGGCGGATGGGTTTCAGATTGATAAGGAAACGACGACGTAAAATTGCCTTCAACTCTATACTTGATACTTTATCAACATATTTGAAGATTTCGACTTTAATTGCATTTAATTGATGTGAAATCTCTAATAAGCCCTACGAATTCCGTTCATATTTGTCTCTATCGTGCTTTCACTCTCCATATCACGTTCCCTCGATTCCCTATTCCGTATTCCGTCGGTTTGGGTAAACAGAAGAACCTTTTCATCAATTCCATTCGCAATTTAGCATCGAATGATATAGGATATTCTCCTCAGACAAACACGGAATATTTGTCGAAAAAGATACTTCTTACTTTGCATTAACGAACTCCGCTAATTAAGATAGACTTCTTTAAAAAGTCATTATTTTTGCAAATATTAATTAAATCACAACGAAATCCTTCTTCGACATTTGCATTGTTTAAAGACGTTATTACTTTGTTTATTAGAGCGCAAAATCTAAATCTTATTAATTTCAAACTTTGTCGTTGCAACATAACCGTACGATAAACACGGAAGTGACGCGTTTTCCTATCAATTATTATTCATTTTCTTTTGACTCTTCCGATTATGTAAAGCGAACAACAGTAAAATTAATTAAAAAATAGATGCGAATTTATTTTCAGGCTCGTCGGGCACGATGCCCGTCAGTCCACTGATACTGGGACTGTTAGGTACGGCAGGTATTTTGGCCGCTGGGGTTTGTCTCGTATTGGCGGCACTCTGTCGTCGACATTACGCGCGACCGTGTCATAATCGATCGGATAGCACGACGACGAAACACGTACCGATGGAGGCCGTTATCGCCGCCGACGATCTCCTTGTGGACGGTTCGATCACCGGCGTTAGATCACCGACGACATCGGATGCGACGATAACGGAACCGTTACGTAACGGCGCGCCCACCGAAGGATCCGATCCAGATATCATAAGGAATCAATATGGTAAGGGCTACGTGGCAGAAGTACAAACAAAAGAAGCAACCAAGTCGTTTATATTCAATCTGAATACGAATAGGTGTACGAGTGTGTGTGTGTGTGTTTGCACGTGTGTAGGGACCAGCATCGGTTGGTTTTTCAAAGAACTTTTCGCTCTTCTTCTTTTACTTTTTCATTTATTCCTCGTTTTTTTTCCCTTTCTTCCTACTCAGTTTTCTCGCCTCCTCATTCTTTATTCTTATTCATCGGGTCGAGAGGGTTTAAATGCGACAAGTATTGCCTCTTCTAGTAGCAGTTTAAAACACAAACTTCTTTATTTCTTTTCTACTTTCTTCTACTTTTTTTTCGTATACTTTCTATTTCTCTCCCTCTCTCTCTGTCTCTCTCTCTTTTAAATATTGTTTTTCTTTTGAACATCAACGAAGAATGAGTGAAAGAGACATAAAGAGAAAAGAGTGAAGTGGAGTAAAAGGCATAAAAAAGGGAAAAGATGCCACGAGTGGAGAGAAATGTTTATTAGGCTCTTAAATTCAATAGAATAATAATAAGACGGAGACAAAAATGGGAATAACGTTTAACAGGAGTAAAGTATGAAAGGATGATGAAGTTGTTTAAGAATATGAATGAGCAAATGAATGAGTGCTTGTCACAAAAATAGTAGAAAGAGTGGAGAATTATGTGCGGCAAATGAAATGATTGAAATAATATGTTTGTGATGATTATCGATTACCATTATTGTTTGGTATGTAACAGAGAGACGAGGACAAGGTTTTATCAAAGTATACGAGCCACCTGGGCATAGGGAAGAGGATGAGAACGAGGAGGAAGCTGTAGAATACGATTTTAGACATGTTGCCAAAGAAACACATATTCCCAATCAGACGGTAAATATTTGATTTTATTGCATCCCTTTCGTTTTTGTTGTTACTTCTTCTACTTCCCTCTTGTCCGCTACTCGATTTATGATTATATTCAAGGATTCGTGCATGTGGATATAAAGTTCAATACAACGAATAACTCGATATACATACTTAATCGCTCTCGAACGTTGTTCGCGAATCGAAACAATCTTTCTGATAAGAATCAATATTAAATTGACTAACGCGCACTTAAGTTCCCAGTTCCCAAGATCACAAATTCTTTCCCATAATGAGTTTAATTGAAAATTGTTTAAAATGAAAATTTCTTAATATGCACTTCATAAAACTTTTTCCCCTATACCCGTAACGTAAATGATGTTGGTGGTTTGCATGTTCGTAATTGGAAATGCAGTATGTAAACCGAGTCGTTATGTGCTTGAAATTGTTGTAAACAATATTGTTCGTAAACCGAGATGTGACAGTAAAACAGGTTTGTGCCATTTTTGGTGGATGCGCCGGGCCAAGTCACTTGAATTCAATTAAACGAATTTCTCCCGTAACAAGGACTTAAATCGACGAAAAGTAGTTTCAATATGCACAATTTTATCGACTTCATGTAGAATTTACTTCTTCGTGGCGATATTGACGACCAAAAATGTTATTGATATGCACCACTATACTGCCAGAGATAAGTTTTTCTTCGCAGTGCTATTATACTAGAACATAATTCGAACAACTTACTTTTCTTATTTACGTGTCACTTCTTATCATCGTAATCACCATAAATTTTTTCTTTTTTTCGCTACTTTCATTGCTGTGTATCGTAAAAACCACTTCATTTCGGGTTATAAAATATATTCGTAAACGCAAAAAAATGCATTGTTAGTGTTATGACAACGACGTCTACTGATGGTACTTGGTTGTAGATTCTAGATTAAAAACCATCAAAATATTGTTCAGATACCGAACTACCAGACTAGGAAAGTGATATGTAACGACACAATAAATAAAATTTGATGAAAAAAAATTATCATGAAGTACCTATCGTAAAAATTTGCAGCCATAAAAGCACGAACATCTTGCAAAAAATGTTTTATTATGATAATAAGTGATGAACGAATTAGTTCTAATAATGATTTTTCCAATTAGTCAACTAGCTCTTTAACTATGTCATAACGTTTGAGTAAACCAGCAGAATTTAAAAAAAATTGAATTAAATTCAAACAATTCGTTTTGGTACATTTTCTCCAGTTAAAATCGATAATTCAAACCGTTCAACGAAAAGGCTTTAGCTTAAAATACGAGTCACTGTTAAGAAATAGGTACCAAAGGTTAGAAATGATTTATATTCATGCCTCCAAATGTTATTACTATTAGCTCGCTTATTATTAAAACGTACATATCCACCATTAAAACGATCATAATTATTAACGTCTAAAACGTGTTGTAATCATTTCGTAAATGTTTAATTAAATCACCGTCTGAACGATGTCTAAACGATTACCTAATGCATTACAATTTATTTATGAACGAATAGCTGATGAATATACAAATCAAAACGGTACGCTTATTTAAAAAGAATTATAAATCATTAATTATATCTTTTATCACAAAAAGAAGTGAAAACTGTCTAGCGATCGAAGGCGTATCATATGTTTATCAACTCAGAATACGTCTCGACGTCTTATGAACAAAACACTTCTTTTGGTAAATACATATACCCATTCGCATAGAAGTTTTAATTAACGCTTAAGAAACTTCAGACAGCCTTCAATTAGTTTCAACTTGAATATTTCTAATGCTTCATCTTGCTTACACCATTGAAAGATACGCCAAGTAGACTTTAGACAGATTTCGAATATGTTTTCAACAGTTTTCTATTGGAATTCTTTTTCAGATGTACAGAAGTCTACAAAGGCCACCGAGACAACCGGTAGCAACGATACCCGGCACGCAAACGCTCATGCACAAATATAGAGGGCCGGAAGTAGTGACGACGTCGAATAGGATACAAGAGAGTTGCATTTAAGAATGGATCAAATTTATAAATAAGAATGAAAGCTAGTAGGAGGGATAACAAAGTGGAAAATTTAATTAAGTTTTTGAGGGACAAATAAACTGGGACGACCGTTCTAAGTGTAATTGCTTTTATGATTGTATTATATTCATGTATTTAAATTTGAATAAATCGGATCGATTTCATCCTGTGGAAAACACAAAACCCTAAAAGACATGGAAAACTATATGAAGCAAACATTGTTTTCGTTTTATCCAGTTATTATTAATCAAAATTTTAATGAAAACCGAATGTGTTTTTGATTGAAAATAATAAAGGAATTTTATTAATCAAAAGTGCAAAATGTAAATTGTTACCAATAAATATCTAATTAAAGAAATATTACGAATAAGATCTCTTTAAATTAAATTAAGACTAAAGACAAGAAAAAGATGTAATTTTTGTAGATAATTTAATTTAAATGGAAATATACTGTTTATTATTGCATAAAGATTATATATTTTTAAATTATTATTATCATCTGATTAGATAGAACGAATTTAACAAAGAAAATGATATCGAATTCATTAATCCAATTTAAGGACGATTCGATTTCAACCAGTTTTTTATTTAGAATGAATGTTATTATAACGATATTGTGAGATTACGATGATAATGATGATGATGACGATAATAAAATTAATCTGACGTTTTATAAAAAAAAGACGAATATTCATTAATTTTTACCATCTAATCCTCACTTTGGCTATCCTTAACCAATTCCCACTAAACTCTTTTTTTTCCATTTTTTGAAGTGAATTTCCGTGGACATAATTACTGCCATTTTAATTGAATAAGTTTCCATTCGAATTTTTAATTCATTTAATCGAATTAGATTGTTTTTGAATTGTTGTCGTCGTCGCTGTTAGTTTAAAGTTAACTAATTAAGGAATTTAAGACCGTCCTACTTGCCACCGCTAACTACTTAACCATCGCACTAAATCTAAAGAGAAAATGCAATCATAAGTACAAAGTGAAGTAAAATAAGGATACAAGTAGGAAATGTTATAAGAAACTCTTGCAATAAAAGAAAATGATAACGAAGAGGAAGGAGAGCGAGAGAGGAAAAAAAAAGAAGAAGCAAAAGGAAATAACGAAGCGGAAATTTAATATCTCAATGACTTATAATTATATCCCGGTACTTCTTTTATTTAACTTGTTCCGCGCCCTCGTTGTTCGCCTCATGCTCTCACTGTTTCATTCCTCGCAAGAAGAATCCTTATTCTTATTACTTCTTTTTGCTCATCGTCATTTTTATTATTATGATTATTCTTCCTCTTTCTCCTTCATCTTCTTCCGCACTTTTCTGTTCTTCCAGTTTTGACTTTTACTTTATGCAATTCTTCATCTGTTAATTATATGCTCTCTCCTTTTTAGTCGCCACGAGTTCTTTCTCCTTCTTACGAAAGAAATGGAAAATACGGCCTATCGGTAATTATATTTATTTATATTTTCCTCTTTCCTTATTTCTTTAGTATCTTCATCTCTTTTATCTCAACTTCCTTCCTCCTTCCCCCGGCCATCGTTTTTGTCTTTGCCGGATCATTAATTTTAATTTCCCAAATTGAATTGTTTTTAATATCACGGGACATGCAAAGGCAAAAGTGTACCATCATTTTCTTTTCCTGTATTTCTTCTTGCTCTTATCTCATACTTATTTCTCGTTCATGATTAAAATTAAGAGTGGATGCCAATTTAAATTGTATAAGAATTTTATCAAATGCATACACGTCCTCGTTGAAAATTGGGAGTGAGAACCGACGGGGAAAATAAATAACGGTTACGTTGTTAAACGTTAAGTGAAAACCTAAACTGCAAATCGATATACGTTCCGGGGTATTATTTATATATATGTGTTCTTCAGAGTTGCGGCTTTCAATGTCTTCCTCTTGTTCCTCTTATTTTTATTCTTAGTGCAAAAAAGAAGACAGAATGGCAAGAGAACGCCATAAAAACAACGGAAAGACTGTAAACGTTGTACGATGAAATGATAACATAAAAACACAAAGTAGTCTTCGTATTCTAGGTCTCGTTCCTTCTTTTCCTCATCATGTGTGTGTACAATTTTGAAGGGAACAGCAGCAGGGTTATAGATAATCTGTAGTCCTGTTTTACAAATCCACAGATATGGATATCCATCCTTTTGGTGTGTACGATCGTTTAGAATATATTTCTACACAATACATGTACGTATATGGAGGGTTATAAGGATATAGCTGTTGAAACGGACGATTACCCAAATGTGGAAGAACGCATCGTGACAATGGAGATGAGAAAAAAAAAGGGGATAGAATCGGTAGGAAAAATAAAAACAGACAGTGAAATGAATAATTCGACTGAAATTCGAGCAGTTCTAACCTATGCTCAGGGATTAATCGCAATAATTATTCCACCGTGATACTTGGTAGAGCTTAAAAGTTGTAAAGCAGTCTCGCTTACTGCAAATCATTATTTCGCTACCGTAAGAAGATTTCGCCAAGTTGACGAAAAGTCTAATTAAAATTGAACGTAAAGTCATACATAATAATTGGGATATAAAGAAGTGAGGCATTAACTAGCGAAAACTACCTTCTAGAGTATAATGTAAAATTTCGTAATTTTCAAATCGAATTTTGCCCGGAAATACTTCAACGACTTTATCAGTGGAAAATTATTATTTTACTTTTTCCGAGAAACCTTATTATCATCGTCATTATTGTTAAGGGTACAACAAAATATTCAATAACGACCTACATCTAAGGTTTCCTTTTTACAAAAGCAAACAAAAATCGGTGTTTCCATTTTTATACAAATGATATACTCTTCTTATTGATAATATAATTGACTAATATATAAAAGCTAGATGGAGAGAGAGAGAGAGAGAGGGACGGGGGAATAAAAGAAAATAATTATAAAAGCCTTTTGTGTTCTCATAGCGTAGAGTAAAAAGGCTAGAAGCAGTAGAATGGGAAAAGCAAAAAGAAAATAGAAAGAACTGTGTGGAAAGAGATGGAGAAATATGAAGAGAGAAAAAGTACAAGGAAAAATTCTACTTTCAAAAGAATGGAAAAGAATGAATTTCCATTATTTAATTTGACGTTTTCATATGGTTGTTTGTTGTCGTGAAGCCTTAACAATGTATACTCTTTTTATTTCCCTTTTCTCTCTGTGTCATCCACGGTCCATATGAAAACTGATAAAAGCTGGCTCATCTCGCAATCATTAATAAGCGACTTTCTTTCGTTAACGAAACAGCTCGAACAAAGAGAAAATAAAAACTACAGGGGAACCGGAAGATGGAAAGCACGACACCGGCTTCTTTTCTTCTCTTCATGCCGTTCAGCTTTTTCGCCACACAGTTTGTACCCACTTAATATTATTAATATACATTTACAAATAATATGGCAAGCAGTAGCAAACAAGAAATTGTAGCCCCTTTTAACACACGCATTTCTTTTTCTGCAGCACGAGCCATAATCAGCGATAATGATGATCCTTAAAGGAAGACCCGAAATTAATTTCAAAAATTGGTACAAATAATTCTAAAGCAAACCCATTTGCAAGTTATTAATTTAAGCCAAAAGATAAAGAGAGAGAGAGAGGGCCATGTTATGCTAAATTCATTATTTCCCTTATTTTATTTTCTACCTGGCACAAAAGTAAAAATAAAAACAAAGGCAGGAATCCTTAATATAGAATTTAAACAAATAAATTTTAATTTTCTGTTTTCCCTCTTTTTCTTTACCTTCGCGCTCTTGCCCGAACTTTTTTTGCAAACATCCATTCGCGACAATTTAATGCTATATTTATTAAAGGTATTTTCGTAGGTGAAGAGATATCCTTGTAGGGTATTAAAATACCCTACGAAAGAAGAGAAAACGAAGAACGTAAACCGAAGGGATGAGTTTTAAGTCGGAGCTCATTTAAACGAACCACCCACCTATTTTAAACATGAATCATGCGATTATAGGGGTTGATGATGGTGTCGCGCGACTAACGTTAGCGGTTGGTCATTCTGATCGTATTATTCGGATTTATCGCACTCCCTTTAACCAGAAAAAATAAAATAGGGACGCCTCATTCAGATGATGATGATGATGGTACGCTTTAAATCCTTTTATTAATCACATTAGGGGCTTGAATTTAATTTCTTTATTCTTCTAAACAAGAATTAATAAACTCTCTGGTATAACTAGATTAGTGATATTCCAATTTGGGCCTTTAATTATTTCCATTTTTCGAGTGGTTTCGCTTATAATAAAATAGAATAAATTAGAATAAAAATTTGAAACGATTACGTCACTGATAAAATCCAGACACTTATCTGACAGCAATCCTTCGGTGTAAACAAGTATGTATTTGTAAGAGGTGACAAGTAAAAAGTGGGAAGGTATTACCAACTGCTCAATAGAAATCCATTTGATCGCACCGTGTTCATTTTTAATTTATCGCCATCCCTAAGTAATTAATCGATGCCGACCTTTTTAAAACGGATATTTAAGGTCAGCGAGGAAGATTTTTGAATCATTTTTTTTTCGTGTGTGACTTAGCTTTCTTTTCTTTTTTCGGAGAGTTTCAAGATTTATATTTATTATGAATTATGGTGACAAGCCGTTATCTAAACACATATATGTATATAATACTTTTTATATCGCGTATAAACCATTTGTCATATTCCTTTGAGGTAATTCCTAAACTATGCACATATATCAATAGCAAATACATGTTTATGAAGGAAGTAAGTATCCGCGCGTGAGAAAGAAAGGGATTTAAGTTTTTCGTTTCAATTATCGGTCAAATTGTGAAAGGAAATTTATTAACGGGGTTTGAGGTAATAACGGTCGCAGACTTTAAATAATTGAAAAGATTCGAACACGAAATAAAAGTGTTCGACGCATAGATAAAGGGTTTGAAATCGGTGCAGGCAGATCGATAAAAAAATCCATTCGATGGTATAAAACTCTTAAGGATTTTCGAGTTGAGAAGGAATAATTCTAATAACATTGATCAAGCGAGAAAAATCGTCGTAACGTATCACGCGTAATACCCGAAATAAAGCTTTAACTATTTATTTGTCTGCTAGATTCTCCTATTCTATCCTAAGTGATTTCAGTAATCTTACCATTTTCACGTTCACTTACACAATAATTCCTCAAATTATTCGCTCCAATCTTCAATTCCATTACAATCGCATCCTATCAATCGGAAATAAATTTCAAACGATCCAATACCTTTCGTATCGCATAAACAAATTGCTCGCTATATTTTATACTTATAAAAATTTAAAATTTATTAAATTAAACTACTAGAAACTTATTTAAAGGGTCATATATATGCACTTGATTAAAATCCAATGTTTCAATCGGTTAGTTTATTTATGTATACACTGTAAGAATCGAAAATGACAATAACAATCTACAATTTACCAAATAAACATAATCATTAAGCATAATTTTATTCTTCTAATGAAAATAATTCGTTTAGCAGTAGAACTAAATTGGAGATTCTTATGGATAAAAGTGTGTCCTCGTCCCTTATTTTTTCTTCATTCTTGTTATCCTTTTCCGCTGTTTTTTCTCTTTCGATTCCTCTCTTTGTTATTGTTTTTGTCGGTGGTGATTGCCGTTGGAATGCCTACTCGTGTCTCTCGTATTTTACCAGTAAAGGGACATAAATAAATTAGAATATAAATGTAGCAGGATTTACCGGAGACCAAACCGAACGGATAACCCCGACAGGTAAACTAATGGTAAACAGGTCACGGGCTCCATGCTCGACACTTAATTATTCCGAAACTGTTTTTCCTTCATATGATATTCATACATTGTTTATATTGTTAAGTAGCTTAAACCATTTTAGGAATGGTAACAAGAATAATATTCGTGTCGGCCCATTGTTAGCTAATTTAATTTGTTGACAATAATATTATAACGATTTTGTTTACGTTAATTCCATTTTCGTTTAAAAAGAAAATAAGAAGTAAACTCGGAATTTGTAATAAAATTTTATGGTTTTCATTACTGCCAACTCTACTCCGAAATAAATTAGTCCTCGTAGTAGTAATTTTAATTAAAACTAGCGACGTACAATAAAAATTTTGCTACGTTTGTCTTTAAAGATAATTAAGTTACATGCGTGTGTGTTTTTCAAGTACAGTTACGTGACTTATCATTTCATATTTTCCACGTTAATATTATTATTATAAAGATATATCGTGGAGTGTAATTTTTTCGCGCTGACATTAGGGAAAGATTGAAAAGGTGCCATTGGCGGATGAAATAAATAGAAACGCACAGGGCCCTTCAATGAATAGTTCATAATTGGACTTTAGGATTCCTCGTTTTTTCTTTCGCTTTCTCTCTTTCTCTCCCTGTACATGATCAATTGATCTTCCGATGGCATACGTTGATTGGACACGTTCATATGTTCTTCGTCCTGTTTTCCTGCAATTTTTTTTTTGCAGCTCACCGTTATTTATCGTCGTTGAATTTCTACGTGAACGTACTACCATTAAGTAAAACAAAGGGTTTTGCTTATTTATCTTAACAATATCCTGATTACGATACCAATTTTTTTCTTCTAGCTACAGGCAAACCTGCTAGGTAGCAAATGCAATTTCCCTCACGCTTTAATAAATAATTAAAATACGTACGATATCTATTTGCTTTCCAATTAAAATCAGTGTTAAAGGATTTTAAATGTAGATACTTTCACTGGGTGAAAGTTAAACCAATTTGAACCAACAGAAGTCAAATAACTAATTCTCTTAATTAACATTTATTTATGTTTTTTTAAATTTTAGATTAAGTTCGATCATTGCTGCTCTGTAGATGGGAAATGATACATTCTAAATTACGCTGAAGTATTAGTGGCAGGCAAACACTCAAGAATATTATATGAAATTGTAATTAACACTAAAATTAAAGAAATAAAGTATAAATTAACTTTTGCAATTAAATTTCAGCAAATGCCGCTAGACATTGCAAAAGTTTTACATGGTAGCGTCATCTATGTGTGTTTTCCGAGACTACTGATGAATTAACTGAAGAACGTGGTTCTTATGCGTGCTGCTTTAAACTCAGAATATCTCAAATTCCCTGTATTATTGCTAATTTTAATTAATTTCACTATATTTTGTGCACAATTCTTTGAGGTGATTTTATATTAAGAATTTTCCCATTTCCTGTACCTTTTCTGAATTTATATTTTTTTTTCGCTATAAGTTTCCCGCAGGTGGTTAATAGTCATCTAGGACTATTTCTGAATTTAACTTTGATTATAATTTTCAATAATGATAGTGTCATCTTTTGGAATTTCCACAAAACTTAATTGCAGCAACTTAAGGGGTAGAAGCCTGTAATGTTATTTGCCTTCAAAACTTAAAACTAATTTGCAAGGCGTTGCTTAAATAGTTAATTCATGAATATACCTTAAGTAAATAGAGTTTTGAATTATTCAGAAATGTTCGTATGACTGGAAATTCCCGTACTTTAAGAGCGGAAGAAAATGATGTAGCTGGTATACGTAAGAGGACGCAATGGGTATCGAATTAGAGTTGAACTTTCAAAAATAATTGTAATCAACTATTGTATATTCCTTCCGAAAAGCTGAAGGATTAAATTTAAATAAATAACCATCAAGAGAATAATTTACATAAATATGTATTTTTACTGAATATCAAATCATAAAACGCAACATAATTGCGGAAGTTTTAAAGTAAATAGTGTTATGTATTATATCCTAAATCTGATGAATTTTCAATTGCATTGATATTTGCCTTTTCCAATACGGAACTTCCGCTTTTTTATTCACCTCTTACATTTGTTAACATGAGCTTGCGATCGCAATATTCGTACTTTATTTGCTTTAATGCTCGCAGTTTCATTTCCATATCGAGTTCTCATTTTTTGCCTTTGCTAAATTTATAACGGTCGATAACAATCGGTTTGATGTAATTGAATTAAAAATCGATTGCCAATTTAAAAAAGTCTTCTTTTTTGTTCCTATACGTGATTTCAACTATCATCATCGTAATCCGAATCGAACTGTGACGAATATTCAAACACGAAATCTAATAACTTCTCTAACGCGAAACCGAGAGAAGTGTCTCTAACATCAATCAAAATTGCTCTAATAAAATAAAACCGAATGATCGGATTAGAATCAATTAAAGACACGTGTTATATCATTATTATTGTCATTAACAGATCGTAACGATCGGGATCCTGCAGACGTTATTGCGATGGAATACTAAACTAATTCTTGTCGATACAGGTGTAATATTATTTTGTAGAGGTACATCTAAAATCTAAACCACCCGAAATTTTCGCAAATCTCGCTCCTTTAGTTGGTTCAACTCCAACTAAATCCATCTATATATTCTAACAATAATTAGGGTAGATGCGATTCTGCGAGCATCAGCCAGAAGCATGGGCGTTACATAGGCTCGCTAATTAACAAGGGAACCTAATGAAATAAGCCCTGATTGCGACACCGATCAAACCGCATGTATAATATAATAGGCGGGAGATTGCCATTTCACTGTCGGTAATTATTGCATATCTATATGTTAGAAATGAGGTGTGTTCGATGCGGAATTTCTTTGGAGAATTGCTAAATAATTAATTCGATTGATTAGTATGGAATCTAATAGGGAAGCATTTGTTGTCGTGATGGATTCACTTTTGGTTTAATATTTGATGTGCACGTGAAAGGAACACAAAAAATCGCAATGATGGTGATGATGATGAAATGAAGGTTAGCACGAACGGACGTTATGCACGGCTCGTCAAAAGCATTACAAAAGATTCCACGTTGACATTTTTTTTGTCGACTGGATTATATCCATTTTAACAATCAACAACGATTTTTCATTTACAATTTTTCGCGTTCTTTTTTATTCGGTCGTTGTTGGATTTCGAGCTTTGATTGTTAATATTATTATCCCGTTTGTAATTATTAAAACCTTCATCGGAGTTTTTCTTTTTTTTTCTGTAGAGCGAAAATAAGTTATTGCAGTAGCAATGACATTTTGACCTATGAAATTTGCATAAACATTATAGCCAAAGGGTTGTACGCCAAATAGAAATGCTGCATCCCTTTCAGATATTTGTGCCTTAACACAATATAGGCGGTGTAATTACACACACACACACACACACGTACATCTTATATATTTAGCAGGGTTAAAGTTCGGGATTAGAGTTATCCAAGAAGAAATCAATCTTTCTCGGTTTAGGTTACAATTTAATATTAAATTACTTATTATAAATTGATAATTTCGATTATTATATCAAATTATTATAAAGTTTCATTCATGAAAGAGAGAGCGAGAGAGAGAGTTGTATCGTGAAGAATGTATTTTAGTTTAAAGTTTGACACTAAACCGAGAAACTCGTAAAGTGAAATTAATTTATGGTCCAGTAAATTTCCCTTCTTCCACTTCCCTTTCCCTTCTTTATACTTTCACGGTCTTTTACTATTACCACTCTTCTTCGTTTATTATTTCTTTTTTCATTGTTCAATTTTCCATTTAACGCGTGTGTTATATTAATATTATATATCGGGAGATTGATTTTAACAGCGACTCGCTCAGGTGTTCCTTCGAAAGAATGGAGAACCGAGAGAAAATAATGAAAGAGACGAGGAAAATAAAACGATTTAATTTTTTTTCTGCTCTTAGTTTTTATTAATGTGCCACATAAAATGTACAAGCGTAAAGTAATAGAGGCACCATTTTCTCTCGTTCCGTCTGTCTCGTTCTCTTTATTTTCTTGATTACAACAACGGAAAATATTTTTCTCCAGAGAGAACGTCGAACACGTAATAGATTTGAATAATAGCTCCATAGTGTGTGTATGTGTACGTTTCTGATTGAATTTAAGTACCCGCTTCTATTCGAATAAAGCATCTATTTCGAAATGTCACTTTGATACCAACGTAAATTACTTACTATTTTATTACAATCGATACCACAAGAATAAAATTCTTTAAGAAACTCTTTTGTCCTGACTTCCCCACTGCTTCTCCCATTCTTCTTATCTATCCGTATGTACAGCTAACCATCCTATTACAAGATAGGAAATAGGAAATGTTTTTGAATGAAACTGTGTTATGTGAGACCTAGAGCGCACATAAAGACTCGTTTGCAGATATTGGAGATTTTGCAGCAACAACGCTTCTGATTTGGTTATTATATTTCTTAATGATACGGAGTTTATGTCGTAACTTCTTTTGATTTGTATGTTGACATTCACAGAAATAACTTTCCATTCTCACAATTTGTGCTTAAATTTCTCATCCTGCTAATGTACAAATAAATTTTTAAACAACATTTACGAGTATGTTAGCAAATTAAAAGCGACAATTTCAATTGCACCATTTCAACCCTCTTCCTTTCTTCGACTCAGAAAAAAGCTTTAAATACTTTTAAACCTTCTTACAATTTCCTATTCACTTCCTTAATCGACACTCTATTTAAGGTAGTTTTTAATCCTGCTACCGAAATAAAGGCGACGTTTCCAAACGAATTGCCCCGCGTTCTATCCATTTAAAAGTTCTTATTATATTCTTAAGTCGTTTCCCCCCTCGACATCATCATCATCATTTTTTTTTCTGTTCTCTCGCTTTCAATTATTCATACCGGATTTGCGAGCACAAAGAGGGAGAAGAAAGAGGAAAAAAGAAATTGACGAAGAAAGGAAATTGTAAATGACAATTTAATAAAGAGGTGGTACGTTCTTCACTTAATAGAAACAATAATAGCGAAAAGAAAGGAGTAAAATTCCCGTGTCATAACGAATGAGGAAGTGGCGCAGGAAAAGAATAAGGAAACGAGAGGGAAGAATTAAGAGATGTGACGCGATAATGGAGTGATAACATTATCAACTACTAGTCGTGTTTCCTTCTTCATCATCTTCAAACCGTCGTCGCCTTTTGTAAAGCCCTTATACACACACACACACACACAATATCTTATAAATTCTTTTTCTCCAGGAACGAGGACGAGAAGGGCGTAAATCAAATTAAGTTCGTGTGTAAGGGAACTTAATGTAACGTTGTCAAATAAAATATATATAAAGTGTGAGAGGGATAAACACGATTTCCTCTAATTTCCATCCATTTCACTTTGCCCTTTACGTTCTTATTCATTTTCGACCATTGTTGTCCACGATAATCAGTGGAACATGCACAAAATATGTGAACGTTTCCTCGGTCAATAAGAAATGCGTTGATCTAAAACAGATCTAATTGGTAAATAAGAAAAAGCCCATTTATATTAAAAGATTTCGAAACCTTAATCTCTTAACCATTGAAGCATGTTAATAATAGGCGTTATAGAGGATTTATGTGAAAATTAATTATTGTACCCTTTGAAAACCTGCAAACCAAGTTCGAAATATAGATTTTATTCGCGATTAAATTGATTTTTTGCTCTTTGCTTTTACAATAGACCGGTAACAATAAATTCTTTATCCAATTTAATCTTCAACGGCCTTTTATATAAATAATCAGTAATATAATGTGAACCGATGCCTAGCTGAGGATCAAATGAATTATCGATTCCCATCTCCTAAATCTGATATTACTATTATTAATACGCTAATAACATTGATCATGATGATGACGATGGTAATATTAATAATAATACGAAATGATATTAATACATTTATAACGTTTTAATTTCGTACGCGTTCGTCGTAACAAAGATGGAAAAGTGATATTGTAACAATAAAGTATTGGATAACAATCTCGTTTTCGAAGTTAATTAACGTTATATATATTAATTATATAAACTTATAGGACGATAAAGAAGAGAGAGAGAGAGAGAGAGAGAGAGAGAGAGAGAGAGAGAGAGAGAGAGAGAGAGAAATATCAAAATGATATAAAAGAAAGAAAACTCATGATGATGCCGAAGATGAAAGCTGATAAGGCAATGTAATTGTTACAGTGGAAAAATATTAGTTTAATTTATACAGTTAGAAAAATTAATTTCCTGATCTATGATATGTATAACAAAATTCCTATTTAATAATCTATTTGAAAACTTTAGAAAATTGGCAAATCGAAATTATTTCTTTTGAATATTTTATTACACCATCCCCTCGATATTCCATGTTGGAATTGGAAAGGATATTAATCCTGCTGAAATTACTATAAGCATTACACAAATATAAGTGTACGTTTAATCCGTCTTAATGCACGTTATCGTTGTTAAGAGTATTTTGCATCGTCATTAAAACCAGGGTTTCCATGTTATAGCACTGCCAACGCTATAAATGGATGACGACGACGATGATGATGATAGTATTGGCGTGCATCAAATTAAACCAAACAACAGTCGGTACGATTATAACGTGCCAAAAGCAACATTTTAACCGTGCTCTAGTGATAGATACATTATTAACGATTTATAATACAGACGGAGTTTAGATATTATTATTGTGTGTGCGTGTGTGTGTGTGTGTGTAAAAGAGAAAACCGTTCGATAATTGAAGCATTATTTGCAGGAATCGATTCGAGAGGCAAGGCGGCAGGTCTAACCCGCTACCCGGCACGACAAGATTACCGGATGAGAAAATAACACCGATCCGTTCTACTTTAGTTATTACCATCGTTGCCACTGCTTGTTACCTACAACTACTAATGTTGGATTTATTGCGTATCTAGACGGGTTTCCATTCCATTCTCAAGCTTGAATAATGATTCGAGGGCTTGAAGTAATGCTATAGAATGAATGGAAATAAACATTACCGAAATGTATGATTTAATATAATGAAGTTCAAAAATAAAAATAAAATTGTGGGAGAGGTAGAGTAAAAAGTAAGGAAGCAGTTAACGATGATTTTGGGGTTTAGGCATTAATTTGCCCAATTTATTTATGTCCTAACGATGATGGACAACGAAAAGCGTTACCGTCACATTCTCGAAAATAAAAGCAATATCGAGCTAATCGAACAAATGAAAATGATAATTGAACTTGTAAGGTTGGGAGAATGTTAAATGTAAGAACCATACAATTTAATATCCATTTGTTAACATTTTTTTATTATTATTCCATCTCATTTCTGTTATAAACAATGCTATACCGATAAAAATCGTGTTGCATGCAAAAGCTTTTTCCTTTCCGTTTCTCTTTGTTTCACTTCTGTTGTTGGTGTTATTGTACAGTTTTCACGTGTACGAAAACAATAACGAAAATATTGGAACATTGGAAAAGTTGCAAAGGAGGAATAGAAAGAAGAAATAAAAAGAAACGCCCGAATAAAACCTCATTTAAATTTCGTCACTCACTTCCTCTACCACTTAAACGAATAACCATAATGGTGATGTTAAAGGAGAACCAGAAAAGGAGAAAGAAAAGAAGGAATAGGATTCGTTTGGAAGGTTGTAAAGAAAAGGAAGAAGTAAAAAAGTTTCTATTCGACGAAAGGGAAGAAAAAGCAGAAGGAAAATAATTTTTGGAATAGGTTTGGAACGAGCGAACAATACTCAGTTGGATGGAAATAAAATGGGGTTTTTGTTTTTAATTTTATTTTCCTTTTTTCAACATTTTTTCCCCTGCTTTTTCCCTTTTCTTTGAATTCACAAATAAAATTATCATATCGTAATAAATTTTGCTCTTTTAAGATAATTTCAAAACATACATAACCAACTACTGTATAGTAGTGAGCGCAAATTAAAAATGCTGATAACGTATGGGGATCATCATACATTTTGTAAGGGTTAACTACTTTAAATGCCCGGTGGTAACCCCTTGATTAATATGCCGCGTCGGTTCCACGAAAACGTCTTCTAATTCGAAATTCCCTTTGTAGACACGAGTGAATTCTGTAAACGTATAAATGATGACGATAATAAAAAATAGATAATCATGTAAAGTATTATATTTTGTGGCCCAAAAAAATATAAGCACCTGTCTAGTTTTAATCAAAGTATTATGAAGGATCTTTTTAAATAAGAAAAATTAAAATGTGGAGCTTTCGACACTACAATTAAGTTGATAAACTTTTGGTTGAGCGGTTTTATACGAGGTGCTTAATCATCATTATTGGCCGTAATAAACATCTCAGAATTTTGAAAAAGGTTCTCGGAAATTCAAACTCTAAAGCACTTATTTGGTAAAAAATTATAAACAATTTTAACACCTGTAATTTCTGTAATTTGTAAATAAAGAATTTGAAATTTTGCCAACGGCAATGCGAAACTACTATTACACAAAATATTTGAAAATTTAACTAAATTTTGCCCATTTGCAATCATTTTACTGCAAATTTTTTTTTGGTTCGTTTTTTTATGGCCTTTTTTGTTATCCAATTCATAATGATAACAAAATTATATGACAAACGCAGAATATTAAAATTAATTTTATTAATGATTTATGGTGTTTCACTAAATAAATAATGGCATTTTCAAAATTTACATAGCCTATCATTAATTTCAATATAACAATTTGTATTGTCACATTATAATGTATGAGGCTAAGCCATATCACTAAACTTAAAAAATATTAATTAATTATTCACGTAGACAAGAAAAGAGAAAATCAAATCATATTCTAAGAAGAGTTTGATGTTATGATTTATGTCATTAATGTTTCAGTTTAGGTCTGATTTGATTTTAATTCGGTTCCAATCTCATTTATCTTTTTATGGGTCTTTATTTGTGACTTACTCCACCTCCAACTATATCAGAATAGAATACAAAACGAAAGAAGAGAGACGAAGAGCAAAAGGGAAAAAAGGAAATGTTGTTGTTGTAGTATGGAAGGAAAAGATGAGCCCGAGAAAAAAGGGGTATATAGAAAAGAAAAAAGAAAGAGCGAAGGATGAAATGAGATAGACGAACAAGACAGAAGAGGTTTCGGACAGGGTATTTTCAGTAATTATAGGAGTCGTGGGTGGCCTCCGATTGGGACTTACCAGTAATTGATTACACGATAAGAGTCGATTCGCAGCTTCCCTTTACTCCTCTCATACCATTTTATTTCCCATATACTTTTCGTATCTACACACCATACACGCTTATATCTCTTTAGTGCTCTTCTTTTTTACCGTTTCTGATTTTTTGCTCCTTCAATCTCCTCTCGTCTTCCTTTTTTTGCGAATTCGCCATCCACGCCAAAGTATCCTTCAGATTCTTTTTAGTCGATAAGTGTAAATTGTGGTTCTTTACAAATTGATTATTTTCCTCGAAAAATCTATTATTATCATTATACATTGGATGGTGGAAAGGGGAAGAAGAGGAACGTGAGAACATTTTCATCATCATTATGATCCTCATCATTGTTATTAACCTTAAAGATTCTCCCGTACTTTTTTTCTACGTATAACCCACTACGGTTCAAGTTGCTGTTATTGAATTCCACTTTTATTTTGTCTTTGGTATTCCATCAAATTTTAGCGTGCGAAAATATTGAACAATTTCTTTTTTGTCTTTCATCTTCTTTAATCTCCCATTACTCGTTCCTTTTGATGTATCTCTATTATTTTAAAGCGGTTTTCAATACTCCTTCTATTATGACTCGATTCTTGTTTATTATTACCGGCATTAATAATGGTAGGACGACAAATATTTCATCATGTGAGAGTTTCCTATTAACATAAATAATTAAACTCGTTTATACACTCTAAATATACTAAATTATCTCATTTAATTTTCTACAAATTACTATTATTAAGTATGACATTTAGGTAAAATTGAACGCAACTGTTGTTGTTGTTGATATTTTGTGCGTGCGTTTGTAAACGGAAGAAAACGAGAGCTCGCGCGTTTAACACGCTTAAATGTATGAGTAGGTATCAGTTAAATGTAACTTGCCTACCGGAAATATAAGCGTTAATTCCTTGAAATTCGCAACGAGCACAACTGCTACCAAAAATGGTTTATTTGTCTTCACGAAGACTTTACATTTGATTTGCTTGTTCAGCGTTAGTTTGAATTACGTTCCTTATGGACGTTAAGTTGTTTTGATTGTGGTAAAGTAAGAATACAACGTTCCTAGATTAAGATATTCTTAATTTAAAACTTTGCTTCAGTAATTTGAATTCTTTCACAATTCGAATATTTTCGCACATTTAAAATGTTGTTCTGATTTAGTTCTGATAAAGTCTTTAATTGGGCATCTGCACAAAAGGAGAACATAGATATTTTTACACACAAAGATTTCCTAATACATACCTATTTTTATTTTTATTCAAAGTTTGTAGAACGAAAATCGTGTATTAAAATCACGCACAAAGATGCTATTATTTGCTACATTTTCCTCATTCTTCACTGAGGAATACAAGACGTTTTATTGTAGGCCACTACGCAGATTTGATCAAAAACACAGCAGTAAAAAAATAACAACTATTAAAAATTAAACCTTTTGAAGCAACATAATAAAAAAATCATTCAATGTTTTCCTTCCATTAATTGTGTCTGTTCTTTAAAAATACATAAAATTAGGCAATACAGTGGACAGAAAATTTTATAATATGTAGATTATTATTTACTTTTGTTATTAATTGCAAAATAATTTCTCGATTATTAAGCATTATTTGAAATTTCTGACATTTCGATTCGAACTCTTCAATTAGATTACCAATTAGTTGGTTAATTCTAACGATTATATTTTGCTACGACTTTATCGGAGCAATTGCAATGCGAATAGTGCTAATAATAACGATATTAATAAATAATTCATATAATCGCATTATCGAATGGGGTTTTAGTTGCAAGAATTGCGTATAATTGCAAACATGTTACGAAAGTTTGGCAAATATAATAGTTTCTATAATACACAAACTAGATGGAGGAGAAATCAATTTGGAAGAGGTAAGTGCAATTGATATTAAAATTTCCCACTTTTCCATCTAATTATTACAATTCCTTTATTCTTCTAATTATTCAGGTACAATTATTATTTTGTAATTGTTCAATGGTGTTTAATTTACGGCCGTAGCGTTAATACTTAAAAAGCGGAAAGCATTTTACGTTAATAACAGAGTAAAAGATTAAATTATGGTTCATTCGCGTGGCGCAAAGTGGCACACAAGAATTATTATGCGTTATGGGCTTTGAGAAAAGGCTCTAGAACAAGAAACCCGGAGCAAAGTGGTGCGTATATACGTGGTTAAAAGATGTGTGTTACCCCTATTATTATAATACGATTACGAACGACATTCTTTTCTATTGTAATACACGACGTTACGCAAGCGTTAGCAAAGTTACTAATTATTTCCATCTAATAAACCTACTTAACACGCGGAAGAACGATTAATAAGTGCCGACTGCTAAAGTACAATAGCGATTTTGCTGCAGTGTGTGACTTACCAATTTCGCTGGTTCGAAAGTGTGCTAGCACTTCTTCAAGGACGTTCCTGCAATAAGATAAATTTCCCGTGGAGAAGCGATGACATGCGAACGCGGCACGGTAAATACCATAAATAATAACTTTTAGATGAAAGGTGAAAGAGAAATGGGTTAGGCAAAGAAAAAGTGAAGTAAAGTTGCTACCGAAAGAAAGTGGAAGAAGTGGATGATGTAGGGATAATCCGCCAGAGAATATACATAAATAACTAAATTTATTTGTATATGTTTGTATATGAAAAGTGTGTATGATAATTTATGCCCTATATGTGTATACTTATAGGCGTATCGAATGTATTATAAGTGAAAAAAGAAAAGCGAAAAATTTAAGAACTTTTCTTCTTGTATACTCATTTTCTGTTGCAGAAGCTTAATCTTAATTGCAATTTGATACCTCAATGTTAAAGCGTCTTCGATTAATGCAATTTGTTATAACTGTTTCAAATGCGATAAAGGAAATGGTTGCTGTTGGTGGTAGTGCCATTAAGCATGAAGTTAAAGTAGCATTATTAAGTGGTACAATTCGATGAGTTTTCAGAAAATCCCAGCCAAACATTTATCCAGCAATTGCTGATATAATCCTTTCGAACAACAACTTTACACATTGTTTAAACGACCACCACCGAATTATATATGTATACACGTGCAACAGGATCCGATAAATTCACGTGTTGGTATCCTAATAGTTGACTTTGATTTATTACGCGTGCTAGATTAAAATTGAATTCCTTTACATCAAAACAGGAAGAAAAAATCGATGATACAAGAAATTCCAATTTGCAAATAAATTTCGTTCAAATTAAATGATACTTTCGAAAAAGACAAAGAAAAGAACTGAAAACGGAAATAATCATTTCGCATTCGGCGTCGAAAACGGTACGCAATTAGCGCTTAAGTATCTCGAATAAAATTTTAAAAGAAAATTTCGATGCCTCACGTTTGCATAATTGCATAATTCTCGCGAAACTGCCGAAACGTTTTAAAACTCTCCGTTCTTAAACGGCGGCAATTATTTAAGAGATTAGATAGTAGGGATGGATCCCCGTGAAGGATCCCGTCTCTTAAGCATCTATTCAAATTGGCAGTGGCATTAAACCGGTCTCGCACGAGAGAAACGAAGCAAGACCGCTCTCTATTGTTTTTGAAATTGGACCTTATAAACACTGTGTCCACATTATACCGGGTAAATTTCATTAATATAATAAATCGTTGAATATTTATAAGTTCCCGTTTGGTTTCGGGGCCCTATCCAAATCCTCGTCACTAATTTTATTTCTTTCCATCGATTAAATTCAAAATTGAAATTTTTCAGTTTTAATCATAGATTAATAAACGTGTCAAGGAAAACCGGTATTGAAACTTGATATCGCGTCAAGTTGAAAACCATTTACCCGGTCTTTCTTATCTCCCGCCCGTTCTATTATTGTTCATGCGGCTTAATGAATTCAAATCTTTACTTGGTCCATGAAGGGGGTAGTAATAGTTGGAAAGGAGGGTATATAATTTGTATTATGGTTCGCGAAAACGTTAGCTTTTGCATCAATTTGCATAATTGTATATATTGATGTTCGTTAACGAATGTTGTCCGGACAGAAATTTCACTCGGTATTCTCTCTCTCTCTTAATAAGTTTATAACGGAGAATCCGAGAAGGAGGAAATATTTTCCTTCAAATTCGTGTACATCTTTTCCTTTTAAAACAAAGAGAGTGTGTGAGAGAGAAAGAGAGAGAAAAGTTTAGGCTAGAAGTATGCAAAAATTTAAAATTCATCGGCTGTAACTGTGTTTCAATCGAAATGGATTACAAGACTGGTATAAAGTATTTTAATTCATGAAAGTCTTGTATTTCTTTAATTTTTGCCTATAAAATTTTCTTCCTTCTTCCTTCCACCATCTTATTCTTTTCCATTTCTCTCCGCCAGTTTACTACAAACTTTTACTTTGACAAACTTTGCTTTAAAATGTTTCTTATTGCCTTTGATATTCCTTAAGATTGTGGTTTTACTTATGAGGAATTTAAATACGTATCTCCCTTTTTATTGTAATTATTTTGTTTTTAGCCGTTTCGAAGTTGAAGGGAAAGAAATTGAAAAAGAGATGGAAGAAGGAAACGGAAGGAGGCATTGTTACGAGAAGTTGTCGTTTAATTTAATTATGAAATTATTAAAAAGACACTCCATCGTTTATTAGTTGAAATTGAATAAAGTTTTGGGAAATTGTTTCTGTCAAGTCGGAATTGTTTTTAACGTTTTCTTTTCGAAAGAACTTACGAGAAAAAATAACGTTATTGAATTAATAACAATGTAAGATATTTGATTGAAACCATTTGAAATGTGGACGGAATGAGGGGGAGTCGGTTTTAATTGTTAAATTAGAATTTTGCCAGCGTTATTAAATATATGAAATTTGTATGAATAAGCAAATTTTGGACACAATACAAAATTTAACGATCCGGCAAAATTTCTAAATGTACAATAATTTAGAGTAGCCGAGTCAGTCGGCGTTTAAATTTTACCAAAAATAATAATAACAAGTAGATTCGATTATAAAATCGTTAAACTTAAATGCGCAACGGTAAAAGCAAAACAAGAAATTGTTTAAATGATTTAAAGTAATTCCCTTTAAAGTATATACAATAATAAGCAATAGGATTTGAAAATGAGATTTTATTTCAGCAAGAAAGAAAACTCCTTTTAAGTGTATGAAATACTGCTGACTATTTCAACCCACCAGTCTCATTCTCCCAATCTTTTTTTCTCCTCTTTTTCTTCTTCTTGCTCGTATATGTACACCTATATACATATAACTCTAAATTTCATGTAAAACTTTTTCATGAAAATCTTATTACGTAAAGTAAATAATTTGGAAAGTTTTAAACGTAGAGCTAGAAATAAAACGAAGAATATTTTAAGTGGATTGCAAATAATATTTAAAGTTTTATTCTTTTACCAACTTCTAGTTAAAATTGATCGTATTCCTTCTCTCTTCACGTCTTCTTCTACGTTTGATAAAATGAGTACAAAAAATGGTACAAGAATATGATGATGATGATGATGACGATGGAACAAGTTGAATTGGAGGAGCAAAAGAAAAAAGGACCAATTCGAAGAGAAATTCTCTATTCTTATTAAAGGTTTCTCTTAACAAATAATTTCGAAAGAAGAATGAATTTAAAGTATACGAAAGAGATGGGATCAGGTAATTGAGCCGGGCTCACTCGGCAAAGTTATCATTAATAATTTCAGCGCCTGTCTGGACGTTTTACAGTCGGTAATTACGAATGATTTTTCAAAAGTAGCCTTTAATTGGGCTTTTTACCAGCAACACCTATTTAATGTTTGTTTAGAACATATATTCGCAATTTTTTTCTTTCAGAACGAACCCATCATTAAACATCATCATCATCATCACCAGCACGAGAAAGAAAAGTAAGAGAAATCTCCATTTCTCCTCTTAATCTAATGAAAAAAATAATTTTGTTATTATTATTATTATTTTCCCAAAAAACTGGTTCTTTCCCTACCTTTTCCTTTTACTAATAAATCCTCGCCAACACGTAACGCTACCCCCTAAAAACCTTCTTTCCCCTCTCTTTTCACTCTATTTCTCACCTTTATTTAATGATTTCCTAAAGGTATTTTGTGTGAAATTATATAAATGAAAATTGGCGATAATGGCGATGACGGTGGTTGGCTCGTAAAATTGAAAAGGAAATACGAGCAATAATTATTCGGCAATAAATCCTATATAAGATAAGACTTATGCCACACACACATACAAATTTAAGACCAGTCAACGTTTTAGACTTTATCTATAAGCTATGCATTATGCATTTAACAGCCTTTAAAGTTAATATCGATTAAGGAGCAAGGAGTTGGGGGGCAGGTTTTCGTTCTTCGACGGTAGGTGTTGAACCGATAAATTATAAGTGACAGGAAATAAGCTCCCAAGATCTTTACTGTATACATATATATTATAAGGATACCTATAATTTCGACCAATAGATCTTGTTTTCGTTCCAACGGATATTTTGTAAATATTGTACAATCTTCGACTATCTCTTACCTGTAGAAGTAGAATAATAAAGGAAAAGACAGGAACTGATATGGAATCGGAAAAGGTTATGCGGGATTTAAAAAGGCATAAATTCATTTATCTAACAATTTAGATTAGTTATATCGTTTAATTAACTGTCTCATCACTATTTCCTCGGTCTGGTGAAAGTGTTAGAACATGTAAATTGTTATAATATCATTTAAATAAATAACTTTAATTGGTTCCTTTTCTTCGTTTTCATCATCTCCATTTTTTTGTGTCAGGTTTAATTTATTATTAGGAGTGATGTATGAGGATGGAATGGAATCTCGGAAAGAATTTTCGTCTGGGAAATATTTTAATTTACAAAAAGGAAAACAGACATAAATTTTCGAGCAGGTAAACAATAAAAACTAGCCCGATGAAAAATTTAGTTTGAAAACTCTAGATAATCGATATGAAATAAGCGACGGCGATGAGTAAAAATTAGCTTTTGGCACATTTTATAATTAGCAACTTCCACACGCCCGATACCGTATTTGATTTATTGAATTTTCGGTTTAAATTGAAATTAATGATTCTTTAGTTTAGTTCTAATCAAGTTTTCTGAGGATCCATATTGTTAATTAACTTTAATTAGCGAAATTAAATTTTAATGAGACAGAAAACTAGTAGGAACATTCTGTGCTCTTTTTTTTTTTAAATGAAATTTTCATAAAGGTTCTTCCGCTTTTCCGTTAAAAGCTAATATTTATGCAACTAAACATTTGCAGTCGTTCATCAACCAACTATTTCTTCTTCATCGCCATTGAAACATTAATGATGTAAAGTATTTGAATATTCTAATCAAGTGTGAACTTTTGGTCCGTCATATAAAATTTATATTTGCGGTGACGAGTGAGAATAATTCAAAAACTAACCCTGCTCGATGGAAAAGAAAGCGAAAAAGATACTAGCGCAAGCGGTCGGCAGAAGAATTAATTAATAAAGAGATAAAGTTAATGAATTATTTCATAACGTGAAAGTATATAAACAATGTATTGGCTGTAGTAACGGTGCTTTATATGCTTTATAGGGGGTTTATGTACGTTGAATACATATACGTGACGTATGTGTGTGTGTGTAGTCGTTATATTATATATATTATTATAACAAAACTATTAAATTAATTTACATACAAAAACCCTTAAGGGTAATTTAAATTTGATGTCTCTATTATACTGACCAAAATTTATGGGCGTCTCCGGTGTTTATGTGTCTTGGTAGTGGGTACTATACGAGTTTTCATATAATACTACCACCACTGCTAACTATCACCGCTCGCCTACATATTATTTGCTCTTAATTACACATTCAAAACTGAATTTCATTAAGAAGACTCCCTAAAATCAGATACACCGACAACGGCGACCATGCCAGCGAGTGTATTATGTAATATAACTTTAGTGCTAACGTATAATTTAGATTGGATCCACTTGCACATGGCCGGAAGAAAAGAACGAACGAAAGAAAAATAACGATCCGGAGATGTTATTATAATAAAGTGAATTCGGCCAAATAAGGGAAACGCCGATTAAAACGTTGGATTTTCTTCTTTTTTTTTTAATTTCGTTTCGAAATTAATTAGTCTCGTATTTCTCTCGTTTGTAATTAAGTGATTAATTAAGATTTATTCTTACGAACCGTTTCCATTAATTATTATGCATATTACAAATTATAATGTAATAACGAAAAGCCAGTTCCAATCTTTTCCTGCAGATAAGAAATGGTATTCGCTTCGTTCCATTCACAAAGTAAATAGTTTTAATTAATCCGTTGCTCTAAATTAAGTTCATCCTTGCAGTTTTGTTTATTCACTTCTTTTAACGAATGTGAATTTTCTGCGACCTCCTCGAAGAAGTAGCAAAAAAGTAACTTTTTTTGCAGGAATTCATAAAATATTTCGAGCACGTTATCTTTAATTAACTTACCAACTTCTATTAATTAATTAATTGCGCTGAAAAGTTTGCAGTTTTTTTCCAGTCGAGCTAAATCGGCACTTTTTGATTAATTTATGATAACGGATAAGAAATAAAAGAAGGAAGCAAATAAACATTGATACATCAATGCGAAAACAATAATAGTTTAATGAAAAAAAAAAAAAGGAAGGAAACTTTTAAGAGACGAATAAAGTTCGGTTGTGTCTTAATAAAAATCTAATACCGCCACGTTCGTAACTTGTAACCCAACGGCCGCAACTTCCACATCCACGGAAGATGGCACGGGCGAGAAAAGGCGTAAAGCTTACTTTATTGTTTCCTATATTTCGTTATCTACTTAATAACATATAGATATATATTGCGTTCGGGTTATATAATATGAGGGATTATTTCCTATAAACTTTTACTTAACTCTTTTAATTTACAAGAACGGAATTGTTATTAGATTTTTCATCTAAATAAAAAAAGTCTTCTATAGCTTATTGCTAATATCGGTAACGAATAAACGGATCGATAAAATATAAAATGAAAGAGTGGCATTATTAAAAAGTTGTAAATCCGCATCTTTATATGCTACGAACGACGATATATACAACGGTCCTCATTTAACTTTTAACACTCGAACTCGAATGGTAACCATCTTTTTTCCCGTTTAACCTTCTCATTTCTCGTGTATTATGTTTATTTTTTCAATTCTCAGCAACTTTCTTCCGACCTAAGTAAATTTGCATCTTTCCTATTCTCACTTTATTTATGGCAATAAAAAAATAGCAAACGCAAGTGCAAGAGCAAGAGAGACCGAGAGTGAGTGTGTGTAGTGAAAGAGAAACGTGCTTATTGGAATAAAAGTAATAAAATGGAAGTCCCTTAACTATAGAAGGAGAAAAAGGAAACTGTTTGCGTTAGCAATGTAAATGGAAAATGTTTTGAAACTGAGAGAGGGATGAAGGTAGGTCGAAGATAAAGATGATGATAAAAAAAGGTCGCAGGTGGAAGCCGGCATCAACACTTTCTTATTGATAATCAAGACACTCTCTTTCACTCTCCTTCCTATATTTTCCTCTTCGCTCGCTCTTCCTCGCTCTACGGGGTTTTAGTTTGAGAATTACCGAGCCCCTCTTTACAAACACACACACACACACGCGTATAAAATAGAAGTGTCATTTTCTTT
The DNA here is from genome assembly GCA_963695495.1 of Hololepta plana. Lineage (NCBI taxonomy): Eukaryota > Metazoa > Arthropoda > Insecta > Coleoptera > Histeridae > Hololepta > Hololepta plana. The sequence goes on from OY968833.1 coordinate 7,660,849, forward strand.
AATGGAATGTAAAGGGACATAAAGACACGAGCCTTAAGCTAAATAACTGCAAAGCAATGCGCTCCAATTTCCTCGCTGAATAGGTTAATGTGGATATGAAGGAAATGGGCTGGGCTTAGTGGGATCCTGTTTCTACGCGGCGGGGACGAACCCTAAGGACATGTCTGATGCCGGATCCTGCGACCGCTGCCGCATTTGCCACTTCATTTTATTTCCGTCTACCCATCTCTCTCTCTCTCTCTCTCTCTCTCTTGCCACCGCTCACTTCCGCCCATAAACGACAACCGGATTATCTTTCGCAACTGGAAGACGTCGGACAATTTATGCTACCAACTTAAATTGTTCTTTAATAATAATGTAGTTAATTTTAATTTCAAATTTCGGCCCTTTTACACTTTGTTTCCGCTTTTCTTTCTCAGGTAGCGATTAATTAATTTCCGTAAATCGTTTTCAGTCTAGTTAGAGAGGTAACCTATATCCGGGTTCTTGTTGTTGTTGTTACCAACGTTATAATGTGAATGACGTTTAAGATTCTTCACTTATTCTTCGCATAATTAGTTTGTACTTTGTTTCGTTAGTACTACGGCGCCGAACAATACCTCCGGGTTACGTTAGTGACTGAGAGGTGCACGAGTTTAAATTTTAGTGGCTTTATATGAGGAAAAATTTATTAACTTGTAGTTTAACATGGAATCTATATTGTATCTTCTATTAGAAGAACTGCGAGTAAGAATAAGGAAGGAAGATAGATAAAGGCGGATAGAGGAATTGATATATATATATATATACAGAGAAGAGGACTCTTGTGTGTAGAAAATCGATTTTCACGAAAGCAGTGCTATTTATCTTAACAAGTCATATTTACCCCGCGGGCGTTGTAAATTACACATAATAAATGTACAATACTGATAAACCGATTCCGTCGTTTTTCCCCTACACACACACACACATAATATAACGTTACCTATAAATTAATTAACTACCAAATAGTTTATTATTATTTATCCTTTTATTTTATAGATTTTCCCAACTTAAAGATTATTTTATAATACGTTAAAGGAAATGTGCACCGATAGGAAAGAAAACTCGACGACTTAATTTAATTTTCCAAATAACCACGTGGACGTTGGTTTCTTTGTAATTCCAATATTCAAAAATGCTATTTTTATAGATAACGAACTTATAAATGGGTCAAGTAGACGAATAATCATAAAAGCGAAAAAAAAAAGATTTCGATTCCATTTCATTTTTATTCCTCTTGCTGTTTCTGGTAACGTCCAATCTAATGGTCAGTGTAAATAGTGGGTTTCGTGTGTTTTGGGAGTAATGGTAGTTGTGAAAATGGGGCGAAACAAAAAAAGAATCTAGGAGAAAAGAAGAAAGAGCGTATTTCCAACAATATATAAATGGTTTATAAAAGGAATGGAACAAGGAGCGAATGTAAAGAGTTATAACGCTACCACTTTCGTGGAGGAAAATGGGTTACTGTTATTTTTGAAGGAAAATGTTTCCTGCAATTCCGTGTCCACCGAGGAAAGAACGAGAGAAATTGTACGACGCAATACATGCGAGAGGATATTATATATGATAGTTATTAAGAATCGAGAATTCCTATTAACTTTCAAGTGTCCCATTTGTGGCATTCCTAAGATATTCTAAACAAGAATTGTTTGAAGTGTCCCATTAAACAATTTCTCTTTTTCGATATAATTTTTTTTTGTATTGTCTGGTGGATACTTAAAAAAAACATCAGTTACACCAGTTGGATAATACACGTTTCATATATCATTTCGTTTATTTTTTTTCGGTTTAGAATAAAGAATAATGAAAAATAGAGGAACGTTGGCTGTTACCCTAACACTGGCACGGTTGTGAAATCCATAATTTTTAATTTAGGTAAATTACGATACGTGCAACACAATCAAACACACGCCAGTCAAAAAAGAAACAATATAAATGTTATAGGATGAAGAAGGTGAATTTGGTGGTTACCTCCAAAATGCTCATTGTGCGTCAGTCCGAGTTTAATATTCCTTTTATTTTCTACTCGTGTGTGTACGTGTGTGTTCCTTCTTTAATATTTATTTACCATGATATAGTAGGGTGTGTTTGTGTATAGTACGTGTCCGTATTATTCCATAATTTCTTTCAGCCAGAATGGAATGTTAGTCTTTGATTATTATTATAACAATGGTTATTGTGAATGATATATTTCATATTATGTTAATTGGATACCAACAGCAAGAAGATAAACATTTCATTTTATTCTCCAAAAGGAATCGAGGGAAATAATCAAAGCAAGGACCGAATAAAAGAAGTATATAACTTTCTCTTAAATTTTAATACGCTGATACTTATTGCTTGAACAAAATTCTTTTTGTGTACTTACGTGTAAACACGACCACGTAGGACTTGTTTTTGAAGATTTTTTTGTTGTTTGGAATTTGGTTCAATATACAGAGAACTCACGAGAACAATATTCAGCCAAACATTTTTTTATTTCGGCGACGAATTTTGATTCGAGCATTTCGTCGAATTATGAAATTCGTTTTACGCTTTAAATACATTAATTGGGAACAAAACCCTCTGTATAACCAGGTACGCCTACAACTTTCCATAAAATGGAAAATTATGAAAAGGTTAATTGTTTTTAATAAAGTTCGTGCGTATTATAAAATCGATGTGTAGTTGATTTAACCATTTCTTTTCGAAGTTTTGTAATTATACCGCTTTTTACATGATGTGGGCGCTAATTAATTCATTTCAGAACGCCAACGTTTTACTGCAATTATTTTAGAAAATAAATTCTCATTTAATGATAATAATATATAATAACAAATAATCCTATCAAAATATAATTCAATATAGTATTGTATTCCGTTACATAATTGCAATAATATGAATGTATTTATTAATTACTTCATTAGTAATATTAATCATTACCTTATCATTGTATTAAGTTACAAATATAATTAAGCACAATTACTTACCGTTATCAACAGGTGTATTGAAAATTGGATAGCTTAATCTAGATATAAGAGATAATGAATGAAAGTTAATTAACAATTTTCGTGTTCGATACGTTTCTTTGTACATTTCTCTATAAAGTAACACAATGTTGTAGAGCGCTTTTCAAATTCAATTTTAAGAGCAGAAATTTTTAGTTATTATTAACATAAAACGTTTGACAACCCTCTTAAAATGAAGTCCCTTTAACGTGGTCCGCAGTCACTTATCCAATTTAATGTGGAGTTTTATAAGAAAATCATTCGAACATCTTTAGGGTTCGTATACATTATCATAAATTCTCATTAATAATGAATACTTTGTTAGGATACCTTTTATCAATTTTTGTCAATTAAAATAAAGGTTTCGCAATTAAAGTTTAAAAACTTGCGTGAAACCAGAAGAGAATTGATTGTCTTCGAAGCAAGATTAATCCGAGATAAAATTGTTCCATTATCGTGATAAATTGTCAATTATAATTAGCAAAGTTGTTGCTCCTGATGATGAGAATGTTTACGATGATGATGAAGATCATATTCTCGTTCACTGTTGGCAAAATGAAAATTTCGCTGGAAATGTTTGCATCAATAAATAATTAAGACGTTCGTAATATTAAATTAGTATCCAACACCTGTTTTACTAAGTCTATATGAATTAGTATCTTAGCAGAGGAACGTGAAGGTATTAGATTTAATAATAATGTTTATAACGTGGGAAAAAATGGGTTTTTCCTTTCGCAAACATGCATTAAATTATGAAATGGGCGAACGGCGGGTTATGGGTAAATATGACAAATTTTAACGCAGAAAATTGGGCCAGGTGTTTTACATTTACCCGGAGTATATTTATAGGCAACTTATCTAAATTCTTAAGAGTTTATTACAGGCACGTCTTCGCGCCGAGAGCCATCATTTGGGCTTTATTAATTATTAGCATCATTAAACGAGTCTTGAAAGACAAATGTTAGCGACTTTCCTTCTACAGTTTTAATTAATTAGAAATATAGTTACCTACTTTATTAAATCTGGTCTCTCTCTTTCTCTCTCTCTCTCTCTCTCACACACACACACACATTCTCTCTGTTTTGCAATCACTTTTCGCTCATTCTACATTACATCCTCGTTTTCTCTTTATCCATCCTTCGTTCATTCATAGCGTACTTATCGTTTCTTCTTTTGGTGGAAAATGCGAATTCGTTCCGCTCGTTTCTTTCGTCTCATTCTCTCGCCATTTACTTAATTCGGTCGGAAAATACGATAAAAGAGAAACCGAAACTAACTTGCAGAATTTCACTCACCCTTTTGTACCTATTAAGCAACCGTTTGTATTTTAATTAGTCTTTCGTGTCTGTGTATAATAATTTTACTATTTTCGCATAATTTTCCCATTAACCATTATTATTATTTTCAAAGATAAATTAACCGAAAAGAAATGCAACGAGAAATGGAATCGGAAGAGACGGAGGAAAACGGATTTTCGGGGAATAAGAAGCTTTCATTTAATTTTCCTTCGGGTTTCCAATTCTGAATATTTATTAAAAATTTCCCGAAACGGTTCGAGTATTCGAATCAACGAAAAAAATAATAAGCAAAAACAAATCCGATGATATTTTATTATGAAAATTAACGAATCGCAAAATGTAAATTGATAATTAAAATACCATCTGTGTGTATATAGTAATAATGATAATAAGGAGGGGTTTTTGTCGTATGGGAGGTTGGTATAGATGGATTGGATTGGATGGACGGATGGATGGATGGATTGCGATTGAAATATGAGTGAAATAGACAGAGAGAAATAAAGTTGGAAGAAACGGGATGAAGGGAGCAAACGGTTTACTTCACGGGATATATTTATTGATTAAATATAAATCAAAGCAAAATGAAAGCGCTGACCTTATTTTCGAATAATTTGAAAAGTTGAAATGTAAAACTGCTGATAAAACGTTTATATTATAATAAATGACCCCTTTTATCTTTAATTAGAAATCTTTAAAACTTTTTTGAGAAATCTTTAAGTGAGAACGTTATTTCTTTTCTTTTTCTCTTCCCCGTTCTTTTTTCTTTCTCTGTCAGGCTTCCTTTCCTCTTTTATTATTTTTATTATTTGAAAATCTTATTTAAGGAAAGCATTTTTATGACCACTCTTAAATATCTTACAGATAGTAAAATTTATAGTAAAGAGATTATTATCAAAAATTAAGATGAACGAAAACGAAATGGTACAAAAAACAAACAAAAAATGTGTGCCTAAATGTAAATGAAAATGAAAGATAAAGAAGTTAAATAATTGAAAAATTTTTCTGCGTAACGTTAAGGAGCTTTATTATTGAATCTTCGTACAAGAATTTCTCTAGAAAGATGAGGGAACCGTGAAACCGAGAGAAAAAACTTTCTTTTTCTTAAACAAACGGTTTAATAAGACGTAGAAGAACAAGAATTTAAAGAATAAGAATATTTATAAGGATGGTTTCCTTCGTTCCAAATAACTTTCAATTAAATTATCTAATTAATGTGAAAATACACGAATCAAATGTTGATTATTCGATCAAAAGAAATTGAACAATCAGTCTTATAATTGATAAAAGAATATTGAAACCACTTCTCTTCAGTATGATTTACAATGTTCGATTAGGCTAATTACCAACTATCATTATTGCGCCTGTTAGTATCTAATAACACTTATTTAAATAGTTAATGTGTATTATTTTATATCTCGAAGGAAATCGTTCTAGTTTCTAAGGGCATAATTGTATTCCTTGCATATCCCTAAGGCTCTATTCCCGTTACATCGTTGGGGATTAATGGAATTTCTCCGCTATAAAATACAGTAGATGTTCTCTATGAAAGATATTCGGTATATCATTTAATTAAGGTCAAGTAGCATTTCCTTATTGCTAAGCGAATTATTCGGGTTTAATTAAGTTTATTGGAGCAGGAGGGCCTTATTAACGATCGGAATAATAATCAATCATTAGTAATAGAATTGTTTGTTATCCCTACCCAACGAATTCGTTCGATGGGTAAATCTTAAATTTGTTACTTTACTTAAATTACAGTGGGTAATACGTAGATTTTGAAGAGTTTATTTGCCGAAATTTACATTAATGTCAAGGTAGGTGGATTCGTGAAAGTTTTCTGAAATAAACACTAAACAACGTAAGTCGATTTCGATGTTTTCAGACAAAAGCGCCTGTGTAAATGTAAGTCTGTTTACTTGCTTTTAGTCGTCATCTTCGCAAAACGCCAACAGTAACGCTAACTGAACACCTTCGAGAAAAGAAAAACAGGCCTCGTCCTCATCTTCAACAACGATAACAACACGAGCAAGAAGTGCTAAAAGACGAGCGAAATATTATTATACATAAAATCTATTCTCGAGACAATTTTATTGTTACGCCAACCACTTTTCATTTAATTTGTTTTTGGTTAATGCAGCATATCATTATCTCGAGCAGTTAAATGCTTCTAACCTTGACATTTATAAAATTTAAGTTAATATTAATATTTTCTTCTCCGTGGTAAATATGCAAATCTATCTATAGCAATACAACTAGTAAATTATCCTGCTTGAAATTGAGGAAACTGTTACGAAATGGAGAATATAGATACAAGATATAATAAAGAAGAACGAAGGGGGTGAAGAATTTATTAATTCATTAAAATTCCCTAACATTTAAGCCCGGAGAGCAATTATTCATTAATTAAACGGGAAAATGTCGGGGTTTTTCTTTTGACGGAGCTTTTCATACAATTAGTAAATCGACGATAATTTCTTTAAATAAATTAGTACGTTATACAGAGATTAAAATGAAGAGGAGGGACCGAATCTACGTGCAATGCCGAAGACGGGATGAAAGGCGGAATTTAAAATACAACGAAGACGCGTTGTCAGAAATCAATTAGACACAAGATTTTCCATCAGTACGAGAAAGAAAGGAAAAAATGTAAATAGAGTTAATTAAAAGGAAAGCCAGGCAATGAATGTGCAAAAGAAACGATAGAACGAGAGAGAGAGAGAGAGAGACATAGAGAATGACGATTTTGGATTACTAAAACCCTTCCCGTTATTATTATTACCATTATCACGATCACGACGTAAGTCAGAAAATTGTCCCTATTAAATTTATTTCTCATGAGGTTTCAGACGTAATCTATATTTATCCATTTCAAATTATTACACGAGATATCCTACCTTTGGCGGTACACGCTCAAAACACTAAACGGCAGTTGATTACATTAGAACAGTTTAATTGGTATCTTCAATTATTGCTTAAAACTGTTGTTCGAGTTAATGTTAATCGACAAGGAACGATTAGATTTTATTGAAGGATCGTTTAGCAAATTTAAAAATATTGTCGGGTCAAAAATTGCTCGCATCTTATCGATTTTACGTTAGAAACTCTATTGAAGTTATTGTTCGGAACAACCCGTTCAAATATTAATTTCCCAGCCTTGACAAACTTAAACAAATCCGGTCTTAATCGAACCGCGTCTAATTCCGATCCCCTTTTGAATAATGCATCGCGACGGTTTAAATTACGAAGACCACCGGGCAATTTGATGTGATTAATGCAACGTGGCCCTGATACTAGCCGAAACCAAAAACCGTTGTGTTATCGCCGAGGCTGTCAATTGATATTAAAATAATTTCGGAAAAGGAATTTGAATTGTTTGAAGAATTTTTACGCCGCGTAATTGTTTCAATTAACTTTAATGGCTTTCCATAATCCGTTTCGCACAATGATTAATCCTGGACAAATTTCATTGTATCATAATGTATTTTGGCTGTAATATTCGTCGGATGATTGACAGTTCAAAGACTGTCTTAGTCTTGTAACACCCGCCCGTTTGCTTAAGTTAGACCGGCAGAAGTTTGCGGTTATCGGAAGAGGCAAGCTGACAGAAGAGACGTTTACAGATTGTTAGTGTGATAACGAAAAAAATTTGGAATATATTAATTTAAACATTTTTTTTTAAATGCCAATAAAAATGGGCCTTATTCGACACATAACTATTTGATTAAATAACAAATTGAAAAAGGAATTTCATGTTTATTTATTTAATTGATATCAATCTATATTTAGTAACGATAATTAAAACGTTTATATAGTTCTCCTTTTTTTGCATATTGACGAGCAAAATTCAGTCAACCATCATCATCCTCGTCGAAGTGATTATCATCGTTCATCGTTGAACGTGCCAAAAAGAGGACAAATTAGCGCATTCAGCAAGTGTATTCGATTCTTTTTTATTTCTTTCATTTAAATTGTTTATTTATCGTCGCAGATTAATTAACTACAATTTTTTTCGGCTCTCCTCCTATCAAAGATGGCAGCGAAGTATTTAATTTAATGGTACATTTAATTCGGGAATAATTTCATCTAAAATTAACGTTAGTTTAGAGAGTCAGAATAATGTGCTTGCCATTTATCTTTTCACTTTTACAAAAAAGAACGAGGAGAACGAAGTACATATTACACGTATTAATTTAAATCAGATTAAATGGATTACCATGTTGTAATTCGTTTCAGAAAGATGTAGGTATTAAGTTACATCGCGTGTGTGTGTGTGTTACATGCGTAAACGTTTAAGAGGAAGGGTTTTAAAATCGAAAAGTGAGAGACGATAATCCGCTGGTAAAGTTTGCTAATTCGCGTTTCAATGCAATTTTCCTTGCCATTTTGAGAACGTGTTTCTTACTAGATAATTTTAATGAGTATTATTGTAGATGGGATTTACTAATTAATTTCGATTTTTTTCGCTTGTGATTTTCCTCGTCTCACCTGCAATTTCCACGTTCTTTCATTTCTTTATATATTTTTTTTAATGTTAATTGGATGCATTTTGGTTCTTATTAGTTTACTGTTGTTTCAATTCAATTCCATCCCATTTCGAGGAGTTAATTAACATCGGTAAATGTTTTCCTCAATTTCGCTGCTGTGCAATAAATATTTACAACTAAAAATATCTTGCAGGTATACGAAGTTGTTTAAAAACGACTCGCTCGTGTTATGCTGCAAATTTACTTTTTTCTTGTTAATTGGCATAGTTTTAAAGAATTGGCAGATAAGCAAATTACACTACAATGAGACTGAGCGCCCAACCAAATGACTTTTCCAATATGACAAACATTAACTTGCTCCACTTTTCGTAATGTCGTCGTGCAAATAAAACGATAATAATAAGATGCGATATTTTTCTATGTGCGAATAACAAAATAAATGTGATTTAACAACAACCGAAGTCTTTGTTACATTTTGAATATTATTGCAATATACATGGATGTAAGTAAATGTATATGCAAAAGTACCATCTGACAATGTAACAGTTGCAATAACTCCACCGCAATTTTTAGACGTGCTACATGACTATGCAGCAGTTGTAATAATGATAATAATTCCAGCAAAACGAAACGTAGAACAATATCCTACGTACGGTTGAAACAGTACGTTTGGGAGAAAATAATACAAGAGAATAATGCTGCAAATACAATGAATGATGCGAAAGAAGTGAAAGAGGCGAATTTATTTATTAATAAATTTCGCGTTAAATTAGATGCGAACGTTGAACGACTTAAATGAATAATAAGATTAGATACAAACAGTAATAATAACGACAAGAGACGGGAAGTTGAGTGCAAAAGAGGAAGTGAGTAAATATCCCTCGAGTTGATTATAATCGGATGTACCTACAACAATCGTCTATACAAGGCAACAAATGAATTAGAATAGGAACATCTGGAAAGTGGAATTTAACATAAAGTACACAAACAGACGCACACGCACACACAAACACACCGGATAAGTTTTGTAAGTATAAAATTATATAAAGTGTTCCTCCTCGATCTTCTTCTTCTTCTTCAACTAAAGATTTGATCGAGTGCGCGCCTTTAACATTCTCTCGTTATTATTATTAAATGGAGTAAATAGGCTTCCCTTGGATGACGATGGAAGAATATGAAACGACGACGACGATGATGATGATGCGCATTGTTAGTTTCCCACAACGCTTCGTGTCTTAGGAGAAATTAGTTAATTCAGTGCTCTTAACACCAGGAAACTTAATATCAGCAGTAGTAGTTTAACCCCGTAATAATAAAGCCGTATGTTGCATGATACCTCACTCTATGCGTCTCCATGTGTTCGTTGTTTTTATCCATTTTCAAGTTTGTTCGCGAGAAAGAACTAGAAAGGAGAAAAGTAAAATAATAATGGCATGTTTCTTTTATAAATTAAAACCCAGCCAGTTCGGCTCCTACGCCGCCAACATCTAATGTAATGCGTTCTAAGTTAAGTCTTAGATGTAATTAATCATACACCTACGCACGTGTAAACTTTTAACTAACTTGAGGGCATCTTTAATAACGAAAACAAATTTTAATGCATTAGAGTAAGTTAATAAGATTACAAAAGCTACTGCTTTATGACTAAAATCCATTTACCTCGACAACAACAACTACTACTTGCTTTACCTCTTTCTCTTATCATAATTTTATTTAAATTTTCGATATAACTCCAATTCCAACAACAATAATTACCAAATGGTCCTTTCATATTTTAGCGTTTCTTTTCCAATGTCTAAAATTACTTTATCCATCCTTTGTTCCTATCTCATATTTTTGGTTGGGTTAAACACAATAACTCGGTACTTAATTAATTTAAGCTACCATTGGTTTCCAAAATAAAAAAGGAAAACGTTATGGGCATAAAATTGGCATGTTCATTTATGAAATATGTTTATAATTTAATTATAACCCCAGAAGAAAAGAAGATTGAACAAAAGAAATTCTTCGGGGTTAAATTCAAAGGGTAGTCCTCCTATTAATTAATATTAGGATGTGGTAATAATTTTTATTTCGGAATCTTTTTTAGATTCCTTTCATTAAATTCGCTCTTTCTTTTTTCGAAAGGATCCTTAAGCTGCTTTCCCTCAAGTGCTTTTTACAACAACAAAATACTGAAGACGTATTTTTTAAGTAGAGCAACAAAAAATTGGAAATAATAATAATACTTTTTGTAAAAGTATTTAAGTACTTTGCAACAAGTGTTATTAATTTTTCTTTTGCGTAGGGCGGAACGTTTATAATTTAATAAGAAAAGGAAGAGGCGAAAAACCATGAAAAAATTGTTTTATTGCATATTAAAATAGTACTTATTAAAAAGTTTTATTATAACATGAACTTGCGACGAGTGAAACATGAAAACAAGAGAGAGAGAGAGCAAAGAATGAAAATATTAATATTTAATTTCATGAAAAGGTTTTGGAGAAAACAAAGGATGCAAAAAAATGAGAAAGAGAAAAGGAAAAGAAAAAATATCGTGCAGAATACGAATGAAAATGAGAACGCTTTGAAAGAATATGTATTTAAAAAAATATCTGGAAGAAAGATGAAATAGTAGGAAATAATAAAACGTTTATATAAAAATGATTGCTTCTTGTAATGTTTCTGGATAACAACAATATCAACGGAAGGAGCCCGATGGAAATAATAGCAAAGAAAGAGAGAGAGAAAGCAAAACCACGAAGAAGAAAGACGAACGAGAAACTTTTTTGTACTTTATATTTTACCTTATATTAGATACTTTAAGGTCTTTGGGTATTTTTCTCTTATATATATTTCCATCGTTTCGCATAGTATTCCGTTATTGTTTCATCGAAACGAATGGGACCGCTGAACTTTTTAACCAAAATAATATGAAAAAGGATCAAATGGAAGGAAGTAGTGGTAGTAAGACGGCAGGAGTATAAAAAGAAACAAGATACGATTCGTTCAGAGAAAAGAAAAGAAGAAAAGGAAAATATAAGGAACGGAAAGAGAGAAGTTAGCGGACGCCAGATGTGACCAGAGCGATTCCTTTTTTTTCACCATTCTTCTGTTGCTTCATCCTTTCCTAAAATAGTTCCTCACCCTTTATTGCCAGAAGAGAAATCGCCACTATTCGCTAAATCGATGCTATTTATACATTCGCGTATAAAAAAATTTCCAGTTGCGAGTAGCTTAAGATCTGATTACTTTTGAAGACCGGATTAAAAGAATGCTACTTCGCATTTGATTCCGATCTCCTTTCTTTATTACGGAATATGTAACATATAAATTTAAATAAATATTGTAAGAATCGGTGATAATATTTCCGAATACGTTTTAGTGAAAAACACGAGAATGCTTTTATCAAGGTTGAAACTAACAAAATAATGCCCGACGACCAAAAAGAAGAATCAACGAAGAGAAAGGAAGGAAGAAGAATTTAGAGAGACAACTGAAAAATGTCAAATTATATTCAATAAAAATAGAGATAAAAGACGGAAAAGGAGAGATGGAGAGAAAGATGGTTGGGAATGGATGGAACGCAGCAAAATATGCGAGAAAAAAGTAAATACAAAATATAACGTAATTCACTTGATAGACTTGGCTCTCGGCGTGGAAAAAGAATAACCGCACTCCTAACAGAATGAGATGAAAAATAAGGAGGATGATGACTACTTCGGCGACGACTACCACTGCCAGGAATCAGAAGTAAAAGGGGAAAAAATGACGAAGACGCAGAGAACGTTGAATACGTTCAATGTCAAAACGTCAGATTTACAGTGGCGAGAAAACCTCCGCATGTATCTGTTTACGTGCTCGGCTAAAGAATATGTTTATATCCTTCCATTTGAATACGCAGCAGCGCATACGTTCTTCTTCAACTTGTTCCTCTTCCTTTTCGTCTCTCATAAGCTCCATACTACTTTAAGAATAAATCATATACAATTTTGTGTCCTACTTCTTTTCATCGCCCTCCTCCTTTGTGCTAGTACCACCTACTACTATACATAGTATCCGTCCGCAGCAACAACAACAACAAGAACTATTTTCATCCCGTTCTATTGCCCCATCTTTTTCTTCTTACACGTACGTCTCGTATAAAATTGCATTTTTATGAGATATAGCATGTGATGAATTTTCGTTTGGATATCGTCCGCCTCACTCTCCTTCACCCCTTTTCTTTTTCCTTAGCCATCATCCTCTTCTCTCTCCATGTATACGTTTTCATCTTCTTCCGCAGTTATTCATTTTTATTTATTTTATAGGAGAATTTACATATGTTTGAATTACGTTGTGTATCGTACCAATTTCTTTCTCTCTCTTTCTCTCTGCCTGAGTCTCTTCGGTTTCGAAAGTGCAACAAAAAAGGTCTTCGCCAGTGTATCGTTATCAATAGGTACACACACACACACACACAATGGAGTTTACCATAAATCGACTGGACATTCATTAATTTGCAACTGAATAGACCTTTATTAAGTAGATTGAATCGAATGCAAATTTAATCAAAACTAACCGCGTAACTGGCCAGAAAACAAAACTGTTTTGTTAGTGGCGCCCGATTACGGTCAATTTGGCGTGCGCCAATGATACGCTAATGGATATTAAAATAACACCGATGCACGATAAATATTTTATAACGGTTAAAACTAAAATGCAAACAGATTGGCATCAATTAGCCCGCTTTTCAATCGCCTGCATATCATGTACGAAGAACGAATTTTACAGAATATAATAGGTCGTAAAGTATGAAAGAATGGCGTTGAAACTGTACAATTTAAAACAATTTAAAATGATGCCGTACTTAGTCGAGATGAAAAATATTAAAACTCTTTATTAATAATTTAATTAGAGGCCCGGCGCATCCACCAAAAGTCGACACGGGCGAAGACGTAATTTGTATTCTAAAGAGCCGTCCCTGCATTAAAGCACTAAGCTTTCTAGCTCGAAAATTATGCACTACCAAAGTAATAATAATCTCATTGTTTAAGACGCTGTAATTCTTAATGTTAATACTTTTAAGCCAGTCTTAAAAAGGTTTGATGGTCCATCAACGTTACATTCTAGCGTTTTTCTCGTATAGAAATTTATCATTCCTCTCGTCGCAAGCAAAAGGCAAAAAGAGAAATAGTAATAATGTGAAACAAGAGAGATCCTCTTATTGCCATTCAAAGCGCGGCGACGGCCAACTTTCAGAAAAGAAGTATAATAAATAAATAGTAAGTGCGAGGAGGAGTGAGAAACCTAAATAAAAACTTTCGAAAATTAGATGACAATTGGATCGTTAATGATTTGCCTTTGTCGAGGCAAAAAGTTTTTATATTAAATCTTTTAAAGTGGAATGGAAACGATGTAGCTATTGTTAACGACGGTATCGTTGCAAACTATTATTGAATTATAAGAAGGAAAACTAACTAAACATTTCTCGTATATTCATATTCAATATTGTCATATATAAAAAGAAATGTGGAAAGTTTTCAATGATATCCTGAAATACAGAAAAGTATCCAAATAATGATTCCTCACTTATTAATTATAAATAGTTAATTTAACTCACGTGCATTGCATATTAAACGTGCTAAAAACGTAAATGTATAGAAGCATAGAGAGTATAAGGATTCGAGTATTATTAATTTCGTTGCACATTAAATCCGAACTGAAACACATTTATCATCTGTTTACAATAGAATACCATCATAACCAAATTATATCCATTTCTCATCTAAAATAACTGAAAATTAACGTTTAAAGCAATATTCTGGGCGACCATTGGGTTTTGCAACAAATTTTATTAATCTCATTATTCCCTACGGTTATTCTCATCAATTATTCCTATCTTTTTCGCTTTTTCTTTACCAAAAAAAAATCTGTGCTCTCAATCTGGGTATGTAGTTTCGTGTCGTATGGGGAAAAGGTTAAAAGAACTCTCCCGACCAGATGTTACAAATCCACCGTATATACGTTTCAAACAAACTTTGCACACAAGTTTCGCAAGAGTACCGTTAAATAAATGGTACTTAACACAAGACGAAATTGTCTTGGTCATTGTTAAAAACGAGGTCTCCACTCTCCGTAAGGCGACAAATTTCGTTGTATTGCTAGTTTATGTATATGATTACGTCTAGACTTTACTTTTTATTATTATTACCCGTACGGTTGGTTCACTCTCGGGTACTCCTTTTATTTTTTGTTTAAAGAACTAGCACAAAAGTTAGAAAATGTAATAAAATTTTGCGCTATTCGTTCCCTCTTGTTTTTCTCTGTCCGTATGTATTTCGGTTTTTATTACGTTTCGAAAAAAGTCTAATTGGAGATGGAGGTACAAAAACATCGAACAAAAGTCACAATCGAAAGCAATGAAACCGTTAACAATAGTACTAATTAAAAAATCTGTTAGTCTAGTAAGTTAAATTACAAGTTTTTGCTTACCTTTGTTAGACGAAGCACCATTGAAATGGGACCATTTTATTATTATTTTCCAAGTTCAAAGTCAACAGCAACGATAATAACAAATGTGAGTTGCAAAAAAATGAAAGAAAGAAATCTCTTTCTCATTGTAAGATTCCTGATATTATTTATGTACTTTTCGTTCGAACAATATCTGTTTTTCACGAGACTGTAAGCTAAAAGAATAAGAAGAGCAGATAAATAAATAGCATTCGAGATATGAATGATCATTATAAAGACTGGAGTGAACCTTACGCCATAAAACATTTCTTTGCCCTTCATCTTTCGCTCTCCAGAAAGCTATAAATCATAATTGTACTTCTTTATTAAAAATCGTGTTACAACTTTATTGCAAATATTTTGCATATAAATGGGACCAAAATTAGTTTTGATTCGTCATCTAATCTTGACATTAAAATCGTCTGGATCATTTTGTCTCTTTATGGATAAATCGCATTGAAGCGATCGGCATCGGTTAGATTCAACTTGTACTGAAGATGTAAAACGATCCATTTCGATAATATAGATTTTCGATTGAATTATATCAGCTTCATTTGATAAAAGAAAAGATACTAAGATCTCATAAGATTATCCCACAAAAGTTTTCCTAGTTCTCTGTATTTTTCATCGTAGGACTAAAACGTACGATGAAAGTGTGAGAAACGAGACGTGGCAGAAAAGTTTAACTTTGCTTTTTTGCGAGAACATTTCGACCGAGGTCTTCACGAAATTGTTCGCCAACTGCTGCGCAACGAGACGCGATGCCCTTAAGTAAAAGTTGGCGAAGGTGATAAGAGGGTGACGAAAACTAAATTCATATAACTAATATTATTGGATGAAGTGGAAGAAGGATGTGATGGAAAATTGTTCAATTTCTTTTCATTCAAATCAGACTGTGGCCTTAAATGTAAAGTACAGGTATTTCATTTTCTTCATAAAAAAGATTGTATATTGTATTACTTTTCTGGCAAATAAAAGTTATGATAACTTTCTGGTTAATGGAAAAGGAACCTCAATCGACCGTAGGGTTTTATTTTAAATCAAGGGTATATTTAATAAACTATTAAAAAGGCCGATCTGCAGGAAATTTCACTCTTCGAAACAATTAACGCCATTAATTTTTCTATCTTACCGTGAAATCTCGTATCGTATAAATCACTTTGTGGGTTAATTAGTTGAATAATCGCATGTGATTCTGAAACTTGAACTAGTACCATACCTTTTTTAAACGAAACATTCGGATTATGAGCAAATCCTTTAACGTACAAAAACGAGGGAAAAATGAGGGAGAGAAGGAGAGAGAATGTGAAAAATAAAAATATAAAATAGAACCGTAACGTATTACGGTAGTTGCACTCTTTTCTCATATGGTATCTGTTATGATATACGGCCTTTAGTCCAAACTATAGGGAGTAACTTATTAGATGTTTGTTATAAATCTGGCTCGGGAAAATAACGAAATAAAGTCGGCCCCCGCTATAAATATAAGCCCTAGAAATAATATAGCAAAAGTTACACGTTCTGAATTTTAAGTGAACTTAAGAAACATACACAAACACGAGGCATACGTGGCCCATTTCTAGGGTAACAGCAGACAACCCTCCCTATCACATACCCATACATATATACACATGTATATAAATAAAGAAGCATGAAAAGGAGACGAGGATGGAAAGGAAGAGTTGGGAGGAGGAACAGACGGAAAAAAATGGTTTGAAGCACGAATTTCCGTTTCGACTTCCGCATACGCACTTGCAAAAGGAGGTGAAAAAAATTGGAAGAGATGGGATACAGTAGCAGAAAAACGAAAAAAAGAAAAAAAAAAAGAAAAATAGAAAGAAAGAAGCAAGAAATGTACAAATTGCTAGCATCACGATGACGATTACGTAAGTCTACGTTGTCAGATCATTTTTCATGTGTAAGGAAAGAATAAAGGAGCGAAAGAAAAAGGGTGGAATGCGAGGGCAAAGAAATAAATAATACGATACAGTTTCATCAAACTTTATTATAACGAAATCCCTTTAACTTTAACTTTGTCCCAGTTAAAGTGTTACAAGAAAATGCATCGTTTCTGGTTTTATTTTTTGGTCACTGAGCCAATTTCGCGTTTGGATCTCGAGCGATGTCGATGGATCCAATTCGCAATACAAGCCGCAAAAAAAGATTTGAACGATCGCGTGCGTTATCGAACAAGTAGCAGCTGTAAGTTGCTTTAACACTTTGACACTATCGAATAATTTATGTACGGACATTATTTAATGTATCGATTCGTTTAATTATTGCAAGTACCACTAACTAATATTCCATTCCACACACACACATACACTTAGATATATCTACACATTAAACAAACTACATATTAATTAACGGTATAACTTTTCCCAGGGGCGGAATTTCTATACTAATAAACGATTCACCGCTGACCTGTTACAATGTTTTCGATCGAATTGGGACATATTGGGTTCGATCGGTCCGTCTCGCTCGCTCTCCACCATTATTTTTCGGTATTAGAAAGAACTTTATGGTCTAACATTAAACCCAAAAACGATTATATTATTATCATCGATATTCCATAATATAATTTTACAACCTCTAAAATCGTATGTGGTACACGTTACCGAACTAATTCCGGATTCAATTAACTGGAAATAATTCGGTCACGTCGACGTATTCACTAATTACATAACTATCATATTATCAGGAGAAAAGGTGGAAGATGAAAGGTTCTGAACATTTTATTTTCTCTTTCGATCTCCATCGAAACGGAGCTGACGATTTTGTCTAAGGTGATGGTTAATTGGATTCAATTAAAAGGGATTAAAATCAATCGGTCATTGTTTTCTATTCGACCTACCTTTCAAATTTAATAAAGGCCTTGACTCGATTTTATAAAACTAACATCTTCTATTTTTTAACACAATGAAAAAAATTAATTAATAGGACAATATTCGTGAGCAAAGCTAATTACATAACGTTTTGCATAACGTAACAGTGAAAATTGAATTCCTACCGCATCAATCGTTTTTGTTTTGCTGCCGGTGTTTGAGTAATTATATTGTTAATTAAGAGTTTAAGAAGAATTATTATAAAAAATCTGCTCAGCATCGTAGCATAACAATTAACAGATTATTGCAATTCTTGAGAAAAACTCAGCACGCCCACCATTTAATTAATATTATCGCATGCAAACATGTTTTAAATTAATTACGTTAAAAATAATATTAAAGTAGCGGCAATTCCACTCGCAACTATAAGGTGTTAAAATAATGTTGGAAAAGAAACTTAAAAAATAGGTGTAAATAGTATTAAATTCTTTTTTTTTTTAGCTCCTTCCTACGGATTAGGTTATCCTTTAATTTTTTTTCTTTCTGCACTAGAAACATCTACAACAAAGTAATAATGGCCTATTTAAATGATTTATGTCAGGCGTATGTTCGGAAAAATGGTAAAGCTCTGAAATAAAACGAGTGTTAGGCGAAAAGAGAAACCAGCACCAGAAAGAAAGAGAGATCGAAAAAGGAACTAAAGAAAAAATATTATGGAAATGTTTAGAATCGTTACAAAGAACGTTACCAGAATAATTTCGATTACTTAAAGAATCAAAAGAAGCAATGAAAAAAAAGTGTGAGAGTGAAAGAGTGAGGATTGGAGAATGAATAATTGCCAATTCGCTAATATACCATTGTCCCGATATTGTTCACGAATCATTATTCTTTCGCAACTCCAAAACGAAAATATTTTTTTTATTAAATATTAAGTTTGCTACTAAAACCTTTTCTCTATCTGCTTTTTTGTTTCGTTCGTTCATTTCGCTTTCATTCGGTCATATAAATGTGACCGATTGATTTATCAAAACAAGCAAACGAGAAAATCATTTTCTTTTTCGTATACAATTAATTAAGTGGGACTTATCGATTTTCCAAAAATAATAAGTCTCATATACGACACCAAAAAAATTAATGTTTTCTTTTTATTACCTTTCTTCTTTGCTTTTCTTATTTTTCTCCTTACTATCCCCGAAACGTATATTATAAAAGATGACCCTAGAAAATGGTGGAGCGAGAAGGAAGGAACGAAAAGGAAGAGAAAAAGAAAGGTCTCCAGATCCCCTTCTTAATCATTTCTCTTCCTCGGTTGAAATGAAAAATTGGTTTCCGATTTTATTACGTCCCAACGTAAAGAAGAGAAGTCGCGTATTAAATATGAATATCTTAATCTCAAGTCCACGATGAAGAAGTAGAAGCAAAAGGAAAAAAATCAAATCGTTCATTTTTAATAATAATTTCGTTCCTTCGTTTCACTTCTTTTTCATTTTATGGTTCCTTCCTGCACATTTTCTGCTTGTTTTTGCTTTCGCAAACCGTTAATCAAAATTTTATTTAACATATCATAATTAACTTCTTAAGAAACGGAAGGTCAAAATGTTAATAGATCATATTTTTTTCCTTTATTCAGACTCATTCTTCAATTATTTTCATATCAATAAGAACGAACTGGAAAATAATATTTCGGCAAATAAATTCCTCTTTTACGACTCTTTCATTCTTTGTCAGTTGTTTTATTATTTATTTGCTAAGAAAAAAATTAGTACCACCAAGCACAGAAAATTGTTCTATCAAATTAACCATAAACTTGAGCCTTTCATATTTGCCACTTCTTATTTTAATGCCTCCAAATAAAATGTCAGTATAATGAAATTTGCCACAAAGGGAATTGATGATGTTGGCTTCTGAAAACGAAAATGAAAACGAATCTTTCAGTTCAATTTCTTTTTGACATAGTTGAGAATCCTTACGTTTCCTGCCTTAAACCAATACATAATGGAATTTAAATTAATTAATTAATCAATAATACCATTACAACTACCACCTTTTGTGCCAACAGCTCCTTGGGAACGTGGTTATAATATTCAATTAAGATTTACCTCGCACGCATAACATGTGTATATGTGTGTGTAGGCATACAAAATTGCTTAATAATTGATGTGGAATCTCTTTGTATGTTTGATTGGAAAATTGACTAACTACCAACCGCTAACTATAAAGGTAAACGTACTACACAATAATAATAGGTAGGCAAGTTAGGTAGACGATGAAAATGGATTCGCTCCCAATTTGCTTAACCCACATATTCATTCAATTAGAATATGCATTAAAAAAGACTACGAGGTCCTTAATTAGATTGTTAATTATAAAAACATTTTGCCCTCGGTAGAATGCATTTGGAGTTTACAAATAGGTTTTTCAACTTTTCCAGATTTGTGACGATGTTTTGGAGGCCTTTCAGTTTGAAATTTAATTTTCCAAATCAGTCGACAACAAAAATTTCGTTTTAAATCGCGTTCGTTTCAATAAAAAGAAACCATACAAATTGTAATGTCATAATATTAGAACAGAATAAATAAGATTTAGTATATCTATTAGACAAATAACTAAGATATCATTCATTGTTCTATTCAACAGTTGGATACGAGATTATTTTCAATTTAAAATCGACCACAAAAAGCGGGGCAATTTGTGATAATGTTGCACATAAAAAATCTAGTGCAGAAAAAGTTTTCATCAAGTAATTTATATTATTTTTTGGATCGTTTTAAATTCATCCACGTCACCAAACCGCAATTTGATGTTATATTAAACGGTCGCCAGAGAATAATAGCCCATTAGGAACATTAAATATATCACATTTTTATAGGCAAATAATTTTTCTAACAATACAAATGCATCCTATTAATTTTAATTGCCGCAAATGATAAAATCGTAGTAATGGAATTGGCAACCAAATGAACGAGAATAATGTGTGTGTATTGAAACTGATAAGTCTCTCGAAACATCCAAGGCAATTCACGCTATTATAAATCATTTGGGAACCGAAAAAAAAATGATTGAAAATGGACCGATACTCGACTAACGATCGGTCATCACGCGGTGGTTGTTGGCCGTAAAAGAAATTCTTTTTAAATGATTCAATTGATATTAATGGATTTAAGGAATACGTTTTTTGTTTCCATAAATTTTTTCATTCGCTTTTCCCCTTTTCTCCATTCGCTTTCCCATTTTTTTTTCAATTCCTCTCACTCTCCCTTCTCGCCCAACACAAAATTTATATTTTATAAAAAGTTAACCATCGAAAGCTATTAGCAAATAAATATGTGGAAAGTGATAAAAGCGTGGCCGCCCTCAGGGGTCAATTTGCTTGCCCCCACTTTTTCTCTCTCGGTCTTCCTTCCTTCGCTTTGGATACTTTTTTCGGTGGTGTTTCGGTGTGTTTGTGCGTGTTACCGCTTCTCTCCTTTTTTTTTTCGTTATATTTGTGGGCCAATATCGGTAGAACAGCTGCGAACGACGTTACCTACACACATACACACCCATGTGGTGGTGGTGATTCGTTGTATGTTAAAATGAGGGTAAAATAGGCGAAACTGATGAAGAGGTTCATTAATTATTAGCAGATAGACCCAGGTGCTCTCGCTCGATTGGATGATCTTGTTCTTTGAATTGTTACCAGTCTATTTTATTTATTTCGCTCTTCGTTGTTTCCGCTTTTTTTGCAACCTTTCTTATACAGAGCGTTCATCATTTTGGTTAATTAATTTTTTCCTGGTGAAATCCCTCGTTTCGTTACTAATCCTCCACTACGCTTCACCTCTTTTTTGCTAATGTTTTTTGACTGATGTTAAATGATGATGATATTTGTACGAATAAACTGCGTTATCCCTTATTTGCGAAACTTATTAACCTACTTACCCTCATTAGCCAATTTTCATATCATCGCGCTCTTGTTGCGTCAATCCATTTTAGTTAATGCACGTGATCCCGCACAGGTAATTGATATGGATTATAAATAATAACCGGGAAAATAATGAACCAACATTGGTTATGGACCACATAAATTTTCTTCTTTCGGATAATAATACACAAACAAATAAAAATAATTAGAAATTATAATTATTGCTCTCTCATCTTTATCAATTTCGTTTCCAATTAAAAACGATAATTCTTATAATTAACCATTTCGAATCGATACAACCAATTATCATCAATCAATTTATTATTATAATATATCGTCGAAAATACAAAAATGTACGTTTCCTCTTTGAAATTGGAATTGATCAACCCAACAGAAAAAAATTAACAAGTAAAAAAGGATTCCGTGCCGTTATGATACCAACGTTAAAATATATGATTATATAAAAGGACTTTTTAAAAGTAAAATGGGCAATTAATTTAAAGCGAAGAACGGCAGAAAGAGAGAGATACAAATACTACAAAAAAACCAACCCCGAAATTAAAAGAATATAGGCGAGCGTGCGAACAAAAAAAATTATTAATTAAACTGCTACTTTTGTCTGTCACATAAAATGGGGTCGACATGAAACAGGTAGGCTTCAAATTAATTATTTCTGGCATTTTCCTATTAAGAAAATTGTTTATATCCGTATTGAATCGAATACGTTCTATAACTAATACGTGCGTTGAAATCCGATGAATCTCTCTCTCCTTCTCTCTATCGCTCTTTTGGTATTTCTATTACTGTGCACCCGCCCATACATCTGCACACGTGGATGTATGCGTATTGGAAAAAGGAAAACTTCGATGGGGACAGACGAAATAATAATAAAGATTAACTGCTAAACGATAATTAGTGAGTCTGTATTATTAAGCAGTACAAATGATTTGTGATGGACGTAAATGAAGGGAATCAAAATTACACACGGCGAAAGAATAAGAGGAATTAAAAGGGAGGTTTGTTAGTGAACGATGAACAGTAACCATTCGAAAACGTAGATCCATCTTCGGTAGCAGCAGTTCCCAACTACCGAAAATGTGATAAATGATCATTAGAGATTGTTAGAAGACCCGTGAAATACGATAAACGATTTACGGGCCGCAACTTTAAACGAATCAACGAGATGAAAGCACTTTGATCATTCTTAAACCGCAACGAAAACCGTCGACAAAACAATGATGTTTTATTAATCGCGAGAGCGATTATTAATCCTCTACTAAAACATCAGCCCTCAATTGGATTTTATTGTCGATACAACCCTAATTTTTATGATTTAGTTCAATCAAATAATTATATTACGTACTGCCGAATGAATAGATTTTGGCACTTGTACATCTAATAACTCTTATTAGACGAAATTCAATTTAAAAATGAATCCAATATGTTTCTTCAAATGGTTGTTGTTATCGATGGCTTTTCGTTTCAAGCCAGCAAAAAAAGTAAACGAACGAAACACGTTCGCTTCCGTAATAAAATGGGAGGAAGAAGAAATCAGTTTCATTTGTGGCAACTTAAGGATAAGCTTCGGTGACGAGATAAAGTGGAGTTTAAAGAAAGAAAAAAAGGAACGGGGAAAGAAGAACAGGAAAAAGTAACCGAAACAGGATGTATCCGGTTTAATCGGAACAAAATTCATTTACAATATAATCTTTTATTTAATGGATGTCCGACGATTTGTTTCTTTCTTTTTATGTTGGACAAAGAATTCTGTAAGTGAAAGAAAACGAATACAGGAAACTGGAGTGGCTGTAAAAATTGATTGCCAATAATATAATAGTATAATAGCGTGGATTAATGTACTAATTTATT
This sequence comes from Hololepta plana, assembly GCA_963695495.1. NCBI lineage: Eukaryota > Metazoa > Arthropoda > Insecta > Coleoptera > Histeridae > Hololepta > Hololepta plana. Next base: position 7,684,708 of record OY968833.1, read on the forward strand.
AAATAATAAATTTGAATTGTTGGGTTATTAAGGATTTCCGAGATAGTTTGAAAAATATAAAGGAGGACGAATGAAGGGAAACAATGCTGTAGATGTGTAATGCTAAAAGAACGTTGAATTTTAAATCAATGCTCCTTATAAAATATTTATGAACAATGTCTGGATTTCTTTTTACCTCGCTTCGTTTCCTGTTTTAATAAACCAGGCAACAGGTACAAAAAGTAATGAAACGAAAAGAGAAACAATAGTAGAAATGGATTTTTCGCATTAACAACATCATTTCCACTTGTTACATATAATTTCTAAAAAGTAGCGAAAACGTTTTTTTTTTCGTCTTTCGAGCTGTAAAAGCCAGTCGAAAAAAAATAGATGACAGAGGAAAAGGATTCAATCAAACGAAAGTGCACGTGGACAAAAAAAGGAAGATCAAAATGCAGTTATGTAAATTTTTAATGTGACATCAACATTTTTTCCACTTTTAACATTTTAAATTTCCAAAGGATAATGCTAATAATAAAACTTCTTTACCCATCCATAAAAAAAAGTTCGCTTCCAAAATAAAAAAAACCTGGATTCCTTTCAACTCCAGAACATATGGTTAGAGCAATAATAGCATCCATTAAAAGAGGAAAGAGAAAAGTAAAAACTGGTCGTAATTAGAGGTGTTAAATATTAATTAACTAATTATGAACGTTATCTTAATTAAGAAAAATGTCGTAGAACCAGTTTAACGATGTTTTTAATAAATACAAAAACGTTGATCTTTAGAGTTAGTTTGAGCTAGAAGAAGTAAAACAACGTAACGCAAAAATTAAACGAATCCTATGAAGTTACCTTCAGCTGGTGTGAAATTATCACAAGATTCTATATTGACAAATAAAAATCCTCGTCGACTTCCATGTACACTCATTATCGTCGTAATGCCAACATTACAAAACCAATTAATTAGTTACAGTTACTCATTAAGTACAGGTATGATGATATATTATTTCATCCGTAATTACCATCAACTCGTATGCTGTAGAAATGCTCCGGAAACTAAATGTATATTTGTCTATTCAATATTACAATCTAATGTACATACGCATACGTTACTGAGTGTTACATCAATCAAAATCGACGTTCACGCTGCTAATCCATATGAACATACACTCGAATACAAACTCTTCTTGTATTAGCTCTTAGATTAACTATCATTTCTTGAAACAAAGTTCCCCATCAAGCCATCGATAAAGTGAGATGTTTGGAAAAAAGAATAAAAACGACTGATTATTATGGAAATTTATTATAATTTTCTTAATTAGTGATCACATTGTATTATTATAATAGAAATACTTATCACCTTCTCTAGGCTATCCTTTTGGCCGCAACAACATTATCTTTAATTAACGTCGACACCTTTCCATAATTATTCTTAATTAATGGAATTAATTTTTTAAGAAATAAAATCCAATGTGTCAAGGTTATAAATGGAAAGTAAATTCAAAAAATTTCGTTCTTTTTATAAATGAATATACGAAAATAGCAAACTGTACGAATTTATTAAAATTGCACTATAAATAACTGACTTTTATGCGTGTAAAAGTTACAAAAATTGAGTTGTTTAAAAGGCTTTTTTTTTCACGTTATTGTTGCTGTTGTTGATGGTAATGGTACTTGTCCAAAAAGCGAATTTTGAATATACAACTCATTGAAATTTAAAATTCATGAAGAGAAAAAAATAAAGTCGCTTTGAATGGCATTTTTTAGAGCTCATATGGCGCAATTTTTTTCGGATAGCAATAAATTTTGTTATATATTATAAGGCGTTTTAGTGCTGTACCTTCGTTATTTGGTTACAAGAGGATAATAATCCCGAATTAAGCATATCGTTTATCATTCGGTAACATCATAATAGCTTCTTGGTAAACTTGCTGCCTTAAGTTGTCGTTCGTTTAGTGCAAAAATAAATGCTGTTATTTCACGAAATCTTGATTAGATTTAAATGTGGCATAACACTTTCACTTTTTATTTTGTGCGTACCTTAAAAAATCGAAGTTAACGATTTTTCTTTTCGTTGCAAAAGTACGAATTGGCAAATACGTAGACGTTCACGACTTAATACAGTAATAACAATTTCTTTTACAGGCCATTTACATAATTTTTAAACGGGCACTTTATTATATGGTCTCGACCAAAAAGAGAAAATAAATTATTTCGTGGCTATTGTACGTAATGTAAGGCCGTTTGCTTGTGAAGTCTCAATTAGCTTCGTACCAAAAATTTTCATCCCGAATGTCTGCCATATTAACACGTTAAATTGCTCGAGGCAGTTTATTCATCGTACAATCAGATTATTCAATTTTACTCTTTAACTATTATTAGAGACCCTTTAGCAGACACCTTTCATTCGTCGCACTTAATGATATCCTATCAGCAAACTGCACGCAATCGCATCGTTTCCTTTTCGCCAGAAGAGTGTTAACAATTTCCACCAGGTTCATTAAAATCCCTTTCCACGTTATTTTCTCCGACCTAGCCTTAGTTTCTTTTTGGTTAAGTCATCGAGAATTTAGTAAACGAGAAGACGGAAACCAATGTTTTACTCGCTCGAATTGTAAATGTAGCAGCGTAGTATCTTGAATTTGAAAATTAACTAGCGAACGAAGTGTTCGAAGCGGAGGGGCAAAGGGCGAGAAAGAATGAAACTAGAAAACAATTTGTAATTAACGTACATGTAACATTGTTAACTATAAATAATCGTACGCCTTTCGACCTTATTTCGCATAATATCCCCCATAAAATAAGCGCTATATTACATGCACAACGAAGTTCGCTATTTACGCTTAAATTTGCTAGACGAGAATTCATTTTGAACGAGACCGTTTCCATTCTTTAACGATGAATCGATCGATTGCAGTTTCATAATAAACTTCCATCTAATGAATATCACGAATTAAGTTCCTGTTCTTTTCTTCAAAGTCTGCGCCGAATCTTGCGAATGATTCTGTTTTTAAACATTCGAGTTCTATTCGATTCGCTAATCGTACGTGAAATTATCATTTAATTGCCCGTAGAAGACAATACCGTCTCGCTTTTTTTTTTCATCAACCATTTTCTGTACGCTTTAACGTTAATTACCGAGCGAATAATGATAAGTTAATTATACACCATCTAGCAATATTCTTGCGAAAAAGAGAGACGACAAAGCAATAGTTTGCGAGTGCGTGTGAATGAGAAATAATTTATTCAAATAAATTGAAAAAAAAAGCGGCCCATCATTCCACCCTGTTATTATCATTATACATTCTAATCTGTAATAATAAATTCGTCATCGTCTATCTGCGTTTATAATAAAATTTAAAACGTTTTGACTGTGAGGTACGCCACCGATTCGTTTATTTGTAAAAGTTTCGGAGCGAAAGGGGAAAAAATGAATATGGGGAGAAAGATGGAAAATTATGAGGTCGTGCGTACCATATAGATCGAAATCAGTGATAAATAGACATCAAGCGGGTGTCAGAATGACAGATGCCTTTGGGGGTGATTCATAGTTAACATGAAACGGGGAAATTTCAAACAACGTCTGTCTATTATAACACACAATACACGTATATACAGAGTGATTGCAATAAATCTCTCACTCCAACTCTCTTCGTTTTCTTCGTCGTTTTTTTTGTGGGGTTATTACACGAAGAAAAAATAAGTTATTGATGATGTAAAGTCTTCTGCTGGTAAATAGAAATCGTTCTCAAAGATGAGAGAACGGCAAACCAGCAACTTTAACGAGCAAAAAGCTTATTTGCTACTAATTGTTTCACATTGAAGTCCTCCATTTTTTCTCTTGTTCGTTTTCTTATACGAAGGAATCCTTGCAAATTCAGCTTTTAAATTCGAAATTATTGTTGAAATAAATTGGTGTAATTAAGCTTTGCGTTTTCATTTAAATAAAATTAAACTTTTATTTTATCATTATTATCACTTGCCCCTAATTGATTATTATAACTTTATGTGATATAAAGCGACTTTTTATCACGGCGAGAATTATTACTTTAATTATCATCATACGTTATAAGACCACCATCACAAAATTAAAAAAAAAATGTTCAGAGTCTAGACGATTTCAGTTTTAATTAATACGCAATGAAAAACAAAGTTTTTTGCCTGTTTCAATACTCATTTCAAAAATAATTTTATCTGGAGGAAGATATTATTTAAAAAACGAAAAAATTATATTTACTTGTCTTAAACAACAACAACGAAAAGAAATTAAATGATTTTGTGAGAAGCAGAAAATATTTTAGTCCGCTGGTCACAAAACTTTTCATTTACACGAAATAAAAGTGCCACCAACTAATAAAACTTTTATCATTAAAAATGAATTCTCTCGCTGTTGATTATGACGAATTTAATTACATTAATTACAACTACTAATAAATGTAATTGCTCCTTTACGGATTGTCAACTTTAACATTAATATAAATTAAGTCTTGTTAACCGAATCTTTTCACTCTCCTTACAAATAAGAGCGATAGTTTTCTTCTACTAGAAACGACTATTTAATTCTTCGCCATTAGTTGATCATTAATATTTGTTTAACGAACACCTAATTCAAATGGCATCCAAATTGGTTTACATTTTAATATCGAAAAATCTAACACAATTTGTAATATAATACACTCGCAGAAGCTATAGAGATATACGTTAATTAAAGAGCGATAGAGAAAAAGTAAGCGTGATGTGAAAAGAGGAGAAGATGAAAGGTACCGCTTTCAACAGACCTGTCTGACTACGGGTAATAATAATGATAGTAACAGCAACACCAACCATCATCATCATGCAACAACAACATCTCTTCAGAACGGCTGGCTTTTCAAAGATTGATTATGTTATGCAGCGTGAAGGAAAATTTATGAAATTAAACGCTATTCGTATCACTAAAACATCCATTTATAAACTGATTTATGTGAGAGATTTTGGACAAAATCAATCGATTGCCCAATTAAAATTAAGAAAAAAATTCTTTCGGTTGAGTATTTAATTGCTTGGCATCGAAATTTCTATGAGCTCCAGTAATGAAAAAATCGTTTACCTATTATAAATTTCACAAATGCAATATACATTTATCCGAATTTTATTACTCCATAATTTGATTTTATCTTCATCTTGCTTTATTACTGCTTGCAAGTGGAAGTGATGGTAGTGGATCACCCTCGAATATTTTTATAGAACGTGACTTATTAATAGATTGCTTGATTGCACAATCTACAAGAGAAATTTAGAAAGAAATCTATCTATATATGAAACAATAGAACAATAACCATTTCCTAACTTTGTCGCAGTTGTAACAGTTGCCACTTTACAGACAAAGTTTGGTGTCGATTTGTACAATTTGTTTGCAATTTCACCAAACGATTCTTTTCTGATGGATGAATGATGTGAAATTAAAATAATATAAAAAACCTTACCAAAGACGGTGGTAGCTTTAATGCATTTCCATCATCCACCCTGTAACTACGATTTGGCACTCAGCGATTATTATTTATTGTAAATATATGAAAACAAGTTCGCAAGAAAAAAAATGGAATCCAATGAGAAGTTATATTGCTGGTAATTATTTGGACGACCTAAAAATTTTTTCCATGATGGCTCGGTTGAAGAAACCTAGCGAAAACTGAATCAGAGTGTTGATGGGCGTTACGTTCAAAAATAAATAGATGCAACGTCTTTCAAAGCTATTATAACTATTAAATTACTATTAAATTAATTTCTAATTGAAATAGTTTATTTTATTAAACGTGAAATTAATGTCCGTGACGTTTTACGAAAGGGACGAATTGTAATAAAATTTCGAGTGAATTTTAGTTAAATCGAAATAATTGTTTAATTCCAGTTTAAACAATAACAAATATACCCGAAAGTAAAATGTTAATAGCCCAACGACCGCCACTACCAAGGCGAATATAACCATATATGTTTGTGTGTGTGCCTTTTAGTTGATCATAGCTTATATAAACGGAAAACAATTTCATTGTTTTATGGTAAATAAGGGCCCTCGTTCGCTCACCTCTACACATACATTTCTACCTTTTGCTAACAAGCCAACCATCCAGCCAAATGGAAGAGCACATCCGACATGTGTGTGTGCTAGTTTGGATAGAGTAGTTTACGTAGGTTGTTCCTAGGTAGCTAGAAATAGGAACAGGAATATAATGTAAATAGTTAATTCCATTTACCTTTTGTCGTGGCTGACCCCATGTGTGTGTGTGTGTGTGTGTTAAATTGGTCTTCGCCGTTAAATGGAATCTCCATCATCGTACGCGCAGCAGCAACAACAACAACACCGTTGATGGCGGATCAAGTTATTTTGATCTCCAATTACAGTTTTGGCGTTTAATGAAAGGACAACATCACCGACCTTTTCGACTAAAGTCGATGGCGCGAACGTTCTCCCAAAACAATGCAAGAAGAAAACTGTTCCAAGTGAGTGTTTATGTTCGCCAATTCGAACTGCATTAAATTGTTATAAATAAAGAAAATTCTATCCACATCCTAAACGTTAAAAGAATGTAATGATTGCAGTGATCTCTTTTACGTTGCATTTGATCGAAGTTTATTTATTCAGTTTATGGGAAAAATAAATGGGGACGAAGTCTGTATAATCAAATAAATTTGATATTATATATGGGGGTGTGTTTCCCCTAACGATATATGTAATAACGGCCGGAGGGGCTGGAAACAAAAATGAACAAACACCGAAGCTCGCCCTAAAAATAGAACGCAACGTCGTAAAGTTGTAAATTGACTAAATGTGAAGAATGGCCATAACAATACGGTACAATGACTAGACAATTGTCACGATATAAACGTATTGTATTCCTCATTGGTCTCTAACCAATTCGCATCAATTTCTTCCTAGCTATTTTCCATTCCTTTCAAATGGACGTGGATAGTTTTTCATTTTAAAGAAGACGATTAAAATTTATTCAATTCGAGATGCAATAAAACGGTTTCAAATAAAATTCTTTTATTAATATTATTTGCAAACTTCCTTTTATTCGTCCTCCTGTAGTCCCCCCGTTTTTATTTCTTACAAAATTTATTCGTTTCCATTTTCCACATACGTATACTGCCGTACACAAGCACTCGAACATCCTATTTAATAATGCCATTTCATTTGATTAAAGAGCAGCAGTACCAGTAGTAAATAGTACGACATCAAACAAATCATTCGTTTCAGTAAACTCTTGTCATTTGTACAACATTACGAAAAAAGTAGAGAACCGAACAGGAAAAAAATAGCAGTTGAGATGGATGAATTCCCGAACGTTCGTTTCTCTTTAGTAGTTTCACAGTTTTATCGAAATTGCCGTGTCAGAAAGGGGGGAAGAAGGTAGTGGAAAATATTTATTAACGGAAGCTCCTTTCATTCGATGCACAATTACTAACAGTTTGATTTCTTATTTAACAAAGCAAAAATAAAAGTAAAACGAGCAGTGAAAAATCGTGATACGAAACAGATCGTTACTGTAAAACGATTAATTTTCATCGTCGTAAATTTCCAATTTAACTTTTGCCAATTTCGTTCTTATATTAAAGCCTCAATCAATTCGATGAAACGATCGACGATTCTTTCTCAAATAGGTGATTATAAAACTGTTGCGTTTATTTCAAACTCAAAAATTAAATGGAAATAAACGAATGGCACTAATTTGCATCAAATGAACGAACGTTTGTGCCAAAATGCATCTAATTAAATGAATAAACGCGAACGTAATTGATTGCGAAATTAATTTATTATATTATATTCACTGCCAACTATTGGTCACATTCAAAAGAACCAATATAAAAAAAAAAGAGAAACCGGTTGATTTTGATGGATGTTCCAACTGCATTTTAATTTATTTAACAAGCCAAAAGTTGTTACTTTCAATTACACTTTTGTATTTACTCAACTTAGAAATTGATAGTTCTTTTTTCTGCATGTAATGCACAATATCTATTACGAGAAAGGTTTCGGGTCGTGTGAATTTCAATTTGAAAGCAAAATATATGTACGACTTTGTTAACAGGTACGCGGCGATTATAAATAATTACAGGTAGAGAAAATGGTGAGAGGAATTTGAATGATTGCCGTTTTTAAAATGATCGATGTTCTAATAAATAACCGGAGTCCAGGCTGATTGCTCCCAGTCAATTTAAACGATCGCCTACTTTTGATTCTGTTTAGGAAAAAAGGGAGTAAGCAAAAAAAAAACAGAAAGATAGATGGGCAGAGGTGTGTGAAAGAAGTGAGTGAATGAGGGAGAATAATGGCGATAGTGCAACATATAAATTGCCTAAATGCATATAATGGGTATGCTTGTGTTGGTAGTTTAATATGGGCAAGAGAGTTATTTGTCCATCTTCCATATGGTAGCGTTATTAATGGCTTTAGTGTGATAAACGTTGACCCTCCGAATGTACATCGCTACCGTGGCGAGGAGGACGCGAGAATAATATTCTAGGTAACCGCAATAAATGATGAAACAATGAAATATTCTGGCAATAAGAAAGTGAATAATGAAAATTCGTCACTTTAATCATCCACGAATATTACTAACCGACTTACACTTTTATTCTGCAACGAAGAGTGTCAATAGTAATGTTTTCGAACGATTCTATTTACTCTTCAATAATTACGTAAAGTTACAAATTGCCTCCAACTATCACATATATGAAATAAGTTGTCGTCGAATCGAGGGTAAACGTACAACTTTAACTCATCATTAAACATTATGACCGCCATTGAGTGGATGGAAATAAATTAATTTTTGATTTCTTCTTTTCCACACAGTAAAGTCACGTTTCGTTGGATATGATATTTCCAATTTCGTTTGATGTCATAAAACGCTACGATATCCAGCAATAGAAACTTATTAATCACAAAATTAAAATCGCATTTTTCATAATCGACAAAAATCTAAATAGTTACTATTGGAATCTCTATTATTAAAACAAAGCCACATCATCATCATCAATCGTTTAATTTCCGTCTTTTCCATTCAAAACGCTTTCAATATTGTCCGCCTCTTTTTTTTCCATCATCAACTTATGAAATGTTCCGACTGATCCATACAGACGAGGAGGTATTAATAAATATTTAGCTTAGAAAGTTTCTAGTAAAAAAAAATGAATATAATTGCTATGATTACATCTTTGATGTTTTATAAGTAAGTTGTCAAAGTCTTACATTCATAAGTGTGGTCAAGACCATATTGTGGTCAAACTATGATTTTTTGAAAAGAGGGTGCTTGAGAAAAATAAAGAATTTGAACAATAAACGAGTTTCGGTCAGTTATTAAATTAATTTTGAAACGGTTAACGGTCAAACAAATTTTTACTGATCTGATAGAAACCTTAAGTGATTAGTGTCCTTCATAAGCAACAAAAAAAAACTGTGATGGATGAGCACCGCCCTGGAAGACCAATTTCTGCGACCACTTCGGAAAACATTCTCTCCGTGATATGATTTTAGAAAATCGTATTTGGATTCACATTTCCTATGAGCACGAAAAACTTGCCAGAGTTGTGCTCCTTCTGCAAGAAAACGTTTCTGCTCGCAAGTCGTTGATTACACTAGAATAATTTGATGAAATTGGTTTTGAATTGGTTGACCACCCGCCCTTACCTCCGGATTTAGCATCCGCAGACTATTATTTGTTGCCAAAATAAATAAAAAAAAAACCTTTGAAAGGACCAAGATTTTTGACAATTGACGAAGCAATATTTGGCCGTTGAGCAGAGGTTTACTGACCAAGACAGATGTTAATTTTTTAATGGTTTAAGTTTAGTTGATGAACGTTTTGCTAAATGTGTCGTAAAGGAAATTATGTTGAATAAATAAAACTTAGCTGCAAGATATTGTGGCGCTTTATACCGTAGTCTAAGTGCTTATCAATACCCCCTCGTATCGTGCCGTTGTTATTAATATTGTAATCGATATGGCATGTAATGTTATAATTAACCCTGTTCTTCGGCGTCGTACCTTCTTTTCGGCACATTATCGAACGTTAACAACAACAATAAAACTAACAATTTTGAACCTTTTTTGTCAGAAAATGCCTCCAGAAAATAATTCTCACCTATAGGATGTCGAGATTTTGTCATAAAATTTCTTTTTATCGAGCGAACCGTTCGTTATCGGAATCGATCTGAACACGTGGCATGACTAATAATAGAAGACCGGGTTCGACTATTAGATGTACCGCACCCGAAACAGCTGTGTCGTCAATTCGTTTTACATATGAGACCCGAAAATGCTAAACTACATTGACGCACGCTTTTGCCTTATTCTTGTTACCTAACATTAATAAATACATTTATAAAGGGATAGTATTACCTAAAATGTAGTGCCTTTAAAACGGTTATTATTATACAAATACATTAATATTTTCTGTGTATGTATAGGATGATACTACTCCTTGTATAGTTGAAATTGTTTAGCATTAACACGGTTAGTTGCTAGTTGTCTCTCGTAGGTGCCATAAATGCGATGAAATATCGTTGAAAGGCAGGAAGTTTAAGATAAAACTAGGTAGTTTAATAACGCTAATGGATTAATAGAGATTAATTTCCACCATTATTGATAATTTATCGTACCATCTTCAGTTTCATATCGGTTTGTTTCTTTTTTTTTTTAATTATCAATTCAACAGTCGCACGACGATTCCAAACTTCTTTTCGCTTATAAACACTCGTTAAGCTCATTTATAAGGCAATAATAATAATAATACGGTGCATATGAAAATTTTCGCCGACAACACATCGCGTAATTGCTTTTGTTGTCTGTTTGTATTAGGGTACCTGCACTTTGTTTTCGGCTATTTAACTTTTTAATCAGATTAGAACAGTTTAAAATTTACATCAGCATCCCAGTTTATAACAACTAACTTCGTAACGTTGCCTTCCCGTTGAAAAGCGAATGTGCATCATTTTGTCCTAGAAATTATATCAATTATAAATTTTTATTTTGGAAAATAAGGACGACGCCGTACGATACAATTGTAATTGCATTTGTTGTTTGTACTGTGTCAACGTATAATTAACATTAATAATGAATGACAAAAACAAAAACTTTTCAATCCAATAAAATATTAACTAATCTTAAGATCGGTAAAATTTCAAATCCTCACACTTCCACCGAGTTTTGTATGCTATGCAAGTATTTATTTGAATCGATTCCTCTCTTTACAAATAAATGCTGAAGTTTTGATTTTAAATCGTTCTTACAGATTTTCTTATAATTGAAGTTGACGAAATATGTTTTCTCTTCCAATTAAGAACGTGTTTCATAAATGATGTTATGCTAGTTTTGGCATTGTTCGATGTAATTTAAATGTTGATTAAACGATACATTTTCCACGTGAAATTGGTTTGCTGCAATTTGTAAACTTAGTTTACGATAGAACACTCGGTAGTCTGGCTCTATATTTATTATTATAACCAACAACAAGTAGATATACACACGGATAGGAGGAACGAAGCTTCGTGTGCCTAAAATTAAATTGAACGCTCGATACATCTTGAAATCCATCGGGAGATTTAATTATCGTAAAACGTATCGGCACCGTTTAATCTTGAATAGTTTTAATTTATCAAAATCTTCCACACGCGTGTGTTGGTTTATTTTCCTTTTAATGAAAGTTACTTTTTCGGGTATAAGAAATGCCTTAATTAAAGCTCTTGCTAGACTTTCCCTCGAGACCGCAACAATTATAATAATTATTTCTAGATTCAGCCGTCAGTTGCTGTTTTTGTTGCTCATACGCCCATTTTACCCGTTTTTTTTTTCAACGAAAAAAAGGAACGATGATAAAACCTCGTATTAGTCAACACACAGTTAATTAACCAAGTTTTTTCTTTTTGCTTACGGTGACACGCAACAACAAATCATTTTTATTTTGTAATCGATTCTCGTGACGAACAAAGTTGAAATCCAACCCTAATTTTATTATCGGATAACTAAGTCAGGGTGGTTTCTTTTCTATCCAATTTTTTTTTTGTTTATATTTGACAACAATTAAGACGTAGATAAATAAGATGGTACAAGTTACTTTTGACCGTTGAACCGAGTTTAATGCGTGGCATTATATAGAATCGAAATGAGGGCAAATAAACGTCTCAATTTATTTTGAATTCCATTTCATTTTATCTCGCTTTCTCACACTTGAGTCCTTATTTCCCTTTTCTTATCCACTTCTCTCTTTACAGCCGCTTCTAATCAGGTTAATTATGTAATATGGGAAATTATCGTATATTCGAATCTCCCCAAAAAGCCTTTCTTTTTCGATCCATGAATGGCTCTCGTAAGCAAATGAGAATATTTATCGACGATTGTGTATATTATTATAAATATATTATTATATTAATTAATAAGGGCAGTAATAATCGTCAATCGCTTTTAGTCTTTATCGATAATTAGCGATTATTATCTTGCGATTAACGTTATCAAACAGTAGTTGTGGTAACGACCATGCAAACAAGTTCTTTACGTTGACCATCTAGTTATTTCGATTAAGTATTCTTAAATTATGATGAGGAAAACGACAATTGTTTTGGAGTTAATTCTATGGAAAATAATGACTTCATACGTTTCTTACGAGGGGGTACCCAAAAGAAGGAAACATCTAATCCAATTCAAAGTGCTGTCCACTTGATATAGTTAGTATATTTATCCCAACGGTCGTTGCACTGTTCGAAACATTTTTACGTTCTTCCGAACTTACGTTTTTACAGCACTTTTGTCATAACTTCTTCTACGTCTTATAAGGGATTCCTCTTTAGATTGTCCTTCATTCTTGCTAATAAGTAGAAGCAGGGAACTGGGTACAAGGGGGCGACAAACTCCCTTCAAACTGTTTTTGACAATAACTGTTTGATTTTCAACACTGTGCGAAGAAGCTCGTTATCAAGATGAAGCTTCCGGTCGCCAAATAGCCACAATTCAGGCCGTCGTTTCCTCATTGCCTCACGCATTCAACACTTTCAAGTAGTAATATTAGTTTACAGTGGTGCCTTCAGTAACAAATTCAACGGAAACGACTCATTGGATGTCGAAAATGCAATCATCAGTATTTTGAAGTTTGATTTGACCTGACGTGCTTATTTTTGGCTGGGCCTAGCTTAAAGCTACCTTGCCATAAGCCACTAGAAGCATGGAAACGATTTCAAAAGCTGTTTTCCTCAACAGGAAACAGAATTTGACTTTGGCGCATTGCTGCTAAAAAAAAACTTTTTTCCTCCAGAAAAGAATTCTTGTTTCTTTTGGGTACGCCCTCGTATGTAGGAGGCAAACTGCAAATTGTGCCCTCATTTTTGGTTTTCATTTGATTCATCGATTTAATATTATTCCTGTTAGTCATTTGTACACGCACGTAACGTAAATTGATGATGTAATAATGATGATTAAACGTACGGAATGATCTAATTAAACTTGATGACACAAAATATGGAATGCCGTAATCATAACGATAACATCTGTTTGACCTGGGTCTAATTAATAAAATAAGTATTTGTACCAGACCCGAGACGAACAATAGCGTTAATTCGTTCAATTTATTTAAACCGTGTAGGAGGACGTCTCAGCGTCATCCATGGAATCTTCTCCGCCGTCGTCATCAGCATCAACTTACTTTGTTAATTTTTTGTGATGTGGATTTCTTGAGCAAAATTTGATGTAATTGCTACTGAAACAAGCTTCAAATGCGAGTTAAGGTAATCGCTGTTAGTGTGTGTGCATATTCTGGATTCATTAATAAAGGCTTAAATGCAAAGTGCTTAAATCAAATTCTATTATTATGATTTGAAAGGATTATTATTAAACACTTTAGTTTCCTACCGCACTTTACCTACGTTACCATCACGACTTCTATTCAATGAGCGTTTAAAATGATTTGCTCGTGTACGTTATCTTTAAACTGCCGCTCTCATAGTTGCAAATTTTAGACGTATCGGTTAATATTTATGCATATGTTAACCCACAAATAGTTGCACGGTTAATGTATGCATTGTTAATGAAAAGGTGGATTAATCATATTCGTGCATGTGGATTTGCATGCCGAACCGTAAAATTTAATAAACGTCCAAATGGATCATTGGGTAATAAATGAAATCGCAAAAACAAAAAGAAAATTTCAGCGATTGCAGACAAAAGGGGACCAATTTCCGGATATTTGCCATTGTGTTGAACGGTATACAAACACACGCAGAGAGAGACACACAAGGATATAGTGTGTTGGTGATAAATTTAATTACAAATTCAGTTCAAAGCGTCGTTGTAGTTGTAGTGGCAACGAATTCTGCGACTATCTCATCTGTGTGTGGGTGTGTGTCTAGGATCAAGAAATCGAATCAAAAGGTTCTGCTATTATTGAATAAAGTTAGCAGAAGAGTAGTAAGGACTTTAAAGAGCAAACTTTATTTGTGTCTTTCGGAAAAAGAGGAGAATTTCTTCGTTTTCTAAAACGTTTCTCATCACGTTCCCATCGCTCCATGTTAAGAAGGAACACCTCAATTATTCGAATAAATTTTGATTAAAATATTCCAATTAATGTTTTTTAATCTTACTAACAGTTACTGCATCCTAGATTGCTTTATAAAAATTGCGTTATATCACATTCTAGTTTCATTATTTTGCGCTCTACATCGGAATGGAAGAGCTTTTCTACTCGGTCTGCTGTATATTTATTTCCCCTTTTTCTCTTTGTGCTTATCATATAATAACATACAAAAGCACACATGCACGTAGAAATGCAAGTTGTGACAAATTTTACTTGACACGTGCTCATTTTACACGAGAGAGATTATGTAACAAACCGCGAGATAACCGTAACGAGTGCCAGTAGTATGCCGTACGTTTCTTTCCAACATTTAGTTTATCTTAAAATATATTTTCTATTACAATTTTCCACCGTGCAAAATAATAATAAGAAGGATAACTGAAATAATTCTGCGGGAAAATAATAGTGTTTGTTTAAACGGTTGCTTCAAAAAGTTCTCAGCGACGTTTATTTTGAACCGTTGTTTCATCTTTTTGTTATTGAAAACCACTTAACGTCTCTTACATTACGTTTTCAGAAACACACAAGTCGTGATGGTTTGTTATTAATATCATTTCTTTATTTTATCGAATAGGTGAGATCGATCATTAATCACTTACAAAACGATTAGTGGAAGTCTTTAAATTCGTTACGTGCAATCGTACATCATTCCATTTTTCAAAATGATAAACGCCTTTAATAATTCCATTAACACGATTATCATCGTTATAAAAGGTAAATTCACAGAAATCCGTTAAAGAGATTTTGCACGATTGTACGTATATATATTTAAACGGAACAAATAAAAAATGTAAAATTTATTTCGAACAATTTTCAATTAATTATTTTTTAATGTTTCGCAAATATCGAATTCTATGGATTTCGAAGCCCTCCTCATTCATTCTTTTATGTCTATACGATTGTGTGCGCGTGTTTTATAAATAATTTAATGGCAATAAAATTCGACGCGTTCCCAACATTGTTTCGTCGAAGAGAGACTTACTTTTCCCGATCTTCGCATGAATAAATTGCTTTTGGAGTTGCGAAAAACTTTCCCTTTCATAGGAAAAGAAATAATTCTTCGGTGCGACGAATTAAAGCATTTATCAAACATCGTCGAGCATTTCGAAATTTCCTCATTGTTACGTATAAGAGAGGGAAAATGTTAAACCGTCATCAACGGCGTTTCCTTTCTTCATCTTCCGCTTTCACTTATTTTCCTTGATAATGTTCTTATGGATAAGAGAAAAAAAAACAACAAACTGGTAGAAAAAAAAAACAACAACAACAAGGCAAAGCAGAGAAGTAGCTTACCTTATATATACACGAAGTAAACAATACAATACAAAGCTTATTCGCAAACGTTTTAAATTCATCGCGAATGAAAGAGGACGTGGAACAACCTCATCATCTCGCTCTTCTTCTTTTCTTTTTTCTTTGCAAAAGTTGTTCCACGTACAATTTCAAAGGATTGTTTGACGTACAACTCCTCTTCTGTCTTTTATTTCATCCTCTCGTTACCTGTTGTTCATCTTCCTTTACCCCTTGTTCATCCACTCTATTGTTGGGATATACATCTCTTTTTAAATCATTCCATTCCGTCTATCTGGATTTATTCCTCAACTTCTCCTCCACTCGTTCTCTTTTTATTGAGCTTACGAATTTTTCATTTCAAATTCTACCGTTTCCCTCACTCGCGCTTTTTGCTTTTCTCTTATTTGATATAATATGCGAAATTGCTCGCCTGATTGCCTCTTATATTTTCCTCTTATAATTTCTTTACTCTCATTGTCGATAAAAATTGTAATTACTGTTAGGAATTTTATATGGATTATATTAATGACGATTGACAATGTTTGTAAATATACATTTGCCAAATAATAATAAATGAATCGCATATATCATCTCGTATCGCATCTATCACAGAGCCTAAATCGGTATTGGAATAGGAAGGATGATTACACATACACGCGTGGAGAGGAGCCGTGTTAGAATATAAATAACAACAAAATCAATTAAAAGCTATATTGTTTAAATTTAATTAAATCAAAGTTATTCTACTGATTTACAATAAACAGGATAGATTTATTCAATTCCATTGATAACGTATTAAAGTAACTCAAACAAAACGACGATAAAAATAATTACAATAATGAATAGTTGATTGGAACAATACACACGTAACAATAAAATACATGCACAGAAATAATAATAATAGCAAAATTTCGGCGAACAAAAATCCATGCGAAATCGTCTGATGTGTCATTAATTATTTGATAATGATTATAAATTAAAAGTTTTATACTGCGCGGATCATTCAACTGGTTAATCACGTGTAGATTGAACTTTCTGCTTATTAACATAACAATCGCGAGAATTTCAAAAATAATTAAATAGAATGTGCAAAAAAAGGAGAAGAGTACGAATAACATGTACCACTCTGTGACAATGGATAAAACTTCGTATCAAATTGATATCCGGTTTAATGCAAGAAAATGAACAATTTAATAAAACGAAACGAATCAATTTGGCTCTGGACGGAATTCTATTAAATTCCGTCGAATAATTCTCCTTGGTAACTAAACAAGAATAAAAAAGCAGGCTGAGAAAAATTAAAAACGTTCTGTAATAACCTCAACGACCAACACGTTAAAATAAACTCCACAATTTAAGACTAGTTCGAGCATGTGCATTATAATAATTGTGAGGTATAAAGTTCATTCAACCAATTAACAAATGTGTCGTTAGTGTGAAATTTAACGTGGCGAATCATTCATTTAATTTAATCGTTCTAATAGTGCACATTAAAATGATAAATATTAATTGACGGTTTCAAGGCAACGATACTGCGTGGAAATCAAGGTAATTACAATATTTTCGTCTTTTGTGAACAATTATTGCAAAATTTTTGCTAATCACGTAAATCTGAACGTGTAGTGCGTTATTGGACACGACGTAATTAATTTTTTAAATCGCACAGTGAAATGAATAACGTTTTCATTCATCGCTTCGCACAAACATTTCATGATCCGCAGTAGCGACCTCTTTCTATTATTCGTTTGCCTCTGCTCTTTACATTTTTTTGTTACTGTTGTTGTCTCTCGACATTGCCTCCATGCAACATTCATGTTGTTCCTGAAACTTTTCAGTTGCAATTTCCGGCGCCGTCCTTGTTCCTGTTGTTTTGCAACGATGCAAAATTTAAATATTATTAATGCATGCGACACATGAAACGTAATTAACAGCGTAACATCTCAGAAACAATACACAGACGGCGAAATGTTATTAACACCGTTCCGAACAAGCAAAACAGCGTTTCGCGCGTAATAATGAATGCAGTTTGAATTAAAATTGTATGTATCATTAGCGTTGTTGGAAATCCTTTGAAATGGGGCGCAAATCGAATCGAAGGCATTTCCAAACGTGAGGATAAATGAAAATTGTCCGGAAACGAACTGATGTTGTTTCTTCAGCAATATGCGCTGACACGTTTATAATTTTTGTAGGCTAGTAATATTTAATTTGAAAGTTTACCACAAACGCTCCGGGGTGTTTTGGATTTTTTCTCTTCATATTTTTGATTTTCTGTTGTACCAAAACGCGGAAGAAGAAGCACGAAGAAGAGTTGACGGTGTTTTGTGGTGGTGGTGGTGGGGCCTCGCCGCGCACTCGCCAAAGAGTTCGATTCGTGAGCGGGCTTTCAGTACCACGCGAGCTTCGTGTGCTAGAAGTTTGAACGTTTTATGAAATTTCACACTCGTGCAATACAATTACATCTATATGTTCCCTATATAGATACGACACGTATGTGTATATGTAACGTACGTTTTCCGGCATCAACCGGAGGAGTTCATCAGCGAGCGACCCTTTAAAAAAAATTCAAACCCCCCCGGATTCCGTCGTTACTCGTTGTAGAGTAAAATAGCAACAGCAGCATCATCATCCCCCCCGGACCCCGCCCACCGAAACGGGGGTCCCACCAGAAAATTATACATGTGTTTCCTTCAACTTTCTTGGATAGTTTAACAACAAGTTAGTGGTTGGATTTACATATCTGACAATAGATCCTTAAATTAAATTTTCATTATAAAGGGAAGTTTAGTAGTACAATTACCAAAGTGTACTCCGGCACTATCATTGCTATACTTCGGGTACCGTTGCCGGAGAGAAACTTATTTTCGCGCACCCTCTCCAGGTGTCACATATAAGAAGTACGTGACAGTGTATACGTTGGATATTTCAGAGGCTGTTGTTGTGACGTGAGTGAAAAGTTTTGAACGTACTTTAAAACAGGAAAGGATCATTTCATCGTCATCATCATCAGTTGCATTGTACCGTATTAATATTATTATTGTTGTGTTTGTTTGGTGATTGTAAATTGGAAAATTTGTGTTTCGACAGCAATACAAATGTGTGCACCGGATTTATTAAATACCACATAAACAAACGTGATACTAATAAGAAATTTCAAACAATTTCTCGCCAATTTGCTGTTATTTTTTCGCGAACTAGCACAAACAATGGCCCTTAAATTCTTATTCCACGCGCTCCTGATTATAACATCAAGAGTCATTCATGTTCGTTCAGAAGGTAAGTCAAAGAAAAAAATTAAGAGTGAAATTGAAAGAAGAAGAAAGAACTAATTCCCTTTGATCTTATTATGTAAACTTACGTGAGAGGAATGTCTTTAAGAGTTTTCCTTTGGCTAAAGAAAAGCAAATATTTTAAACGTTAGTAATGATAACGCCAAAGTGGAAGAAATTGGATGAGGCTGGCAACTTAACAAAAAGAAATCATAACGTACAACAGAGGAAATTCCTTTTTCGTTGAGTGTATTTCGTTTTATAAATTCAAGTGCGCTCTTACTATTTCTACGACTCGGACCTTCTCTTTGCCAACCACCCCATATAAATAGAAATGTCTTATTATCATTCTGCTCGAGCATCTTTTTAGAGGCGAACCAACAATTTTATATGACAATACTTTGCAACATCTGCCATAAAATGGACCTATTACTTTTTAGCGATATAAAACTAAATAGGGAACAGCAGAATCGTATACTTTCTGAATAGAAATAAACAAAAAGCATAGTAATAGGACCGAATTGCAAAAGAGCAACTTCGCATAGCCCAAAAGCACACGAAGGAAATTGAGAGCGAAACGGAAACGAAGAAAAATATAGAGTAAAATTTTAAATTGGACTAATTCAGTCTATTCGCTCACTAGTTTTTTCTCTATTTCTTACGTTCTTGTGCCCTCGTTACGAGCTTTGTTTATAAATATACAACATCGGGACAAAAAGGGAAGGTTACCATCTTTTTCTGCTTTCCTCGTGCCATTAAAGTTTTTAATGTAAATAAAAGCATTTTATTGGTGACAAACTAGAAGTAATATTTCATAGTATAATTGTAAATGAATCGATATTTCGAATAAATGGTTCTATCCGCAGTTTTTTTTGTTGCTGTTAATATTTTACATTTTTAACAAGAAAAAAAAACAATTAACATTGTAATAGTTTTAATTCCGTGAGTAGCAATTGCAAATTTTGCAACAACTAATTGGCAAGCGAATGTTTTGCTGCGCTGACAACCAACCAGAAATTTTGTCAGACGTATAGAAACAAAACGAGGACAAGCTGGATTCTTTCGGTTGAGCAGAGGAGATGGTAGAAAAAGGGAAGATTTATATCACAAAATCTATTTTACATATCAAATAAATTTTGGAGGAGGAAGATTTCTTTTCTCTCGTATATTCTAATCTCTCCTCTCTTTCTCTATCTCTTTACTATCCATTTTTTAAAATGGAAATACTGATAAAAAGGAAATAATGCCATTTGAACAGCAAGCAAACAGAAAGAAAAAACGAGGAGACGACACGGGATTGGTAGTAAAGTTGATTTCAGTAATAATAATATATCGATTTTTTTCACCAAACGAAAGGGCTCTCGTTTATCGAAATAATAGAAAATTTGATGCAACAATAAATGCGAAAACAACGCGGCATTAATTTAATGAAGAAGAAACAGAATAATTGATGAGATATTACATATCATCCTGTTGATTTTATACCCTGACTAAACAATAAATACTTTTTATCTTGCACATTGATAATTAGAAACTTTATATTAATAAAGAAAATTAAAACGAAATGAAACTAAAGGAAATTTCGTGATTCATTCGCTCGCAATAAACACTTCGTGCTCTCTCATATATTTCCTCGCTGTCACTTCTCGTAAACAATTCGATTAATAAGCGAAACTTAAGGATTAATTCGCCGAGTTTTCGCACCCGCCGAACTAATCAACAAGTATTTCATTAAACTTCTTCATTTAACGACCGAAACTCTCAAAAATTAATAAATACGTTTCCTGCAATTTAACGAGAACGATTCGTAGCGCCACCATGTATATTCCATTATTATTATCATCAGCACCATCGCTATCGACTTCATTTAAGAATATTTGATGATAAATAACGGCATAAAGTCCCCTTTTGTCGAGCAGAACTAGAAGCAAAATGCTCACAATGACGTAAACTAATTTATAATTTAAGGCAAAAATTGTTCATTGATCAAATAGGATCGATGGATAAATGTAAAGGTGGAGAGAGCAATTTATTATTTGATAATGGTTCTCTATCGAATCTGGCAAAAATATTTGCGATTTGATTCGAAGTGCGTACGTACTCTGATTGATGATGGATTTTCAACTCTTCAAATTGCAATTTTGTTGTTGTCAGTTGTTACTGTTTCTATCGTGTGTTCAATGCATAATTAAATCGAATTAATCGATGATTGCAAAAAATCCTATTTTTGTTGTATCCTGTATTTATTGCACGAAATAGATCACAAAGTGTTAATTTGCAAGTAGAATATTATTATACAATATCTCGTCGCTGTTACATTACACTTATTCCTGTCTTCAAATTCTACGATGGAGTATGCAAATTGATTTTGTTTTATTACGATGATTATTATCCTCAGTGCCATTTATATGTGACATTCTCTACTAGATTAATTGACATGTGGATAATATGGCAATGGTATGATTAAGAACTGAATTTTGCTGCTATTTAATGTTACAAATAATGCATTAAATTTAATTGATGTATATGTTAATATTTTGAAGGCGAAGGTATTTTCAATAATTATACACGCTTAAAAAATAATATTGAGTTGGCAAACGAGTTAATTACATTCTTTAATCTTCACATACATAAAATCGATTAAAATAGTTTTTTACAAAAATCTATTGTCACATGTTAATGATGCTTTACAAATGATTGGACATTAAATGTATTTAAGCCAAATCGATTGGTTTGTAATCGAATCATAATACCATTGTCAACTAAATAGCAGTTTTGCACTGAACGTTTGACCGAAATTCAGTTGGGAATTTTATATTATGGGCTTTAGAAAAAAAATCATTTTATACGTTCGACCTCACGTTTTTAATCGAATCCTATTTCACTGCACACAAACATAGAGGATAAAAGAAGCGCGAATAGAAATGGGAAGTAACAAACTTATCACACTTGTGGATATCTAATATGGAAGATGCTGTGTAATTATGATAAAAGGGCACAATAAAATGTTCGTTTTGAAGCGGTCTTTTACCAGTTGCTCGTTATTATTAATACTCTTAGATGGACAACAAGTGATTTTCCTTACGGTAGTTGTTCTCCATTCATTATATTAAGGTTTCTATTTCATTTCCTTTCCATTTCTATATTTTCTTCTTTTATACTAAATCAATTTGATCGTCCCAATTTGCTGTTTCGTTTATTACCAATAATGGAAAATGCATGGAATGAAGATTTGATTATTCCTTCCTCTCTATCACCGCAAAAGAAAAAAAGCGATAGAAGGAAAGAAGGGACTAATGTCAAAGGAATGTCACTTATTAAATCTTTTATTCGTTGTATATTCAATATAAAGGGAAATAGAAATAAGGTCGTGAGCAAATGGATTTTCACGTGGTCCTATTAAATGTCATCTGAAAATAGTTTCAGTTTTATTTCATGGTACAAAGACCAAAAAGAATGTTATAAATAAATGGACTGGTAATAACAGTAATCATCGTTTGCACATGAAGCGACAAAGGAGCCATAAAGAAAGTTCGAAAATGTGAAAAATAATAATAACAGTCAATATACAAATAATAATAACAATGATGATGATGATTATGATAAAGTAACAAACGCTTCCAAATGTTTTACCTCACAAAAGGAAATAAATGAATTAATCAATGACATTTCCCAGGATTAGACAGAAATAAGAATAAATTGTTCCTGAAACGAAGCAAGAAGAATGAAAAATTCGTTCTCACTCGATTTTCTAACAATAACAGTAATCCAGAAATGGAATGGAATAAAAATCGAAACAATGCGCCACCCTTCTTTCCATTTAGCGCAAATTATTATTTTCTTCTTTCCTCTTCTTTTTTTCGCCACGTGACAGTACGATATCGGCACCCCTAGTAAGGGCTCATGCCGCGAAAGCAGACTGTATGCTGCTATTCAATGAAAAAAAGGCAACGCTACAATAAAAGAAAGGTGAAGTGAAAAATAAAAATAAAGGGTTAAATATATTATTTTACATTACATGTACAATCGGTCGTCCGTTGCACGCACAAACACATTTTTAAAATAATAATAAAATTTATGCGAAAATTATTACAGTAATTCATAATAAGAAATTTCAAAAAGAATTCTATCAAAGAAATTTATGGTTTTATCAGAAGTAGATTATAAATGATTTGCATTTCAATAAAGAGAATTTATAAAATTTTAATGCTCATTACTATAAATTTGATCCAATCTAAGAGCTCAATTCTAAACCAGATGCAGGTGAACCCCTTGATCGATCGAACTTTGAAAGGGGTCGATGAAAAATTGTATCCAATTTTTAAACCGAATCATTTCTAATTTAAAATCAATTACAAATACGTTGTTAGTTCTACTTTGCGCAAGATTTACTTATGCGTACTAACAATTTCTTTTCAAGTTATCTTCCATTGGATATAAAATTAGGGACCGATTGTTAAAATAAAATGTTGGCAAGGGGGTCCACATAATAAACGGTTGGGAATCTCTGCTCTAAAAGGAATGGTTGTTGCTATTTCTGTAACAGATCGTTAGCGCATTTTGAAAGAGTCATCAAGCGAATTTATGAATGCTCTGCGAACGATAGTTCCTGCCAAATCATTTTTATAAAGAGACGAACATTAATTATCTAATAATGTTAAAATTAATTATTTCCCATTGCACTATTTGCCTCTTCCATCTCACCGTTCGCCTCCACCTACTGCCGTACTACATTATTTATTTTGTTTCCTTTCGTTTATCGTGAAAATAGATCAAAGAAATGCTGCTGCTATTGCCAGTAGTACAAACACTATCTACCTTCTACATTACATGAAAAGAAATTTATATTTCCACTATGTGATTCGTTACATTTCTTAATATATCTCCATTTCCATTATGAATTGAATGTCCTTCTGTTTAAAATAAGAAAGCGACAACATTAAAAAATCGGAATAAAGCAATGCAACATCATCATCATCTTTTCTCGCATCGTCATATTGTACACGAAAACTAATAATAATGTAAAAGTCGATATTATCAACGATCTAAAATGTAAAAGGCATAAAACCATCGTCTCCTCGTCGACCGTCTTCTCCTTTTCCTTTATGAAAAGACGTCGACTAATATAACATTTTTGGAGCGTTATATGAAAGGGAAGAAGTGACGAGAAGAAGAAAAGAAAAAGGGAATATCCGAGAGCACGCGACCACCTCACTGTTATT
This sequence comes from Hololepta plana, assembly GCA_963695495.1. Taxonomy (NCBI): domain Eukaryota; kingdom Metazoa; phylum Arthropoda; class Insecta; order Coleoptera; family Histeridae; genus Hololepta; species Hololepta plana. The sequence goes on from OY968833.1 coordinate 7,709,071, forward strand.
TATGGCTAACAATTCATATCGATTTTAAATACAGGGCCGGTTTATTATATTTTACTTCGCTTTTTTGTATCTGCCACTATTAGGGCCCCTTTTCATCCGTCGTATAACCCGCGTATCTGAAAAGAAAAGAAAATCATTGTCGCAAAAGAAAAGGAAGAATTTTCATTCCCATATACACCAATAATAAATTTCTTCCTCCAACAGGGGCAGTATCGTTCGTAAAAATATGCTAATGAGTATAAAAATACGTCGACGTCGTGTGTCGTCGTCCTTATAAAAAAGGTAATTTTCTTTTACGTTCGCTTATTGTTTGATAAAGGAAATATCTTTAATTTTTATTTGACTTTTGCTCATTTCTAAACGAAAGAACGAAATTATGCTCTGCAGTATCATGTCATCAAATATTAATGAAATGAAATAAAGGAGCAATATACCAATTATTATTTACCATTTTCTCCTCTGTAACTGAAGAGGAAGGAAATATTGCGAGATGGATGAGACCGAGAGGGAGACATTTGCCTTTATTTAAATTCGATATAATAACGTAACGATATTTTCTTTTTTCCACCTATTGAATATGAATAATGAATATTTTTTCTGCTATGGCAACAGCGAGAAAAGAAAAGTTTGCAGGAATGAAAATGTAAAGGGAAGAAAAAATTGCACGTCGCTTATTACTCCTTTTCCTCCCTCATTTTCGTTTTTCTTTTTCGTCTCTTTTCTCTCAACATTTTTCTCCCTCGTCCCGTAACTTTTCCTTTCTTTTCATTGCTTTCTTTCATATTAAACAGTATAGCTAGCTAGCTATAGCTGCCTGGTTGGATGACTGGCTCGTTGGCTGTTAGGCAATATCAAATTATTAATTCAAATTTATTTTGATGTCTTTCTTTTCTTAAAATTCATCAAACTGTGAACTTGAATGGGTGTTAAGGGATTCAAAGTTAACGTTATTTATTTTCAATAAATACAGCTTTCGAAAGAGAGAGCGAGAGAAAAACGAAACAATAACTGTGGGGAAAAAGTGATGGATTTTTGTAATAATAAATTCGCAATTTATATTCAATTTCTTTTTAGTTAAACACACGCAGTTTTGTTTCGTTTTTTTGGTCAAAATGTTTAGCAACTACCCTTTTACGCTATTGATTGATTGATTTTATTAATGGAACATAATGTTAATAATAATACTCTATTATGAAAATTCGTGTAGCAATTAAAATTTTGCCAACTCTCTCACATTCTATAATATAATAACAATCGGAGAATAAATGAACGGGGCCAGTGTGAAAGTTATATTAACTCGTGGAGAATGAGAGATAGGGGGAAACAGAAAGCGAGAGAGAGAGAGAGAGAGAGAGCCTTTAACTTTCTGACTGTATATAACGAAAATTGATTGACACAAACGAAATTGAAACATGATTAAAAGCAAATCACCTTCAGGCATTTTCTTCTACACCCCCGTACTTTAATAGACATAATATTTCTCTATCACCTACGTATAAGTGAGTATAAGTTAGAATATAGTAAATATTAATTTATGCACATTTGTAAGATAATTAAATATGTATAAGCGGACAATGAGAATGGAATTTAAGTTCTTTTTTTGATATAAATTTTATGACTTAATATTATTAAAAAGAAAATGTATGTAATATTCTCTGCGGTCTATTATTTAATCGATATAATTATATTTCAACGTTCGGAGGATAAATGAAATTTTTTCCTATTACACGACATGCATGAACGATTATTTTGTATACAATTTTTTTCGCAAGGGAAGCAATAAAGGGCGTTTGTGTGAGAAAGAGAGGGAGAGAGACAAAGATATAGAGCAAAATAGAAATTATATACGTGTATATGTAATTGCAAATTCATTTTCAGACCGATGGAATTGAATTATTCAACAGTTTTAATTAGTAAAATAGGTATTGGCTTTCGTTTTTTTGCAATTATCCGTCACAAAAAGAACGGTAAAATACATGCACGAGTGCAAATATTAGTACGTTGAATTATAAAACGTATTGATTTGAAATTGACGGGTTAGAGAGCGTATGTAAAGAGAGAGAAAAATGAAAAGTTCAGAAGGGTTATAATGACTTTGATATAAGCTTCAATCTCAATTAAAGTACAGATACTACTATGGAAAAAACGAGGCATCATTTATTCAATATCTTCCATTATCGATGGACTTTGTCGTCTATAATGATTTACAATTTGGTGGATGCGCCGGGAAAAAATGGAATAATTTCTGCTTGTGCTGATAGACAGGACAGTTGATGGTCTTTTTATTTGTTCTGCGAATTAGGTCCACAATTTACTACTGCATATAGCACATTTATGTCAATTACCACATCCTCTCTTGGTCTAATACATACGAACAACCTTCGATTATTTTTTATTACACGAACTTGTTTCGATTGTACGGTAATTGCAAGAGAGAAAAAATGTGTCGTTTCGAAGTTGTGTCGAAATCGTAATAAAAACGGACACTCAATCTGGTTTCCTATTTGTATTCACGGAAATGAGCTTATGATAGTACTTGAAAGTGAATTGCTTTTCATAAATAAATATTCATTCATCACATTGATATCTGCAAATGCCAATTACGAGCAAACGATGATGATGATGATGATCATGACGACGGCGATTGACGCCAGGATTCATCATCATCATGAAGAAGATTCGAATAAAGCAAAAAAAGGAAAGTAATATAGAGAGGAAAAAAATTATATATAAATGCTCTACCTTCAAAAGATATAAATGGACTGGATGACAAACGATTACGTGGAGTCGATTTTTCTTTTTCCCGAAACGACACGAAATCATTGCTCATTTGAAAAGGTACTGAAAATGGAACGATATCGCGTAGTCGTAGTAGGAGATGTACAGCATCGTTGAAAAAGAAGAAGCTCCTTTCTTCCAATTCCCTCTATCTCTTTTGCCCTCATTAAATTTCTTCTTTTCCTTCGTTTTCCTTTTTTCGTCCCGTACTTCTGTTCCTTTTTTTTTTCAAATGCTATTCATTTAAGTATCGTTTTGTTCTTTGCAAAAAAATGGAAAGAAATGTCCTTTTAACCGCATTCACAAATAATACGAGAACAGGGAATGAGGAAGGAAGTGGAAGAAGCAGGAGCCCGCTGAAAGAAAGGAATATTTCTGACATCAAAGTAAATGAATTTTATTTTATTTTTCTGCGTGATGATTAAATTTCTTTGTAATTGCACTTTTGAAATCGTACCACCGGTGAAGAAAATTCTTATCGTTCAATCTTTTTCAAAACGTTTATCGTTTCAATTAAGATGCGTTTTATTATTTTTCAGTACTGATAAGATTACTAACGCCACTATTATTGTTATTAGATGAACAATCTACGTTTTGTCGGAAGTTAATTATTTACCTTTAGCACGTAAACAGCATAACATTAAGTGCAATGTAATGATCCATCGAAGTGTTTACAGCTAGGTACGTGTTTGTAGTATGTCTGTATGTGCTGTTGTTATTATAGATCCTCACTCTCTCACTCACTATATGTTTGCGTATAGATTTGATGTTTAGTTATTATTAACAAAGCTAGAATGTAGTTTGCTTTTGCCATTCAATCATACATGAGCAATTTCTAACGATAATAATGGGCACAGAACGAATTAGAAATGATTTAGCACGTTCTTGTAATTGTCAATTAAAATTTTAAGGATGCTCCACATGCTGAAGCTTTGATTATAGCCGAAATAAATTGTCAATCGACAAACAGCATTTCTTTCGACAGCAATTTACCTAAGTCATCTTTCGATAACGACAGCCAAGATAGAGGTAAAGTTTCTTTTGCAATTTGTTGAATATACAATGCAATATAATGGCAGTAGTAATATTGCAGATTACAATCGCGATAATCTCGACAAGATGCAATCCCTTCTTATTACTCATCACTTTTTATTATAATTTCAAGTGAGTCTTATTCTTAATAACAACAAAGCTTCATTAGAACAAAAAATAATAATGGCTGTAAACGTTCTTGCTGTCGCCCTGAAGAACGTCATTATTATTCATGAGCGTTGTATTCTCTAATACAACAATTATTGTTATAAACGTAAACTTGAATGTAAAAGTTTTCCATTCTTCTCCTACATATAAAACAACAAGTAGTTTTCACTCTCAAATTCACGTCGTTCAATTCGTTTCAATCTTCTGGATAAAAATGACTCTGTCATTTCTTTTTATGTAGGTACGTCTTAATATGTCAGTCCCTGACAACGTTAAGATAGATTAGTTTGTACTTACATTGCAATTTTTGTCCAGCATGCTACCGACTTTTTTTCTATTTGCGGTTGCTGCTGCAGGAAAATAAGTTTCCGTCGATTCCTTTTTCGTCTCTTCCGTTTACATTTAAAACTATTCAACTCGATTTATCTTCGAAATACCTCTTCCAGCCACTCTGCTTTCTTTTTAGTGTACTACGTGGATCAATTTGAATAGGGAACTTTTTGTCGAATTAACGAAAAAAGAGTGTTAAAGCTGCAAATGATCGGGCGCTCACACGATCAATTGATCGCAATTCTCTATTTTTCACTCGAATTGATCATTCTTTTACTATTTTCCAGCCATTTCAATGTCGATCTTTCTTAAGTTTCTTAATCATCAACATACTTTTCTCCGTGTAAAATAAGTTAACGAGTCGCACATCATCGTATACCTTTACAGAAATCTATATTTGACTCGAACCTCATTAAAGTTCATTATTCATTACGGTTGCCGCTTTCCGTTCTTCGATGTCAAATTGGAAATTTGTATAAATTATTGCTAGACGTGCTTGTTTAAACTACGTTTTTTTGTCCTTCTCCTTCTGAACAAACTAAAAATGTCTCCAGTTTCTTTTCTCGTGTAATAATAATTGGACGTTTATTTATCGATCGGATGGAAAACATCACCGAGTAAATCTTGGCCGTAATTCCTTTTCTTCCCCGTTCGCAGTAATGGACGGATTAAGGATTCCTTTCTTTCTTTTTGTTTTCGCTTGGATCTACAACAGTTACTTTTGCTCAAGAATTATACCAAGGAGAAAAAAAGAAGTGAGGCAGATAAAGGGTAGCAAAGGCAAGAAGAAGACGATAGACGGAATAAATCCCATTTTTGTTAAAGGATAACATTACGTTCGTGCCATTGTTACGTGTCCTTTTGTGATGAGTAATTATTGTGGATTACCTCTGCGATATTTCGTATGACAAATTCGGTAAATTCCATCCGAATCAGACGCCATAAATTACAAGATATAATGCCGTGTCGTGTTGCTTACCTCTTTTGCTCATCTTCTTTTTTATGTATCTTTATATCTTCTTGTTGCCTTACATATATCATACAAAGTATGCGTCAAGCAAGAAGAGCAAGACAATTTGAAAAGGATAATTTTGCCAGCAGTATCATGTAGTCCCGTGGATTATTATTATTATTATTAGGAAAACCAAAAGAATTTAACTATGAAGACAGTGTTTATTTAGCGCAGGTTCCACTTGATTCAATTATTTGTACATTAATTTTGAAATTCTACAATATTTAATGGAAATATTTATTAATGATAAAAATACTATCGGTAGCTAATGATGGCATACCATGAATTATCAGCATTTCTCGCTGATAGAAACGTTATCAACCCGTTCAGAATGGAGTCTGATTGTGGGTTCACGAACAATGAATAAACAATGTCTTATACAAAACCAAGATGTAGCTGTAACAGTGTAGCAAGATGCTGCTGAATGAGACCTCGGGTTCATTTGGTTTTCTATAACTCGAAGTCAAAGGAATTTTGCGCAAATCTCTTTAAACACGCAAAGTAATTTGTTGATTTGCAAAAATTTTTTTAATGATTAAAAAAACAATAAATAGAGATGATGACTTTGCAGATGGAACAAGAATAGGATGAAATTTATTCAGACGTCATCCAGAAAGAAGAAACCGGTTTTATTTATTTTAATTTAATTTTATTCATTGCGCCGCGACGCACACGTTTTATCTCATTCTATTGCATTACCTAGATTAAAAAGCTTCACAGTTTAGCCCCTATTTAAAGGGAAGAAAATAAGGGAATGAATACGTAAAATGAGAGGGAGCGAGAGAGAAAAAAGGTAACGAAGGAATAAAAGGGACGAAAAAATAAGGACTTGGAAAATGTCCTTCTGTTAAATGAAGTTGAACTCTTTAACCTAAATAAGTTTCTTGTTGTTCTCGTACAAGTTTTCCTCCTTTATTATTATTACCGTTATCATTATTGTTATTCTACATCTTGTAATTTAATTGAAAACGGGTACGAACTGTACAAAAAGTCGCAGGTGTGTGGAAAATAATAAAAGGGTGGGCAATTTCGCTCGTGCCACAGCCAAATTATTCGATTACGTTTCTATTAAATATGTGCCGTATTCCAAACATTTTTAATTCAGTTTGTTTTGTTGCTTTTTTCCCTCCGCTGTAGAACGGCAAATCAAAAAGTTAAATACGTCGAATTCTTCGTTTAAAATAACCATCATTATTAAAATACAAATTCCCCCGTTATCGATCCATATACGGTACCGTCCTTACTTTATGGAGGAGAATGAAGATAACATGTTCATTAAAAAAAAACATTGTATTTTTAGGGGTGATCGCGTTTCGTTTGGCAGAGGAAGAAAAAATCAAACGGGAAATTTTTATCTTTGCAAAAATTTTACATTAATTGACATATCGATTTTATTTTATTCCTATCTCTCCCCCGTTTTCTCTGTCGATATACGGAAAATACAATTTTTTTTTGCTTTCTGTGATTCGCTCGTTCAAATTCAAATTAGTACAGTGTTCTGTTGTAGCCGTTATTCCGGATATCATAAATATCAACCGCTCCACATTGACACCTACAACGGACCCGACAATTTAATCTGTCATGTTTATTTGAATTCGCACAAAAAAGCGCTCTATTTCTAGGTCCCCCGTGCTATACGGATGACAATCGAGTTATGTGGTGACGCGATAAGAAATTTTCAGCAAAAATTTGCGTTTGTCTTTTTTTTTTTTTCGTTTTGCAGAAAATCTAATCAAGATAATAAAATCGAAAAGAATTGCAATAAGGAATGACAAATGTTGGTACGCGATGGTGTCGCGATTTAATTGGAAATCATTAAACAGAAAATTGCTCCTTTCTTTCCTTCTTTAATAAGAGTCCATCGATTTTGTTCCGCAGAATTAATAATTTCCACGGCGTCTCCTCCAGTTTTGCGTGTAATATTTAGGTGGCATTCGAAAATTGTGTGTGTGTAACTTCTTTTTACGATCGTACGACCATAAAAATCTAATATTCTTCAAGGGTATAATAGGTCCTCTATGATATTGTCTGGTGTTGGACATATTTTGGATTTTATGATACACCCCGGCAAAAGCAACAAACTCTTCTCGGGCTATTCTTCTTCTATTTTTCCGACCAGAGTTATAAAACGCTTTTCTTTCGTCGTTAAAAATTCATACTTAAACATTATTTATAGCAAATAATAATACGCAATATTAATAATAAAAGATACGTTATCATTGTCTTTAATTCTTTAAATTACTTGCAGGATTTCTTTGAATGCAAAAGGCGAGGAAATCCATTTCCTTTTTTATACTTATTTTAAATATTCATGCAATGTAAACTATTTCTCTTGAATATTTTATATTTTCTCCTCTTCTATGAAATATCGTACAGTTTGATTTAATGTAATAAATGAGGGGAAGTTCTTACTAATGTTTTACATCTAACCGACTTTCATTGATGCCATAAATATTTGTTGTGATTTGTACGGCAGATTTTGAAGGAAGAATACTAATTTTTATATTGTGTAATAATATCGATTGGAATTATTCAACAAAAAAAACTAATGATTAATAGGTTTCCTTAATTTACGAGAACGTTAATTAACTAATTAAATAAATTACGATTTATCGAAAATCTCCACCATTTTCTTCTTTCTAATTTAGATTTATTATTACGAAACAAAAAGTTATCTTATCTAAATATCATAATCACGCTCCGTAATGTAATACACTCAATACTTTGCTTATTAAATATAAGAATGAAATGGATAATGAATTATTACCTAATTAAGGTCGAATCATCTTGGTTAATAGGTGAGCGAATCGATTCGAACTGCTCCGTTCACATTTAAATGGCAAAGGGAAAATAACAATTTTATTTCCCGTTGTTTTACTTCTATAAGGCAAAAGCTCATTAACATTTCATTACATTCGACTCTGTCACGTGTACGTTATCCTATTCACTTTTTCCATTTGTTTATCGAACTAGCTTTTATTATTTATTATATTTTCTACTTGTTAGGCAGCGTAAGTTTTATTTCAAATAGAGAACTTTTATTATTATCTATAGGTTTTAATCGGGCCACATTCGACTATTTAACAACTGGTAATGGCTTATACAGGACATGTCACATGTTTATTGTTATAATAACATACCCTTTTACTGTTCTCTTTTCTTTCAAGTCCTTTCGACTCTTGTTGGTCAACCTGATAAGGGCTACCAGTCGAATTCCTTACTTTATACTTTAATTTATGGCGCAATAATGGTGGTAATAATAAGGCTCTCCCTTAAACCCATAAAAACTTCACGTACCTTACTTTTATTTTGCGGGTGAAATTTTTTAACCGTTCTGTTTTCTTTTATAGTTCTTAGATTAGAAGTTATAATCGTTTGTGGCATGCCATCACGTCACGTGTACAAAGAAAAAATTTATTCTTGGCATTATGTTGCTTAAACAATTGCATCTTAAGTTGAATTAGCAAATTGAGCTTAACTAATTTCGGCAGGTGCAATTTGTTACAATTCTGTTTTCGTATATTGATAGGATCGTTGAATTGATTGTGGATTAAAAACTAGTTGGCAAATAAGCGGTTTTTATTTTCGACCTCAGTTCGAAAGTGGTGTAATAAATTACTATCTTGTCAGTTGGGTATTTACGTTCTTAATTATTTGTTTTGAAACGCAGCCGCATTTAGCGATTATTCCATTTGGTTCTGTTCTCTCACTCATTATTTAAAGATGATTTACAACGTTATTTTCTGAAACTAATAATTTCCATTTTATTGATATTATACATTATAATTGATTGTACGTGCTTTGAAGATTATTTCCTATTAAATATCAATTATTTACGCCCAACGCAGTAGAGGAATTGGGATAAATGCAACGTTTCGTATCGTTATTTAATCACTTTTAATGCTGATAAGTTCGTCATGCGTTTTTAGGTTTTTGAAAGTTTCCAGCAATTATTACTTCTTCATATTATATATAAATGCGAACTAATCGAACGAAAAAAAAACGAATTAACCATAATTCATTTTTGTTAATCACAAATTACCATTTGACTTTTTGCCAATAGATTTGGCAAAATAATTAAACGGCTACACAATTCATTTTACTTAATTAATAACCATCAATTTGAATTCAAACCATATCACGTTATTTCGAATAATGCAAACAGATAATAAATATTAAATGCAATATTAAAATTTAACTCTGAACGCAAATTAAAATATTTAACGAACTTTTTCATATTTCAACAACAATTAATATTTAAACCATAATTACGACCAATTAATAAAAGTCGCACACAAATGTAGAAACGAAAAAAGAAAAGATATGAAGATCGTAGAAGATGTTATTTGATTTGGTTAATTCTAATCGTGACCTGCATTCAAATTTTAATTCATATCCGTTTCCTTATCTTCTTCTTATGTAATCGTTTGGAACATTACCGTGTTTCTTCTTCTTTTCTTCTCTCTATCTTCTTTAGTACGTGTGTGTCGTGCGTACCACATTAAGAAGAACCTTTTAAAGTAAGATGAAGATTAAAGAAAAGAAAAAGAACGCAAAGAAAGAGAAATGAGTGCTCACATACATTTTTATTATACTAAATAAGGACAACGATAATTTACTCTATAAATTAACATTTTTATAGGAGTCTTAGGATGAAGAAAAGGACGGAAGAGAAAATTAGTAACATCTTTTTTTCCACTACATATTCTTCTTATTTGTAAACTAATATGCTTAAAATAAGTACATGCACACTTTACACAGGGGGCACATATACCTACTTAATATTCCGGTGGCATTTTACTTTTAATGTATTGAAATACCAATGCCTAAATGCAGACGAGATGTATCTAGTGAATCGAACGGAATGAAATCAAGTGAAATGAAAAACACGGAAACCCTTTGCTTGAAATAAATTCAAACGAATGAAATTTCATTTTATTACTTTAAGATCAATTATGAACCAACCTAACATTAACTCCGGAGGACATAACTATAAAATAATACACATTTAAATGTACATAATTATTATTGCTTTTTCTCAGATTGGTTTGATTGGTCCAAAGTTAATTTTGTTTCTCATCAATATTGTTTTATTAAGAGAGAAAAAATCTCCATTTAATTACTATTTAAATCAGTTGCTTCATTCGACTTTCTTCCAGAGACTAACCAGGAAAAAAAGTAATAATTAATTCACTTACATTTAATTTTCAAAATCGATATTATATTATGCCATTAAACCTGATCATTTTTTTTGCTCCTTGCGCTTCGTTTTTCCTCCGCTTAAGACCGAAATTTAATTGGATATTTATTAACGTTCAATATTATATTTATGAATTAACGAACGAATTTTTATTACTGCCTTTTCAGCTGTTTCCTTTAGATGATAGGAATCAAATTTTTCCTCAGCAGCTGATACATTTTTTCTCTCGTAATTATAATGAATATGTGAAGGATTTTTTCGTGAAAAAATACGCCACACAACTACGCTTTAATTAATTAAATCGGCTTTAAAAATGCTTCCCATTTTTAACACTTCAATGAAATTATCGAAATTAATTAATGGTATTATTATTTAATTAATTAAAAATCGTTTTTTTGCGGTCGCCTTTCGTTACCTTTTCTCGTGGGTTAAATTAGTATGTATGTGCCGAACGTTTTTATGGTTTTCTTTCTCTTTTTTTAATTAATTTCTGAAAGCTTTGATTCGTTGCCCTTTTGTATTTCCGTTGAAATGAAATGAACCTTTCCGTACATAATTATTATTATTCTAACATTGGAGCACGTAAAATTATTATTTTGTTATTATTTTAATAAACTTGCGTATGTGCACGAGGAGGGCAGTAAATATTTAACATTTCCCTTACAAATTTTATTCATGGTTTAAGCTTAGTCATCTACCGTATTATTATTATTGTGGGGATATTTTAATTTTCTATTATGTACCCTTTAAGAATTGTTTCCATTCAAAATATTTAAATTATATCAACTCAAACAAAATGATAATTAATTTTTTGTCGTTAACGTTTGTTGCCACGGAGGGCTTTCGCATTCGTATTAATCAAATTCGTAGTTGGATTGCTTCTGATCTGCTTTCGATTCTAAACCAAAATCAATAATAAGGACAATTAATATCGTTTGTACGTGCTTGCAATTTGTTGGTGCAATAAATACTCCTAGACCGATAGAGAAACAGAAATATACGTAGTTAAATGTCCTTAATAAAACGCGATTGTATTCCATTCGATTTACTTTTATTCTCGAATGTAAATCCGTTCGAAAGAATGGTAATAACATAAAAAATTGTTACATATAATCTTTAATATGGGAGGAAATCGTATTCACTGTTATTGTGTATCGTATCCATAAGGATAATCCAATTATATCCGTTTGATTATTCTTTTTCAAAGTGTTCCCAATTTTCTTCTTTCTACTGAAAATTTAATCAAAAATTCGCTTGCGAACGAAATCCTTCACTCCGGCCAAAGGAAAAATTATTTGTCATTTCTTTTAATTTTAACGTTTGACAATGTTATATTTATTCTTAAAATTAGCAATATAAACATAAATTTTGCAGAAGTAATACAAATAGCGCCAGGACCTTAAAAGAATAAAAGTTAAAGCCGTACGCTCATACATAAAGCATTTTAAAAATTCACAGCTCAATTGCATCAGGGCCTTTAAAAAATTTATATTTATTGTTATTATTGTGTTACACTACATCTTGTTACGAAATAGATGCCCTCAAAAGCAAAGAGAACGTGTTGCCAGAGAAAATATTGCAAAATATTCGCTATCATAATTTTAAATAAAATTGATGGCAGTAGCAAAATGTAAGCACAAAAAGAAACCTTTATTTTACGTTGTTTCCACATTCTTTGACTTTAATTGGTAAGATCGTCGAAGTTCAAAGCACTAACCAAATATAAAATAATGAAAATTTTAAAAATAATTAGAAACTTAATTTAAAAAAAAATAAGTTGCTTTGTTTTCTGATCGAGAAAAAGAGAAATAAAGCGAATAGAACTAGTTGTATTTAATTACAAAACTTAATTAACTTAATTCTAATTAAACAAACATTTCAGTTTGCTTAACCAAGCGCGAATGAGTGAACGTTTAATCGAAACCTATTGATTCTTCTTCAAAAGAAATTTTACCATTGTACACGCTATTATCCCTGTAAAAAAAGATATTAAGAGAAATTAAATTTCAATCAAAATATTTCCTATTAATATTTACATATACGGGACAACAACGATTATTATTGATCAATGAAAAGTCTCTACTCTGATATTAAACCTATTTGCGTTTATTTTAATTCTATTTAATTTATTATCAGGCTTTTCGAACATATTCCTACCTTAAAAATCAAACTTTGTCTCGGCAATTAAAACTTTAGAATGTACTTTAATTTCTCTTCAACACTTTCAGATGGAATTGAATTTAACGGTAGTGCATTTAATTCAAGAGATATCTCACAAATTGAAATTTTATTGAATCAGTTCACGAACTTCAAAATTCTTTTTCGACTTTTTTTTAACTGCACGCCACGTATCACGTTATAATAAAACGTTATTGCTTTCCATTGGAGACAATGGGGATGAGCAACAGCAAGAAAAAGAAAACGGTCATTCTTTTAACAAAGTTGATAAGATAAGTCCTTTTAGCATTTTGTAAGGCCAATGGAATTTCGCATTAGTTGCATTATGTCGTGGGATTTAAGGGAAATCTCATCTGAAAACAAATATAACGCGACGACGAAGAAGAAGAAGGAGCAGAAACTTTCATTAGATAATGTCTAACTAAAGATCGACTGTCAAAGTAATACTATTGGGCTACGCATCCAGCACTAGTAAAGTAGTGAGTAGGACGTAATCGTAGAGTAACGTTAAACTTTTTGGGAAACATTTAGCAATAACATTCCTCTATAATACACTTAAAATGTGACACGAAGCAAGTAATTCACGTTTACCCCTCGAATAGGGGGCGAACGAGGGGTCCGATTGTGTATGGCTTTACTTTTTTGTATTTTGCTTCATCTTATCCTCCATCCAAACGATGTGGATAGCTTTAAGTTTTAATTAAGCAACCCCAAGATTCCACACACAAACATATATAGGAAAGGCAAAAAGAAAAGGAATAAGGGAACCTTTTCCCAAGATCTTCTGGTGGTATTAGTATGTGAAGGATTTACTCGTTCCCATATACAAAATGGGGTGCAATTACTTGAGATTTTTCACGATTAGACAACTTCGTAAGCTCACTTCACTCGCCAATTCCCATTTTCTATTTGCCGAAAAGAAAACCGCTGAATATATTTGAGTTATTTAAAGAAAAGTAAGAGGATATTAAACTGAGTAACATAAATAAGCATTAAAATTATGTTCTTCTTTTCAATTCCCCTTTTCAATTTCTTTTTGTCTTTTAGTAAAAGAATTTATTATTATCTAATTTTCATATTAATGGGAAAAAATGAAAAATGAAGAAAAGACGAAAACGTAATAAACGAGACGTTCAACTCATTTTTTTTAATACGACATGTAACGATACTCAAAAAAATTCTTCTACAAATCTTTTTCAAATTAATTTTTTTATTGTTATATTTGGATTCGGTATAAAATAAAAAAGTCCATCGAATAAATAGAAAGAACGTTGGGGTGAACGATCGTTTCGGAGAGAAACGGAGTTAATTCTGGTCAAAAATCGATTAGCCGACTAATTAGTTATACATAATTGCGAAATTTTAGTAATGCTTCATGCGGTTTTTGTCGCAGAAATGGATTACCGTTTACGTCGATGCACACGTGAACGTTGCACTGCAATATATGCATCTTTTCGAATTTTGTACATTATTATTATTTGCATTTGAATACAAGGTCGTACATTTTGTTGTTTAAATGGAAATTCGTTTTTGAAGAGACAAAATTGTGCATTTTGTACGTTTACCATTTGAATAATTTGACGGTAAATCAAAATGAAAAAGAACTTTGCCAGCCAACTAACCGAATGCACAACAACGAAGCAACAAGCGAAACAAGAATGACCATAAAAGGAAAACTGGTTATTTAAGCAGTTTGATTAATGTTTTGCAATTCCTCTTCTATTTTTGGACATAATTTCCAATCGAAATCCATCTCGACACTTTTTTCTGATTTCAATGTGTCGATAAGAATAAATCGTTACAATAGAGGAAAGACAAATTTAAGTGTAAGACCGTAAGAGCTTAAGTGCAGAAAAGGTAGTGTAGATAAAAGAAATTCTTGTCATTGTTCGAAATCTAATTAAGCGTTAACATTATTTACACCTCACCATTTATTCGACTTTTTTCTTCTTCTTCTCCCTCACTTTCTCATCCTTCGTGTTGTTTCTCTAAATCCTATTCAATCGAGAGACAGTGAGGAACAATACAAATGTTTTGTGCCATTGTTAAATACCAATAATAATGTACTTACAAGGTGTTTTCCATTGTTTGGATGACTTTATCGTTGTGTTTAAGCGCATCTGAACAAGATGTGATGATGATGATGATGATGACGAGCAACTTTTTCGGTTTAAATGCCATCGTTTGTGTTTGTGAATTCAACAACAAGAAAATAAAGTGATGATGATGTTCAAGTAATAGAATACGAAGGAAAAAAATCCATTACCGTTTGCTATTTGAATGTGCAACAATAAATTTCTCAAATAATTTAATGCTAATTGTGTTTTATAATTGCTTTTACGAAAGGACAACCGACAGAACGAAAAGTTGAAAAATTTCATTTATCCATTTCCCAAAAAAGAGAAATATGAAATAATATTTTTATTCTGGCACATTTCACTTTGATAAGCTCTCTCTCTCTCTCTCTGTGTGCTACATGTGAATGCGTGTATAAACAGCGGCTTTTAAAAAATTAAAATTTCTCCTCCGCGTTGTAATTAAATGTTTTTGTAAACAAGGAGTTAGAAAACAGGGAAGAAGACAAAAAAAATGGCAACGAACGGCAGCAAGAAAGAGACGGTAAAAATTTATACTCTCACATATATTTTGCAGGATAATTTTTTCGTCCTCGTGCCTCGTTTTGCATTAAACGACCTAATTTTTTTCTGCCCGCGAAAAAGTATGGAGAGAGAAACAGTGAGTGGAAGAAGCGACAGGAGAAAGAGACAATTTATATGTTACACTTTTGTGCCATCTTTTCTTTTTTCTTTTCTAGGTACACTAAATATTGCATAAAGTTGGGTATAACGCTAACAAGAAGAAGATGGTAGCTGGCGAAAGAAACATTTCTTGTTTCGCTTTTCTCCTCTACCAAATTCGCGTTGATATTAAGGTGACTGAAATGAATTTCATCCCGTCCGTATCCTCTTCATTACAATACGTCTGAAACTCATTCCCCAACATTTATCATTTCGCTTCCTTTTTATTTTGTTGTTGTTATTCTTTCTTCCCAGTTCTTACACCTAGACATATCCTGTCGTTCCAGCCGACAACATTCTATATGTATGTGCGTGTACTCACTTTTCTTCTTCTTCCCATTGTTTCTTTTATATTTCCTTCATCCTTCCTTCCAGACTATTTTCATTGTAACCTGAAGGGTGTTCGGGACTTAGTAGGAAAAAGAAATTCAAATTGCGTCTAAAATGTGTGGCAACACGATTGAACTACGGAGTTGTGTTTATAGAAATAGACGAAGGAAAAGTGTGAGATGAAAAAAAGACAGCGAGAGAGATTGAGAGTGAAAAGTTTTTATTTTCTTCTTTCTCATCCAACATCCTCTTTCACCATAATATTATCACCACCACCAGTAGCACCATCAACACAACTCCTATATAACGTCTTTAATGTTGTATACGATATCTGATTGAATGCTTAATCGATTTCCTTTACGTTTATATTGGTTCTTGTCAGTTACACAAAAACAATCTAACAAGTTTCAAGACTATTCTTACCATTCGCGCTCACTCCATCGCCTCTTTGCCACTAGTTTATTTCGCATTTTTTCCTTTTTTTTGCGAACATAATTTTTTTTCTTCCCGTTTAGTTTTCCTGCCAGCTACCACGTCTTTTCAAAAGGACGATGCAAGTCAAATGAAAAAACTTTTCATCGACTTCTTTCCTGTTTTCGACCTATTTTTTTAACTTTCTTTCACTGGGAATTCCCTCGAGCTTTTTTACGACATACATACATTGTTAAGAGAGAGCAAGAGATGATTTTCCTTTTAACAGCATTCATCTAAAACGATGCTAGTAGAAAATTAAGGATGAAAAAAAATATATTATAGTTTATGAATAAACGGTTACTTCTATATGCAATGGATTAAACGTTGTTAGTTGATATGTATTAATAAAAGACTCGTGTGTCATTATGAGCTTTGACTTCACGTGCTAAGAGCAAATATACAAGAATTCGCCGGATGTAGTCCCGAAATGGCTGTTGTAATATATACTATAGAACCAGAATCGATTAGATATTTGATTTTCTAAATACAAATCGACGTTGTGATACTAATTCCTGCAAAATAAAAAGAAGAGGCGAACTTTCTTTCTCTTGTAATTGCCAACATTCGTTTAATTAATTAATTATTTAATTAGCCGTCGTAATTAGTTTAGGTGGAATTTAAGGTGGAAGTTTGCCAAGATTTATGTTTAGTGAACCGAAATATTAACTGTTACGCTTTTTACCTAACTTCTTCTCTCGTCTCTTTCTCTGTTCCAACTAGAACAGTAAATCCTCAAACTTGTGTGACTCGTTCCGTCTATCCGTCCGCTGCTGGTATGTGTATATGTTTTATCGTGTGTACATTAACCAAACAACTTGTTAGTTTGCTACGTTCCTTTCCTTCATTGTGGTTCTACTTTTCTTCTTCTTCTCCCTTTTGGTATTATTGTTGATAATGATGATGGTAGGTGGATGGATTTATTCACGTATACCCATCAACTTTTTTCGCGTCTCTTTCTTTTTTTCTTGTTCTTGTTAGTGTAAATCTTTGTAATCTTCAACTCTCATTCCGGTATTTCCCGCTACTGCTTTGGGAATAAGAAATAAATGTTATGTCCCACAATTAATTATTTTAAGTGTTACTCTTTCTTGTGGCTATTAATTGATTAAAAGTCAGAGGTCGTTGGATTTCGTCTTCATTTCGGAATAAATTACTTTATCTCCTATTAAATGCAATAAAAGAAGGAACGTAGAATCCAACAGATAAACGAGGACGGTTTTAACGATTTAAACTACAATATTGTCATATATTTTTTTATTGGACATAAAATAAAATTATCATTGGAATACGAAATGTACGTGTTATTGGAAAATGATGTAACCTCATATAATAATGATAATAATAATAACGCACAAAAGGTAATCTAATACAATGGACCATTAAGGATGACAGGAATGGTTTTAAAACTCGTGCCTTTCCGTGTAAGAAGATTTCTTTTATTATTACCGTCTTTAATCGATATTGAAAATTATAATCTCTTTTATCTTTCTCTTACTCCTCTCCCTCAATTTGGTAATAATCTTATCGAGAACAATATAACGACACGTTGAGTAGGGGCAAAAGAGAAAATGAACCGTACGATTATTTATTAATATACCACATTTAAATTCTCATCAACACCTGCTTCATTAATACGAAATTTATTCAAAATTATGCAATTGATTATATGTAATAACGATACACAAATCAAATAACCAAATCTTTTTTTCTTCGTTTTCTTGAAATGCAAGAGAAGGACAGAAATATTTTCCTTCATCATAATTATCATCATCATCAACATCTTCTCCTTTTACATCATCGATAATAAATTTTGTCTCGTGCTTCTTGTATTATTATTACCAACTTTTTCATAGCCCGTCTCATCATTTTCTTTTTTCACCGTTTATATTTTGCTTCCTTTTCAAGATTACTTTATATACTGTCGCACAAGACATTTTTATTAAAAAAGACCACCTACTTAAATGTAAATAAAAATAAATAAAACTGTAAAGCTTGTTTTGTTTTTCACGCTGAGTCGAGCTTTAATTAAAGGTGCAGATTCCTAAGAATGGAACGGAGTTAAGCCTGGAGGAATTAAAGAAAATGAAGGTAATAATCGATTAAAATCTCGAGATTATTATCTCTTTCGCAAAGACGAGCAAATGGAATTGAAACCGGGGGATATTGTACAATTGGTAGTTTCGTTGCCAACAAAATAAAAGTAAAACAGTGTGAAAAGGGCAGAGAAAATCGTTAAAAATCGTACAAAAATAATGAAGGCAAAACGAAAATTCATGTTAAAATTGCCGCATTGACGGTACGAATAACAGGAATGTAATATAAAAAAATTGATTTTGAAAAATGCTTTAAATTCTATCAATTATTTAATGAAACAAATTATTCACTAAATACTTTTTTGCTTTCATGCAGCTTTGCCATTTATAAATTTGATGATGTGTGATACCATTTTTCCGCACCATTGTAATGTTTAATCAAGAAGTATACCAATAAGAAAAATCAGATGGAATACTTCAACCGTTCATTTCGATTTGAGGGTGGTCTTCCAATAAGAAAAATGTTAATTTTTGTTTGTGTTTCCACCAGAAAAAAGGTAATAATAACTTTTAATATGTTTATGTAAATTATTCCATTTTAAGAAGTAATAAAATTACCAACAAATATAAATATAAAACAAATCCAAAATATTTACATTTCGTTTTCCCATACTGAGATGTTCGCGTTCAATATTATATATGATTGGGACACGTTCTTTAACATTATTTTCATGAAATTTACATTCATATTTCTAGAATATATGCTTCGGTCTATGTGTATGCATAAATTACAATTTTTTTAACTGTCTCTGTAAATACATACGTTACGAAAAATAAATTGGTGTCTGTCTATAAATACGTTCGAAAATATTCGAGAATTTAGCGCGTTAATGAGTGCTTAATGAATTTTAAGCATCAATTAATCGTCATTAAGTATTTCATTAGAGATGGAAGATTTTAATTTATAGAAAATCAAATCGAGACGACGAAGCAATCAAATCGTTTCGTGTCGTACTGAAATTTATATTGTGGCCAATGAAAGTGAAATAAAATTGAAGAGGCCCTTTCGTTTTTATATTTCATCGGTCGTCCGTAATGCACTCCCTTTTAGTAAAAGTCAATAAATCAAACTCTGTCACCTCTATTTATTGACTTTTAAGTAATATTAAAAGTGTAATATCGGCACAAAATTTATGTTATTATTACATCTTCCTCCTCTTATCTCGCTAAATGTCTCGCCAATTAATTTTCATTCTTCAAACCTTTTGCTTTTCATTCAATTCCTTTTTTCTTTTTGCCCTCTTCCAACATTTTTCATATTCTTCTTCGACGCTCTTCTGTTCGCGTTGAAAAGTTTTTAGTAATCTTTCGGCAAATTAATGGGATTTTAGATATCCGACGAAAAGAAAATCTGTTTATTTTTTCTTCTTTGACTCTTTCTTCCCTTCACATTTTCTATTATAGGAAGTGATGAAATGTATTTATCGATCGTTGAATAGATGGATGGATGATGAGTTCCTTTTAAGAATTCCCCAACATTGATTTAAGTTACTTTAACCATTCTTTTCTCAGACGAAACAGTTCACTTTATTTCCCCCTCAAACTTATCGATTTATTATTACTCTTTGAAAACATGAAACGTTCATTAATTCGTCCGGTGATTTTCATTATTATCATCATCATCACGAATATTTTTTTTCTCGTTCCTATAAGATAAAAATCTGTATTTATAAGTCTCTACACATAAGTTAGTATAATAACATGTTATTGAGAATATTCAAATTACCAGTACATAAAGATTAACGTATTATAACATTTTCCTTCCATAACATTTATCTTCTTTCTCTTTATTTTTTTTTCTCTTTAGTGACCACATATTTTTACAGAAAGGTAAATGTCAAGATAACACGAAATTTCATAAATTAATGGTACATATTGCTAAATCGTTATCGTAATGATTAAGTCCAATTAATTTGTTTTCGTTTGGTAATAAGGATAAATATGGATAATAATTGGCTAATGATGAATTTTAGAAACGTGTTTTTTTTTCTAAAGACATTTCTGTACAAATATTTTAGTATGGAAGAAAATAATTACATTAATTTAACCAAATTATGTTTGTATGAAGGACAAAAATTTAAATGTAGTTACAAACAGAGGTGAGAAAGAAAGAGAGGATGCTTATTAAGGAAACTGTTATTAGAGGAGTGAAACTTCCAATTTTAATTTGTTTCTTTCGTAAATAAATAACCGTTATAATAAACTAGATAATTAGACGATTTGCACAAATACCTCATCAATTTTGTACAAATCCAATACATTATTACATCTTGAAAAGTATCTTGCGTTGAACGATTGATTAATATTTGAGTCGATAATTTTTCGATGAAGTTAAAGGAAATAAAGTTTAGTTACACCAACAAATTATTACTATAATTAATATCATGCCACGGGATCTTGTTATCCCAACTACTAATCTTTGTTAACTAGTCATTGAATGGCTTCTTTTTTACCATATTTCCTCATCTAATTTTGGTCCATGTAATCGTGCATTTGTACAGATTCGCAGAAAACTTGCAACTTTCCTACTCAACAACAATTTTCTAATACAACATTCGATCTTTAATGATACTGCTTCTTTACTAAAAGTGTATTAAGCATTAAACTTATTTTGCTTCTACTCAAACCATGTTTTTGTGTTTTACAAATTCCGCTGCTTTGTTTGTTGTGTTTCCCCTGAAAATGCTTATTTAATTAAATTTTAAGAAATATTCAGAATATTCAGCGAGCGAATTTAAAATAAAACGTTTACATGTTATAATAATGTAATAATAGGAATACACCAAATTTTAGCGGAACAATTTCAGTAACGTTGAGAAATATAATAGGAATTTTCAAATGTCGCGTATGGATAGTGCAAAACTAGACAAATAGCAATCAAGCTGCTGATGGCGGCGATGATGTTGAAGGTAATCGTAAGACATTTCCCGAGACGTTTAACTGGATTGAATTGTTTCTGCTATTTATATAAAATTTATCTTATTTGTAATTTATCAAACGAATAAGTTGCATTTTTTATTACAGGTAAGTCCAGTGGTTTCTTCTTTGGTCAGCAACGTCTTGGAAAATTAATTTCCACCGGGAAATAATAATCGCAACAGAGAGGAATGATAGCAATTAATAATATTCAGTGACGTTAAAAAGGTAGGCGATGTATAAGCATTTGAAATGGCTTTAGCGTTTGACGTTATAAAGTGTCCTGCGGTTTTTCAGAAAAGTGCCCAGGAAACGCGCACGCCCGCAAGAATTGCGAACAGTAAGACGAATGACCGTGGCACCCACAAAATTGCTTCATAATTTTCTCTTCCCGGTAACCTTTCCTCTGCTACTATCAATTTAAACACGACTTCAACCGAAACGCGAATGTGTGCTCGAAGGGTCTTTTCTTTCTTTTTAAGAAATAAAGGTGCTATAAGTTCGATAAGTTTGTTATATCAGAGAGGAGGCCACCATGCAGCCATAAGGAAACGATGAAAAAAGAACTGATAATGGATGGTGGCAGAAAAATAGATAATTGCTTTGGCTAGAAATATAAGTGGAAGAGGAAACTTTTCGGAGTTTTCTTTTGGTCCGTTGCTATCTTTCTTGTTCTCCCTTCGGCTCCACTTTGTCGTCAACCATCCTCGGGGCCTTCTCATCTACACTTCCTCCGCGTTTTCCTTGTAGAAAAATTGCAATCGACAAAGTGCTCCAAAAGAATCTATTAGTTAACTTAAGAAGCTTTGCCATAATTGTTTTTCTTTTCGTCACACTACTCGGTTACTCTTTATTTATCGTCGACCGGTTCAACTTCCATTTCAACAACTTTAACCCTTTTTTGCCACTTCCTCTTCCTCAATTTTCTTCTCATCATCTTCTTATTCACGTCCCTCTACTTTTGAAATAAGAGAGATAGGGACACATTTGTTTCCACAATAAATCAAAGCGAAACAAGGGAAACGATGTAATAATAACGTTTTCTTGTTTGTATCATCATCATTATTTTCTAACGGGGAAAGCAACAAATAGTACACTTAGATATAATGATGGCGATAAGATAAATTTAAAGACCCTTCCATGTAGTATCACTCAAAACGTAATCGTATTAAACATCCAAAAAGGGTTAAAGAAAACCCGAACATTTGCTCTTATTTCTTGTATAATTTTTGCTGAAACTGGTTCTTCTTTTTTTTTAAGAAAAGTGTTAAGAATGTATAAAGCAAAGGGAAAAATAGGGGAAGAAAAAGAAATGGGTAACGCTTAATTTTCGGCACGTCCTTATAAATTACCTTTCACTATACTACTACCCTATAAATTATCTGATTAATAAGGGAAAATTTCCTCAAAAACGTTTTTACTCCGTATTAAAAAAAGAGCGGAAAAGGAAGAAGCAGAGTGGCGAACTAAAAGAAAAATTCGCCAGACTATATTTTATCTTGTAATAACCAATTCATCTTGTTTTTTTTTCTTTTCTCTCTTTTTTTTTTAATGCTTCGGACATATTTTACTTCGACCGCGATGTAATAATATACGATATCTCCAGTTAGAAGTGAAGTTAATTAATATTTGATTTACCCCATCGTATTAGTCGATATTTTTTAAATTATTTAAGTGTTTAGTTTTTTCTAATATACTTAACATTGATTTTCTATTATAATTCGCATTTTTTTGTGATTAATAAATGAATCAATTTGGATTAATGTTATGAGAGTAAAGTTGAAAAAGAGGGCAATTGAGTTAAATTTCGCAATGAAATTACGATTTTCGTTAAGCGTATTTAAGCGGTTATAAACAACGTTCGAATTGTAACTTTGGCATTAAATAGGCACCAGTCTAATTGGCATTATTGTTTAACATTAAAATCGATTTAAATACGTATTAGAGCGCTTCTCGCCAAATAGTTTTAGACATTCGCTAATACTAATACGATTTTCGTGCTAATCTATTGTAAAATTACGAAAGGAAAGAACTAACTGAAATAAGCATAAATAATGTCGCACATTAGTGAAAGCGGATTCGTTTTATTGAATAGTATGTTAAGTTATTAGACAGTACAATGGATGATAATAATTGCTGATAATAGTAAAAATAATATTCGTCGACTTAATTATGATAAATACCATTTCCGGTTACTAAGTTTAAATCGGGAATATTAGCTAGTTTTAATAATGAAATGACAATTAAAGGATATAATAAATCAACGTATAAAATGCATTTAAATTATGTACGGCTAAATTATTACAGTTTCCATGTTGTATAAATGTAGAGTAGGAATTCCTGCTGGGTACTAAACCATACCGTACCACACCAGGCAGACACATACACACGTACAGATATATGTATCTAAGGGTTGAATCGTAGTAATTCATCCGTGTAAACGAAGACACATTGCAGACATAATGTAAGAACTCCAACATTCTAGTTCGATATTCTCCCAGAAACGTTATAAATCACAATTCTCCATTGTACGATGACATTTATATCAAATAATACAAGAGATCAACGTACCAAACATTGGCAAACTGTCCGGTAAATCCTTCCTGCTCACTCCTTATCCGTTGCGGAATTTAAAGAATAAAAATCAAATAGATTGCGAGCTTTCGCAAAGGGATAGAAATGAAGAAAACTAGAATTTACAAAATATATATTACTGAAATCCGTACGTAGGAGTACAATAAATATTATTAAATATTAGTAGTTGCTGGAAAAGTTTTCCGCTCTGATATTATTTACACAAGACTGCAATATGTTACAAATTAGTTTTCATCTTTTCGCATATTCCTTTCTAACTGGGAATAATAGTACTTTATAACCGATACCGAAAGATACGTACAGAGTGTCGTATATCGACCAATTATTACCCAGAAACTCTAATTGAAATTAAATTATATTTAACGTTTATACGTGACAATTTGTTATTATTATCGTTTAAGTGCAGTAATTAGAGTAATTGTTTTCTATACCGTCACAAACACATACAACTTACAACAATCCACCGCCATTAAACCGTATAGTATAGAAATATAACAATGATATGATGCAGGAATGAAACGAATTGTTTGCTCATTATTGTCATTATTCTCGTCCTTATATCTCGCCCTTCCATCTCGAATTGTTAAAACAATGCCATTTGTTAAGTCTCTTAGCACATATTACTTATTGTTCGAATTCTTGTTCCTTTTTAATTGGAATAGTTCAGAGGCTTTCATTGGGCCGCATTGTTAGTCTAGTATTAATTAAAAGAATACCTTTGTTTGCAAACCAATAATGCAAAGTGTGGACAGTTTTTTTTCTCAGTGCCAGATAGAAAATTGCTACATAATTGATAAGCGGAGTGAATTGGAAATTTGAATTAAAACACGTTCCGATTTAAACAACAAATAACCGTTCAACGTCGCTTTAACAGTGAATTTTAGCCGTCCTCAGTGACTATAATGATAACCATTGAAAATGTTCTCGTGCTTTCGGTGAATGTGACCGCATTTTGATACAATTATCAATTCTAACTTAATAAAGAGTTCAATTAAGATCGTTAATTGAGTTATAAAGAAATAGTTTGGGAGACTTCTCCCTTTTTGTTAATTTTTCTTTATGATAATTATCTTCGTGTAGTAAGACGTTACCATTAATAAAGCTGATAAAAGTCATTTTACACTCGATTAGTTTCGAGTATTATTAAGTTAAGTAAAACGTTGATAAGGGAAAAAGTTTTTAAAGTAGTTTTCCAGTGGAACGATTCCGAAATGTTCGTATTATATTGAAATGTAGTTTTGGATTTTTTAAATGACATTTATTACCTCGTATTTTCGTTTTTCACATTTCCTTTTTGCGTAGGATTATTAAAATTTTAACAAAATGTTGTAACGTATAAATCTCGCCCTTATTTCCCTCCGTTTAGAATTTCGGTTTCTTCAATGATAAGGAAACAAATGGAATAATTTTTGTCAAATTTGTGTAAAAGACTTGAAGAAGAAAATTCGTTGAATGATTTTTGTAACCGCAGTTTGAACATCATCATCATCCTAATTACTCTTTTTAATGTTCTCAAGTTAAAGATAATTATATCTCGTTCAAAGCGTTATAAATTTCAATTATATTCCTCCACGGAATATTTTTTTAATTAGACACGCGATTTTTCAATTATTATTGCTATCGTTATTTTCGTTTTGTCTTTTTTGGCAACCATTTTCAAAAATAATTTGCTATGATGGATTGTCTAATTAAATACGTTTATAAATTTAATAAATGAAAAATTGTGTGTGTGGGTTCCAATGCCAGAACTTGTATGTGCGTATTTTAAAATAGATTGCGAATATTAATTTGATTTTATAATATTTATTTATCCGCGTGTATATGTGAAGGGTTTATTTATATCCAATACCTATCCTATCCGGGTTTTTCTAAATAATATTTCCGTTCCAAACGACAAATGTCGCTATATGTATTTTATATTAGCCATTAAATTGATATTTCCTTGATCTAATTTTGGAACGTTACGTTTTTGCCGTCCCTCTCTTCTTCTTTTTCTCGTCGTTTTAGAAGAATTTCTAAAGGAAAGGAGAATAAATCAATCTCTGCGCTCGGTTGTCATCTTTTTTTCTTATTCTTGATGCAAAGAAGTTCTTTTTCCTTTTCTACTAATTTTCTGGAAAAAGGATACATTAATTATAATTAAGCCGTGGTAATTGAATCGTACTCGACGATCGTGGTGGTATCACATTTTTGATTGATACGATGATTAAAGATTCTTGCTTTTTTTCTTTCTCATCTTCAATGTGCACATAAAAAAGGAAAATTTACGTTTTAAAATGGACAAATTTAAAAAGGAAAAAAAAGGAGAAAAGAGACGATTTGTTTGTGTTGTTGTGAATTAAATTACTTTGATGGTATATGCTTACATAGGAAGATGGGCAAAAAAGGAACGGAGGAATTTAATAAAGTTTTACATCTTTTTCTCGTTCTTCAACCTCTTCAAGTTTCCTTTTTCCTTTTTCATTCGACAACATCTTCGACGTATCTCATTTCCACAACGTTTCAGAATCCATCGACAACAATTTGCTTATGAAACGCCTACACACACGCACGTGTACCTCTTCTTAACATCCACATGCATACTCGTCCACACATACGCTTATTGTTAATGATATCATCGAATTACAAACAGCTAATTAAATACGAACGTAACAGCAGATGAAAAGCGAGAAAAGACGAACGAAACTTGCAGCTTAATTTATTCATCATCCGAATTGAGTTATTTATTTGAGAATACCGAACCGATACTTATAAATACTAGAAGAGATTTCTTTAAAGAAAAACAAAGACTTTTCGTCTAACAGTACGAGGTGGAATTAATACAAAGAACTTTTTCCACGGTTTCTCAATCATTCGATACAACACGAACATTTGAAACGATGGAAACAAACACAAAAGAAGTCATTCGAGAGCCAAGAGAAGAGGAGAAAAATAATAGAAAGAGTATCCACTTTCAAAGGCAAAATAAACATGACCCTTTTTGCTTATTTATGTTTTGTTTTGGAACGTAAAATTATACCAAAGATAAATATTTTGAATGGTCTCAATTGAATGAAAAAATAAAGTGGAGCGGAATTAACAAAAATTAATTTTGTAACAAAGAATTTGAAGACTTGCAACTTTAATTATTAAGCTTTGAAATAGTACGGAATATCCTAGAAAATAGCGTATGAATTAATAATTTTCGTGAATAAGAATAGAATCTCAAACGTTTTCATTAAAGGATTAAAGATGTATGTTTAAATTAGGATGCGTTTTAATACATGTGGCATGTACTAAAAGAGAAACGAGTTCTTCATTATAATTATAAAACATTTCGTGTACACGACGGTGACGATGAGAGTAATGAGTTATTTTATGCGTTCATATTAGAATATTGAAGTAGCAACGTTCTGTGCAAATTTTTAGACGTTCTAAAATAAGCAGCACCGAAGAGTAAATCTCTTTGGTACGACGGCGTTACGTAATAATAACAACGACGATGTTGTATCCTTTTCATATCATAATAATTGGGAGAACGTTTCAAATAGGAGCTGAATGCAATATTATAGCATTAAAAATAGGTCACATCTACTATATCTTGCGTAATACTCGGTTCCAGTTGCTCGTTATTGATTTGCAGTGTTTGGTTAACGCAGGTGAAGATGATGAAACATTATGATTAAATGTAACTGTAAGAAATTGCTACCAATGAAGAAATAGTTTCAAAATCGATCGAATTATGACGATTATGCCCAACAAATGTTTAATCCCTTATTCGTCTGCAAGTTTTTTATCACTATCGATCAATTTTTTTTACTTAAATCCAAATCTGATTTGATTAAATTCAGTTTAAATAATACACTATTTTCCACTTCATTCAAATGAAATGGGATTTAATTTTT
This sequence comes from Hololepta plana, assembly GCA_963695495.1. Classification (NCBI taxonomy): domain Eukaryota; kingdom Metazoa; phylum Arthropoda; class Insecta; order Coleoptera; family Histeridae; genus Hololepta; species Hololepta plana. The sequence goes on from OY968833.1 coordinate 7,736,859, forward strand.
GTAGTTCTAACAGACGAATGTCAAAGATCGAAATGGTTTTTAGATAAGCAAATTGCGAGAAAGTATGGAACGAGAAAGAAAAAATTTAACAAAAATTCCCAATATAGTTTTTGCCTCCAAAAGGGCAGACATGATAACAGATCGTTTATAAAAAAAAAGGAGAATCACGAAATCTTTAAAATTGCAACAAAAGCAAAATTGTAAATCCGTCTAGCCTCGACCAAATTTCTTCAACTATCATTCATTTTCACTTACACGCAAAAAACAGAAACAAACTGCCAATAGACATGGATATACTTTCTGCAATAATTCGAATGCCTGGCGTTTGGCGTTTCTCATTTCATAATAAAGTTGATACATTCTTGCAAAATGAAATTTGATTTTTCTTTGTGTGCAAAAACTTTTTTCATACGTATTCTTGGTTACTTAATATTTCACATTTTACCCATATCAATTTCTTTTATTAACTTACACACAATGTAAAAGTGAGAGAGAACAAAAAAATCAATCGAATATACCTTTCTCTTTATTCTCGTGTCTCACGAAATAAAATCAAAAGAAATGAAAAGAAAAGCGTAAAAACGATGGAGAAATCGTGGAAAATAATTTGTTATCGATCAGATCGTTTGCCAAATCAAAGGAATAAATTTTAAAAGCAATTTTACGTGTAATTCTGTTACGGTATCAATGATTACATTAAAGATTTCTTTCTTTATTTCTCGCTCCTTTCCATCGTTTTTTTTTTCTCTTCTTGATCATCACTATCATCATCATTTTTATGAAATTAAATGAAAAGAAAATTTATTCCTTTTATTGCCTTCTTCGATTCCTTCGCGACCGTTCATTTTCTGTCTCTCCTTCAGATATAATAGTAATAATAAGGTTAAAGGGAAGAAAAATATTACGTCTTATTTTTTAACGGTTGAAAAAACATGAAAATTAACCACGTAGTAATGTCTATCATAATGAGCCCGTTGAGGACAGTTTCTTTAATCAGTCGATTTCATGAGACGTTTCTCAGGACATGCTCTGAATTCACGTTCGAGATTCTTACTCTCTTCCCTACTTCTTCTCTTTCGGTACTTTTACCTTTTTTGTTATCGTTACCCTCACACAAATACAATCTTTTTTCCAGTCTCTAGATATACGTTTCCCTGCTGTTCCCTTTTTTTTATTCTTTAATCGATAACTTTTGAATCGGAAGTTTTCCCTCTCTTTCCACGTTCATTTCCTGATGTAACTCAATTATAAAAATAAAAGGCTAGAGAACGAAGTAAAAAAAAGGGTAAAGAAAATTTAGGGCGAGATGTGAAAGAGGATATAAATTCTGTATTTTTTTTTTCGTTTACCGTTTCCTCTTGTGGCATCTGTGAAAGAAAAAGTAATTAAAAATCAATATTAGGTTAACAGAAAGGACGTGATGTAAGATATTTATTTATCGTATTATTAGCGCTTACCGCAATTTAATCTTTTTTTCAACGATCGAATTTAAGCAATTTTGAAAAAGATCATTTAATAAACCCCACGGGACGAGTGAGACGACAGCGGGAGTTATAGAAATCGGTTGGTGTATTGTGTACAGGAATAGAAATGGTGCGAAAGAGAAATGCAAAAGTAGAAGGACACAAAGAACGATCCCGTCAGCAATGATAAAATGCATACGTACATTGTATTGAAAAATGGTGGCCGTTATAAATCAGGAATCCTCCTATATGATAACGATTCTTGTCAGGTTTGCAATAAGTGTTGGGTGTGATTCTCTCCTACTTTTAACAAAGGAGGAAGCACAAGAAAAGGAACGAAAAAAAAATCTCAAGAGGTTTTCTTCGCTCCGGATCTCCCTTGCTTTCTTTTTACATTTACTATTCTTCTCCGGACGTATTTTTCCTTTTTCCTTGCTTCTACTTCTTCAACTCTGTACTGAACACTATATAAAGAATGAAATGCATATTTTAAAATACATTATGCAGTTTTGCTGAAAATTTAAATATATATTACATATTACTTGTACCAGTAGATGGTGTGTGTGCTAGAAAGGAGAGGCGTATAAAAAAATTGATTGGAGAAGACCTAAATAAATCTAATTTAATATTCTGCCCTACTGTTCAATTTTTTGTCTCCATCGATATCCAAAAAAGAATTGAATCGGTATTCGATAACAGGAGGTACTACAAATTCAAAACCATCAGTAAAATATTAGAAAAGGAATTAATTATAAATAGCAAATTGCGATAAATTTGTGGGTTGCTCGAGTGCAATTATTTATACGTCTCATTGAAAGACAATAACAGAAAATCCTTTGCTAAATGGCCTCCATATGGGCTAATAGATAGGTACCTCTCAAGTTTCTACAAACAATTGGAATCAAATGTTTATTATTTTTGTTCTAAAGTGCCACTCTTACTCCCGAGTCAGAAACATCATCATGTGGCTTTAAATATCGTATTACGGGCCGGGCATCCATCGGCAAAAAAAATTTAATGTTTCTTCCGATGTTTATCTTACTAAAAGCAATCATCGTCGTCAACGCTCTGTTTATAGCAATTCTTGTTTCCTCTACTGATAAATATATGGAGTGTTAAATATGAATGTTAACATGTTAAGAAAATAATGAAAGAAGATGTAAGAATAATAGGGAACAGTTTCAAGGAATTTGTTTACAAACACGTCTCGTTATAATTCTTCCCGATGGTTCGGCCTTTTAGTCTGCCGGCACGTGATGAGAGGAAAGTAAAAAATAAGAGACATTAATTTGTTTTTATATTCTTCACGGTTTCTTTTCAAGATGAAGTAAGTGATCACGAGGTCGCACATATTTTTTTTCATTGCTTTGATGTCTTTATTAAATGATGATGATTATGTCGTTTGAACAGATTTTCTTATACGAATTTTGTTTAATAATGAAACGATGCCGCTAGCTAATTTAATTGGATAAACAAATTAATTAGTCCCTTTTTGACTTTTTATATGTTCGATTAGACGATTTAATTTTTTATTTTGTGTACTGCTGTTTCGATATTTATTATCGTGGAACAAAACCGAATTTATTCGAATGTATATCCGTACAATATAATATCTGATCCAATCTAAATTGTTAAATAAAACATTAGATTGCAATTTCAATTTGTGTTATGCAATTAAAATTTATTGACATAATTTTAACTTGCAAAATTGCAATTTAAATGTTAAACGAATGTAAATATATTGCTTTTAACTCTTTTTTAATGCACTGTTTTGTACCTATAACAACAACATACAATTTTAAATATAGCTAATGAAAATTAATAGAAAAAAAATCGACGAAATGTAAAGGTTTTAGTTTGCAAAAATGGAATTGCTTTTTACCTCGTTCCACCGATTGTTAATTAAAACTTTGCCGAAACTTTTAGTTAGCCAAACGATATGCAGAATTTTTTATCGGCAAGCATTTGATAAAAATAAAAAGGCGAACTCTTAAACCCCGTTTTTAAATAAAAATAATAATAAATTATATTCGAATGTCCGTTTATATTGAGTTGTTGTGAATTGTGCCAAAAGTAATTTATTTCCTTACAAAAGGAAAGATCGTTATTTAAATTTAATATCTGTCTATCCGTTCAAACTGAAAGATTTCGAGATGAAAAGGCTTTCAAAGCATAGAATGAAATCATCTCTAAATAGTAGTGTAGTGTAGAGTTAGATCCTAGTGATTTTTACGTGTCTATTCCACGCTATTCCACGGTATAAATGTGCACTCTTCTTATACTTTTATTCTTCCTTTGCTAACATTTTCTCATTTTCTTCCTCGCATCTACATACATATACACTTACATTACCAACAAACCTATTTTAAACTTAAATACAGGATGAAGTGTTGTTATACATTGAAGGAGCTGTACATCTGTACATGAATGTGTGTATAAATGTTTGTCGTTTATTGTGGCGGCGTTATACCGTTATCAATTGATACAAACGTGCATATATTATAATAAATGTAATATCGTGAATGTGACAAGCAAAATGGAAATGTGTGTGTACGTAAACGCGTATATTTTCAGTATACGTTTTACCTACTTTTTACCATTGAATCGCATTGCCTACCTACCCTTCATCAAAATGAAAATGAATAAAAAGGCCATATAGCAAGAGCAAACAGAAAAATGAAGGAAAATTCAATTTTCATTGTAAATTCGTTATCTGTAACACCGTGCGAGTATGTTATTCACTTGTACTTGATGTACTTTTTTTTTCAAATTTTTTCTGCTCGGCCTCATATTTACATTATTAGATTCCTCGCTTTTACATTGGCGTTTGCTATTTTAGTCGGTTTCCCAAATTAAAGACACCCAAAATTTCGTTATTACTCTTTCTTTCCGCTTTTGTGTCGAATTTGGGTTAGAGCGGCTGAAAAAACCGCCCCCATTGGATTGCCATCGTTATTCGATTTCGTTCAACAGCGTTATGACGTATATTAACCCCAAATGCATGCTGTTTGTAAACCGCATGTCATAATGTTCCGCGCCATACACCTCCGCTGACACGTACAGGTGAAACTTTTAGTGGTAAAACCTCTATAATGTAATAACACATTTATTAATTTTTTCGTTCCCTGCATCTTCCTATTTGTTCTAAAACTAAAATTTAAATAAACTTCAGCATCAGGATCATCATAATCATTAAAATACTTAATAACTGATATTGTTACATGTAAAACGTCAACGGTAAACTCATTTTAATTAGAAACCTCAACATCTGTTCGTGATTCACGTAGAGAAAATCATATTTCATCAACCTCGTCGTAATAATAACGATTGTAGCGTTCGGTCAATTTTAACTAGGCCGTATTTGTAAGAATTTAATTCGTTAACGATATAATCAAGTTGGGGTCCAACATAACGACTTCTTTTATCGACCGGATGGACTTGAAATTTAATTTAGTATTTAGCGAATTTTCTATTTATCCCACCACCCCGCCGACCCGCTAACGTAGCGAGGGTAAATAAGAGAAGATAGTATTAATGAAATTACTAGGGCGAAGAAGAGTAAGAAAGTGGAGAGAAGAAACAATAAAGGGTCCTTACGAAAATGGGGAAATGGAGAAGGAACGACCTGAGTTTTAATTAAAAAAATGGAAACAAATGGATAATTTCTGCGAAAATGTGGGTTTCCTTCTTCTCGTTGCGAAATGATAAGCCGATTCAATCAGTATCGCGGCGGTGGCGGATGGTGCGGAAAAGTAGCGGACGTTTTCTGTAGTTGTAATATAATGGGGCGGGTTGGGAGCGAGAGTGGTTGGAAGCGGTTCCAGTTAAAAGGTATTACCAGTAATTTTGCCTTCCGTATCTGGTCCTAACACAAGACCATAGGATTAGTCCACTCGATGGTACAGTAATCTATCTTGGCGGCGCCAACAGATTACTGTTACCACTGAGAAAAAGGAGACGGAAAGAGACGTGAAACCGTGAAACGATTCGCTCTTTCTTTCGTTGAGACTTGTTCCACTGGTTTTGGCGTCCTATGAAATGGGATTTGGCCTCTTCTTTTTCTTCTTATTGAGTTTTTGCTACCCTATTTTTTATTCCCTTTCGCTTCGTTTCATACTTTTCGATTTTATATTGTCACAATTTGATCATTTTCCACGAGACAAAAGAAAGAGTGTACGAATTTAATTGCACAAGCTCTTCTAGAAAATGATTAATTTATCTTCCCATTTCTTTAATTGCACACCTCATCTTAACTGCCAACTTTAAAGTAGGAAGCCGTAATAAATTCGCAACAATTAATGACAACACTTTATTACTTTATTTTAATTATAATATTTAAAAAAAAATCTGTTCTCACGTTCATTTGATGCATATTTCATTACGTTTCACTCTCTCTTTCTTCTCATCTTAAAAAAAACGGAAACTCACATAAGAACGGAAGCGTGTAAAAGGGACGGAAAACTTATTGAACAAAAAGAAACGTTTTGCTAATTGAGTTGACAGTGTAGCGAAATGAAATATTGCTAAAGATTTGTCAAAATGTTCCTTAATTTCGCACGCTTTCGTTTATAAAGTAGAGCGAACGCTAAAAGCTCCTACTGTCACTAATTAATCGCTTAGCAGAATGGCAACGGAAAGGCTAAGAGAGAGAGAGAGAAAGCGCTTATTTTGAAATTAGACGCCATCGTCTTTAGTTTCTTTAAGCGATTCTTTTACGTCTGAAATCTGTTTATGCGAGAACGAACATTTTTTTTAAATTACCTGTTAAGTCTGTCAAACTAAAATTCGCAAATTAAGTCAAAATAAGTATGCACGTGAACGTTTTCGATATTCCTTTAAAAGAAAATATCCATCCACTTATTTTCTATTTGGGTTGTGTAATATGTGATCTTTTCGGTATAATATACATTCACCTCTTGTTTTTCCCATTTACCTTTTTCTTGTTGCAGACAATAACACTGAGACCTTTTTGATGGTTATACCCTCGACTTGTTTCTCCTTCTTGCCGTGAAAAAAAAAAATAACGACGTTTCCTACCTCATTCAATGTCTTTTCTATATATAACATGAAAGAAGACAAATAATAGAATACGGTTTATGGATATTATTTTAATTCTGACCACTTTATTTAATTGTTAATATGATAAATGTTGAACATAATTTAGAAAGTTGTTAAGATTTTGTTATTGTCATCCTCAAGTATTTATACATACATTTTATACGTGCTTATAAAAAGACAGATAGTATTACATACGAAAATAAAGCACAAAAAAGAAAACTGTCGAACGATTTTTGTGGCAGTTTCACTTCAAGAGATTACTCAAAGGCTCCATTATTGAGCTTATAATTCTTTCCTGGCACATCTACAAGATTTATTAGATTTGCTGCCTTTCACTGAAATAAAGAAATGTTTCTGTAAATTTAGTTTGCAAAATAAAGTAAATAAAAGAAACGAGAACAGTCTTTGATAAGGTGAACGTAACAGGGCATTACTACAATACGTGTCCAAAGTTGTAGCAATAGGAACGATACTTTTATTTCCGCTCTTTCTATCGGTCTTTATCTTTCTTATGCCATTCAACAATTCCCATTCCTTTTATCTCCTTATAAAGTTAACACTTACCTTTATACACCTTTAACGCATTATACATTAAATTGCACAACGGAAAAGCTGCAATTACATTTAATTTAAAAGTGCATTTCCTCTGGAATTAATAACTGATGAGATTTTAGCAAAAGAAGTCAAGTAACAATGAAGGATAAAGAATCACACCGATGATTACATCTGCGTTTTGAAGATGAAGGAGTGAAAGAAAGAGAAAAAAATCACATTTACCCACACGATAACGGTCATATCTTATCAACAGCGGTGGAAAGGTTCATGTGATGCAGGAACAAAGCAAAAAAAAAATTCTACGACCGTATTCAGTTGTATAATAATCAAGATCGAGTCCTAGAGTTAAAGTACCCACGTTTAGGGACGGATAAATTCCAATTCTGAATCGTGGTTCGATCGTAAATTGCACCCTCTCGCTTGCACTATTTTTATAAGGAATCCATATATTTTTCTCGTTGAGGGTCCAAATCCACTTGGAAGAAGAGTAACAACGCGAAGCAAAAACGTTAGGTAACTTATCGGGGCAATCGTGACCATTATTATTTCTGATAAATAATTGAAGGAATCCAGAACAACGGCCCGAACGAATGAATCACCGAAAAGAAAGCGCACAGAACAGTGGTAATTTTATTTTATACCGGCGCCTCCACCAAAATAACATTTACTATAAAAATGATATTATGAGACTTATTGGATAAAAAAAAATAATTTCTTGGGGATTCAATTGAAATTCCATGTTTGATTTCTCCAAAAACTTAAATAAATATAATATTTTCACGCAATACTTACTGCATATTCTCTTTCTTCTAAAGTGGCAACCCCGTGATGTATAAATGAATCCGCATCAAATTTGTTTCTGCAAATTACCTATTTACTTTTCCTTGTTGAAGACTAAAAGCCCTCTTGTGCATCTATTAATATAGCTGTTAACTTATGGGGGAAATTTTAGGCATTATTATTTCTGATGAATAATTTTAGGCACTGAGTGAAAAAGAAAAAGAGCGGCGCCTCCGCCAAAACTAATAGTTTCAATTTATATCCTTTGATAATGAGGTATTTTGAATAAGAATCATATAGCAGGAGATAATCCAATTGGAATGTGTGTTTTTGTTTCTCTAAAAAGTGAAATAAAGTATTGCGAGATACCCATGAAATGTTTACCTTGTGTAAATTTTCTCGAAAGCGTCAATCTCGTGAGATATGAAAGACTCCCCGTCAAATTTGTTTCTGAAGATTACTTATCCGTCTTTTCTTGTCGGAGAGTAAAAGTCCCCTCGTACATCTAGTTAATATACGTCTCTCTGTCTTGCAGCAGCAATTTTTTTTTCGTTCTACACTATGTATATACGTTGTCGTTGTCGCGGTGGCATGTATAAAGATTTTTCGACGGATAATCTGAAAATTTTTGCACTGGTTTTATTTCGGTTGAAAGTATTTTTTAAGCCCGGATTAGTCGAAGCTTTTTTCCACAAAAAATTCTTTGGCATTCCCGCATACATTTTCGCATTTTGGTACATAGTTGAAGACGTACACATACAAGAAGGAAAAATGGGCCAAAGTGAGAGGGAGAGTGAGAGAAAGAGAGAGAGAAAAGTGAAAAAGGACGCGAGATTACTTTACCTTAATTTTAAATTTCCAACCGTCTCCGCGTTGAATTATTACACATCTCGCCATTATCATAGCAAGTGAGTGAGTAAACTATGGCAGGCAATAGATGTATTTGTAATGTAGTCACGTTAGAGGGAACGCGCGACGATGAATATTGCCCGGGGGTTAAGAATAACGCAGAAGAAGAAAGAAGAAGCGAATGTGGACCGGGGGGGCGGGCGATGGAAAACTGTTGGTAGAGTAGATGTGCCACTTCGCGCCACATTTACCATTCGGTCGTGGTAATAATGCTGCGCTCTTTCTCTATCCTTTTATATGTATCTTGCATATATGGTTTCACCATGTATAAATGTATTCGTATGTGTGTATAAGGAAGGCTTATGAGTTTAGTTGGCCCGGAGGCGCGTAAACCTCGATCAATTCATCCGAAACGTAGCCCACCCCCGTCCCCGCCATATGGAAAAGCCTCTGGAATCAACCTGCACATGTTACGCCAACGGAAGGAGCTCGCTAATGTACGAAAATTGCCCTCTTTCTTCACATACCCGACATTTATCTGTGTGTTTTCCTATTCCTTTTTCTCTCTTCCTTTTATTTTCATTTTATAGTACAGCTATTACGTGCGTACGAATCTTAACTTTCTTTTTAATGTAAATTTCATAGGATTTTAATAATTGTTGCCATTGGTTGAACGCTGCAAAGAAGACGTGTTGCAAATATATGTAGAGAATACGTTTTTTTAATGCGTACGTGTATCTACCAGCATAAAAGTTGTTTATTAGAAAATGTATTTATCTTTCATTTTATTAACAATTATTTGCGCAAAATAAATTTCGTTGCATGTTATTTTGAAAATTGTTTACACGTGAACAAAAATAATTTAAATGGAATTAAAATAATAATTTTCCGCTGGAAATTAATTCGCTTTGCGCATATATTGCATTACAGCGTGTAAAACATTATCGGTACACGACTAGAAATTAATAAAATAATAATTATTTTCCATTTATGAATCATAGTTGTTTATCTGCAAAAAAAATCGCCGTCGATTAAAACGATGTTAATTCATTTCTGCTAAAACAAGAGGGACCAATCGTTACCAATTTAATTGTGCTTGTATTTAGGAGTTCGCTTAGCTTACAGTTTATCGAGAGCTCACTCATTTGGACTGGCCGCATTTAAATTTCGGCGTAAACCGTGTTTCACTTATATATTATTTTGTGTACAAATCCAAATTGATTTATTTATAACTTTGACATTGGAAAGTAGCCCTGTAGATAAACGCGTTAAATGGAATACAGAAACTCGGCCATAACGTTAGTGATGCGGTAGGTTTTGCTATTACTAATGGCAGTAGTTCCAGTTTGGAAAGTTTATGACAAATTTCGAGCAAAGCAAAGCGAATTATAGTTTATGTGCTCACGTTTATATCGCATCCCTGTAATCTTGTAAAATCTAAATATTTTTCAAAATTTTATTTTCCCGGTGTTAGAAGGACAATTTTGATCGCACCCTCGTACAAAATTCGAATTGAACTGTTTGAAATTAAATTTTTATTATCATAATTTAGGTATTAAGCAAGTCGAGGAATCTTGCGGCTAAGCACACACACAGCATAATCTGACATTTCAATTTGGAATTTTTAATGTGTTCCATCGTCTCTCTTTCTTTCTCTATCTTTTGGTCTCTGCGGCAGGTATTATCGTCGTCGTCTTTGTTATTGTCAGAACGTTTAATTAATCTATGCGACCACAACAAACAAACAACGGAGAAGAGCAAATACATTAAAACTGCGAAAATTCCAAATTAAAAAATATATAAAAAGGAAAACAAGCTTTAGAGAAGAACGGAACCGAAATGAATTCCTTTAATATTTAGAAAATATTTTTTTATTAAATTATTAATATAAAAAAAATCCGTACATTTATTACTTATTATTGTAACTGTAACCGAATAGAGAACAACGAAAGTTATGCATGTCAAAAGTTTGTGGTGCACGCACAGGTTTCTGTTCGAAGGAAATACAAAAAAAGGAAAATAACCTATAAGAGAAGAAAGGACGAATATGGTGGAGGAGGATCAATATTGCAACAGTTAGAAAAACCGCGTTTGTTTTATAATAAATAATTCTCTTATCTTTTGCCCTTCTTTGTTGTACGCATTTTCGATTTGAAAGCTTTTCACTTCAGAAATAAAAAAGAGAAAGATAAGCAGAATTTCGAATTGTTTGTTAAATTTTTCATTTCGATTTTGCAACAAACCGTAGTTTTCCTTGTCGTAGAAAGTGGCATTGATTTGTTTAGAAATTTGCGTGAAATTATTTATTCGACAACAATAGAAAATTCATAAAAGGCCTTAATTAGTTTAGGGAATTGATGTTGGCAGTTTATCAAAACTTGACAAGGGTACTATTATTACCGCACGCATAGAAGAACCGTTACTATTCAAGGTTAAATATCATTGATTGGGAATTAAATGGATTTCAATCTAATACTAGTCGGTTAAGAAAACGGGGGGTCTTGATATGGCACCATTAAAGGCATTTCTCTTTTTTATTCCATCCTAAATAAAGGGATTTTATTTGTAAGCAAACGTCGATAATTTCTCTCCTAATGACGATGTTAACGAACGTAATAATTTTATATTAAACGAATTCTCGTGAGAACAACGATATCCCACATGTGATCATTAGATTCATCAATTAATTAATTAAACTTACACGTAATTAGTCATAACGTTACGCATTAACCTGTAAATGTTCCCATCGTCCTTTTAATTTAAACAGTTAATAAAAGTTAATTAAAAACTAATCAATTTGTTTTTGCACGAAGCTATTATTACATATTAAGTAGTTGAAAACGGAACAGGAGAATGAAAAAGAGAACAAAATGGCAAGTGGGAAAGAGAAATGATAAAGTAAAATATGAGAGAAACTACAAAAATCTATAGAGAATATGGATAAAAACGACAAGTTTCAAGTAAGGCAAAACTAAGTTTTGAATTTATATCCTATTGGGAGTATCTTGCTTTTTCAAATATCAAAATGCCGATTCTTCTATTCCACTTCCTTCGTCTTCTCCATTTGTTTCTCTATTTTCTTTTCAAAAATTTTACATGGCATCTCCTTTTCATTTATTCATCAATTCAGGACAATGCCATTTTAAATTAACCTATCCCATTTCATGTTGCATTTCTTTTTTAAATCTATTTTGTGTACGTATTGACCCACATCTGGGACAAATTTTTGAGGTATTCGTGCAATATTAACTACCTGTCTAATGTGATCGATAAACACAGATATTGCATATCAAACGAATACGGCCCAAATTATGACAGACAATTTACGTGGAAAGCAGCCACGTTATATTTATTTATTTTTTTATATAATTTGCAAATTTATTCATGTTTTACTTTCAATATTTCCGCATCAATTATTTGTATTTACATATCCATCAATAAGGATAACATTTTATGGAAAGGAAACGATTCCTTGAACTCGTTCGAAAGATGCGTAGAAAAAAGAGGGATCTAGCAACAACAGCGAAAGGGCGAATGAATCGCTCATTTCTTTTTAATGCTGATCGTTTTGGGCACAAAGGAGCGGCATTAAATTGGAACTTGTTCCACGGTATTAACCGTGTTTAACAATTCCGAATTATTCAAATGGATTTTACATATTGACATTCCACCAAATGAACTTCAATTTAGTTTCGTCAAGGGGATTTGAGGACATTCCCCCTTTCAAGGAAGTCAACGCAAAGCAAAGACGAACAAATTACAACTCGAAAAATATGTTTGTATAATATATGATTTCTGTATTATTAATATTGATAGTTCGTGGTAATTAATTCATTAACTATAATTATTAAGTAATTAATTCTTTAGAAATGTTTCGAACTATTCGAAAAAGAATAATTATTCATTTAGTAGCAAGGGGTCCATTCAAATGGAACAAAAATTAAAAAATTCCTTTTCCATTATGAAACTTCCGCGTTATTAAGTAAATGAACAGGTTAAAAATGTCAATTGAAATAATTAAATGTTTCAATGAGAATGAAGTGAGATGGATACACATTCTTCATTAATACAAACTAAAAATAGGCACTCGTTAATTGATACGCTAACAATAATTATCTTTAACGTTCCAACATAAATGATTCGTCCTACGCCATCCTGTCTGTTTTTTACACTAATATTTCTTTCCTTTATTCATCAATTTTTTTTGTATGGTTCACATTAAAAGCGACAAGAATGTAACGGTTCTACGATGACGATGATAGTAATAAGCGTGAAGACGAGGAAAAATCGCACGGATATTTCAAATTGATAGACGTTACCTGTCCTAATATCGGACATTGTCGAAAAAGGAAATTTCAGTGAGACGTTTTCGCTTTTTATTTTTTTCATTTTTATGGATGTATGAAAATCACCATGAATTTTTCATGGAATATATTACGTTATTATTATCAACGTCGTCGAACCAATACCAATAATAATAACACCGTGGCGTAGGGTCCTTTTAAAATGCATAGAATAAAAAAATTGCCATCCCACACTCTTTATACACTTTTGCAAAATATAAGCTATTCAAATTCTGCAGCAAAAAGATATTGATACTACGACGATACGTCCACCTTTTTCATTGTAATTTTCGTAAGCTTACTTTTTTAATAGGAATTATATTTCCGTCTATTCATGCCATTTTTTAATGAGATAATTTTACATTTTCACATGCTAACATTACTACGGGTCGAAAATAACATAAATAGAGAAGTATTTTTTCGCCATTTAGTTTCAACAAATTTAGAAATAATAAAAGACTTGTAGAAAATGCTTCATATTACCATCAAGTGGATGTGCGTTAATATAATAGGAACATTCGTGACAGTAACAGTAATAGGAAATAGTAACAGCATTTTCAATATATTACATATCCTTGTCTCTGTTGCAAATCTTCCTGAAAGTTTAGTAAACTAAGATAGAATCAATTCTAAAACGGATTCCATCACAATAAATCGATTGCATTTACTGCAATTTAATTAAATATTTTTGTACTAATTAATTACTTATGCAAATGTGCAAAGCATTCGTTTTCACATTTAACAATTCCTTGTAATAAATTGGAGGAAGGAGTCCATTAATTTTTATAAATTCATTTAAAACTGCGGGCATTTCAGAAGTAACCCAATTTCAACGGCAAATCATTATACAATCTTCCAAATCCTCGCTGAAATTTAATGATCTACTTATTTAATTTTGTTTTTTTTGCACACAACTTTTCAATCCCCATGAACCCTTCGTTGTTGTTACGTTTTACATTTCACATCGATTTAGTTTTTTCGTCATCATCATCTTACAGTTACTCTGAAGAAGTAGTACATAATGATGGCAAACAATAGCGGATTAAATTGGATTGAAAGAGAAACGGCAAGGGGAAAGGTTAAAAGTTTATAATTTTCTTTATTGTTACTTTTTTTTTCGAGGACGCCTCAGCGTTACCATTTTCCATTCTTTCGTTTCGGTTAAATTATTTGCAAATATTTAACTTGAAGAATAGAAAAGTAAAAACGTAAATGGGCAGGCGAGCGAAGGAGACACGCAAAATAATGTGGCACAAATCCCGGAGTAACGCGATGATAATGATAAATGCCACGGTATGTTGTGTAATGTAAAGAATGAGATGTTTGTGAAAAGTGGTGGAACATTATAAAAGGAAAGAAATTATCCAAGCCCGCACGCAAATCTACACGGTAGTAATTATTAGACAAATAGTACTCGTGTTCGAGAGAAAGATGATAACATTTGCGTAGAAAAAAAGTTGGTAAGTTCCACGCAAACGGAATTAAACGTACCCAATTATTATTTGCAAATTTATTTTTTTGGTTGCTCTACGAACGATCGACCGTATAATCAAAATGAGCAATTTTAGCAGTGATAATGACAAGTTTGGCTCTTGGAAAGAAATTCACTCTTCTGCCACATCACGATTTATGCAGTTTTAAGCTACGTTGCTTTGAGCTTTACCTTTTTTAATATTATTGTTATTACCAGTAAATTATAGAGACTTATACTTGATTACCGACTAATTTAATTAGATTTTAATAGTGGTTATTACCTCTCATTCTTAAAGAGATTTCCAGTTAACGTGTTTATGCCCATTATAAAATACGGGTTAATTAGGTTTGCGCTTTAACGACGATTATATCCGCAAATATTATTATTAATATGGCACCACCAAGATCTTTGTCTTATTCTCATTGTGATGCAGAACGATAGTGCAATATCGTCTATCTGGATCTTCAGTCGATTGATATTACTTAAGATCGACCGATAGTGTTGTGTGTTGACAATCCAAAGATACCAGGTACGAAAAGATGATGGATATTAAACGATGTTTTTGAAATGACAACGATAAAGACCGCCCGTCGATTACAACCAGCGAAACGTTTTAACGTCGTTCAACTACCAACAGACGACAGAAGAGTTTTAACATTTATAAATGCGTCTACTTTATCGAGCTTCATTTATATCGCGGATAGATGTTGTTGTTGGTTGAAGAGACGCTTTGATATGGTAAATTAAGCATCGGGATCCAGTGGAATAGTTCAAAAAGGAAGTCGTTGCATTGTTGTTTTCATTTTTTGGACAGTGAGTGAACGGTTGAAAATTCGTTTGACGATTTAAAAAAGGAGAACGTAACAACCTGAAGATATTTGCTTAAACTTTCCACGTATACGCGATTTCGGTAAATGAAGAAATAAAAATTAGCTGCAGCCTAGGTCAGGTGTATAGCAATAATAATATCATTATATAAAACGCAAGTTTAAATTCATAACAATATTATTATTATCAATATTATCGTGAGCGTTTTAAAACCGTTTCATTACTTACTCCTGCCATCAATTTTATTACATTATTATATTATTTTGTACGTATACGTAGTGTTATTTGAATATTCATTAGTTCACTATTAAATTCTCTACGTTTTATTATGATTATGTGAAGTTCGTTTTCATAACGATCCTTAACGCACAGCTCACGAGAAAAAGAAATAACGATATTTTGCACGGAACAATTTCAGAGCAAAAAAAATAAGGCAAAAATAAGAGAGTAGCTTTTCTCGCCATGAAATGGAATTCTTTTACAGGTCTCGGTTACTACGAGGGTCATAGTAAATAGTGTTTGTTGCTGTCCTTAACAGTGGAGTGGATTGGATTTAATAAATTCGAAATGCCCTTGAAAGAGAAAAGGCACGCAAAAAGTTTGTTTTATTTTTTTCCTTCTTTTCGCTAGCAACATGCAAAGTAAAAGAGGGAAATAAAACACTATAACGATGATCTTTTCCTTTGTTCGGGGCTTCTTTTTTTTGCCTTCGTCCACGAGTTTCAAATAAAAAATATCAGTTTCCGGTTTTCAAACAATTTTAATTATTTCGTTCCTCCTTTCTCGCTCGCTCACTCTACCAGTTTTTCCCCATTATTTGTCCTTCCATTGTTGATGATGATGATGATGCTGAGGATGATACAGGAAGTAAACGGTTGGATATAAATGTAAAAACTGTCTCCTGCTTTTTTATCGTCTCCGGTAATTTTTGTGCATTAAATAATAAAAAAGGACGGAAAAAATGGGATGAGAAGGAATAAGTGTACGTTTCGTATTACACAAAAGAGTTGCATTTTATTAAAATCACAATTGCATGGAAAATAATGTCTGCTATATGTATTTTTGTGTTGGGAAGGAGAGTGAAAACAAGTAAAAAATAGGGAATGGATGCATTTATAATATAAAAATAGGAGGACACCAAATGTAACCGTACGATGATATCCGGAAACGGGAGCAAAAACGACGTGGAGCGAGGAAAAAAATGACAATTATTATTACTCCGTCCAATTTCTATCTCTCGTTACTTCTTCTTCCCGGCCACTGTGTACCCATTCGGCGAATGCTTTTTGCTTTTTAGCAATTTCACTTATATTTTATAATAAACAAAAAGGTCATTTTCAGTAATACCAGATACTACTAGTCGTAGTACGAGTACCGGTTTGTATGTACCCATTCGTACTACTAGTATTACTGGCAAGCATAATATTCAAATCCCAAGCGAATTTAATATATCCATAATATTCTAACGTGCAGAGATTCGTTGTGTGGATGTGGGCGTGTGAGAGAATATGGAATATTATTCTTAGCGTACAATCCTATCCACACAAAACATTTCATAATCTTGTAATCCAACAAAACGCTCGCATTCATTTTAACCATTTAATTATAATTTAAAGCTCATAAGTTTACACAAGAACAATTAGTTAATTATGAAAATAATAATATAGAACTTGAATTAAATTTACTAGATATATTATTATATTGTAATATAGTACCGCTGGTTTTGTTAATGGTGGTGAGTACCTTATATTACGACATTATTATTAAATTGAGTCCATTGAATGGCCTTAAATATCTATCGTCGAGTTTATACGTTTACATTTTAATTTTCATTTACTTCACATTGAAATAGTTTTTAAAATTCAACTCCGCACTAAGGAGAATAATAAATAATAAACCCTGTTCAATTGTAAAATATTGCACGAATCTTAAAAAAAAAGGAAATAAATTCCAACCATCGGTAGCAAAACGTTAAATTTTGCGAAATAACTAATGGAAGTGTGAGATGAAGAAAAATAATAATAATAGTAATGTGAAGTATATCTGTAAAAGCTATTTACGTCAAGTGCAAAAATTTCTCAAACCGGTTCGGTTTTTCCGTGGATCTTTTTCTACATCTTCGATATATTTCTTTAAATACAAGTTTACAAATAAATTTTTGATGAACGTTATTGAAAGATACTTTATAAATATACTATATTTGCTGTTACTACCACCACTATTCACCGGTATAGAGAAGCGAGTCGTCGATATTTCTAAAGTTGAAAACTAACTCTTCTATTCCACGTTTCGTTCAAAAGATTTTTCATTTCGGACAGAAAGAAATGGTAGAAATGCGTCGGGAATGGTTAATACGTTTCACAGTCGAATGATTAATATCAATGTAACAATTAGTGTACAACGATTGAAATTCGATTTGATTAATTTGATTGGTTTGACCGGGCGATAAAAATGCCAATTCGAAAATTATTAAATCACTAATTATTGGTACAACCAAAATGTTAGATGAATATTTGATTCCATCCTAAATCTACGGTTTTTCCGAGCCTCAAGCTTTCTACCACCAACCGAAACATTTAATTTTCATAATTTTTAATCATCTGTCAACATGATTTCAATTAATCACAAACATTTTCGTACATCACCGGAAAAAGTTTATATCCACCATCCAACATATTTCAGTGGCTGCATAATGTATGGCCTTTTGATTGTACAGTTTTCGGTTTGTACCGAACAAAACAAATCGGAAATTTCTCGTAATTTTGCTCAACTTTCATCTGGCAATGTTATAATCCGTGACGTTAATGACGACGACGATGATGATTGTAATTTTGGGAAAGAAGTTATTTAATAATTTATATGCGGTATATTTAGTAACGACAACAAAGTTCCCATCGAATAAAACAATTACTCAGAATCGTTGAAAACGGCGACAAAAATAATTAAACAACGTTTGAACATCTGGGACCATATTGTGATTGTAAACAACGATGACTCTTTACAATTGTACCTACGAATAAACGGTAAAACGGCCATCATCGACAAACAACACCAACGGCAATATTATGGGAAAGCATTTTTAAAAATAAGCGAATCCCCCCATTTTCCCCATTCGACATTGTTAAAAAGCATGTTGGAATTTTGAAGAGCTATCAACTCTTGAAAATAATTTCATCGCCATGATCGTTATAATCATCTTTCCTAGAGTTCCTTTTTTTTTCAAGGGATCATCATCTATACAATTATCTTGTGTTACGATGCATCCGATTTTCCTTTTGCGTTTTTATATTTCCTTTTAGTGTTGGTAAAACAATCCTTCTCGTACATTTATTAGAAATAAATGAGGATCGTTGCGTTCCTCTTATTCCTATATATATATACATATATATTCCTGTAACAATCACGCAAATATTTCATTTTGTCTGGTATCAAATGAAACCCTTATTTTATTCCTTTCTTTCCATCTTCCTCTTCTTTATTTTTTTGGTTTTGATCAATCTCCTCGTCATTTTCTTTCTTTTTTGTTGAACAAAGCTCAAACACCGTTAAAATAAATCGAACCATACAAATCGTAACAATTCTTTATTTTCTTTTTTTTTGTTGATTTTTTTGCTTTTTATTTGCGAATTGTTTCAATCTAGACACGCCAATTTACACAATTCCAAACGTTGCTTTATATTGAATTTCACTTTCCATTTAAATGAACCTCTTCCTCGTTCTCGGCATATTTCTCTTTTTTGCATTCTTTTTCATTTTCAACTTCTACCGTATGTGCTTCCGCTGTTTATGTATTCGCCAAAAAAACCCGATCTTACTTTCAAATTTCTTCTTTCAAACTGTAATTTTCCTTCCCTATACAACTCCTTTATTCTTATTTTTTATTTTTGTTTCTCAACGTCATCATCATCATTTTCTATTTCGTTGAGGGTGTGTGCCTTTAATATTGCATGAAAAATCGATACGTTTCCAATTTATTATTAATCAAATCAATTTGGACGAATGCTTCTAGAGAAATGTCAGAAATGTAAAGTAGAGAAGGTAGAGAGTCGAATGTAATAATTAAAAAATGTCATTTCTCGCCAATTATAGCGAAAAACCATTGTCGCATATTTTACTAACTCATTTGAACAATCAATTGTTTTTTTCTAAAATAATTTTCCGTTATCCATTTTTTTTTCAGGAATTCTATATCGGGATTAAGCTGAAATTTTAATTTGTATTAAATTTCATTTTGCTAGAACGTATAAAATTGTATAGGAAAAAAGGGAGGATTAATCAAGTTCTAGTTATGCGAGCAATTAAAATTAAACGGAAAAATGCATCAATAATAAATACACATACACGTAGTTTTTTTATCCAAATAAATTTGCTTTTAGTTCAGCAAACTGAAAAAAACTGGGAAAAAATAATAAACGTAAGGCTTTTAGCTTGTGCTTACTACCAGATTAACGCTACCATTTCATGAAAATTAGATACTGTAAATGAGTGTGTAATAAGAGGATAAAGAAGAAACAGTTTAAACTCTACTCTTTAAACATTAAATAGGAGAACGTATGCAAGTTGTGTTTTAAGTGCACGCGAAAATTTACAATCTCTACAACATGCAGTTTACCACCTTGTACATCTTCGTATTACAAGACGTCATCTGGTTGTTGCACAAAACTCTTTATACTCTCTTTAAGCATCGTTCCTTTACTTTGTGAAGAGAAGCAACATTGCAATTTATCAATTTCTTTATTAGAGCGTTTTTGCGATGCCCCATTTTCGCTACTGCGTTGCTTTTTTATGTACATATTTTTTGTAATTCGTAGTCATTACAATCGAACAGCGAGCAAAAATGAATAAATTGAATAAAAAAGTATAACTGGAATTGAAAAATTGATCTATTAATAGAAAACCTTACTGGACGAGCATATAGCGAGAGGAGAGCCAAAAAACTGTGTGTACGCGTAGAATTTGAATGATTAAATGGCATGTTTCGTACAATGAACAGATAAACAGTAATGAAACCGAATGAAAAGAGTTACAAGCGATTTTATCGAAATTAAATTTTTCACTTGTTTTTTCTTTCCGAAATTAATTTTACATTTCGTGTTTAAATCCTATTAAAACTAACGTAATAAAAATTCCGAAAAAAAAAATGTATGAGAAAGGTGATGGACGATGAGAGGGCGGAAAATGATTAAAAAACTAAAGGGAATGAAAAGAAACCATCAAACAACAACAACAACTACGGCAACTAAAGCAATAACAGCAAAAGATGAAAATTATTGCAAAACGAACGGGCGAAGAAAGCGAAGTAATATAAAAGAAAAATTGCATAGCACTTAGATTTATATTATTGCAGAAAATTGTTTCTCTATCCAAGTACAAGAAAAGCAACATTTCAATTCTTTTTCCATTACATAATACTACCATGAACGTAATCAAATCATTTTTCCAATAGGTTAAAGTTAAATTACGTGCAAATATATATTCCTTTCTTTCCACCATTTTCTCTTTGTTTCCTTCCATTTTCCTTTTTCTTCCCTTTTTTACTCACTCCACCGCCTATTATACTGGATTTTTCCTTTTGTTCCATCTACTTTTCTTTCTTCGATTCATTTCTCTGTCTACCTTCCATTTCTCCGTGTGCATGTATGTGTTGCGAATTTTTCTCAAACCTTTGTCCTTTATTACGTTTCAGCATTTAAAGGTACGACCAACAAAAAGAGAAAAGTAACCAAAATAAAAAATAAAAAGCGAGAAAGACCTGTACGAGATTGATTGACGTTGTAACTTACTTTAAAAGTTTTCGGCTTTTTTTTGCTTCTTTTTTGTTATGATTTCATTAAAAGTTTTTTTCTTGTCCTTCTTTTTGTTGTTGCTACTTTTACCTCCTTTTCTAGCCGAAGCTAATGACTTTTCTCTTACCGTTACACACGTAGATTGAAGTTGACATTTGTGATAAAACGAAATCGTTACGTTGCCAATAATTTAATTAAGTACGCGATCAATGAAAATGGATTAGGATGTTTCGCACGGACGCGACAAGAAAAATAATTAATTAACTTTAAGATGCGCTATATAGAACAACAACATCTCCGTTTTATTTATATTGCATTCCGCCGTATGTGTTATAAGCGAAACAAAAATGTTAGTAAATTGAAAAATTGATTCGTCCAATATACTACAAAACGTATTCCAATATTTTTCATTTTCTTCCCGATTTTTTTTCCTCTACTTTTTCTTTCTTGTTTCGTATCCATCCATCGGACGTGACGTTCTGTTTCATCTCATCGTTGCCGCCGTCTTTTATATATTGGATAT
This sequence comes from Hololepta plana, assembly GCA_963695495.1. Classification (NCBI taxonomy): domain Eukaryota; kingdom Metazoa; phylum Arthropoda; class Insecta; order Coleoptera; family Histeridae; genus Hololepta; species Hololepta plana. The sequence goes on from OY968833.1 coordinate 7,758,518, forward strand.
ATTACTCATTCTCTTTCTTTACATTTTTATAAGGCTCATACTTCATCCGTGTTGTTCTTAATAAATATTTATCTCGTAAATTCCAACCAGTAATGTATCGTCTATGCCCAATTTTACAACTTTAAAGCGTTAAATAGATCGTCGTCGTTAGATAACACACACTAAACATAATTATCTGCCTTTAAATAGAATAACCTTAAATAGTTTATTGATAAACTGATACGAAAAGTCTTTGTAAATACCTTTAAGATCGCGCGTTAACTGTGGAAGATGATCGGCTAGGCCATAATGATAATAATGGTGATGATAAAAGGATAGGAAATAAGATTAAGTTGGTAATTAAACCGGATTTCGTCGATGGCATCGATGGCGCCGGTGAAATTGGATCTTTATTGATTACCGTGTAAATTTTATCGTTTGTCAGGTATAAATTTGCAAACAAGAAACGTGGGTGGACAAACGAATGAATAGCACTATTTGTGCAAAATTGTATTAGACGTTAACAAAAAAGAAATCACGTAAATTTTGCGAGAGAAAAGGAGAAACTTATTTTGCTTTTTGTTCCGTCTTTCTTCCTCGAAATGCAATGTGTCAAAGTAATATTTATACGAGAACTGGTAGCAGTATTACGATTGCTATTGGAAAAACGTTGAGAATTTTTGTCGTTTTGCCGAAAGCAGTTTTACGAACTACTAAACTTTTCCACATGCCTTCTCTCTCCTGTTTCACTTTTTCTCTTTTTCCTTTATTATTATTTCCTTTTCGTTCCCCAACATCGGAAGGATCAGCGAAATAAGGAGGAAGAATCATTTGAAAATGTTCACAACACATATACACGTTGTAATAGTGGCAATAGCTAGTATATACATATACATAGGACACACACATGTATAGGTAATTCGAATTCGTTTTTCCAACGATTTTCCAAACGTCTCTTATTCTTTCCTCTATTTTTCTTTTCTTCATCTCGTGCTTCCACTTTCCGCTTCTTTGTGAAAGAAGTTTGTGCGTAAAAATTGATGTTTTACACACGTTTTACATCTGTGTAAGGAACTCGTTCACGCTACATGACAAATTTCCCTTCTTATTTCCCCCGTAGCTTTTTTCTTCCATACAAATACATTTCACCTCTTTCAACTAGAAAAATGAAACTTTTCACATAAGCATACGTAGTACTAACGTTTCATTTCAACTACTATAAAGCACACGTCTCGCAAATTATTCATTCGTATTTATATTGCAAAATATGAAAGAAAAGAACTACACCCACGATTGTGTTACAAATTGACAAAGTTCAATTGATCAATAAAAATAATTGCCTTTAATTAACGTTAATTAATATTGGCTTTTAAGCCGTTGTTTGTTCTTCATGCTCTTCATCTAGTCATAAATTGAATGCAACAGTAGAGGACGTCTTGAAGAGTTCGGATCATATTACTCTTAAAACTACATATACTACGAACTCGTGTGTTTGGTGGTAGCACTAAGTGTTACAAATTGATAGAAAGAAGATCGATTAGTCGTCTCTCTAGTTGATCGCAAAGAAGAACGATTACTTTTCTCTCTTGTTTGTAATTTGATATAACTTGATGCTTTTAAATGGACTCTTGTTCATAGATTTCTTTTTCTGTTCTAGGTAAGTGCCAATCGCTTCAGGACATTAGGGAAAAGAAAATAATCCAAAATGCATCTTTTAAGGGGGTTCAGTAAGTAAATCGATGAACGTTAATTAAGTCAGCCACTGGAAATTTTTACTTGTCGTCGGAAATTTGCTCACTTGTCGCGGTTATGAGAAGAGGGATTTTAAAGGAGGCATTAATTTTAATAAACAGTTTCTTGTACAATCGCGAATAAGAAACGATTCGCGAAAGAGCGAAGCATTCATTTACTAATTTCCGGATATAAATAATGAGCGGTAAGTTTTGGTAGCGCGGTTCCCGCATCGTTATCTTTTAATATGGAATTTCAGGTATTTTCTGAAAATTCCCATAACAACAGTAAAGATAAACCACCGGTACATGTAAAATGTGGAATAATAATGGTGATAATAATAATCTTACTCGGTTATATTTTTGGTTTCCAATTCAAAACTTTACCCAACCACACACTACCACCCGAACCGATGGCTGTAAATGTGGCATCCGCCCAACACCAACAAAACTTCTTCTTCCTCTTCGCCCTCCCCTTGTTCCGTCATCTACTTCTTCTTCACTTGAAATTTACCCTCATATTATTCTCAATGAATATATATATCGTTGTATATAGATTGGTATAGGTGAGCGTATGAGATACACGAAGAGATGTAAAGCGAAAGAGGAAGATCGCTCATACGAAATTCAAATTTGCCTGCATACCTCTATCAAAACCCTATAGGTTTGTTTGTATAAGCATCTATCCACAAACACTCACATACATACACACACACACACTAGCTCACGTGTAAAAGTGTGGTGGGTCTACCGGTTTTCCACGTGGGAGGAGTAGGAAGAGACGGCGGTTGTGGAAGTAAAGGAGGAAATCGTACTGTACTGAATCTAAATCGAAAATTTGAATGGAAATCAAGAGAGACCTATTACAAAACGCGGCTGCTGCATATTTTCTCCGTAAAGTTCTTAACTTTGCTCGCTATCTCTATCTTTGCTCCTTCGATTTACAAGAATATTACGCAACTAAAAATTAATTTTTATTGCGTCATATACGTTTAAAAGCTTAACAAATTTTATTTATACGCTGTGCCGCAAAAGTTCGCAGACTTTCTTAATAACCAGTAAACTAGTACCACCCTTAACTCGAAGTTATATTTGTTCTTGCTGTCAAACTTTAGCAAAATTTCGATTATTTCAAAAAAGTTTTTGCGCAGAAAATGATACGATTTTGTGGCGATTGGCAGTAATGACGTCAGGTTTTGTTAATTTTTGCTCGAATCTCACAACTTATCATTTGCAAGTGTTATAATTTTTCGTGGAAGTACAAGTAAAATTGCCACACAATGGATTGTTTATAGATGCGCAGAATTCTTCCTCGGCCTCGATTCTTCCTCATCGTCGATTCCTCATCCACTTAATTGTCTTGTTAGCGATGGTTAGAGTTGAACGAATGATTCGGTAGTTTCCACCGTCTATTGTATACGTATATTCAAATATTTAAAGCGCGCGTCCGTCTCATTCTGAAACTCTCGAATCGTAAATCATTGTGCGAGGGGAATAACTTTTTGAATATGCTCGTTATGATAAATGAAAGTCACACGACCTATTATATCGTCGCCTCGTTCGCAATTCCCTCTATCTCATCTTCGTCCTCTTTACTTGTTTTTTTTTTTGTTATTTTGGCGTTCCATTAATTATAATTAGATGGCAAAATCCTGTTAATGATGATGATCATCATCATCGCGTCAATCCATTCTAAAAATAGTAGTTTTAGCGAATTTTAATTAACGATCGGCGCAACATAAAAAAGGCCAGTTTTGTTGTTGTTGCAAAATAATTAAAACTAATTAAATACCATTGGTAAGATTGAAGGATTGTCGCGGTATAAATTACTAAAATTTCATTTTGCGGATTTTTCGAATAAAATAATACGTACGTATAACATGTCTACAAATTTTAATTAAAAATATTTGACAGATTTATTTTTGTAACGAAATAAGCCAATTACTAATGAAATAAATACGAATTTAATGTCATATTTTTAGGGGGATCAAATCGGAATTTATTATTGAACATTTTATATGTAGAGGTTGTTGTGTATACGAGAACATGTTGTTGGATATACTGTATGGTTAAAACGTAAATCCCCTGGATTTTCACTTTATTAGTATTTAAGTAAGATAAAACTACGAGTATTCAATCAATCTATCAGCAGCAATCGGTTTTCCCCCTTTTTTTCGCCGTTCGCTACTTTCCATTAGTTCTTTATACGTTATTACTTATAATATTATGATCTTCTCGATAGATTTATGATGAATCAATCACTTTGATGGAGCAACTTTTTTGCCATTCCACTCATTTTTAGTTTCTTTTTCAATTTGCTTTTCCTGTTGAATAAGTTTCTTTTAAGTTAACCGAAGAAAAAAAATCATATTATTTCACTGCTCGAGTGTGAGGGCAACGAAAAAAAAAACGTATGGAATTATTTTCCCAAACTGATATGGGAATATACAAATTGTGTTTCGTGTAAAAAGCAGGAAATTGAATTTTTTTTCGGCATCACTATTGGAAAATTTGATCTGTTTTTTTAGTTATTTATATTTATTTATAGAAAATACATTTTCGCCTATGAATAGAATTCATTTATTCGAATAATTGAGGTGTAAATAATTTTCCATTCGCTCTTTCCTAGTTTACATCTCCGATTTGATTTTTCGTTAAAATGTTGCAAAGATGGTGAGGTATTCAATTATGGCATTTTATTAAAGTAAATGTAATTAGTTTAATACGGTTCGATAATTTACTATTTTTTTCTCTTTTTCATTTAATTTTAATTAAATAATTTCGACATGAAAATAAAGTGGATGTCGTTAAATTACTGATGCACGAAACGCCATCTAATTCGAATTAGTTAAATAAATTGTTGAAAATATGATTTATTCTATTGTAAACGTGTAAATTGTGCAACGATTATTAAAGTCGATTTTATAAATAGTTATCTACATGATTTACATAATAAACCGCTTCGGAAAAAACCGCGCGTTAATTATATTAACTTTCCATAATTAATAACTTGATTAATTTTTATAAATCGAAAAAAATACAGCATCTTTTTCATATGAAAAAAAAAAAGATTTATGATTGTTGGGTAAACACCCACGCACGGAGAATATATGAATTTTTGATTATTATTACTGCTGCCATAAAAATCAAATGTAAATTTATATTTTATTTATTTATCAATAAATTGAAAATAAAAATATTTTGATATACCTTATGAAATAAAACGAACACAGGTTCAGGTGACTGAAGGGAAATATTTGACTTCGAAAATGAATCAACCCTATTTATTTATACCGTATTTATAATGTAAACTAGTTTATCAACCAAAAAAATAACAATTCACAACCAGCAGCAAAACAAAACCCTATCCAAACAAATTTCGTTTGGATATTATTCTCTAACACATGCAGAAAAAAAAACGAAACAATTTTTCACAAAAATATTCAAAGCAAACAGTATCGAAGCAAATTCAGCAGCTTGAAGAATTTACCAACACATTTTGCCATTTATATCTTAAAATACCACATCGTTATGTAGAATTTTTCATTTCTCTTTTGCTTAAGAGTCGGTAACGCCGTGAAGAATTAAATAACGTGATTCGCAAGCGAAAATATGAAGAGTAAAGTAAACGAGCACGTTATTGTAATTTTTATTTTGCACAACAATAACGAAGAATATGCGTGAAAGAAATTTTAAAAATGAAAGACAACAAACGACATGATGTATGTATGTCCATAATAAGACCGAATTCTTGATGAGATGTAATTTTTTTGAAAGAATTACATGAATCCAAAACGTTCTCTTGTTGTTAAATTCAAACAGCAACAACGAGAGAGTCGACGACGAACGACCTTCTGTATATCTTAAGCAGATTTCATCTTCAGCAAGAAGTAACTACTCGAACAGCAGCAATATTTTACCAGTTTGAAAGAGATGCAAATAATGAGAATTGTGTTGCCCGTTCGCCTTCTTAGCGTATCCTTTAAGTTGCCGATTCTCTTGTTATACAGACGCCACTTGTAAACGATAACGTAATAAAAACGCAATTTCTTGCATCCGAAATTAAATTACCTTAAATCGTGCTTTAAAATTGCCACCCAGTTAAGCGAATAAGACTTCTTAGAGGAAATGCAATTATTATTTGCCCTTATCAGAATTATTATTAGTATTCGCAAAATATAATGAATATGTGAATTAAATTGTGCTTGACGTCATTAATTTGGAAAAGGAAAATGTCAAAACTCAAATTGCTCCCTCCTTATTCGCATTTTCCTACTGCTTTTTCTTCGATCCGTTTGTAATTTTATTCATATTTATCATCTGCATGTCGTCCTTCGTAAGTTTCCATCTCGCTTGTCATGTATCGAATTAAAATTTCTTTTTCATACTAATGCAATCGCAAAAACATTATGGGAAAGCCTCTTATACATTTTTTTCTTATTACTTATTTTGCTAATAATGTTTGTAAGAAGTCACTTCTGTTAACGCGCTAGTGAGTGACAGTCATTGTGCGTTATTGAATCGCGAGTTGTCTTTGTACATTTTGGTTTATGGATAGTCTTTGTACATTTTGGTTTATGGATAGTCTTTGTACATTTTGGTTTATATATAGTCTTTGTACATTTTGGAAATGAATTGTAAATAGCAAACTAAGAAATAGCAATCGACGGACTTTCTTGTTGCGATGAACCGTTTGTTCAAACATCGAAAGAAACAAACGCGAAATTGAAGGTTCATCGCAACAAGAGAGTGACTGTATGTTAATATTGTTGAGACAAAGCTGCCAGCCAACAATATCTGGTTTTGGGCAGTTTTGTCTCACAAAGGGCACACTCTCCCCGAATTGGAAGGGGAGAGATAAGTGCCCATATAAATATAAGAACTTTGCACTAAAATTAAATCGATTTCATTTTTTCGTCTCGAGAAGTTATAGTTAACACTGTCGTTGTCGTGCCTTTTCGTGTCACTAAATTAATTAAATTAGTGTACAATTTGTAATATATATGTGTAAATAAAGTTAAGTTAGTTTTACACATTGGTCCTTCGAATCAAGAACAACAAAAAACTTCGTACTCAAGAACGGGTGCGAACACTTGGTCCTTCGAGCCGGATTTGGAGAATCGAGCCGAACATTTGGTCCTTCGAGCCGGATTTGGAGAATCGAGCCAAACATTTGGTCCTTCGAGCCGGATTTGGAGAATCGAGCCAAACATTTGGTCCTTCGAGCCGGATTTGGAGAACCTGAAGTAACAGGAGCCAGCACAAGGAAGCTCCAGCGAAGCAGCATCCACGGCAACGTAGAAATCATTTGTCGGAGCGAGTCAACAATAAAGCATTAAAAAGATTTATGGCAAGACGAGAACCAGCAAAGAAACGCAATGATCCTGAAGTAACAGGTCCTGCAAACATTCCGCAACGACTCTGAATTGCCAGATCTTGCAACAAATCGCCAAGGAGCCTGAAGTAACAGATCCTGCAACCAATCGAAGAGATCCTGAAGTAACAGATCTACAAACGCATCGTTAGGACGCATTCTGAATTAACAGAATCCCTCATCAAATCAACAGATACAGTACCACGTCGCATCGCAACATCAGCAGTCAAAGGTTAGTTTCTCAATCCTTCCTGCATCCTTTCGAATCTATCGCTTCTGTCTCTATACGTATATTTGCGTATAGTCATCGGTAAATAATTTCACATTTCGTCGCGCAACTTTCTGCGTATATTTGCGTATGTTAGTTGCAACATTCTCGCATTTCGTCGCGCAACTTTCTGCGTATATTTGCGTAGGTTAGTTGCAACATTCTCGCATTTCGTCGCGCAACTTTCTGCGTATATTTGCGTATGTTAGTTGCAACATTCTCGCATTTCGTCGCGCAACTTTCTGCGTATATTTGCGTATGTTAGTTGCAATCTTCTCGTATATTCGTCGCTTCTGTGTCAAACAGTTCGGCTAATATTCTCGCATATTCGTCGTTCATCTTCTCGTATATTCGTCGCTTCTGTGTCAAACAGTGCGGCTTATATTTTCGCACATTCGTCGCTCATCTTTTCGTATATTTGTCGCTCCTGTCTCAAACAGTTCGGCTAATATTTTCGCATATTCGTCGTTCATCTTCTCGTATATTCGTCGCTTCTGTGTCAAACAGTGCGGCTTATATTTTCGCACATTCGTCGCTCATCTTTTCGTATATTTGTCGTTCCTGTCTCATACAGTTCGGTTTATCTTTTCGCATATTCACTATCAACAAAAATGACTACTACGTCTGTCGAATCTCTCATCAAAAGGAGAACTAGAATTAAAGGTCGTCTTACATGTTACATCAAATTGTACACTAACAATGTTGATAATCTAAATTACTTAAAAGAATTGCGCAGCATTGTTAGATCATTACGTGATGAGTTTTACAGGGTACAGTTTGAATTAGATATCGCAACAGATAGTTTTGATGACGAGGCATGCTATGAATTTGAGGAACCTTATTACACATTAATGGGGGATCTCAACGCAAAAATTGATGCATTGTCGTCCAAGAGCATCCTTCAGAATCAAAGGCACCAAATTAATGACGGCAAACGTTGCAATATAAAACTTCAGAAAACATCTCTTGTTAAAAAATCATTCGTCTTAACCTATACAAACAAGTCGGAAGATCCATGTTGTTTTTGCAAGGATTCTCATCAACTTTACAAATGCGCGAGATTTATTGAATTAACAGTAAAAAATCGTTTTGAGTTTGTAAAGGCAAATAACATGTGCATCAATTGTTTCAGTAATAAGCACAGAGTTTCAGATTGCGACAGCACTTCTTGCAAAATCTGCAAGGAAAAACACAATTCGTTGTTGCACATGGCAACAGAATCAAACCAATCTTCAGTTATTAAAGCTGGAATAAAAAATAATTCCTCTATAATTTCGTTTTCGATACAAGCAAGGGTAAACTCGTACACTGATAATTATTCATTCAATTCCACGCTTCTTGTACTCAATAAAATAAAGTCCAATTTACCATCGACCTCCATTACAATCGGTGAACGTATTCCACCAACTCTCAAACTGGCAGAGCCAGAATTTAATATTTCACGTCCGGTGGATATGTTGATCGGAATCGAAATTTTGCATTCTCGTTATTTAATTGATCAAATAAGATTAACAAATTTTCTTCGATTACAAATTACCAATTTCGGATGGGTTGTTAGCGAGCCCATACAGGCACAACCTCATCACTTAACTCGTAATATCTCTGCTCTCGACCACATGCGTCGTTTTGACGATTCTAACATAAATCTTTTCGAAAACATTCGTCCTCACCATGCTATGATCAAAGGTGACAGCTTATCAACTAAGTTTCGAGTTGCTTTTAATGATTCAGCAAAATCGGACGCTGGCATTTCATTGAAGAATGCCTTGTTAGCGGGTCCTACAATTCACGAATTCACCACACAATCTCAATGGTATTCCGTGAATAAACAAGATTCAATCGCTAAACCAAATCCCTTTATCGATAAAAGGGTAATACGAGTCAAAGGACGACTTAGATTTTCTGAACTCCCATATAACATGATTATTCTACCCAAGAAATATAAATTTACTAAACTATTGATTGGCCATGTCCATATGCATAATTGTCCTACTGGTGTTAATAATATGTTATTTCTACTAAGACTACGTTACTGGATATTGGACGGTAAAAATAAAGAAATGTGTACATTCTTGGTACAAGCAGAAGCGATACTAAATTCAAGACCATTAACGCCTCTGTCCTCTGATCCCAATGACATTGCACCAGTCACTCCCACCGATTTCCTCATAGGGGACTCGCTCTTATCAATCGGAGAGCCGAATTTGGTCGGAATCCCACAAAATAGATTATCGCGATATCAACATTTAGAGAGGCTACGGCAACATTTTTGGGAAGGATGGAGAAGGCTGTACCTATCGCAATTGCAAACTCGAGCAAAGGGACAACAAGGAAACTGTAAATTGCCTACGGACAATTAGACATCCGTCAAGGGGGGCGGCATGTTAACGCGCTAGTGAGTGACAGTCATTGTGCGTTATTGAATCGCGAGTTGTCTTTGTACATTTTGGTTTATGGATAGTCTTTGTACATTTTGGTTTATGGATAGTCTTTGTACATTTTGGTTTATATATAGTCTTTGTACATTTTGGAAATGAATTGTAAATAGCAAACTAAGAAATAGCAATCGACGGACTTTCTTGTTGCGATGAACCGTTTGTTCAAACATCGAAAGAAACAAACGCGAAATTGAAGGTTCATCGCAACAAGAGAGTGACTGTATGTTAATATTGTTGAGACAAAGCTGCCAGCCAACAATATCTGGTTTTGGGCAGTTTTGTCTCACAAAGGGCACACTCTCCCCGAATTGGAAGGGGAGAGATAAGTGCCCATATAAATATAAGAACTTTGCACTAAAATTAAATCGATTTCCAAAATGAAATGCCAGCGTCCGATTTTGCTGAATCATTAAAAGCAACTCGAAACTTAGTTGATAAGCTGTCACCTTTGATCATAGCATGGTGAGGACGAATGTTTTCGAAAAGATTTATGTTAGAATCGTCAAAACGACGCATGTGGTCGAGAGCAGAGATATTACGAGTTAAGTGATGAGGTTGTGCCTGTATGGGCTCGCTAACAACCCATCCGAAATTGGTAATTTGTAATCGAAGAAAATTTGTTAATCTTATTTGATCAATTAAATAACGAGAATGCAAAATTTCGATTCCGATCAACATATCCACCGGACGTGAAATATTAAATTCTGGCTCTGCCAGTTTGAGAGTTGGTGGAATACGTTCACCGATTGTAATGGAGGTCGATGGTAAATTGGACTTTATTTTATTGAGTACAAGAAGCGTGGAATTGAATGAATAATTATCAGTGTACGAGTTTACCCTTGCTTGTATCGAAAACGAAATTATAGAGGAATTATTTTTTATTCCAGCTTTAATAACTGAAGATTGGTTTGATTCTGTTGCCATGTGCAACAACGAATTGTGTTTTTCCTTGCAGATTTTGCAAGAAGTGCTGTCGCAATCTGAAACTCTGTGCTTATTACTGAAACAATTGATGCACATGTTATTTGCCTTTACAAACTCAAAACGATTTTTTACTGTTAATTCAATAAATCTCGCGCATTTGTAAAGTTGATGAGAATCCTTGCAAAAACAACATGGATCTTCCGACTTGTTTGTATAGGTTAAGACGAATGATTTTTTAACAAGAGATGTTTTCTGAAGTTTTATATTGCAACGTTTGCCGTCATTAATTTGGTGCCTTTGATTCTGAAGGATGCTCTTGGACGACAATGCATCAATTTTTGCGTTGAGATCCCCCATTAATGTGTAATAAGGTTCCTCAAATTCATAGCATGCCTCGTCATCAAAACTATCTGTTGCGATATCTAATTCAAACTGTACCCTGTAAAACTCATCACGTAATGATCTAACAATGCTGCGCAATTCTTTTAAGTAATTTAGATTATCAACATTGTTAGTGTACAATTTGATGTAACATGTAAGACGACCTTTAATTCTAGTTCTCCTTTTGATGAGAGATTCGACAGACGTAGTAGTCATTTTTGTTGATAGTGAATATGCGAAAAGATAAACCGAACTGTATGAGACAGGAACGACAAATATACGAAAAGATGAGCGACGAATGTGCGAAAATATAAGCCGCACTGTTTGACACAGAAGCGACGAATATACGAGAAGATGAACGACGAATATGCGAGAATATTAGCCGAACTGTTTGACACAGAAGCGACGAAATGCGAGAATGTTGCAACTAACATACGCAAATATACGCAGAAAGTTGCGCGACGAAATGCGAGAATGTTGCAACTAACATACGCAAATATACGCAGAAAGTTGCGCGACGAAATGCGAGAATGTTGCAACTAACCTACGCAAATATACGCAGAAAGTTGCGCGACGAAATGCGAGAATGTTGCAACTAACATACGCAAATATACGCAGAAAGTTGCGCGACGAAATGTGAAATTATTTACCGATGACTATACGCAAATATACGTATAGAGACAGAAGCGATAGATTCGAAAGGATGCAGGAAGGATTGAGAAACTAACCTTTGACTGCTGATGTTGCGATGCGACGTGGTACTGTATCTGTTGATTTGATGAGGGATTCTGTTAATTCAGAATGCGTCCTAACGATGCGTTTGTAGATCTGTTACTTCAGGATCTCTTCGATTGGTTGCAGGATCTGTTACTTCAGGCTCCTTGGCGATTTGTTGCAAGATCTGGCAATTCAGAGTCGTTGCGGAATGTTTGCAGGACCTGTTACTTCAGGATCATTGCGTTTCTTTGCTGGTTCTCGTCTTGCCATAAATCTTTTTAATGCTTTATTGTTGACTCGCTCCGACAAATGATTTCTACGTTGCCGTGGATGCTGCTTCGCTGGAGCTTCCTTGTGCTGGCTCCTGTTACTTCAGGTTCTCCAAATCCGGCTCGATTTGGACCAAAATGTACAAAGACTATCCATAAACCAAAATGTACAAAGACAACTCGCGATTCAATAACGCACAATGACTGTCACTCACTAGCGCGTTAACAACTTCATTTAAATTCAATACTACCGCTTGCAATTTGTTATTTTATCATATTTTGCATCATAAATAATTTATAAGTTACATGATTGAAATAGGAGAAAAGAATTTGTAATCTCGATCGTGCGAATGATACGTTAATAAAAATGGAAACAACGAAAATGTTTATGCAAAAGGGTGCAGAAATATTCAAGCATTCTTTCTCATCTTTCCTAGGCGTTGATACGTCCCACAACCTCTTCTATTAGTTTATCCTCACACATATTTATGGTAGACTATTTGTGAAATGTATAACAGCCAATGTGTGTGTGTGCTGAGGTCCATATACTATTTATATGTCCCAATGGTGCCATTTGACTTTATCAAGATGGTATGGGTCCTATGACGAGATAGATGTGTGCCGGACTAGAGAATGTAATAATTTTAACTTTACAACGAACCAATTTCCATACATTCAAAATTCATGGTAATAATGTCGGCAAGGATAAAGAGTTACCGGCCTCTCCCTTATTGTAAGATTAAAATTAGTGAATGAAAATTGGTCGCAGCAATATTTTTCCTCGATCGCCGTTTCTTTTACTTTTCTTTCCGAGGAAAAACGGAGGAGGAAAACTTTTGGAAGTTTAATGAAATATACTTACCATACGAGAGAGAAAAGTCGATAGAAGACGAAAGGAGGTTCATTAATGCCAGTGGTAATAATTTATGAAATAGACCATAATTTTTCATAATAAAAATTCCGAGAACGATAAAGAAAAAAAAATCGTAAAAAGTTTTCTCAATCTTTTTCCCCTTTATTATTCCACCGCTTTTTTTCGCTTTTTTTTATATGTCTTTATTAGAATGTAATTGAAAAGTTTCCACGACAATAAAAAACGTATCAGGAAAAGAATCTTATTAATAAATAAGTACGATAATTAAGTAACGAAACAAAAACATTAGGTGTTATTTGACTGCATCAAATTAATTTGTGTTTCAGTTGAATCGATTTCATTTCATATACAAAATGAAACTAATTTCATTTCGTGCTTGATGAAATATTCGAATTCCTATTGATTCTTTCAATAAAATAAATTATAGTGGCTCCTCATGTCTGCACATTCATCTGTTAACAATTTGAATTGCTAATTTGCAAAATCAAAATAGGAATGTGCCATAAAACCGTTCAAAGTACAAGTATTTCAGAAACAAATTCTTGCTAAACTTCGGCGATTTCGAGGCTATTGCCCCTTAACCTTGCCAAAAACTAGTTATACGATTTGCAATCTAGTTTTTTTTTGTATTAACATTCCATGGAAAACTTGTATAATTAAAATTGTTTAATTAATTATTTTTAACAAATTCGTGGAAAGCAGCGAACATGCATGTGCGTAAAAATAATAACAAGCATATTAAAATCATCCATCAAAGCCTAGTTACTACTAGTGACGCAACATTTTGAGATTTTGCAGAATAATTGTGTTTATATTTGATATAGTTTTTGTAAAATATATTTCCCAATATACAAATTATTATTCTCTCTTTCACTTTGAATGGGAATCATTTTAAATAAATTTGAATAAATTCATTCGTGTTAGCAATAATAATAATTTTTTTGCAAAAAAGGAATACACATTAAAAAAACCTATATATGTATATATAGGTTCCTACAAAATATGTGGCAATATTTTTTTTGACAACAAGGTTTCATAAGCTCCATTTTCGTTTATGTGCGTGATACAAATACGGCTTGTTTTTATAATTTGGGCAATGTTATATATTTTTTATATTAGCGAATTGCGCCTAGAGATATTAATTCTCACTTGCTGAAAGGAAGAGCAAAAGGCTTGGCGACGATAAAATGAAGTGCAAGTTCCCATTATCAAATATCCGGGAGAAAGTGTTATTATTATAAGGGAGAGAATCTAACGAGATCTCTCCTTTTAAGATAACGCCCCTGTTCGCCTGTCAAATCGCCCATTTTTCTTCCTCCACGACTAATCTTTAAGAAAATATCATACAAGGTTACGATAATAGGATCTAATACCAAAAAAGAAAAGGAAACGTATCTAATCAAAGGCAAAAAAGCATAACATTTACTCCTATCTAATACAGTGAATTATCACGGTTCTCTTTTTATATATTTAGTTCAAGATGCTCCAATATTCAACGTGTCAGTGTAATTAATTATTCTTCCATTCACACGTGTGTCGTATGCGGTGAGATGCCATAACAATAAAAGTAACAACAAATAATAATATCTCTCCTTAATAAAATTGAATAGAGTTTTACAATAATCTCGTCTTCATCCACTTTCTCATTCGTTCCTGTTAAACGGAAATTAAAATTTCTCATTGAACGAATGAGGATTAAAAAAAAATAGGGGAAAACGCTATAGAGCACTTACTAACTGAAAATCCAATTTTAAGAGGTACAATAGAGAAAAAGAAAAGTGAGTGTTGGAATATGAACAGAAAGCCTTTAAGGATTAAATTTTTTATTGTTACTATCACATTTCTATATTAAATTTTTCGAAGAGAAATCGTTACGAGAGTTTACTAACAGTGCCCAATAAAAATTTGGTTGGCAATACTAATTAGCATAAGAAACGTTTTTTTGGGTGCTTTCTAGGATTTTTTTTTTATTGTTTTATGCCCTAGTTCCATTTTGACACTATTTACGATAAATTAATCTTAACTTTTCTGCCATTTGTCGTGTAATTAATTGAACCGTATAATAATTACTAAAAAAAAAGGAACGGCGAACGTAATTATGCTATAAAATTTGAATAAATTAACACGTAATCATCTCATTGCGCAACACACAAATATTGCTATTCCTTGAAAAACGTGTGAGTTTTAACACTTTTAAAAACGGTTTAATTAAGTAAACAGATTTTTTTTCACGAAATAATTGCTCATCATATTACTTCATGGCATTATAAAATAGAATATACCAAATAATTACTAAAAAATAATTCCTCGCACAAGTTTGAATTCGAATTCCTTCCATTTGAGCTGATGACAAAATCAGGCCCATTGCCTCTTTCTTTAATTTAGCGGATTAATTTAAACTGAGCGCGTCCAGCGCAAAAAACGGAAAGAATTTAGCAGTTAAACGTATGTGGACGATTTAACCGTTGCATGGATTATACGGGTGTTAGTGGATAACCGATGGGAAAAAGCGTAACATTAAAATCCATTAAACTGCTTCGAAATAATTTATATCGGACGATACAACAATCGTATTTTAATTTATTATCCCTTATCATTTGGTTGTTTTTCCCCTATCTATATTTAGGTTAATAATGATATTTTGTAGTTATTTAGCAGACGAAAAAAGAGAGAAGGATTCCGTTATTATCGTTATTGATGATGATGATTGTTTGCTATATCAGTGGAATCGGTTATTATATTTACATTACGAAATGTAGCATAAAGTAGGCAAAATTAACATTCGGTTAGTTATAACGTAATCATATGGTAATATTAAACCAAACATATCATATTTTTATTACATACTTTGATGGCATCCGGTACAATCAATTCAATATTAAAATTAATATTAATGCACGAAACAAATACGAATGAAGACAGCGAATGAGTAACACTTTGCTAAATTATTATCAATGACTAATGCATGACAAATGCTCTGATGCAAAGTGAAGGACCGTTATTGCTTTTTAATAAGTGATACATAATTTTATTTGCATGAATCGTTATAAAATGTCGTACGGAGAGAGAGAGAGAGAGAGAGAGAGAGAAATCTGGTATTAGTAATTAAGCAAAAATTTGAAAAGCGAAAAACATTAATAAACACATAAATTTTGTATCTTATTACAGTAAAGGCAAATGTAAAAGTTGGTAATGTTTCGTCATTTGATATTTCAGCCAATGATTTAATAACCATAATAAATTAATGTTTAACAAGGTTACGAAGATAACCAATGAGGTTGAATTTTTGCTCATAAAATTCGAGAGGATGGTCGAATTTTTGCTATTACCACCTGAATAAGTTTTCTTTTTTCGAATCAACTCTCGTCAAACCAGCGTTTCACATTATTATCATAATAATACTACAGCAACTAATAACAAAAATTAATTTCTATATGAATCATGAATTAAATTAATTTCCTCTGTTGTTGTTTATTTGATATTATTTACATTGAATTTCATAAATAAATTGTTGAATAACATTCATTTTTGTTTAGTTAAAGCGCGAGTTTCGGTATCAAAAAGTATTTGTTCAATCATTTAAAATTGCCTTAATAATGTACGAATATGTTTATACATGATAATAATTATTAACATTAAATACGAATTAATATTAATTTTTTATTACGTTTCCTCTTCATCTACTCTATTTATTCGCACAGAAAACGATTTTTTTCTTGATATTTTGATGTCTCTGAATTGATGGTGCAAAATTGCTGATGGTCATATGGATTCTAACGTTTTCCGTTGACTTTTTAATAATGCTATGCTAATTGTTAGTCTTCTAAAGGACAACGAAATCTGTATTTTATTAATGGACATTATTCCTATATATTTAAATTAATTTTTTGATAGTAAATTGTTTCTTCAATTTCTGACTTTTTCTCATTTCTGACTAGGAAAATTGATGGTGCGTCTTCTACGCATATTGTAATTGAAATTTCAGCCTTGAAATCGGCTAGAGGAGAATTAATAACAAATTGCTTTAATAAATATATATCAGACCTTAAGGTGACTTTACTATCGCTTTTTTATTTCGTATGATAAAGAAAAGACCTTTTCGCCGACAAAAGCTCTGCCCTTTTTTTCTATAAAGGTGGCCACAAAAGAAATTAATGACTCTATTTTCAATAAATCGTGGAAAAAAATATCGATTATTATATTATGTTCCGTCTAAAAAGTAATAATAATAATAACAATAATGAAAAGAATTCGTTTATGAAAAAATTAAATGAACGTCGCTCGTGGTGTTTGTGTAAAGTCTTTAAAACGTTATCGCAAAATCGATAAAAGAGCAAATAACCCATTTACATTTATTATTAATATTAATAATTAATATTCAAGGGTAATTATTTCTTCATACAGCGTATGTGTACACACGCTCTGCCCTACTGTGCACGTGTGTATGTGTATGCATGTGTGTGTGTGTGTTAGCGAGGGAAAACATTTATCAATTCCTGCGTATATATTTAAATAACCGTTAACCGGTTTTCCATATGAAAATCGCTTGCCGCTTTAGCGTTACATCAAGCGCAAACTAATTGTTAGTATAAACATAACCGAAGCTACACAAAGCAACAACAACAGCAGCAACAGCAGCAACATCAAGCGAAACTCCTTCATGAGGCACCTTTACGCATCCCGAAGCTGATAGTTAATTCACCAAAACTATATACATATATAGATAGATCGACGGAAACAGCAATAGATGGACAGTAAAGCGACTAAAGCCCTACCGATACACCGAACTTAATTAAAGCCTAATAATCCCTTCCATCTGATAAAATTTGCATAAATAAACACGTTCAATCATAACAATAAAAATCAAAAACTTATCGCCATCATCATCGACGCAAACGTCCAATAATCAATCATTACCAAGCTTTTTTTTTCTTCAACATCGCATTCTGTCACCAGAACTCGAGCTTTAATTAAATGACGACTCCTCCAACGATTTAACCGGTTGGTTAGGTCACGCATTTATGCATTAATGCAGAAAGGTCATTGCGATCAATTATTATTAACTTTTTTATTGTTGTCATTATTCTCGTTCCGTTGCTCGGTGTCTTTCAACTCAATCAACGTTTTTGATGTTAACGGTCGTTATAATGGCACCCTAAGGATTTCTCACAACAGCAACAACCGCACAGAAAAATAATAATAACTCTCTATACATAAACTAAACCCCTCACGGGTCATAATAAAACACACACACGCTCATTCTCCACGTGTGCATCAATAGCGTGATAATCATATTTTATATAATAAAGAGTTCATTCTGTCATAAACATTGGGGTTGCATTCGTTATTGCTTCGTACAGACCTAAAGGCATTTTATTAGCTGACATCAACTGTCGCAATCGTTCAAACAATTCTTTGATTTTCTGTTCAGGACTTATGGAATGACTCCAATTTGTTGGGGAAGAAATTAATGCAAAGAGAAGGAGGGTTTGGCCTTTGGGAAATGATGAATGGGATTTTTAAAATCTGGTCTTGTAAATGACGCAACTTATTCTTTAAGACAAACATACGGCACGATCTCAATGAAAATTAATATTGAAATATTTTGCCTGAGAAACGCCCTTTAAATATTGCAAGCAAAATACGTTTTACCCACATTAAACATCCACCCACATAGATCCTACCTTCATGTAACGCCATTTTTCGCAGACTCATGTGCGCTTCACTTTCAAGATGTACGTATAAATTCGAAATGCTCGTGGGCGAACCGTTTCCATAATTTCTGAAACGAGAATGATCATTTTACAATCCCCCCTTTTAAATATCACTTATGCGTGTGTGTTCTCCTATGAAGGAATGAAACTTGGAGTGAAAAGGAAGTCGAAAACATCCACTCGGTCGTGAATGAATGAAAATGTTAAGAAGTGAGCGAAAACGTGGGAGAAAGTTGCGGGGAGAGGAAGAAAACGGTGGGGCCGACGGAAGTAACTCGAACGGTTGAGGAAATTGAAACTGACACATAAAATGTTTATATTTCAATCCACCGTATTTATTTAATATATAAATAATATTCAAAGCTCCTCTCTGGCCTCTTCATCTGCTTCTTCTTTTGGTTCTCTCTTCTTGCAATTTTTTCTTTCTTCTCTTCTTGTTGATAAATAGACTCGAATACCGTTTACATTACTTACTACCGCTGAAACACACGTTATTTTGCTAAAACTTTTCGAAAATTTATTATTCACAAAAGTAAAGTTCGTTATTAGATAATTACCCCGACTTTAATGTAAATCTCTTGAACTTTAAGCGATATTAAGTGTACACTTAGAGAAACGTTTTAACATTAATTTTATTTAATATTTATTTAAAGAAACGTGTATAGCAAAAAGAAAAGCGAAATGGATAAACGGAAAATATGAAAATTGCATTAATGTTTTACACGAGCAGATGAAAAAGTAAAAAGCGAATAAAATCTGTAATTAAACGTTTAATATACGTGAAATGTGACTAAAGATTAAAGGCCGAGGCTACAAATTTTCAAATTTTAAGGAGAACGCATAAAAATGTAAGTTTCCTTTCGGCTCGCTAATTGAGCTCTTAGAACGTGCAATATTTTTAAATAGCCATTTCAAGCGGCAGTTATAAATACTAATTTAAAAAAGTCGAATTGATAATATATTAACAGTATCGCGTAACGAACTTTCAGACGATTTTTCATTCGAAATGTTTCAATATATCATGATTTTTTACAGATGGAATTGATTTTAACTGCGACGATTACATTTATTTCTGTCCGCTCTTCTGTGTCACATGAGACACCTAAATAATAAATATATTCATAATACTTTGGCCATAATTCATATTTAAATCGAGAAAAAAGTGTAAAATGAACCAAACGACAGAGAGGTTATAAGAAGAATACACTTGGGAGGGAAATTATTGTTGCCGACGTAAACGCATCTCGTCTCTTTTTTCCCTCATCGGTCCCTCTTCAATTCCTAATTGAATTAAGTAAGAAAATATGTAAGAAGAAAGGAAAAATAATAATACGAAAGCGTTGGAATTTTTATTGTTAATTTATGTAAGTTTATGCCGTTTGAAGAGAGGAATGCGATTAGAGAGATGGAAAGAAATAATCCAGTGACGCCGTTTTATTTGCTTTTTTTATATCGAGACCGTCCTTTCGTTCGTTAATTATTTAAAGTGATTTCCAATTAGTTATCCGGCATTAATTAATTAAATTCCCTTAAAGAGTTGGAACTATTGAAGTTCCTTTTTCAGCAATATAAAAAACAAGGAGGATACGAAATCCTGCGATTATTATTTTTTCTTTCGCTACTTTTCCCTTTTTGCAATTAACTCGAAAATATGACCCCGCATTTTCTTCCGCTTTCCATTTCTCCCGTTTTTCATATCATTATCATTCCAACCCGCGTTTATTTTTTTTGCAAAGTGATAATAATAACAGCCCCGTCGTAATAAAACAGGTCGTAAATAATTTAACTAATGAACAATATTTAATATAATTCCGCTGTTATTATTATTTTTATTGAATATAAAAAGCCAGAGGGATGGTGTTAGTAATAAACGGCAGCTACAACGGCCGGGCAATTTTTTCCATTTAAATTTTTTTTTACCTCTTCATTCGTAAATTATTATTATTGCACACGCATAAATTAATTCATTTCTGTGTTCATCTTTTGCTTTGCACTTATAATTCTTCGTATTAAACGCGGACAATTACAGATAAAACCTCGCATAAACAATTTATTCAACGAGAAGAGAGAAAAGAAAATTTGTTTCACTTTTAGAATGATAAAAACTGAAAATGAGGAAATTAATGTTTGTTAATGAATTGTAGCCGTACGTTAAGAGAACGGAAGCAAAAATCCTAACCTATGATTACATTTATCCATTTAATTGCTATAGGAAAATGTGTGGCGGATTATTAAAAATGTTAGATTGATTGCTCTGATAATTTTCATATTGATTTCATGAATATTTCACAAAGCTTACACACACACTGCCGCATATAAAATGTTTTTATAATTAACGCCTTCCTGCCATCATATTCGAGACAACTTTATACATATAAAATTATCGATTCAATCGTTTTCTTTATTAATTAATTGAAAATAATTCTTCAAAACGCTTTAATAAATCGCTCTCTTTTTTTTAGCGAATTTTAATTAAGCTGTTAATCTAGTAATGAAATTTGCACGCATAACAAGCAACGAAAATTGATTATTAAAATTAAATTTTAATTGTTCCATTTAAAATGATAACTATTTAATTATCTATTGTTAGAATGGAAAGGAAATAATAACGCTATCATCAGGATGGTAATAATCGCTACTAATAGTTGGTAATAATAACCGAGACTGCCGTCAGCATCGGTAATCATTCATAATATTTCACGTCCGTATCAAACAAGTTAAAATTTTACGATTTGCAATAAGAAAGCGCAATAAAATTTTAAAGCAATAATTTTTAGATTTTCCCCATCTAGATCCTATATGTATGTATGTATATATAGATGAAATGCTATAAAATTTTCAAAGAATATTACGTTTTTACTGTTCTACGTAGGATCAGAACCGTTTATTCCCGCTTGGATTTCAACACTTAATATGCAAATCCTCTTTTAATACAAACTTATATATTTTGGACTACAAGAAAATTGCGCACAGAGAGTGAGAGAGAGGCCTCGACTTTAATTCGACCTCGATGTTCAGGATTTATTATTGATCGTGATCGAAATTAAATCTTTATGAACCGTTTGTTTTCCATAATTTATGTCTTGCATGCGCCTAAACATTGTCCAAAAAATTTTTCAAGCACACCCTCTCGCTTATTGACGAAATAAATCGATTCTAATTATTTTTGAATCATAATAATAAAAATACCCTGCGATTTCGGATATTCATTTAACATTAACATTTCGGTCTCGCAATATAGACATCAAACATATTAATTTTGACGTTTCCATTTTCTTTTTATTTTTTGAGTGGGAAAAACTGCGCTCTCCCATATTTGGTTATTATCCACCTAATTATAGTTCTAGTATTGTTTGACTTTTCTTTCTTTTTCCCCTGAATATTTCATGCGGATTTCCTGGAAACAGGAACGAATTGCATGGAGTAATTTGATGGCTGTGCAGATTGGTCATTAAAAAATTGTCAAACGACTGCATGTAGGTTTCTTAAAAACAATATAATTATTTCTGCAAGGGTTCTTTTCAGTATTCTCATACCAACACGCAAGTAATAATTTTTTTTAACAACACGTCAAGTTATTGCAACTTCCAATTAACATAAGGTTCCTTTTTCAAAATGAAAGAATCGACAATATGAGATGATTGTAAATCTAGATTAATCACTTTGATATCTACAATTAATTGGAGTTTGTTCTTTTTTTTATTTAAAAGGCGGCCAATTTATGTATAACACGATATCCTCTGGGCTATAAAATAAAGGCAACGTTTTATGGTGAACGTAACGCCTTGTAATTGTACCTTTCCATCTCGGTCTCTTTTAACACTCTCACTTTATTCCTATTTGACTTGCTTTTCTTTTTTTTAAATCTTTTTGGCAGCGAACGTGTAACATCATCAGACGTATTACATAATGACTGGGTACCTATCGTTTACACGTATTTTCTTTTATGGTTTAACGATAATTACATTTAACATTAACGAAAAAAGAGGAAAAGTGAGAAGAAACGTTAGATGATGAAAAACAAACAAGATTGATCATTTAAAGTACATCATCATGACAACAAGAGCAATGGAACGAATGAAAGAGCGTAGAAGATGGAAAAGAGAAAGATTAAAGAGGATGGAAACGTATTAAATTAAATACGAGTATAATAATCATGAGCTTCGACTAACAAACAAAAAATGAAAAAGAAGTTACGTAATTAAATTAAACGAGTTTTTAAATTATAAGAAATTTATTTCTCGAAAGAGAATTTTCTTCTTTTCCCTACTAATGCAGACGACGAGAAGGGACGAAAATTGCGTTGTTTGTTTAGGGCACTTTTGCGTACGTATGAGAGAGAAAAGGAAATTATTAATAACGAAAAGGAAAACCTTGATCTCCACGGAATGAAAACCCTAAAAATTGTTTTCTATTTCGTTCGGCTTAAACGAAGGCGATTAACTTGTTTCCGTCTGCAGTGATTTGTCCCTTACTGTTACATCTGACATCCTTCTCCATCATACATTTGCCTTTTTTATTCGTTGATTAATTGCCAAAATTTTAATCTCTTAAACATGCATCATGTGGATGCTGCTAGATTCTCTCTCGCATTATTATTAAACTTACCCGTAATGTTATCTTGTATTTATGATTAATGCATTTAAATATTAATCTAACGTTTGTACACGAAACAAGTGTATGATGGTACGCGTCAAAATCACGCTTAATAAGAATTATAGCGCGTTTTAATTGAATTAAAATATCACTCTCGCTCATTTGCTTTTGTGCTTAGAAAGGTTGTCACGAAAATTGAATACGACAAACGTCTAAGTCGAATCCGAGTCTCGTCACCATCATCATCATCATCATCGTTTGTTTCCTTGTACTTGAATCGGTTTTGGTAGATCGCTGGATACGACACCAAGTACATTTTAAACGTTACGATTATAACCTATCGCTGTACAGCGAGATACAATTTCGTACAGAAAGGATTATTAACAGGATAATATTCATTTGTTATTAAATTACATGAAATAGTTCTTAATCCTTTAGTACGTTTCGATAAAGGGATATTTCGCAAAACTTTTCAATCGGTTGCATTCGAAAACGAAAGATGATTAACAATAATTTAGCACTTAATTTATGCGAGGGCATTTAATTGTTTCCTTTGAGCTCGTTTATAATTTTCATTCGCAAAAAATATGTTCCTTTAATAGTAGTTTTTCTACCCGGTCTGTTTGAACTACTGGAAAGTGTACACTATTACTTCTCTTACGACCGCGCGGAAAATAATCCCACCGTTCATGACGTTCAACACGCGAACAATGGTTTAATAGTAAACACGAATTGCATTGTTCTACATCCACACATAACTCCATTTTAACTAAACAATAAGATGATAAATTTATTCTCTACCAGTAATTTTGTAATTGCTACGTTATTAATTATGGGTACTACCCCCCATTCTCTAGCCTCCCTTTTGCCCATTCATTCCATCTTATTCGCGCTCTTTCTCTCTCTCTCTCTCCTTGGTATTTACCGTAATTGCACTTTCATGGTAATTTTACGTATTATAAATAATAATAAATCTGCAACTCTGATAAAGTATAAACAATTTAAAAAGTGAATAAGAAAGAAAAATTGGCTGCTTTTTTCCTTCTTTTTCAATTTAATCCTTCGCCGATCATTAATTAACTTAAAAAAGAACAAATTCCGATTATATCGTGTGATTAATTATTTTTTCCTTTTACTCGAATTTCGAATTCAATCAATTGGTCAATAGTGGGAGGCATATAAAAGTGCCCAGTGCAACGTTTACGGTTAATTAAGAGATGCAACAGTGCGCAAATCTACCTGCCGATAATTCTTCGGCGATGCACGACTGTTGCTGATTCGATCATTAACAGACTAACAATGGCAGATCTATTGAAATGAGGCTTTTGTCGAGTAACGCAGATGAATCAAACGAAAAAAATTAGTAACAATAATTATATAAAGCATAATAACGGATGCTCGATATTAATTGAGTGAAATAAATGAACTCGTCGTTCTCTTTGTTATCCATACAAGAAAAATTTAAACAAAATTTGCACATAAGACTTTACCTGCCCTCAAACGATAAGATCCATCAATTTAAATGTTTTTTTTTCGAGAGAGCAACTATTTGACATTCGTCGACCATCGTTCTTCCAACCGTACGATGGAAACAGGAGCATCATCGACATATTATTCAGAAAGAACAGAAAAGTCACTTTAATGCCACACATTTCATTATTGTATCTAGACCTTTTTTTTATTTTTATTAGTCCCAGAAGGTCCAAACGCAATAGAGGACCACAACAAAAAGGAATAGGCGAAAAGGGTGGAGGAGTAGACGAATCAAAACAATTCTTTTTTGTTATCCTTCAATGGTAGACACAGTTACTGCCACATCAAGAACAGAAGGTCAACAAAAAATAGGATAAATGTTTAATTTTATACTCTCATAATGAGTGATTTATTATATTTACGTTCTGGCGGATAAGAGGATCCAACCCCCTGAAGTCGTTTTTTTTTTTCTCTATGAACTATGGCAAAAAAGCAACAAGGAAATCGCACATATAGGGGCGGATAACTGCCAAATATATCTTCCTTCTCTTTTTTACCGCTACTCCTCTTAAAATGCACCCCTCGTTTCTGACGCTCTCGAAGGTAACATTTTCCTTCTCACCCCACTGACTCTTTTCCAGTGGTGTACAATATGCCGTTAATGTATTCATGTGTATGTGTGAAAGCAACAAACAGCAAGTAGGAGAAAAGCTGTTTGGTTAAAGATGAAAGAGGAATATAATATACATATAGGTGAAACGAATAGGGGATGAGAGAGAGGGATAGAAATCCGGCCACAATATCGTTATTGAGATATCAAAAAAGTATTGACAATAACACTGCACGACGTCTGAAAAAAAAGGGAACCGACTTCACGGCTTTTTAATTTTACGATTTTCTTCGCCATTGAATAATCAAAATTTATTTACTGGCTGGATGGGGGAGAGTGAGAGAGGGAGACAACCCTGCACCCCATTTTCCATAACAATAAATTTTAACACCGTACGGTGTGCAGAAGAGCAATAACTAACGTTTAGAATAATAACACGGTATGGTGGCGGTGATGGTGATGGTGGCGTTAGTTTATCAGAATTAATAGGATTTATTATGCGGGTTTCTATTAAGTAAATCTTAATTTTATTAGGCATAAAACACGTGGCACGGTTCCTTTTATTCCATTCTTTTTTCTCGTATAAACATTCGAAACCCCTTTCCTTTCTTTCCTCTTCTCAAGGAAAATAAAGGATTGTTCCCTCTTACCAAGTCGTTAAAAGTGCATGCAAATGGATAATTTTCATTACGGTTACGACCGCATGTAAAATTATTGTTATTAGATTTTAAAACAAAGAATTACGATTGCCAAATATTATTTAATAATAGTAATAATGTAGGTCATAAGTCCAAAGATTGCGTGAGTCAATGGATTTCCTCCTGTTCGTTCATTCTTTTTTATGTATTCCTCTTTGTTCTTCGCCCTTCTTCTTCTCCGTCGTTCCACTACACTTTTCCTTTGTGCTTCTACCAGGCCCATTGTGTAAGGGCCAGAAATCGAATGGGGGCATCGTGAACGAAACGAAGTGTTTTCGTAAACCGCCCATGAAAAGAAGTTATTGCGTTATGTACGGCACGTTGCATGTTCTCGGAGTGTTTACCTAAAAGATTTCTTTTCTGAAATATATACGTAATCCTTCGATGGTCTATCAACTGCTCGCAAAACAAGAACTATTCCTTTTAATATCGTTGTTATCAATATTTTTATAATTTCATTGTTTTGCTTATGATTATTGAAGTTTATTCCATTCAGATTAGCATTCTAGCACGATTATGACTTTGCTAATTATAAAGAAATGATAAAAGGAAAATTAAAATTTTGTATTAATCTGATCGTCAACAATTAGGCTAAATTTAAAATATAGTCGCTGATTTATTCCGATGAATTATAATATTTCATCAGTCGAAATGACAACAAATCTAAAATGAATTAAAAGGGTGCAAACAAATCGACAGTTCTGGCAAACTTACTTTGTTATCGTTTAACAATCATAATAGCAAAAGAAGGAAATATTTTCATTAAATTCGTGTCAATATTATTGCAATTAAGTGCCGTTTCATATAATGATGAAAAATATTTAATGACGAAAGTCGGGAATGGAAGTTTGGTATTATTATTATTAATGGTAATAATAATAAAAAATGTTCAAACGAAAGAAATTTAATCCAGAAGATATCTAATAGAATGATCAAACATTTATTTTCAAAAAGATAATAATAATAAAAAAGTTTTATAATGTCCTGACATTATTTTCCACATTAAATCCACTTAATTGATTCGCACACACAATTTCATCGCATGGAAAATTATCGAATAATTTACGTGTAGAATACATTTTCGTCCATTTAAAAAGTATTTCCTCAAACATTATTCATTTTTGTGAATTTTCTTTTTCCTATTTTAATTTATACATTTTCAATTGTGCCAATAATACGAGTACGAAATAAATCGTACGGTTACACGTGGTTCTTATTTTCGATAAATCTATTTTTATTATTGCTGTTCAAGTCCATAAAATATAGTGGAACCGTTAGAGGAAAATGATTTGTTCAACATTCAAGAAAATAATGATGGTCACGTTTTACGTACACGTAACGATTTTTCACGGTTTTCCTTTTGTTGAGGTTAAAGTTTGAAATTTCCCTCGATCATTCTTCCTACTCGAATTTCTCTTATTATTATTTCACATTTCTTTTATTATATTTTTTCTTCTCGTTCCTTGCTACATTATTGAATTGCAACGTACATACATATAAACGCTTACTACTGCTGAAATTGTGACCCGTCGTGTTATAAAGGTAGTTACAATACGTACGGTTTCGCTATAACAGCGTGCAAATGTCTGTGATAAATAAAATGAGAATTATTAGAGTTTTCGGTCCCCGAATACGGTCATATGTGCGGAAAAACGAATGGTTTAGAACATTAAATGTGTCTAGCGGCATAAGTTATGTAATTTGGTTTTGGTATTTTATAATATAGTGCGCGCAATGTCCCCACTGTACTAGGAGACCATACTATATGGGCACCGGGTATAGTTTTAGAATCGTTGCGGAACCGAAAATGGTTTAAATGAGGGAGGTAACTTTCTCATGTTGGAAAACCGCCACGGAAAGTTCAAGTTTGAAGTCTCTTACTTTTGTCAATGTTTGTCTTTGGCCACAATAAATTTTAATTGTACAATATTCCCTACGACGCTCTCGCTACTCGCCCTCCATCTTTCTCGTCATCCTTTTATATTTAACCGTCGTCGTCATCGTCCTTCTTCACTTGTAAAACTTATTCAGTTCTGTTGACAAGGGCTGAAAAGTTCGAAACGAAAATAACGTTTAAATACGCAATATTTTCCTCAAGTTTAGATTTCCTTAGAATGACTTTTCGAACAAAAGTAAATTAAAGTTGTAAGACAAATAAATTTTATTTCAGATACACGGGATAGAGATGGAGGAGGGAAATAAGAAATAGAGGGAGAGACTGAAAGAAGATGAACCAAAAAATAAATTATTTACTTTTTAAATCAGTTTTAATTATTAGAGTAGGAACGGAAGAACAAGACAAAAAAACGGGATTTCTCCATTTTCACTTTCGGTACCGGACGATAAAGTAGAAGAATAAGACGATGATGAAGAGGAATTTTAATTTGCTCTCCCTCGAAAACAAAGAAGCGAAACGAACGAATTTCGTAAATTGGACTTAATTAACTCACGATTCTTTACATCGAGTTAATTTATTTGCTAAATAATAAGTAATCAACGGAGATTTTCTAAATGGTTTAATTGAATTCGGCTTATTTAAAATTCGAAATCGATTATTTTACGTTCGCAATAATCATACGTGAAAACACGGAACGTGCAAAGAATAAAGTTTCGAAACTTAAGATAGTGGTGAATATTGAAACATCTTGCATTTATGCAAAATACTAGAATCCCATCTTTTTCTCACCGAAGTCTCTTCTATAGTTTTAATATTCAAACTTTCAAATTAGAAAATTTAAAGTTAAATTACAATCGCACGATACGGTTGCATTAATACCATCGAATTTCCGTTTAATTTAGAAATTGATTCGCGAAAACAGTAACAATACGTTCAACTTCATCGCGTATTAAATGGATTACATAAAAAAGTTACTTTACCAAAATTAAATTAATTATTTGTTAACTATGAAGTGTTTGCGAAAAATGTATAGCCTCGACTCGAAGAAGAACCAAAGAATTTATCAAGTATTATGGCGCCAACCATTTGTAAAACGGTTGATATACTTTTTATTGTCCGTATCGTTGAAAGTTAAATTAGGCCTTCCGAATCTCGTGTAGGATTATTACCCGTTCTTTAGACAATAATAATAGGATCTTGTGATTTATTTTCGCTTATTAGCAAAACGCTTCCGTGAAGAAACGTGCAATTTCACGGAATTACAAATGAACGGAGAGATAGAGGGAGAGAACTTGCATAATTGATTTCTGTTTTTAATTGAAATTAAATTACAGACAGCCATAAATTATTCGAATGTCCGTTTTGTTTATCTACTTGTACTTTTCAAATTATTTAAACAAATAACGTATTTACATTTAAATTAAATTCCTTCTGCCTATTATTTTCCTTATTCTTCTTTAACCATTTATAAATCATTTTAACACCATAATTCATGCTTCTTGGTATTTATTTTATTCATTTTTTCACCTTTCCACTACACCTCTTGTTGTTCTTAAGGTCGTATTTAAACACACACACACCGATTACGAAGTACAAGTTTTATAACGTATAATTTTAATGTAATTATATTACACTTTCCTCGTTTCATCTTTATACAACCTTTTTACCATTTTTATTTGTTTTTAATTTACAACACACACATTTCTCTCGCGCTCTCTTTGTTTTTGTTCATGTTACGACATTCTTAACATTAAGAAGTGTCTAACGAAGAAGAGCTAATCATTTTTCTAACGCGTTTAAGCTTTTTTTCGTGGCTCGTAATAACTACTAACTACTAATTTCCAAAAGTAGGAAGTCTTTACTTTACACTCACTTGTTTTTACTCGAAGATTATTTATGGTCAGCCATAAAATTAAATTATGGGGAATCTCATGGTGATAATGATGGGAGAATCCGTGTACAAGTCGCATGTCATTACTACTGTCGCACATATTTTGTGCTGCACCATTCGATTTTCTATCGGTATAAATGAACATTTAATTTTGCTGCTTAGATTTTCCTATTAACGTAAACATATAGTAATAATGCATTACTGTTATTATGTTGGATGGGATATTAATAATAATAGTGGTTAAGAGATAGTATGCAGAATGCATTTTAATTATCAACATTGAACAAACCAATCTTTTTCTTCTTATACTTGTTAGTATACGCGCGCAAACTTGTGTATTCATAAACAATAATCAGTCCAGCAGTAATTTCCGAGTTTAATGATAGTACACACTCCTAATAATAATAATGATCCTGCTTAGACGTTTACAAATTATTTTCCGATAACTTTCCATCGATTATAATTTTAAAAGTTTTATTAAAATAGAAGAAAAGTTAATTAATTGGACGATAAATTTAAAGGTATTTGTTTGAAAAAGCAGCGAATTGTTTTTCTCTTTAAGGATTTCATTTACATTAAAGCTTCTTTTTGCTGATTTTAAATTATTGATACGTCTGTATTTATTTAGCCGTTCGGTAATCCATTGCCTCTTAAAGATATTCGCTTTTTCTTTCGGCAAACAGTTAAATTCGCCGAGTGCCAAGGCTTTATTTTCAGTCAATAGATTTTTCCTTTTTCCTATCTTGTACATTGTGTATACGTGAACTTTATGGGTTAATAGTATTTTAATTAGTAGGCTTGTACACGATAAATTATTGCGATAATTTCACCCTTTTGTTGCCCGGGATTTTTCTAATAATAGAAAATGCATTTTTAATGAACAAAATTTCCTTCCTTACTTCCTTACGCTCGTTTCTTCTTCCCTCGTTTATTTTCGATGAAAATTAAATGCCCTCGATTATTTTCCATTGTAAATAATATTTCCCTATTGTTTTTCGATGGTAAGCAATATATGTTAATAATTTCAATTATTTGCCAAATTGTTATCGTTCATTCTTATTCGCTCCTGGAAAAATATTTTTATTAAAAAAAAAACAACAAGAGAAGGATGGATACCGTTGGTTTATTAAATTTTATTTTATACTGCTCTACACATAAACGTCAGAGGTCGTTTTATTATTAATAAACAAGATTTGGCTGTTAATAAAATTTAATAAAGAGCGATCTCGTACGAAAAAATAAAATCGTTTTTATCAACGATAAAGTTTAAATTCAATTAGTAATAATTAACAAAAAAGTCGCGATAAAAATGCCTCGTCGGCGAGCTTAACCTTAATTTCTTCTCTTTTCTTCTGGTTGAGTTTTTTTGCCGACTGGTTTTCCTTCTTCTCTGCACATTTCCTGATGATATCCTTAGCATTCTTTTGTATGATATTTTTTATATTCGAGAATAGAACATGAATAACAATAAGGTGTAGATGTAGGAGGAGATGAGAATGAGGATTTCCTTAAGAAAGCAGCAAGGAAAAAATTTCTGTTTAGGTAATGTTGCCGGTAAGAGAGAGAACTCTGCCTTCCTGTCTAAGAACAACAACAACCAAAAACTTTCTTTTTATTTCCTGCTTCACCGCACGAATTTACTATGAAAATGTAGTAAATGACGCATAAAAAGTTTTCCTATCTACTACAAACGAAAATAAATAAAATGAAAGTTTTCCTTCTTTTTAGAATTTCGCCCACTTAAAGTGGAAGAAAATAGGAGAACGTCGACGATGATGGAAGGAAAAAGGAATCGGTGAAAAATTCATTTAATATTCTTTTTCTGCATACATGCTTTTGCAGTACAAAATGAAAAAAATAAAAATAACTAGAGAGGCCAAATCCACTTTGGAATTAAATCTAATTTACTTACTTTTAATTAAAATTTATTCTCTTGTTCAACTTTTTTTTGCTGTTGTACTTTTATTGAAAAAAGTTAAATGGCAAGAG
The DNA here is from genome assembly GCA_963695495.1 of Hololepta plana. NCBI lineage: Eukaryota > Metazoa > Arthropoda > Insecta > Coleoptera > Histeridae > Hololepta > Hololepta plana. The sequence continues at coordinate 7,790,340 of OY968833.1, forward strand.
AAAATGAATGAAGGTGTTTAATCCACTTGGATGATATGTACGTTATAATGTAAAAGGTTGTAGCTCTATAGCTGAGAAAGAAGTATAAGTGATTCATCAATGCCATCCCATTGCTCGTCTATTTACTTTTTTCCCTTGTCGCTGCAAAGGCATTTAACTGATATCGTTAACAGTATGGAAACCGTTTATCTTTTATGGTATCCTAGTTGTTTTTTCTGATGAAGAAGGAAGTGGACAACAATTTCACTTCGTGACAAATATCCTTACATTCGAACGAAATTAGAACTTGTTACTATTAATTAACCACGTGGTATTACAATTAATTAATTGCCGATTAAAAATCAATAAAATTCATTTCAATTGCTAATTAATTAATTACGATGTTTGGTTGCCGCATGTAAATTATTATTGTCCACTTTGTTGTTATTGCTACGTTCCATTGTTCGGTGTTACTGCGGGCTTCACAAAACTCAACCCTTTTTGTTGAATAAATTGAATTCAATTCATACATCACTATTTCTGAGGGACACTTTTTAATTGTCACTGTTGAAAAATACTTTTTTTTCGTTTAACAATTTGATGGAATTTCATACCAAGAGAGCCTTTTTTAAAAATACTTTTTCCCTCTATATTGTTTCTCTTTCTCTTGGATCTGACAGATTTCTGAATACCAGAACCACACCTATATCTGTTTCTTGTTGTGTCTCATTATAATTCCCTTATTCCACAATTGCCGAGAAAAATTACCAAAAACGTAAATGGAACAAGGATTAATGTAGTCGCGCCTTTTGTTTTCCCTTCTTTCCGTCCTTTTCTTCTTCTGCGTTTTCACGAAACCCGGCAATAAACAGATTGCGAATTGTAAAGTAAGAAAAGTAGTCGTCATTATTTCTAGTTCTCTCTCTCTCCTTCTCTCACACACACACTCTCTTCATATTATTACTATTATTTTTTTAATAAAAATAAATTATTCAACTTTTTAGATTTGCCTCATAAATAACGCCCTCATTTTCCTCGCCACTTGCATAAGTATTTCTTCAGCTTAATCGCGTCAATTAATTTTAATAAAACAAAATATGTTTTAGTTTTGCTTATCCAAGTAAATTTCGCACATTTAATTAAAGTTACACATAATTTCCTTTTTTTTTCTAAACTTGCCGTGTAATTTTTGTACCCAATCAGATTAATTAATTGTTATTGCTGTTACATGTTGCACATTTGTGGGTAAAACTCAATAAATGGAAATAGAGCAAGAATGAAGAGAAAAGTAAGTTTATTGCGCCAATAGATAATACTCGAATGGTTATATTGTATTTTTAAGGTAATTCTCTCGCTAAATTTCCCAATGCAAACATTGTCGGAATGGTAAAAGCTTTTTGATAGTAAGTAGAAATAGGAACGAAGCCAGCAGACATTATTCTATCGTCTTCCGTTAGTTCTATAAGCAGAGAAACTAGATGGAAATAACACGGACGACTTGGTTCTTATTTAAATACAATACACTGCCAGGATAAGTAGGATATGATCGTTATTTGCTTTTTTACGTGAAGAAAAAATCAAGCAGAAAAAAGGACCTCTCATATCAATTTTGATTGATTGGTTTAATGCTTTTAATCATAAACCGAAGAGGAGATAAGGTAATCTTTATGGCTTTATCAGGAGACAGATTCCGTTTTTTTTTCCTTTTTTTGCAACGTCCTTAATAAAGTATCATCGTAAATACCAGTGCAATCACATTTTTCCTCGTCCTCAATATTCCTTTTTGCGAAGTCGCTTTTATATAAAGTAACATTTTAATCCTGTGTAACAACAAGTAGTACGAGCTTGAGAAGGAAGAAAGAGTGAAGGTAGAAGAAGAAAATTGGAAAAACGTTTCGGTTTTTCCTGCGTCTTTATTAAAATTATGTTACGGAAATGATTTATGGATGTAGTTAAACTTTTATTTTTCTAATTATTATTTATAATCCACTAGAAAATAATAATAATATATTGACTTGAGCCGCAAAAAGAACTTGGAAAAATATTGATAAGAGGAAAAAATTAATTAGATTTTTACCTGCCAGTTTCAGTTCGATTCCGCCATAATGAGAGAATAAATTGGATTCGGTTTATGGTTACAAAATCTCCTTTTTTTGACTTGGGTTCGCTAAGCATATAAAATTAATGTTATTACCTTACATTTGGTCCATTTTCTTTTTATTGTACGAATGAGCTGAATATAATAATAATAATAACGTTAATAAATTTAATCTTAAAGCAAAAAGAAAAATTGCAAAGGAAATTGAACGAACTTTTTCGTTTGTCCTAATTTCAACGAAACTTTTTAATTATGACGAATCTTCTTTTGCGTTAATGGAAACGATAAAAGCCGTAGGAACGAAACGTTAGGCGTGAACTTTTAAGAGAATTTCACTTTTATGTCACAATCGTAGAATTAACCACCATCAAGAAGAGTGACACCCTAGAATTATTATTATTATTATAGCCATTTTCAACAACATATATATAATAATAACCTAAGCCCATATACGTAGCAGCGTGTAACACTCCTGTTACCTACAAGAAATCCTCCAGCATTTCAATTATATTTTATGTTTCATCTTCCGCATGGGTAACAGCTCTTGCGTTACACGTACGATTCTTCCTTTTTTTTTTGCTTCCCTCTCGTGTTCCCTTTTTTCTTCTCTTTCCTCACCGACATTTTTTCTTTCTTTTACTCTTTCTTCTCTTTCTCTTAGTTTAACTCGTCCGTAACAACGCCCATTTTATACGTACACTTATATTTTCTAAGGGTGTCGGTGGCGGCGGTCTCGACAATATCACATTTATTCTTTCCAACAATAAATATGTGTACGTATGTCTTTGCCGTTGTTAGTGCCAGCAGGACCGCTACTGCTGCTGCTGTTATTCCTCGTGGTAGTCGTACAACAGTTTCCATTATTGTCGCATATCTTCGTCGCTATTCTTACCTACCCTCAGCCACTACGTACTTCCGTTATTACGTTACTTTTATGTGTATTTCTTTTTACAACCCCCAGGCACTACCACCCCCATTTCTCCCCAACCGCCGACCTCGTAAAAAGGGAAGGTTATTAAAGTTATATTAAATGTTTCTGACGTGTGTGGAGGGACGGAAACCGCCAAGAAATTTACACGTTTTCTTATTATTAAAACGTAACCGCTTGTATTTACGTGAGTGGATGGGGGAGGGTGGCGAAAGAAAATATTAAACACGATCCTGTTGTAAACTGGAGCAACGAAACGAACGAATGGAAATTGTAAATCGGAAGATTTGTTTAGGCAGAAAAAAGTACAAAAATCGATTTATCAAAGAACCAGATATAAAGAATAAAAGTGTTCAGTAGTAGATGGAATAATTTCTGTATAAAAGCTTTGAGCATGGTAAAATAATTGGAAGAATAAATACTTAATACGGGGGTTACTTAGAAAAATGTACCCAGCTACAAAGCAGAAAGCCACAGATGACAATTTGTTGTTTTCAGATCGAAATTTCACATTTGGGCAATCTCGGTCAAACTGTAATGTGAATTGATACTATTTGTTTGCAAAGTAACCAAACAACTATTTACTAAAAAAATTAATGATACCAAACGAAAATTAATGGTTGCACGATAATTACAAAGTTCGGAAACTTTGATTTTCTGTTCAATAGTTCGACTTTAGCTGCTTTTTATTTGAAAATATGAACAAATATTTTACAGAAGAAAAAATGCATCAGAAGCAATAGTTACTTTACAGTAGACAACTATTTTTGAACTTTCCAAAAACATGTTTTTTTACAGAATGATGTAGTTAAAGAAACGTCGCGAAGAATTTATCGGAATCATTGAGAAAGTTATTAAGACAACTAGAATTTTCTTCACATTACATGAATATTGTTTCATAACTACTATCTTTCTAACTTCCCCTCGTAAATAACAACACTATTAACACTATTAACGAATAAATCTGTGTTGCATTCGTTTCAATAATAATAATTATTCATAGTTTCATTGTATATGACTTTAAAAATTATTTTCCCAATAAATTCTTTCCACATAAAGCTTGATAAATATGAAATTGCATTAAACTTCTTTCGCTCGCTAGCTCGCTCATTTTTTTTATTTCTTTTCTGCTTGTATCATAAATCGCTATTTAAATGCTTCGTAACTCGCGCCATACGTACGTCTCATTCGTTCTTCTTCCTATTGCTACTACTTTTTTTTTCTTGAAAGACTAGAATAAAAGATGTGGCATAGTAGGAAAAGTCTGCGGAGGAGGAGGAGTCGTTGGTTTTTGCGGTACACCAAGAAGTCATTCATCTTGTAAACCCCCGGCTAAGCGACAGGAAGCATGATATTTAAGATCTACCGTACTTCCGTTTAGAGCAACTTGTATTACAACAGCGTGCAGACGTCTCTGTGTGTTTGTAATAGTGAAAAATTGTAATGGTAATAGTTGGGTAGAGAGTACGTAGTTGTGTGTGGCCTCTTTAAGATTATGCAATTATGATAATTCCAACCTGCAACTCGTTTCCATGAATCTCATGCACTTTTAAACTTACTGCTGCCACGTTTCCCAACTCTTCTTATTGCCGACTTTTAATTTATCACGTTCAAGTTATTAACTTTCCAACAGCTGAAGAGATTGTTGTTTCGCATTACTATGGGTTTTGGATTTTTGCAGTGTTTAGAGGAAATTATGACGGACATTTTCCCAGTGTACATAAAAACATCTCTCATGGAAATTAATGTGAATTTTTATATTGGCAGCACAACAAAAAGCGTTACTTTTTTGAATATTTAAAATAACCGATTCGAATGTGACAATTTTTTGACTTGACAATTTTTTTAACTGAACAATACACCGATTATTCTTGTTCATACTTTAATTAAAGTTTTTTTATACTGTATCATTCCTATTTGTTTGAATAGGATTAACATTTTCAAAAGTATTTATTTTGATCAAGGTTTAGAGTAAGAACAACATAATAAGCATAATAACTTGAAGAATAAGAAGGAGCATTTTAGTATTCATGATTTTAGATTTCATTATTATTATTTACCTTCAGCAGTGTTTTAGTGCTCTAGCTATCTACTCTAGAGTAGTAGTTGTTGTAATAATAGTAAATTGTCTAGAGGCGCTTTAAATATTTGATGTTACGCTTTCCACATTAATTTCCAACGTATCTCTGTTTTCATATGAAACATTATAGATGAAGCAAACGAATGGAACAAAAAAGAAAGCAAGAAAAACGTAGAAAAACAGACAGATAGAAACGACGGAAAGGAATTAAAAAAATCATGATGATTATTATTATGTCAAGAAAATAAACAGCAACAATTTCTGAAACTCTTTAAATTATTCCCCACTGGTTTACTGGTAACCTACTTTTTTTTAAATATAATAATGTTAACATATATTTTGAAATCGAAAACTAAACAAAAGGAATTCTAATAGAGAAACCACGAATTGAAACAATAATAAGTGTCAAATTACCTGGTTTACGCAATTGTAATTCGAAACATGGAATTTTAATGGTGTAGATTTTATGGTTATAGTTAAATTTGCACAAATCAAGTTATAGTTTCATTAATCGAAAACATTGCCAAAAATTAGCGCTTATTCGTGTTGATGACATCTTTAGATTTATTAAAAATTCAGTAAGAATTTCGGTTAAAAAAAATGTTTGGCAAATAATTTAATGCGCATCGTATATATTTAATGCATGTGCAAAGTTATTTCCCTAGAATTACTGTGGTTCACATAACGGCAAACCAGTGAATATTAGCAAAATCGAATCATTTTAATAATGAATGAAAATATGAGCACGTATCATATTGCCGCTGCCGTTGTTAGTGCCTATTACCATTTCGTCGTCATCCTGTGTTATTATCACCATCGCCATAATTTCTATGGGGATGTTCGTTACTGTTGTGCATCTGTGCGTGTATTATTACTTTAAAGCCAGCATTGGCATAGGGCATCGCGATCGGGAACAAATTAATTAATTCTAATTGAATAAATGCGCGTTACATTCATTTACACCGCGAATAAATTCCCCGTAAAGTTTCGGTTTTCGGTCAGAAAGCAAGCTAACAAAAAAGAGGAAGTTATTAATTTCCCGCAACTCTTCACTGTTCTGAATTCTATATACAACGTACCGATGAATGTGGATGATACCATTTTCGATAGACTAGCTTTAATTAACATATTAATAACAGTTCTATCCCATGGGTGGTTATAATTTTAAAGTCGCCACTACTGTATCGTTATACCCATAGGCCAAACTGGCTAACAATTTCCAATAATTTTCGTTTTAGCGTAACTTGTTAACTAGTCGTGCATTTACATATTTTCTACGTTTCTACCCCGACAATCTTTTACTCTTTATGGATAGAAAGACAAAATAAACATTTCACGAATTAATTAACCAATTAGACCCAAAAGAGAAGAACGGGACGGAATAAAAATTATTTCCTTAACCCCAATTTAACGATATTATTCGGAAAATAAATTACTTTCCGTCCGTTTAATTATTTTAATTGTCACCATAATCTTAAGGGATAAAAATAATCAGAAAAAAAGGGAAGACGAGAATCGGGCGAAGGAAGAAGATGAAAGACGAAAGGAAAGAGGGATGAAAAAAAAAAAGGAGGATAGAGAGAGAGAGAGAGAGAGAGAGAACTACTACGACCTTTTATTCGCTAATTGTATTTAATCAGACTAAGCCCTTTGAAGCTTCCGATGTCAGTTTCCCATCAGATTTTGTCGTCTTCCGCTTTTACGCAATCCTTCCTCTTCCGCCAATTTCGTCTTTTCGCTCCTCGACAATCCCAAAAAGCAGCATTACGTTAAATCGATTAAATTAACGTTTGTTCTCTCTCTCTCTCTCTCTCTCTCTCTCACTCTCCCTCTCTTTCCAATACTTTTTCCAAGAAAATAAGCGACTTTTCTCATTATTAACCCCAAAATTTAATTATTAATTTGTAAATTGCCACTAATTAGAATTAATTATTGGAGTAATGCAAGAATTAAGAAACTGAAAAGTAAGATTGATGTATTATAAAAGCATATTCGCCAAGGATATATTCGCTTCGTCAAATTACTCTGTAAACTTATTGCGTAATGATTTCACTGTTAACACTGATGAAACATTAGAAGGAACAAACTGAGAGAACTATGTGAAACATTAAAAGTGTCCAGGGACATCATAAAGACCGTTTATGCGGTTTGTAAAATCACGATAATGATGATGATGGATAGTAATAACTGGAAGAGATGATGTAATTAAACTGGAGGACAGTTTATTGGTATCTGCATTCATGTATGAACGTTGCAGTGAATCCGTTTGACGTATATAGAAACCGTTTGATGATGATAGTTTTCCATACTTTCAATAGTTCTAATTGAGAATCGCTTGCAGTCAATAATTAGTTCGTGCAATTATTTTTTTCTTACTGTGAAATGCCATTTAATCTGCCTTAACAACAAAGAACTTCGCGCAAATAGGATTACGCGCACAACAGTTTGGTGGTTTCCGCTTGAACCGTCGGTTCGTTCTCTCGCTATGAGACGATGATGAATTATATTTTAATGCCGATTCCATTTGTGTGCGTGCAAAGTATTTTTTTTTTCAACATCTACATCTTCCTACTGTTTGCAATGTATCATTATAAAAGAACTTTGGTATTCTTTTCTTCTGGAAGTTTAACTAAACACTTTACACTATCGTAAATGTGCATTTGAAAAGAAGCGAAAGCGGCGAAAACTTCTTCTACGTCGTCACGCAAATTTACAATTTCTCTTTTAAATTTTTCATCGCAATCGGTTGAAGGATTCGCGAAAGAAGAAGGAGAAGAACCAACCAACCATTCACTTAGTTTATAAATTAATGATTCCTTCATGGTGCCCCGCTAAATGAATTAAACAAGAGAAAAGAAGTTCAACTACTCGAGGAAGAAGAACAAATTGAAAAATTTAAAACTTTTTATATTTAATCATTTTGAACGTGTCTTTGTAATAATGGTAGATTATGTGGCTCCAACAAATTTTTTTCGTCCTTTGTACTACGGGCTTTTCTAAAATGCCAACCAATAATTAATAATCCTTAGACGAGATTAAACAATTATTTTAAAATTTAATTAAAATAATGCCGTTCGTTTGTATATTTATTAATTTGACGCTAATTAACAAAATTGGAGAAAGATAAAATTAAACTATTTTATTGTAATTACATTTCTGTAGAAAAAAGTTCGATGTGAAGCTTTAATTGATAAGCAATTTATTGTCGCGTGCGAACCAACAAAAAGAATGTAACTACAATTAAGTAAATCCCCAAGGGTTACAAGGTACAATAATAATATTTTTGTGTATCTTCTATTCGGAGCTACCCCCTGTGAAGAACAATAACCGCGACGAGTGGGAAAAAATGGAAGAAATACCAATTATATTCTGTTTTACAACCTGGACTAGATATTTCTTTCCAATAACACATCACACCCAATAATCCATACTTTCCTCGTGCCGTTTGGGAATTTTGATAGTTCCTTTCTCTCTTTGTCTTTCTCTGTTACGTTCTCTATCAATGCAAATGTAATTGTGTTTGGGGATTTGCGATTTTTTACTACTTCCTCCTCGCCCCATTCGTTTGTTACTATATTTTTAATTAAACATTTTTTCTTTTATTCCTATAGGAGGACGGTGGCTTGTCTCTTCGTCATGGGACTTTACGTTGTATTTTATTTAGCCGATAAACGGTTCGTCCTCCACTTTGTTTTCCTTTTCTTGTATTGTCTTTCTATATTTCTCTATCTCGTTCCCTTTACTTTATGGCCAATTGGCACGATAAAATTCGGTGGAAATTGTAGAACTGGAAGACAACTCATTTGTCGGGGCGTCAAAGGAGAAACGCTTTTTATTTTCTTCATCTTTCTTCTGCCACTTTTATTTTTTGTCTTGAAAGTATACATGCTTCCTTGCCTTATATTATTAGGTCTCACTTATTTTTTGCCCCTTATTTCGCACCTATTTCTTTTTCGCCAGTAATGGAGTAAGGTAATATCGCCCGTATACAGGAACAAATAAAACAAAGCCAGCAATAAACACATCTTGTTTATTTTAACCGGTCCTTCCATTCTTTCGCTCATATTCTTTCACAACTCTTTTGTGACCCAATCTTACGTTTAACTTTTATATTTGTTTGATGTATTATTTCATATTTTCTTGCGCTGGATAATGCGCGGATTAGTTGATAACGATCGCTTTTAAACAGGTACCAATTACCAATAAGAAATTCCTTGTAATTAGCAACGTTTGTTAAACACGCACATTACTTCGAGAGTGCCCTTGAGGATTTGCATGGCAATTCAACCCTGGAGTGCATGATTTATTATTGGAAAGTTTATTATTGCAAATTATAAGTGGCTGGTCTAAATGAGGGTGGCACGAGATATTTCCATTTGGAATTCGTAAAGCAATATTTTGGTTTTATTTGATTCTTTTTCAACTATTATTTGCCAATAATTGCAACAGAAATTGCATACGTTTCTCTCATCTGTGCGGGATTGTACGAGAACGAGAGAAGAAAAATGTAAAGCAAAAGTATTTCCTTCAATTTTATTTTCAACCTTATAGAAGCTTGATGGGTACCATCCACTACGGAACCAGTCGTTGGTGGCCGTATTTGGTAGTAACATAAACCTTGTCTATTTACGTCGAAAACTTTTGTACAGCCTTTCCCAATATACGCCATATATGTTCCAGTCGAATAGAATTTAAAACTAAGGTTTTTTATTGTTTCTATTTCGTTTGCAGTTTCATGGATTCCTGTTTCTGTTTTCAGAAAACAAATCCTTCCATTTTTTTCCATTGTCTCTTTCTCTCTCGCTCTCTTTCTTCGTACCCATCTTGTTTTTCACATCCAAATCAATCTCATGCAAAAATAAATAGGAAATACACACGCGTCTATAGTATATGTGTGTCTTTTATACATTACACTCCTTGTGCTCCTATTTCCCTGCTTCATTTACAAACCTTTTCAGTTTCAATTTGTAAACGTAACAGTTTTAGTTGTCTTCCCTTTTCTGACACATCTCTTAAATGAAATTATAACAACGGCAAACGGTGAATAATGAACGAATTTATATTATAAAGTAGACGGAATGTACATCAACAAAGAAGAATTATTATTCACTTTTAATAGTTGCAACTCTTCGTTTCTTTTTGCAACAACAACAACAACGGTAGCAACAATTTAAAAAGAGCAAAATTACGACACGAGTTATGAATAATTTATTCCTTTAATAAGTGAGATGTTAAGGTTTTGCGCATTGGATTAAACCTAGTAATTTTATTATTACGTTCTCTTCTTTTAATAAAGAGATAACATTACAAAAGAATACGATCGTTTTTGATAATTCCTTTATGATGCTACCAATTCTGTTCTGTTTTTTTTTGCTCGTTTCTTCGTTCTTATTAAAAGGCATAAAGAACAAATCAAAATGGAATGAAATTGAATTTCGTTTCATTATGTTCGTAGAATTTTCTAGAAATTTCATCCCATTTAAACGCACCATTATTACTTATTTAATTGACTCTAATGCTAAGCAAGAATCCAAGTATTCGCAATGAATAATAACCGTTTCAGGCATTCCCTTTCATCAGATGTTGGCGAAGCTAATCAAACACTTCACAAATAATAACAATAACATTAAGAAGTTGAGTACCGGCAACGGGAGAAGAAATGGGTAGAAAGCTGATGGCAGAAGAGAACAAAAAATCCTTTCTTATTTTTCTTTTCGGACCATTAACAATAATTTCCCTTGTCAGCCGTTTTCGCTTGAATAAAGATGAGCTAACAGCTTTAATAATTAAAGCTCCCTTAAGTATAATTAATTCATGTTGTAAAAGGTATTTTCAGAACACTTTAAATTTTGAATGAATTAAAAAGTGAGACGGCCTAATTCGTAACTAATAAATCATTCCATTTGTTCTAAGGAAACGGATGATGATAGTCCTTTTCCTCCATTATTTTGCTTCTTTACATTTATTTATTCTCTATTAAAATTTATTATTACAATTATTTCCAATATGAATTCTACTCGTTTACCATAGCAATAGTTGTTTCAGCACTTCGAAATTTTGCAATAACTTTTAAAGAGGGCGCAGATAACTGAACTAAAAAGTAGAAAAGTAGTAGAAAATTCCCAGAAAAGTTTCCTCGCTCTTTAGCCGCTTCATTTTCTTGTCGAACTCGGTAAAGTTTAAATTTTACCTAAAATAATTATACGCCGAAGTTGTTGCTCTTCGTTTTCCTCCTTCAATTTGGTCCCTCTTCAACTAAGTAAATGGATAGGAAGAATTACGAAGAGGCCGGGTAGAAAAAAAATTAATGTAATCCAAGAATTTAATATAAAGACAGCTAATGGCGATGAATATTTAATTTTCATTCTTACACTTTTCGTCTTTTTCGGCAACTTTTTAATTCTTTTGCTGCGACAGTAAAATACAGTCTTAAAATCTTATGATATGTTTCACCTGTTCACCACTTATTAACATCCTTTTCATTTGTATTATTTTCTTAAGCTTACGCGCTGGACGTAAATATTGCTTTTGAAACGTATTAGTTTCTCTTGACACTAAAAGATCTTGTGGCTTTATTAAAAAAGCAAATGATAAAATCTTGAGATGATGGAAAGTCGTTCAAGAATAATATGACACTTAAGAATGATATTTTGTATTAAACGACCGCAATGAAGTAATAAACATAAACGTGAGGACGGTTATAAAAGGATTATGTTTAAAAGCGATTCTCTCGTCTTACCTTATTTTTGTCTCTCCCTTAAAAACCATTATTTTGAAGACGATATCGTTAAAGAAAAATATCGTTGATGACCGTTGGTTAAAGATATTAAACTATCGTCCACGAGAGAAGTGAATTAAAAATAGATTAGTATCGATTAAAAATAATAATTGAAGAGATACAAATCTACGAATTTGCGAATTTATAGAGCTCGTCCTTCGTCAGAATAGAAATATTTTTCCTGAAAATTGGTAGTAGTAGGATATTGCGGTCGAGTTTCATTTAATTTCGAATAGGATAGAAATCCGCAATAAATTTTATTCAAATATTTAATGCTGAAACTTTAAAACGGACCAACAACCCACATTAGAGAATCTATTAAAGCTTTGGACTTCGATACGAAATGTTTTAATTCTAATGTGAACGAAAAAAAAGTTTAATTTTTCTTTCCAGTTCCTTTGACCAAAATATTCCTCGCAGTTGGCAAATTGTTCGGGCTATTTGTATAATCTGAACGTATCCTTTGGAATCCTTGTAGTTCGAATCGTATTTGATCTTTAAAGAAAACTCAGGGAAAAAAGATTGTGATTTCAAATGAATTGGAAACCGAATAGAGTTATTATACAAATTGAATGACGACCTATTGATCTTCCAGGTGTCAATTAAATTAATTAGTTTTTTTTTCTCGTCTTATTTAAAGTGGCATTTCAATTAATTTGTCGTTTAGTTTGTTGATGTTTTAATTAAATAAATCGCTAAATATTTCATTCATCACTATTTATTGACACTTTAAAAGTACGACTTAAATAATTTGAAATTTATTTAATTAATTTTATTTTTCCCGATGGTACTTCACATGAGTGACATTGAATCGTAGTTTATTTGAAAGTATGAAGCATAGTTTATAGGGGAAATCATTTAATGTTAACGTTAATGACAAAGGAATGATTGTGATGTATGATAAGCGAAAAGAGCTATCGATTGGATAATTTAAAATTAATACTTATTATCATTAGAATCGAATTATTTATTGACACGCGGAACTTTTGCCGGTATCAATTTAGCGCAGCTGATACAAATGCGGCTAATGACTATTTTTCACTTTCAAATTCTAACAATGCTTGCGTAATTAAAACACTTTATTATTGTTATTAACGCCCTTTTCATTGTGACAAATAACAAAATGGTTCCTTAATCTTCCAGATACTTTAGTTACAATTCGAACTCATAAGACTGCGTTAATGAACGTAGAAGTAAGATCATTAACGACATCAGAATTAAAAGCTCTCATTAGGTTTCGAAAATATTCCACCGGACATTAAATCCTTCGAAAGGTGAAGGCAAAAAATGGAATATTTGAAAAACTAAATAAAAAAAATGGTGGGCCTATTTAGAAAAAAATTATATGGACTAACCAACTCCTCTGTACTACACGAGGCACACACTCATTAAGTTCGCGTGCACAAAGAGCTTTGCGTGTAACAAAGATGGAAAGGCATGCGCATGAAAAAAAAAAATAATAATAAGCGGAATACAATTTTCTTTTTGCCTCGTGTGTACGTTAACATTTTCGACCTCCTTATCATCAACGTTATCATCGTCCCTTTCGATAATTTTTGTAAATAAATGTTAATTTTTTCCTCTTTTCTTCGTTTCAGGGACGTTTTTCAAACACTACACCAGCCAAGTGGGAGAGTACCAAACTAACCGTGAGTACTTCTTAAACTACTTACTATTTCGAACAGTTCAGAATCACTTAATGAACTCGCAATTTTTCCTGGTTTCCCCATTTCCCCGTTTCAAACGCCTTTCTCCGTTTCACCTTCGTCATTTCTCATTTCCTATCATTATTTATTTCCTGCCTAATATCTATATATATATTTTATACCCGTTGGAAAAAATTATTATTAAATCTATACACGGTCCGTATAAGGGGTCAGTTTTAGATTGAGTGTTATATTTTATCTACACCGTACAGCATGAAATATTCTATATTGATTTAGTTAACAGCCATAAATCAAAATCTGCCAATAACTTTATTATTTTTTTTGCAAAAAAATGGAAGGAACTCTGCACTAAAAGATTGGGATTATGTACGTCCACTATCCAGCCCTACATGCCATTTCCTACATTTAATCCAGCTATATAGCTTACATTTATCGAACGAATTGTTTCTGCCAATTATTTGATTTTTGTGCGATGAATAATTGGTTCCAGAGTATTCTAAATGACATTTTCATACTTATTAATTATGAAGGAAAAAATTTGTATATTGAAGTTCATAACAATTTTATTGTCTTCTTTTTTTTTTTTTCTTATAAAATTACAAACCATTCATGCTTTTAAGCCAATTTAATTTTTTTTTTCAAGTTAATATGGTTCTCTCCAGTTGTAGCTTAAATTACTTCCCATTTACAATTCTTTATCATTAGCGAATAAAAGTTAGTCTTAATGTTTATAATTATTTTCATTTATTAATTAAAGTACATCATAAAGAGGGAATATTTGATGTGAAACGCACAGAGGGAATAGAAGAAATATTGTAATTAATATTTATAATAAAAGTGGCTGTAATGCCAATGGCTTAGCTTCTATGAATATAAAAATAACGTTTTCGTTTCTTCTTTCAAATAATTAACGAACTTCTCTAACGAACGAGAATTAAAAAAAAAATAACTAGCGAAGCCAACAACAAAATAATTGCAATTCCCTATTTATGCAATTAATTTCTTTTCATATTACACAATAGCCATTATGCACGTACGAAATAACGTTAAACTTATAACAAAGAAATAAGACAATATCATCATTAGAACGTACGAATTATTATTATCATCTGTCACTAAATTTATCGTTTTCGCAAAATTATTATCATTACTGTGTTCTCTATTTTGTTATGGTATACTACGAAAATACTTTACTCTCTTCGGTTTGTTTTAGTTTAAATTGTTTCAAAGTTACGGGATACGTACTTTAATTTCGAACTAATTTCGAAACCGACCCCAAAAAGTTCCATATACAATTTTCCATCTCTCGTTATTAATCCACTTTATTTAATTCCAACCCAAGGAGAGAGACAGAGATGGAGGAGAGAGACCAAAAAAAGAGATGAATTTTCTAACGGTTTTATTCTCTCCTTACGTTCGCTACGTAAGCCGGTCGAAAATTGGTTTTTCAAATGGGTCATTTACTTTAAATTGCAAAGAATTTATACCGGAAGAAGAAGAGAAAAAAAAGATTGAATAGAACGAAAACCGCATATCCAACAAGGAATCCTCCGCATTTAGGAAAGAGGGACGTCCATATGTTTGGTCCGTTTAATGATGATGACCATGATGATGATGGTGACTGTTTATACTATTAGATTCAGTTCAATTGTACGGACGTTTGTTCGGAAAATTGCCGAGTCAGTAAGAAAAACAATTTTCTCTCGCCGGTTTTTAAAGGCGACCATCATTTTCCGTTTCCGGCTAATAAATCTCCATGTGGACGCGAACTGCATTGTGCATATGCATCGAATTTGCTTCTTCTTTTTCCTGCCAAAAGCGAATCAGATACCGTGCAAAAGAAAAACGATGCAAAAGAACACGAGCAAAAGTAAACCGTTGTCTGACGTAATAAAGTTAAAGACTTTAATCTTTAAATTAAATCTAACGGAAGTTCGTTTCAATTTTACATTTCCTTTCTACCGTCAGAATTTCCACTAATTTTTCACCCTCTCTTTATTATTAGGAAGCCGTTCATTAATATTGAATAAAAATAAATAAGAAAAATAGTAAAGAAAATCCATGAAGAGAGTAGAAACAAAAGGAAATGTGCCGCCATTTCTGTATTAATGCTATTTTTAATATTAATGCCCGTCGACCAGGCGGACGACATCTTTTTTGGATCTCTTTTCTTTACCAAACACCAGAATAATTTACAATCTCTGCCCAAGCAAACGGTTTAATTTATTTAGATTATCGGCAACATAAAGGGGCTGCTCTTCTTCCGAAAGAAAGCAATTATTTCATAATTGAAGTTTCATATTACGAGGACAATTCAGAAAGCAAACCAACCAAATATGAAATATTTCTTGTATATAAACCTCATTTAAGCTCTAATATGGTTTTCCCCACATGTTTATTTTTATTTTTTCAAATGAGGTATTTTATTTAGGAAAAGATTCGGAACTATTCATCTGAATAAAAGCCATTTCTCATTTAGAGCAGAAAATTGATATCATTCGTGTTTTGTTTCATTTCTGAACTGCCCTCGTAGCACGTGTATCCACAGTAGAGATATCGATTGCAAAACAATTTCATATTGAAATACATACCGAACATTAATAATAATAATAATAATAACACATCTGCAATTGGATTTAATTTTCAAATCCGGTTGGCGTTAATTTCCCCCATCTCTCTCTCTCTCTCTCTCTCTCTTTCATCCTGTAACGGAATGAAAAATGCGAAACTAATAAAAAGGATAATCCCCGATCGTAATTTAGAATTGCGTTGAGTGTTAGGATTGCTAACAATAGATCCCCAAACGAAAAGTGTAATTAATTATCGATAATAATGTATTGGAACGTACAGAAAATTTCTGTTGGAATAATTGAAAAGGAAGAATCGAACGTTAGGTCAGATGGAAGGATAGTAACAGGATGATCACGGGGATGAATGATTTTCGATGCCCTCTTGCCGCTCCTTTTATATAACCAACTTGTAAAAGGATATGGGAGAGATGAAAAGAGTGAGGGAGAGAGAGAGAGAGAGGGAAAGAGAGACCAACGGATGTTGACCGGTGTCATATCAAAATTTCAGCACGGAATAGGATACGGATGAAGTGTTATGACAGTGGGCGGTAATAGCAACGCCGGTCGATGATGATGATGGTTTGATGCGATTTTCGAACTCGATCACCTACATCAGGATATCGCACATATACGGCGGTGGACGTTGCTGAAAAAGATGTCTGCTGAAATTCTCGATTCTTTCAGCTCCCTGTCCTCGCTTTGCCTCTAGACCTCTTTCTCAATTTTATTCTTTAAAACGATAAGATTTCCTTTCTTGCTTCGTGTTATTTAATAACTAAAAAATAGTCGCATAGAAGAGACGGACTGGACTGTAAACAGAAAAAAGGAAGATAGCAGATAGAGAATTTTTCTATCCCTCCCCCTCCCTATATACATAAACTTTTGCTAACCGACTAGCAAAAATTTCATTGCAACTCTCGATGTACTTTGCTCAATCAAGATTTCATTATAGATAGCGTAAATTTTAATATCGGATTCAATTTCAATTCCTGCGACGGCAAAGTAGAAGAAGAAGGCGAAGAAGAAGAAAAGAAAGAAAAAAGTGCCACAGGTCGGGTTTCTGATTGGCATGGGTTGGTGCGGCGGTGATAACAGTAGCGGTAGTTGAAGATTCGGATTATGAACGCGCCAGAAATTTTATTTTCTGCACTAATTTTTTTGTCATTTTAATTCAAATTCTTTTTCTTACTTGCACTTAACAATTGTTCCTTTTCATATCATTTTTTTTACTGAGATATTAACTGATTCTTTACCGAAAAAAGAGTTTATAATCGTTTCAAATCCAATCGTTTTGTGTCTGCAATTCCTTCTAATAAAACCTTTGGACCAGGGATTAACAATAGGCATCAATGGAAACATGAAGACCTCTTCAAAGAGTGACGCTCGATGTTTTTTGTCCTTTCTAAACCAAATACTCAGCGACTTAAAAGACTATACAGATATAGAAAATCTAAATATCCAATCATCATTAATTGCTTGAACTAACGGTGCGTTTGGAATCTAAAATTAATTTCAAATATGTGCCAAATATATTTGGGCAATGATTAGCGATCGATGGAAAAACGTATAAAAAAGTTGGCAATCCCTCCTTTAGGCTGATAATTTAGTCCATACAACCCAGTTAAACATTCTGAAAACTGAGCCTTCGACATAATGCTTGTATTCTTGAACAATTACAGTCCAATTAGGTAATTTAATTTGTATTTATGAGATCAGTTTAACACAATAAAAACGCAGAAAATGAATGACCCTCCATAGATTTAATTTAAGGCGGTTTTGCCTCATGTCATGTGGTGCTATGGTTTCGTGATGCCCGGCTGTGTGGCATTATTTGCTAATAATTTCATTTATAAATGATGTCAGAGAGGATGTTGAAAACGAGCTGCGGTGTTTTTCGTTGTTGTTCCTGTTTGTTGGCCAGTAATAAACTCTTATAACATTTTCAACTCTCATGCATAACTTTTCTACCGAATGCTGGTTTTAAAAGAAATTTCCAGTACGTATCACATCGTTGGGCTGTTATTAAGTTGTAAAAGCTGAACATTATATAACAATAATTTCTTATTTGTAAGCAGTTAATTAGTGTTAATTAAAGTAAAATATGTTAATGAGGTGGGCGCTAACGATTTCCTATAAAACAAAAGCTAATACTCGTTTCGAAAGGATTATTTTTGATATTTTTTCGACATGAAGTTCCTCTCTCATGTTATAAATCCGATTTCTTTTTTATTTTCATATCCTGCCGTAATATGGCACGAGGGTGTAAAAAATCCTTTTGCACTTGTTGCGGTATCCTGAATGATTTCACCGCCGCATTTTTTACATATATTATAATATGGATGTGGGTTACGTTTGACGCAAATTTTTAATAGTATTTTCCCGTGTGCACTTTCTGTTATTTCATTTTTGACAAAAAAATAAACGAGAACATCAAAGCAAATGTGCAATTTAACCCGATTTACAATTTCGCTCATTATAAGTCACATCCAAATGTACATCTATTAAAGGCAGGTACATGCGTTTGTCCCCGTTAATTTCTCGTTATAACAACTTTATTTCACGTTGTTCAATAATTCGTTTACAATGTGCCTCTTAATTTATTTCAACAAATTGAATTTTAGCTATAATTTGAATTTATGATTGGTTAACAAATAGAAACAATTTCAATAGCAAATTATTTATTGATTTTAGATTGCCTACTGAATTTTGAACTTGCAAATCTATCAATTGCATGGATTCCTATAAAAAAGCAAACACAAGATAATTGTGGGACATTGCCAAACGAAAAATCGATTTTTCTTTTTATTCCTGTCACGAATATTACTAAAGAATGTAAAACACATTCCTCGCATTTCTTTCTTTTCATAAATTACAATATTATTATTTGATATCCATCGAAAGAAAATTGTTTGTGTAAGTAATTACCTTCATGCAACTTAACTAACCCAACTGCAGCAGGTAAAATGCATATTTTTCTAAATGATTTCCTTTTTTAAAACAACAATAAGAATCATGTTAATATTTTCTAATTGTGATTCATTAATTTTGCATTAATTTGTAATCTATTTAAAACAATCAACGCGACAAAATTTTCCGCGAAATTCCTAAAAGACCAGAAAATTTAATAATTAAAATCCTTTATTCTCTAGTGTCAACAACCGAATATAGAAGAACGACGCCCTTTTCCTTGAAAGAAGAGCGTGCAAAATCGTAATATAAAAAAAATGACAAGAAAAATATTTGATAACATTTAATAAACCGTCTAACAAAAATAACGATGAAGATGGTTATAGAAATTAATCGATTTCAAATTGTTTATTACGTGAATAGTTTTCTCTTTTTTCTTTTTAATTTAGTTTTTCCCTTTCAAACGCTCGCTTTTTTCCTATGAGTTGTTGTAGTCGTGCGTGTCGCTAATAAATCAAATTTAATTGTCAATATATTGACTGGAGAATTTCCTTTCTTTTTCGGTTCGTTCCAACCACCAACAAACCAAGTATTATTATTACGTGCGGTAGTTATTCTGGCAGAAAACACAATACATATATAAACTTTTTTCAGTTCGTTTTGGGAGTGTTGTGTTGCTTTTCAATATTTTCTTTGTTCGCCATGTATTTCATGAAATAATAGTTGGAATTCCATTTGACACGACCTTATTTCCGTCGTCGTCACTGATTTATGCATTTTTAATATGCCTTTATGTAAACAAAAGGATGGAATAGAGTGTGTAAAAGAAATTGTATTCGTGTGAGTGTCCTCGAGCAAATATTATTATCATCATTATCATACACCTTTTGTTAAGTATAACATTCGGTCGTGTATCAAGATTTTGAAACTTTATAATGTTGTTATTATTTCTAGTGGCAAAAAGAGCAGAATAAATGGTACATAAAAGGGAAAGGAAATTGAAATAAATACCAAATTAAATGGTTTGTGTATTGCGAATAAAATGTATTTCTTGCAATATTTTCGCTCTACGTGCAAGAAGAATGGAAAGCAAAGAGTGAAAATGTCATTTGCATAATATGATATATTAGAAAAATCCAGGAAATTTGCTACAGCAAGTTTATTCAAATGATCTGGCAAACCTTGCTTCCATTTTATCTTTCTTGAAGATAATCTTTTTTTTGCGAATTTCCTTTTCGTAGACAACAAGAAGCCGAGCTTTCGAAAATTAATTGCACCTTTGCAATATTTTCGGTAGTTCATTATTTAATTATATATTATTGAAGCTTTTTCCCTTAACCTTTTATCTCCATGCTACCAAGGTTATAATAAAAAGGAATGAAAAATAGTAGTAAATCATATAGACGGCATATTAAAAAAATTCACACCACGTTTGCAGATTTCTTCTTCTACCTTCACCATTTCATTATTTCCTTGCCCTTAGGGGGGGGGGGGGTGTATTTATACCAACGCTAAGGGAAACTTACCGCAAATGGCCCTTATTGCCATTTATGTATATTAATAATAACGACGAGCTAAATAATTTCTTTCTTAAAATCACATTTAAACGAACGTGTCGATTTAAATTTTTATTAAAATTGGGGGCCCTCATTTTTATTTACTTTTAATGTTTCTAATCTTTTTTTTTCTTCGCTTATCTTAATGGGATTTTATTATTATTAACTTAAGATGCTGTAAAGAGAGATAGAGAGAGAGAGAGAGAGAGAGAGAGAGAGAGCAAAATAAAAGTATCATACTTATAACGTTAATTAAATCGAATTGTTTAGTTTTCAATGTTCGTTTTTTATCGCAGTTTCATTATTACTGCGGCTAGGTGATTAATAAATTTCGTCGGATGAGTAAAGTGCTTTCTAAAACCACTTCTTCTGCTTTCACTTCTTCTTTGCGCTCGTTCTTCATCAACTTTTCTTTTTCCCTTTGTTTAATAATAAGGGAATATATAATTATCCTTTTTATGATGATCCTCGTGTTTTCTGTTTCCACGTACTTATATACGGTTCCTAATGATTATGTTGCGTTCGTGTAGGGTAAGAATCTGGTGGATTAAAGTGAAATTTCTTCGTATCAAAAGACCTCTTCTTCTTCTCCATACACACACACACACACACATGCGTCAATGTAATAGCTGGATGCGGCACAACGCATAACGAATAAGTGTAGACCATGGAAAACGGGGGGATGAAATTTTCTCGCAAAAGGGCGCTTGTCTCACTTGTTTATTCTAGTCTTATTATTATTATTTCACACAAGAGATACTAGGGGTTAATGTGGCATGACAGGGATAAATTCTATAACAACATTCATTTATTAAAATGACAAAGTTTTGCCATATCAATTTTACACAGAAAATAAGACATTCCCTACCGTAAATTATGAATTGCTTATGTCTGTTATATCGTATTAATAAAATAGTATGAAGAATTAAATAGAGCAACGACAACAAGAGTAAGAAGAAGTGTCACAATTAAGCGTAAATAATTAATTCCTTATTTTTTTTTTTTCATTAAAATTTTAAATGAACACAAATTGGTAATTCATGCAATCGGGATTAATGTATAATTAAATTTTATTCAATTTTATATTAAATTGTATAAAATTGTAAATGATTGAACGAAAAGATTCTGTCGGCCACTTTCCATCTCACTCGTTTCCGTTTTCTTTTTATTTATATTCGTCTGTCTTCTTCCTCTTATTACTACATTGTTCCTATTCTTATTCCCGTTGTACTCGTGTTTCTTCGATGTCGTCGTACTCGTCCTACTAAGTTTGTTAAATCTGTGGAATAGCCCGAAGCACGAATAACGAGATGTAAATTGATTCCGGCGGCTTCTGGGGAGCCCTGAAATTGCTGAACTTTACCTAAGATGAATCATCTAAATTGGAGCTTGGTTAACCTTATTTTTTTTCCTTTCTCTTATACATTTTTATATTCTTTTTCCCATTCGAGAACGTTTTTTTATACTCTAATAAGGGAGTGACGGAGATGGGGAAAATTGTTTTTTTATTATTTTTTCGGGGGGCGAATAAATTGTTACGCCCGCCTTCGTGGCTAATACGTTTTGTTATTCTTTATTAATGAGTAATCTTCCTGTACCGACGAAATTAAATAATAATTCGTTATGACGTAAGTTATAATGCGAATTGAATTGGGCGGAGGCGCCGGGGATTCGGATTCGAATTCGAATTAAACAAAAATTGTTTTAGAAAAGAATTGGAATATTAAATATAGACAGCACATCAAGAGAAATCTTGATTTGAGTAAATTATCATCTTCCTTAAATATACATGCTTACTTTATCATTGAATAAATAAATATGAGAGGATAAGAGACTAACATTTAAAGAGTACTACAATAAGCGTGTGTGATAATGAAAGTTATGGTGCAATATTTCATTTTGTAAGGTTCCGTCGATTAAATATCAATATTTACTGAATGTCAAGGCATATTGTGATAGAAATTCATCAATAAAATATAGGATAATGCTAGGTTTGTACAGAGTTATGCGTGAACGAAGGAAAAAGGAAAATTAAAGGTAATTGATGGAACTGTAAATATGCAATGGAAATTGTCTAAGAATTTGATTATATTAACTCAATATCTAGAATTAACGTTAGCTATAAAACAATTTTCTTTTGATTCCTTGAAATTGAATTGCCACAACACCCACATGAACGCACTTTATTTGATCGTAATAATTTTAATACCGCGAGAAGAAAATAGCTGAAAACATCATTTCCACGTGGAGGGTTCTATCGTAGGAACTCACATGAACTAGAAAAAAATCAAACTCTTTTACTCGCTTCTTTATTTTCTTTTCCTCATTATTATGTATTATACCACAAATTACATTCTATGCACGAGTTGATATCTTTTCAAACTTCGACTTTAAATAATAATCCATTCTTATATCCAGACAATAATTATTATTAACGTAGAATGATATGTTATCTATACACATTTATATATATTATAATTTAAAAATGTTAGAGACTCAAACATCGCTTTTGACAAGTTTCAAATTGGCAAACTTCGTCGTATTCGTTAGAATTGTATCTTGTGAATGGCAAACATTTGAAAAAATGTTGTAAAACATTATTACACCGACAATATTCATAACAAACTTTACTTTTTAATCTGCGAAACTTTCTTATTCATATAGTTTACATGCAATCGTAAATATAAAATAAACAATTTTTCCTTCGGATAATTTCTTTAACGAGAACTAAATTCTGTCTCATTGTTAATTGGCATTTTCGTTGACGAGCAAATTATGTACAATAGAAAATCATTTTTCTCTTAGAGGTTTCCCGGCTCAAATATTAAACGTATAACTTGTTAATAAATATTAAGATGCTTCGGGGGGGAATGAGTGCGTATTATAATTCATTTACCGGTTTAAGTTGGTAATTTACAATTGAAATAATATGTAAATTTGTAAAACCACCCCGTTTTCGTTCACACTCTATCTCCGTTCGTTCCGGCTGTCTCCACTTTCCATATTCTCTCTCTTACATTCAATATGTGCTTTAATTACGAGTTTAATTCGAAAATTAACTACGTCGAAAAATTTGCATGTTTTCGTTATTTGCCTTTACAAAAGTTAAACGATTCACACTCTCTCGCACACGCGAATTTTTGGGTTTCACAAAGAGACAAAAACAAACGCACACACAAACACAGCTCACCAACTTCGTCCGGTAAAAAACAGCAAAAAAGAATTTTAATTATTGTCAAAAATAACATTTGGGGGAAAAGCGTCTCCATCGCCTTCATCTCCTAACCGCAATTCAGTTATTTATTCTATTGAAAATTCATTTTATTATTTCAAACTCAACTACATATAATAAGTGTACCTTGTTTGCATTGTAAGTTACATAAAAAAGTAACGGAAGCAAACAGGGAGAGATTAAGAGGGAAGCAAATTCTAACTTAATTTCTACGCAAGTAGAGCGAGAAAGAGAGAGAGAGAGAGATTCTTAAGAGTAGAATCGCAAATTAAAGTCCTCGAGATATGGCAAAGCTCATCATTGTGGAAAATGCGCCGTACTAAGCGTCGATCCCTAAATCAATTTTATTGCGGTGTTGCGATGAGAATTGAATTGATCGAAAAAGGAAGTGCTTTTTCTTACTTCTTCTTCCTCCTCTCTGTATTCCTTCACATAATTTTTTTCCATTCTTTCGCGTTGTTTTCTTTTCCATTTTTTCCATCTCGTGTTGTCGTTTACCGTTGCCCCCATTTGTGAACCGTTTATTATTAGCACAAAACATACAACCGAGATAAAGGAACACGATGGAAGTAGCGACCAAATGCTAACACGTCGATTATTTGTTTTGGATCGGGTCGAAGGCGATTGAGAAAACAGAAATTTCGTCGCCGTCGTCGGCAAACCCTTAGGCTAGGAATAGGCCGCTCCATTCTTTTTCTTTTTTGCAGTCGCACTTTTCTTATTGCATACGTCCTCTTCCTGTTCTCATTTTCTTGTTTTCGTTTCGTCCCGTGTATGTCAAAAGATTTTTTTTTCTCCTCCGTATTCGCCAAGTTGTTCCAAATGCGAATATAATTCATCTCCAAGCAATTTTATTACATTTTCATTTCCATGCCGCGCGCGCTCTCTCTCTCTCTCTCTCTTTCCTCCCTTTCTGTGTTTATATCTTTATCCATTCCTTTTTTACGGTTTCTACTTTCATTATTGAAAGTGGGCCACTTGTGGGATATGATGAAATTTTCTTTCATTTTTGCAAACGAAAATGGATGAAAAATAAGTCACGCTGTCGGTTTGGTATTTATTAAAATTCCTTAATTAACGCTTGCTAGTAACTTTCAAATTACCAAACGTTTGTTTATTTTTTTTTTCTAATATTTTTGGAGTCGTAATCCTTATTCCTCGTTTAATTTTCAATTTTGCCAAACCGAACTCTTGTGTCTAAACGGTCGTTGATTAATTTTCCATTCCCAACCACTCTCTCGCTTTTGCTCCCTCTCTCTCGTATCTATTATTTGCATTCCATTTCCGGTTGGATTCCCACCTTAATTCAAATGCATATCCGTAACAATTTACCTCCACAGAATTGCATTGCATTTATCTACATGCATAACATATTTTAATGCGTGCAAAGACAATTTATATGCTATTTAATCTACTGGTAAGGATTGAATTGTGAATGGTCGACTATTAATCTCGTACCAGTAGCAATCATTTTGTTAACATCATCGATACCGATCTGCTCCATTTCCTCCTCATTATACACTTGAAGGGAAAAAAGGACAAAAAGATAATCTTCTACTCCTTCGCGTCGTCGTCGTCCTTGTTATATTGCAGAGTGGATGGACGAAGGTATTCATATTATAGGATAGGATGTTGCATATCTAATCGTGATCTATACATGTGCGCGGATGGGATTTAGGTCAGCGTATTGCCAGAGAACAACATATACTGTGTTATAATACTAACTGGAGCACATTGCTTAATACATTATTAATATTCTCCGAGAACCGCACATATTGTCACCGTGTAGAATATTATACGGCCAACATTGTAGGTACCGTGCTGTAGCCGTAGAAGTGGTGCAGAAGAGATATGTTCAACATTAAAAGTTGACCAAAATGCATTTTGCCGTCTTTCTCTTACACGCTTCCCTAGCAATGCGTTCAGCAGCTTTGTAATTAACCTAGTTTTATTTAGTTTCGGTAATTACGAGAAATTTAATTATTTAATCGATAGGAAAACTTAAAATAATAAAAATGTTCGTTTGACCTTTTCCTCTTCGTCCGATTATTTTATTTATTCTTTCGGTTACCCCTCACATTGTTATTACACAGCTCAAGGTAACTTTAAATTATATCACACAACCACGAAAATGAAAGAAAAAGAAAACGAAGCGGAGGAAGTAATTAAAATAAAATGATCCGAAAATGGTTTTGTAAAATGTAACAAAACTTTTTTTGTGGTTCTTGTATGGTTTCATTTCTTGCTTTTTCTTTTCTGTTCCGATTTAATTCCATGTTCCTTCAGATATGCTTCGATATCAAAATAAGTTTTTGTTTCATTCGTTTCCTTCCATAATATTTATCTCGTGCTTGTAGAAATCTTTCTTTGCGTCTTGCTTTTGCTTATTTTTCCTGCTTATTTCTCCTGCAACGTTTTAGTTCGCAAACGGTATTATGGAGAAATGTTAAAGTAAGTACATACGTATTTCATTACAATCTTGTTTTTCCTTTTGGAAATGGAAAACAGAAACAACTGTTTTCCTCGTTTATAAACAATTTTCTTTTCTGTCAACAACAAAGTATGACATACTTAAATTTGTTATTATTCTTATTATTTATAATCTCCGTTCCATCTTTCTCGTGTTTTATCAAGAGAAAGAGCAGATGCAAATGTTTATTGCATATTTTCGAAATTGCAAAATTTCTTATTTGCTGTTGCATGGATTAAATTTCAATTGACTGATTCCCATTTAATAAATCCCAATGTACGAGGGAGTGATCATAATTACCTATAGTGTGGTATTTTAAGTGAAGCAGAATTTCTATGGTGTATGCTATATGTGGCCACAATGCATATTTCACGCATTGTTTTGATGCCCGATAATTGCCAATTAATTAATCATTTGTCGTTAATGACGGAACTAAATTTTGCATAGATTGTCTCGCTAATATAAAAATTAACTTCGACTGACTGTTACGGTAAATGTTCTACCAATTTCTTTTTGCT
The DNA here is from genome assembly GCA_963695495.1 of Hololepta plana. Classification (NCBI taxonomy): domain Eukaryota; kingdom Metazoa; phylum Arthropoda; class Insecta; order Coleoptera; family Histeridae; genus Hololepta; species Hololepta plana. The sequence continues at coordinate 7,817,123 of OY968833.1, forward strand.
TATCATATTTGAAAACATTTCAAAATTAATTATTATAAATTGATGAAACGGTAATTATTTAGAAATCCTTAAGCAAGTTATTTTTGCGCTATATTTCTGCAGGATATTCTCATTCTTGTTACGTGTATTTATGAAAATTTCTTAATAATAATGGTAGCAGCACTAATAATAATGGTAAGTCGCGTAGCACGAGCGATGTATTTTACTAAGTTACGTTACTCTGTTTAGCGGGATTCCATCTTTTACAAGTATGAATATTAATGTGGACGGATTACTCCGGTATATGAGAGTTAACGCTCCGGGGATACGAGATCCATCATCGCGCACACTCACATATATAGTTATAAGTTTAAAATGGGATGCAAGTATAAGTCGTTCTACCCAACCGGTTGACTATTCATTAGAAATAGGTTTCATTTCGCATATTAAATATTGTATATGGCGTAATCGGATTCGTCCCGTCTTCCATTCTTTTTCCTATTGCCAGTTTGATGTCTCTCAAAATGATATTGATAACGATTTAATTCAATTTGAAACATAGAAAATATAAAAACTATGATGTTTAACCTGAAGCGACTTTAATGGCTGTGTAACTTAGACAAGGATTAAATTAATTCTATACGTACAGATTTAAATCTCTCCCCTCGTGTTGCAGGTCCTTCTCTCTCTCTCTCTCTCTCTCTTTCTCATATAATGGGTACGATAAATTTTGTGTTTTGGTTTACTTTAAAACTTTCAACTGGCAACGAAATTATACGTTTTACTCTTTAATCATTAATATTTATAATACACACACATTCAATAGTACACACGTCCGCCTGTCTCTGTGTTTGTCGTACACATGTTTTGCGTTGGGGCAAGTTGAAATTTTGTCGTTTGACATAACTGAAACCAAAAAGTTTTGCTTTCAATTCGGTTGCGAAACCAAAAAACATACACACAAACACGCTAGTAAAACTTTAAACATGACTGTACGACTAATAAATTCGTGAAAGCTTTAAAATACAAGCACTAATTCGAAATCTCTCTCGCTCTCTCACACACACACTTTTTCATTCTGTTATCTTCCTTTTTTATTATAAAAAGGGGATGTTAAAGTTCTTGTACGTAACTTAAAGATTTACAAGTTAATTAGCGTAATTGATTCATTAAAAATTGATAGGAACAGCAAGATAGAGAGGAATTGTGAGTGGAGAGATTTGCAGTTTATTAGACCGTTAATGTACCTTAAAGCCATGTTCAATGGGACGAAGGAAACATGAGAATTAACGACAATAAATGTTTTATTTTTATTTATTGTAATCATCGCCCATTGTTAGTTTTTATTGTTATTGCTATTATTATGAAATTCAACAAATGTATCATTGACACATTGTAACACATTCAATGTTATTATTTTCCGAATGATTATGCACGAAATATCGGTTTGCTTTCAAACCATAAAATACGAAATGTAAGAAGCGTTTAAGTTCCTTTATATACAACATTACATCAATTATAAGGAGTTTCATAAGCAAACTTTTATGATAGAGAACAGAAAATCCAATTTTCCTTATCAAATAAAAATATAAATTGATCTCTAACAGTGGAATCTACACAACAATTTTAATACACTTATTAAACGAGCATTTATATTTTCAAGAATGTTTTATAACGTAATTTTATTAAATTATATTTAGAACATCAACTTCAGCATAAACTGTAACAGAACGCTTTGTAGTAGAAAAATTTATGAACATCATTTATTTGTTTGTTTTAATTTTACTTCGCCTCGTCTTCCTCGTCATTTTGCACAATAAGAGAGTTAAGTTATGTACGTAACGCATATCCGTTATATTTATTTACAAATGTGATATATAAGTTCACATGTAAACTTTTCCTTATTTTTCACTTCATTTTTATGCTGAAGACTTGTTATTTTTCACGTTATTCTTCCATTTAAACTTCGACAAAATATTATACATTATAATAACAACTACATGAACGAAATGTTGGTCTATAAATTTTTCTACTTCAACTTCTTCATATAGTATTTCTTGTTCGTGCAAGTTTCTTGTTTATTTACAGTTAATTTAAGATTATTTAGAAAAGTACGGGCAAAGAAAATAGAGTAAACGAGTACGTCTTACATAATGGATATATTTTGCATTATTTTCATAATTCATCATTTCAGGTGAAAATGTATCAGGACGAAGTAGAGCGTGAATTATTTTCAAAATAACGAGTTGAGGAAGAAAGAGGAAATGAGAGAAAGAGATGTGAGTGAATGGAATAGGAAAAAGTAAGAGCTTTAATCGAGGGTGGGAGCTTTCATTAAAAGCTTCGAGAACCGGAAAACTTTTTCCCTGCTTTCATTTTTTCTTCTTCTTTCTTCTAATAATAGTTAAACCTCTAGAAACTTTTATGAAAATAAATAAGAGGAATAATACTAAGAAAATAGTAAGGAAAACAACAACAAATACCGGTGGAATCGACGTAACCGTCAAGTTCTTCTTGCGTTGGTAACTATATATAACGCCGAATACAATGATCGCCGATCTCAAGTATAACAGTTTAAATTCTATAAGCTCATTAAATTACATAATAGACTGTTTTAAGCGAACGAGTATTAAAACAAAGTTTCGGGTTAATGGTTTTGGATGGCGTAAGGTATAAGTAAGTAACTGTTTGTTGTTAAGATATTCGCGTAGCTATATGATGCATCCCGTTAAAGGATCTTGATAATGACGTTGCAATCATCCTTCTTCTGGTTCTGTTGGTCGACGAATTATAACAATAACGCAATTTCCTGTAGATTTCCACTTAAAATACAACATAATGACGATAATGATGGAGAAGAGTAACAAAGTATTCTCTTGTTATAATGATAATAGGGATGATGGGGGGTAGGTAGAGGCAAAATAATATCTTCTTAAAGCATTAGACAAGTTTTATTCTCGTTAATTTTATATAAATAAGATACCGACTCTCGAGTTCACTTATCTAAAGAGCGAATGAGTTAAAAGAAAAGCGAGAGATAAAATGAGAGGGTGTGGGATGGAATAAATAGAAAAACGAGACGAAAAGAGATAGGGCGAGATAAAGACAACGAATGGGATATACAACTAAATAGATAAGAAGAAATTAATTATAAAATGGATCCCGAAACTGTCTACTAATAAAATCGTATTTAATTAAAGAAAGTTGTCTGCAAATAAGTGATATATTGCCGTCTGAAAATGTATTAAATGTTTTCAGTGGCGGTTTCTCTCACTCTTCTCCCGGTATAAAACGTAAAGTACTTTCCAGCTACTGTCATTACAGCGACTGAGAAGGAAACTGTTACAAAAGGAAAAGAAAAGTGAAACGAAATGAGGAGAACGAAAGGAGATCTTCCTGGCAAGAGAAAAAACTATATATTTATATGAAGAAGGAAAGGAAGGAAGGCGAAAAATTAAAGGTGGTCGTCGAAGAAGTGGTGGAAAGAAACACTCGTTTCTTAGACGTGGTAACGTGTTTTCTGTTTACAAAGGAATTTATTAAATTTCTACGTTTGTTCTTCGGTGTTTGTTCTTCTATTCTCCTTATGCGGAGTGTGTTTACCTTTACGTTCGGAATACCTGTTTAACAGCAATATGCAAGGTTGCCAACATTTCGTTATACCAACCAAATACACATCTACACACGCCGTATACACACAAAATATACTAGATCCCACGGTTTAAGTAATAGTGGTAGTGATGGTAATAATATAGTGGTAGTTGTGGATGAAGAAGTAGAGGGAAATATGGATAAAATGAAATTTATTTTCTGCTTTCGCTACATAACGGTAGCGGGAATGTAAACCACCGTTTCGAACCCTTTTGTTTCACTTATAATATAATAATAATACAGCTGAATCTAGATACATGCATATGTATATATCACAGGTTTTAATTAAAATATATTAATTAACTTCACGTACAGCCTCGTATATCTCTCTCCTATATATATGTAGCTTTAACGCAGGAATACCGTCGCTGCACATTTCTATAAGTTATAATACAAGGGTCAGTTTGAAACTTTTATAGGGATAACAATATATCCGCAGTATACGTCTGGGTAAGATGGGAAAAGATTAATGATTCCGCTTTCTGTTAGTACAATGCAAATGTTTCTTTCTCTCATTCAATTTTTTTACTGTTGCTTTAATTCCATCATCATCATTATCATTATTTCCATTTTTCTGTTCACATTAATCCTTTCTCATCCGTTTTATAAATACACTTTTTTGTTTGGTACGAGATCTTGTGCTCAACTTTTTTAATTTTGCAAACCGTTAGAAGAAAAAAAATGGAATGAAAGGGATACATTTCGCCGTATTTCATTAAACAATTTTCATTTTCAGACTCGAAACTATTCATTTGACATTTTTCATGATTATTCTTACGGCATTATTAATTAAAAGCTTTTATTCAAATACATAAATATAAATTTGCATGTGTACGTACGTTTTCCACTGATCCTTTGTTTAATGATAATTAACTCATATTACATCAAAGTGAAACGTGGAGGATGCAGAAGACGGGCATGGAAATAAACCGTACGCTATAAGAATCAAAACTTACGATGATGAGGATGATGGTGGTTATATGTACGTTTCTGGATAGTTTGTACACGATGTTCCAAAAACTAAAGTAGAACTATAAAAGGATTTTAGAATATATAAAACGAAGACGTAAAATGCTTTAAAATAGAATTAAAGGAAAATAAAAAATATGGGAAAAGCAGAGGATGAAGAAGAAGTAGGTGAAAGAGCGAGCGAGAGAGAAAGAAGAATAACATACACATAAAGATATTTAAATTTCCTAACAATAAGATTAGTAAAATGCATTTTAATGCAAAACTGCACTGCTTTAATTAAAAACGATGCACACATAAGCATTTCAAAAAGTTTTTAAATGAGCACAAACACACGAGACCAAAATAATAAAACTAACTCTCTCTCGTATAATCTATATTCTCTTAAGTATTAAGTTAATTATACAGTTTATTTTATAAAATAACATATACGTGCGCTCTGAAATTTTATCACCAACAAACTACAAATTAAGCGAGATTTAAAAGATTTATTCCTCATCCATGACAACAACGCCAACAGAGAAAAAATGGCGAAATAAACGGGAAAAAAGGAAGATGAAAAAAACAAACTAAAAGGATTCGAAGGACACGTGCAGCTTTTAATGTACGTTATTAAGTATTTAAATACAATAAATCCTTTATGAATAAATTTTGTTTAAGGTCGACATTTTCATTTAACCTCTTGTAGTCTATTTTTTTCATGCAACGATCCTTTTTATTAGAGGTCGCAAGACATCAAATAACAATTAATCATTTATTAATGGTAATCGATATCAAGTAAGAGGAATTGATTTGATTTATTTACATCACACGGAAAATGAAAAAATAAAGAAAATGAGACACCGAAAATTCACGTTTCCCAACAACAAAAAAACAAACTTTTTAATCACTATCAACGTTCCACCCTGCATTTTGCTTTTCTATCTTTCTCTCTTTTTGTTTGTTTTGTATACGTTTAATTTAACCCTCGAACACAATTTTTTATTGGGTTACTTCTACTTTTTATCTCTGTTTCTTTGGTTAAGCGTATCGAATCGTATCCACAATTATAATTTAATCCACTTATTTGCAAATTTCTAACTTTGTTAGATTAATAATTATTTTTTCATCATTCATTCGTGCGTACGGGGAGTGTAGAATTTAAATTACAATCGTCCTTGGTACGTTACACAAATTAAATGGGGAGACCTAACCACTGATTAAGGACTAAAAAATAAAAAGGAATGAAATTATTGAAAACTTATTCACCTAACAAACAAAAAGTTAATGAAGACTATCATTACAATCATTTCTGCGTTTGGTTTTTTTGCTGGATGTAATCCTCTTTTTGCAAACGTTTAATCAATACGTTTCAAATTAAACTGCTCAAATAAAACGCCGTGTTTTTTCGTTGTTGTGCATAAAATAGAATTTGAATAATACAACGCACAGTTTAACAATAAAAATTGCATAATAGTAATAGTAGTGGACATAACGATATTTCAGCCAATAATTAATCTGAAAGCTATTAATGATAATAATAATAGTTATAGTAGTAGTAGTAAATATTGTACTATTTAAACTTGTTTTTGTGCTGCAATCAATGCGCGCAAAAAATAGAAGTAAAGCGAGAACAATGCAATTTTTTGCAATTTTTATTGAGTACTCTCACACGTAAATCCATTTGGGTCGCCAATGTAAAAAATTCACACGAAAGAAAAAGAAGAAATATTGCACAAAACTTTTGAAACTGCATGGAGAGAAAGGATTTTTAAAAAGTGAAGCCAATTTGTAGTAAAATTTTGAAAGACGAAGAACAAAAAATAGAGTAAAATGGATGGAAAGGCGGTAATAAAAATTGAACGTGAAAAATATTCTTTTCGGATTTTACCGGTATTAATCTCATCCGTTCACGTCGACGGGGTGGTGGTGGAACGGTTCCTGGCCAAAACGCAAATTATGACTGACAGATATTTATTATTTTGAGCTTGGCAGTTTCTTTTTCCGCCCAATATCCACGGTGGAGACTGCGTGGGTTACGCGTTAGAGATTTTTCCTTTTCCCCCAATTTTTTTTATCTACCCCTCGTAATCACATTAACGGCGATACTAATTTCGTTATACAGATAATAATTATTCATAAAAAGAGCGACAGACAACAGAGCTAATTTAATACACACACACACACAACACGAAAGAGAGAGAAAGAGAGATTTTTTCGCTGGTGCAAATTCTTTATCGTGAAATAGACCGCAAAAGAAAAAACATGACGAACCAAAAAAGTGGAAGACGACGATGAAGAAAAAGAAATTTGGAGATACGTTACAAATTTAGATTTATGATGTGAAAGTTAATCTTATTATAAGAAAATTATTATTTGATAACAGTTTCTTCTTCTTTTTTTTTTTTTTTTCGTGCAGGGAAAATTGCAATTAAAAAGTTTTTCGCTCGTTTTCCCCTTCGTTTTTCCTGCTTTCTGCCCTTTTTCATTTCTATCGTCTCGTTCATTTTTCAGTCCTCACACACATACTGTTGGAATTCTAATATAAAAACGGGCGTCACCTGCTCGATCGTTCCACATATCCGGCATTCGAGAGCAAACAATTGTTATTAGAAGAGACGAGGAATTTGTAACAGACGAAAATCATATCATATGGCCCATAATTTAAACTTTTGCCAATATCAATTTCCTCTTTTCTTATTTTGCCCTGGGTGGAAAGAAAAGCGTTTCGTTCGCCCTCGCAGAAGAAGCAGCAGCATTATGTTATTATTTTGAACGGAGCGAGCACAGCTTGACTCCGTGTTAATTAAATCTCGCAAAATTAATTAGGCACGCAATTTCCCAAGCCCATATTATCGTTATAGCACTCGTTCGTTTATTGTATGTTACCTAATAATAATACCCGAACGTTATACAGTAATAATAATCATAATAACAGGACGTAATGCAGATTTATTTTTACTCCGCTTTTTGCACTTTCCGTACGATGGAAGCTTAATTTAAACGTAATTTTCCTAGTCATAAACGCTTCCACGCGCACTTTATTCTGCAAATTTCCAATTAGCGCCAGACAACCGATTTATTTACTATGTATTTCGCATTGGTCGTAGAATCAGAAGAAGAAAAAGGAATGGAGAAGAAGATTGCGATAATTGAAGAACGAGAATCGTATGAATTTTTAATAGATAAAAGAAGGCAGTAGAAATGTAAGAGGGTCGGATAATTATAGTGCTAAGGTTAATTACGATTTTTCCCTTTATTTATTTTTTTCTCTTCCTCCTCGTTCTCTCTCCTTATTTTCGTGCTTCCACGTTACGACTACGTCCCTGCGTGTCGTACGACTAATGAACTTTTTAGCATTTGCATGACTGGTCACTTGCGAGCTTTCAAACTTTATTCGCACAGTATAAAACTTTGTACTTTAACTTCTTCGCTCTCTCTCTCTCTCTCTCTCTCTTTCTCTCTCCTTTCGCAATATTATTATCATACAAGTTTCCTAGTGTGTGCGTTAATAAAATACATGCACACGTTTCCTGATGTAATATTCCCTTTGTGTAGCCGGTTGGTATGTTGTTTGGAGGTAATACTAACAGGATGAGCTGTACATTATGTGTGTGTATATATGTGTATGTGGAGATTATACTTGTTTTCGCATATTATTCAACTCATTCAGGCCCGAAGTTCATTAAGGTTTCACCAGACGTTAGGGGAGTAACTTTAATTACTACGTAATTTACTGTGCGAAGTGTATACGTGCACGTATTGCCACCCTTAAAAAGTAACGTTGCAAATTTGTCGGCAGCCAACATGTTTGCTCGCGACGTTGTTGGCAAAAGCAACTCAATAGAAACACGCTTATGAAGAAAATTTATTTATTACAGGGGTCATTTAAAAAATACTGACATTTTGTTGTTGCCGTCAAGTAGTTCGCCGGAAAAGTTTGACGCTGAAAAAAAATAACGAAACAATCTTTGCTAGAAAGTTAATTAAACGATGCTAAAAGTATGTTGTTGCGCTGCAATTTGAGGGTTCATAAAAGCGTGAAAATTAAAAAAGACTGATTTTCCAAAAGATTTGTTTTCAATAATTCACTTGACGTTGATCTGCGAAAATGTGTGAAAGTATTGAAGGAAATTATGTTGGAATATATTTTTTTTACATTATATGTTATCTCATATCAACATGCATTTCATTCTAAATTCCATATTTGGAAAGCTTTTTTAATTAATATATTGCTATAAAAAAGGTTACGAAATTCACATTTTTCTTGCCTCGATTTCCATGTGCGGTTTAAACGGAATTTTAACGGTAGCAATTATTTGACGTTTTAGTTTTGGGCGATAAATTTCCAAGGGAATTACCGTAGTTCTAGTGAGATATCTGAGCGTGTAATTTTACTATACACGTGCTAAAGGTACAGCAGTGAGTTTGGCTTAGGGTAGAGACAGCAAACAGTTTAGCTGGACTTTGAAAATAATTCTTAACGGTTGACTGGCAAAGAAGTGTGAGAGGTTCTTTGAGCCGAATGACCGTATTGTAACCGCCGGCGATTTCAAAATGAACGCGCACAATTTTCGGCTTTCCCTGTGTTTTTATTCAATGGAATGCGCGACGAGAAAGCTCTCTAATGAAATAATTTCGTTCTGCAAGGGGTATTTCGATCTCGTCGATTATTTCATCGTGCAGGGACCGAAAAAAGTATGCGGAATTCGTCTTTCCTTTTTCAGTATTGTCATAATTTCCCAACTACGCATATATGTTTGTACGTGTTGTGAATGCGAACGCCGTTAAAAAGACACTATCGATGAAATTCTGCCGTTAATAACACAAACCATATGTCTTTATATGTGTGCGGAGTTGAATTAAACTCGAAAATTTAATATAATTTCGTCGCGAATAATGCGCGATCTAACGGTTGCATTGTACATGTGCAAATTTTCGGAATAATTTACGTACGTTTCTTCTTGATATAAACTTTTGCCAATTCTAATATTATCTAACACACACGCCCGTTCATCTTCCATGCTCGATGCATTAGCCTTTATTAATGCAAGTTTCTATTACTTATATACGCCTGTAAAGTTGCACAGTACAGTGTTTTAACCCTTATTGCATGACTTATTTTAACGACCGAAGTACGAAGAAAATTTAATAGCTACCGAATTACGCATTTATATACCGACAGACAGTGAGTAGGAGGACTCGGTCTTCTCCAACGCCCATTTTACTCTCCTCCTAATATCTTCCCTAATATTTAATTAAATATGTGTCTTATTAGACGGTCTAAATGTTACAAATGACTTAGTCGTACTATTCATAATAATAATAGTAAAGGGATTACATTTCGCCCATAGATGGAAACTATTATAAGGGTAAAATGGACTCGGTCGTAATAACACAGTCAGTATCTTCTTCTTATTTCTATTCCTTCTTACTCGTTTTCCTATTATTATTATTCTTATTACTACTAACAATTTTCCCTTTCTGTCGCTTTATTATTTTTCAAGGATTCCCTGTTTCGTGTATCCATCGAATTGCGGGTAATGGAAATGAAAGGCCGTGAGAGGAAAGCGAAAAATGTAAAAAAAAGGGAAATACCGAAACATATAGAAATAGGGTTAAACCAATTCTCTCGCACTCTTTCTTTTTCGTCCTTTATTCCGGATCGACCCTGCTACCCCTATCACTTTAGCCATCGCCGGTTTTATAGTACGGCCACGGAAATTTACATATTTTTTTCTATCTCTTTTTCGCCGTATAATATATGTGTGTCGCATGTACGGTGACACGGATCGGTGGTCATGTTCTACAATCTTGTACAGTTGATTTTAACATTCTAAATATTCTCTTTGCGGGAAAAATCGTATTTTCTATTACGCGACTCCCCTCGCCATTCCGCTGAAGAGCACTACTATGCGAGGAATCCAGTGAAACTGTTGGATTTTCCTTTCGAAATTATTTCTACCGGTTCCGGCATCTGGATTTTCAACGAAATCCTTGTAAAGTTATTCACTATTCTTACAGGGAACTTTCTATCGATCCATATACGCCATTTAGCATCGTGTGCCTTTGCTCTAAATTTTCATTTTTAATCTATATGTGCGTGAAAGTAAAGTTATTATATTTAATTTCATTCAGTTGGTTTAATTGTGTAATTTTCTTAACTAAACGCATGCACAAATTAATAAATTCAATCGTTTCGTGCCTTATTTTGTTTTATTGTTAAGAATTAAGAACGCTCTGCGCACCCGTGAAAAGTTCTTTATCATTGACAAAACTTTAAAAAAGTACGCGAATATCCTGTTTTCGTCTTCTTGAAGATTACGACGTAAAGATGCACCCTACTGCAGTAAGCTAACAGCAAACTGAAGATTCTTAGTGGACGCTAACCGACAAATAACTTTTCTGAAGCTTCAAACAAAACAAATTTAGAACCTTAATAAGGAATGATAAGAATTTCAAAACGAAACTTCACAAAGCGAATGAATAGTTAAACGTTAAATTCGTGTCTTTCGGTGGACAAATAGGACGTATAATACGAAAAAGAAAATAAAAGTATAATTTCTTCCTCTTTTCTTGTTTATTTCATAAACTTCTACTGGTGAAACGTTCACAATAGGGCGAAAATTCACAGGATAAACGGAGAAAGAGGACCGATTGAATCACGTACGACGTTTGTGTGTTAAAATCGGTGGGTCCGCTCAACCTCGTTTGCCGCCCTCGCCAACGGTTTAGTGGGAAACCGTTTTGTTCCCTCGTGTAAAATCGTTCCAGATAAACTTTAAACTGACCATTTAACGGTTCTAGAAAGGAAATTGAACGTAACACATATTTAGGAAGTATAATAATAATAATAATAATAAATGGAAATATGTTACGCCCGCTCATTATTGATGAAAATGTAATTCTCCTTTATTCTAAAGAAGAATGCAACGAATCGCGATGATGATGATTGTGATGAGAATTGCCTATTAAATTTTGTTATCAATTATTAAGAGAATATTATTAACTAATTCCATTGTTCAAAAGGCAGTTCCAATAGAGACGGTAGACGCTTAAATCGTCGCCACTTCTATAATGTAACATTTTAATTTGCATTAGCGAAGCCCCGAGCTTTTACGGTCGCGAATTTTATGAGGTTTTATTTTGAATTTTATTTCGCCGGTGGTGATTTGTTGTGCGTAGGTAATTCTTTCGCTTTAATTTACTATCGTTAAACATAGTTAAATTGTATCCAACGAAAAAAAAAAACGGTTTTAAACTACTACAAAGTATTGTTATTGGATAACCTAACCGATCGTTTTAACGGCCTGTGGATTTGTTTAAATGCCATTTATACCCGCTTTGCATTTTTGACGTTTCGATTAACGAATCTATTGAAACTAATTTTCCGCATTTTTTTTTCCCGGATTACGGTCACAATCAAATAAAACAAACAGTTCTTTCACTAATACGTATTAATGATGAGCTGGACATGTATGCAAATGATGCGTATCATTAAAATTCAATTATTAATTAGGTTTTAATTAGTTATTTTTTGTTTTGTACTTAAAAAGGAATCGAACAATTTTATGTTACGAACAAATTTAATGGAATTAATTGATAAAAGAATTTTGATGATTTCTGATGAAAATTCGAGACTGTTTTCGAAAATGAGCAATGATGATTCATGATAAAGAATTTCAAAATTCACGATCGAATCGAACAGAAAATTACAAAAATGTTTACATCCAAACCAATTAGCGAAAAAGTTTACATTATTTTCAATACACTTCACGTACTTCTAAATCAATTTCCACGTGCCACAATTACGAGAGAAAAAGGTCTCTAATTGGCATAATTTGCAAAATAATTTCCCCTTTTACGTAGCACATACGTAGATTCGTTACACGTCAATTTTTGTGTAACAAAATTAATTTGGATTTTTTTTCTGTTCACTGCAATCGTATAATGCGAATAGAATCGCACGAGAGGAGTGTTGAGTGTGTGTGCAAGTAAAATGAATTTTAAACAATTGATTTAACGCTGTAATTCGCAGCTAGACGAACGTGTCACGTATATTAATGATAATAATGATAACGATCATCATCACGATTCGAAAATATTATCGACGGCATCAGTATTAAGGATGCATTACATTACAAATGTTAAATGCAATTTGTTTAAAAAAATCGATTTTTGTCGATTTTATTTCGCAACAGCATCGAGCAGTTTCATACAATTTTCATTCCTACGTAACCTGCTGAAAAATTAACGCCTTCTCCACCCCCCCGACACGTATTGTTGTTATGTACGGTTACGTGTACCTGCTTGCCGTATCTATTAATTATGAAGTTGACGTGTGCAGTTAACAATCGTATTTAAAGCATAAAAAGTTGAAAAAATTGGAAAAAAAGTATAGCAGACGCGTTCACGCTATTTGTTACTATTATTTTAATATTAATGTTAATGAACTTTCCTGTAACACGTTACGCCTCTAATCGTTTACAATTTATTTGAAAACTCTAAACGAACAATATGCAACAACAACAGAAAAAGAGCGATACTAAAGGGTAAATCGTTCGCATATAATTGCCTGCTGTTTACACATTTCATTTGGGTTCCTCTGAAGGCTTTTGGTTCTAAAGACAATTTCCTGTAGGGCTTCGGGATATATATAAAGACCTTACTCCGGAATACTTAGAAACAGTTTACTTAGGATCTGCCGTTAAACGAAATGCAAATTTTTTTTCTTTTATTTCCCTCGAATCCTAGAAGTGCTGGTGTATTTGATGAGGTATAACAAGTTTGACGAAGAATTCTATCAAAAGACGAGCTCGTCCTTGTGAAATTGCCATTTTCAAGTATGTTAATGGAATTTTGAAACTGAATTTCTAAAATTGTCATTTTGTTTTAATTTCATTTGTCATTTTTGAACGACCCAGGTAAGCCAAATGAACGTTCTCGTATTACAGCAAAAGAACATCGCGTTATAAATCCTCATAGAAAGTGCACTTTTAAAAGCAACAGTAATACAAAATTATGTGGTATGTTTCGACAATAGTTCCTTGTGTTGTCAAAAATCAAATGAAACAGAAGCAAACTCTTTTGCAAATATTAACGATCGTGAAACAATTACAAAACAATTACATTTTACACGTGCTGAAATCACAAGTACACACTCAAAACCTCACATTTAAACTATTATTTCCTCAAGACTCATTCTGACAGCTTAAAAATTAAAAACTATTCATTGGGATACAACCACTCGAAGGCAATTTCATTTTGAGATTGACAGGGAATTGTTGTTTTTTTATACTGCTTCAAATGTATTTATGAGATGGAAAACATTGAAATAATAAAGGATCCTGTTTACGTTTTGATTCTCGTAGTGACATTCTACAAAATTGAATTTTAAACTAGCTAAATTAACAATCTCCGCCCGCTTATTCTCTTGCTCATTGAGTCTTGCTCTGTTTCTCACTGAAATGAAGGAATTGTTGTTGATTATGCTGTTGTTGTTCTTATTTTTTATGTCGTTACGTTTCATTAAAAATTTTAATTGAAATTGAAACTTAAACAAAAATACAAATTGAAGAAAAAAACTTGATTCGAGTCCAGTTTCTTTTACATTTTTCTTTGCCTCTGCAATTTTCTCTTTATTATTCTTTACTATTTAAAAGTACTTTATATGAGGGTTATTTGTTGTTTTAAGCGAGCAAGATTTTTTAATTGTTACTGTAATTAATTTTACACTGTACTGCATTTAGCAGTTGTAAGGGCTTTCAAATGCCCTGTGACATGTACTGCTACGTCTCTTGCGATGGAAGAAGATTGATATCGTTGAAAGTTTCATAACATTTATGACACTTTTAAAATGTAATCCATTCATTTCCAAGTATTAATTATTCCATAAAAAGGGATTTATTAATTGACGGGAATTTGTATGGATGTATAATATGTATGTGTGTGTGTGAATGTTGTAACGTTTATTTTAAATTAATTAATTAATTAATTTGTTAATGTACCTATAAAATGTACGATACGTGTATAAATGAAATGAAAACCTTCATGTGCATGCAGTGCTAATATTAGTAGAGACAACATGTTGAAAATTTTACATGTGAAAGGTAACATTTTGGATATGGTTATATATATGTAACATTATAAGCCTTCAACGTCATGATATTATCCGATTTTCCACATGTTTCCAAAACACATAAAACTATACGTGTAGCACTAAATTAAATGAAAATCTATTTTCCAATATTAATGAAACCTCTTGCTCTACATCAAACTCCAATTTCAATGCCGTGTCGCGTTGATATAGTAGAAAAGAATTTAATCTCATTCCTTTTTCTTTATCGCGATCATTATTATTTCAACCACCCTTTGTCTTACTCACATTTGAAAATTTCAAAATGAAAAACTTTCTTAGGAGCAGGATTAGGAATTAAAGAAGTTATTTACAATTTAATCCCGGGCGTTCTCTTCGGCTTAAATGAGAGAGGAGCATCTAGTTTCTCGGTGTTTATTAAAATTTTCCATTTTCCTCCTTCTTGGTTTCTTGTATAATTTCATTACTTCTTCTATTACATAACAATGTACGTTATTTTGCGAAATATATATACATATATCGCGAGGAGTGTGCTATGGAATCATTTTGCAAAAAACGACTTAATTTTGCAAAACGGTTTCGTATTACAAGAGAAACAAGTCAGAAGAAAAAATTAAAATTGGATTTAATTTTCTTTCTTTCGTTACCATCACGATTTAAAAGATGCTAATCAACTTTTTAATAAGAATTTTTTGAGAATAGTTAAAGAAATTAATTTGTTAAGAAAAGTCTAAGTGTTACTGACATATATTTAAAAGCCTGGGTATATTACAATTTTCTTGTGCTGAAGACCTTTTTTTTTTTTTTTGGGGCGTCGTGTAATGAATAAGTTAGGGTAAGTGGCATCAAGCGAAAAGAAAAAATAATAATAACGGAGTCAGTTTTATCAATTTGTATATTTTTGCTTCGAGGCGTCATATAACGTCTACTCTGTTACAACACTTAAACCGTAGACGAAGGTTTTACCTGACGCGTTAAAAATTTACAAGTTTTATCATAAAAGAAAAAAACAATGGAGAAGAAAATAAAAGTATAAAAAATATTATTATGTATGAAATTGATAAAGTTCTTCTACTTAGGATATTACTTATTCAACGAGTGAAAGGCCTTTAGGACGTTAAGTGTGTACGGTACTTTCTATGGCGCAAAATGTTAAGAGGTATGTAACAATTTTAATTGCAGCCGTCTAGAGAAAAGAACCGGACAAATTACATTAATTCGTTTGGCTAATTACATTTTTCCCTCCAATTCGTAAACGAATTTCAGTTAATCAGATTATCAATCTCGTTAATTCAATATCAAAATTTATATGTTTTTTCGTGCCTTTTATTCGACATCAAAGACACATTTCTTCAATAGACGTTTTCAATTTCCGCCAAGGGCCAAAGATATTTGTCTGTGGAATAATTCCATTTTTTATGAAGGGCAAAATAGAAACAAGCAGAAATGGTCGATACTTAAAGGGAGCAAAAAACATAATAGGAGGATAGAAAGGATTATTAAAAATAAAGTAGAGAAAACCGGATTTTCCAAATCGTTCTGTGCCATATAATACACTAAAAGGAAAGAATAAAAATGAGTCGGATCAGGGGCTTGCTGGTAATTTAAAGGGCGGTGTTAAAGAAAGGGTGGTTCAGGAACAGGTCAAACGCTTGAAAAGCTTTATCGTTATGATTATAAAGTGAAGCTGTTTGATTAATTTTTGGGGTAGATTATCACGTACAAATTATCAATACGTACAATTGTATATAACGGTAAAGGTTTTAACCGAAACCGTTTACGTTATAACGATGACGATAATAATAGTAATGATGATTATTGTTAGAGCTTTAATAATGCTGGCACACGATGGCAAAGAACAAAAATGAAATGGTAAAACCAACCAGAGAGTGGAATGAGACAGGAAGTAGAATATGAGAAAAAATTACAATTGTCCTCTCGTAATCTCTAACAATTTTTCACCTTCAATTCCTTTTTTTTCCCTCTCTCTCTCTCTCTCTCTCTTTACTTTACCCTGCCATTTCTCTATATATATTTTTTCATCGTGTTTCTTTTTGGCGTAACGTAAATTATATCCTACCTGTTTTATGACCGACCATCCTTCTAAATTTTTCTCTGCATGGGCGTATGTCCCGGAATAAAAACCGGGTAGCCAGAGATGAGAAACGGAAAAGAGAGAGAGAAGGAGAGTACGTGCTTTGTTCACATAAATACACGCTTTATCTTCTTTATAAACACAGGAATACAAATAGAGATTATTTATATTGGATAAATAACTGTTTAACATTTTTTTAATGCCATACCGAAAGAAAATGTCTAATAAGGCTTTTAGATGGACTCGATCGTGAAAGCTTCAATTTTACAGCACTATTTTTAAAATTGCACGACGTTAATTCTTTTTTTCGCTTATTTCTTCTCCGAAAATGTTTTAATCGTTAAATATTCATTAGATGAAATTTTCATTTGCGGTTTAATTATACCTATACGCCTAAGTTGTATTAACAACCTATCTACTTTGAAAGTTCCTGAAACTTTCCTACGCCATAATACATGTTAATTTTATACGAGGACAAATGATTAAATTCTCAGGTATTAACTTCATAATCAATGATAATCAACAGAAGGAGATTAAATCGACGAAATAAAAAAAATTGAATGATTAACGTGTAGAAAATCGCAATTGATTTTCATATTTTAACCTTTCGTATTTGAGTTTAATCAATTTTTAAAGCCTACAAACGCATGGCCGATATTAAATTGAAATCGATTACTTGGTGTGCTTTTTTTTAAATGTTAATACAATTTCGTATTGTTCGTAGCTTCGTTTTTTTTTTAATTTTAAATCTAACTACCTCGAAATTAATTACTTTCCATCGATATTCTTTATGCTTTATTTTTTTTTTTCTAATCATTAAAGCGACTTATTATCCGTTGAACCATGCGAAATTATAAATTTAAGCAAATTGTCAAAGACAAAGTATTTGATTTAAAAACCGAATAATACGTAATGCCAACAACTCGCAACGACATTCTCCTTTTTTATGTCCTTGTCCATAACTTTGCTCGCGGTAATCATAAATTAGTTAAATTCTTAATAGAGCGTCGTCTGACCTTGCGAAATGCTTTTTCTTGATGTAGAACACGAGTCGCATTTTTTATGACCGTCCCCCGGTTTCCTTTTTATTAAATAAATAGCTGGAACAAATAAAGGTACGGTCTGCGGCGAAGGTATTGTATGGCCGTAATAGGGACGACGACTCTCCCTCATTAACGTTTAATTTACAACCTTCTTTTACGCAACATTCGAGGTCAACAACAACGCACGCACGCACAATGGAATTGTTTTATTATCGATACAGTAAATTACACCTTTTAAAAGGAAATATTTAATATGGAAATTATCTAAATCGCGGTTAGCTTAAAGGACACTTCTCGACAAACAGTAATGCGTGTCCTTTATCAAATTGCTACCGAATTACAAATTTATTTTTCTTTTTAGATGTAAAGTGTAACATGCAAATCGGAATTTGGTGTTTGTTTGTATTCTGATTACTTTATTTTATCTATGCGACGTACAAAGTAATTATCAACAAAAAATAATAATTATATCTTTATGGTTAATTATAAACAAAAAATAGTGCATATTATTTCATTTAAATAGAAGAGGACTTTTCGTCACCGTTATCAATGTTTGATTATTCTGGCATTAATCCAAGATTCATCGCATAGTAATTCTTTTAAATAATAACAATTATTGTTATTATAAGTAAATTTATCACGCACCACTCCCCAACTGAAGTTACCAGTGCAACTATTACCAACTACCCTGTCAACGTAACATAAAATATGTACGTATATTTGTTGCGATAAAACCGTAATCGTTAATTATTTTAATGAAAATAATAATTTATAAATACACCACGTGTTAGTGACAATTACACTAGATTACAAAATTATTAGTTCGAATGTAATTTTGCTAATTTTTCACTTCTAAACCATATCGTCGCATTATATTTCATCAGCAACATGCGTAAAACCAAATTTCACCGGAAAATTTGTTTCCCCCATTTAACACGTAAGAATGAAAAAAAGAACCTAAGAAATTAAGTAGGAAAATTATATTAATATTCACAACAATCCCCTTTAATCTTAGACGAGTACCCCGCTTCAAATATTAATTATACCAATTAATAAATGTCAAGTGGATGTAATAATGCGTTGCGTACTTCGTACCTTTCTCAAGAAGCGAAGAAAAAAAGGAAATAAGAGTAAAGGATTAGCTAAAGTAAAAGGACGAATAAAATGAATGGAGGAATACTTCAAGCGGCACACCTCTCTAAGCTACGCACAACATACTTGTGCAGCGAAAAAAAAAGGAAAGTAAAATTATGCGAGACATTAATATACAATACGTTGAAGTGAAAGAAACAAGGTCGGATTGTTCTAATGCAAAAAGGAAATAAAATGTAAGCATTAAGAATGAGACGGTAGAAGAAAGTATAACTGGAGTGACGAAAAAAAGAGCGGAGCGATGCGAAATTGCGAGCTTGCTACAGCCGCCGCCACCATCACCGTCTTCCTTCTGCTTCGTCCGTCCTCCGTTTCACGGTATCAGTAAGAGGAAGATGGCAGCCGTTTGAGAACGTTCATATTTATTAGTTCACTAAATTAAGTGCGTCATTAAGGCGTCCATTTATTATTTGCAAAGTAATTAGAAGTCGTGCAATTAATTTTAATTTGAAATTACAGAAGTCAACGTGTTCAACAGTAATATAAGCAGAGGTATTTTACAACAAGTCCTTAGAACGTAATATATCAAATGCAAACCGAAAATGTTTATTAGGCCTCCTCACTTTAACGAACCAAGGTTGAGGAAGGAGGCAAGCGAAAGAAAGTTTTTAATTTAATATTTAATTTAATTATAAAATCATGCTAATTGATCGCCATTTATCATTTGATAAAAATAAATTAAACGGTTGAAGGGAAAACAAAGTACAGATTGGGTTGTAACTTTTCGCATCATTTCCTCTTCTTTTTTATTCCGCTTCTTTTTCTGCTTTGTCTATCTTAAAATTTATTTCGAGGGTAAAGAGACAATTTGTAGTTTCAGTAGGAAGTAAATCTGTTTAACATTTATTGGCCGAGAGAATTTATTGCTTTGCTATGTGTTTTTAGTAATGGCCTTTGATAACAAGAAACGTTCTTAAAATATATTTATTACGATTCACTCTACCACTAACACACACTTACTGTTTCACAGATTGTTTGTTTTCTAACGTATTATCGATTCGAAGACTGTTTACGACGGCAGAGATAATACGGATTAATCACGATCACGAAATTTATTTTTATAGAGAAATAAATTTGGTGGAACAAGATTTTGTTGTAATTTTTCCCTAACATAATTCAGTTAAGATCTAATTTTTAATATGCGAAATGGCGCAGTAAATAAATAACGTGAAAGTCTTTTGAATGCACGCTCTCATTTTTGGTGGATGCGCCGGGTGCGCAGTGACTTATTATTAATGTAACATGGTGTAAATACAGAAACGATTAATTCTGTATTCATAAGCAATTAAAGAAATAAATCTATAAATTAAAACTTCGTTCGTTTCATCTGAAAAGTTTTCATTTAACAGATTTTTTTTGTCGAAATAAAGAATGAAAAGAAACGACCGCCGAGAGAACACGATATAGTAGTAGTAGGTACCTAACATTGTGTTTGGAGTGTGAACGTTTTCTGCGGGCAATGTAAACCAATAAATGAAGTGTTAAATGCTAAGCTGGGGAACGGTTAAAGCCACAAAATGGTTTTCGTCTTACAATAGTTTCTAACGTACGTTTTATAGTCGGGACTAAAGGTTTTCTTCCACGTTATTATACACTTTAAATTATTTTCAATTACGTCCCCTACGTCTTAAAGTAAAAGAGATTTGAAAATTTCGTTATTTTCTTTTTTAATGATGAAAGCAAAATTTATAGAAAAAAATTCGTCATTATTAGTCAGGATTTCCTTTTTTTTGCATATTCTACGGGGTGAAATACCACTTTTTCTTGTTTTCAATTTTTTTTTCTCGGTTCCACCAACAAAAAATTCTTCGTTAATTTTGTCATTTAACAACTTCTAAAAATTTTCTTTCTCGAGCTGTTTAATGAACAAGTTGAATTTTTAATTAAAAATAAGCCCGAGGTGGTTTCGGACCGAGAACGGCACCGGGAAAAAAAAGATGATTGTGAAACGAGTATCCTTTTCAATTAGCGTTCGTGGTGAAAGAGAGAATGTTTCCGCCACCTCTTTAATATCGCCATTGTCTTTTGCGCTCTTTTTACGCGACACTTTATGCAATTTCTGATTCTAATAATAACCCTTATACGTTGTTATATAATTATCCTAGATAGTAAATGCATTATAATAGAATAATTTCGTGTCCGATATTAGTCTATCTACAATAACGATAACAGTATATGGTAGCCGAGCGAGCGATACGTTCTGTTGTTGTTTAAACTATTACAAAACGGTTAAGCTTTTCAATAACTAGGCGAACGCTATAATACTAAACAGCCGGCTACCATATCGAAAACTGCGCGTGGATATCTAATAATAATAACACACATACGGGTCAAACTCGATTCTCTACAATTTTCCTCTGAACCTATGAAAATGACGGAATTAAATTTCCATAATCACGTTGTTGCTTTTAATTTATAATTAATTAGTTTTCCCATGGATATTAGATTGATTGATTAACTGATTGATTGATCAATCGATCCGTATTGTTTTGCCAATCAACGTAATCCTCATTAAATTTTTCCCTTTAAACGGTTCGAAAGGAAAGGAGAGTAATATACGAGGGCAATTTGGAAAAGGAAAAACTCGCTACGAAAGAACTTTTCGGTACGACTTCCTTCAAGAAAATAATTGTCAAAAACATACTTCAACGCGTCATCACGCCAAAGTTTGTGCGTAAATTTACAACTGTCAGGACTATCCAATAAACCAAAAAATTGTCATCTCTTATTTCATAGGCCTTTCTAAATCGTATCGATTTCGTTACCTTATAAAGCTGTCGCTATTCGCAGAAAACCGAAACTAATTCAATAAACATCCTCCACTAAAACGCATTCTTACGTCCGGAAGCGACGAAATAAAAATACATCCAAAAGGGTTGTCGGGGCGTTGAGCCGTTAGAAAATTTAAGGCCGTTACAAATGCCATATGTCGCATTCCTTTCCAACGGCACCGAATAATCGAGCTGGATGCCCGGCGCGCTCTTTTCACTCAAACTACTCCTTCCTCTTGCGCCGTCTTCGTTTGTTGTTCTTATTGCCACCGACTGCTCTTGTCGTTCGGTCGTTTCGGGTGGTATTATAAATAGAAAGAAGAGCGTGTAAAATGTGCAAATTGTTGTTTTCCTTTAACAAAAGAAAAAAACGGGGTTTGACGTTACTCCCTTTGCCATCTTTCTCTCCGTTGGTCGGCCTTTTTCTTTCCGTTGCACGCGTACTCGTATCGGAAAATATTGCGACACATGTATAATCGAACGACTAGCCATCGACCCGACCGAAAAGTGAACCGCCACTACTAACCCCAATATATAATACACACCCATCCGTTGCTACCATGTAGTATATGGATAATGTATATTGGTTTGTGCCCCAAAATTCTTTCGCACGTTTCTCTTTTCTTGAGTTTCGCAACAGTAGAGGATTCGATACCAAGTTCACGAGCGATCACGCGTGATGATGAAACATTTTATATATTTTTATTGGGTGTAAAGAAATGCGAGCAAAGGAACGGCGGTGCGAAAAGAACGGGAGAAAAATTCGTCCTTTTCCCATCCATATCGCGCATATGTGCGAATATACATCATCGTGTATATATGTGTGTGTGTGTGTGTTGTATTATTCGGGCTCCTCCAGATTTTATGATCAAACCATCA
Source organism: Hololepta plana (assembly GCA_963695495.1). Classification (NCBI taxonomy): domain Eukaryota; kingdom Metazoa; phylum Arthropoda; class Insecta; order Coleoptera; family Histeridae; genus Hololepta; species Hololepta plana. Next base: position 7,839,737 of record OY968833.1, read on the forward strand.
CGATCTACCGTTTTTGTTTCATCCAGTTTCTCATTCGAGGTCCCTTTCTATCTTGTCCTGGCGGGTCTATATCATAGACAGACGCACTATGTATTTTTGCAGTACTTGTAAGTATCGGCGAACTTTATCTCCCTTTCTCCCCTATATATTTTTTGTTTTATCGGTGCCCGAAACGAAGGAATCGGGCAAAAATATTTTTCTTCCAGCCGATCATAAAAACCGAATGTAATAATGTCTTAAAGAGAGATTTAAAGATAATGTAAATCTTATATGCCTATAAAAGATTTATTATAGTAGTTTCTCGTGTTTGCTGCTTTATAAGCATTAATGGGAAATGCTTTTTTGTCAGCTTTATTAATAATAATTTATAATATTGTGCGTTATAACTTTAATATAAAAATTATTTGGTGTACTATGCGCTATACATAAATAACTTATGTTTTTTTTTAATTAATGGCAAAAAGTACCGTTTTAATGTACCATTTAGGTTAAAAAACTGGAATTGATTTATTTTCATATATCATGTACTGCGTAATATTGCTTTTCCTTTAATTCCGCTATTATTATTAGGTTGGAAAGATTGATGGTCACGCTATTAAAATGTTTATAATATGTAACACAAAAATGGTTTATAATTACAAAATTTCGTTCGATAATGAACGGTCTTTTCGCCGTCTTTCAACTTTTTCAATTAAACGTATTAGTTTGCGATTTTTCCTTCCCTACTTTTTCTATGTGTTAATTAATTTGCATATAATGTTTCCTTCCATTCACTCCTTCATCCACATACAGAAGAGGACTTATTAATTTCGATTCCATGAAGAAGTATGCTTTCAAAATTAAATATCGTCTCCATTTCCATTTTTTATGTGGCAACAGTTCTTAATTAAAATGACCTATTTTATTATTATTCTGTTTCATCCAATTTTCAATGAATTATTTTAGTTTTCCTCTTCATTCTTCGCCTAATACCATAAGTAATAGTTATATAGTAACAGTAAAATGTTAATATATTAACAAACTTTCTTCTTCTTCTTCTTCTTCTTGACGTTCTTCCTCTTTCTCCCACCTCCCACACTCATTTCTCTATATAAAACGTACTTTTAACAGAAAAACTTTTTAATTAATGCAAGTTGTGTTGAATAATCACATTTGCGAGTTAATTAAAATTGAAAATTCAAGCGATTATAAATCATTGTCTTCTAGAGGGGGCAAAAATGTTTTCTTCTTCGTACTACTCGGCGTTACGTTTCAGGATAAATAAGTTAGGCAGAAGGATTGATTAGATTAATTTTCATCGTGGCTCTCCAATAAAAAGAAACGTGTCAAGAAAGAAGAATTTGAAGTTTGTTTAGCAACAATCTCGCAAATATAAAATTTTAATTCATCACGTCAATTTTCTTAATTTACTGTTTTGTTTTAAACACATTAATTCGATTGCTCAAATATAATTTTGTCGATTCGAATTAAATTTTTGAATTGAATCCGCCGCTTCTATGACGAGGATTAATTTACTGTACGATTTTACTAAATTAATAATATGCATCCTTCGTAAAATTATTATTGCAGATAGGTAGATTAATTAAAACATCGCGATAACCGTTAATGAGCGTTAAACTTCTAAACGATAATCATAATATTTGATTATACAATATAATATAATAATATAAATCATTCAGATTAAATCGGTTAGGATGGATAGACGTGTGTTAATTACTTTATTAAACTTTATCGTTATATAAACAATTAAAATTTTATGAATAATATTCACATATACGTAAAACGTGTCTATTATAAAGTCTAATTTCCGTTTCCTATTAATTTATCAAAAAACGGAAAGGGGCAAAGTTCGTAGAAGGAAACCGGAAGTCGTATCACACTACATCATACCACTTTTACTTATGCTCCTAGGTGAAAGCAACTGTTCGAAATGAAAATGGCACGTATCAACTCGCTAAAAAAAGATAAAAAGCTCATCATTAAGCTCGTTGCGCAATATTTATTAATACTCCTTTTTAAAATTTCGCCTTTTTTGCTAACGAGGTACAATGTAAATAATTTAATTAACTGCGCCACGTTTTTCTTCCTCCTCTTCACTTTCATCCTCTTTTGCTCTCTATCTATCTGCATTTTTTTTTGTAAATTAGGTAATATTAAACGAATAAATTTCTGTACATTTCACCGCGCTACAACGGCGAAAAGAACGTTTCTCGTCATCGTGTCGGTCGGGCCATCATTAAATTACTTTAATGAATGCAAGGGACAATGGGATTTCACCGTGGCACCGGTTGCGGGGATGTGAGTGCGAAATGATGGTAAACTTTTATGCGTCACGTTAAAACTTCATTATTCGCGGCCATAGCGAGTAAGGGGGCTCGCTCAAAATGCGATTATCATCGTTCGTCGCACCGGAGGAAGGACATCGTCGTTCCTCCATCCCGCAAACATTGCGGCGATCGTAAAAAAAAGTTCAGCGATTGTCGCTTCGCAAGTGAAATAATTAAATTGAGCCGTCCGGTCTACACCTTCTTTATTTAGTTTCAGACAGTTCTGGCAATGAAATTATTAACCGGAGATAAAGTAGCAGCAGTTTAAAAAGAAAAATAGATTTGGTAAATGTGTGGGATGCATTCAACAACAAACGAAGAGGAAAAAATGTAAATGTAGATTAATACGAGAAAAGCAAAAATTGTGCCGCTATTAATATTACGTGCTCTTATAAAGAATTCATCCGCGCTCTTTCTCTCTTTGTCATCATTACTTGATACTTTTTTCACCATTTTTTTGTATCATTGTTACCCTGTCTGTTGTTTGCTTCTTTACTTTCACTAATTCACGTCTATTATTTGTACAATAAAGATGACAATGAAAAATGTCAGGGGGTTGATGTAATGCGATCGTAATGAAAATGGAGATTGCCAAAGGAAGAAGATGAGCTATGAACAGGAAAGGAAAGGAAAAGTAGAGGGAAAAGAAAAAGTGGGACAAAATAAAGGACTGGGAATAGGGGCAATATCTAAATGTGGTCGAATAAATTTTCTATGTGCGAAAGCAAATGGTTAAACCGCTTTTACCCGGCAGCAGTCGTAATAGCAGCAATAGCAACACCGGAAAAGCCAAAGCTATTTTATTATTTTATTTTTCTGGCGGACGCCGTAGTTCGGAGAGAGATAAAACTGCTTCCCTCTTTCTCCTACGCTTTACGGAAAATTATTTTACGAATGTCACTCAAAATGATATATTGCCAGACACGAGGATCAATTGAGTGTATACTTGTGTGAATGACCAACCAACCAACCAACCACCGCCACAGCCACTCATTCGCTCGTAGGACCTCTCAATTATATTAAACTCTCAGATAGAATTTTGTCATCCAACGTGTATTATCGTTTATCATTTTTCTAATTGCATTTTGTTTACAAATACGATAAATAATTTTCGCAGGAAGGGCCACTTTCGCGCAAATAATTAATTTCGATCAATTTTCACGTTTGCCAACGGTAAATTTTAATTACGTTCGCTTACTGCCATTGCAAATTTAAATTCGGATAGCGTGTGTTATGATTTTAATTCCTTTTTTTTTTCGTTGCAATAGATTCGAATTGTTCATTAAGAGTTTTCGAATATCTGCTTCAAGTTTATGAGAACGAAGAATAATATCATAACTAAAATAGAATTAGTGGCAACGACTGTGATAATGATAATACTGACGATGAAGATGATGATGATGATATCAAGGCTAGTTGAATTGTTTGCAACATAAAAGGAAGATCGTCTACCATTATTATATGGTGGAGTATGTGATGAAATTTCTAATAATATGTAAAACTCAATTTCGAGATTCCACAGTTTCTGTTTAATGATATAAAATTCCTTTTTCTTCTTCGTTCTTTTTGTAAAATTATCTATTTTGCCAAGGTTCTTTAATTAAATTAATCCATTTCTGCGTTTTCTTTTCTTTTGGTCTGCGATAATTAAACGGCTATTTTTGGCTTTTAATAGAGTTATATTTTATAATATAGACCACCAGGCATGTACACTTTAAATAGATTATTGCATACTTTGACTTTAAAATGCTCTTCCTAGATAATAAAAAGAAGTATACGTTTGTCATTTTATATAAAGGTAGTAAATTAAAATTGATTTACTGCATTGCTTAATACCGAAATTACAAAAATGTTCGAATCGTGTTAATAAATTATTCTCAGCGTATAAAAACAGTAATAAACGTAAAATTGGACTCGGTATTAAAAATATATATAAGAATGAAACTAATTAGAAAATATTACAAATTCATGTTAAACTCGAAGGAGAGAAAATTAATTTAGAGAATAAGTTGATGATGATGGCAGAGAGATGCGCGGGAATTACTATCATATATTCTCCGTGTAAAATGCATTTTTCTAATAAGTTTTGTCTATCTTTATTTTCTCTCTCGGCGCTCTTTCCACGATTATTTTTCTGAAAAACAAAATATGAGAGAAGCCTTCATCATTTAAGTTGTTCCTTTTAGCTAGGACTTTAATTTATTTTCATCCAGTTCCAGTATAAACCCACTTACCTGTTCAAGTGCTAGTTTTAAAACATTACCCATATACACACATGCACATTTCTCGTAAATGGAACATGTACAAATACACAAACATTCCATTTGTACACGTACACGAAACACCTGTGCTTGTATAACGTTTTGGTACCTGGAGTTTAAACGAGTTTGTATGTTAGGTCAAGGAGGATTGAGTCATATACAAACACATAGACGATATTATCATAACTAACTAACCTAAACTAACCAACCAACATTTTCCAACAGTAAATTACTTAATTTTAATGTAATCACATTATAATTGCCATTGCATTCTACTAGATGCTTACATAACGTGCTTTCGTTTATTATTGGGTACCGAATCAAGAAGAAGTGAACGAAAGGGAAAAAATAATGTTGATTTTAGCATTTTTTTTTGTTTTGTTTTCGCTTTGCCAATTATTACAAGTTTTCGTGTTTGGCATTTATTTAGTTACACATTTCCTACGTGTTATTCGGTAATTATTATCGAAAATAAACCGTTAAACGGAAAAGGTTAAGATTGACACGATAATTTATGGGTTTCATTACGAATAAAATCGATTCGACGCCATTAGTTTCGTTTTTCTGTCCAAACCTGGAACAAGAAAGAAAATCGCGCATTACCGTGCTAAACTTAAAGAACAATGCTTGTTAACATACTTGCAGTTTTGACGTTTAATTCTGCACTAGTTTATGGACTTGAGTGGCCAATTTGAAATTTCGTATCAATTAACGATGAAAATTTGCCCCTCAATTTGTTTAATAATCACAGCGATCGTAATAATTATGCAAATTATTTCATTGGCAAATTAATTAATTATATAAATATGTTTTACACGCCCTCAAAATAAAAAAGAAAAGAACGAAATGAAACTAACTTCATTAATTAGCTACAATAAACATTACAATAATAATTAATGATAATAAATAGAGAAAATTTAAATTCTAAATCAAATTGCTCGTAACCGTAAATAATCAAAACTACAAATTGCATCCGAGAGCGAACGGTATTACGTTTAAACTTCTGTCAGTAATTATTATTAGTACTAGCCCAGTACCACTCTCTACTCGACTAATTTAAATTAAAATCAAATCGAAATGTAAAAGAAAGAGTTGAAAAGTGTTGAGATAAATTATAAATTATTATCATTGTGTTAGTTGCAGAAACAAGAATGAATTTACGCGAGCGTGTAAATAAGGGACAATAAAAAAGGGATTTGGGAGTGAGTGGGGACGACGGAAACCGTATCGAAATTAATTAGATTTAAATATTTACAAATATGAATGTAATAAATGTCCGCAAAATTGGGTGTAAAAGAATGAGGAATATGCTTTTTAAGTTAATTTGCACACTAAATAAAATTTAAAATATAATTTCGCAAACTTATTATCCTTTTTCAAATTACATAAATCCCTTTTAGCTTTTCCAGTCCCCCTTTCCATCTCTTTTGTGTCGTTTATTATTATTTATTTTCCCTCGCATGTGTCTTTGTGTGAAGGATTCTATCCCTTCTAATGAAAATTTTAATTTCATTTTACCTCCTTTTATTTTTCCCCGGTCCTATTTGTTACCAGTATCGTTCATATGGCCAACAATTAAAACTTCCCTTTTCCTTCCTCCTTATCTTTCAGGAAAAGCAGTCGTTTCAGGAAAAGCAAATCAATTGAAACTTTTTTATTTATTTCGCTGACATTCAATTAATTTTTATATTAAACACTTCCTTATGACAATAGCACCTTATCTTCAGTGCCAATAGATATTTTATCGGTTTTCTTGATGATGAAAAAGCAGTACGACAAAAAAATCAATAAAAGGATCCTTTAATTTTCTTTTATAATTGAAAATTCAATCAGTAACGATCTAAATTAAATAGGCAAACAAATAATTTGTAATTAATTGGTTAGGTATACACCTTCTTCGGTATTAATTTTCTTCTTTACTTATCTCTCTCCTTCTTATGCTCCTTCGGCGAGAACGAAAAATTATACCCTTCCTAATTTTTTTTATCTTTTAACGTTCCTTTTAATTTAAAATAGAACCGAGCAAAAAAAGTAAGAAAGAGACAGAAATGAAACTGTTGGGAAAATTTAAAATGTAAATGATTTTCATGTCTTTACAATTTTGCTCTCTCTCTCTCTCTCTTTCATCCTCCCTCAACTTGTTCTTTACAACCATCGATCCATCTGTATGTGTGTCTCCCTCTTGTGTTGTAGTTTGCTTTATACAATAAGAAGAGGTGTGTAGGCAATATTGGTAGCCAACTTCCTTTCACTGTGCTATACAATCTATCTTCGTTTTCCATCTTCATCTTCCTTTTTCACCCTACAACTTCTTCTCTTTCTCATCTTTTAACAATTCCAATGCAATTTAACTTTGTCTTCTTAAGTATACAAAACATTAAAATTAAGTCCTTTTAAATGAATCAATTCGTTTAGTAGGGTTTAATTAATTTATATTAACTTTAAATTATTTTATTATTTGAATACGTAGGTAGTTTGCATTTAAAATACTGCGCAGATTTTTGTTGCAAATTTTATTTAGAAGCCGGAGAAGAGAAATAAAATAAAAATGAAGGACGCATTCGAGTTATTATAATAATGGGTCCGGTAGCAAAAGTCTACCGGACCGTAGCCAAAAACATCGTTCACACATTTTCAATATAAAAGAATTTTATATCCGTTCGAAATCACAAAAAAAAATATTAGAAGAAAGAAAGAAGCAAAGAGACAGAGAAAAGTGAACAAAACGAAAATCTTGCCGTTTTTCTCTCTCTCTCTCTCTCTCTCTCTCTCTCTCTCTCTCTCTCTTGTGCACCAGAGAGACCAGTAAAGCTCGATGAAATTGTAAAATATTACTACGTTTCTACTCGAACGGCTTTGTAAAGAAAAGGATAGTTTTATAAAGTAGGTGACGTGAAACTTAATATTTTTCTTCTTGGAAATTTCATATTACAAAAATCTACTACTATTACCAGTAGTGGTGGCATAAGACCAGGTAAAAGAGGGAAAAATCAATCCTTTTGAGCTGAACATTCTTTTTCTCGATATTTTTATGGTGAAATACGCGAAAAACCTTTCAGTTTTGCTCGTGAATGAACATTTTCCTTTCCCACTTTTCTTTTTCGCTTTGTCTCCTTCTCACTGACTCATTCTAACGCACACACGTGTGAAACATTTAGAAGGAAAAATCTCTTTCGTCCTCTTTAGATTGGATGGAAGCATTCATAATTTAACGAGAATCTTTCAATAAAATTAATCGAGATAATTACAAAATAAAATAACGCTGGTCTTGTTACATAAATTAAATTTGCATAAACAAAATTGTTACGAAAATGAATAACAACAATATTTTGTGGCGTAGAGGATGTTATTTAATTTAATTAGTTCCAAACAGTTTTCATAAAACTGAAGGTGTTGTTAGAAGGAATAACGCAATATGTAATCGTGCGCGATAATAATCAAACTCTTGCTAGATAACGCGAAACTCGTCGAGTTTTAGTCTAAAACCGGGTTTTGATAGTGCCAATTTTACGTTTACAGTATTATTAAAACTCATCCACAGATATTCGCATATTAAAATATAAATAATAGCACCGTTAATTAACGAATAACTTCAATGCAATTTATTAATTGTTCGTACTAGAGAGAGACACAGAGAAATTAGTGGTTGGAAGTTTAATTTAGTGTTCGAAATTAAATTTTGGAAACATTAACTGAACGCATTCGGAATAAGACAAGTTGATTAGCATATTGCAATAAATATTTACAATAAACCTCTTATTCGCGTAATTAAAATTTCATGCCCGTCTGAATTATGAATATAAATTTTTATTATTCCGCTCGAAAAGTAACGTCGAAAGCAACGTGAAAAACTCAGTGGGAAACCAATTCGAGACGCATTCATTTCACTCAGCAGGTGCAAAAAATCGCGACATTTTACAGCCGCCTCTTTCACCCTATTTGCCATTACTTATATCGAGCAATTATTTAATATAAATTATTGGAAAGAATAAAGGACGACAAGTGGAAAAGGAGATAAAAGGAATAAAAGCAATGGCATTTATGCATGCGAATGTTGGAAATATCATTCTTGTACTGCATTATTTCAATAAAAAACAATCTGTTTGCATGAAAATACATTAATAAATTCCAATTAAGTGCCCGCGAAATGTATATTAAAGTTAATATCTTGCTAAAAATATTGTTGTAAATTTACAAATCACAGCAATTTTTAACTGTAAACAATTGTAAATACCTTGAACACAATAAGAGACTAGGTTCTCGAAATGATTAATTATAAGTAGATGTGTTTATTTAAATATTGAAAATAACTTATGAAATACCCCCGAGAACTCTTTTCAGAAGGAAAATTCGAGAATTAGAGTGAAAGAACGAGGGAAAAAGCCTTAAACCTTACGGATATTAAAGGATGTTGGTAATAAAATAAACTTTAAAGTAACTAATAAAAGCACTTACTAACACATCTTCTACGTGCTTTAATATTATATAGTCAGTAAAATTATTACGAGTAAAGTGTTAGGTACATAAGTGACAAGAGAAGGAAGAACAGGACGGTCTTCCTGCTTTTTTTTCCTCGTTTTCTCTATCGGCTGGTTTGCAGAAAGTGTGTGTGTGTATATATAGGTATCGTATATTATTATTATTATTATTATCCTCGTAACGGTGAAAGTATAGTGGCAGTATCATCGCTTATTTACCCCTGTATAAGATTTTTTAGGGCCATAGGGAAAATGACGTTATAAAAAATTGAGAATTAGCATAAAAAAACGTGTAAAAGAAACGAAAGAAGAAAGTGGCGTCACTTTCTCGGGGCAGGAAGAAACGTACAAAACTCCGCTCGGGAACAAAACAGAATAAAGACCGGGAAACTTGTTCTTTCTCTCGCATATATTTTTATTATATATTATTTTCTCTTGCTTCTTTATTCTTTGTTTAAAAAGCCATTCGAGTGGCGTTCGTTCGTCTTATTATTCTTCTTCTTCGACTCCCATACACCGACTGCCACTTTATTGTTGTAAAATTTATTCAGAAGACGAAGGTGTCGTAAAAATTGACTCCCTTTCATTTTTATTATAACTGTGCATATATAGGTTATAAGTTATGAAGAAACGATCCATAAAAAATTGTGGAAGTATATTTCTGTCTTTCTCGCGCCCACACCCTCCTTCGGAAAATTATTGAATGTTCCAACAATCAGAATGTCGTAAAAGGAATTTGTACAATTTATATAAAATGATGATGCACAAATTGCCTTTATAGGGATTTATTACCAAAGACACTAACGTATATTTTTCATAAAAGGTGGAATAAAATAAACCGAAAACGTGATTCGTATCGAGTAACATTCAAAACAAATTAAAATGATCCGTTTGCGCCGCTCAATTTCTCCACATACTTTTTGTTTATAATTAATACTTTACTAATTTATTTCGTACAAATGAAAATACTAAATTATTCAGTATGAAAAGTAAAGCGAAAAAGAAAACGAGGACGAAATAAAATTTATTTTTGTGTTGTAATGTGAGGTAAACAATATTTTCTTGTAAACAAAATTAACTTTATTATACATCCACGTTCGTTATTTTTCTTCGTTTCCCCCCTTTTTTTTTCTTCAACAGAATATAAAATAGTACATTAATGCGTAAAGAGAAGGTTTTTGTATTATACATATTATTAAAATAGGTAGGAGCATAACAAAGGGGATGAAAACGAAGTATAAGATGGGAAGAAGGAAAGGCGAAATTAACGAAGTCACGACTTTACATTGTTGCTTTGGATAGGAACCATTTAGTTTATTTATTAACATTGGCATTATAAATTTTTACGAGGCCCTTTTATAATCATCGTTATTAATTAGTTTCTCACATTTTACAATAATTAATGCCTCTCTGAAAAAACGTAACGAAATGGTTCGTTATCATTCTAATTTATTTCGTAAGTTAATTTAATAATACTATGTATTTTAATTATGGCAGGTTTTACGCGAATTTTCATCACTTCATAATAATTATTACCGTTTTAACGTGAACGTAAATTACACTTTTACAAATTGCATTTTCCTTCGCGTACGTCATACTTTTTTTGCACAGAATATAATTCATAAACAATTATCGCACTTTGTTATAGTTTTACTTTAGCACAATAAAGCAGAAAGTTTAAAACGATACGTTTTAAAAAGTACACACTTTAATTTATTAGAATCCTAGTAATAACATAACATAATGGCACTCCTTTGCCCATCATCGCACTTCCGTTTCCTGTTGTCTTTGCTCTATAAAATGATCGAATATACGTATCCTTTGTTAAAATAATGTATTACTTTAGACGCATGTTTGCCATCATTATTATCAGACGGTTACATTGAAGTATTAAATGTTAAGAGGTCCCACGTAGTTTCCAATATTCCATCGCTCATAAACGAGTCTCATCGACTATTACAGTTGGCAACCCACTGCGACAATCGTATAATCATCTTTATAAGGTCTTCATTTATCATTTTGTCCACCTGTTGTCCACCCAGTTAAGATCTTTCATGGTCTATAAAAGCCGAACACGAAGCATCATCGTCTGCAGATATTAAACGATGTAATTGAATTAAAAATAAATTTCTTTATGGTTTCTCATAAAGCATTAAAGATAATGTAATTAAGGAAAAACACTAAATACAAACGAACGCGTTCAAATGAGTAACGATCACAGCGCTTTAGCATATGAGAGTGTATCATAAAACGAAAGCAAATAATTTGGCAATTAAATAAACTGCAGTAGGTATAAACCTGTCATTGCAGTGTGTATCGAATTAATTTATTATTTATAATTAATGAAAAATTGGGGATTCGCCTAATGCGAAACGGGGCGAGAAAGGATGGATAAATGAGTGGGGTTGGAAAAACGTAGATAGTTTATGAGTTTTTACGATCAAATGCTAGTTTTAAACTTTTTACTGCACCCATAAAATCAACTTCAATTTTAGCTCTCTTGATAAACGAAACACAGGAAGTGCTTTTAAACTTAATCATTTCGTGTTTTCTTCTTTTTCATTTTCCGACATCCGAATGTTACTTCCTTATTTTTTAATTGGTAAAGTATAAAAATATATATAAACTTGTTATATTGCACTTTGCCGGGAAGGAAAGGGGAAAATAATTTAACGGACGGACGATAAATTTATTAATGCGAATTCGTTTCCTTTTTTTCGTCCCTTTCTAACGTTAACTACACTTAATTTTTTTTGCCGTCCCTATCCCGTAAATTATATGATTAAAGCATTTGTATTAGTTGTAATACGAAAAGAGGAGTAATAGACGAGATAATTTCGGTCATTCTTGTAATAACGATTACAAGAAAAGCCACACGAACAAAGTGAGGAAAAAATTTATGTTATTACAGGGAAAGGAGAAAAAGAGGGAAAAAGAAAACGAGGAAGAAAATGAAACTCAACAGAAGAAGAGACCCCGGACTTTTTTTGTGTTGTAGTAGTCTCTCGTTTGACCGGAATCACAAATGAAAGCCTTCTTTATTACGACATTAGCTCTTTGTGATATCATTCATTTCCTAACGAAAATATAGTGGGACTTTGGTCCTTAATATGAATGCCGTTCGTGCAAGGGGGACCGACCGTAGCGGCCAAAGATAGGACGAAGAGAGGAAGAAAAAAATGTGAAATACGTGGTATAAAGAAGAGATCATCAAAAAATATTTCTTTAAAACGCGTTCTTCGGACCGGGCAACAGTGGATGGATAGCATAGTCGAAGCAAGTAGTGGAAACGAGCTCGATTTATAAAAGGGATGTATATATACATAATGGAAAGGATGATCGTAGTAGTGGTAGTACTACTCCCGGATCCTTACCTAATCTAGATTACTGAAAGTTTTACAGGCTCTCTGGATTTCGGAAGGATAAACCATTCCTACCGAGAATATCTTTTAACTGTGGATTATAAAAAATAATAAAACCGGAGGATAGACAATTTTTCGGAATGCACGGATAATATTGCAAGAAAAAGCAGAAACCATCCGCATCATTCTATTTACTTGTTCTCGTTATTCGTTGGTTTCTATTTTACGTTCCCTTGCATCTGGATGGTTAGTGGTAACGTTTCTTTATAATTTCCACCGAACGTTGTTTATTTAATTAACGTTAGCAAATTGAGTGATCTCCTTTTGCCATTGTCGAGCAACGCTCGTTCGTTACGAAAACGGATTTAATATTGTTCAATTACTATTGCCGTTATCATTATTATTGCTTTGCAAATATTCCACGTTATAATTTAATAACGAATCCCGAACGAAAATCATTCTATAACCGCACCGTAGTATACATAGATCCCAATTTATATTAATTATAAATAAGTAATCGATAAAAAAATGCTGAAAGTGTTTATTGAGAACGCATAACGGATTATTTAATCAATTCCCCAAGGAAATTTTTTATTACAGTTTATTCCATCATATAATCGATAACGATTTATTTCTTTTCATAATAAGATAACAGCGTTTTCGAAATATAAAAAAATGGGATTTTTACAATTGTATTGCATTGTAGCATCACATTTCATTGTCATTCAAATGCAGTTAAACGACAAGGGAAACATTTTGAATTATTCAGTGGGGTTGTAATAGGAATTGTTATAAAAAATTCAGAATTGTCGTTTAAGTAACAAATGTCCAATTATTCGTTAATATTTTAACGTACATCGAATTGCAGGAAATATTTTTTTATCGTCTTTCATAAACTAATCCGAACAATTTCAAATCAAAATTCAATTTCTATCTGATAAAAATCAACTAAAATAATGTTCGAGATTTATAAATACGAAATTGCGATTTGAATCAAATCAATCATCTACCCAAAAAGAAAATGAATTATAATTCCTTCAACTTCGCAATTAATCAATTATTAAGCACTTTTTATAATCGTAAACGGAAACAGGAAGTGAAGGACGAATGAATAATATATACATTTTTATTTAAAAAATATAAGAGGAAACAGGAAGTTGAAAAACGTTTCGTACAGGACGAAAAGAAAAAGAGAAAATCTCTTTTGTAATGTGACGTAGAAAAATGTGTGTATGCGAAAGAGGGACATATTGAAATGGCACGTTTAATATGCAGAAGCAGATGGGCAGGGAGAGACAGAGAGAAAAGTGAAAAATACAAACGCTCATAACAATAAGAGCGTTCAAAAATAGAAGTTGCAGAAGAAAGGGGAATAAAGCTCTGTTATACAAAAAAAAGAAGCGATAAATAACATATTCAACTGGCATCCAATTAAACGTACATAATAGAACGTGTAAACAACATTTTAACTCGGTGATTGTCTCTTATGCATTCACCGAGTGAGTTGAGGAATCTGGAAAACAAAGGCATTCAAGCTAACACAGAGCCGCACACACATTTATACACATCCATGTGTATAATGAAAGAACAGGAGAATTGGTAAATTGGAAAGGAACGTCGTAATTTCACGGGAGTCTACTTTTTATACGGTCGCCTCCATACTCAAAATACAGACAGACACACATGAATTACGCTTTTATTTTAACGTACCGAAGGGTAAATAACCATTTATTTCGCCTAATATTCGCAATAGAAAATTTTGGATCGTTTCCAACGCGAAAGGAATAAAAGAAATAATAAAGCGGAGTAAATAAGAAGCCAAGAAGAGTTCGACATCATCGTCGTCGTCGTTTGAATGTTGTTAACAATTCGTAAGGAAAATAATGTTTTGTTTCTATGTGCGCATCTTCGCTGCTGCTGCTGCTGCTCCCGACGAACATAAAATGTCTCCTTTTACGATTTACAAAATGTAAAATGTACATAAAACAGTACATTGTTAACCTGTTAACATAGTTATAAACATTAAATTACAACGCGATGGAAAAAGTTCGTACGATACAGAATCAAAATTAATCAACTTATGCAAAAGATTACTAAAACTAAAAAAGAGGGAAATATGACACGTTTATGCGAATAAAATTAAAATCCTATTCTTCTCGATAAATCTAAAGCCATGCCATCGCACCCAACCGTCGGTTGCTGGTCGTGGAGTAAGTAACGTCGAAACTAACTTCAACACCAATAAAATCCATCCATTCTTGACGTTTACGTGTCTGGAAAATAAATTAGGGAGTCTGCAATCAATTTAAAAAGTTTTGCGTGACACAATATGTCGCATCAGAGAGAAATTTTGTTCTGTTTTTCCTTCACGTTTTTTGCCCCAGCTCAATATTAATGCACGTTGAACTGAAAGAATCGAATGGCGGACATAAAAATATTAAATAACGTTATACGATTTTCTATTTCCCTTTGCTTCTATTGTCTCGTGGATTCATATTTATTGATAACAACCGGAAATTGATTTAATAACGATTCGAATAACAATAACCAAACAATGGGTTGATGAAAACTTGAAGGACGAAATGCAAATAGACAACTAGAAGTTTATTTCGTAGGTATATGGTATATGGAATCACTTTAATTAATAAAGCACTTTAAAAGTATTTTTCTAAGTCCGGCGATAGGAAAATGCACTTCTACGTAACTAACGTTTTTCTACAGTCTACAAAGCTCTTACGTCTCGTACTAAAACAAATATTTTGCCGAGAGTCCTTCAAATTAACAATAATTCGATTTCTTTTACGAGCCTTTTAAAAACGAAAATTGTTTTTTAAGACGAAGCCATTTTTATAACTTCGTTATGAAACTCGGTGAGCTTATGCGTACGTTAATGACGATGGCAGCTCCTTATTCTGTTTATGAATTATCATAAAATGCAATGAATTTTACTCGAGAAGAAGAATAACATTACAGAGATGAGAGAATCAAAGCCATTTTCTACGGTAATTGCTGTTGTACGGGAGAGTTTATAAACATTTTACGCTGTTTCTTCTATTTGTTGCTGTCGTTGTTGTTCTAAAAGTACTTCCCTATTACGGTTATTATTATTGTAGTCGTTTTCATTAGAAAATTTTGCTCGAACAAATGCAAACTTGCATAATCTTTTACAAACAGCGTTCCTTTTGTCCGCCACTTCGTACTTCTAGCATCGCTATTTTCATAACCCTTGGCCCTTAAAATTATTCTTTATGCCATGTGAGAGACAGAAAAGCGAAGGTCGAATGCTCCATTATCATAGACGCATGGAATAGAAAAATTAATCGGTACTACGGATTGCAATCTTTATTTCGCCTATTTCGCTTAATTGTTTTAGGAGTTGTATAAAATTAGATGCGAAATGTATTACGCGACTTAAAGTTTCCGTGTTTCGTTTTAGGAAATTATTAAAATAGAATCGTGTATAATTTGTTTGTAAACATTCAATTTAATATTACGTTTCGTTAATGTTAGTGATATTAGATTTTCTAATTGGAACTTTGTTATTACTCTGACATTCGGGATTTTAAAATTATTCAATTAAATTAAGTTACTTTTCTTGTAGTATTATTATGATAATACCTCGTTGAAATTCGCGTAAGTAATATTTATTTAAGCAGAGGAAAAACACGAAGCGAGAGATGGCGAGATGACGTCGTTGTAAAACGAGTTGAATGCGGAATTGAGAGAATTATAATTCTTTTATTTTCTCGAGGAGAAATTCAAATTCCTCATATTTCCTCACTTACTTCTCTTTACATTTCCCCCATCTCTTATCATCCGTGCGCCAATGTAAATTGATACCTGCCCCGTATATATAAACGTAGAAGAAAAATATTTTTTTTATATAGAGGATCACGTTTTATGTTTCAGGTGGCATTGTTGCTCATGTACAAGCGATTGTAAATGGCACCGCTCAGTTACCGTGCGATCTGACGCCTTCCGCACCGAACGATAGTGTTGTCTTAGTCGTTTGGTATAAAGACGAACATACACCAATTTACAGGTAATAAAATGTTTTTAAATTTCATCATACATCCACACCCATCCCATGTAACAACGTAAAAGTAACTTTATTTAACGTACCTATTGCAAAAAAAAAATGTGTGCAAACGTGGAAGAAATGTTATTACCACGTTCGCATCGAACGATATAAAATAGTTCCATCGATGGGAATTTTAAAATTGATGAACTGCATTGCAATCGATCCATTCGATACAAAAAATAATGTTTTTTTTTTCATGATGACTGTTAATGATGATGGTAATTTAAACTGGTAGCGTTTTTTTTTTTCTAAATGAAATTGTTCTTGATGATAGTACAACAGTAATATAATAATGATGGAAATTCTCTGGAAAAAAATTACTAAATATTTTTTGTGATGCCTCATTGTGTGCATTTGAAAAGGTAGAAATTATTGGCAACAACAACAACAACAAAGTTGGAACAGTTAATAATAATCATATCTTTATTGGATAATTAATAATTACTTTCCCTAATAAACTTAATCATATTTGTTATCGGTACATTAATTTTCAACTGCAGCCTCCTGCTACAACCTACAATACGTAATCTACATTATAATAACTAAAATTGATCGTATTATCACAACAACTCACTCTCTCTCTCTCTCTCTCTCTCTCTCTCTCTTTCTCTCTCGCCAAACTAAAATTATAATCACATTAGAATTAAAATTAATTATCAATATCATCTTGTTACGGCATAATTTTACATGGATTAGCTTGATTAAAATATAAATCAGGAAATAAAAGGGGGTGGATGAAATTAAAATGCGAAAATGGCACCAGGACGAGCGCGAAATCGATTATAAATTGCGAGAATAATTCATTTTAATATCCACCATATTATTATCCGCTTCCATCTATCTCGCACTCTGTTGCATAACGTTTACTAACGTAAAGTATGTTAACGCGATAAAGTCGCTTCAGAAAATAGTGTCGGGGTGCCTTTTACTGTGTAATTAAGTAATTTCCCTTTTACAAGAGATAAAGCGAGACTATTTTATGAAAGGAAACAAGTATAACAAACAATAGCGGACAACAACAAACAACATTATTAAAACTATTTTCATAATAATGTGTAAATTTTCGTACGGTCCCATTGTGTTTGCGAATGCGCGCCTTTTAAGGACGAACGGTTAAAGGCAAAAAGTGATATATAGTCAAAACCCCGGAAAAGAATTCCTGTTGCGAATTAGTGCGATTCAACGATTCCAAGGATAGATTTCCCAAAGGGAGAGTTTTTGGTTACAGTAAACGGCGTCTCTTTACTTTTCTCCCCCTATCTCTCACTCACTCAAACCATTACTCCCTTTCTTCTTTTCCTTCTTTCTTCCAACTGTACATCTTCAATGATACGAGCACGGGATGAGATGATGGTATATGTTGGAGAGACCGCGGCAAAGTGGATTACTTGCTCGAGAAATGCGGGGCGCAACAAGGAGATAGAGGGGCGCAAAAGTAGGTGAAAACGGGGAGAGAAGTTGACGTCTGAAAACATGCTTTCCATTTTTTTTTTTTTTTTTTCGTGTGTCGCTCTTGCGTTTACGAATGAGAAGGATATAATAAATGCCTGGATTTTTCATCGTCGCCCCGGATATTTTCACACAGTTGAAAATATGATACGTGAACTGTTGCGTTATCGCCGTCGGTCAACGGTCCGGCCGTCGTTTTGATGGTTTCGCCTTCCCCAGATTTAGCCGCTCAGATAACAAACGTTCGTGATCTGCCAGCGAAATTTCATTTAACACCGAAGAGAAACCGGTTATTATTTATATCAGAGACAGGTAACGTTTCTACAACACGATTGCGGACGAGCGCGTGGAATGCGAACATTTGCAGAAAGCCTCGTATGACACACTCATCTAAAACCGAGTTTCGTTAGGCTTAATGCTAGAAATTTAGGAAATTCCACATTTACGTTTATGCTAATATCCAAAATGCATTGAGGGATCGTTGCATATTTTGCTTCAGGCAAATGCTAATAATTGCTATACTACAGAACACCCCAAGAAGAATCTTTAAATAGGCGCAAGAGGCAAATTAAACCGTGGTTCAAGGCGAATTGAGGTGAATGTCTTCTTGAAAAGTTTCCTTAATCGACCGATTGACCGACCGTCGTCGTCGACTTCTTAATTGAATGAGGTTCATCATTATTTAATAACAACATCATTATTACCGTTATTACGACTAGATTGAAGGGTGGCTTCCGTATTACGATGATAATAATTCGGTAATCTATACACCGACAGCCTTGTTTGGTCTTGTCACATCCCTGTCACCTCTATCACCTCCATCGTGCTGCTGCTGCTGTTGTTGCTCTATACGGGATGACGGCGTGCGGCGTTGGTTGTTTTGTGTTCGTTATGTATAATTAACAATAAATGAGTTATGTAGGATAGGTTTTAATTAATTTAGTATGCACAATATATAAATTACCTTGCTTGTATTATTACCATTATTTTAACCTGACTAATTTCCACAATAAATAATTACGCTCGCTAATGGTTTCAATAAAATAATAACGTTATCGTAAGGTCGGTGAAGAGATTGGAAAATTGATGGCGTCATTCTGAAAAACAAAACCGATGCTTCCTTTCCTTCTTTTGGTCATTGATTCTTTAATTGATTAAACTAATCGACCATATACAGCCACGAATTTATGGCGGATTTGAATTTTAATCGCCGCGCATTACAATTCAATCGATTGGTGAAACATGCTAAAGGTGCTTAATTACAGTTTGGTCTTCAATTTAAGTTACGTGGCGGACGTCCCCCGTGCACTTATTATTAAGGATGGCGATCGATAATTATGGTCGTGATTGCGCGTTAAATTAATTAACCGTACGCCTAATTTAAATTAAAATTATCCGCGCGCACCGTGCAGAGATCCCAATTTTAAATTAACAATTACGCCGGGTATATGAATATAACAATAACAACTTATTCTATTGTTAGCCTTGTTTTGATTAGACCCTTAAGGATTAAATTTGCAAATTGCCTAGAGGACTAAATCGTATCGGCAAATTTTGTGTGATTGATTTGGGTTTCCTTTTTTTGGATTCGATTGCTTTTCTAACGGCAAACCATTTAATGTTTTATCAATTCCTTTTTCCTTGTCCCATTTTTTGCCTTTGATCATTTAAGAAAAAAAAATGTTGCCTTTAGAAAAATATTAGGAAAAGATTATAACGACAAAAGCGTTAAATAGAACATGGAAAAAATCAATTTTTTTGTCCATTCTTCCCCTTTTTTGTCGTGCATGTGCGTGTGGGCTTAGAGGACGAAGAAGAAAAATCAGGAAAATGACTGAAACTGATGGTACGTCATTTTTCAAAGGAATCCAAAATTAAACGCTCACTTTTTCCCTCTCTTTCACTACGTTTCCCAATTTTTTATGTGTACATGTATGAACAAAAAAAGAATGCGTGTCACTTAAAGTCGTTACTTGCTCTTTGAACTGGCGTCAAAAACACTTTCTATATTCTACATGTAATTTAAATTAATCAGTTATTATAAGAAAGAAGGACGAATCGAATAAAATTCGATTGTGTATCGCATTACGCTAGCTAAAAATAATTGTGTGGGTTTTGACCAGAATTATCTAATTCGTCCGCAACCTATCCCTCATGATAATTTATGAAGTGTCGATTTGACCTGTAAAAAAGTAGATTATAGCCCTGACAGAATTGGAAAAAAGTGTCACGGAAATTGTGCTTTATGAGAAATTAATTGTCACGCTCTTTGCTATACACCCACGCGCTCTTTCTCTCGCAAGTGCTTTTATAAATCGATAACGAAACCCGTAGATTAAATAAATAATTTGAGTCGAAATTCGAATAAACCCGAACACAAAAAAACTGAAAGAGAATATTAAAATGGTTAAGACAAAGAGCTCGTCCGCAACGAAAAATATTTCGTGCAAATGAACCACTACTTTATTATACTCTTGTAATAATACTTCTTAACCCAATTTTTCTTTTGGTTCATCAGCCTACCCTAATCGACCATCATAATTAAAAGAAAAATATTAAACTCGAAAAAAGCATAATAATCGATTCACCTTTTAGCAACGAATACTGATCTATTTTGTGTGTTTGTTGCATTATTCTGAAAGTAATTAATTCGAATGTTGGAGCGCGATGTTGCGTGTTCGAGGGAAAGAGTGAAAAAGAAAATCGTCGGTGATCTACTAATGTTGGAAGAGGGTGATTAATTTTTTGTTTCTCCCGAAAAAAGGAAAAAAATTGAAACGTGTGACCACCCCAAATTACTTTACCGATAATTGTATAAGAAATTAACAGTTCGAACAAAAGAAAAGAGGAAACCTAACGAATCGTGCGCTGCCCTTTCTCTACTATGCTCCCCTTAAATCTGACGTAAGGGATCGCGTTGGAAGAAAGCGATTTTTTTTAATAAAAGGCGATAACAATAATAAATTTATTCCTTTTTCTTACTTCGGTTTGTAAGAGGAATAGGTGGATAAGTAAGTATCCCGAAAGGATATTCATTGGACACTAAATTCTCTTTGGAACAACCGATGTCGGCAACTTTTAAAAGAAGTTGCATGGACTACTAACACACACACTCGTGTACACGTACGTTGTTAACCACCTCAAAATCTATTGCGACTTAAAGTACTGAGTTACTGATAAGAAGACTAACTCTCTCTCTCTCTCTCTTTCTCACATTTTATTGCCATTCTTTCTTAACACTCACACATGTGTGTGGTACAGAGATAGAGTTTCTATATAGCGCAGAGAAGATGCCATCGATCTAAAACTTTCAAACTTTAAGCTATCAATTCGACTACTTTCACAAATAATATCTCATTCTTTCTCTACCTGCTTAAATGGATTCGAATCGATTTCATAACGTGCGTCCACGTTGCGAATTTATTTATTATTGGCATGGGAAAATGATGAAGTTATTGTTTGCCCCGATCATGTTTGTATTACGTTGTGAAAAGAATCATGGCGCAATCTGCATTGTAAATATCTATGCTCAAGTGCTGTTCCAATTATTATCCAAAACTAACATTTAGTTATTGTGCGATATAATAACAGTTAATACTCATTCAGCGAAAAAAATGTTGTACGCCACCTATAAACATATTGACTGTTTGCTACATTTTATGCAATTTTTATTTGCATCCTTTTTTTAGAAAATGTATAAAATATTTTATAGGATTTAAATTAAAATGCATAAAATAATAACTACAGGGTGTTGCCCACAGACCAACAAAATGTCAATCCCCCTAAAAATATCATTTATATATTTTTTTTTCTCAAGAGTTACAAAAAAACTAAAACAGTTCGCAATTTTTTTATTCGTTTTATTTAAATTAGGCAATGCTCTGTTACAACAAAATTTTCATATGCATCAGATCACTCTGTATTCTGTGTTTTTTTTTTCTGTTTATTTTATTGAAGAGCTCCAACAATAAATTGTCCTAGCACAAAGGTACATGTGCATAACGGCCAAACGTGTAATACTCTGATATTTTTGTTGAATAGAGGACGAAAAGTGCTTTTATTTTATTTTACGTGTCGTTAACCCGATATATTCCATTATATTACGTTCACATTACATTTACCGGGTCGAGAAACTAAAAAAAAATGAGCACATCGTTATTATTATCTTTTTGCTGCCTGTTTGGAAAACTAATCGAAACACAAAGAGGAAGTGAAAATTGATCCGGGAAACTCGAAGACGATCTCATTATTGCTTTTAATAAAGAATGTCATATAGCTGCGTTATGAACAACGACAATTTTTCTACGGCCCCGCTAAAACTTTTGCTTTTCTCCTGCTGTTTTGAAGCAAAAAATATGCGAATCAGATTGCTTACCTAACGATTTTTAATTAAGATTAATCGCTTTATAGCGCCAAGCCAAGTGAATTTGTACGAAAAAGTTTGTTATTAATGAAACGCTAAGCATGAGGCGATCGGATTTCACTTTTTGTTCAAACGAATTGTTTATAACAACGTAGATACGTGAAAAAAACCGTCGCATGGAAGAGACAGTAAGGAAAGTTGACGTAGAGCGAAGCATTTAACTAATACTTTCATAAAACTAGAGTCTCGAGAGGAAAGTATCCAAAGCTTTTCAAAAGAGTCATCATTTAATACACCCAGTACATTCTAGTCTACTTATTACCGACGACCACGTATAATACTTCATACAGTTTTACCTCAAAGTTTATCGACAACTATAACTCACTGGCGACCCTCGTCGACGACGAACGAAAATTCTTATATTTTCCTTAAAGCATAAGTGTACTTTAGTTGTGTCATTGTTTCGTAATTAGTCTTTTAGTTTCCAAGTGTCGAGTGGCGTAAGAGGATTTTCAAGTTTCTTCGTTTTAAGCGTGCGACCGTAAAGCGAAGAGATTTTTAGTCCAAAAGGAGGAGCCTCTCTAAAGAAAAAGGAATCGAATAAGAGAAAATTAATGATTGCAAACGAACGTAACTTATTGATTAGATCGCCATTTTTATGCGATTGTACAGCGAGTCACGCAGTAACTGTATGTCTCCCATCGGTGTAATTATTCTCAGACCTACTACGGGGTACACACGGTATATGCGCCATATATGGTGCGGCACGAGGGATACGTTTATTTGATTTTACACCCGCGGGACCGTCTTTTCCGAAATAAGTGTTTAACTTACCGAACCGACCGATATTACTGCATCGATTCACGTACAGGCGTCATATAATAAATTAACGCGTTCTAATAAAACGTTTATTGTACCGAATAACACACACAGTCACACATATATCGAATTTAGCAAATTGCATCGTGGCCAAAACATCGTACCGAAAACCGTTTTGCGAATTCAGTTTGGTGTATAGAGGAACAGTTTCGAAAAGCCGATCTACCAAATATAATCGCGCATAAAGGCGCACAGAGAATTCCAACCGGCGAGAGATATAAGCGAATTCGTCTCGCAGATTTAATACGATCCCCGCGCACTGTTATTATTTATTTATAATTAGACGACTTTAATCAATCATT
Organism: Hololepta plana; assembly: GCA_963695495.1. Classification (NCBI taxonomy): domain Eukaryota; kingdom Metazoa; phylum Arthropoda; class Insecta; order Coleoptera; family Histeridae; genus Hololepta; species Hololepta plana. Next base: position 7,863,239 of record OY968833.1, read on the forward strand.
GCGAAAATTGCGTTTCTTCAATTAGCGTCTTTTTGGCACTCGAGATAATTCCCGTCGGAAGGATAATTAAAATGTTAATTATTAATTCGCTTAACGGTAATAATAATTAGAATAAATGCGATCGTTTAATCGGTTTAATCGAAACGCAAACGTCGTCTCCAACGTCAGGTTCGAGTGCTGGAAGCAATAGTTTATTTAGGCTTCTGTTGAAAAATGATGCGACTCATTATGTTTCATTAATTTATACAATAATCGCCAATAAAATGCGTTTAGAGAGGTTTTCTCAACCGTTTAACGGGAAATTGTGTATAAATATAAAAATACGGAATTCAGATTTCTCCTTTTTTTCTATCAGCAGCACGCCGTTCTTCTCTTTTATCATGCAAAATACAACTATCAATAAATCATTTTTACTCGAACGATTATGATTCGATATCCACTCCTTTTCATATTGAAAATAGACGTTATATTACAATTCGTGTTCGAATCTCTCACGATTGGATGGGTTACCATCGTCTCCTTTCAATGCGTTATCATTACTACAACCGCATACATTCGCCGTACCATATAATCAAGGTTTAAATTAATGCGGTATAATAATGATGGATTTGAATTAATACAAAATAGGTTTCTTTCGAATCGAATTAACGCGCCTGTCGATACGAGATCCTTTTAGGAATTAATTGATTTATTTTGGGAAAAAAGAGGTTTCTGTCTTCTCTTCGTCAACATGATTAATTAATTGGAATATTTAGAAAGTTATCGAACGTATTTGCAATAGTCTATGAACGAGATAATGCGTTTTAAATAATTTATAGAATTTTAGTCGTCACCCTTCATTTAGCGTTCATTCTCAATTTAAACATTTTTTGCCCGAATCAAATGTAAAAATCAAAAGAAACCAATTCAATAATATAGCTATTACCTAATTAGCACTGAACTTATGTGTCAATTGCCATTATATGAAATATGTTTCGATATGTGAAAATTATGGAGTTTGCTAAAAGTGTACGATTATAATTATCGAGCGCTATAATTAACAATTATTTCATGCATAATTAAACAATAAAATCCCTGCGCGTGAAGAATTGATATACTCGATTTTCTGTAAAACAAAATATATCCATTAAGGTAATGACACATATATTTAATTAATTAAGCATAAACGTTCATAAATTAACGAGCATCAGCGAGTACATTTTACTTCGTTTCCCTTTTATTCGATTTTTCCTTAATTAATTAATGAACGATACAAATAATTAATGATCGCCATCAAGTACTAGAGAGATATATACGTTATCATTATTATTATGAATAATATTCGAGATTAAGAATTAATCGTGCGAAATTAAACGGATAAAATAATTAATAAAACGTACATTAATAATTACATCATGTACGTGTACGTTCATTAAAATAAATATGCTGGAATAAATTACGAATTACAATTAAGACACCTTGAAGTGTCGCAACAACAACAACAACGGCAACAACAATAACGGCGAAAACGACAATAATAACGACAACGGCAACCGTTGTTGTCGACTGTGCCCGGGTAAATTGCCGTGAGGTGAGATAATCTTCGCTGCCTCGTCTTTCGCCTCCCCCGGTAACTGTAAATGATGATATCATTCATCGTCGGTTTATATTTATTTAAGGATATGAATAATGCATACCGACCGACGCAAGAAGACATTGTCCTGGAGATGATGCACCCCCACATACAAACGTATACAACACCCTCGGTTCGGCGTGACGGTAGTTGATGTCCGTGTACACGGGACTTATTAAATCTTCGCCTTCAGCCATACAACGTTAACGCGCCCCCGTATAATGCGGTACATCCTCGCCCATTCATCCGCCCACCGACCCATCCTATCCACCTAGAAGATTCTCTACTTAGTTTACCGTACCCTTCGCTCGCTCTCATTTCTTCCCTTCTGCTATCCATCTACCTATGTCAATAGTTCCTGTATACACGCTAGAACGACCTTGAATGAAGTTAATACTAATTTAGTCGCCAATTCTATTTTCCACAAAGAACTGTAAACTCCGCTTCCAATGTTTACCCGTCCTTCGTCTGTACCCTAACATCAACACGGAATTCGAATCAGGGCTTATTAAATATTCTCCATAACATTTTTTTTTCATTATAACCCTCGACGGACGCTCTTATTAACTCGGCAATTCCTCCTGTTTGTTATAAGAGAACGTTTACTTCCCGTTGAAAAAATATTGATGCAAAAATCGTCGGGCTCACCCGCTAAAACAAAACAAAAATTAAACATCTTTATAAGACGAAATGTGCAGCATAGATCAACACATTTTGATGTCCTCCAATATAAGTTCCATCGAAAAGCACTGGCAAGGGAAAACTTTCTTTAGCTCTCTTTTTTTTTTAATAATTCCCTCGCGGCGAAAAATATTATTAGCTTAGCCAAGGGTCGGTTTTAAAATCTAAAACTACCACCGCAATACACATAGAGAGCGGGGTAGTGTACGATGATGGCAATAAAGCTTTATTAGAAAGCCCGCGGTCGGTCATAAAATACAAGTTAAAAACGGTATAACGTGTTTTAATCTATGATATTAAACTTATTGCTTTTAATTTTCACACTATTATTTTGATCGTTATCGAAAAATTTAATGTCAAAAATTAATTGAATGGAGCCTCTTTTCATTACGATTTATGGTGGATGCGCCGGGCATAAAGGATGTATATTTATTTTTAAAAATATTTATGGAATAAACAAATAATTGCGAAAATATTGTGTGTTTATTGTTAAATGTGATTATCAATTGAAGTTTTTTGCAAGAGGAAAAGTTAATAATCTTGATAATTATTCTAGCTCTTTATGGCAACATATTACTTTTGTTGCGAAAATTGCCAAACTTAACGGTACGTAATAATGGCAAGAGTTAATAATAAAACGCAAGCGCAAATAGAAATTAGATCTTTGGAAATTATTATTTAATTGTCGTTTAAAGTACACTAAAAAATAATAATGACTTTGAAGTTTAAAATGTTATTAAAACAAGAGCGTGTTTAATGGAGATTACTTTCTCCTCTCGATGCCTTCTTGGTGCCGTAGAACGACCAAAGAGCACGATATTATTATAGAGGGAAAATCGTACATTTATAATGCCTTTCTTAATGGGAACTATATAAGTTATTGGAAAAAAGGAAGGAAACCTTAATTGTAATAATCATAAACAGATTTCGAAAATTAGTTTTCTGCAAGAGAGAAAATTGAATTTTCTCATTAGTTGCTTACTTTTATAGCCGAAGAAAACTTGTTTCAAATTTCCTCTTCTCCGTTTCTTATATATTAATTTAAATGCAATTTTAAGAGTGCACTAAGTTTTTAACCCTTTTTCAAATATAAACTAAATGAGATTTCGTACAATATTCAATTAAAATATAAAAGCTTACTTGAAAAAAATTCACAAAAAGAAATGGCAAAAGGGCCTAGCTCACGGCCAATTTTGGTTAACCTAAAGATGTGTTGTGTGTGTTTAAAGGTTCTTCCCCTCTATTTCTCTGCCACTACTAGCACTTAAGAGATATTACCACTTTCGAGGCTCTCAATTCACCGTGCGGTAAAGCCGCCCGGATCGCACCAATCTCCAATTCCATTATTACAGTATGGATATGCAATGACAGAGATTTCTTTTCACTTTCACCCGGTTTCTGTACTCTATTTCATTTTTCTTTCTCTTTTCGTGCGGATTTGATGATTGAATACAGTTCGAAGAAGTCGATTGGTAATCGTTTTTAAATTCTGACCGAATCGCTTGTTTTCCATAAAGGCATTCACTTACTTTCGTTCGAAATGGAAATTGAAAACGCCACTGGATTACACGATATTAGTTTTACATTTCATCTATTCTTTTCATCTGCCTTTTTATCCCAAATCTTTTTCTCTTCATTCTCTGCTCTTATATCCCCGGCCCGCGATGTTGAACGAATGATTTCGTTCATTTCTTTCCTTTCAAATTCGATCTTTCATGTTTTCCTTTTTGTACTTTGCTTAAAAGCGATTTGAACCGTTTCTTAATCGATATGCCCGGTGAATGCAGATTGGTTATGATGAGCAATTTTCCAATAACACCCACACAATGGATAATACTGATAAAGGGACGAAACGTGTACTCAAATTTTTATCCCGTAATTTATCGATCTTTAAGAATATTAAATTATTTTTAACTGTTTCTCGTTACATTCACGCCGAGGCAATTTAAAAAGAAATCTAATTTCGTATGGATTTGTGCTATTTGTTGCAATATAAAAAATATTTCGAAGCAATTGCGAAATCTAGGTATACTTTTAGTAATTATCCTGCAAGACTGCAAAAATTTGTTAGTGGAAATTTGGAGAAAAGTGCATCATACTGTTGATGGAAGTTGCGTTAAGAACATGAAATATTCCTCACATTGTATGAACTATTTTGCACAGCTCGGAAGACGTATTTTTAAGTTGTGCTCGTAGTTTCAGAAAAAAAATATTTTTATATTCCTTAATTAACCATAACTTTGTCGTAAAATTAATTAAATAAATTGCAAAAGGTTGAGTGTGTCATATATGGAATGATGGCAAAAGAATGATAGAGACCACACAGGCATAAGCTCCATAATATTTTCTAATAACGACTTCGAAAACTGCACGCCGTCTATCGTAAATCAACGTTAATGGGGGCATAACTAATGTTATTTATTAAAACGATTATATTATTATAACTCGAGGATCGTTAAATTATCAAAATTGCACGACTCTATTTATAAAATTGATGCCTATTTAATTATACAGACGCACAGCCAAATAGGAATGATCGTTAACGAAGAAACTAATGAGCTTTAACTTAATTAATGTAATTGCTTTCCTATTATTAAATAACAATGCGAATGAGGGAAGAAGAAAAAAAAGCGCGGTTTGCAATGCGAATAATAAACGATGAAAAACGGTACAAAAGATGAAATCGTGACTTATTATCGCTTTGATTATCGTTGATAGATGGATGGATGGATGGATGGCTGGATGGATGAACAGATTGATTACATTTTGCCAATTAACGTGAATCGATCAGAATTTATTGCAGACTTTTAGCGTCACACATATTAACTAAATTGGAAATTATCGTTTGTGTATAAGATACGTTTAAATAGAAGCGAATGGTAGAGCGAAGTGAGAGATAGAGTGAATAAGGGTGACGTAATAAATCTCCAACTAAACACACATCATATCTGCATGCATTGCGTTTTAATTAGTCGAGAATGATTAATCGTTGATGACATTCAATTGAGTACGTGGCCGTATTTCTAGTATTGTGTCGTTGTGCACAATGCAAAACCACGCAGAGAAAGAAACCATTTTTTTAGTTGAGGGGAATAAAGGAGAAATAAGCGGATCCTCTTATAAATTATCGATTTTAGATTTGCTGCAGAAAAGAAATTTTTCTTCAATTTCTCCGTTCGTAACGAAAATGTTTGAAAAATAAAACGAAGCAGAGAAGAAACGTCTTCAAACGATAAGATCTTTATTGGTATTATTAAAAAGCGTATTATGCAGCTTCATACCAACTTTATTATTATTTCGTTTCTTTTATTTTGATTCGATGAACAATTATTTAAATACGAATATCGATATGACGATGATGATCCTTAGACGTAAAACGCAACGATGAAGAGCGAATGTTGTTTTTAATCAGGCAAAGTAAATATTGAACAATAACGTAAAATAAACGGACGCCATAAACGTTAATGCTACTCCAATAACGGTTTGATGCCGTATAAAATAATGGATAATAACCTAAAGTAATCATTACCGCTATTATGAGTCCTTTTCCCCTCGCACATGAACCAGATTTTACGGTTGGCATCATTTTTTTACTGTTAGATTTCCTTCTATTCCTTGCCAGAAGATATAATAAACGTAAGGGAATCACAGGTAATCAGGAAATGTAAGGAAGAGTATGCATACAATTCTGCAAACGCATTTCCGCGAAATAGATTATTAAGTGCATAAAACCCATGAGAAGCTTCTTGAATCGATTTTGGCAGGCTTGGATTATTATCACTTTTCGAAGCTGAAAAAGTTGAAAAGGTCACAAAGTTTCTATCATCGAACACGTGATGGATACTGATTACCAGATCAAGAATAAACTATTTTCAAGTTTTAGTTGTACGAGTGTCGTTGCGAAAAGTGCATTGAATTTACGTGTATTAAAATAATTTTAAAAAATCTTAAAATTTACATTCCAGGAGCGATTACTTATTTATTAAGTGAATATTTTGGGAGAAGATTTATAAAAGTAGATTTTGAAAATATATAAAGTGACAAAGACTGAAGAATGGCGTGAGAAAGAGAATCGGAATAAACGATTTTCCTTTCTCTCGCGCAAGAAATATGACGAAGAAGCAAGACGGGGACGGAATTCGGAAGAGACAGAATGCGAGAAAGAAAGAGAGAGAGCGAGGGAGGCGAAAGTTAGTAGGATGATGTCCCCATAAAGTAAAATTACTTCCTAAATAATAAATTCGCACGGAAACGAAAATCTGCGCGAAATCCGGAAACCCTTAATGTGTCGTAATATCATCTCTCTTCCAGTGATTCTCCCCCCTCTCTCTCTCTCTCACATTCACTCTCTCTCTCGCCTCTCTTTCTTTCCCTTCGCGTTTCTTTCTTTTCTTTTCCCATCTTCTTCACTCGCGCACATTCATGTAATTTGTGTGTGTTGGTTTCGCTAACACAGCATCCAGCAGCCGGTTTAATAGTTGATTTAGTGACACAAAAGGAAGAGGCCTGTTTATTAAATTCGATATGGATATGAGAAATGTCATAACATTCGTCACGTCACTAACAGAAGTCCACTCGATCACCGTTAATAATATTAACACTCGTTCCGCTTGTTCTCTCTCACTCTCGCACACAATTTTCTTTTTAAATATGTACATGCACGTACGTATCGTACATGGATGCATCCACGTGTTTAGAGATTTAGATCGAGGACACGAGACGAGAAAAGCAAAACGAATCGACTAAGAACAAAAAGTTATGGAACTGGCTTGAAGGCAAAAAATCAGTAAAGAGTTGATACTACTCTCCATTACTGGTAGTTAGATGGTGAATTAAACGCCTTAAAATCTATCCGTAAAATATGCAGATTTACCATTTGCATAATGGTGATTACCCCTTTCGCGAATGTGTATGCAGTTTGTATGATTGTTTGGAGTTGTTCTTGCCTTTTCGTCGCAACGGTATAATTTCGCCATTATCGCCAGTGGTAGGAATAGTAGTGATGGCAAGTAGTCTGTAGTAGTAGTGATAGTTCTTGCACCCTCCAACCAGTCCAGACGTCAAATGCTTTTGACTTGAATAATGGGGAGGTTATTCTCATTTTCTGCAGTCACAACCTTACATCCTTTACTTATCATTTAACCCCTTTCGATTTATTATGTTTTGTTAAAACCGAATTTATGATCCGCATATTTTCAAATTCGACCCTCCCGTTTCCAGTTTCTTCTTTTTCGTCCTATTACTATTTCTCCTTCGTCTATGTGTTGGTTTATTCTTATCTACTACTTTATTTATTATATTATAAAGGATAAGCGTTGATAAATTTTATAGAAAAAAAAAGTCCAGAACATTTATCCATCCATCCATTAATATAAAAAAAATATATATAAACTGGAGTGAAATAATATTTTTTAGTTGGGCGGGCGTCAGAATACCCACTTATTACATTGCAGACGGTTATTTATAAGAGGCACTCAATTTTTCTTTACGCCACATGTATCATACTCGACCGATCTTAGCGCCAAAATGAAACATTTCCAAAAATTATTTTTTATTTCACATACACGGGCGTATATGTGACATTAAGATTAATAATGGTCGAAATTCCGCGGCGAAACGTGGCAATTTACACGTTGGTTAATGCGAGTTTACAGGTGTAACGTAAACCATATGTTACGCGGATAAGCGTTTGTAATGTATTTGTAAGTGCTATTACTACTGGCCATTGCGGATGACTACTGTTTGCCAAAGTCTTTAGGTATTATTCCGATAACTTTCGCAAATGTGAACTAATGTTCGAGATATAAAAGTGGATTATTGGTAACGTCCGAAGAAAGCTATAAATGACACGCGGTTGCGGTCGTTATAAATGCCATTTTCTCCAACAACAACAACAACAGCAGCAACAACAACAACAACAGCAAACAACGGTTGCGGAAAACTCTTGTCCTACCACTCTTTAAAAACAAAAAGGGATAAATAATTTATTGTCCGCAGCACAACAACAACAGCAAAGCAAACGAAGTCTCTGTATAAGAAGAACAATTGCTTATGGAGAATATAAACGACAACAAATTGTAGACTAACAATAAACCCATATTTCTTATTTAAATTAAATACCATTTGTTGCAATTAAATTGCTTTATACAAGTTTCGAACGTGCCATTATGAATATACGTTTGATGATAAACGGATGGAAATAGTTTCAATCAAAAGGCTAGAAACAAATTATAAATTTCTAACTTGGAAAACTGTTTGCCAATTATTTACATAATATTCTAACATTTAGTTGGGACTAAGGCAAATTTTTGTCTTACTATTTGTTAACGCCTCTCATAATGTTTTTATCCGTTATTATCAAATCTATACAAACAACATGATTCGATATTGCTTTAACGATGACATAAAGTGAGGAAATGGAAAATGTATATCAACAAGGAATTGCTTTTAGTTTAATTATATATAAAAACGCGATAGTATTAATGATTTTTTCCCTAAAAATCGGAATGAAATAAATCAATAATAATTCATATTAATGTCAAATCAAATTGCGATGGGGATGATGATGATAATAAAAATTATGAAATAAAAATTTTCCTAATTTTGCCCTATACATTTGTCATGATTTGGGTAAATTAATGATTTATTATAAATAATAAAATCGGGTCAAACTTTATACTACAAATGATGATGCAGTTGATGGTGATGAATTAATATTACCAAATATTTTTTTTATAATAATTTATCTATTGTTATTAATATTTTTATTATTATTCCCACCCCCGAAAAATATTGTTAAATTTTGAAACTGAATTTAAATTTGAATTGAATAAAAATGTTCAATCTATTTATATTCAAATGTGTATGAAAATATTTGGCAGAAGAATAAATATTTTTAAAATTTCGACAGTGAAAAATAAAAAGAAGCGTCTGCTTATAAATAAAAATGTAAAATCATTATAATTTCAAATATATACGCAATACGTGTTCTACTGCACAAAAGCGTGTTAGAAATAGAGAGAAATGCATTTACTTCTTAAACTGGCAGATGTAATATTAAAGTATAATATACAATTTTAAATTCTCTTTTTTTTTTCATCTCATAATGCGATTCATCATTATTTATTAAAAATACCGTTTCTAACTAAAGTTAATCCTGCATTATTACAATCCCTTTTTGTTTACTTTAGTTAAATTTTATTCGCATTTCCTTTTTTTTTGTAATTACAGTTTATTAAAACTTGAGGTTATTATAATGAACATAGTTGCAATCCATGTCACACACAAAAAAGCGCAAAAAAGTGGAAAGCTCATCTCTCTCTCATACGCTAGATACTATATTATCATAAAAATCTTCTTTCGTAAATTCTTATAATGAGCATTAAAAGTTGTGGCTGTCGCGCTGATATAGAGCATTCCGCAATGGATAATGCCAACGTTTCCGCATTTTTTATCCCTAAACGGAATCAAATTGGACTTAGTATGAATTAAGATAATTCATACTGGAAATAGGACTTTATTATTTTCTCGGGTCCTAATATATATTTCAATGCTTTTTATTTTCCCTTTCATTCCATTCCATTTTTTGTCTTCTTTTATATGGATTATGTTCCGCGGTTCAAAAGGATATTGGATGTGATGAGATGAAACCCAAACTGAAAAAGGAAACTGAAACACTAGATGTATATTGATTTAAGATTCAATTTACGGTAGAGGGAAGGGCGACTTTAGTGCCGCTATTCACTCTCCTTTTCCGCTACTTTTTTCAATACTAGGGCTTAACATTTTAAGGGTTCCCAATAAAAGAAGGAAAAGGAGACAAAATTCGAAACAAAAAATGATTATTTGATTGAATGAAATTATTAGCAAATTCAATGCTATTTCCTTTTACGTGAATTTAAGTGAAGATGGTTTCTTATTAATCAATTTTTTTCACAAACCGGATTTTGCTTTCAATACATACTTATACCACATTAACATTATAATACACGGAATCAATTTAAATCCATAACTTTTTCTTTCTTCTCTTCTTCTTTATCCGCCCATATGATAGCGTTGATAAGAATCTTTTGAAATATTCATAAAAAGCAATGTTCGCACAAAAGAGAAACGTGAAGCGATTTCGGTTTAATGGAAGTCCAAAGTTATACGCCAGATGCAATTTCCATATTACCCATATTCCGCATATACATGTGGAAGTGTCGTTGAAAAGGAGAAATGACATCGCTCTAATGCTAGAGTTAGAACTAGCTAGTTATAGCATTTCTTACTTTACTACATATGGATGGAAGTTGTAATATCATCGATACGTACATTCGAAAAGGTTTGCATTTTATGTATGGATTACATATTTTTCGAAAATGTGAAAAGTTTCTTCTTTTCTTCTTAACAATTGGTAAAAGTGACGATTTTTTCTTCGGATCGATTATTGACGCGATTCCAAGCGGGGTGGATACTAAACCAGAAAAATTAAAATTTGATTCCTTTTGCCTTTCTTCTCTTTTAACATAAGGTTTTAAGAACTTGTTTAGTGGCCCGTGTGCGGTTGAAAACTAAAAAAATTTAACACTTTGGAAGTTTTAATAACCAGTTTGGTAAACGGGTCTAAATAGTATTAAAATTTTTAACACTTTGAAGGTATATAGGATGTTAGATGAAAAGAAGAATACTTTTCCATCGTTAAAATTTTATATACTTTAACCTACCTCAAAACAAGTTGATAAAAAATTAGTTTGTTGTTGTTTAACTTGAAATAAAAGGGTCCGAAAGAGAGAGAGAGAGAGAGAGAGCGAAAAAAATAGAAGGGAAAGAAGTTGAGAAGTTTTCCATCATAATAAATTATTCAGCGGAACTTTATTAGACACATTAATTAAAAATATCTTGAAGATAAGGAGAAAGAAAAAAATTCGAAAATGAGGTAAACGTATTTATATATCAAAATTATTTAAGTCAATATTTGAGTAAACTAAAGTTGTAAAATAAAACCGTTTCGTTTGGGAAATAAAATGAAAAGGATTTATTAAAACCCAACATTTCCGTACGTTTTAAAAGCGAATAAAAATTTTAAATCGAAGAGAACGATTTAGGTGAAATAAAAATATATTTACGTGTAGTAGATATATGCTAATAGATGGACTTTTATTGGTGAACAAGCCTTTTTCGCAAACGACAATTTTCAAATCGGATTTATTTGCAAAAACAAAATTCCGGTCGACATAATAATAAAAAATATTTTAAAAGCTGGAAAGAGAGAGAGAGAGAGAGAATTTTTATATTCGTTTCCGCTCGACATTTTTAACATGGCCACTTCCGTCTATTTACTTTACACGACTAACAATCCAACTTCATATCAAAAATTTACTACCGACAATTTACAAAAGCGGAACTCGTACTGCTTGCATTCACTATTTTTGGTGGATGCGCCGGGCGCATTCGATTTTCTCTCTCGCCTTCGTTCGCTTTTATCGTTTCCTTTCAATATTTCCACTATATCTATTGTTTCTTGCATTTTTTGCGTCCTTCATGATAAATTCTATAAAACATAACCGTCGCATATGCCTGTTTGTTACAGTTATGATACACGTAGCACTCAAAGTGCCGTACCAAAGCATTGGCAAGAGAAGGCACTAGAATCGAGAGCGTTCTTTCGCACGTTGACTAAACCATCCACGCTGAGTATCGATAATATTAAAGAGAAAGACGAGGGCGAATATCGTTGCAGGATCGATTATTTACGTTCGCCCACGAAAAACTCCAGAGTGAAACTGACGGTTATCGGTGAGTAGCAAATTTATTTCGAATTGCAAATTTAATTTTTTCTTTACCTACACGATGTTCACGATACTTCCTATAACATCTCTCTGATGTGGTATTAGATTTTTCTTAATCCATTAAACAGACTGAAAGTCTTCTCGTTGTTGTTATTGTTGCTGTAAACGCTTCAAACGCTTTTAGCATAAATTCATAATTCCTAAACTTAAGATGTAAGGCTAACGGTTTAACTACCCATACACACACCGAGCCCTAATCTAATGCTCTCTTGTTGTTCTACACTTTCATTAAGATTTAGCCGCGTCGTGGGGCAATGTCCTAACGTAATTATAAACGAAACAAAATTCCCGAAGGATATTTAAATCTGGCCTATAATTCTTCCTCGTGCTAGTATCGTGTCTTCTTTTTTCTGTATTTAGTTTACTTTCTCACTTCGTTGTTTCCAAAACATATTTAATTGCAATAAATAACAAATTAAAACAAATATTCATATTCGTTGGTGCTAGTAAATAAAATTAAGCAGGTGAATTATTCATTTTTCTCTGAAAGAAAAGTGTTTAAAAAGCATAAATTTATTCACAAAAAATTATGTATCACTTAAAAATATATTAACTCTTTCCAGAGAAAATGTTATTTATTTTTGCTTCGGTGGCAACATAAGTCTTTCGTACTACTTAAGAAAGAAGTAACAGAAAAAACCATTACGTTTATAATAAGAGACAATGTAGTTTATTAGTTGGTTTATTTCTTATACAGCTGCGACTGTTGCTGCTGCTTATAAGTGTATTATATATACTTTGTGCAAATATGATATTTAACAAATGAAAAATAAACAGAGTTAAAAGTAGAAGAAACAGGTTAAAGAGTCTCACGAAAATAGGAATGATAATAATAATAGAATACAAACTGAAAGTAGAGGAGCGAAATATGTTGAATTCCTTCATACTTTTGCTCTGCATTTGTTTTTCATTTTTCATTCTATTCTTTATACCGCACTGTTTCAGAATTATATACATTGTTTAAAATTCTCCTAAGACGGATAACAAACTTTTTAATACTCGTATACATTCAACGTAAACTACTTCTTTATGCTAAACAAAATAAAAATTTAACTAAGAAATTTCCCTTTCCCCTTAATAATCAACAATTTACTGGTACTATTGAGCACTGTAAACTTTAGTTTCTTCGATACATTGATCGAAAATGTCAATGCAAAGTGCACACGTTTAATTTCGACTGAATTATTTTTAAAATAAATTATTATATTCGACACACACAATTAATTCATTCGCTATAGAATTATTATAAACGCGAATGTGTTCGAAAATTATTATGCAACGTGCGAATAATAAGCTTTCAAACTCGACACTTCTGGCTGATTGCCAATTCATTTTAAAAAATGCTGCTTTCTCTCTCACTCTCTCATAGAAATTAATTGAATATTATCCAGCATAATGAATGACATTTCCAACAACAACTAAAATCCTAAGTGCACTACAATCATTGGAGTGTGCACACTCCAAAAACCAATTGATAAAAAAATTAAATGAATCGTTTGCCGCTTTATTTTGCCACAACGATTATTATAAAACGTAAAAGTAAAAGTAATGTGTACGGTAGTAAATTTAACATTAAATGGCCTCGCAGAAAATAAAATCATAATAACAACAACGGAATTTTAATAATTTGGCACACACGTTCGCGAACGAACAAAAAGAAAAACAGCAACAGCAGATACGTACATGTAGACGTGTAGAAAAAAAAACTGTTTTTTTTTGCCAGCGTGAGAGAAATTAAAGGGCGAAAAGTTATAGGCACAGAATTTGATGAAATAAAAAAAGTTTGGTAATTGCTTGGAAGCTGGAATCACACGCTTCACCACACGCGATCGTTATTATCCTCGTTCTAGTTGAGTTTGGTTTCAAGCTCCATTTAAATGTGCTGTTTCCTTCAAAGCAAAAATCAATTTTGCAGTGTCGTGTTTTATTCATTTAAAGGCACCAGATTAAGGAAATCAAATCAGCTTTATGTTATGAAAACGTACCAAAGAGCAAGATTTTATTCAATTAAATAAAAGTTTAAACTCGAGAAATTATATTCGCGGATGGCAAGATATTAAACTTTTATTCATACAACTTCGCATTTTTTTAATGATAATATAAGAATTATTTCGCATTATTCCAATGCAAAGATGAGATTTCACGACGGATTTCGGCCGTAACACGCAGCAAATGATGCTCCACGAGAGACTCCATCGCAGTAAGAATTTGCTCACTCCAAATATTACTGGCCGAAATTGAGTGTTATGAAGAAAAGAATCAAAAAGCTCAAGGAACAAAACAATTGCTGCAAAGATCCCGCAATGAATTTTACTTATCCCAATCAATAAGCAGTAAAAGCATATTTCTAATGGTGCTGAACCGAGATCGTGTTATATGAAGACTTCCACAGTTTTCTCCTTGTAATAAAATGAAATCGTCTAGCAGGAGAATTTTTTCTAAACCAAAGCATTGTGTAGATATTTCTTATTGTGAATTACACATAAGCCAACGATTTTCATTCATAATCAAGAGCTTCTGCTCCTCTTGCTTCTTAATAACAAAGTAAAATATAACCGAACATTTTCCAAAAATCCGCATTGTATATTTGCAACTCGTTTCTTCCTCTTTCTCTTACTTTTTCTTCTTCTAGAATCGTACAAAATTTTTTATTTAGTGGAAAACTTCAACAATAAAAACACACACGTATATATGCCATGTATTTTTTACGTGATTTCCATCTTTAAAAAATGGTAAACGTAGCGGAACATCGCATTTGAATATCGCTCAATGAAGTACACATCTTGCGCTTATGCATCAAATATATTTCTTCTGCCATCCATCCCCGTTCCCCGATTCTTTTTATTTTACTATTTATTTTCTATGTTATGCATAATACTAAAGTAGAGCAGAAAGAGTGCTTCTCTCTCTCTCTCTCTCTCTCTCTCTGTGTGTGTGTGTGACCGTGGAGCCTTGGGATATGAAAATTTTTTGCACATTGAATTCCATTCTCCTCTCGCTACCTCTTTTCCTCTGTGTCTCTCTCGCACTTTTCCACACTTTTATTTGATAAAATATTTAAATTTGCTTTGCCTACAATGAAAAATACGAAAGAAAAGAAATCAACCACCTCTTATTGACGATGTCAACGGTGACGATCTCATTGACGGTGAATCGAGAGGAAAAATATATTTATGCTAAAATTTGCCGACTGAAAACAAACCGAAGAGAGAGAGAGAGAGAACCACTGTACGTAATTTTCAAGCCAGAAATGAAAAGTGGGAATTTCTAGCGTAATACAGAAGAAAACCGGTGGAACGATAGTAATAGCAGCAAACAAATGCGAAATGAAAAAAATATACCGGTTCTTTTGTAACCGTAATTACCCTAATTTCGTAAAATACCTTACGGTAAACGCTGAAAATGAAGACAGACAGTGATACGTTACAGTCATTATAGAATGAAAGCCATCATTATTTTCCACCCGGATAACGGGAATATATATGTATATAGAGGCAAAGAGTTTCGTTTCCGTTGTTCCACATTTGCACAAAACAAAAGCGAAATCATTTTTTTTTGTGTGCCCCAATTTTTTCTTTCTGCTACACACACAAATTTAAACGAATCCGTCGAAAAATAATGATTTAAAATTCATTCGGTATAAAAGGCGTGTGGGCCTAAATTGTGGATATAAAAATATACGGAAGATAATGTTTATTTGAATCGTTTGCAACGAACGAGAAAACAAAAAGGAATGGAAGCTATTATCATTTTTAATTCGAGAGGATTATGATTTTAATTCTGCATTATTTCCAATGGAAAGTAGCAACGGAAAAAGAAGACGCGAACAAATGCGATTGAACAAAGCCGGAAAACACATTGCTAAATCGTAATATAAATACGTCCACTGCATACTGTCAATTCCGTCTTTGCAAAAAGTTATTTACCTATCCGACAAATGCAAATAGAATTGATTGTTTCGAATTAAAAGCGCGCAAAGATGAAAAGCAATCATAACTCGAAAATCCGGTGTTAATTCGGTCGCGTAAAAAGTATTTAAAGGCCACGAAAGCCTCTTGTCCTTCGGTTTTTCGTTTTGTTTTCTTTCTCTGTGTACGTGCATTTTCATTTTAATTCCAATTAAGCAATTCGATTAAAAATTTAGCCAAAACAGGGGAAGCGGGAGAAGTAAAAGAGAATTTTCCTTTAAGAAATGTGGGGAAGAAGTGAAAAGAAAGTTTATTAAAACAGAAAAGAAATTAAAAAGGAAATTAAAGAGAAGAGAAAACTAAATTATTAAGTAATCTCCTTTTTGTCCCTCTTGTACATCTTTAAAGCGAAGCGAAACGAATAAGAGGACAAACGTAGACAAAGAAAATTGACTCGAATTGAAAGGCATAATCTCAATCAAAGATTTTCCCAATCGTCTAATGATGGTGATAATAATAATACCGAAGAAGCCAACGCGAGTCTTCCTTTCTCTTTAATGCGAGAAAAACGCAAAGAGATGAAATAAGACTTATCCGACGCAGAAAGAAAGACGGAGAAAGAGGGATAAGGAAAAAGAATTAAATAAAATAAGATAAATCTATAACGAGAAAATCTGTAGCTTAATAAAAGAAATTGGTTTTCGAGTCGGTTTCGTTCGTTCTTCACGTTTTTTTTTATCTCCTCTTTAGTAATCAAATAAGCGACACTTTTCATTTTCTTCTTTTTCTCGGTTTCGCCCAATACTCTTTTGGGTCGTCCAATTCAAATTTCTTCTTTTATTTATTAAATTGAATCTTAATATCTTATATCCTATAGCGATTGAATAATATAAACAGGAGAAAGGTGTAATAATAAAAATGATAATAAGTTGGTGGGTGTAGAAGAGAAAATATGGTAAATGAATGGGATTTTTATGAAAAAGAAAAGGATCTTACAGGAGATGTAATAATATTACTTAACACATTGAAATCGATTTACAGAAGATTCATTACCGGCAGATATTTCATTCGTTCCATTCGTCATCGTTCGATGATGAAAGGACGATAAAAAGGGGCGAAATTAAACGAAATAAAGGTGTCGATAATAAAAAAGAAATGAGGGAAATTGATTGTTCTACGGTAAAAATAATTGCTGCAATGTCGCGCTGAAGAAATGGGAAAACCTCGACCGGATTTCCGCTAATGATTTGGATTGAATATAACATTTTTGAAAGCAACTGTTAAAAACTTTATTTTAAGGTGTTTCATATGAAGCATTAAAAAAATATAATCAATTTTAAAAATAGCTAAAAGAAACGCGATTAATTTAGCTATGAAATAAAGAACATGTTACACCATTGAACCTAAAAATTTTGCTATTTTATTTAATATTTTAGTGTCTTTTTGCGACAGCTTGTTCTTATCGCTTCATTATTAACTAGTATTAGAGTCAGAATTACTAGATGCGAACCTTCCTTGGACGTGCTTTATATTTGTCGATTTATTTAAAAGTATTGAAACCAATTTGCTTAAAGGTAGTTTGCATCATCAACCATTTTTGCAATATGAATGTAGTGCCTACTATTTTCGTGCAGTCTTTTTCGTAGAAATCGTGATTTGTAAAATGGTTTAAAATTAGCATGTACTGTTTAAAAGTAAATTTTAAGAGGGAAAAATCGCATTTCAAATCGGTACAATGCGTTTAAAGAAAAATAATTTGTTTTTGTAACGGCAGCAATTATTATATTTTGCACGTGTACGAAATTGATTATTATTAATCATCGTCGACGTTTATGGACTAGTTTAACAAGGAATTTGCGAAACTGTGCGTTTAAAAATAAATTCGTACACGACGAAATTCAATTTGCGATTGCCTCCTCCAGACGAGCAAATATTTACAATACTACACCGAATTATTATTATTATTATTATTAATCCCGCTTCTTGTTATGCGGCAATTGAAGATTGGCTCCTCCACTAAATGGGCCATTAAATGAAAAATTAACCGGCTCAAAGTCAATAACCAATAATCTGGTCAATAATAATAGTAATAGCGCAATTCGTAATCGATTATTATTAAATGGGTCTTATTGATTGTTATAGCCTCATAAATTCGTTTTTATGTGATGCGTTTGCCTATAAACGCTGAAATATTAAATTTGTCTAGACTTATACAGAACGTTTACTTTGTTTCACGTTCTTTTTTAATAATGAAATATTGCGAAAAGTTTGTACAAAACATAATGTCGTTACGTTCGCGATTTATCCCAATTGAAATCCGATTTCTCTTGGCTTAATCTAGCCGATCTCGTTAAATAATTTCACTCTGATCACAATTCGAACGGTTCAAAAGAAACGCTTTTGCCATTTCCATATCCCCGTATAATTTAAATACAAAATTTCATCATTAATTAATTAATTAATAATAATTGAGTCGCTTAATTGTTCGGAAATATTTTTTTATTTTCCTCTCCCTTTCATTATTAAATTCGTCATCGCGCGACCGTCGCCCCCTAATTCCTCATTCTATACCAATTAAATTAGGTACCAAATACACACGTGAACGGTTGAATAATGTGGCCATTAATAAAATAGATAATGTAGTGAAAAGTTTTCGATTAACATTAAATTTTGAAGGATTTACATAAAGTTAAATTTCATTTTATGTGGGATGGTGCTCCGAGATGGACGAAGAGTGAGGTGCAACGATTGTACAGGGCTCGGAAACGGTTGGGTTCCTTCTGGTTTGCTCGCTTACGAAAAGGGCAAAGAAAATAGAATGTACAGTGTGTCAAAATCAATATGTCGGTAGCAGGTGGAAAATATGCAGAAAACCCTTTACCCATACGGAATCAGTTCGCTATTACTGCTAAAACTTTCATTATTTCTCGTTCGTATTCGAATAACAAACTTCTTTTATAGTTTCGACTAGAAGTTCTTCTATTTATGCCGTACAATGCATGCAGATGGATTGGTAGATTCTCAATAAGAGGACGTACGTCCATACTTTATGTTATTCCGTAATTTTCCGGGAAAATATTTATATATGAAGGAACTTCATCCGCATCGGAGAGAGATTCAATAAGAATTTACGATATTATTTACATTTAGATATATCAATATTGTTGTTGTTGTTGTTATTCGTTGGAAATAAATTTATTCAAACATGTTATTTTCCTCAATTACAGTACCGCCACAGAAACCGAAGATATTCGACGAGAAAGGCAAAGAAGTACCATCGATGGCCGGTCCATACGAAGAAGGTGGCGACATGAGATTAACATGCTTCGTAACAGGTGGTAAGTATACGACAAAAATTGCAAATAATCTAATCCATTTCTGATACGTTACTACACAATTTCGAAATTTCAACTATGAAACAATAAACATTTTTTGCTAAAAGATTCTTTTACTTGTGACGATTTAACCAAACAATTATGGGCTGAATTAAATTAATTTAAAATCTGCCTTTCCTTCATGGCCCTCGTACATTATGATTGTAAGATGCGAAAATTGAAAGGTACCATTTTGAAATTTAAATTAATACCTTTTACTTGACTAAAAACAACTACTACTTGTAACAATTAAGTAAAAACCGCGATCTACCGCGTCGAGAATATTCGGTTACAGTTAAAAGCTCGAGTAGAAAGTTTCCGCCGGATATAAAACGGGTGTTTCAATTTGCGTTCGAATTCGTTTCGCAAAATTTGAATTACTTCCAATGGATAACATGCATACACACGCGAATGTGTGCGGGAAAGATGTGCGGGTTTTGTTGTTCATAACAAATTCTGGCATACCATCTACATTCGTATAAAACGATTGCTCGCTTCTAATCGTACCAAATTTACTTACAATAATAACATTTATTTCGAGCATGTTTTCGACTTATTCCCGAATTTCGCCAAAATTAAATCCAATCTAACAAGGAACGACTTACTGTTAATCGCTAAAGTTTCCCAACTGAAATAGTTCGGTACATGTTCAAAATTTCACCTTTACTCGCTTTAAAATCGAACATGTATATACGAGCATATGAACCCTTGTTACGAGGGGCTATTGATAAGTGTACTTGGCCTACTAAAATGTCACAATGTTTCAAAGGAAAATTTTATTTATTCAGCATAATATCCTTTAAGACATTAAATTTAGAAGAACGTTCATAAAGTAATTCTAAGTAATTGAAAAAAAAAACTTTGTCTTGGTCTGCAAACCACTCCTCAACGGTACATATTGCTTCGTCATTTGTCAAAAAAAAATTGAGTTTTGGGAACAAATGAATAGTCTGACGATGCTTAATCCGGCGAATAAGGCGGATCAACCAGTTTCATCAATTTTATTGATCACCGTTCAACGTATTTATGTCAAACTTTGACAACTTGCTTACTTCACTATTCTTTTCTAGAAACCTTCCAGACTAAGTACTTATAAATATCCCCTCGTATAAACTAAAGGAAATGAATATATTTAAAGCAGACGTTATTAATTTTAAAAGGAAAAAAAGAACTTGTTTTATTGAACGTTTTAATTAGAAATTGCTCACGCATCGATAATTCATCAATCCAAACGATGTTTGACACGTGATGCGAGTAATTAGTATAATTTGAATCTTTCTGCTCGCCATTACGGAATTCCGTAGTTGTTAGGTACACGTGCAAATTACAATCTTCCTGCACATATACGAATTTCATGTAATCCGTTGGAAAATGTTAACGCGTCACGGCCAAAACTTCATCTAATCAACATCGTTTATTATTAAACGCACTTATGCTAATTTAATTGTTAATTAACCAGTTTAAACACGTGGAGGTAAGTCGTTGTACGTTGAATTACGTTTGTCGATGCAAATGGAGGAGTTATAAAAATTATTAGGTCTCATAAAATAATTTGTTATTCATTAATAGAAAAAGTAAACTTATTTAGGCGTTTTTCCTTTATGAAGGTCCTAAACCTTTGACACCGTTGTTAATAAATATTCGTTCTTTAATGGCCCATAAAATTTCAGTTATTTATTTCCTTAATCAAAAGGGTTAAGTGTTTTCTTTTTCAAATCCGGTTTTAATAACAGAATAATATTTTTCCATTTGAGATATAAATTACGTATAAACAAATTGAAACTATTAGAAAATGAAAGCGTCGTAAACTGTACGAAGGCGAATTCCACAATGATGGCAAAAGTTAAATCCTCGGTTGCTTCATTTCCGACGTTGTTTTTCTTTTCTTCTTCTTTTTCGAAGTTGGTCCAAAACTGAACAACTCCGTGTTTTAAATTGACGGAAACGAAAAATAGAAGAAGTAAGGAGAGAAATAGAATCCGGGAAAGAAATATAAAAAGAAAACGTTATTTTTACCGTAACTACTACAGAAACACTACCGCTTGCTTGCTTGCTGTTGCTGCTGCTACCACCACCACCATGAAGACCGAAGAAACTTTTTTCGTTTTCTTTTCGTTTTCTCTCATCTTTGCCTCTTTTTATTTTTCGTTGTTTTATCTTCATATCTAAAGTAGAGGCGATAAAATCCCTACGTTCCGCACACAGTGGAATAAGTTTTTCTCGTGTGAAACAACGAGAAAAAGGTCCTTGTAACATACTGCGAATTGTATGTCTCAGTATGTTCCTCTTTCATTATTATTACTGTTATTTCTTTTATTTCGCCTTCTAATAAAGATTATAACGAATTTCATACATGTCTCTCTCTCTCTCTCTCTCTCTCTCTCTCTCTCTCTCTCTCTTATCCATGTGTTATTGTGGCTTCTCATATGAGCTCTTGTGCAGATATTTCACTTAAAAAAAACAATCCTGGAACTCCGACTCTAGTCTACAAATGAACATCTAACTCACGTTTTTCAAAACTGAAATCAAGAACTAAAGATAAACAATGCAGAATTAACTTTCTTGCATCTTTTTCGTCGCTTTGACGTTGAAATTAACACAAACATTCAGAAAAAAAAACGTGGCTTCATGTTGAGGTTCTAAATATAATGACTAATAACAAAATATTATCGCCAGCAACCAGTATGATCGCAATAAATTTGTTTGGACCCACTTTTTCTCTTAAATTCAGTCCTGGATCCATATCGTAATTATTCAAAATTCAAATTAACTCTTACCAAAGCTTACCTTAGATTTCGTCATAATGAACAAAGCAATTTAATTATGCCATCGCCCACGAGAATATTATTTGTTCCACTGAATACGGATACCTCACGAAAGTGAATTAACTGAATTGAATTAATTTCGAATCGAATTTGTAATAAAAGAAGAGGGAAATAAAATTATACCGTTTCGTCGTTGAAGTTAAATAGAATTTTCTTGAAGTTGTCCACAAGAAGCGGTTCGAGTATGTTTACTTATGGCATACGTATGTACTTTACACACACACTTATATGTATGTAGATTTTGCATGAATTTAAAATTATATGTAAATTTTGCAAATTTTAATTCAATATTTGTCTACTCTTCGAGCTAATGTCATGAATAAATACAAATTATTATTATTATTGTTATTGCAAATTGGCAATTATATAAATAGAAGTACATAGGATGTTTGATTTTGTACCATACATATGTATATGAGGCGAATGTTACGAACGAACCCTGTTATAATAATAAGTCTGATTATAATAAGCGTAACGAAACGCAAACATAATAATGGTAGCAATAAGAAAAAGGAACCGGAAGTGTTATGTGTGTAATGCTTCCAAGTGCGAAAACTATTTAGAAAGATTGTAACAAAGAAAGGCGTAAGTGCACTTTTGGGAGTTTTCCCATAATGCAATGTAAAAGAAAAATCTTTTTCCACCGATCTCTGCGTTTCCTCTTTTCTTTATTCATTTGTATTCTTCATTTGGAAATTCAAAGATTTGACGTAGGTTATTTCCCTCTACGTGTATGTGTGTGTATCCTTTGTAAAATGCTTCCAGTTCTCCCTTGTTTTCCTTTTCGATTTTTTTCCTCTTGCCTTTTTCCATTCCGTTCATTCGCCTTTCATTGCAATAGGGCGAGAAAATGAAAGAAAAACCTTCGAAACAGATGAAGTGCTAATAAAATGTCAAAGCACTATACGGGACTTTTTCGCACTTGAATAGAAATAGTTGAATAAAATGAGTGGCGGAAAATGGAAAAAACCATATAGTGGCACCCGGAAACTCCGAATGGGAAAATTGTACAATTCCAAAGCACGAGCGAGCGACGTAATGGGGACGTTCACGTTGTTTTTCTTAAATTTTGTTATACAAACAATTAGAAAATGAGCAAAAGACCTGTTTTCAAGTATTACGCCGTTTAACGTTAGGTAGATGTTGCGTTTACTCTCGTCGTTCTTCATCCTGACTCTTCCGTCACCGGAAGCCTAAATATTTAACTACAATATTTAATATTTCCCTGCGTTCTTCGTCTTCTTGTTACTCCCTTCGTAGTTTCCTCCACTAAAAAGTAATTTAAACGTCAAGTGTCACGTTTTTCTTTTATAATTCACGTAATATTAATTTTGCATATGGAACTCGTCCTCCGCAAGCGGCACAAGAAGAAATAACAAAAAAATTTAAATAAGAAAACTTTTTCAACAGAGACAGACTTTCATCTAATAATAATAACACATAATATGAAAAAGGAGTAGGATGAAACGATAGCATGAGAACGCTTCCTATTCTTATAACGCTATATTATTTAGAATGAAGGGAATTCCTTTATTTTTTTTCCTCCTTTCGGTGAGATGTTTTCGGCAGTAAAATCTTTCAAGTTTCTGTATTGTGGTTGTTGAGAATTTCTTGCATACGGTAAATGAACAAAGTGGATTATCCATCCGCAGTCGCTTATCGAATATTATTGCTGTATCGTTCTTTCTTTATTGGATAAATATGCCAGGACAACATTTTTTCGTCAACGTTGTTTCAAATGAAAAATTTACTAAACTCTGGGCAAAATTTATTTTGTGCAACAAATTTCTTCATCCCTTGGCCTATCAATTTCGTTGCAATTTGTCGCTGCGTGTCCCATAATTCTTCTTCTCACTTTTTCCGACATACAGATAGGAATAACAAATAAACGTTTGTCTTATCTAAAGTTCCGTAGTCGATACAACTTTTATTAAATTCTTCAGACTGAAGAAAAAGGAAATTGCTTTAAATAAGACGCACTTTTATCCTTTTACGAACGACACCTGCTTAAAATTTCATTCGTACTGTTCCCTAGTAGATCCACCATTTCATCCAATTTATTTCTTTATTATTATTTATATTATGATGCAGCAATATTTCTGAAGCATTTTCGCAAAAGGAAAGGATTTATTAGGTCAGTGTTGTCCCATAATTTTATTTATAACAGCTAGCAAAGTGAAAAAATATGAAGAAATACACTGATTTCGTGAAGAAAAAGTGCTTTAATTTTTGCATATTAAAACTGAAAAGTAGCTTATTGATATAATTACAATAATATAGTTTGTGAGTTAATCTTTATTGACTTAATTGCTTTTGATTCGTTTCAAAGAAACTTTTCTTTCGTTTGTTTGGATTGTTTGATGTGGTAATTGACCTAAAATAAAGTCAGAACGTTGTATTCAACTCAACATTATCGAAACGAAAAGAAAACGAATTACTTAACACAAGAATAATATTATTCAATTATGTAAACTGCCAGACAGTTCGCTTTTGGAATAACATTAGCCTTTAAACTATTAAAATGTTTCATTATCATATGACCATTTCGAGGCATATACATTATGGTTACAGGAATTTTAATGAAAGTAAGACGACGTGAAATAATAAAAATAAAACAATTTTCGTGTCCGTCTATCAACGAACATACACGTAGAAGATATTTTTATAAGCGCCGCTGGTCAAATGGCATTAAACCTCATTTATTAGGTTCTTTCCTTGCTAATTTTTATTAATCCTTATTAAGTATATAAATTTCTATGACATCTATAATGTAATATATTATCCCTTTTGTTGATGATCATTTGCTTCCACTGAAAACCTTCAGTTCGTTGCTATCAATCCTCGGTTGGCAAACCGAAGCAAAGTGCACCTTTTGCACGATAGTCCTCATGAACAAAAAATACATTTTAAGGGTTCGTCGCGATAACTTTTACCCAACTTTTCGCAAGTCTGCACAGCTTTTTTTTCATTTCCGGAAATAAAGCAAAATGTGGCAAAAATTTGCATGTAGAGTTGGAATTTTTAAAAGTTTGTTAAACACTAAGACGATTAATTAATCTAAATATACCAAAAGACTGAAGAAGTAGGTGCCAGTTAACGCAGGCAAATGATTTTATTAATTTTTGTTAGTGTTTAGTTAACAAAAATATGAGATTAAAGGGATTTGATGGAAATAAACATAATCACTTTTCGAACAGCTCAATATTTACACAAATCTAACGTTTCATTAAATCTCCATTACAATTGGATTAAGCATTACTTTCCGTGTGCAATTGATACGTGCACTTTGAATATTTTCTATGCTACGTGTTTAATAATTGAAATGGGCTACAAAAAGTGAACGAGACAAGCAGTGAATCCCCGAACGTATGTTTAACATTAATTTTGAAATAATCATGTTTTACGTACAAGTCGTATTACGTTGGCCGTTGCTTGTTATTGTTGCTTCTCCTACTTTATGCTGCTGCTGCTGTTGATGCCGTTAATGCAGTAGGTGTATAAAACCACGCCTAAAATTCATACGGCAAACGTGTGCTAATATAAAATGTGCGAACCGTCAACGCCGAGTAATATTCATACCCATTCCGTCTCACCTCCTATCTACCTGCAGAATATGTTTCCCCCATTTCGTCCCAGCACGCACACATAAAGGGAAAACATACTCTTCGTTGACCAGGGTTGTTTTTTCCGAACGTACAATATCGCATGCGTAGATTTTTTGCTGTCGTCCGTGGATAATGATGGACGGAAATTGCGTACCTTGGCTATAAGAGGCAGATTATAAGCATGGAGATGACTAAATTATCATTGTCGCCCGCTACTGAAAATTGCGACTAATCTCTTACGGTCCAAAACTGAATGTATGGCATACGGCTGGACCAGCAGTGAAATAAAGAGTTCCCTGCAACGCCGTTATCACGTAGAACAAGTCCACTTAGTTACTTACATGGCACATGTGTTCCCAAAGGGCGCACGAACGAACGAACGAAATGTACGTGGCACGACATAATAACTTGCTACCCGTACAATATAATAATAATAATGTAGCATAAAGGGTGAGTACAACTGGGCTACTACTACTACCCATTATTACCACACTACGAACGCTGTACACAGCGTGTCAGAGTGAAGACACATTTCGAAACTTACGTAGACTAGTGGAAGACAATTCTTTCGGTCGTGTAATAAAAACGGATGGAGCTGGCGAACGTAGAAGAAGAACCATCATCTTATTTCAATTTTCTCTACGTTTAACCTCACGTACGACCAACTTGTAGACGATATTTCATTTAATAACTGGACCGCTTATTATTGTTTCATCTTTATTTAACCAAATAACGTACAATACGAGAATTTTACCTGAAACCGATAAACGAGAAGAAATAAACAAGAAAGGAATTAATCCATGTTGAATGACTAATCGAATGTAAAACGAAACGCTTGTATTTTGGAGCTTTTGCAAAATAAATTGTTGAGAACAAACGAAAAACAAGTAATCTATCCCAGGCCAAAGGATCTTTATCATCATCGCAACATAACATTATGTCAAGAAAGATTGCAAAGTTCGAGCAAATATTGGAAAAATTGCAATTGAAGACGTTAAATAAATTAGCCAAAGCTCGGCGTAAAATGTTATTTGTTTCAATTTTAAATTGCTGTTGTAAAAATAAAATCTTTATTTGGCTGTACTTTCATATGCCAATCAATTTTTAGACGCAGCTACTCACAAACCAAAGGTGTAACCTCGATTGCATTTTTTTCTGTTTCGCGTTCTTTCCTTATTGCCCGAAATCTAATTAAGCTTTCTTTTTTTTTTTCGCAGGGAAACCATCGCCGGTAATAAAATGGTGGCGCGGCGAACATTTAATGGAATCGACCGAAACAAGAAGCGGCTTCGAGAACGTTAGATCGAATCAACTGGTAATTCGTGGTTTACAAAGATCGCACCAACATGCCATTTTCACGTGCCAGGCATCGAATAATAACATTAGCCAACCGGTTTCGGCAAAGACCGCCATTGAAATTTACTGTAAGTATAAGCTATTTTCCGCTTTTTCGCTATTTCGATTTAGTGCGTCTCCACAATTTTCTCCCCGTTTCCGTCACTTTTGATGAGCAATTCATTCGTTTAATTAAATATAAGGGTTTTTTTACCCTAAATTCGCAAACGTTTTACGAATTGAATCAATTGGCCATTTGCGCCAGAGAGAACGCTTTAGTTGAATCGCCAATAATTATTGTTATCATTTTCAAACGTTTAACTTATATTGCGACAATATTAGAATTCTTGTGGCGTGGGAATAAAAGTATAAACCAGTGGCGTTCCGTATGCCCATAATCTACCTGCTTTCATTAATATTTATTGTCCACTTTAATCTTTGTCACGTACACGTGTGCAATACGAGCAAAACGGCGAAAAAGAGCATAATCATCTATTTACTTTTTTTTGTTTTTTCGTTTCGGTAGGCAGATGATGTTCGTTGCGAAACTTTGATAATTTTTACGTTCGTTATTTGTAATTCCCTCTTTTTGCATTATTTGGCTTAAACTCATAAAAAATGGCCCGTGCTCATTTATTTGATTTTTGTTATTTTTCATGCCTCTTCAACCGCTCCGTTATAATTAATTATTTTAAATATTTATCTACGGTATTGTTGTAGCCAAGAATGATGAACGTATGTGGAGTGCCTGAAAGCTCTTTTTCTTCTTCAACGTCCACATGAAAAGCGAAAATACACAGACCAAAAAGAGGAATTATTTTAAATTATGCATTTAGTTCTCGAGCTAGAGATGAGAAGCTGAAATTATTATTTCCACTAATGCTCAAAAGGGCGGTAATTCCATTCGCAAATGTAGATTTTTTAATAGGAGGAAATAGTTATAATTTTTCGCTCGTTTCATCTATCTGAACGAAATGCAGTTGGAAGGGAAATTACGGTAAAAATACGAGGGAAAAAGCTTAATTTCTAGCTTTCCCTGAATTTATCTCTCGGAGTCAATCATTGATTTATATGCTTGAACATGTGGATTAGATACTTTGTGTAAATGGCGAACGTAAGAGATGTAATGAAAATAACGTAACCTGCTTAAAAACCACACAAAAGGGTTACTATTAACCCTTTTCACGTTATAACCATCTAAACTAGGCTAATACACATTGAGGATAGGAGATTTCAGTTTCCTATTACGAATATTGGAATATGGATTTTCATTATTACTATTATTACTACATTTTCTTTCTACACGACCATTAGATCAATCTGAATAGATGATACTTGTACCCGATCCTATCTACGAGATTTCGTTCTTAGCGAATAATATTTTTGCTACGACATTCGCACAATTACCTAGACTCCAGCAAAACGGATATTATCGTCTATTATTAAAGTGGGAAATCGATTGATTGAATATGCCCTTTTATAACATTCAAATGGCAAACAATTACAATAATCGCAAATGATATAGGTATTAGATTTTCGAAATGTGCAATCTTGAAAATCGCAAACCATTATCGAGACCGAAAGCAACGAAAGAAATAATCTTCCGACGATATTCAGATTCCAAAAACGAAATTCCGTTCTTATTAGGATTGAAATATCTGTTTCGAGATGAAAAAGAAATTTTAGAAAGAAAAGGAACGGGGAATTGTATCAGATACCCTTTTCTCTGCACCCTTCTCGTCCTCAAAAAAAAAGGCAAACATCTATTCCTGGATGTAACTGAATTTCCCTTCAACGAGAACGAGAAAAAAAGGGATCAGAAATATATGAGCAAAAGTATTGGATGAAGAAAATAAATAAACTGGAGGGTACAACCGTTTTTTATCGATTTTGTTTTTTGCCAAAGAACCACCGGCATCTAAAACCGATTATTACACATGAAAAGTAAGTGCAAAAGAGAGAGAAGAAACTGATTAGAATGTTAAAGCTCTTAAATAATCATTATTGAAGGAATAAGAACGAAACGATTTTAATATTTACAATAATTTATTTAACTGGAATCGCTTCTTTTCGTTGTACATTCGCGATCAGGCATTGCTTTATTATAAATTGGATTGGTATATTGAATAATCAATGCGGATAATTGCAATTACTTATCGGGATCGCAAATATTCTAAACGTTCGTAAATTTTCGATAAGTGTTATTTATAGTTTAATGAAATTATCCAATCTCTGAATATTAATCCATTTAATAAAAGAAATACTGACACGTATTAACAAATCGATAATTGTATACATTCATTTACAAATTAATCGAATCTTAAATTAACACCAAGAAGCGTTAGTTCCAATAAATTGATTACGAATTCGTAGACCTTGAGCGCAAAATAATACGCCTTTAGTTTTGAACTTAAAACGAACTTTTTCGCAACAACGATCATAAATTCGGATGATTACCGACGAAGTTTATGGAAAAAAGACTTTTAATTGAACGAAGAGATTTAAAGTTAAAGGTGCAAATTGGCCTTTATTTGCCAATAAACCAAACATTTTGTATCATTAATAATTTTGCTTTATCAAAATGTACTTTCTCTCATTTAGATTTTGTAATCGTCCAATGTCTTACGCACTAATTTCCCTCGACTTTCCGCATGTTCAACAAGAAAGCGAGGGAGAGAGATGCGGAGTTTCTTGTCAGCCTCATATCAAAAAGTTTTTAACGAGTTATTTGTTAATGTTCTTTAGAAATAACTTTCCGCTATCAGTTTTGAACTTTTAATCTGATTGCACAGAATTTTATATTCTACACTTTTTATCAATAATAATAATGCTAATGTTGTATATAAGGCGAACAGTTGAACAAATTGTTACAATAATTAGCGACCACTTCTTTCTAACATAATCAATTTGAAATTACGGAGAAAAAGATTTTTTCTTTCGTTACAGTTAATCCATTTATAAGCATTGATTAATTAATAACGAGCAAAGAGTTGGAGGAATCGCACCGCCGAGGAATAAAACAGAAGATGTAAAGTGGCCGGAAATGAATGGTTAATATCCTCGTATGAATTACTAACCATCAGGAATTGATTCACCTTTCGAATGACGAGAAGGTGGATGGATCAATTTAGAAAATAAGCAATTCTATAGTTGAGTAAAGCCCACTTGGTGCTGAAAACTTATCGTTTTTACTCTGTTAAAAAAATTATTTTCGCGTCGGCAAATAGACATTATCACTTTTCGTCAATTCTTGTTCCGCTATTTTGTTCGTTAGACGTGTAGTGATCGATTCGAGGCCGTCGTCCGCTAAGAAGCTTGCTCCTACTATATTTATCATTAAGCGAGACCTATATTCCGTTGTCAATAATTCAAACGGCTAATAAATGATTTAATTCGGAAAATGAGAATTTTCGAGTGGAACGATGTTCCGCTTTTAGCAAAACAGTATCCGTTCCAACTTGTCGACATCCACGCCGCATTCATTTCGATGACATAATAATATGATGTAACCACACACACACACACATACACACTGGGGGACAAATAATTGTATGTGTGTGTAGTGGATGAAAATCATTACATCTAAAACTAATCTGCATAACGGCTCGTGAATATTGGAATAGGTCTGTATTATAATAATAGTAATAACGTTACCTGTGCAAGAGTAAAATACTGTTTACGTGCGAATCTGTCCATCTATCTATACTCAATGGAAACCGATAAATTATAAGCGTTTCGAAATGGTTATACGAACCGGTTATACGGTTCAATGCAGGTATTCCCTCTCTTAACACGGCATTTACGAGAAAATGTTGCCTTAAACGAGGCGCAGAGTAAATGCAGAAAGGAGGTTTCCTACGAAAGCTTATTGAATCCGTAATACAAAGATTTTGCATTAAGACAAAATTCTTCGGTGTTAAACGAGGGTTTCTGCGCTAAATCGAAACCGCATTAGAGAAAACGTCAAAGTTTAACGTTTGCGCTTTCTTCACCTGTGTCATTCTTCACGTCGCTTTCGAAGAGATAAACGCGCCTTTCTTTATAAATGAATAAATAAATAAAAGCTCGCTGCGAAGAATTGCGATGGAAAAGGGAAAAGTAGTGGATAGTGAAAACGGAAAGATGGATACAAATAATAAAAGAGGATGTAAACTGGACACTTAGCGAAGAATAGAGGAGAATATCCTCTTCGTCCATTCTTCTTTTCCAATCGTTAAATCATTTCTCTATTGTGAAAGATGTGATTTCTTTTTCGCCTCTGCATCCACTATTTTCTTCGCTTCATTTTATTATCATCATCACATCCCGTGCAAAAATTCTATACCGTTCATTGTTTATCGGACTAATGGATTCTACATCTGCAGGGATTCCATTATGTGTTGTTGTCTTCCTTTGCCCGTGTGCCACGTGCAGCAACGAGTGAACTCTGCGTGCAGTCGTCTCTGATTCTGCCAGCTCGTTGTAGTTTGCTGTTGGTCATGGTACTCTTTATACCATTTTTTTTCTTTCGCTGCTCTCTCGTGTTGTGTTGTTGCTTTTTTGTCGGCGAGCGAAAATGCAGCATGAAATTTAATTTTTGAACGAAAGCGCATTCAAATGTACTATAATGCAATCGTCGGATAAAAGAATCATCTCAGGTTATTATAAAGCGTAAAGATGTTTTTTTAGTTTTTAATTTTTTCGTACATGCCAATATACGAGGGTGGTTTGATAAATAACTTGTTTTGATGTATATTAAATGGCAGACAACAATTTCGGTTTTAATGACTATCTAATTTGCCAACGCTTGTGCCAGTGTTCCTCCAGCTTTCTTATTCTTTTGCAGAAGTGGATTTTGTTAAGAATTTCATGACACTCTCTATCGTATATCACTTTGAGCAAATCTCTTTCGGCCGGTAATGTTTGGAGTTTCGCGAGCAGATTCTTACTGCGATGGAGCTAATTCAGTGTCTTAAGCCTTGGCTGTAGCATTTTTTGCTGCATATTACATTGTCATAGTGAAATCTAGTTTTTGCATTGGAGTAATGACACCCATCATCATGGTCAATACCATGTCATTGACTTTGTTGCGTGACAGTTGCTCTTGAACCTCTAGGACATGATGCATTTCGAACGCTTCTTGTACCAGTTTAAAACTCGTTCACCACAAGATAAACGGTTTCATAGGAAGAACACGAGTTCGGTGTTTGCCCATCCAAAAGGGCAGAATTGAATAACATTTCGAATTCCAGTTTGATCCACTTTGTTCATCACTCTAAACACTAAAATTTAAATGAACTTTTAAGCAATTTATTGTTGCTAAGATTACTTGCAAAATTAAATTCGTAATTTAAAAAGATTAAACTGTGTTACTACATCGAAATCGTTTCTTATCACCTGGCATAAGTATACGAAAGAAGTTATATATCAAATCGCCCTCGTACATCGTTTTTAATGCTAGTTAAGTTTGCACGCTTTCGGTAGCAATAGAAAAATGTAACATCGATAAAATTGACGTTATTTTACATTTAATCGAATTCCCTTTGCTTTTTTAAACGGTCCATCCACTTGCCTTTTTTTCTAATCGAAATTTATCCTCGCGGTGAAATATAAAGAAGTCTCTCCTTTAGATTCCGCTTTTCGGTTTTCTCGCGTTGTTGTTCACGTCCTTCCTCGATGTATTTCTGTACGGACTTGATTCTATTGCGGTCTCATTGATATTCTATTCGTGAAAACAGATATTATTACTAACCTTTCTTCTGCCTTTGCACCGAGAAAATGCGAAGGAGATGGCGGATCTCATCAAAACACGGTAAACTCTCGGCAACAACTGTATCGGGAACTATAATCGGTTACTTTATCCACGATATCGAGGCGAACTTTGAAGTTCTTCTTCGTGCTCCTCTTTTTACAGTTCTTCTTCTTTCAGCACTTTGTTTTATCCCAGTTTTTCTTTCTTTTCAGTAAAAGTAAAGGTGAAATAAATGTGAGGGAGAAGCTTTTGTTCATCCATATTTATGATTGATACTATCATAAGAATTATTTAATAACAACTTTTAGAATGCAATGTATGAAGAGGATTTCGTTGTTGTTGTTGGTTGGTGTTAATTTACGATTAATAAAGGTTACTTACAACCAATTTTATTCCGTTTTATAAGACTACGAATAAAACTCAAGCTGAGAGGGGAAACAGTTTAAGGGCACACTTAAACACCATTAAAAGTTTCACTAACTTATTTCTCTTTTTTTTTTCATCGTACCTTCTTTAAAAAAATTGTTCTTTATTCGCGTATAGTTTTACGTAATTATTTGCCATTTATAATGAACATCATTATGGTCCGTTCTTATTCTTCTATTTCCACTGGAAACAATTTTTCCTCTTGCCACCATTCAAATATTAACTTTTTTTAAATCGTCGATCAAATTAATCAATAACTTGTAAGAATGAGATGGCATAAATACATACAATTTACGCGCGAACTTAATGAAGCTTTCATTTACATTCAATTCAAAAAATGGTTGGAAGAACGTATAGACGAAGTTTGTAATTTGTTGAAATGAAAGAATGTGGATAAGTGAGGATCGAAGAAGAAACATTTCTTGCTTACCTAGCGAGCGAGTTTTTTTATTTCTTCTTTTTTATTATTATATTCTTCTCTTCGCCCCGTTTTCCTTTTTTCGCTCAAACTTCTTTTGGTTTCTTTTAAGCTTTTTGATTTCGGCTATAAAGAAAAATCATTAATTTTAACTTAACACAAGATAAGTAGCGCAGTTATAAAAGAAACAAACTTTTAAATAAACTTTTTTCCGGCCCAACCTACCTACAAACTCTACAACACACATTTTTTAGAAGGTTTCTCTTTAAACTTTTTCCGTTCAACTCATTCCACTTTAACTGAAAAGAGGAAGTTTAATAACAATATCTCTATATATAATATAACGGTAATAGTAATAATAAAAAGGTGAGTGGTAATTTGAGTATCTTTCTTTTTATTCTTTCTAAATGGAAAAGATTGATATGGGGGCCCTTTAATAATAAACAATTGTAAGTGTATAATAAAATAGAGCAGAATGAAAGAGAGAAAGTTTGTGTATGTGTGTGTGTGTATGAGAGACCCGTCAAATACTATACAAACACACTTCGAATGATCGATGGTTGCGTCGGTAAAATTTGAAAATCTTGTACCGAAAATTTAATAGAAACGGTTGGGAAAATATAAGATTATTATTGTAGAGGGAAAACGAATTATTGACATTACGGATACGGTTTATGTCTTATGTAAACTTTCTTTGTGCGTGCGTCACACACTGAAGGAGAGAGGATAACGAAAAGACTTAAGCATCATTGAGCGAAATGACGAATTTGCGACCTCGTTTTCCAATTGAAATTTTATGGGCCTTTATGGAAGGGCGACGGCGGCGGCGGGACGGTAAAGAAGTTCAAGTGATTCCGTACAAAGGAGACGCGTTTCTCCCTCGACTTAATCTTTCAACTCTTAACACAGAGCGAATGAGTAAATAGTACGGTGTACGAATGTTAAAAGGGACTCGGTTCAACGGCAACAAGAACAACAATAAGATCAACGGCAAAATAGAAATAATCGACGTTCTCATTACTTAAGTGAGCGGTACCTTTCTTATAATGACGAACGTAAGTCGACAAAAAATTAATTAATCTCGTTCCATCGTGTGCAAGAGACTTTCTCTTTCATTGTTTCGGTATTCTATCGATTAAACTCACTTATACTCCTTCGGCTTCAGCTATTAGTAAAGACGAATTATTTAATTCCTACACTTGGACCACTTAAAATGGTGGAGAATTTCTCTGTTGTCCTTTGTTTTTTGTTAATGTGAACAAATTAATAGTTTTTTAGATGTGAGCTGCTAGTTTCTGAAATGAAGCAAGCGTCTGTAAATGTAGGTTAACGCTTTATCATCATTGCTACTCAGTCATGTTGCAATAACCGCTGCGGTTACCGCTCTTGATACTTGCCCATCATTTTCTCGCCTTTTCGCCACTTTTATAAGCTACCCTTATATAGATCCAACAGTTTAATAAACAACATTAAATTGAAACCGTTAAAAGTTTACGATTATCGGGCATATTTCTTACGAGGAGACTTAATTCTTTTTTCGCGTTATACGTGGATTACAACCAAGATTAGAATCTAGCTCCCATCGAATACTACAGTCAAATCTTGGGTCATTAAAGTGTCGAATCGCAAGCGCTTCGGTTCATGAACTATATTTCTTAATGTGGGGAAATACGGTTTACGAAATTTTTATTTTGTGTTATACAATCTTCAATCATATCTCATGAAGCGAAATATTTTGCAATCCTAGTGCGAACCAGAAACTAAACGCTTAAAAACGTTCGTTATTTCGACAAAATCGCTTAATCATTTTAACATTAATTCTTATTGAAAGAATGATTTCTATTTGCGAACAATTCGTTTCGTGAACAACATTCAGAAACGAATTAGACAGAGTGTGGGTTCCCTTTTTCCAATGGTAAATTCATGAATTCATTTACATCGTGTACGAATGGAGGTCAACAAGTTTGGCAAGGGTTTGAACGAGCGAAAAGAAAAAGTTGTTTAAATAAAATATTTTCTATATACCTTATAAAATTAATGAACAATATTTCGCTTAAAATTCGTTTTCCCCTAACAAAATGTTCGCACTCAGCAAATTAGTATTATATCGTGAACGATGGCGGTTGGCACACATTCACACACACACGTACAACGACTCTCTATCTCTCTTTTTCGCCTAAAGCTACCCGAAAAGCGATCTATAGACGTTTACACGTACACCATAATACGTGTGTATGTATGCGTTGTATCGTATGTGAGATATGCAAGTTTTGCCATTTCTCCGACCCTCATGAATATTCATATTTTGTAATGTAGTGGCCACTCCGCGAAAGCTCTGCTAAGGGAGCTTAACTAGTTATTTCATTCTACTAAACTGTATTAACACGAGGTTATTAAAAGTTTTTAGCATTATGAAATGCGCCCACTCTCGAAATACGTGCATGTACGCATGTATTATAAGATAATAGCGATAAATTCACTGCCTTCGAATTTATTGTCAAAATATTCAACGGGAAGCAGAAACAAAAAACGTTGTAAACAAATCAAGTTTTCCTTTTTGCTCGTAATTTTGCTTATTTTTGCATGTTTCGCTCGCGATATGAACGAAAGCAAATACGTTAGCAGCATGAATTAAATTGCAATACCATGTAAATTTAATGTTATATAATTTCGCCGGTTGCATATTCATGTTTGGCGTAGATTTTTACCACGAGACATTTATCGATTTTCCCCCAACTTTAGCTTTTATTTGATCATTTCCAACGCTAAAAAATCCAACAATATCACATTGTGTATAAACTCATTTCTCCACAGATCGATTAAAATTCGCCAGCGCGATCGCATTTAGTCTCCTCGCCCTTAACGATAATCATCTGCTTTACTTTCTTCGTCGTTCCTTTTTCACTTCATCCTACGGTCCACCTCGTATAAGATGGATACGAGTTTAACTCGGAAGAATTGTCCTCACGATCGCCAGTTCTGAATATAAATGCCGTGTCCATTTAAAAGGTCTTTAACAACAACGTATAGGCAGTTAAAGAACTGTTGTAGAGGATCAACGAATGTGACTGGCACTCGAAGCGAGTTCGTTAGTGATAGGGCGCCCCCGGTAAAAAAAAAAATAACTACTATTCGACCATATAATCCGAACGGAAACTCATTCCGAAGCGCAAACCACTCGGACTAAAACCGATAATTGGCCCTACACCCGAACAGAAAAAAGGAGAGCGAACCCTTTTAAAGATGTTTTAGTTTAGATAAATCAACATAATACTTATCTAACGGATAAAGAACAGGGACATTATGGGAACAAAGGATATGGTAGGAGAACTTCTTCGCATTCGATCTCACGTTTTGCTTTACCGCTTTTCTAATTAACGGCTGTTAAATCATCATCATCAATTCGGAGCGAGTTCGTTTAAAAACTGAACGATCTCGTTTTGTTTTTGTTACGAAATAAAATGCACGATTCGATTTAGATTCGATTTGCAGATTTTGCCGCCCACACACACACACACACACAGATCGCTCATCGAATGCGAATATCCCGTGCGATTAACAAATCCTGGGCACGTTTGATTTCCGTTATCTTTTCGAATTAACGGTTATTTCGATCCGATTTGCAAGTCTCGCGCGCACTTCGAGCGAACGCACGGCAAAATTAAATTTCATTACGCGGGAGCCGTAAATTGAAACGAGAAAAGAAATCTTTGCATCAGTCCTACAAATATCCATAACCTACGCACTACATTAACCCGCGAAATTTTCTATTTTAACAATTGTTGGCTCCGTTGCGAAACGTGTTTTAACACGGCGGCAAGGATTCTATTAGAACGCCGCGGAATTTATATGGAATCCTTTTGGGGATCATCATACAATTATCGCCACATAAAACTATGTAAATTAAAGTCTGCCGCAGCCGAGCATTACGATAATAATAACATATATAATATTATATTCGAATTGAATTTTACGCCAAATAATTCATATTTCATTCTAATTAGGTTTTAAGCACAGTTTTAAGCCGGTGTTTATTAAATAACGGCTCGTAATCTTCGAATTTATCTCGGCAATCACGAGCGTTTATCATTTTGGAAATTTAAGGACTTAAAAAACGTTTGTATTTTAGAGGGAACTTTGAATCCGAAAGTGGCAAGCTTCCAGAGCAACAAGTATGTTTAAAGTCATTATTCAAAAATGAAAAGCGAAAAAGGAGAAGTATTGACTGCAAATTTTACTTGTCGCGGCCTTTCTGCGGATGTTGAATAAGTTCTCGCTGATTTCCAACAGGCAGCTTTACCAGACTTACCTGTGTGTGGTTTAAGTTAATAACGCATCTATAACCAAATACTATAAGAAAGTTTGAAATTGAGTCTGTTTCCTTTTTCCGAAGGATAAACCAGTTTCTTTTTGATAGTGTTAAACAAGTCGAATTTTATGCCAAAAGAATAATATTTGCGAGAGATTTTATTGCACTACTTTATTTTATGAAAAACTGCAAGTGAAACACACTTGATTGAGACGCTCTATAGCAATAGGAAGCCATATGCTGAGATTAGTTTAGACGCTTCAGAAATTATCATTTTGACCTTGAAAATAAAGTACACTCTGACGCACCGAAACAATTTAAAGACAAATAATTGGAGGCACTACTTCATCAGACGCAAGCTGAACTTGCAGAATCGTTAGAAGTTGACCACACAACAGTTTGCAAACGTTTGAAAGCATTATGAATTATTCAAAAGCAAGGACATTAAGTGCCATACGAGTTGAAGCCGAGAGACGTGAAAGGGCAGAAGACGAAAGGCTTTTTGCGTCGTAGCATTACGGTAGATCGCCCTCCACTGCCATTGATGCGTTTTAGCCAAGAATTGAAGTAAAACGGCCCCTGTTCGAGCATAAGCACGGCAAAGTGCTTTTGCAGCATGATAACGCTCGGCCACATGTTGCAAAACCTTGAAAAGTTACTAGAAAACGCCCTATTCACCGGGCATTGCACATTCTGGTTATCACTTGTCCAGATTGATGGCACGTGACCTGGCTGAACAGCACTTCCATTTTCAAGATGCCAAAAAATGGATCGACCGCTGGATAGCCTCCAAAGACGTTTTGTTTTTCTAAGGTGGAATTCAAATGTTACGACACAGCAAAACGTTGTGGCCAACGATGGAGAATATTGTGAATGGCGTGTCTTTTATATATTTTTCTAAATAATGCTTCAATTTTCACTAAAATGCAGCAATAACTTATTCAACGTTCTAGGAATTTTTGCGGCTTTAAAACGATTAAAAATCGTTAATTCACTTTCGTAGGAGTAAATGTTTTAATCGGTAACACAAAGATTGATGTCGTTCAATTCATAAACATTAATCGACAATATTGACTAATTGATACTAATAATAAACACGCGAAAGCTAGTTGTAAATTTATTTCAGCAAACTTGATTCGCTTACTTAGCGAATAAATCGAATTTAATTATTAATCAGGAAGGTGTTTATAATTAATTCAACATTAATTTATTCATGTAAATAATATATTAATTTTAATGCTTTACCATTTCATTCGTCAGCTGCAAATTGTAGCCAGTCAAGGTGTTTGTAAATTGCTGTTATTATTATTTAATTTACTTAAGTAAACTACTAAGCTACAGTGTTTGTGTGTATAACTTTTAATGCATTAAATTGGTTTAGTATAAAATAATAGATGCAGGTAATTGAAGCTAACACCGATACAAAAAATCAGTAATTGTTACTTACAAATTAATTTTGCTTAGTTCTAAACGGTAGGGGAGTAACGCATATACATAAACGCGCTTTATGCTTTATTGTGCAACTAATTTAAAGTTTAAATTGAAACATCGATCAACTTCCATCTCTCTCTCTCTCTCTCTAAATTTTTCCTTTTATTTGTAATTTCACCACCTGAATCACAATATATAATAAATTTCATAGTCGATCGACGCAAAATGTAAAATCACCGGACTCAATTACACTAATTTGTAAATCACAATAATAATGGTAACAATGGATTTAATAAAACTATGCTCTAGCAGTAAATTTTCAGAAATTGTTTAATTAGGTTCGTGGCCGACGTGACGCATTAGAAACGAGCTCGGATTTCATTATAAATTACAATCGTTCGTTTTCCGCCCTCGTACAATCCTCGTCGTCCCTCGGCCCACAATCCACCGCATTAGTTCTCTTCATATAATAATAATAAATCCATACCTATGCAAACACATACACACGTATAAATTTACAAAATATACACAAACCCATTTTCATCACAATCATCATTATCATCATCAACGGGAACCGTTTCACGTCACCCCTCCCCCCGCATTATACTATTGGATACAATAATAAAAGCCGCCCCAACCACCTTCCTGAAACCTCTCAACCCCCCGGACTCACCGATTTCTCCATTGAAATAATCCGAGGATCACAAAATGATTTTCACGTCCACGCTCATATTTTGTTTCCTGAAATTGATTACTTTCATTTCTAAACAAGGGCAAATATAGACAATACAAAACACACACACACTGAAATCTATAAAATATGATTTATTACTGCTGCCGGACTACATTAAGCCAAAAATCGAAAATGAGCTTTCATCATTAAAAGCGAATCACTTTCATTGCTTTTAAAGAAACCACCGTCTAACAACGACCAGAAGAAGTCGATGTTTTAAAAAATTTCGCCTTTGAAATAAAACGCGAAAAGACAATTGTTATCATAATAATTTCTGCTTATAAACGAATCTATTTAAATAGTAAAAAAGAACAAAGCAGCAGGATTTTTTTTTTGCTTCTGCTTCTTTATGGGAGCAGTTTGTTATTACTGTATAAGAAAGTCCAGAGGATTAGAGTCACGAGGAACGGAACAAAAAGGACGGACGACGAGGAATTTATTCCGAAAGAAGAAAATTTATATAAATAAAAATGAAAATTAATTATGTACACATGGTATTTTGTTAAATAGCGTATAAAAGGAAAGAAAAATGATAATGTGAAAGATTTTTTTTCTTTAATATTTATAAATATTAGAATAATAATAAAGGTGGTATGACTGTCGTAGTTGTTGTAGCCAAGTCGGATATGAAAGTAATTTAAAGCGACGTAAAGTCATAAATATTCCTCAATGTATTTGCGTTCCTAATTTTTTTGTCGTTCCACACGCTTTTTTTTTGTTCGTCGGGGGCGACAAACAGAAAAGATAGAAAATAAACGTTTCTACCATTATCGCAAGGGCATAAATAAATAAATGGAGTTTAAGATGGATTATCTGCTCATTCTCTCTGTCTATCTCTCTCTCATTGTTTTTGTGTGAGCCCCGATAAGCAAGTGGAAAATTAAAATCTTTTGAAATTTCCCGAGAAAAACACATACACAAATTGAAATCGTCCCTTAAACTAAAGACGTGTAATCAATTTAATCTTCAAAGTTAATTTAAATTCCTTAAGGCAAATGAATGAAAAATTTGCGAAACGAGCGAGGATGTACAAAAGATTAAAATTAATTAAAATCAGGAATTTGCAATAGGTTTTTCGATGTGCAGAAAGAATAAAAGGATGAACATTTCTAAACAAATAATGGCTTTAAAACGAAGAAGATTCTCATTTGTAATTGCAATTGGAAAGCGAAAGAAAGAAAATTTTATCGTATGTAGACGAAAAAGAAAGTATTTTGTGTAAATCATGAATAAATGAAATTATAAATTAAATGCATTAAATGTAAATTAAGGTTATAATACAAGCCCGGTCTAATAAAATATGTATTTCGTTTTATCAAATACCCAGACATACACACAGAGATTTGTATATGTAGAAATATATAAATCTCTTTAATTATTGTTATTATTAATGTATGCAAAATTTAAATTATTTTCCTGCATATTTAAGCCATACCATCTGGCTTTAATTTTATTCGAATTTATGCCAAAGAAAAAGAAATAAAACGAGAAAGGAACCGGAAACCCACCCCCATACATTTTCTCTTTTTATTTTATTAGACCGACAAAAAATAATAGAGGGAACCTTTCCCTAACGAAATCGCTCACATAAAAAATTAGTTTTTTTTTTGCGCGAATACTACAGTTTAAGTTATTACCATTAAAGTGATAGTGGAAGAAATAAATTTCCTAACCTTACGTTCGAATTTCACATACTTCATTTTCGCCATTAAAAGTGCATAAAATTAGCCAGATATATGAATATTTGGCGAAAACTTTATGTTGAGAGTTCTGCGCCTCGTTAAAAACCATTCGATGGCCATAAATTTATTGCGATAGCGATTAAAATGTAGTTCAAGAATGCCTGCTAGTGCTTATAGAAAATGGTGGATGCGCCGGGCAAACTTATCTTAATTATCTTACGTTCGCATTCGTTCGACTTAATGGCATTTATACAAATACTGTGACATCAAAAATGACAATTTAATGATGAAACGCTCAATTTATCAAATTATCGAATAATTAACAAAGGTTCAGTGAAATCGTTGAAGCGATAATCGTCAATAATTCAAAAAGGAAATAAGAGCGAAAGAGTGTGAAAATGAGGGGTAAACGGTGAATGAACCGTCCCCTATTCATTCTTTTATTTCCTTTCTTTTTTCATCTCTTTTCAAATTCCTTTCCTTTTTAGCAGTCTTTCCGCTGAAA
This sequence comes from Hololepta plana, assembly GCA_963695495.1. Taxonomy (NCBI): domain Eukaryota; kingdom Metazoa; phylum Arthropoda; class Insecta; order Coleoptera; family Histeridae; genus Hololepta; species Hololepta plana. The sequence continues at coordinate 7,905,644 of OY968833.1, forward strand.
CCATTTTAAAAGCATTTGTAATGTTGTTATGACATTAAAGAATGGTAAATTCGAGAATAAGTAGTACAATTCATCATGGTACTTTTCCAAGAATTACTAAAGGAATCGAAAGAAAGTAAAGCCCATTTTTCGTTATAAGATTTATAAAAACGTATTACACTCGTTTTAGCTATTTCTCTTAAAGTTCGAGTGAAAGACAAGGAGACATAGACTAAAAGAGGGCCAGATAGAGAGAGAGAGAGAGAGACAAAGAAAATCGTGAAACTTCTTTTCCACAAACGAGGGAAAGTGGGAGCAGAAAACGGAAACGGGCAAAAGAAGAGAAACTGGCAAATAAAATGAAATTTGACGTGTAAATCCATGAATTTATCATGTTGTGTCATTTCGTCTTGCAGAATACATCGAGTCAAACAATTGACAACATTCTTTTCCCTTATATTTATTATTACCTTTCCTCCTTCGCATCCCTCCATTCCTTTCTCTGTCTCTCTCATTGGCAGCCCAACCGGTTGCTCTATTCCGCTTTTCCTTTTCCATTTCATCCATTATCATGTTTTCCTCTTTCGCTCTCGATCGTGCCCTTTTTCTGCCACCAAACTACTACACTTATTTCATTTCGTCTTCCATCTCTTTGCAGTTCGCCCAATAAAAGTGGAAATACTGACAAGCAATCAACCGTTCTCGGCCGATCGAAAATACGAGCTACCCTGTCAGGCGTACGGGTCAAGGCCACCGTCAAAAATCACCTGGTGGATGGACGAACAAGAATTATTGCCGGTCACGTATAATCATACACAAACGGTAAGTAACAACAATCGCAATAAAGTTGAAATGAATAAAACAACAATAGGGAAAATGACACAACGACGAAATTACTTATTATCCTGTCTCTCCCTCTCTCTTTCTCTCTCATCCCGATTTTTTTTTTCAGTAATTTTTTCCGTGGATAGATATTAATATTATTTTCATTCTAAATGTAAATTGAAATCGAGAACATCAATCACGCGAGCTTAAAGTTGTCACGTGTGTGTATGTGCGTGAAAGAAAGAGAAAGAGAGAGAGAGAGAGAAATGCGGGGTTTTTCATAAAACGAAAAAAGCGTCAACGTTGCCACCACACCTAAAACAAAAACGTATGCCACGATAATCCGGTACATGTATTCTGGTAAAAACAATTAGATGAAATGGATTTGTTTAATGAAAACAACATTATATTTGCAATTAAAAATATATTTGGCAATAGCTTTAGGTGTAAGAACTATGAAAATGAGATTGTCCTAAAATATTCTTGCGGTAACCAGTGCCAATCTTCATTTATTGCCATACCCAATAAACTTAAGATCCACCTAATGTCAAGCTACCACCAAGTTGAAGTGGTTTCCTGATAAATTCAACATGCCTCTTTTACTAGTGAATGGATTATGCTTAATATGCAAATATTGATGCAAAATTTGCTGATTATTTACTAAAATAATGTTGTTTTCATTATAAAAATACCAAATAGCCTAATTGTTTCGAGCACTGCCTACATATTTAATTTGGCTGCACAGTTAGTTTAGTGCAAATCAAGTATAGAAATTTATTTCGATTCGTTCGCAGAATTTTATTCAAATGCAGTTTAAAGATGTTGTTTCAAAATTTATTTTACGGTTATATGAGAGAGAAGAAGAAGCAACAGCGAGTACCAACAATCTGCTTAAGATCTACAAGAGAACAAGCTTTAACTTAATTCCGATAACACTAACTTTTTCCCTCGCACACACAGACACATGCACCATCTCCATATCTCCCGAAACTTTAACGAACTATATTTACTATACAGTTTTAAACCTTATTTTAGAGGACGTAGGTCGTAAATATTTTATTTGGTTTCTTTTTCCTTTATTTAGTTCTCTCTCTTTTAAAAATATCGATTTCTCCCTATCACTCCTGTTTATCTTTATGCCATACTCTACATACATGAATATATAATGTTTGCCAAGCAGATGGCGAGAGAAAGAGAGAGTAACAGTATCCCGTTTGAAAATTAAGTTATCAATTACTTTCAAATTGATATTTTAATAGAAAATAATATTATAACTACCTCTCCATTTAATCTTTATAAGATGTCGTTCAATTTTTCTTTTCTTATTGAGTATAAAAGTTAATTACGTTATATTCGTCTTCCGACTTCTTGCTGCTACATTTTTTTTTCTCTTCTTCTTCTCGTATCATATTTTCCTTTAACGGATATTTATGTATACCGTAATATAAGGAGATTGGAAAATGTTTTAAGAGGAAAAATTAAACGTTAGAGAAACCAATTTTATGATTATTTTGGCTTGCTTTTATTTTATTTTCTAATTATCCAGAAACCAGAACACATTTATTATTTGATACCTTCTTTCCGCATTTTCTTTGCCGATATTGGTTGTAACATTTCCACTTCTTTTTGTAGTTTGTTGCTGTTACTGTAACATGATTCAATTTACAGGTTTCTGAAGATGGAAACATGAGCACATCCATTTTATCGTTTGTACCAGCTCGTCAAGATAATGGCAAAACGTTAACGTGTAGAGCGTCCAATCATTTGGTGCAGAACGGCGTCGAGGAAACCTCAATTAAATTAAACGTTTTCTGTAAGTTACCATTCAATTTTTGTTTATACATGCCGTTTAGAAAGGAAATAAAAGAATTGCAATTTCCTTCCATTATTTTTTTTTCTCGACGTTCCTCTTTTTTTGTTTCCTGAATTTTCTTTTTCCTTCTTCTTTACCATTACACGATTTTAAAGGATATAAAAGGAAACGGTACAAAAATACCTCGGAAGAACGCATCCTTCACTTTCTTCTTATTCTGTTGAATGAATGAGTAATTTACTTTATTTTTCTCGTCGCTCTCATTCTCTTCTTACCATCTTACTCTTAAAGTCTATCTGCACTCTAACAGTCGCATAATTTCTGTTTGCTTTAAGTTAATCGTTTTATTTTTGTTCCGTTTAAAAAGTAATTTGTTTACCTGACTGAAACGAGTCCGGAATCCTGAACACTGCAAGGATATTTCAACGTAGAATGTACAATGTAATAAGTTAACATACCGAAGAATACACCAGAAAAAGAGTGAAAGAAAGGGAGACGAAAGCAAGAGAAGGGAAAAAAACGAAGAAGTCTGCTTAAAAGGTTTTTCAAATATTTTACAAATGTTACATTTACCAACTTGAAAAATCTCTTTCCCTCGCCGTTTTTCTTCTTTTTTTTTTAACAATCATTCTCCGCCACTTCTTTCTTTTGCTATCCGTCTAACCGTCTTAATTCAAATGGTGATTTGCTAATAATAATGGATTACATCTAACTGATGCACACTTTTATATAGATTTTTATTAATACTTCTAATTGTCTTTTCTTTTTCCGTTCGTCAGATGTGCCTATATTACACCTATCGTTAGGATCGAATCTAAATCCGGACGATATCGAGGAAGGAGACGACGTTTACTTCGAATGCAAAGTGAATGCAAATCCGTTCGCTTACAAAGTGCTTTGGAAACATAACGTAAGTAATTACTCTTATTTTTATTGAAAGAGGTCTGCAAAAACCATGTTTTCCATTGCTTCTATTTCAACTCCGAACAAAGAGAAATGCCATCTTAAGCTTTCGAAAGAAACAATTCCGGCAATTTTATTTATAAATGGATTTTAAACGTTATTAACCCTCATAATTACCTCATTGTTGTATTCGATGAGATAACCTTATTAATTTATACGCGTACGAAATGCTCGTACAATTGTTAAACCGGAAGTTCCGGTACATTTCGCGTATATAAAATAACCGGAATGCGGGGTGGACCAAACTATCGACTACAAGACCTACTGACTACGGCTTCGCGTACTAGCCCAACTTACACGTTGCCGTGTAGAGATGTTTGTACGTGTGTGCATGTAAAAGGAGTCTTTACACCTGCGTTTTAACCGTCATATCCTTTTACGAGCTATAAACTTGCCAGATTAGTTTAGAATTTACTTTGAATATTACGAAGTTTACTTCACTTTTAAAAGACGCTCCGCCGTCTTTACATGTATACGTAGTACATCGCGTGCTACCTCCGGTTCCTACCTTAAAACACATTAAATAGATTAAAACCGCCGTTAAATATTAATTTTAACATCGATTCCGCAACGTTTACAAATTAAGGTTTTTGCCCAAATGTTCCACCGACATTTAGGCGTCCGAAGAATAAACGTAGTTTGGTTAACTTGTAAGAGAATAACTATCCTTTCATGTACGAGTGTGAGGTCGAAGGCTTCGAAGGACCACCGCAAATTGTGGAATGAAAGTTGATGTTTTAAGTAACTTATTACTTAATTTATTTGTGAATTAAGTTGAAGACGATGATGATGATGTTGTATTTTTGACGGTTGACGTTCGACTCTTCTTTAAACTTATTTTTTCTCTCCAAGTAAACAATATTTGCCCTTCTGTTTAGGAAGGTGTGGTAATTCTTTGCATTTGATTGGTGAAGACGGTAGTTGAATTCGTGATTGTGAACGTTTTGGAAAGTTAGAAAGTTTTGGAATTACCCAAATGCCGGGAATTACCTTACAATGAAGACAATTTACAAAATAATTGCCTCGATAAAGCTTAATAACGATAAAAATTACTTGATTTTTTATTGTTTAGAAGTTACAATAGGAGAAGGACGCTCGTGAAAAGGACAATTATTCAATGTTTCTAGATCTACCATAGGTCAAGATTTACTTGGTGCGAGAGATAACATTAACAGAAATTTTGAAAATTTCGATGGTACAAAGCGTTTTCTGAAAACTGTTACTTTATCCAGGAAAGGATTAACAGTAGCGATATTATTATTCGCGCCACATTTCTGAAAATATCCGTAGAAAATCCTAAAATTTGATTACACAAAAAGTGACGTTGTTTAGCTTGTGTTAAAAATGCCTTAAGAAATAACTTGTCAAAAGATTTTGTTTACGTGTGTTAACTTTGAATGTTAAAGCAAAATGTGTACGTCACACATCACAGATGGCCGTATGGGATTCCAAAAAGACTGAAAATCTCTCTAACGGAACGTTAAAAAAGCGCGATAAATAATAATAATAAAGTGAGCAACTGAAACGGGACCATTACGGGCCTAGATTTTAATGAAGTAATTTCGTAAATACAACAGCTCAAAATTCATGATTTCCCAAAGGAAAGTACCTTCATTTCAATATGTAACGAAAGTGGCAGAAAGGTGGATTTTACCTGTGCATGTGATAACTGAAGAAGTTAAATTTCCATTTTTAACGTCGTTTTAAATACCGTGGTTAATAAACTTTTATGATAATTAAATTCGCTCCTTTCGTAAATTTTTCTTGCCTGCCCCAAAATAACCGAATTTACCGTACGCCGCCTTTTTAATTAATTTTAATCAAGAAAAAAATCCGTCGGCCGATTAGATGGGGCGGAAAATGGCGAATCTCGTTTTCTGTTCTTCATCTTCGGCGGCTAAAATGTTCTCGAACGCTTAATAATAATAATGCTTCCCAACTATAGAAACAGAAAACCTTCAGACACAAGAATTCTCTGCTATGTAACCACAACAAAGCCGAAATAGAACAATATAGTAGAGAATTTGTATCGTGTAGATATTACTATGGAATAATAATAACGAAAAGGAACCCCCGCCGTCTCCGCCACTGTTCTCCCATATAGTACCTCATAACTTAATACGTACACATCTCTCACTCTTGCATTTCCTTATTACTGACACTGTATATGTAGGAACTTAATTTATGTTCAACATTTAGACCGTGCTAAAATTAATTCGCACAAGTTTCCAACATCCTCCAGAATACTTTATCCCGCTCGCACACATCAATTGTTGTTTGTTTACATTTTGCGACTAAACACACATATACTTAACCCTGTTCCTCCGCAAAATTATAATTAAGCCAGCCGCGAAGTGTAAGAAACGATGGGCCAAATGGATTTATCATTGAACCATCCGGCATACATGTGGTCGCGAATAATTCCAGTGAAAATATTCTCAACTTTTCGTTTCATTAATTCGTCGAGGAATGTGCTAAACGCAAGCAAAAGAGCAGCAGAAAATTGTTAAAGGTCGCCCGTGCATTAAAGGGAATGAAAAATGTAGAATATGTGACCGAAAGAGAAACTCGAACAAAAAAATTTCATCGGAATTAAATCAATGCTTAATTGCTCGTGCGACGTAATTTAATCCGAATTTTAGTTTCAACGTTACTACCCATTATATTATTTAAGCGAAATTAATTCGATAAAGCCATTTGACTAGCTACTAATAATGGTAATACGCTTTATAACGAATCGTTTCGAATTTTGCGATGGAAATTAAATTTGATTAATCATTTACGTTCGGCCCATATTTATTCTACGCTCTTTTTCCATCTTACTCTGTCGTTCAATCGCAAAAAATTGATTTCGATTTCATCCTTTAATACAGACGTATATAAGAAGAACAATAGTTGCGGTACGTACCGAAGATGTAATACGAAAAAGTAGATGCAAGCGTAATACCGTGAAAACAGTGAACTAGCATTTCTTTTTTTATACGTATTTTTGTTTCTTTCCTTAAGCTTCCTTCTCGTGAAGAAGCAGTTGAAAAGAAATGGATAGATTCTATACAACTATTTGCGCTAAATTATCAAGAGATTTCAACTTTAAAACTTTTCATCTGTCATATTAACTTTGGCAAATGTAAATATGTTGTTTCTGTTTTTCGCAAGGAAAAAATCTTTTATAAATGGGATCCCGATGTGCAAATTGAACGTAAAAATTTAAGATGAATTCGTATCTCGAACGGATAATAAGCCGTTCCTTTCGTTTTCCTATTCGTACGACCGTAACTAAATTAAATATTATTGCCCGGCGCATCCACCTTATTACACCCAACAAACTGGAAGCTTGACTTATGACGGCTAATTGAAAATTGATTGTTAATTCAAAGTTATCAATCATTTGGCTTATGAATAATTGAATAATTTGGAAAGGTTCATTCAAATGGACCCAAAAAACATGCTGAAGCTTTTCTTTTTACGACTTTATTTTAACAATTTAATGTTTTGTTTTGTTTTGATAATGGTAAGATAATGATCCAATATACAGTTAAATTGTGATAACAATAATTCATTTTATCGTTCCTCTTCCGTGTTGTGCTATTTCTTTATTGTTTTGTTGCGGAAATGCGAAAATTTTACAACATTCTTCTTTACGATTTGTAATATAATAAACGTACAAGACTTACGTGTATCGTAAATAATAAAAAGAAGGAACGGTAGGGGAATAAGAACAAGACAAACGTGTATAGCTTTGTTGCTGGAATTTTTGTTACTTACATACGTATTGTCTTCAGTTCTTTCCATCCGTTGTTTCCTTCCTTCCTGCTTGCCCCCTCGCCCATCCTGCACGTCCCTTTTATTATTATATTATAGACCGATGATATTTATGCGAATGCGTACGAAATATAAATTTTATATTTGTATACATATATTCAAAGAAGCAAAGCGAGAGAGGATGGAAGAAGGAAATAAGAGAAAGAGGATATAATTTTACAATTCGATTCATATACGTGCCTACATATATATTACCGCGAAATTGTATTGCCACTTCCTTTCCCCACTTCAACCTTCATCTCCCGGTGAATGGAATTAAATTTTTTCTTTGTTTTCTTTCTTCATATTCCACCGCTTGAAAGCTTTAAATCCCTCCAACTCTATACCGTTGATACGAAATTAATCGAATCGGCAGCAACCGCTCCTTTCTCTTATTTCTTATAACACAATCGCCGACGACACTAAAAGTATCTCCCAACAACAACGACGGCAATAATTGCAGTATCAGCGTAAAATTTAAGTAAAAGTTAATGCCGTTTGGCGTCCCAGTTTCACCGGCTATAAATTAATAGAACACGAGTAAACCGTTGTAAGTTGTGTGAAGGTGAGCGAGAAGATGAAGGAGAACGAGTGAAGAAGAAGAGGAAGACGAAGGCAAGTAATAAAATTTAGGTTTCCCTTAAGTATCATATCCGTATCGCGCGAGGCACACATTTGCCCGTTTCGCCAGTTTCGAGCAACTTTATTATTATATCAGCCGAACGAAAAGGGGGGCAAAAATAAATAAAGGGCGGATAGATAGATAAATAGACGGGGAAAAAAGGAGTAAAATAGAAACGCAACAACAGCATCCTGATAATTACGGAGAAGAAGTGAAACCGCTCCTTTTCCTTCGGTTTCTTTCCATCTTCTTTATCCCACTTTTCTTCTTGGACGTGCTCGACGTTTGTTCGCAATTTCATAGCGATCGCACCCGGAACTCGTACGTAAAAATAAAGAAAAAAACAAGCGGTAACTTTCCCCTATATCCTTCTTCTTCTCCTGTTCAAATAATAATAATGGTAAGAAAGTATATAGATAATAGTTGGCAATGGGTGATAATAGTGAAATGCTTGACGCTGAGAAATGGTTGATACATCCATTCGATGATATTAAAACGATACGAGATGGGAGAGACATCTGGAATTCAGTTGAATTGTTTCTTTTGGCAAAATGCGTAAGCCCTCGATGTTCTTCGACGTTTTCATTCACATAAATTTTCCATCAGACGTGACTTGGATGGATTGAATAATAAAACACAAAAAAAAACGAGGAGAGAAAGAAAAGAAACGAGGAGAGAGAAAGAGTACAAAATATATATCAAGTATTTTCGTCGACGATTTATTGACGCCCAGTTTTAATATCAGTCCGCGTTTTCCACATTCATTACATCTCCAACCAGTTGGATTGAGTATAAACGTGGAAACCTCGTTCTATCTCTCGTTCGCTCACCATTTGCCTCATTTTTTGTTTTGCTTCGCTCTTTGTATCAATTCATCCTTTTACTTATTTCCCTCTTTCTTTCCCATCACTTTCTATATACATTGCGAATTGAACATATTCCGCTCGTTAATTAAATTCGAAATTAATTAAATGCAAAACTGTCTTTACATCGTATACACAGGCTCTCGTTCCTTCTTCGATTCGCACTATTTCTTTTATGTTTTCCTCGTGCTCTATCCGTTCTCTAATGTTATCATTGAGTTAAAAAAAATCGTTTCTTTGCAGGGTCAAGTGATGCAACAAAACCCAAAGGGCGGCGTGATAATGAGTAGCGGCGCGCTGGCATTGCAAACGGTCACGAAAACGCAATCGGGAAATTACTCCTGCGTAGCTTCCAACGTCGAGGGCGACGGCGACAGTAATGTCGTTGAACTGAAAATTATGTGTAAGTGCCTTCGACGCTATAACAATAATCATTATTTCCAAGATTAACATTATCAATTTAATTCGTTCTTCTTCTCAATACGAAAATAAACCGTTTTCGTAATTAGCACCGAGTTCAAAAGGACTCGATAATAGTACGAAGACGAAAATCAACTGTTCCGTGCGACTTGTTACGCCGGATTATGTAAAGAGTTGCGCTCCGTCTTATTATTTCGCTACGGGAAGTTTTAATTGCTTTCCGGTCCCCTTTTAATATTTCGCAAAATAATCGCACGCTAAAAATCAACGTTGAAACTTAACAAGCGCACCGTTCACCTTTCCAATTATTCCCCCCCTAATTGCGAATGCGACAACGTTTCTGAATTCGTTGTTCCAGACAAACCGATCTGCCGTTCGGATCAGAAGCGTATCTACGGCGTGGCGAAGCACGAGAACGCGAAAGTCCTCTGCGAGGTGGAAGCGTACCCGCCGCCGGACAGTTTCAAATGGTCGTTCAACAACACGGCCGAAACGATGGAAGTGCCGCAAGCCAGATACCAATCGGGCTTCCATCGGTCGACGTCGACGTTGACCTACACGCCCGTTTCCGAACTGGACTACGGCACGGTGATGTGCTGGGCGAACAACATCGCCGGCCGCCAACAGGAGCCGTGCGTCTTTCACATAATCGCCGCCGGCAAGCCGGATCCACCGTACAACTGCACGATTTTGAATCAAACGACGGAATCGCTGGAGGCCGAATGCACGGAGGGTTTCGACGGCGGCCAGCCGCAATACTTTCTGCTCGAGGTCTACGACGAGCAAACGGAACTGCTGCAGGCGAACGTGACGGCCAAGTTCCCGGTGTTCGTTGCGAACAATTTGGAAGCGGGTCGTATGCTCAAGCTCGTTGTCTATGCGGCGAATGCGAAAGGTCGGAGCGATCCGATTCTTTTGGAAGGGTTCACGCTCAAAGTGGCCGAAAAACAGACAGGTACTTTAGCATTGGTCGATTTACAGTTTAGAAGCGCGGTTCACAAACTTAAGTCATTCTGGAGCATTGTCGAACGAAATTGTTTGTAAAGCAAACGCAATTCTTTCATAAAAGTCAGTGTAAAATTGATCTACATTCCTGAACGCTTTTGTAACAATGAGTTAGTAGTTTGCAACAGACCCACATAATATTTCGCGGTAAGAGATGAAAAACGATAGAATTCAAAAATGTCATCACATATTCGTTGCCCAATTCGTTGCTCCAAATGTGTTCCTAACCTAATCGTTTTCATGCTTGAAAATATTGCTCGTGAACCGAATTGCTCCGTATACGAGGTTTGACTGCGATTCCATAAGAAACTTAGTTCATAGTAAATCCCTCAGAAATTTGCGGAAGAGAATGCTTGCAATTTCCCAACCTGAAAGCCATCATTTTCGTTCGTGTTAAGATTCATGGCCATTTCTTGTAAAATCTCCCTCTTTATTATAATCTCCTAATTACGCAATCCCCAGCAATCTATCCTTGTTCTCTTCTCTTTTCTTTTGAAAATGCGAAAAGATTATCCAATTTTCTTTCAGTGCTTTCGCTCGGTACGCGTGACCAATTGGAAATCGCACCGATATTGGGCATATTAGTGGGAATCGTGACGGCCCTGTTGCTAATAACGGTCGTAATCTTGGGCGCGCTAAAAATCCGATCGGCTCAAAGGGAAGGCTCGCGTGCACTGAGGCCGGGATTTTTGCCGGTGAAAGAGAAGGTCACGTTGCCGATACGCTCGGAATCCGAGGATCTGTTCGAGAAGGACGATAAAAATCCGGACGTAATACCAGCTAATAAAGGTAATTTTACCCCATCCACTTCTTCTTCTTCTGCCAAACAATAATGTAGATCTTCGCTATTATCCTCTCGTACATTCGTTTATCTATTTCATATCGGAGTCTCGCAATGTTCGATCAATCATTTTAAATGACATTGTTCGTTAATGCTTATTATTGGATACATCGTGCGAAAATTTGCATACTGCTATTATTATTATTAATAATAATAATATAGTCGTCGGTTGTTGTTGTTATAACCGAAATACTTTAATAACAACAACAACAACAACGTTTCATCGTGGTCGTTGTCATCTTCTTTAGATTCCGATTATCAGCTGGGGTCAGCTGTACAAACGCCGGGCTTAAACAATTCCGTCGCGTCCGCCGAATACGAGACGCCAAGTCAACAGCTCATTATTACGCCGCTAGCGGAGGCTTACATTGCAAGGGACCGGCCGTACGCCGCCGCCGCTGCCACTCCGCAACAGAACGTAAGCAATGATTTCTTTCGCCGTGTATTTCTAATTGATTCCATTTGAACCGAAGTTTTTTTTTAATCCGTTTTGTTTTGCGTCCGAAATAGTTTAGCATCATAGTGTTCATTTAACGTTTTCATTGAGTGGCGACGGTTTTAATTGAATTTTACGCTTTAAATATGATCGTTAGTCTAATTAAATTTATGTAGTGTAGTACGCGTTCTTTTACTTTTGTTTGTTTTCTGGTTGTTGGTGTCTCTAATTTGAATTTTATATAGGAACGCTACACCCCACTGAAAGACGTTTATTAATTAACAATACAATTGTAAGTTTATTCATTCGACAAACAACAATGAGCAAAACTCATCTCTAACTTGTAATTTACCATTTTGCATACAGAATTAACAATGCGAATATTAATACGCATTCGATTTCGCACGGAATGGATCTTGGATTAAATTAGTTTCCTCTCGCTTACTCATGCACACACACACAAAGACACACACATATTATTTCGGGTGTAAAGTAAGTGACTCGAATGCGAAGTAATTAGAAATTTACTAATCGATAGTATTCGCATACTAAATAACATTAATGACACTAATTTCCTGCTTATTGCAGCATCCAAATGCAAAATATTAAAGAAAACGTATCGATTTACAATTGAAGCGTACTAATCGTTGATCGCCCGCTCCCCTTAATTACATTGCGAATATCGTTGGGTTATTTTCCAGGCGAACAACGAGATCACGTACGCGGAATTATCAATCGCGCGTCCGAACTCGTTGGACCCGGTGATGATGAAGAACGGCGGCAACCATCATCAATACGGCGTGACTACGAACGCCGCGACGCTGCGTGGCCGCAACGGCGACGAGCCGACGATTTACGCACAAATAGATCACAACCGGAGACCGCCGCAACCGCCGCCCGTACAAACGAAGACATCTTTAACGTCTCCGGTTATTTCGCCGGTATCCGCCCTATTTCCGACCACGAAACCCGGTCTCTATCACAGGGAAGTCGTCACCGTTAGGACACCGTTAATGGGATGCCAACAAGAAAGTTGTGTTTAAATTCCTTCCTTCCTTACGACTCACTTCCTTCCACTTTCATCCCTGTCCCCTCAATCTATCGCGCTATTTCGCCGCTGTCCCAACGACTTTTTTCCGTGCGACACTTCCTTGGTTATTTTCTTCTTAAAGGTAAATAATGCCTGCGTCGAGAAAGAGGACGTCGGATTCTTGAACGCATCAAATGCGTTGCAGGAATGGTAACCGAACGGTTTTTTTGTACATAGATTTAAAGACTAATTCATATTATTCATTTTAAAGAAAATATTTATAAACGTGTGCATACCAAAAATTAAACGATTTATACTGAAGACGGAACGAGAAATTCATCTAGAGATTAATGATTGATTAATTAAACAAACTGACAATAAATAATTTGTTAGCTAAATTATAATTTCTTTAGTGCTTTGCTATGATGAAATGAACACACCAAAAAAAGTTTAAAATTAAAATTGTGACATATCCCTTTGGACAGACCACGTTATGAGATTGATCCAAACAGAGATCATGATATGGACTCACCTTAAATGTATTATATCTCCTAAACCTTTCTTATAAAAACAAATCGTTATCGAATCAAATACTATCATCATATCAATGTTTTCTAAATCGAAGCAAAAAATAAATAAATAATTGCATTATTCCATTAGTTAATTAATTAAGAATAATTATATCAGTGTTTATATGACATACACCCAATAAAAAGAACTCTCAATTATCGCTATGATATGAAAATATTAATAAATATTAAAAATAATGAAAAGCAAGAAAAGGATATTTTCATAATTTCTAAACGCGAAACGATTAGGATAATTTAAATAATTAATGTAAATTATATGAAAAGAAACCAAAAAGGAAAATGGAATTTTTTAAAAGACTTTTATTGTAATTTCCAAAAACTGTAGGAATCGTAAGACAATTTGATGAGGGTGAAAATGAGAAAACGCTACATGTGTAAATTATATAAAAAGAATATACGATTAAATGGACTTTATTGATTTCTAGTCAAGCTTTACTGTTTTAAGTGTACATATGAAAGGAGCAAGTGGAGAAATTATTAATTAGAAAACACTCGTCGATTTTTTTTGTCGATTTAAATTTAATTAAATTCTCATTAATCAGTATTTCACTCTAATTTTGATACATTTACACAGACTGATTTGTAGTATGAAGTTTTTTTTTAATTTTATATTTTATTTTTTTAATGTAAATAGAGTAATTAATCCTCTTTCATCTTCCACCATCTTTTTAATCATTATCTGATTAGGGTGTTTTTCATTTTGGTTTAATGTGGCATATAAAATACACAGACATTTTTGTACAAAATTGTAAATACACACACTTTCAAGAAGGAAATTTAAACGAAATAAATATATATAAATAAATTATTTAATATAAAATAATAATTGAAAAGAGAAAGGATGATGAATGAATTAAAGTAACGTTATATTTAAATTCAATGTGATATATCCTTCTGATACAGAAAATTAAAGAGACAAAAAAGAGAAAAGGAAGAAAATTAAGGAGAAAATTTTAAGAAAATGAAATATTTATTATTATATATTAAAAATATATGAAGACGAAAAATTAATGTTATTATTATTATTATTATTACGCCCTTCTATATCGTGTTTACAGCAAATTTATTTATTAAACATTGTAAGCGTGATGAATTCCGGAAAAGAAATGAGATTATTTGAGAAATATATCTATATATATTTTAAAGAGCATTAATATGACGGGCCAGGAACTACATGTAATTGAACAGGAAATATTATTATTATTAGCTGAAAGCAAAAGAAAATATAATAAAATACGCGAAGAGGAATATGAGTTTACTTGTTGTAAAAGTTTGTGTCTTTTCAATATAATTTCATAAATCAAATTCTTGTATTCTTTTTTTATTTATTTTGGCTTTCACAATTTAACATTCAATTACGTTCAATTCACATTAATTCGCCGTTCGTTCCCTCTTTTTTTTTTAATGTTTCATTACCTTTTCTTATTAAAATATAAAATCATTATTATGCAAACAAATTTTTAACGCTGTTTTGCGAGACCGCAAAATATTCAATTTTCATATCAAATTGTGACGAATTACAAAATTACCCTCCATTCAAAAAGAAATCATACCGCATCCACCCTCTTTATGTTGCCATCGAAGGAATATTATGCATATTTAAACAATAAATATTCATTATTAAAATATCGTAAAGGCTCTTACAAAGTTTATATTCAATTTTAACAACGATTTGATTTTTATAATTTTACGCATTATTAAGTCCTTCGTCGCAAATTTTAAAAGATTTTTCACGGACTTCTTTATTCATACAAATTTTACATCAATAATAATAATTTTAACGGTTCATTTACGTACGTCCTGCAAATGAACCGGAAAACGTGTTACAATACACGAGAGAAATCATGATGGAACTAAAGTACAGGATGCATTGCAACATTTTTTTTACTTCTTCCTCCGATATTTCTTTTCTTTAGGTTGTCGTGTAAAAACAATTAGATAATTATTTGTTGGTTCTTTTTTTCAAAAGTTTTAAGTAGAAGCTTTCTACAAGTGATAAATGCATTTCGTGTTAAGTTTAATAAACGTTGTCCATCGATCAAGTTTCGCAAAGAACAACGGTAATTGTAAAAATAAAAAGCAAGCGAAGCACTCAAATGATAATAATGATAGTGGTAATTCGTTACATTCACTAATGTAGTTCGGTAAAAAAGAGTTTCGGTGATCGATATTAATTTTCCATCGACAACAGAAAAAAATCTTCTAAGTAATTTTCCACATTCAAAATATCTATCCTCAAAAACATTTCGCATATTGTGCTATTTCCATCAACATGTCTAAATAATACAGATGCATTAGTTTTTTTGCTCATTTCCATCTCAGAATACAAATAGAAACATATTTTATCAGGAATCTACACAATACATGTATTTATAGATTCCTGATTTAAATTTTAGATACGTTACAGAATTCATTTCTCTCTCTGTTACAAGCCCTTCAATTTCGAAACTTTGTATAAAGAGCGATAAAAAATTTGAATAACTCTTTTAAAATATAAGTTACCATCATTTATTCGCTATGGAGTTTTATTATTAGTTTGTTCGCTTTTTTCCAATTCTACTATAATTTAAACGAAACATTCCACCTATAAATATGAAAAAAACCAAATAATAAGTCATATTTACTAGCGCAACTATAAAATACCATCGATATGAATCGTAAAGTTTTAAATTACTTTACATAAAATGAATATTTTCAATAATGGATCTATTATACCGCTTTTTTTATTACTTGCCGTTAATATTATTTGATATTATACTTTTAGCTTTTCGTTGAGGCGCTATTTAATTGTTGCATATACATCGAAAAAAGTACTTTGTCCTATTGCCTTTCGTAATTACATTCGCTAAACTTGTATTTGTGTAAACTCCATCGTGTAAGACGATAATTTATTAATTTTAAAATTCTCAGCATTGTGTGTTGCATAACCGAATGTCACTAACTGTTTAGATATGGGTCAAATGAAATTGTTTAAAGGTTATGTAATGTGTGACTTTTAACTAGTTAATTATAAATGTTATTAATTATGTATTAAATAATGGACGAAGTAATATTCAGGAGTTCGCAAAAATTCGAAGATTTGCAAGTATGTATTACATTAATTCAATAATCGCTTATCTCTTATTATATTTTTTCTTTAGTATCATTTGAGTCAAGTAGCAAGTGATAGTAAGAAAGTTATTCATGCAGCATCTTTAAAGACCAAAGATGCTTTTGTAACTCTGTTTAATAAGCCCTATGCTGTACAGCTGGCAGATGGTTTTAGAGAAATTTGGGTTAGTTTAATTGAATATACAAAGGAAGTAAAAGAAGTCTTAAGAACAAACATTACTGATAGCCTGTATAAATTATTTTCAAAAAAGAGTGAGTAAATCATGCTCATTTTATTTTGATTAATTCATTTTATAAAGTATTTGCAGTAAATAGAGAAGTCTGCTTATGTTGTGCAGGATTTCTTGTTGGCAGTTGCATTGGATACATTATTGGTAAATCTGTTTCAAATAGAACTTCTTCCACATATTACATGCAAGCGATACAATGCACAAATTACAAAGGATTTGAGGTAACACAAGACAACTTGAATTATTAAAATACAAAGTAATTTAACAATTTTAGGGTATTGTAGTAGCAGAAGATGCTATAGCAAGACATGATTGCAGTAAAAATGAAGTTCTGATCAATGTAAAAGCTGCATCAATTAATGAAATAGATGCTGCAATTACTTGGGGATATGGAAGGACCCTAAGATCATTGCTAAGAAAGTACACTTCGGTACAGTTCAATTAGATGTAATTCTAAAAATAATATCATCTTTTGTAGCATATGAATAATGATTTTCCATTTACATTAGGAAGAGATTGTTCAGGTGTGATTACAGATATAGGACAAAACGTTAAGAGGTTAGAAGTGGGTGATGAGGTCTGGCTATCTGTACCATTTTGGCATCCTGGTACATTATCACAAATAATTGTGGTTTCTGAATGTAAAGTTGCATTGAAGCCTAAGAAGATTGGTTTTGAAAGTGCATGCAGTATACCATACGCTGGAACAATTGCTTTGGAAGTGTTAGAAGATTTGAAAATTACTGAAGAGACTGCTCCTAATAAGAGGTACTATATTAATTATACAAACCTTAATATTTAAAACACTTTTTCTTTTATTTTTAGAATATTTATATACACAGGTTGTACACCTGTTGGATGTGTACTCATTCAAATATTAAAAGCATGGAAAGCTCATATAACAACTACATGTATTAAAAGAGCTGTACCTGTAGTGAAAGCATTGGGTGCTAATGACATTATTGTACTTCCAGACAATGATGATGTGTCTGAAATTTTACAGAAAGAATTAAACCTAAAGGACAAATTTGATGTAATAATTAGTACAAAAAGTATCGATTGCAACTTGGATGTTTATGGCTCAAAAACGATTAACACGTTTCCTAAATCACTAAATTCCGACGAATGTGGTGTAGTTTTGCGAACAATTTTTAGCATCTATGTGAACTTGAAATGCATTTCACAGGTGAATATTTAAACAATTACCATAAAGAAATGGACACTATTTATTTTAAATTTTCAGAAGTTATTCGGTTATGAAATTGGAAATTTCGGTGAAACCCATTCTTGTTACAAAAAGCTAGATACTCTAAAAAAGTTTGTGGATCAAAATCAATTACAAACTGTGGTAGATAAAGTCTTCCATCCTTATGAAATCGACAATGCCATTAAACACATAAAATCGACGAGTTCAATTGGCAGCACAGCTATAACGTTTAGATAGTCAAAGCAATGTCCACTTTACAATTGAGATGTAGTGATTAATTTTACCATTTGTAACAAGGCATGTGGTTTCCATGAACAATTTGTTTTGTATTAAAACAGTTTCTGTGTACTAACACGTGCCTTAAACGCGTGTGCTAATGCCAAATAACCAACGACTAACAAATTTTTCCTATTTTCTATATTAATTGTTATACATTATTATATTTACAATACAGTTTGTAAGTTGTATATTTAGCTTGTTTCTTTCCCACGATTCTGTGCCTTACTTTTGGCTCTGAACTTCTCTTTCTTCTGCTTTCTTAATTTATTGTACTTTCTTGTTTCAATTTCTTCAATTGTCTTTCTATGTTTTTCCAATCTTTCCTTTGTTTGTTGCTTGAGATGTTCTTGCTTGTGTTCATACGAAGCCTTGATCATCTTCAACATCGACGACACCTTCTGTTCGCGCGGTTCTTTAATTACCGCAGGTCTATCGATAGGCTTCTTTTTCTCCGAATGTTTTATTCCGTGATTTGGCTTATCTCGATACGGCAAAGATGCTTGTAATTTCCTTGGAATCACCAACGGTTTACGCGGTTTTTCTTCTCTAATTACAGGCTAAAACGTAAAGTAGAAAAATTAGTTACAAACTTTGTGAATCCAAGTCCATGAAAAACTTACAGTATACATGCTATCCAAATTAGCTGGATTGTGAATGTTCTGTTCCCGTTTAATTTGTCCGCATGTTCTAACGCCTTTCCAACTATTCTTCATCTCTGGCGGCAATAACATTGTAGTAACCGGATTATAAAATTTGGTTACGTCCACTTTGTACCAAGTGCGACAAAATACAATATCTGAAACGCAAAGCAATGAGCATTAAAATTTGAAATAAATTACGTGAAGAACTAAATACCGCTTAATAAAATTTTATCCTCGAACGTGGCTCTGAAACACCCTTCGGGTTTCGATACGGCCTTCTTAATTTGGCCTCTTATTCCTGACACCGTCTTAATTTTGGCTCCCTCGAACTTTGCCACCTCCAAAGAACTACTGAACATATCTGCAACAAATAAGCGACAAAGAATGAAGAATATTTCACGTCGTAATTAAATCACCTTTAACAAAAGCAGTTTTCTTGTATATTTTCAATGGATGACCGATTAATTTCAACTTTTTCATTATCTGCGTGGACTTATCTAATTCCTGAACGGCACCAGTAGCAGCAATCCTAAATCCTTGCTGTTTAACAGTTTGCAGGTCACTCTCGCATGATTGCAATGCTAAAAAACCCGTGCCCTGTGGCGTGATCGGACCCCAAAACAGTGCGTTACATGCCAAATGTTCCGGTGTATATTTCAAATATCTGTATTTCATATCGTCTTCCAATTTGGCGAACAACGGTACTGTCTGAAAACGTCTCCAACCCAATGAAACAATTAACGGATCGTTAGCTTTCAGTATCTTCTTGTACCATCTGTGCTTCTTGATTTTGACATTAACGTAACCGATATTTTCTTCGCCCATGTTCAACGAACCGATCACGATCGGATACGTCGGATCGAAGTTATTAACAAACTCGGCCGGCACGTCTTCGAACTCCATTCTCACGTACATCCCCGGTCTATAGCCTTCGATTTGTACCCTTAAATCATCCGACATCTCCTCGAAGACTGATTTATTCAAATTCGCCTGTTTCTCGGCCATTGATTTCATTTCGTCGTAATACGTACTCTTGTCGCCGTTATCATATTCCGCATCGAATTTCTCCTTTAATTTACGTTTCTTCTCGGCAAGAGCTTCCCTATCAGCATTCGGATCATCATCGTTCTTGCGCTTCGAATTGCCACCATCAGCATTAGCTTTACTCGTTCCTACATGTTTCTCGCCCGTTTCTAAATCTTCGAAGTCGCCATCCAAGTCACTCATATCGTCCAGTTTCAACAATTCCTCCGCATCTTCCGATTCTTTCCACTTTCCCGTGACAAAGCAATCTTTTATTAACGCTTTATTTTCCTCGTCTGTCCAATTTCTTACAGATGAATCCCATGGTATGTACAACGATGTTTCCGTTAAATTCATCGTATCCTTTTCTAATTTCAATTTTCGTTGATCTTCCGAAACGACTTTAAAAAGTCCACCTAATTCTTCGTCGACTTTCGTTTCGGTCTCGTCTTCATCATTTTCCTGTATGTATTTCTTATCGAATACACCGTAAACTAGTTTGATAATATTCTTGGTTGAATTCTGACGTTCGAAAAAAGCATCTTCCGCCTTTTTAGCAAGATTATCTTTCCATTTCGCCGATAAATCGTCCTCGTATTCATCGTCGTCTTCTTTGATTGCTTCAACTTCATCATCACTCTCGTCGCTATCATCTGTATCTTCGTCTTCTTCAGAAGAAACATGATCATTTGTTCTCTCTTCAAATGACTTTAAAACATTCTTAATTTTATCATGAACTTCATTTCGCTTTTTATTCCGTTTTCGATCAATTGGCTCCATATCAGTCAAATCATCTTCCTCGGCTGAATCGTCAAATTCCGGCTTGGGGTTACCGTCATCATCAAAGATAACTCGCCTTCTAATTCTACCTTCAAAGTTCACTTTCTCCTCTTTAACATTGCCACGCAACATTTGTAATTCTTCTTCAATTTCAGACATTTCTTTAGTTTTCCTTTTTGTCTGCTGTGAATTATTTTCAGCATGTTCACTTTCGCTATCGTCGTCGTCGGTGTCATCGTCGTCCATGTCTTGTGCCGTGAAAGCCTTTCCATTACTAAATAACTGAAGCTCTGAGAATTCCATTTTCTTATCCAAGGTTTCTTTGGTATCAATTATGTTGGAAACAATGTTATAGGTCTCATCATCTTCGCCTCGTTTCTTAAAGCTATGAGAACCTCCTAATTCAACATAGACAGCATCTTTATCATACACTATACCACCGACGCCTGAAAATGGAGCATATATCAATTTTTCTTTCTCTATAAGTGCTCTCTTTTTTATGGCATCTGGCAAAGGACATGGATCTGCTAAATGAGACATATCCTGAATTTTAATGTCACCAAAACCTGCTATATGTATGCTTGAATTCTTATTTAATGGAACGCCACGTATATATCCATAAAGTGAAATGTTCCGATTACACTTAGAATTTTGTCGAACCAATTCCAAACTAGTTAAATCTTCTAATCTATCACCTAGCAGATAGCTATGTGATGAACGCCATGTTAATGGTCGAAATTTCATAACTGATATGAATCTACCCAAGTTTTTAATTTCGTTTCTTAAATATTCACCATGCAATATGCCAGATAAATAGAACAGTTTGGCACCAGAATAAACTTCAGCCCAAAATCTATGCTTTAAAGTTTTCTTTGTATTCTTCAATGCCTTTGTATTTTTTATCATGTCTAAATGTGTTAAAACACCCATTATTCTTGGCATACCATGTACCTGACATATATTCAAAAATTCAAATATTTCCATCTCAAATCCAAAACTAGCATCACAGAGTAAGAGCACCAAGTCAGCCACTTTAGCTATATCAATCATACAGTTTATATCATTATTACATTCAATCAATGTAACTCTTCTCTTTTTTCCTATCACTATTGTGACAGGCCCTTTAATATCTGTTAATGGACTTCGTGTAAATAATTTAATCAAATTATTTATCAATGTTGACTTTCCAACTTTTGGAGGACCCACAATAGCTATTAGAACAGGTGGTGGCTCAATGGGAGTACGATCAACTAAAGGTACGTGTTGTTTTTTTGTATCAATATCTTGCTTCCTCCTAAATCTACGCTCAGCTCTTACTGCAGAATTAAATGCAAAAGCTTTTGGATTTCTTTGCTTATCACTTAGCTCTTGTAGTACTGGGTTCACTGATTCGTTCTTCTTTTTCTTCTTTTCAGCTTTCCTACCTGTATTAAATAAATTAATAATTAGGATTTCAGTAAAAGATTTGATATAACACACCAGAATGGCGATCCCTGTGGGTCTTCTTTTTATCCAAAACATTTTCGCCTGTGGGTTCACTCATCTTTTAGTAAAGATTTATAACAATTAGCATATTCAGAAAGGAAGAAACTTGCTTGCTGGAAATACTTAGGTTATTGCTGTTTACAAGATAAATCCACGTGAAAACTTAAAAACATTTTGTATGCAACCATCTATTGCCAACAAAATCAACAAAATAACTATGTATGCTAACTTCACAATGATAGATTTTGACAAATCATTGTAAACTGCAATTTTTCTTGACTATTCGTATTTTGAAAACTCTTTTTCATACAAGCAATTTGTAATAAAATGGAAGTGATAAACGCATACAATTCGTTTGCAAGTCCACAAAATGTGCCTCTAAGCACAGGAGTAAGCTTTTCAATAAAGATTTGTGAATAATTTGAAAATACATACACTTTCAGACTTCTATAATGGCAGCTGAATTTGACGGTGGTGTGGTAATTGGAGCTGATTCAAGAACAACAATGGGGTACGTCCAACACTATGATTTAGAAAAGTTTAAGCCAATATATCTTTTTAAGGGCATATATTTCCAATCGCATAGCAGATAAGTTAACAAGAATAACAGACAGTATTTATTGCTGTCGTTCAGGATCTGCAGCAGACACTCAAGCAATTGCTGATATTGTGTCTTATCATTTGAGCTTTCATGCGTATGGAGATCTTTAGTTTTTCATGTTTATTTCATACATTTGTGACATATTTTAGAATGGAGTTAGGGGATCAACCACTAGTAGAAACTGGTGCTGCATTGTTCAGGGAATTGTGTTACAACTACAGAGATTCACTAATGGCTGGTATATTAGTAGCAGGTTGGGATAAAAGAAAAGGTGGACAAGTTTATTCTGTTCCAATTGGTGGCATGTGTGTAAGACAACCAGTATCAATTGGTGGATCAGGATCTACTTATGTTTATGGATTTGTTGATGCCAATTACAGACCAAATATGGCCAAACAAGAATGCATGGATTTTATAACAAAAAGTAAGATTTGATGAAGCACTCTTATGTGACCAAGACATTAAAAAAATTCCTATTATAGCATTGGCATTAGCTATGCATCGTGATGGTTCATCAGGTGGCATAATTCGTTTAGGAGTGATCACTAAGGATGGTGTTGAAAGAAAAGTAATACTTGGTGATCAAATACCTAAATTTTATGAGGGATAAATGGATTTGAAATGTAATGAGAACATGAAAATTTAAAAATAAATATGTAATCAATTTTTCCAATATTCATAATTTATTATTGATCAATGATATATAAAAATCCTTATAAATATTCAATAGAAAGTGAAGCTTTTGAATTTTTTAATAATACTTTCTATTCTATGAGGACTTAGTTTTCATCATCGGACGCATCTTCCGCGTCGACGTTTTCACCTCCGCTGAAAACTTGGCCTTCATCTTCCTCCTCTTCATCATCACCAGCAACTTCTGCATTTTCAGCTTCAGCTCTTTCCATTTGTCTAACAAGTTCTGCTTCATCAGTTGCTGTAACTACCTTAGGAGCCATTTGAACTTTGAATACACCTCCCAATGAAGTTATTGTAGACTCAATTTTCTCTATTGCATTTTGTAATATTCTTAAACCATCTTGTTTTTCAGGTGTTGATGTAGTCATTACTGAAATTTACATTTTCAATATTCAAGTTCCACTCAAAAACATTTTGGTGGTTACATACCATATAAAGGTGGTGCAATTAAGTTTATTTTGATTGGTAATTCCTCTGTAGACAAAGCAAGACCAGCTTTTAAAGCAGTTTTAACTGCATCAATACCTTCATATCCATAACATGCACATTCAATATCTGCACGGATTTTAACTGCTTGTGAAGTCAATTTCCGTTTAACTTGATTTAAGAGAACTTCCTTTGTTTTTTCATCTAAACCACATTCAGCTAATATGTTAGGGTCGCTAAAATTTAAGAAATTTAGTTTTAAGTAACAGATCATGTAAGTGAACATACGCAACAGCCTGTTTGAAGAAATCATAAGCACTTGCTTTCTTTTTAAATTTTTCTTCAAAATGCCATGCTGTTCTTTCATACAATTCTTCTAGTTGCTCATCTGTTTCATATTTTAATAATTCAGCTACATGTCTTAATATTGAATTAACAGCTTTGGCCTTTGCATAACGTTCTGTACATTTCTCTACATCCTCAGTACTAACACGACGTTTTGATAGATCTATATAACCCTTATCATTATCTACACGAATAACAACAACTGGTTCAGTTTTTCCTACTCTTATCAACTTGTTAATTGAACGAATACGTCTTCTAGACAGTTCAGATAACAGAATCATGCCTTCCTTGTCATTGTACTCCAGTAAACGTACATAAGCACCCATTTCAGCTATAGATAGTACATTTACCATCACTACATCTTCAACTTCTGGGAACTTTTCCTTATAAAATCTACAGGAAAGCGGCATTTTTCCTGCATAAGAAAGTATTACACGTTAATGACAGGTTATGTCATATGGTAAACTTTTAAAACTCATTTTAAAAGAGAGTTAAGTAATGTGAGGAATACGAATAACTTTGACTTGTACATAACACTTACCGATGTTGGTATATAAATTCTATGATTTGCACAATTTTAATAACTTTAAAAGTGCAAACGTGATATTGACAACCACGATACTTTAACAATTAGAGGAGGGTTCGACTGGAAGTTATCGTTCAATCTTTATGGAATCAATAGGCAACCATATATTCAATATTAAAAAATTTAAATAAAAAATTGTTTTTTGCTAAAAGTCCTTATGAGGGTATGCTAATTACGGTCAATTATCAAGGCAAATTGTAAATTTAAATAAAATAATGTACGTACACGGGCAAATTAAAATTAATTGATGCGCATGTCCTGGCATATCCTTCAAGTACTTAGCCAGAGATTATGTAAAAAAGTATCTGCTCGTGACTTTCGATAAAGTGCGATTTAGTTATATTATTCTTTCAAATAATTACATTTATTCTACTTTCAACAAATCCCTTAAGTGCTGTTCGTGTTCTGATAAATAATATTACATCAACATCCTTTGTCTAAGAAAATTGCAGTATAACATAGTTCAAAGTTTTGTGTGCTTCTAGAGCAGTTCTATTTTTAATAATTTTTTAGCATATAAAAATAATATTTATGATGAATACTTTGTTGAAACTATTTGCCGTTATTACTGCACTTAATTCAATCAATTGTGGTAAGTATATTCGCTTCTAATAATGAATTTAAAAATCAATATTTTATTTTTGAGAAATTGCGTTTCTTGCTAGATTTTTTATTAAAAGGCTAATGGTTAACATTGTTATTGTGTAGATAACCGTGGATAAATTAGTTTCGCGTTAAAATCAATGGGAATAAAGCAACGTTTAAATATAAATCAAGGACTATATTCCAATCGTTTCTTTCGCCTTTGTCTTTTTTTTTTCCTGAAAAATCACTCATGATCGTTTAGACTAGAGTAAATTGATAATGCATTATCAGCACTAGACTATTTGCCATATTATCTATAATGACATCAATGTTCAACAATATTTCTACGGAATTACACCAATTTGCTTACGTATAAATTTTAATTCTAGTCAATTAGCTATCTTGCGTGAATATATGTTTAGCTTGGAAACCCGCTAATTAATTCAATTAATACCAATATTCTTCCACTGTTTGTTTCAGTTACAGTAAGTCCAGTAGATAAATTAATTGTTTACGAATTACAAAGAGAAATTACATTGGTATGCAACATTCAAGATAACGAAGACGGTGTGCAAATAAAATGGTTTGTATTCCCGATAGCGTAATTGTTAATTTGTCCTCTATCATATCGTTTCATTGTATTTGTGTTCAATTAGGTATAGAGATGATAAGCCGATAGAAGATCTTATAAAAAGCGAGAAATTGGAAAAATTCTCAAATGCGACGGCGGCCGTATTGAAAGTAAAAGATTGTACAACAAAGGAAGCGGGAACTTACAAATGCGAGGCGAAGAAGGATACTGAAAGCTCAACGGTATTCGCTGAAATAGATGTCTTAAGTAAATAATGTTCTACTGCGGTAAAATGAATAAAACATTAACAAATTAATTGCATTGCAGGTAAAATTAACGTGAAAACGCCAAAAAGCGTTAATGTAATTGAAGGCGAAAAATTGAAAATTTTTTGTGATATTAAAGGATCGCCGGCGCCCGAAATTTCATGGAAAATATGTAAGGAGTTTCTAAAAGCTTTATGGAAAATGTAATATACTTTTTGTTTTTAGTAAATGATACTTACACAGAATCGATGGATAGAGTAAAATTGTCTATGGATGAATCTCTAAATGTACGAAATACAATTTTGATTGTTGAAGATATTACACCAGAAGACAAAGGAGTATACACTTGCATTGGTAAAAGAAACCAAACTGGGGAAGAAGTTAGGCATGACACTGTTGTCAGAGTTAAAGGTACTTTTGATGATATATTTTCCATCAACAGCAACAGCATAAATAAATTATTTCAGATAAATACGCTGCCTTATGGCCATTCTTGGGAATTTGCGCTGAAGTATTCATTTTGTGTGCGATAATCTTAATTTATGAGAAGAAACGCAATAAGAACGATTTGGAAGAGAGTGACACTGATCAAAGTCCAGAACAGTAAGTAATGGTTTTGTTTTCATTGTTAGTTACCAAAACTACCCTTTAATCTTCTTGTATTTAAAATAGTATTTTCCTAGTTATAATAGTAATTATATGTATATACACTTTATAGCATGTTATTAAATGGAAATGAGAAGGTAGGAAATACTTCAGAATCATTACACTCATACTTCAATACATTACACTAATCAGTTTATTATTATTTATTGATTAGTTAACATCAAGATAAAATGTAACATAATTATGAACTATTTCAGAAAAACCATCCCTGACCAAGGAAAAGATTCCAATTTGAGACATAGGCAATAAATTGGAGCTAGCGGCGGCCATAACTGTTTAATGTTAAAGTTATCTATTAATAACAATCAAATAATTATATAATATTAACATAAAGATTTAATTAACTTTAGTGAGATAATTTAGTTCCCTACGACATCATGTTGCACCAAAGACAATTGTTAACAGTTCTACATTTATCATTTTGTTATTATACGTCCATCTGTACTTAAGATTTACGTTAAAATCTGAGAGACTTTGATCCAAACGTTTCTGAATGTGTCTATCCAATGCATACAACTTAAATGATTACTCTCAATCCTGAAGTCTTCATGTGTATGCATCTAAGTGATGGTTTACACAAAAGCATTTAACTAATAATACTGTAAAAAAACAACAATGTCAATAATAAATGTTAACGATAATTCTG
Organism: Hololepta plana; assembly: GCA_963695495.1. Classification (NCBI taxonomy): domain Eukaryota; kingdom Metazoa; phylum Arthropoda; class Insecta; order Coleoptera; family Histeridae; genus Hololepta; species Hololepta plana. The sequence goes on from OY968833.1 coordinate 7,932,976, forward strand.
TAAATATACCTTTGAGGAATAAAATGCTATTAAACATGCATTTTGGTAATGATATATGTTTAAGCCCATACCTGGAAATTAATTGATAATTACAAAAAGAATATAGATTTAATTAATACTAGTACCCTTAAGGTATAATCCCATGAACCAGTTGATAATGCTGTACCATCTGGAGATACTTGAAGACAGGACACGCGATTCTCGTGTCCATATAATAAACATACTCTAACACATTTCAATGTATCCCAAACGTTGACTGTATAATCGTTATAACCCGCAAACAATAATCGACCTAAAAAGTATGATACATTAACAATTAACATTTATACCATATCTATGATGTGTACCAGACACTGAGAAATCAACAGAATTCACTCCGAAAATGATGCTCTCTTTACTATAAATAGCCACTTCTTTATCTGCCCTCAAATCGAAGAGGCGACACTAAAAATTCAACGTTTAACTTTAATATATTCAAATTCATTTAATAGGCTTCTTCACTGTAGCATCGTCACTTCCTGTTGCAACCGCATCGCCGCTAGGATGAAATTTAACGCTATTCACATCCGATTCGTGTCCTTCGAATGATTGCACACATTGTCCCGACCTCATGTCCCAAATTAATACCATCTTATCACAGCTCTGAATGGAAATATGCAAGAATTATAGAATTAATTTCCGCAATTTGCCAACTCGCGCTTTCTTACTCCTGAAACAAATGTATTTCCAGTCTCTGATGGTGCTAAATCTAAAGCCATAACATCTGCAGAATGCCCATGAAAACTTTGCAATAATTGCCCAGATTCCACATCCCAAAGAGCACAAGTAGAATCACCACTTCCTGTTAAAATCTATGAAAAAAATTTTTGACAATTTTTCCTATCAAGTCTGTATTAGAGATATACTTGCTGATCGGAATTGGGAAATATGCAGCAACTCATATAACTTGTATGGGTGCCAACAGTTTTCTTTTTTAAACTAACATCCTCATCCAAGCTTAAAGGATACACTGTGACTTTATTATCCAATCCACTAAAAATAAAATAAAACATTATCACTAACACTTTGATAACATTATTACTCATTTTTTTATACCCGCAAGCTACCAAATTTCCTGAAGGACCATAAGCACATGCCATTACCCAAGTTGTAGGCATAGTGACTGCATGCTCCTTGTTAGTAGTAAAAGCATCCCATATTATCATTTTCCCATCCTGTTTTGTTAAGTTTTAGTAACACACAAACGATACACAACTTATTTTGGAAAACTTGCCTGTGATGATGAGACAATATGTCTTTTGTCTGGGGACCAATCTGAGCATAAGACTTTTGCTTGATGTCCCTTCAATGTTCTTCTAGGTTTTATATTCATATAATTGATTATTTCCAATCTTTCAGCCACTGTAGACACTAAAAAATAACACATTTTTTGATAATTTAATTTAAAAAAGTTAACAAATACTAACGAGTAACATCGTTCAATTTTTGCCTCTCCTCGTCGAGTTTCTGCTTTAAACTTTCGGCTTCTTTCATTAAGGTTTCAATCGGATCGTCTTGTTTGCCTGGCTCGTTGGCCATTCTTGTGGTTGAATTTATTGAAACCACAAGCGATTTGAAAGTAAAATAAATTAATTGTAAAACTCTTGAACCCCAAAGATAATATATACAGAACACTTGACAGTTATCAGCTGGTAACGAACTAACACGAACGTTCAAACATTTTAACGCCGCAATTTCTTATTTGATTTATTCTTTTTAAGATTTCACATAAAAGGCCTAAAGAACAGAAAATTCTGTAAGTAAATTTGATGTAATATTGTATGGATTATAAAAATCAATCAATAAATTCATTTTTAAATTTGACACAAACGATTCATCGAGGTTTTGGCGGTTCTGTGCACATATAAATACTAACGAGTAGTAATAGTGGCGAGTCGGTTGTTTATTTATAATTTGAGTAAGTCTTCAAATTTACACTTAAATCACTCATTAAATCGTAAATTCATGAAAAGTTTACATGTTTATTCTTGTAGATTATAAAAGAGAATAATGTAATTTTGTACATATTAATTGTGGATCAGCTCCATTAATCTAAAATCTATGTGAAATGACCTCTCAGGGATCTGCAAATAACTTTTTGGAAGATAACAACATTGGCACCTTTTTTGATATGTCTCTGTTGCAACAGATAACGCCTGATATGCATCTGGAGTCACAATTGATATCCTTTAATTATGAATTTTACATATTCTCATCAAGTTAACAAAAGACATTTCCTTAACACATTTGTACAGCTCATTAAGGAATGACATGCCAGATAAGTTAAAATATGAAGAAATGGTCAAATTAGTTAAAGTACACATGGTTAAGATACCTTTAATGGAATTGGACTTAACATTGTTACAGCATTTGTTGCCATCTATGAAGAACCTAGTGTTAAAGGTAATGGCATGGCACAGGTGAAATATGACGAAGAATTAATGGTATCAAAACTTGTAGATTGTAAAAGAAGTTACACACATTATAGAAAATTTAATGCGAAAACACAAATTATTAGACATGGATTCTTTAAAACAGTGTTTACAGATGTGCTTTAACTTAATGGATCTACTTAGTGATATTATAAGCTATATCTTAGCAAACAATGCTATACAAATGATACAAATTAAAAGTTTACCTGGTAGTGTGGCTTCTATCTTATCATGTATCTTTATTCATTGCAAGGAAAAGTAAATATACTTTATTTGAGTTAAGATTAATAATAATGAATTAATATTACAGAAAAGATGCATATTTGTCTTTAGGTGAAACTGATGATGTTATATTATTGTTCAAGAAGGCACAGGATATAAATTTAAAATTAATAGACCTACTGAAAGTGAATGTAATAAAAGATATTACTTCCCCAATGGAACAATCTATATTAGAAGAAGGTCTGTTAAATATTACCACTTTTATAATTAATTTGAACATTCATTTTTAGTGTTGTATATTATTGGAGGAATTGGCCAGTTATTGTTAAATATTAATCTTAAAGCATCTTCTGATAATTGGATAGGATACTTAAACATATCACAAAAATTTCAGGATTACTTAAGTAATGATTTTAAAAAGGAACAATTTCAAAAGCTTTCAGATTTCTTTTCCAGCGAAATTTTAAACAACATGCAAAAACTATCAAACCTGGTAATTGAATAGACAACAAAAATAAATTTTTGTTTGATTACAAATAATATTTATTTCAGGACAATAATGCATCAAAATCTGTACAACAAATTCAAAAAGTGATAGTGTTGCTCACAAAATTTCTAAATAAATTCATTGAACTGAATGGTTCACAGATGATGGATGATGAAATAGCAATGTTCATCATTAAACTATTTAAGTAAGCAAATAATATTCACAACCATTTGATATTTAAATTAACCACCGAATACCTTTTAGCTATTATAAACCGTCGAATGCAATTGATAGCAGCATTAGCGATGTGAGCAAAGAATTTGAATTCTTTTCATGTTTGGTAGTAGACGTTAAAGTAACAAAATTAATATTTTACATTTTAACAATAATAATTTAAAATTGGTTCTGTTGTAGGTGTGTGAGAAATTAATATCACAGTCCATTTCAACAAATGATTATGGATTTCTTCTAATCAACGTGATGTTTTTCAGAAGTCTAATTAACAGTAAATGGAAGCAATCCAACTTTAAGCTATTGAAACATATAGATTTAATGTTTCGATGTTTTGAAAATAGTATTAACTAAATTATTGCCGATTTAAGAGTATATGTAATAAGGTTTTCTTTTCTAGATGCTTTGGAGATGTTTTATAAGAATGACTTGAACGCCTTTTCATCTCAAATATACGATGATATTGCGCTAAACGTGGCACTTAGCGTCCACATGTACGGAGCTACCGAATACGAAGTCATCGAGCAATACTTATTTGCAAAATTAACCAATGACGTTTTTGTGATTTCTTTGTTAGCGTTAGATATATTGTTGTCAATATTAAGGTATCCGCATTCGTCCTTATACATATATGATAACAATGTCATTACTGCAATTATTATTTATAGGATGAGTCCTGTTAGTTTGCAGTTCGACACTCTTTGTGGGATCGCGAAAAGTAATGCGATCACGTTGAAAAGTAATAATGTCACTTTACCGAAAGTCGTTATGTTGCGAACGTTTATGAAGAAACTGTTTTTATTACTTCGCGAAGATTATAAACTACACGTTGTCCAAACGTATCCAATACTTGAAAATCTACATTTGTGGCGTTACTTAGGCTTGTACGGTTTACCAAATTGTACGATTCATATGATCAACAGTTTGGTATCACAATGTATAAGCTACATGAAGAAGTTTTTAAATAGTGATATGGACACTGCAACCTTTGTAAAAATGGTAGGATGTTCTTGTTTGCAATTTTTGTTTGTTTTTATAATTTTTTTTTTCGGAATGTTTCAGTGCCAAATGTGGGAAACGTTGTCTACGGTCGAAATAATTAACATGCATGTTAAGGAATTATATGCGCCATTAATAGAATTGTGGGAAACGCATAACTGGAATGAAGACGTTCAATGCTACACATTTTATAATTATTACTTGTCCTGTCTATTTACAGTTACGAACAGGTTCATCGCATCATTTTGTAATTATCAAATAATTACGGTATAACAATAATAATAATTTGCCATATTTTCATTTTAACAGAAATATTATTTGCTACAAGTACGCTTATGTTTTCAGGTCTTGAAACAGATAGCGCGTCTGATGAAAACCGACCAGACGAATTTTACATGCGAAATCGCGTTACAATTATTGGAAACGTTATGTAAGAAAATATTCAGTCCGCAAAATCAGCACAGCGTGTTCAATTTAATTAGCGAAATCTTAAATAAACTGCTAATTGTCGATAACGCGATAATTAAGCAACGTTCATTGGAATTATTACATCGGTATATGATGTGTTCCCCGCACAACGAAATCGCACATAAAACCGCGTACTCGTTAGACTTGCAGAAAATGCTTGCAAATTATTGTGATAGGAAATGTACCATCGACAGCGACTTGATGAGGGATTACTTGAGATGCGTGTTGAGTAATTCCTATCAGCACAAATGCAAAGATTTGCTCGAGATGCCGAGACGAGCGAAAAGGACTAAATTACAAGAAGCCAGCAATACGATTTTGGATAGAATCGAAATGGATAGTATAGCATTGTACGAGAGCAGAAAGTATCTGACTCCGGACGATAGAGTTAGATTGGATGCCGTCAAAAGTATTCTTAACAATTTGTAAAACGATTGAATATTTATTAATTCTGTTATTAAGCGTTTTGTTTAAAATAAAGTTACAATATTTTTCTTGATATAAAACGCATTTTCTCACTTGGAAATAGAGGCGTTGAGAAAATTATATAAATTATTATGCAAGGTGAACGCATTTTTCGTTTTTAAACGGATTAAATCTGATATCGATCTATGAGATATTGAATTTTTTTTATTTCCAATTGTTATGTACGATAATTATATACATAAAAAATTTATTTTCCATTACATGCAATGTTCAATTAATTTCGAACAATGAGATTTAGCTTTATCGTATCCAAGTAGTATGGCACACATATTTTATTTTTTTTAACGATTGTACATTCTATAGGAATAATAACAATAAAGTTCTTATTATTTGATAATATGATCAATACAATAAGCAACGCGTTTGTAGTTAATAAAGGAATTAACAGAAAAATTTCCATATGGACCGTTACGCTTTAGCGAATAAAAGGAAAAAACGCAATGTTAAGAGAAATGTTCTAATTAAGTTAAAATTTGTAAAGTGAAATAATTGCGGTCGTTGATAAATTCGTTATCGTCCCACTTCTAATGAGTTTAATTGGAAGAGATTTTCCTTGGCTTGTTCGATTCGACTTTTAGATAAGGGGCTTTTTATTTGTGATAATTATAATTAAAGCCGACTTATTGTTGAATCCATTGATGTTCATTTATAAAGAAAACGTAAGCAATAAAAAACTGTATGACACATTTTTGTAATAAATATGCAGTTGCGTTTAAAATTCAAAACTTCTTATCGAAATATGCGAATAACAATAACAACACCTTCACGAAGCTTGCAATAATGGAAGTTTCCAGTGAAACAAGAACATTAAAAACGCTCGGTTTATTATTCATTATTTTATTTTATTTTTCTGCAACTTAATATCGAAAACCATTGGCAAATTGCAATTTCTGCAACGAAGCAATGTAATTCATAATTACCGATTTGTAATGGAATTATGTAAAATGAATAAGTAAATAAATAAAAAGCTAGCGACTATTATACAAATATGTTTAATGGTACTTTTCGTTTTCTCTCTCACAACAACTTATAATAGGACTAATTATAATAAAAATAAATTCATTAATTCGTTAACACTAATCGAATCATTTGAAAGAAAACTTTCTTTTTGAGAACATGAAGCGATAAACAGAAATTTTTGGAAATTCGCATTTCCTCTACAATTATTACAAATCTGTACTTTTTACACGATTTCACACATTACAATTTTCCATTTGCATTAAATCTACTCATTTATTGTAACATGTTAAAGTTTACGCACTAATATTTAAAAAAAATGATTTGAACGTTACGAATTATTTAAGCTGAGGCTATTGTTCGTTTTCAAACAACAAAATTCGCATACAAATTAAAAACAATAATTGTTTCTTCTTTTTCGCAAAAATTTACAATTCAAGCAATAATAATAATAATAAAAACTTGTTTATTCCTTTTCTTTCGCATCCTTTTGTTTTCAACATCATCATCATCGTTATTATTAAGAAAATTATGTATTTCGTAACTAATTTTTTCGTTAAAAAGTGTGTATATTATTCTTCCTCGATATTAATTTTGATTCTTATATACATTATTATTAATTATAGAAAAAACGTCTTAATACATGATACTAGGAACAATTGTGAATATGCAAATTGTTACGATTAACACGTTTGCTAATTGCGCAACGCCGCTGCCATTATTCTTATTCTTATCATTCTGTTTGTTGGCCGTTGCGGTGGTCGTAGCTTCTTCCTTATGCAGCAGAGGCGGATGAGTGGACGACGCGTGCGGATCCATCGTGCGTCTTGTAGGTCCATTATCGCCTTCGTGATGCGGTACCGCGGTCGGCGTTGTCGCGACCGTCGTCGTTCCGGTATTATTCCCCGCCGCGGTACTATTACTATTCCCTGCCGCGTCTAATTCCGTCAACGTCGTCGTCACTGCACCAGCACCGTCTTCGTTATTCGACGTCGCATTGTTGCTAGCGGCTGCGGCTGTCGAATTCTCCTGGCCGACCACTAAGCAAACGATTTGAAACACCGATAATATTAGGATCAGACACGCGTTATTCGACATTTTCGATCGAGATCGATGTTTGATGCGAAGCGGAAAAACGGAAAGTTCGCGACGAAAATTAACCAGTAAAAGACGTTTAGACGAGCGACGAAATCGAACGGAGGCACTCTCGGCACTTGTGTTTTGTTAAATTGTTACGATCGCAAATTGTCTGCCGTTTTGTATAGACAACAAGCAGAAACGTATTAGGAGAATGGCAATATTAACGCGTCTAACTCTTCCGGTGATCCGTGTACGAACTGCCGTTTAAACGTTTCGTCGGCTGGCACGTTGTTACGTTTCGTCTTCTCTCCCGTTGAATACTATTATATTATTATTATTATTGCGCGCACATATACACGCTCACATACACACCTGGTGAACTATAAAAAAGAGTGTATATATGTATTATGTAGGCAAAAAGTCCTCCTCTCACTCTGGTTTCGGTCCTGCGTTCTTTCGACGGCGACTAGTCCGGTTACTGCGACAAATCCTTCGAATCACAACAACAACTGAACCCGATGTATACGACAATAACAGTAACTTTTTGTTAATAACCTGAATATTTGTTAAAATTGCAAATTATAGTATTTAAATTCGATTCTTATTCCTCCCTACGAATCCCAGCAAACCGCAGCCGCATGTTTTCTTTGTAGGAATGGTCAGTTTGCAAATATGCGAGTCCTTATACAGTGTGATGCAAAATGATTGAATCGTGCAGTTTCACGTGATTGATGTGGTACGACTGAAATGTCAATTAATTTCCCGCCATTTAATGTCGTTATGATTTCACGCGTCCGGATTTTGCTTCCTCATTTCTTAAAACCAAGGACTATTACCAATTGCCTTTTAGATATGTCTCTCCGAAGTCTTGCCAATCTAACAATGATTTTCATCGAAACCTTATTTCGGATCGCACGGTATGTGCCATTACGACACTAACGCACAAGCATTAATAGTTTCTATTACCAAACCGAAACGCCTTTTACTTCTACCGCCTACTTAAGGAACTGCACACATTCACATTTGTACGCGATCTACTGGTCACCTTAAGACTTTCTTAAAAATTCCTCAGTAACGTTCTGATAGTGATAAGGAATATTGATCATCAAGGGTCAACTGAATCGTCTGCTTTATCTTTGCAACATTTCCTCCTCTTGCGTTGCATACTCCTTTCCTGATTTTTGCGAATAATAGCTGCGGTTCTTGCGAAAAGAGAAAGTTCTATCGGAATGTCAACGTTATTAACCGCTTTTTCGATTAATTACCCATTTTCCGAACGCTCAATATAAATTTGTTATGTAACAAATTATAATTAATGCAATTATCGTGTTGGTTTAAGTTGATATAAAAGCATTGTTAAAACAAGCGTTTGAAAGTTTCTTTTTTATTTCAACTTTTGCTATGATTCATCCGCATCTTCTGCCTGTTACTTATTATTTACTCCTCTCTTATTACGTTTTCTTTACGGTTTGCTCAATATTTGTTCCTTTTTCATATGTTCACTCTTGTCTTCAAAGGTCAATGTTATTTATTGCCAATGGAAATGTACAGCTGCTATTTACTATAATACAACTACCTTAGAGTACGTAGCTAGTATTTAATTTGGCTTATTAAAGAAATTAAAAAGGAAAAGCAAAATAGCAATTTTGTATGTGTAATTAGCGGATTATAGGGAAAATTGTTTGTTGCAAACTTGGCTGATTACTAATTGCACATTAATGCGAAACGGGTTTCCTTAATGTCTCGAAAAATGTATAGACGATTGCAAAAAAAAGTTGCGGTGAAACTCTTTAGGATAATAACGTTGAAAATTGCTGTGCAAACGATAGGGGAAATGCAAAAAAAACACCTCCGCAAATATTACAAATATTATAGCCGTTAATAATCTTCGTTATTTAATTCTAACGTTTAGCAGATAAAAGGAAGAATCCGAATCAAGATAATATTGTATGTGTACATACTCGCAGTCCTCTGGACTTTTGATCATTTCCGGACCGCATTTTCGGTTCCAATTAGCCTATTTGACTAAATAGATAAGCAAATTAAGTTAGCTGAATCATTTTTCTCTTCGATAATTTTTCTTTTAAAATCCAACTGAACCAGTTCAACATTTCCCTTATTTTAAACGCGACGGTTTCCTTTATTCTGGCTTTTTCTGTGCATTTATGGTTTGCGGCAAAACCCGTACATGTGTAGATCCAGATACGAAGAAAGAAAGAAAAAAAGAGGGAATTTACTTGACTCATCCACTCTATTGCTCTTCATTTCTTTGGCAGTAGACTAAAAACATTTATCTTTAACGTGTTCATCAATAGTTTACGACCATTGCGTATTAACAAATTAGCTATGGTCGGTTTTATTTTGTTATGGCCGTCACATTTGAAATCACAATACGTTTTGGCATTCGATTAATAATAAATTGTGTGCAATTAAATCGTTTATTATTATACATTATTCTCGCTTTAATTGCAGTGCAATTAGATTAAAGCAAATATTTGCCTGCGTACGGTTTGGTAGCTAACGAATGGAAGAGACCGAGAGAGAGAGGAAAATGGCAACAATAAAAATAGATTCGGAATTGGGACCTCGTGCTTAGAATTTCGCATTGGCTTTCGTCTGCCTAACAACCTTTTTTTTGTCTTCTTAAGAAATTGAATCATCTGCCCTCTTCCTCCGCTTCAGAGTACGAATGAAACGAACCAATTGCCAAATAGTCTATTTAAAATCAATTGTCGAATTGAACTACCGAAACAAAAAAATCATTTCGCAACATTCCGCACTCGCCTTGAACTTGTTATTCTCGCCTCTTCATTATTTGAAACATTTCGCAACTTTACAATAATATTTATTCATCTTCATTTCTTTTGTATATTCGCAAAAGTAATTGGTTGTCCGCTGACGAAAACCGTTTTGAGACAATGCGTTAGTCATAGTGTCAATGTTTTTTTTTATTAATTTTTTGTTAACGACGTTAGAATACGGTTTTACTGCGAATTGCGCTTAATAAACTGTTGGAAGAGGTGAGATAGAGGTAAAAGACGCGTTTGGGGAGAAAGAAGTCGTTAACCGAAACCTAGAGCCAACCGAAAAGTATAAGCGCTCTTACCCGTACCTTCGATATTAATTACGATTTGCAATTTTTAAGTTAAATTGTAATAAATAACGTTGAAATTGGTCGTCTGCAATTTTAAGCAAATTTTGCAAAAAAAAATCAGTGTCGGTGTTGTTCATATTGGAATATACACGCCCCGTATATTAAAGAGGTTCGATAATGGAAATTTTCGACTGAACGCGACACGGTCGGGCTTCCAGATGAAAAGGGGTTCGGTGCGCTTTTGTCGCTTTTCAAATGGAAATTTGCATACTATTATCCTGTGCGCGCACCCCTTTTAACTTTCCCATAGGACGCGACCGCTCTTTTAATATTATATCCCACGAGGGGCAAAATACTTTGCGAACTCATCTCTTCCTCTCCCTCGTTCCATTTTAATTCATGCATTACCAGGTTTTCTTTTTCATCTCTTTTTTTTGCACGATATAATCTATCGACTAATTGAAATTATTATTACCATTATTGTTGTCAACGTTTATTTTCGCATGTTTCTTTTTAACTCTCCGTTTTCCATTACGTACCACATAATTTGCAATTTAATTCTCGTACTGTTGGTAATTAAAAAAGCAATTTTTTGGCATTCGCCGATACGTCGTAATAAAATGCGATCCTACTCGCGCGCTTACAACAATAATCGTACATCTACCGTGTGCAAAATTAGTTTCCTTCGACGTTTATGGATTTGCAATAGCTAATGCCATATTTAAACAAGGAAACAAAGAACGGAAAAACACAAGATTGAAAGTTATAAAAAATATGATCAAAGCACAGGAAAGGTAACTTATGAATTTAATTCAAATCAAAATTCTTACCGCTAGATATACAGGGTATCCGAGTTATTTCATTGTTTTTCCGAAAAATGTCATTTGGAAGGTCGTGGAAAATCGCAAATATCTCCGGAACTACGTAAGACAGAGTATTCAAGTTGTACTAGTTTTTTTAAACAAGAAATGACGAAGACTGTGGTCTGCTTATGTTTAATTGAAAGTATTGCTGACTGCAATTTGTGGCTTGTTAAACTTTGACATTTTCAAATGTGCATAACTTATATTTTTTTAATGGAACCCCATATTTTATATTATCGCATTAGACGCAGAAAATCATTTCCTTTCGATCTTATTAAGATAATATGGGGTCAATTCTTGATGGTTGTCGAATTATATGCAATTCTTAACAATTATGTATGATTTTCCCTGCTTTCTAAAAAAATACATAAGAAACAATGAGATAATTGCAGAAAACAATGAACGTATTATAATTTTTTAGGCTTATTCATAAACATTTTAATGAAAAATTGGATGAATAGCTTCAAAACATATAATTCTAGCCTAAATATTATTGATTTTCAATTGTTTTTGCTGTTATTTGGTTGATTATAATTTTCTGCATCTAATATCATAATAGAAATTAGATGGTTCCCTTTGAAAAAGTGAAGTTATGCACATTTGAAAATATCCAAGTGTAACAGACGACAAATCAAAGCCAGTTCCACTTGTAATTAAGTTTAAGCAGTGGAAAATCTTAGTCATTTCGTGCTTAAAACTCTCAATTTGAAAAAGTTCCGGAAATATGTGCGATTTTCCACGATCTGCCAAATTATATTTTTCGGAAAAACACTGAAATAACTATGAAACGGTGCATCTTAGGCATGTGATTGTTTTAATACGCTCCCAATGAAATCCAATAAATAAGATACCACTCCATTTAAAATAACGGAGCAAGTATCGGTTTCCGGTATATCCGGAAGTGCGCCATTTTGGAAAATTATTTTACATTGTAGTATAAGCGCAGAGAAAGCTTTTTTATCTAAAACATTTTCCTCTAAAGTCAACTGTTTGGCCGTAATCCACCGAGCCAGCACCCTGTACAATGAATCAATTGCAAATAAATCTAAATTGTTAATTTAACTTCGTAGAATTATTTTTTTTAATAAATCGTATCAACCAATTACAAAAGAAATGCCAACTTGACCTAGGCTACATTTGTTCGATCATGAATACAATCCTACCAATTGCCCAAACTTACTTTGATCGTCCGGTGTAACTGTTGGTAATGTTAAATTCATGTAACGCCTTTTATGCTCCATTGTTGCGAGTCTTAATAATAAATCTTACAAACGTTTATAATTGCAAAAAGGGAAACAAAAGTTTCTAATTTCTCGTTTTCGTTCTAAGAAATCTTTCCTTTGTCACTCGGTAAACGTATAAAGCACAGTGGCGTAGCAAACGTTTATGTGATTACGTGTAATTAAAATGAATGTAATTGTAATGTTTTCGGTAAATTATCTAATTATTTAAATTGCGAGACTGATGGATAACGATAAGACGACATCCCTAAAGCAAATAAAATAAAATAAAATGACAACATTTGATATTGACTTTAGCAAACAATTAACACGCAATATTCGTAGTGGCGAGTCGCAAATATATTTTAGAGAAAATAAGAATTCGTTCGAAACGTGATTGAAATATTAAAACAAAAATGTAATTTATGCGTTCTGGCGTGTTAGAATTTCGATAAGTTGCGTTGTAAAACTTTGCCTTTTCACTTGTTGGAAACGAACGAATTCCAGATAGGCGAATCGTAATTTTCAATTAAATTAAACAAATAAACGGTATCGGGCCAGATTTACGCCCCATATAATTTTACGGCAAATTCTAAAAATTATTCATCGTAAATCACACACACACACAGATACAGGTCGACGTAGGGACCTTGAAAGATTTCGTTTTTAACTACTCCATAAAACAATATTTCCAAATTTTTTTCAAAAACAAATTATTTATAAACAAATTATTCAACCAGCAGAACGTTTGGTTTGCAATGTTGCATAAATGCAAACGAAATTTACGAAAGAGAAAAGGAAAATGACGAAGCGCGCAAATCTTGGTTCAGTAAAAGGCCTATTTCCAAAAGGACTTATTGTTCAAATCGAGAGTTTAGCCACAATTATTATGTAATCCTTTGTGCAACCGTGCAAATAATAATTTCTCTCGATTACTGCAAATAATTAGCAAACCATAATAAACTAATGAGCATAAATTGATCGAAAGCGAAGAACGCAAGAAAGCAAGCAAGCAGTAAAAATTGGTCGAAATGATTTATTCGCCATGAACGAAAGTGCAAATCGATTTCGTTTTTCTCTCTCGTTTTTTTTTGCAAGTGAATCGGGGCCAATTTTCTACTCTCTCAATTAAATCGCATAAATCTTCGACACCTAGACACATACCGCGAAACTAATTGTTGCCAATTTTCATAATTAAAACTCGCCAATTTCTAATACTACCCTCAATTCCAATACATTACTCGCTCTTCCATAGACCCCCGTATCTTTTTTTTTTAATTAAAACATTTTCAAACTGCAAACGTTCCATTCGAATTGATTTCGCTAACTGCAATTTGAAATTTAAATTACGACAATGTACCGGGTGATATCAAAAAGAAAGCAAACTGATAAGGAAGGAATCACTCGAGATTAAGATCATTTGCAAATTGTGCAGCAAATTACTTTCAATTACCGCTTCGTAACACTGAAGTTAAGTCTTTTTTTTTACTTTAAAGTTTAAATGGAAACGTTGTATGGATCACCCTGTATATTTTAGACTACGAATATGGATTTTCGGACGGTCCCCATCCGGTTACGTTCGTTACAATGCTTTTAATTCGCAGACATTTATATCGATTCGATTCGCAATTATATTATTTTTGCAACAGACAGATTTGAAAAGGCAATAGACGCACACATGCATCCTTGCTGACCAATTTTAAAATTGCGCGATGGAAAATTGGCGAAAGCAATCTCCGTAAATTGATCGAAAACAACATTTGCAACGTTTTACTGTTTCGTCTGGCTGGAAGATTTTTTTTTTCATTTGTCACGTGCTAATTTCTTTCGGTTCCAATTAAAATGGCAAGAAGGTCGATTTGCACCGAACGAATTTTTCATTTCCTTCGCTCGAACCATATATCCGTCGATTCATTTTACGAACAAAGGCCGCAAGAAATCCTGCTTCTTCATTGCGACCGTTGCCATTGACAAACTTTAATTCGGTTATCCTTCGCTAAGTTATTTGCATTTAGCGTTTGCCTAAACATAAAAGAAAGAAGCGAATAAAAGGGATTTGAATGGATCACGTGTAATGACGTTAAATTAGTTGTCATTTCCTCGATGAGGAGGATAATAGTAATAAAAATCGCGTACGCGTGCAATCTAATTCTCTCTCTTTCTCTCTTTGCATTATTTTTATTTTGCAAAATCCGCATCAAATCCCTGCTTTTTTTTTAATGATTAAACTACGGTTCGATGCCCGTGTTTAGGTGGGATCGGTCGTTGGATATCGCAGCTTCCCTATAAACTATCTGATCTCTAAACTAACGTACTCACACTTAAAAAAACACGCGGTAGAAGCAGTTGAGGTGCCGAAACCGCGGTCTGAGCAAGAGGAGTCGCTCTTGCTTGAGAAAACATTTACTTAGCGCTCGTTCACTCGCCGAAGAACTAACAGTAGCAAACCAGCAGCAGCAAGAATTGCAGTAGTAGCGGTTAAAAGAGCGATTGATTGTTTTTTGATTTCGTTCAAAACTGCATCGATCGATTAATAATCAATAATGACGTTAGAAAAGTGCGAACATGAACCGCGAGATAAAGTTTATTGAAATCGATGAGAATCAATGGAGAACGATAATAATCAATCAACAGTAGATGGAGGCAATATTATTCTTGTTCGTTATTGACGCACAGAAATGCGGGCGGCCAAGAAACGGTTCCTTCTCTTAATCAATTGCGCATCGATAATAATCGGGGTGACCGCCAATTTAAACGTAAGTAAACGATTTTTCGTTAATAGCTATTAAGAAGTCGAAGTAAGTTAATGGATCTAACGCCAAGTAATTTGTCCCGGTATTTGACACCGTCGTGTCGTTGTAATGCTTCCTCGTAAATCCTTTGCGCCCGTATTTGGTCAAATGAGTTTATCGAGCGAGCCAATTCAATTGACAATGGTGCAAAACACGTATGAGTCAATTAAATTTTACAACTTTTTGCCTTATTTCACGTCTTCGCCGGGGTGACCTACCGACATAATGCCCCAACTCGATTCGACTTAGATGCCAAGCAAGAACTTGATTCGCTTTTCGGAAACTTTTGCCAAGCGATTCTTTTCTGTCAGCAGATTTATGTAGATCTATATATTTTTGTACGATTATCTAACAATATAATTAAAGTACGTTAATTAAATTAATTAGGAGACTGGAATTAATGATAATTGTTGCAACACGTTAACAACAGTCATATTTTTTGTTTTAACTTCTTCAGCGAAACGTGTGCGAGATTTTGTTTTCCTGGCAATTATTACTGGCTTCATAACTCTTTTTTATTACATTTTGAGAAAATCGACTTAATTAACGACGGATAATAATTACCTAAAATTTTAATTAACGTAAGAGAAGAAGAAAAAGAGCGAAATGATAGAATTCCCTAATGAGTGCGAATTTTAATTAGGAAGACGCGCACGCAAATACTTTCGATATTGCGCTAGGAAAGTTTAATGAATGAGCAACGATCGATTTGGCGCATTATAAATGGGAAAGTTGCTCAAATAACTGAGATTTCATGATTTCATTCGTATATTCAAAAGAGAGAAAAATGTGTTTTCGCCAATAAAAAGGTTTTTCGGCCATCAACAAATTTTTCGCACGATTACTCTTCGCAAAAATCGTTTTCCTTTCGATGCGTTTCCTCGGAATCGACTACATTTTAAACGTCTTCTTCGCAAGATTCCTTTAAATGATATCGTACCATCATTCAATTGTTCTTGATTCTTCTACTTGTTTGTGGAATATAATTACAACGTTCCACTAAAAATAAAAGAAACGTGCAAACTGAGAACAAGTAAAAGAAAGAACATCAGTGAAACGATGAAAAATAAGATGATGATGATGATGAGGAAACGTGCATTAAACTCAACATTACGGTTGTCTTGTAATTTTATGCCAATATACTGGAAGAATAAGTGAAAATTTGCAAATTCGTAGAAAAATAAAATAAAATCTTTTCCTTTAAGTTTTATGCAGTTTCTTCTAGCTTCTGGTAACGTTACCCCTATTATTCTGTTTTGTTTCTTCAGTTCTTTAATTCCTTCTCTAATTACTGTTATTGTGTTATTATTGTAAGTGACCCGACCTCATCGTCGTCATCATCAACATCATATAACACGGTTTATACACACGTATAATAAATTTGTACATGTTTAATTCATGCAAAAAAAATAATCGTGCCAAAATCGTTAATTACCAAGGCTAATGCTTATCGCATTATCAATCGGCCATCATCGTCCCTATCATCATCAACATCATCGGGATCGTTTATTCTTTAATTCGCTTTTAAGCGCGAAAGAAGCGTCTTGAAAATCCGTAACCGTAAAATTGTTTGATACAAAAAGGAACCATATTCAAATTAGTTTCAGATAACAAACAGAAACATAATTTGCGAAGGGATAATTGAGGATTTTGTTTTGTAGAGGAGTTCCCCGTTTTAACAGGGAGTACAGCAAAAAGTTAAAATAATTCTTAAGCAAAAAGAAATTGGTTGTGTTCGAATCGATTCAACTCCAATTATTGTAAAACCATTACCATCGTCGTTACATTGTTGAGGTATCACAAAAAAAGAACTGAAACGAGGTCGCCGTCTTCTTCTTGTACGTTGATTAATTATCAAATTGACCTAATATGAGTATCTTTTTATTGATAAAAGAAACCAAGAACCGAAAAAAGCGTACGCATAATAGGGTTGGCCCTTTGGGTACCAACTTGTACCAGAGGACTAGCACAAAAACTCGGCCATTTTTTTTTGCATTATCATAAAAATAATAAAGCCTCAACAGAAGACGATTTATATTTAAATTATGCATAAATTCAATGAAACACTTTATCGGTAAAATGTGGTTCGATTCGTATATAAAATTAATGTCTAGCAAAAGGAATTATCCTTGAACTTCGATTACATGTGTGGCAACGATGAGGAAGGATAATTATACTTAATAAGTGAACTGTCGTGTCCTTTTCCGCCTTTTTTTAAATAACTACTTCTTTAAATAACTATGCTACCAGTTGAAAACAATAAAATATTCAAATTCAACTTTTAATGAGTATGCGGAAAATGATTGGAATTAAGTCCATTCACAATGCCTGCTTAAGCCTCTTTGAGTGTTTCCTCATAGATAACCGGGCGATAGAACAAAGGAGACAGCTATTTTTTTTTCTGGTTTATGCAAATCAGTTAATTAATTAACTCGACGTGGAAGCTGAATTAATTGCAAATTAAAAGTATATACTATATATTTTTGATACGTTACAAACGTGTCAAAAATGTGAGTTTAAAAAACGCGAATTAATTAGCGACGGTGATAATAAAAACGCCCATTTAGGAAACCGAATGGTAACGCTCTAACGATTCGCTAACGCTAATTATTATTATTTATTTATTCGGTGACATGTCTATGTAATGCACTAATTTGCATTATTAATTTGCCATTCCTTACAGAGTTTCCTTGTTATCGTTGCATGCGGAATTTGGTAAAAAGCAAATCCAGTTTCGCAGTTGAATCCAAGAGCAATTTGTAATGTCCCCGATATTTTTTCGCGTTGTAACGTTTTTAACTCGCGAGTACTCGAAGAAGCCTCTCGAGCGATCCATTCTAGAACACTTTTTCTTATGCAACTTATGGAAGGAGCCCGATGGGTCTTTAGTGCGATTAACAAGGCATAATAATATGAACAATTTAGCACGAAGGTTATCCTAGCATTTATTTGTAATTTTTTATTATATAAAATCAGTAGAAAGGTATGCGAGTCCTCATCATTTCGATGACGATGATGATGATGGCGATCATTAAAAGTATTTAACTGTCATTCGAATTGTGCCATAAAAAAGGTTCCATTACTTGTAAAGAACAGAAAAATCAACGTACTTTTAATAATTTGATTCTTTTTTCATTTTTGCAGATAGACGAAGCCAATTTGAAAGATTTGCTAAACGAATCCGAATGGTTATCACTTGTAGGCACCGCCACTGATAATAGCAATGGTAAGTTGTTAATTACTGGTAGGAATAAGGAGAGAGATAGAGAAATAAGTGCAAATGGAAAGTGCAATAACGCTAATATAAACTTATTAACTTTCTAATTAATAACGTTGGTTAATTGATATTACGGGGGCCAT
This sequence comes from Hololepta plana, assembly GCA_963695495.1. Lineage (NCBI taxonomy): Eukaryota > Metazoa > Arthropoda > Insecta > Coleoptera > Histeridae > Hololepta > Hololepta plana. Next base: position 7,951,706 of record OY968833.1, read on the forward strand.
TCAAAATGTAACTTTCAAGCAGTCGATGCACGATAATAGTTTGCTGTTAGGACGCTTATAGGTTCACAGAAAAAGTTTGGTGTCAATTTTGTGCGCTTTACTTAACAAATAGCTGCTGAAAAAGCGAGAGAAATGAAATTAAAGTTAGTTTTTGCACGACAATTGCCACATTCAGAAAGAAGCATCCAGTTCAAGACACGATCGAGAGACTTTTCGAGTTACGTCATCCAACTTTCAGCTCCATTCTAGTAATTCTCTTTTTTTATTCGTAAACGCTCTTACAGAAGAAAATTTGAATTAGATGTAGCTTCGTAAAAGTGTTTGAGTTGCTCAGTTGAAACTTTACGAAAAATGTATCAGAGTGTTGAAGCAAGTTATTTTGAAAAATGACTTCTTTTGTGCGTAGGTTTCTTGCTGAATTGCCCTCGTATAAATAAACGTAACGCTAAAAGAGATCCGAATGTGAAGGAGAAACACAAAGACATTGAGATGGAGGATTATTTTCGTATGGCAAAATAATGAACTTGCAAAAGGAGATTGTTTTCGTTATTCTTTTACCGCGCGATTCACAATATCATTAGCATTGAATTGAAGAGAAATGATCAACAATAATAATCTCCATAAACACTTTCTCAAGTCTCGCTAGCGATGATGCTGCGACTAATGAGCCGAACTTGAATTTAAAATTATACCAAAAGGAGACGTAACAATTAAAAAAAAAGTAATTGTTGTATTAATTTTGCGATTGCAGAATAATGAAAATAATAAGGACGTCGATGTTTCGTTATTTCCATTGAACGGTGCGAAATTTAATTTTTTCTTTTTTCGTTTCGAATTAATCGAGAGAAAAGAAAACAGAAAATAGGGGGGAGACGCTTTAACATAAATTACGATTATGATCGTTTATCTTTCGCGTGCAATTTAATTAATTAATTAAAAGTCTAATTAACCTTAAGAGTCCCGGTTTTCTTTCCTTTCCTAGATTTTAGCAACTGCCGATTTTGAAATTTTACGATTTCTAGGTTGATAACTCCATTTCGAACGGTTACTTTTCGTATAAAGCTGTTTTTTTTTCTATTATGCGACAAAAATTGCACAATTAATTAACGTTAATTATTATTATTGCCATTGTTGCTGCTGTTGTTTTTGTTTATAGATTTTCTAATATGCAAATTAATCGCTTCTCGTTAATCATCATCATCGGGGATAATGAAGAATATTTTAAATCGAAAAATCAAGTTCAGCGTACGGTTATTTGCTTATTTATGTTAGAATTATTTATTCGTTTATTCTTTTTTTCGGTATTGTTTTCTCGTATGATGTAAATAGACTTTCCGGATACGAAAATAAAATAATTATCGATGGAAAAAATCTGTTACGTGCGTTTCCGACAGGACAAAAAAGAATCACAACAGAAACGCTAAATTGAACGAGTGGCATTAAACAAAGAATCGGCGAATTAGTTCTTTTTCGGCGATTTTGTTTGTACTTACGGGTCACGGACGCAATAGTTTTACTTTCATGTAGATAAAAGATTCATTTCCCATAATCGTTCGCAATTAAGTCATACAGGATCTGGATCTTGAAGGCATTTTTATTGACTCTTTCTTACGCTCACATTCAGCAACAGGAGCTGAGAAAAAGTTTTATTTGCATTTTATTAACCGCACGCATTAAATTCGCGCGTGCACACATTATGATTTTTTTTCCTGCACAAACCGTTCTAAAATCCTGATAACGACAAACGACTTTCACAAATCCGACTGATTTATTCTTCGAGTAATCAAGAAAGAAACGATTACTTTCGATTGGACCAAATTAAATAGTTATTTTCTATTGCGATAATGTCGCAAATTAAAAACGATAATTATCAATAATTAGAACAATATCGGTCGTCTCCATCTAGTTAATAATGTACGACAAACCGTTTTTCTTTTCAGTTACAACAAACGTTTCCAAAAATAATTGAAAATGTCAAGGTTAAGAAAACCCCACGTTATATTCGTGTGAGTCGCATGGAAAATCGAACCGAATTTTCTGTTTGCTGTCTATCAAACAGGACCTCGTTTTAATTTTCCTTTTATCCTTGGGTGTTTTCGTCTACATTTTTCGTCGCTCCCTCAATAACAATGAATAAACAATCGTCATTGCGTGTCTATTACCACTTGAAAGGTACGATCAAGAGAAATTAGTATAAAAGGCAAACGATTAGTTCAAGAGCAATAATAATGAATGGAAAAGCAGAAGATTGGTAAAAAATATATATAATGAAGACGTTCGTTTTAGAAAGCTCGCGACCCGTCGAATGCGCAATGGTTACGTGCATTTAAGTGTAATTAGTTAATTAATCGCAAGATATAAATCTGCACGCTCTCTCACTCGCTTCTATTTTGAAAATCGAACGATAAACAAATTGCCATCATCTTCTTCTTCTGCTTGTAAAAATCATTGGGCAATACTTTAAAGTTTATGTAATACTGTGACCGATAAAATAAAAGGCCGAATAGAAACCGAATGGTGAAAGATTGTCGCTCGTTTTAACACCATGTCGAACGCAAACAAGAATAAGGTGGTACCTCGAAAGTGCCAAAAACAAAGCAAGAAATAAACGGGAATTAACGCGGTGTTAAAATTAACCAGTAACACAGTTCCAGCAGATTCACGAAACCATGAAGAAGAGGAACTGTTACGTTCTTCGGCTTTCTTAACTATTATTATATAACAATTTAAGTGCCAAAAAGAAAAGAATTGCAAATTTGAATTATTAAAATTACTGAAACAATAACAACAATTAAATAAATTTAAAGTCGAAAAACTAATTTCGCAATTACACTATTTTTTTCTCGTATAATATCCGCATTATTATCGTTAAGTAAGAGGACATATATGTGAAATAATTTGAAGATAATCGCAAGAAGTTAATTGCAGAAAGAAACGAGTTTTTGTAATCCAAAGATTTATTGCTCGCCCTGTAGTTATAGCATCGTTCCGCAGACGTAAAACAATTTCAATGAATCAAAACCAAATTTTGATTGATATAAAAATGAAAGCGATACGAGATTTTGGCAAATTTTCACCTGTTTTCCATTCTAATTGTTACAGATCGATATTCGTTAACTTATCCCCATTATTATCATTCGAATCGAAACGATGATAATACAACAACCAATAGTAATAGTAATGTGAACCGCATCAAGTTGAACGTGCCGAATCTAAATGTGAACGTGCACATCGATTTAAGGCCGAATCTCGATTTGGTATCCAGCAATTTCGCTTATTTGGAAACGTTCGCTAATCGCACCAGTTCGATACCGATCGCCAGCGATGACATCCGGTGCTTCTACAAGACGACCACGTACGCTTTAAGCGTATGCGATGGCATTGTAAGTAGACTTCGCAGAACATGAATTAGAATCAGGTTTCAGCAAAGATGCTCCTAATACCGCGATGCAAAAAGCAATCATTGTTATTTACATTGTACAGGGTCCGGCAGAAGTACCTCCCACATTTTAACTTAAATTACAAAGCAGTCGTGCCCGATTTATGTCTTTTAAGTTATTTAGTTAAAAAAATGCATTATTCGCTTTTCAAAATAATTTCAGACGATAGTGCGACAATTCCAAGTCGTATTGCTTCTTTCATTTTGTCAGAATTTTGTGGACGGTATCCGAAGATGTTAGATTGTACCTGGGCCAAAGGGGAAGGCAAGATCGGCTCCACAAAGTTGCGAAACATTTGGATCAGCAGTTAGAGAAAGAAAATAAGAGCTCCAAACGATCCAACAGCTGCATAATATTGTCTCCCATCCAGTAGCGAAGATTCTTCTTGTTTGCCAAACGCCGAACAAATGGCTTTAAATTTTTTAATCCACAACGGAATCTTCATTTTTGCTGCGCGAAGACTTTGGATGGCCTCTGCACATTTTCCTCTGTGGGGCGACCTAAAATCGAAGGACATCGGCCACAAAGTCATGGTGAATACAAAGAAAGAGTACGTCAGGAACTTCCATTAACAACGTATAAAATTACGCTGCGCCAGTGACGTAACAATAATAATTCTTTTAAACTAAATAGCATAAAGTTCCCCTATCTTTTGAAGAAGAAAAGCATCCAAATCGGACTTACCATAGTCTTGTAATTTAAGTCTAAAATGTGGGAGGTATTTCTGCCGGACCCTGTATATATGCCTATTTCTTGAAATCTTTACGGTAATCTGAGGGATTTTCGTTTAATTAATTGACGTACGTCTACGATAGTGTTTCTACTCATTTTTCTGATCGCACTTCTTCGACCATTTTCTTGTTCTTAGCGTGGTATTTTATGGCACGACGGTAGCTATTTTACTATCTTGCCATTACCGAAACGATTCCATAACGAGACGCATCGACCGCACATAATCAAGTTGCGAAAAGACGAAATCGATGGCATCCATTGCGCGCACGACGGCGAGGATAATCGCAAATTGCAATTGGATTCGCCAACGACTACGACGACTCAATTGAAACGTGCAAAACGAGATACGAACGATAACGCGAACGATTTCGCGATCGAGAGTCCAGTGTTCGTCGAGACGGCCGTCTTCGTCGACCGCGATCTCTACGATCACATGCAGACCAATTATCCCGTCGACACCGAACGCGAACTGATACGATTCGTATTGGCGATGATAAATGCGGTGAGCAATTGACGAATATCGCTCAAATCTATTGCGAAGTGACTAAGAGGTTTCCTCCGCAGGTGCAATTGCTCTATCACGACGCGAGTTTGGGCAGACCGGTGAACTTCCTGCTGAAACGTTTGGAAATCTTGAAAGAGGAGGCGCCCGGCTTGAATCGACCGTCCGACATCGATCGTTACCTGTCGAATTTTTGCAATTGGCAACGGACGAAGAACCCGGCCGGCGACCGGGAGCCGCAGCATTGGGACCACGCGCTGATCCTCACCGGTTTGGATCTGTACGTGCGCGGCAAACACGGCAAGATATCGAACCAGGTGGTTGGTAAGTTTCGGCGATGATTGTAATTGATCGATTCAAATCGTTGCCGTTACCGTTAAATCGCAAGGATTAGCACCAGTTGCTGGCATGTGCACGACGACGAGCAGTTGTACGGTGAACGAGGGCCGGCACTTCGAGAGCGTTTACGTGGTCGCCCACGAGATTGGCCACAAGTTAGTTAGCGAATTAAACAATTTTTTTTGCCGTTAATAATGCATTTGTTTGTACGTCGATAGTTTAGGTATGAGGCACGACGGTCCGCTGGCGGACAACGATTGCGATCCGAGCAGTTACATAATGTCGCCGACGTTGGGAAGCGGCAAAATCACGTGGTCCCCGTGCAGCAGACGCTACTTGCAGAAGTTTTTAGAGTGAGTGATAATATACCGTGAGTCAATTGAATGATTGAGATTTTTCTAGCATTAGTTGGCAATCCAGACGTTTAAAGTATCTTTTGATCGAATTCCGCCAAATGTCAAATTTAAAACTATTTCAATTTTAAACTGCGCGATAACCGTCAATTGAGGAATTTTAACGGGTTCGCCTACATGTGAATCACCAACTTATAAGCAAAAGTCGCAATCATTTATTGACGCAACGTGTGTATAAATACGGAATCCGAGTAACGCGAAAATTACTGTCTTATTAACAACCCAACAGTACGTCGCAATCAAGATGTTTATTAGACCACGGAAGTTCCGCCGGGCAATTAGATCATAGCGCTGAGGGAGCTCTTCCTGGTGAACGTTTCGACGCCAATCAGCAATGTCTGTAAATTAACGTACAATCGTTTTTCACGATCAGCGAAGAACATATTTTAACACGCTCTTTTCTCGTTGTTTCTTCCGCTGCAGGCATGTTGAAATACGGAAGAGGAAGCCGCCACTCATCGCAACAGCCGTTAGACGACGTGTGCAGAGATTTGCATTGCGAAAGAGAGAGGTACACGTGGACGTCGCATCCGGCTTTAGAAGGAACAATGTGCGGCCACAATATGGTGAGCGAACTTGTCCTAATCCTTTTTTTCGTTAATGAAGAACCCTCGTCCTAACAACAATCATTCGTTTCGGAAGTGGTGCAGAGGCGGCCGTTGCATAATAAGAGGCCTCGGCAACGCGAACAATGCCGCGGCCGCGTACGCTCTAACAAAAAGCGCATCGTTACGCGTGGAAACGGTCGACGGCGGTTGGAGCGCTTGGAAGCCGTACAGCGATTGCGCCTCCGGATGCCTCTTCGGCGAGGAGGGCCGCTTGAGGAGCGGAAGCACCGGCATCATGGTGTCGACGAGACATTGCAACAATCCCAGGTACGATAAAATATTCGCTGCAACGTTTTAAGACTGAATAACGATCATTTTCGAATCTGGTTCAATAAAGCGTTCATTTATTTCTTCTTTCATGAATTCGATTAACTCTAATCTCTTACTAATTGGCACAGATTGTTATCACACCTGCGATTCACTATTTTCGCTATTTGCATGTTTTATAATTACATTTGCACGTGGGCAATAAATAATAATTCCGATTAAAGGCAGAGAGTAACACAAAGTATTCTTTTTAGACCGCAAGGTAACGGCCGTAAATGCGACGGCCCGGAAAAGAAGTACCAATCGTGCTCGGCCCATCAATGCATCAACGTGCCGAAGCTAACGGTACGCGAGTTCGCCGATCAGATATGCACGCGCGCGAAAGACGTCGATAAGGATTTGACCGGAAGCGGCGTGCAAAAAATCAGTTCCGATCGTAAGTTGATTAACGTCAATTCATAAAATTAATCCAGCAAATTATCAATTGATCGTTCCATACAGCCGAAGAGGCCTGTACGGTTTGGTGTCAGAAGCGTACCGGCGGCACGAAGAGTCGCGGATGGACGTTCCCGGACGGAACAATCTGCCAAACGAGACGGTTAAAGTACGGAAACGGCGGCGGCATCATGCGCTCGAGCTACTGCATCGACGGCCGCTGCGAAGATTTCGTTTGCGATTATTACGACGAATCGCGTTTCGTCCAAATGCCCGAACTCTGTCCAATCGATCGCATCGACGACGACGAGAACAACAACGAGATAAGTTGGCGCGGCGGCTTGCGTCGACGCGATAACACGCGTTGGATCAGCGCGAGCGGTTGCCATTACAATTGCATCGCACCGGGTTCCGGCATCCGTTTGGTGATCGGTAAAATCAACAATAAACGGACCAAGTCGAGCATACAATTGTGCGATACCGATAAATACGTGAGTTCGCTTTTGCGACACTCTGGCGATTTCTAGCGGCTTAATTTTTAATTAAATTTTCGCAATTTGAGCAGAGTTGCGGCCGACTGAAAACGACTTTCGATTACGCCTCGTTGGTTTGCGGTAAATATAAGGAGCGCGTGCGACGATTGTCCGGTCTCGGTATGCAAATTTCGCCTGCTATCGGTGAGTCACGATTCATGCTAATTTACCAGTATCGAACGCTATCGTTTGTTTTTCTTTTTCCTGCCAGAGGACCCGGATCGACCATGTAAAGTTGCCTGCCAAGACGAGAATATATCGCATCGATTCTATTTGGTCAACGGCGAAGACGGTTGGTTCCCGTTCGGTACGGATTGTTCCAGAGGTTTGGCGAACAAGAGAGCTTATTGCATTAGCGGCAAATGTTTGGTACGTTATCGTTTTCAAACGATATTTCTTCATTATAAGTTACCAGTTCGTATATGTCTAATAGGAATTTGGTTTGGACGGTATGCCGGTGTCGCAAAGCGAATTCACCCTACCGCTGAAAGGTAGACGAATGAAGAGACGGTCGCTGGAAACGAACGCGACACGTATCGTTGCCAGATTGCGTCAGAAGGAATTGGAAGATATTATAAATCAATTAAATAGGACAATTACAGGTACGGACCGATCGAATACTGCCGTCTATAATTATTATTCGCATATTTAATTTATTCTCTCTATCTATATGTATATTTCGTGTTTATTTAGGTCAAATCGACGTCCACGCGACGGAACACAATCATCGTCATCATCAATTCGATATCGATTTAAATAATCCGGTACACGTTAATATGGATTATGTGGACCACGGAGCTTTACCTCATATTTATTATAATGTTAAATACGACGAGTTATCGAACTTTACGTAATATACGGAATTTAATTTGTAATCGAAACCTTCCTAATTATAATAAATAATATTTTTAAATTTTTAATAAACGACGATTCCCTATAAGAAAAACTCATTTGAATGTACTGTAATGCAAAAGAATCGTGTGTTTGCAACGTTTTCCTTCAATAAATCTTAAAGACTTTGAAATTTCAGAAGGGAAAATAAATTTTTATATTGTATGTAGGCAACCAAACTTACAAACCCTTAGTTAAGAGCGCATTCCGCTAGGGGGCACTAGTTATCGCATTAATTAAATTTATTTTAGGAACGAACTAAAATAGATTCAAATGGACCTGAGCTTTTAAGAGCAAATATAATTTTAAAACCAAACGTATAACATAAAACCACAAAGAGAGGCCGGAATTTGATAATTTAAATATTGGTCTTCAATCGATCGCCGCTAGATGGACGTACGTGTACTAAACGCGCAAATTCCAATTAATTTTTACTGAACGATTATTACTAAACAATAATCGGCTGTTGTTACGGCAGAAATAAAATAAAATGAATCCGAATTAATATGCAACAAGTTATTTCCCTCTCGTTTAAAAAGTAAAAGCCATCTCGCTGACCGAACGAACGGTGCGAAACGTTGTTGAAAGCAAGTGAAGAAAAAAAATCCGTTCGAAGGCCAAACGCAATTCATTGTACATAATATTAACAATCAACATCCAACGGCAGCATAAATAAATAATAACGAACGGAATTATTGAATCATAGTAACCGAAATTTAATTCGCTTTAATTTAAGCAATTAATTAGAACGCAATAACAGGATAAGTGCGTGTTAACAAGCGATCAAGGCGATGTGTGCAAATTTGCGCAAAACACAGAACGAAACATATTTTTGGATAGGAATTTTTTGCAACAAATCCCATTGTTCAAAACGTTAACAGATAAGGGAGGCGCGCGAGAGATTGAGATGTTGCCTTAAACTGGATTTTACGCTATTTACTTAATTCCGTTAAAGAATAGGGCAAAAAAAATGCTTTTGAAATTTTCGTATGCCGTAAGTACGTAAGTTACAGGCAAATGCAAATAAGCGGTTTAAAAAAAAATTGTTGCGTTATACATTATTCCGTAGACTTTGAACTTTGTTGTACATTTTTTTCCATTCGACTAAACGAGCAAAATCGCATTGGTTTCTCGTTGCGCCCAAATGAATGAACGTAAATAACTATTCGAATGTTTGTCAAGTTGTTGTTGGTTTTCGTTTTAAACAAGTACTGTAAAAAGAAAACGTTTGCTTTAATTCGTTTATTTATCCATTATTAATAGAACGTTAATAAAGCGTATTATCATCATCAACATCGTCGTCGTCATTCGGTCGGGGATATACGTACATAAGTGTACATAAGAATGATTTAAGGTGAATCCGAGGTAGGAGCGAGACAGAAGAAGACGTTAAACAGGTTTGAAAGTACTCTCTCGCGTACGTAATCCAATGTGTACGATAGTGGCGGTATTAAATGCAGTGTACAACGTCGGAATACCATATAATTATTTGTTAATAACAATAAGAGAGGCAAAGTAGAAGGAACAGTTTCGAAAAAAGCGAGAGGATCGCGCACGAATGTTAGAGCGAAAGAACGACAGGGGGCGATTCCACACGCATACAAATATAACGACGTGCTGTTGGTGCTGTTAGTGCTAAAAAGAAATGATATAAGCGAATTAAGCGAGTAAAACCAGGAAAAATATATGTACATAGAGTGAGTGAGCAAGTCGGCGAGATAAATGGAGAAATCCCTTATGTACGTGGTAAAGTATATAGCGTTAGAGAGTGAGAGAAAGACGTCGTCGTCGTTTTCGTCGACGGAATCCGTATATTATTTTGCAATAAACGAGAACGAGATAGAGATTATTAATAAACATGGCGGCACGTTTAGCCAGCATATCAAATTTTGTTGTTAGTGTGTATAATATCGTACACGCAGTATAATATCTTTCGAGATTTATCTCAAATTTTATTTTATTTTTTTGCTCCTTAAAGTATACGAGTGAAAAAAAAGCAACAACAACAAGAGGGCAAAAACTGACGAGTCGCCACAAAGATCGTCGATTTAAAGGGAAACGACCAGCAAAAGTTTTTAGTTTTTAATTAGTGTTCGGATTTAATTTATTATCGTTATTAATTAGTGATTCACGCCTTTGTTGGTTAGTCGTTATTATTCTTATTCAGTTATTTATTGAGCCTCATCGGGAATTTCGTGATAAGTTAAAACATCCACACACACACACACACACGCAGAAGTAAACCATGCATTCGTTCGATTGTGTTACAACACCGATGATTTTATTGTTGTTGTCGTTTTTAACACGAATTGCATGAAATAAGCGAACGGAGGAGTCTTATTTTCGGTTAATTATCGTCTTGTTTGTTAATGTGCCAAATCCATATTACTCCGGCTGTTATTATTGCGAGAGTACGTTAAACGGGGAAAGAGATCTCGCTAATAACAACAACAACGTATACGATAATAAATAATTCGGTCGTAAATGAAATACAAATTAAATTAATATCGTGAGTGTGTGTGACACCTACGTTTTTACGTTCGTTCATATTGCTTTTCCTTCGTACGGTTTTCTTTTGCGTTTCCTCGTCGTTGCCCCGAGTTTTTGGCGTGGAAATGCACGTTTGGTTTCCTTAAAACGCGTTTTCGTTTAAAATTGCAACGACAACAACAAAAAAAGGAAGAAAAACTAATCGAATCCGTAAATAAAACGTGTACATATTCGAAGTATGGGTAAAATAAATAAGTGCCAAGTGTAATTTAGCTAAATTAATTGCAAAACTAAAAAAAGAAACAAATAGAGAGTAACGTTATTAATAAATATATAAGAAAAGAATTAATATATTTTTTTAATGTTTACATAATGTAATAATCGGTCGTTTCGTTTCGTCGGATTATCTCCTCGATTCTGCTAAATCGTATTTGCACATAAGGGGTAAGTCACTCTTTTTCTTTCGCTTATTTCGCCTTTTTTAAGGTTTCTCTCTCTCTCTCTCTCTCTCTCTCTTTAGCCTTAATCATTTATTTACGTACGTTGTGCCCCCACGTTAATATCCACTTTATTCACGCATATTTATACATTTCGGAGCGAAAGAGAAGGATAAACGCGTGCGAGAGAGGGACGGAGATAGAGGAGCAAGAATCTCTTTTTTTTTTGCATAGAATGTACTTTGGCGCCGCTTAGACTATCACTTTGGCGTCATACGCTGTCTGTCTCGTTGTGTTGCGGCCGAATATTATTATTTTGTACGTCGTTCACTCGGACTTGTGCTGCGCGTTGTCGTTCCCCTTTTGCCTCTCTCACTCACCTTCACTCTCTTATTTCGGATTTTCTCTATTCTCTTTCAGTTTTTTTTTCTTTTCTTTATATTATTTTTGCCTTGCCTTGCTGCCGCTACTACTACTACTTTTGCCTTGCCCGATCTCTTTCGTTGCGCCGATCTCGCTCCGTCCTCTTCGTCTATTTTTTTGTAATTCTCACACTTGCATGCCAGGAACGACCGAGATGAAAAGCGAAATAATCCATATACACGTACAGAAATGACGTGTGTATTTGGATCGAATGCCAGCCAGCCAGCGAGCGAGCGAACAAGCAAGAAATGGCAGCAATTAATTGGAGCATTTGTTGCTTAAAAAACGTATTAGGTTGTCTCAAACGAAATGATCGTTTTGTAAACAGTGCGAATTGTCGAGTTGCTAAGCGTTTCCAGTTGCCGCAAAAGGTAATTTTGAGGAAAAGTCGATGTTAAAAAAAAATTAACTACGAAGATGTAATCCACCATGATGGAATTTCAATCACGTCTTACGTTTATTGCAAGCAACTGAAAGGAATGCACGCGAAATTGAGCAAGTTTTCCACCAGGAATAAAATGATGTAAAACCCCGAACTGTAGATTAAATGGAGAAGAAGCCGAGATCTTTCGTCTCCTTTGAAGTTTACCTGACGGTGTGCGTTTTGACTTGCTGCTGAAGTACGCGCTTTCGATTGACCAATGCCACATGCATTCTGTTGAATGCTCTACGAAAACTGCGCGAAGTTTCGATTAATGCAAACAAGATTAAACTCTGTTTTAAACTTGCAAGAAACATTTAGCATGATTTTTTTTATCTGGTGGATTGGTACAAGAGCAGTCGCGAATGCATTGGATGATCATCGATTGGGAAGACCAAAAGGATTAGTGACCTAAATAACTTTAGTAATGTTCGTGTATTCGGCAGGAATGACGAAGTCTTCATCGAGATGCTGATCTCGAGATGGCAATAGAAGCGATTCAATTCACACCGCTTTTGCTCATTGTTTTGAAATTTTAAACTATCAAGAAACGTTCATTTTCTCTTGAGACAGCCAAATATTTTGCGAATCCTAGGAAACAAACATCGATACAATGCGAAAAGTGTGGGTTTTCGCGATAATTTCGCGCACGACCGTCGTATTTATAAAAATGTGCTGTTATATCGCGTGTATATTAACGATGATTGTATTTATTATCATCATTATTATTAGAGTCCAAAAGTTACATTGAAATCGTATGAGCTAATAATATTGTATATAAGCATACGCGATCGCGTTATCAACTTTTGTATGTACATATTCGAATTGTCGATGTTGATGCTTAATTTATTTATTTTTTCGCCTCGAATGTAAAAATAACATTTAGCAAACGCTAAAATATTTATATATACACGGGCACATACAACAAAATACATGTGTGCCGTGGTATAAGTAGAAATTCCTACTTGGAATAGACTAGAAATTCCTACTCGTATTGAAATTCCGTTTGCAACGGGCATTTTCGCTCTCTCTTTCGCACTCGTATACCGTACATTTTCGCAAATTCGCCCAAGGAACGACAAACATCGCCGATGACGAACGCAACAATAACAACAACAATAGCAACAGGAAAATGATTCGTTCGATCAGAGGAAACAATCCAACGATAAGTTTCATCGAAGTACGTGGAATTGTCCCATTTTATTATTAACCAAGTGCGTTTTAATGAATGGCCGTCCCATTCACAATAACCGCCGCGAAATGAAAGAGCGGCTCGTTTAAAAATCTTCCTTTTCCCTTCGTCTCTTCTCTTCTTTCTTTTACTTCGTACCCTATTGTTTACAAACAGAACCACGTGTTGCTCGAGAACACGCTCTTCTTGGGCTCGATGGGTTCGCGTTCGTTTTCGGCTTTTTATCTCTGTGGCGTCGTCTTATACGATTTCAAGAAACTCCTCGACTCTTCGGATAATTATACGATTATAAGCGGCTGCTGGTTATAATTTTATTGCCGATCGATGCACCTGTAACGATATTTATTGCTCGATCCCCCTGTTTCACAGCGGCTTTCGTACTTTTTTTTATTGGAAAAGTTCTCTTTGTACGATCTTGAGCGATGCAGCAGTTGTAAAGAGTATTATTATTCCATTGTGACCTTTTGAGGAGAAATCGTCTCTCGACAGGTACTGCTGAAGCATCGAATTTCATTGTGCAGGTACGCACCGTGTACCTGGTATAAGAATTCGTTTAATGTTTCACCTTAGGTATTCCCTCCCACCTTTTTTTGGTTGCTCTTCTCAAACAGGTAAACAATACGAGTGTTCGCTTAATTTTATATTCCCCTTTCGTTCGTTTGGCTGGATGTTTAAGAGAAATTTAAAGCGAATTCGGGCGAAATTTCTCGAAACTCCGACGGCGGCAACTCCAAAGGCTCTCGAAATCGGTTGTTTGTGTTTTTTAAGGAGCAAATCTAAGTTTGTGGAACCGGCGGTAAATTTTGAAGAAGGAGAATTCCACGTTGTCTAGATGATGTTTGTTCGCTGGGGACTGATAAACTTTCTTCTCTTTTTTTTTCGTATATTAAATTTTGTAAACGAATGTAAATTGTTTAATTACCAACGATAACGTTAAACGATTAAACGACTACTTGGCAATAAATATATTTAAATGTGCGTTATCGACAAATTTACCACGAAATTGTATCATTATTTGAATTTATGTTAAACTTTACGTTTACATAATTAAAACTTTTTTTAAATATGGTCAACAATCAGCGTTCGTCCTCTTAAACCATTAAAAATTAATTAATTAATCAATTTCCTACTCGTATTACATGCAATCCCAACTAACACGACAATCCAACAGGTTGATTTCGTTTGTAGGAACGAACGAGAGAGCGACTACTTGCGAATAAAAACTGAATGTAAAGCAAATCCTCTTGTAAATGAGCGATAGATTCGCAAAAAGAGCAGCGAATTAGAATCATCGATGGCATTATTATGCGATACATTCAACAGTAGTCGCTTATTTTATTTTCTTGTTTTCCTAGTTATGGATGACTCACAATTATTTTCCTCTCCTTTCTTATATTATTTTCGAAATAACAGATCGATTTCGTGGAATTTCGTTCCGTCCGGATGACGTAGCAGAAATTGTTACGTTAATACGTAGACAACGAAAGTCGTGCATAAATTTATTTATTTTTAATATCTAATGCGCCGCGAATTAGAACATTATGAATTGCAAACTTTGTATTATCATTATTTGCTTCACCTTAACTGCAAATAATTCCGTTACATTTTTTTTGTTTAATGTGGCAGTATAACGATTGTCATTCGTGTAAAAACGAGAATCCCACCGATTACTAGCGCAAAAATTGTTTGTAAAACATCATTACAAATATAGTCGAGGCAATCTGAGCGGGGCGGAAAACTGATACGACTGTCAAACGTATCGCCCACAAACAGAAAGGACGTCCAATTGTTCGTAAAAACATAATCTATTTATGCAACTTAGGATCTACGTTTATTAAAAAAAAAAAAAAAAAGAAACCGAGACAAAATTAATGTTGATTGGGTCGCTTCTAAGTTCAATTAAAATTTTTAACTAGCTATTAATCTATGAAATTGCCATTTCAAATTCAAATTGTCGAAAGTGAATTGTTTATTGGTAAATAATTTTTTTTTTGGCGTGAATATGAGTAGGCAATTGCGTTTCCTTTTTGCATAATTTCGATTGCGAATTTCGTGTCGAACGAGAAGTGTCACGACTGTACATACGAACTGTGGGCAATTAGAAATGATGCTCGTTTTCTAGGTAAAACTTATTATGAAATCGCCGAGAAGAAACTAACAAAAACGAAGCAACAACAATTTATAAAACCGTCGTAATTTCCAATAATTAAAAGAATTATTATTATTGAAGCATTGGTGCCATGAATCATTCTCTGCATATAGAAAATCTTGTAATACCAATTTGATTGTGCGATAATACGAATTGGTTATCTGCAATCGAGATAGATAGAAAGCGATTTTTCTCGTTTCTCCACCATCGTATCAATCAACTGTATATATTTTTTTTTCAATTACTCCTCTTACAATAATAATTAAAGTAATCGTAACACCACGTAGCACTTTGACCTTTGTCTCTCCATGAATGAATGGGATGCGACTGATTAGGGAACGAATCGACGATACAACCGTACGAACGAGCGAATCTTTTCGTGATTTACTCGAAAAAAATCATTTAGTGCACACGAAACGTATTTATTTTCATACGTCGAAAAGAAGCATTGCAATAATTAAATATTCCGTTCTTCTTTGCAGCGAAATTCACCCGCAATGGAAAACAACATCAACAAGTACTTGCACAAGAAGTTTAAGAAACAGTTTGGCGAAATAAGGAGCAGTAATCATCATCATTATCAACAGAATTCGATCGAAAGTAACGGGATCGTAAACACGACGAGAGAGAATATTAAGGAGGAAGAGAAGAAATCCTCAACAAATGTTAACAGCACAATACAAGATGAAGAACAACAACAGCATCAAAATCAAAGTAAACGCGGTAGTGACTCGATTGCAACAACAATAGACAATAATAATAGTAACAGCAGCGGTAGCGGCAGCAGCTGTAATGTGCCAAATGAAAGTAGTAGTACAAATAATAATAATAATCTGTTATTATGCACTGTGAATAGTAATGAAAAGTCTTCCATATCATCGCCACTATCAACAGTTACAGCGACAACAACAACAACAACGGTAGCATTACCAGCAGCATCGTCATTATCCTCATCATCGACACTTGATACTACTTTGCCAACTGGAACCGCGGTGACGGTAGTATCATCTGCGTCGACGAACGTGATCAAAGTGAACGTGATTAAGAAGAACGAGCAAAGCCATCATCATCACCTAAACAGCGACGAATTGAAAGATGAAGGATCGAATTCGGCAACGAACGATGCCCGACGAACATTGTGCAGCGAGATAATTGCAGACTCGACAGCAGCAGCGATAAAAGAACCACAAACAAAAAACGGTAGCATATCAAGTATATTTAGTAAAGTAGAGGGCCAAATTATTAACGATAAAAGTAACGATATTAATTTTGATACAAATTTTAAATCGACCGAACCAAAGCACGCGAAGTCTTCCACTACTACTACCACGGCTCTTCAAGATAACGAACGAACGATAACCATAATAACAACGGCAGCAGGAGCGACAGCAACAACAACAACAACAACCGCTCATCATGTTGTGGCGCAAAAGGAGAACAATCTGATACCGTATTACGTGAATGCAACAACAACAGTCGAAGACGTATCCGTCGGTGCGATCGGTACGTACGACGCGTTGAAACTCAAGTACGTGTCGATGGTGAACGAGACGAATCAGATCGCCGAGAAGAGTGCTAGCGGTAAATACGTGTGCTCGTATTGCAATTTGGTTTGCTCGAAACCGAGCGTCCTACAGAAACACATCCGGGCCCACACGAACGAACGGCCGTATCCGTGCGAGAGTTGCGGTTCGCGATTCAAGACGCGCTCGAATCTGTACAAACACTGTCGCTCGCGGACGCACGCGAACCGCGTGATGGGCAACAATAATAAATCGTCGACGACGACGGCGTCGGAGAACAACAACGACGCCGACAACGTGGACAATCAGATGAAATACGATTATTATAACGGTAGTAGTAAGATGACGATCGGCGAGATGAACGAAATGAACGTTCGGAATAGCTGTAAGATCGATAATAGTCAAATGGCGAAGGAGAATAGTCAACAACAAGAGCAGCAGCAGCAGCAGATGCAACAAAGTGTTACAATCGATGCGAAGCCGAAACCGTACAAGCCGCGGTTCCACACGAAGTCGTTCTACGACAATCTGACGAAGGAGAACGCGCAGCAAGAGGATCAGACGTGCGCGAAACCGATCAACTCGACATCGTCGTCGTCGGTGTTGATGTCGCGCGCGGACGAGCCGATCGCACGCATACGTCACGCCATCAAGAACAATTATTATACCGCCAACAACAACGGCGAGAACAATAATAACAACAACAAACCGTCGTCGAATCACGCGGAACCCTATCACGACGAACCGTTGAATTTGTCGAGTAAGAGTCGTAAACGGTGCCTGAGCGAGGTGGCCGAACCGACGACGCAAAAGAGCCTAATCAAAGAGCTGTTGCTGAAGAATCTATACGCCAGCGCCGACATGCAGTGTCCGAATTGCAAGATGATCTTCCAAACGGTGACCGAATTGGACGTGCACAAGCATCGTAGCAATTGCAAAGGCTACAGTAAAACCGGCGCCCGTTACAACCGCAGCAGTTCGGTGAACGTCGCCTCGATACTCACGCAGAACAAGAACGCGTTCGACGGCATACCGCAGCTACAAGAAGCGTTCTTCCCGTTGAAATCGCCCGGACCGTTCTTGGGCAAGACGCGACTGATCGAGAGCGACAAGAGTAAATCGTTCTCGTTCGACGACGGCATCCAGAACACGCAGAACGATTTCTTCAGAGGCGGCGGCGTCGTCGGCAATTATAAGAACCTATCGTCGATCGATGTGTCGCCGAAGAGACCGGCACCCGTTAAACTGTTCGGCGGCGAAGTGAAGATAACTCACGCGTCCGGCGAGACGAAGAGTTTCATAGTCGACGGCAAAGAGAGCTCGGACGGCTGCTTCATGGCGGGCGGTAACGCGGGCGGCGATTATAATGCAAAATTGAGCGAGAACACGGTCGTCAAGTCCGTTCTACAATCCGGCGGTACCGTTCTGCAGAACAAGACCGGTTACAATAGTGGCAGCAGCAGCTGTACGAATAACAACAAGAAACAATTATTATCGCCCGTCGACGCGTTAAACTATCATCATGCGAAACCGGTCTCGCCCAATTACCACGCGGAAACCGGCAATAAGTATGCGACAGCGAACGAAATTGGATCGAACAATATCAACGTCGAAACGCATATTTCGACCGAATACACCAGCATAGTGGACTTCAGTCAGAAAGCGGTCAAATCGTTCACGCCGAACTTGAAGCAATTGAACTTGACGATACCGGGAGTGCCGGTGCCGAATATTTTACCGCAATCGTCGACGTTGACGGACCCGTGTGCCGAAGCGCAAATCGTTTCCGTGATCGGTAAACAACACGATCAACGCGAGAAACCGATCGAGATCGCAAAGGATTTCCGTCTACGCAACCCGATGACGTTGCTCGTGAACGGCAAATTTGTACCTTACGTTCCCGGAATGCCCGGACCGATTACCGCCGAAGTCCATCTAGATTCGTTGTACCACAACGGCTTACAGCATCAGCAAACCGTGCCGATACCGACGTTCAAATTGACGCCACCGGAACAGAGCGAAGAGCTTTTGGCCGGCGGTCGCGCGGCGATCGTACAAAATAATACGTACGCGAAACAAGGAGCAAGCGAACATAAAACGACGGTAATCGATCAGCATCATCAATCGGTGCCGATGGTCGTTGTATCCCAGCAAGTGCCGATGGATGTGACGCAAAGTCCAACGGCTACGGACAAATTGTTAATGGTCGATACGTCGTCGTCGTCTCCGAAGAAAATTGCCAAACCGTCGACGTCACCGTTGGCAACGACGACGGTGCAACAGCAGGAGACGCCGAAGAGGTTCGCGCGGCCGAACTCGCTGGCACTGAAACCGACGATGGCATCAATGAAACAGCACCACGGCCTTACGCCGACCGTTTTCAATCAGATACTGATCAGTCCGGATACGCCGCGTGTGGCGAAAAAGTATATCGAGTACCAAAGGAACGGTTACTATTTCAGTAGTTTGGGCCTGAAAAGTTCGACGAAATCGGTTTATTGCACGCTGAACAAAACGCAACCGTATTACGTGCCGCATTATAAGAAATTGTCGATGTACTCCGAGTGGCGGCAACAAGACACCAAGACTGACAAGTTGTACGTTAGCGTTTACGATTCGAGGCAGCGGCCGCAGAAGTACACGTTGGCCGGACAAATTTGTCAACCGCACGTCGTTCATTCCAGCTACAAGGTAAACGACGTTGCTTTTGGTTTGTTTTTCTTGCGTGTTTTTGTGCAGAAATCTTAATGCTAATTAGCAGTCGCTACTTATTCAAAAACGGCTAATCAATTACCTTTAAAATTGACCAATCAATAACAATTAGACTTCATTCATTCTTGTAAACAAATATGTTATATAACTAGCCATGAATTATTATTAATTAGCTTTTTTCTAGTCCAATTAGATAATTGTTTATTAAAGAAACACATCCGGATTTTTTGAGATTTGTGTTGTTCCTTTTGAATAATAATGACTACAAACGAGAAGATTAACATGAAAGACTTAACGGACATACATGAATCATGCATCAAACAGGATCTGGTTGAAACAATGATTTTAAAATATTAAATGAATCTCATTATTAATCCCTCCAATTGTTATTTTTTGGATTTGTTTCTTATCATTTATTGCTTCTTCCAGTTTATCGTTTCGAGATCGTACGGCAATGACGACGGCAACAAAGTAAATCAACAGATAGCCGGCGGACATGAATCTAATGAGAATTATACCTACGTCCGTGGTAGAGGTAACAAACATTTTTAATTTTATTGCCTTTTGCTTAATCAAACAATTTGGGCTCACCCTCACTGTCTCTGTCCTTTTCTCTCTCTTACCGTTTTGATTTGTAGGAAGAGGAAGATACGTTTGCGATCAATGCGGCATTCGTTGCAAAAAACCTTCAATGTTGAAAAAACACATTAGAACTCATACAAACGATAGACCGTATACGTGTAATCAATGCAATTTTAGGTAATCAATCATTTTTTATTTTTTAATTAAAAAAAAAAATAGAAGAAAACGTTATAATTTTACTCGATTTCTGTTTTGGAAAATGCCATTTTGAAAATTACGATTGTTTATATATTTGTTGTTGCAGCTTCAAAACTAAAGGCAATTTAACGAAACACATGAAATGCAAATCGCACAACAAGAATTATTATGCGAGTAGTAGTTGTTCATCCGGTACATTTAATCAACCGAATAGCGAGCCAACTTCCGAATCCGAAACGGATGACAGCGGAATGGATAGCAGCGGTAATTGTTCTCTAATTAAACTTTAAATCTTATTCGATTCTATCGAATCCAAAAAGAGTTTTTGCACGAATGCCACATTAATTTCAGTATATATTCGAGTTCGTTGATTTTTCTTTTTGCATTTTCGTTACTTTTTTAATGTTAATTCGTTCGCAATGCTAACCGATGGTCGTCATCTTTCAGACGAATCGACGCGACAACACGAAGCAGCTTACGGATTGTTGTCGTTATCGCAGAAACCGTCGCGGGTCGATTTTCGCGTGTCGACGCCTAACGATAACAACAACATATTTTCGCTCGCTACGGCGACTACGTCAAAGGATAGCGTCAACAGTATCATGGACAACGAGGAGATTGTTCACGTATCGAAACAAACGTTTGCGAAGAACAAGATATTAGATCAAGAACCGGAAAGTTTTTCGAGAAAGTTTAGTATCATTACACCGGTTCCTGATGATAATGATCCTACAATTACGACGTGTAATATGAATAGTCGTACGTCCGTAGAATATTGTACAGATGCTAAAATGGTTAATTTATATTTAGGCAAGAGTAACGTTAATCGACCGTTAACATATCCGTATACATCTCCATTAATAATAGCGAATCCTCCGATTGTCGACGTTACTGACAAAACCAAAGAGTACGAAAAAGAGAATTACGCATCGACGGATCACGATAATCGTAGAATCGACGACGACGATGAAGATGATGTCGACGACAACGACGAGCGAATGACGTACGAATCGTCGTGCGACGATCCGAAAGAGTACGTAACGTTAGAGAGACGAAACGTGATCATGAGCGAAGAAGTGTCGCCGTCGAAGAGGGACGGACACAAGAAAATGAATTACGTCTTCGCTTCAACGACGACGGACAATAACGTTTACGACGATCATCGTCATCGTACGAAAAGACAACAGAAGCAAGACGACGCGATGGATTTGTCGGTGAACTCGTCGTCGAACAAAGAGAACGGCGACATCGAAATGATGGAACTCGAAACGGACGAGGCGATCAATTATAGTAAAACGTATCCGACGATAGAGAAGATCGGCAACGGCGAGCAATACGACCTACCGTTAAGGTCGCATTACTCGCATCACTATCAATCGCACGAGGCGAACGATTCTTATCCGAAACCGACGGTTACGCGGGTGATTCTTCAAAACGGCGTCGACGCGAATTACACGAGCGAGGATAGCAGCAACGATATGAGCGTGAAAATTTATAAACGCATCGGTAGCGATTACGATAACAGCGCAATGGAAACGTTAGCGGACATCGCTACCAAGCAGATGAAACTGGAGCGAAATTCGGTGGCGAAGAACGTCGCCACCGAGTTCCTGAAATTAGCCACGAAAAACGACGGCACCGTATTGGATAGCTTGGACTCCAGTAATTTCATTAAGAGCAGCAAGGACGTGAACGATTTGATTGCGAAACGGGAAGAGAACAAAAGTTGTACCATTTGCTTGAAGAACTTTAACAAACCGTCGCAATTGAGGTAAGTTATCTGCATAAGAAAGCAGTTTCTTGGGAAAGATTTTTGCACAAATTCTTGTGCTGAAAATACTCGAATTAAGTTCGGGAACCGGAGTTCGTAATTTACAGAACATATTAAATATACGAAATGCATATATGCATATCTAATTTAATCAATGTTAAGCATTTTATTAATCAACAACTTTTCTTGCAGATTGCACATGAACATCCATTATTTAGAACGACCGTTCAGATGCGATTCCTGTTCAGTCGGTTTCCGTACAAAAGGTCTTCTGCAGAAACACGAGCGGAGTGCAGGACATCATAATAAAGTAAGGACTGGTAATTATTGTTGAAAGTGGAAACACTTCAGTGTTGTTATTCGTTGTAGTTATCCACGTCGCCAGCTCTATCGTCGTCGGAGCCTAGACCGTTCAAATGCGGTGATTGTAGCGTTGCATTTAGGATACACGGGCACTTGGCCAAACATTTGCGCTCGAAAATGCATATAATGAAGCTGGAGTGTTTGGCTAAGATACCGTTCGGATTGTACGCGGAATTGGAAAGATCGAATAGTCTATTGACGGAAATAAACACGTCAGATGGGGAACAATGTTTAGAAAGCTTAAAGGTATTTTCGGTGTTACGAATCTCAATCTAGCTTTTATGTTGTTTTTTCTCATTTTTGCAGAGTTTAGCGAAGAAAGTATTTGACAATGATCCCAACAAATTGAATCAATCGAAAGAGGATCGCCGAGTGTCATATGAATAATGAATGGGATAATTTGATTTCTACTTCTAAGAATATATACTTATATATAAATCGAAAATAAGAGAAAAAAACTTAAAGAAGACTGATTATGTGAAGAAGAAAAAACAAGTATATTATGTAAACAGGAGAGATGCTTTAAGTGAAATTTTTAGGAAATAAGATTTTAATTTTCACCAATTTTAATGCTTATCCAGAAATCTATTGCGTTTCAATTTTCCTTTCGGAAAACAAATTTTGTGTCAATCAATTATGTGATATATACGTTTAGTTGAGATAAATGTAAATAAATAGCTCTATCTATATTTTAATATTAATTGAATATGAAAGTGAGTACGAATTAACAGACGACGAAATAATTAGCGAAATGTTTTAATTTTATTCAGATGATGATTAGCAAGAATTCTTGTTGTTTTCTTTTGAAACAAGTTCATTATAAGTTCTGAATCATGTGTATAAATATGTATACTCGTACATAAATTTACATATATACCTAATTCTTTATTATGTTAAATTGTTAATTTAACTGTTAAAAAAAGTACAACATTTATTGTTAAATAAATATTTTTTTGTTTTTATAAGAAAATCATTGCTTCATTTAACTAACTAAAAGGAAATAAATTGCCTGCACATCGCTTGCAAAAATGTCTTTTTCCTTATGCTGCTGGCTTCGTGCTGTATCTCCTCGTTGTTGCTCGCATTCAATTCTAACAAACCTATCGTTTGTATTGCGTGCTTTTTCCGTTTCAATTCAGTACGTTTATGATGATGATAGATTAGAAATTCTAAGATATTTACGTCCCAAAAACAGTGATAGTATCCGTCAACGGTGTCAAAACAAGATTTCTGCTCGGACAAGCTCCTGAACGCTTGCATATAGTCCGGATCATCCAGAAACTGGCAGAACACCGCAGCTTGCGTGTGACAATTTAACGATACGCAACATTTAATCAATCGCCTGAATAATACATCGTCCGGCCTAACGGGCATATTGAAGTAATCCGTAGATACCAAAATGTATTTCAAATAGTAGTTTATTGCACCATCAACATTTAAATTCGCTAAAAAAGTGTGGATTAGTGAACGGTATGAAAAACAGCCAATAAATAATACCGAAATTTATGTCGCCCATAAGCCTCAAGAAAGAAACGTTCGTCGGATAATATTGCAAAGCCTGCAGCACTAACTTTGTTAACGTTTCCAAAACGTTCGCTTCGCCATAAGAGTTTGCACTGAAACGATATTGTTTAGTATGTGCATTAAGTGATCAAGTTAAATTAAGTTACTTGCTAATGACAGCTGGCCATAAGCTAACATAATCTATGTACAATTCTAAGGTAGCTTCATCTTTTAAAATATTGTACAGTTTGGCCAACAAGGATATAATAACCGTTAGAGCCGTAGAGTCACGTAATTTATAAAAGAGCGATAATAAACGTAACTTTGCATTCGATTGTAGGGCGTCCCTATGGATCACCGTTTGAGTACCAGTACTCGATCGTTTTGTCTGCGACGGTACCATAAAAATCGGCAAAACTGTAACAAAGCAGATTTAGTAAGCTGAATTTAAAACAATTAAAAATTATTTTACTTAATTCCCATAAATCCTTCAACGATTTCTTGACACACTTGTATTTGATTAATTCTTGACAGGTTGCAGCTAACGCTATGGCTATCTCGAAATTATTCCAGAGTTTATCCGGATTTGTGACGAAATCCCAATGATTTAAATTGATTAAACATAGAATACATTGTTCGATGATTTCGCTACGAGGCAAAACTGATTCGTTCATTTTCAAACACGATTCGCAATCGTGGTACATCATTTTTCGATCTAAAAACCAATAGCTTTCGTTCATGATGACTTGCCAGAAATCGAAAAAAGGTCTTACCCAAATGTAAGGCGGGCCACGATTCGAATAATTCGTTTATCTGTACAAGTAATATTTCGAGCTTGATCAAACGCGCTAATTTCGTAGTTGCACTCGTCTGATTGTTTTGCACCTCGTTGTACAAAACATTTAATAAATTTATAGACAAATTCCAGTCTTTGCCAAGCATTAACTCTTTTGATTTTGCTAAGATAATATAACCAAAATCTTGTAGAAATCCTCTAGGAATTGCCATAATTACACTTTGCAAAGGAATAGGTAATTCCCATTTTGAGTTAATTTTAGTTATGTTAACACCTTTATCTCTCATTGTCAGCTTTACTAACAATTCTCGGAGTTCATCTGGATTATATGACGATATAATGCGCTCCTCCAACAGTTTTATTTCTAAATATGGATTTCCTAAAACAAAAAAAGAAATAATGAATTGCAGTTGATTAATATTGTTTGGATATTTACTGATAACATTTAGTTCGTAATAATTCCAATCGTTCTTTTGTAATAATTGAGGAATATCAGTTTCTTCAGAAGCACTGTTCACGTATTTCATATCGTTTCTATCCAATAATGCACATAAATCTTGCGCTTCCTTCGAAATACCTGCATGTAACTTGTTTTTTGTGAAATATTCGATTATAAAAGCTTTAATTTTATCTTGTGCTTTGTTATTTAAAGAGTCCCATATTTTTAAAATGCTCTGCAAAGTTATTAAACATGAAAATCCTTCGACAATGGATTAAATCAAAATAGTTTTCTCTTACCCATGACAATAACTCCAAATTACTCGAGTCCATATTCAGGTTGTTATACACATTCATTACAAATCGGATTGTGTTTAAAGCTTGTACCTTAGGTAATAAATCTCTTGCCACTGTAAACTTTCCACAAGAAAGAGCTGAACGTATATTAATTTCAACGTTAATTCTGTAAACTAACGGTATTTCATTGTCGACATTATCTTGCAAGAATATATTTAATAGGCCCTAAAATGATATCATCATAATTTTGAAAGAATAAACGTGGATTTGCTATTTACCACAAAATGGGAAACAGCACTTATTTTTAACTGCTTTGTTAAGCTATATTTGTGACCATTTTTTGAATTGGAAGCTATTAAAAACCCCTCGAGATATGTATTTTTTACTGACAAAAATCCAATCCGTATTTGAGTCTCATTAATAAATTTGACTGTATTAATAAAATATGGAATAGCTATGCAGTAATTCTCTTTAAAGAAATTATACGTTCCTAAATCATAATGAAGTTGTGCTTGAAATTCTGCATTTGGAATTGTTATTGTTTTATCCCAATCAAATTCTACTTCATTATTTATTTCTGTAGGCATGATGAAAGTATCATAGGTAATGAAGTTTGGCATTTCTCCCCAATTTAATGCTTCCATGACAAATGTCAAACTTTTCTCTACTGTTTCAGGTGGATATATTATGCTTTCTGGAAGTCCTATGTCATTGCTATAAAAGAAAACATTATTCTTACTTCTATAATCATTCTGTAATGTCTATCCTTACTTATTATATTTTGGATAACTTTTGATACTACTGTGTTCAAAACAAGTTTTAATAACCCACCGATGATAAAGGATTAATGCAAACAAATGGTGTTGGCTTATATCCTTATTATACTCATAAATATTCTCAGCTTCAGTCCATTGATTGTTGGTAAATTGTAATAGATCTTGTATGAGGTTTATCTGAACCTTCATGGGTAACATACATAAAGCATCTTAAAGAGGCATGTGTATTTACAATATATTTACACTATTAAATAAATGATAACTTACTCAAATCCCATTGTAAATAAGCAGCAACTTTCAAAGCTAAAACCTTCAATGCAATAACTTTAAGTGATGTGCTATAAGATTTTGGTTGCACTAGATTATCATTATGTCCTGGAGGTCCTTCATTATTCTCTTCAGACTTCTTCTCAATTCTGTATAATTCACCTATTACACTATAAAACTTCACTATTAAATCAGTTGATGATGGATCTACAAAAATTTATCAGTATTAATGCTGCTGGAAACGCTTTTTGATTGGAAATCTTACCAGGATATTCTTTCTGCAAATGCTTTAATAACAAGTCTTTGTCAAGTAAAAATTCGAACCAAAGAATCGTTTCTGGAGCTATTGGTACCGTTCCGGGTCGAAGTAAATCCACATCCATTATAATTTGTAAAGAACATCAACAATATAAAATTATACTCTTCTAATTCGAATCAATTAATATTTTCAAAATAACCTAGAATGGTTTAACATATAATCTGAAGTTGTTTACTTTAAACAGTTATCAAATTGTTCTTCTTCATTTTCAATAATAACATGAAATTGGTAACATAAAACCAAAACAAAATTTATAAACAAAGATAATATATAAAGTTTGTAACGTGTAATATATGAATGCATGCATTGTATCTTTATATTAATGTTTTAATTTATAATTTAACGTAATAATGGTGACACTAGTTCAATTACCACTAGACATATTAATTAATATATTTAAATACCTTGATATTGTCGATATTATTAAACTATATGAAATGTTTGATAATAACATAAGAGATGTGTGTGCCTTCGTCAAATTAAAGTAACATTATTTAAAAATTTTCGAAATAAGTTAAAAATTGATAATTTTTTTTTAGATACATAAACATCAACGCAACGGACTATAACTTTCCCGTAACGTATATGAAATCTAAATACTTGAACAAGCATAATCTTCACAATGTCACACACCTCAATATAAATTCATTATATTGGATTTCATCGAGCCACCTGAGAAGAATGATTGGATACATGCCAAAATTGGAAAGTCTGTATGCAGTAGATACATCCTTAAGCCTGAATCCCAGTGATTTAATTCTGTATAATAAATTGGAACAGGTATATATTGGTAATTTTTATATTTTTTTATAATAATGATATGAATGCATTTGTAGCTAAAAGATATTGCCATCACAGTGAATATTTCCAGTTTAAAAAAGGTCAAAATTAGTCTGCCACAAATCAAAAGAATGTCCTTATACATTTTCAATACATCTGTCAGTAACATATTAAGAATAGGAAATGCTGTTCAACCAAACTTAACTTTCCTAAAAGTAAATATAATTTTACTTTTTGTAATTGTGTATTAGTAATTTAATTTTTAGCTGGTACTTTTTGATTTTCCTGAATGCAGTGAAGCCCTACTCTTAGAAGCATTAGAGAGAATTCATACCCAGCATTTAAAAATCTATGATGTGAATATTGATTATGGTACAACAGTTAGATATAGAAGAACTGAAGGTTTTCTGTTTCCTTTATCTCTGCTACTAAAATCTCTAATTCTTGTATATTCATTCTGCAGAAAGTAATGTGACAGTCCTGCACATGTTTTCTTCAGCAACACCTAAAGTCTGTTTGATGCTATTTCAGGATGAAGTATTGTCAATAACAACTCCATGCAAATTACAATGTAAGTTATGGAGACAATACACTTTATTGTATTACAGTATAATTACAGTTTTAGACGAGAAAGCAGCTGAATTAAATAAAGCCTACATTAAAACAGTTCATATAAGGAAATGCATTAAGTAGTTAATTTGCGATTTTGCAAGTGCATAGAGTTCAATATTCTTGTTTCAGAGGCTGTAACTTTAAAGACCCACATGAAAATAAATTGCATGTTCTGAAAGAATTTAAAAATGTGGAACGTTTTATCGCTTCCGGATTTTTGGTGGGCCATCATGGAAGTTATATACCACATGTGTTTTATCATAACTAATTATAACTTTTTTAAATTTAATTCGAGTTTTTGCAGGTATTTGCCAAATGGAGTTCATTAACATCCGTCAATATAGTCTTGGAACATCATGACATTTCATTGTATCACAACTTGATGCGCGGCTTCCAGTGTCTACAAAATCTGAATGATTTAAGGAAAGCAGATGAATAAGACTTAAATTGGTATATGACTTGTTCTCATTTCTCTTTTAGATTAGTTATGTACTTTCTACCATTCAATGACTTCTTTAAATCTTTTCCGCAACGTCATGCAATCAGGCGTATCTTTTTGGACGGCAATATATTCGAAGAATTGTTAGTGGATAATTTTGACAAATTCTTGAACGCACGACAGCAACAGCTCATTTTTGCTGTATTTCAAATTAACGGTGTCACTGAGAAGGTTGCTACACAATGTAGACGTATTATGACGAATTATGCGGCCAAAGATAACAAAAAGATTTATTTATTTGGTAATATACCTCGTCCCATACAAACAGCAAGGGTTCCAATGTTACATTTGCTGGATATGATAAAACCAGGTATTAAAACATTCCAGATGCCACGTTTTCATGAAAATGATGATCTGTGTTAAGAAACGTGATGGAATTTGTAATTTATCAATATATTTTTGTACAGGATTTCCTAACAATAAAAATTATATTGTTGTTAATTGACTCGTCTTTTCCTATTTAATTTTTACTGTACTTTATATATATTATTTTTGGTGTTTGCGTGTTTAAAGTTTAAGGCACAACACGTTTAAATTGAAAAGGCACAAAAATTTGATTCGCGCGCCTATGAAATATGTGTCTTACAGGTTTGTTTTTCCGTCATTAAGTAGATTATCTTGTCATTACACACAATAATAATTGCGTATAAATAATTTTTACGGTCAGATTTTGTTGTTTAGTGTTACTAATTAATTAACATTCAATCTCAATAAATATTATGTGATTTAAACCTTACTTTAAGGTAAATAATTGTTATAAGTTCAAACCTAAAACTTACGAAGTAATCTCAATATTAAGCTTTAAATCAAATATCGAGTCCACACTTATATTGTTGCTGAAATTCATAACACATTTTAATTTTAGATGAGTAGTGGTCATCATTTGCAGTCTCAACATTCTGGAAACGGTACAACTAGAATTGGTGAAGTTGATCATTTAACTCAATTGTCCAAAAACTTATCTACATTATGTACAAATCCAGATTATTCCGATATTACGTTGATAGTAGAAGGACAGCGTTTACATGCACATAAAGTAATATTAGCTGCTAGAAGTGAATACTTTCGTGCACTATTATATGGAGGAATGAAGGAGTCATCCCAGGTATTGTTAAGTATAATGAATTTAAGTTAAGAAATTATACAATTCTCTCTTTTATAGACTGAAATTGAACTGACTGATACCCCACTAATTGCTTTTAAAAATCTATTGAAATATATTTATACAGGTCAGTATATTCATATGTGTCAACACATTATAATGATTAAGAACTTTAGGACACATGTTTCTGATGACTCTCAGGCAGGATGTAATTCTCGACTTATTAGGTTTGGCACATCAGTATGGATTCTTGGAATTAGAATCCTCAATATCAGATATATTAAGGCAAATGCTAGCATTGAAAAATGTCTGTGCCATTTTAGATACAGCCAGATTGTATGGTTTACAACAATTGGTTAATGTATGCCACTCATTTCTTGATAAGCACTCTTCAGAAATATTGGCACATGAAACATTCACACAATTATCGCAGGTTATTTTACTATATATGAAAAAGATTAGAATTTGTCTTTCTTACAATTGCAACTTTTAGGCTTCTCTGTTGGAATTATTACAAAGAGATTCATTCTTTGCACCAGAAGTGGAAATATTCAAAGGGGTCAGTGCTTGGTGTAGGGTTAATGGAGATCCTGATAATGTTGTAATGAGACACGTTAGATTGCCATTAATGAGTGTGGCAGATTTGTTATCAGTTGTTAGGCCATCAGGTCTTGTTAAACCTGATACATTACTGGATGCAATTGACGAAAGAACGTCATCACGCGTTAGTAATTTACCGTATAGAGGACAATTGGGTATGACCCAAATTTAAGATATTCACGAGAATAGAAACTCATACAAAATGAAACAGTTCTAGGGGAGAACGTTGCAAGCCACAAATATGGAGCAAAGGTGATTGCTGGTGAACAACCGGATGCCTTATTAGATGGGGATGTATGTAATTATGATATGGAGCGAGGATACACAAGACATGGTATTTGTGAAGTTGCCGAATTAAGTATAATCGTCCGTTTGGGTGTACCATTCATTATCAATCACATTTGCATGCTTTTATGGGATCGTGATCTTAGGTAAAATTTAATTATTATTTTTATTACATAAATTAATTTTGTATGTACTGTAACATTGCAGGTCTTATTCGTATTACATTGAAACGTCGATGGATCAAAAAGACTGGATACGGGTTATCGATTACAGTAATTATTCGTGTCGCTCGTGGCAATATTTGTACTTTGAAAATATTGTCGTTCAGTACATTAAAATTGTTGGAACTCATAATACAGTGAACAAAGTACGCATAGATATGTGAAGAAATAGATTATACTGTTTCATTATTTATGCTGTATAATCATTGTAGGTATTTCACTTGGTTTCATTTGAAGCAATGTGTTTGACTAAGATGCCTAGAATGATTAAGGACATAGTTTATCCGACTTATAACGTGGCAACGATAGAAAAGAGTGCGACCGTTATCGAAGGTGTTAGTCGTTCTCGAAATGCTTTATTAAACGGCGACACGAAACATTATGACTGGGATTCAGGCTATACCTGTCATCAATTAGGTTCAGGAGCGATATTAATACAATTAGGTGAGTTAGTAAACATAATGGTAAAAGGCATTCTTTAATATTGAAATATACAGGGCAACCGTATATAATATCGAGTTTGCGATTATTATTATGGGACTGCGACGATCGAAGTTACAGCTATTACATAGAATCATCTGTGAATATTAGAGATTGGGAACTGTTGGTCGACAGGACGAGAGAGAATTGTCAGTCTTGGCAAGTGATAAAATTCGCACCCAGACCTGTTGTATTTATCAAAATCGTTGGAACTCACAATACAGCAAACGAGGTTCTATTTTCTACCCGATGACTTTTATCATTACTGATTGATGAGGGGATACTTAAATTCTAGGTTTTTCATTGCGTTCATTTCGAATGTCCATGTCCAGAGAATGAAGATAACTGGAAAGACAAACCTGGTACACCTGATATTACTAAAGTAGAAGTAAATGCAATGGATCAAACACAGCAAACAGAGACGGCAACAGAAGCTCAAGAATCTTCGTTAGATTTAGTTGATAATATGAATTAATTCTTATTTAAGTGTGTTTATACTATATATAGACTGTTATGACTCTTTATTATTTACAATTTTATGTGCATTTAACACTTATTATTTTGTAAAATATATTTTGTTATTTCCATTCATGTTTAATGAAAACCAGTAAAACCACATGATTCTCATATATTAATGGAAGAGATTAGCGCAATTGTAGGTAATAAGTTTTTTGGTATTTTTCGATTTAATTAGAATTTTACTTCCTGCCAAAAGAATAACAAATGTTTGAATCAAATAATTTACAGTATTTTTAATGGAATTTGATAAAAACTTCATATAAAAAATATACAAAACTTTAAAAGTTAATCTGCTTCTTAAAAGCCATTCAGTTGAACTTAGAAAAAATGATAATTTTAAATATCCTGTGTTTGTAATCCTACACAGATGGGAAAGTACATATTATTTAGAAAAGCTTCTTGGCATGATTTCCTTTATTATCTCTGAAAAAAAGCAGACGACTTTAAATGTTGCATAAAGTTATAAGTGGTTGTGCATTACCTATAAAAGAAAAATCCTAATATTACAGCCATTTGTACAACCATAACAACAATTAGGGTGACGAGATTAACGCAATTACTGGAACATGTTTGCTTTTCGGCTAATTTTTGTACTAGTTGAGCATAATTTTGTTTCACATGATTTAAACCATCACGCATCTCAGAAATAATTGATTGCGTATCGTAACCAACGGATTGCACTTGAGCCGTCGGTTGTTTCGCTTGATTGTTTATGATAAGGTCCATTTTAGATTTTAGCTCGTTGACTGAAAACCTGAAACAACATATGAATGTAAAATTTACTTCGCTATGCTATTGGCTAATAATTTACGTAATATCTTGAGCAGTGCCGAGAATCTTCTTATGATTGTTAAACATAGCGTCAACTTCGTGTCTTTTAATACCATCAATTTGAGCTAAAGGAAGGTTCGGGTCATGTGGAACAGAACCTTGTACCATAGGAACTCCACCGCTTTGTTGTGATATTAAACTCATCGTTCGCTCTTGACGTCCAACCACTTCATCCAATTTTTTATTTACCTCTCTTAAAGTATCGAACATTTGCGACTGTCCCTGGAATATTTGTCTTAACTCCCTTTGACCATCTGTCTCAAACCAATCGTCCATGTCTGGATCTTTTTGCTGATCAGGATGTTCCTTTCTATATTCCTGTTTTTGCAGTTCTAATTTTTGTTGATATTCTTGAAATTCTTTAGCAATTTTTTGTGCTTCCTCAGGTACTGCAATTAAAATATTCCATTTACATCTCATATAAATATAAGAATACAAAATATTGATTTACATTGACCAATGTTTGGTTGAGATCCTGCAGAATGCAAGCTGCTAGTCAGAAAATGTATGACGTCATGATCATCAGCCAGTCCGCCTGTGGCAGCAGATATACCGAAATAACCGTTCTTTGGCAGAACTAAATTTTCAACCCTTAAACATACTTCAAAGTCTTGTTCATTGTTTGTCATGCCATTATGAAAGAGTACTGTTAAAGTGTTTTGATAATATTCTACTTTTGCCCTAGTAGGAAACGGTTTGTTCCTAAAATCTCTTAAGCAACCAGCCAACATTTGAGTGGATCCATCACTGAAATTAACAAATATGAATTTCTGATACAAGTATGCTTTAATGGAGATTACTTCTGGTGATCAAATTCTTTTGTGCCATCATTCAGGACAGCCATAATGTAGGGATTGTTGTGTTTGTTATCATTGTCAAAGGAATCAAAAAAGATACCTAAACCATTCCATTTATCTGATGAACCAAATACATCTCCATCATAACTGCCTTTATTTTGTGTATACCAGAATGCCTGTAACAGAAACAAATATGACAAACTGTTAAGATGATGATCAGTTTCAATTAATACCAAACCATCAGCTCCTACTCTTCCTCTGCCAGTTACTCTAAAAGAAACATCAATATCCCACCAATCAAAATTTATTGGGCTTTTTGTCCATATTGCACCCTTTTGGCTTCTTAATGATGGTGCTATTCTAACATTTTCTGAACTAGCTATAGCATCTATAACACAATAAAAATATGAAATAAATTGTATGACCATACAAAAAAAGACAATGGAAAAAGTGTAAAAGAAAATAATTATAAAATAGACATTAAAGTATTTGTAAAGATAAACATAATTGGAATACGTGTACAATTGCATATGTAAAATCAGCAATGAATTTAGAGAAAAATATGCATGGCGAGATTAATGCCTTTCTTATCATGTGTGATTAGCAAAAAAACGGCTAAAATACTTTAGATAAAAAAATTGCTTGGTGTGTTATAAAATTACGTGTAAGAAGAATAGTAAACTTACTGCCACCGTATTCCCAAAAGGGTACACTTCCATCCTTTTGCGCTAAATAAGGTGGTTTAAACGAATATTTATATTCGAATCTTCTATAGGCGACGTTCGCATTTATATTACTTATTAAAATTATATAAATTATTGATAAATAAATATAATTTAAACTTTCCATACTGACTGGATGACATTAATTTGTACGTGGATTCCTCATCGAATATGTATACGAAAAATCGTACATGAAATTGTTGACGTTTACTACTTCAAAGACAGTGTTATCATAATAAATTATTATATAACGAAAATCACTAGATTGTGCAGAGAATTCTAATTCTTGGCTCAAATTTAATTAATTGTGATAAAAATATCAGTCGGAAACAGAATTTTTAAACTGACAATTTTTTTAAGAAATACCTCAACATTTCTATCAATTTTATCCGTAATTTCTATTGTTAAATTCACGAACGCGGCAATTTCAAATATTAATTTAACAAAACGTTACTTTCATATAAAACAAAGAGTAAATTTATTTAAATATAACATAGAAACAATAATCAAGATAAAAATTATTTTGCCATAATAGTAATTAAAAAAAAATACAATAATAGTCGAAGTTAGTTAGCTGTTGGATCTTGAATTTGATTTAAGAACGCCACATTACTCGACTTAAGACGTACAGCCGCTGCAACGATCGGCGACGGTGACATGCACGGCGTCGAACAAAGACTTGTACTTATATCACACTGATCCAATTCTCTTAATAATTCTTCAGGACTTGGTCCTCCGTTTAAAGTTTCATCTATCAACAATAGAGAGAAACATAATAAATATATTGTAGTGAACATGTTTAAAAGTTGCGCACTTGTGTCAGTCTTGTTGTAATCTAAATCTAGCGCCGTCGTCAAGTCCCACATTTGTATGGAACCATTCGAATGACCTGTAAATATGAATCGTCGCGGTCTCGATCCCATTCGACTAGAGCCTTCGCATTCGTGGACGCAAAAAGCACTCACTGTGCTGTTGTCAACCGCTTTAATTACGCACACTCTACAAGAGAATTCGATTTTAATTTTAATAATTTAAGATTGAATGAAGGTACCTTTTTCCATTACTGGCTAATCTCACAAACAATTGATCCGTGTCCGGAACAACTTTCTGTATAAAGACTTGTTCATCGTCCTGTTCACCAAACGGTCCGAAATCGTTGGCGATGGCGTGACTTATGCAAGGCTCCACAGCTTCTAAAGACACTATCTTAAACGAGGCTTCAGGCGTAGATCCTGGTTGTGTCGATATCATTCCACGAAATCGCGTAACACGCCAACTTCGAACATGATTGTATTCGCAACAAACCGAAACGAGGTATTTTTCCGACAACGTTACCTAAAAAGATTGCGATTAATTGTAGTTCGTGAGCAATTGGTAAACAGTTAATGAAAATCACTTTAGTGACTGGACTTTGATGCACGGTGAACGTTTGAAATAACTGAGGTCCATGTCCTACAGTTTCCGGATGCTGTACGATAACTCTTACCGAACCAGAACGCGTACCGTACGCTATTTCGATCCAATTTCCGCATAAATCTATTGAAACAAAACGTTAAATTAATATACTATCTTATAAATGAGATTCAAATGAAAATTTAATTAAATCAATCCACTTGTTACATGTAAATTTCCAACAGTAATTCTTCATAATGTCAGTAATAGTTTCTTCTAATTGAATGATTATGAAAAACTACAAACTTACAACGTAATGGTTCTAAGTGAATGAATGGCTACTAAGAGCATAGTAATTAAGGCTGCTACATAAGATTTGAACTTTAATAATTTGAGCACTAGCTTTATTGCCTCTTCATGTCTTAATCTCTTTGTTATCATTAAGAGTAAGATACAATCCTTACATAGTGTTAGTGTCCTTGTGTTGACATACCAGCAAAAAACCAAACTATTGCAAGGTGCTAACAATTGGATTTGATAAAAATATTTGTATGTAAAAATTCCTTAAATGTACAGAAAAGCAAAGTTTCAGCTATCATATAGAAAATCAAATTGCAAGAGATTTTTCTTTAAATAAAATAGTTTGAGTATAAAGAGCAAAAAAGTGCCATACCTTCCCTACCTCGCTCGGACGCTGGCATGAAACACAAGGCTTTCTTTATGGATAAAGTCAAAACATTTATGGATAAACTATCTTATAAAGAATTAGTCTTTGATTTACTTAAAGTTGATCAAGAATAAATCAAAAGTGCACTAAATACATACAAATAAATGGAGAGTTAAAAATGAGATACTCCATGACTAGAACCTCTTCAAAAACAACTAATATGAACCCTCAAGAAATTTAAAAGAATTAAACAATTTACTAAAAGCTTCTCTGAACATACTTGTCTTTGGTGTTAAATAAACTGAAATTGCTGTGACTGGGTCATTATTCGGATCTCGGTATAACTCGGTAACCAACAAGTCATTGTCTTTCATCCTCAAAGGAAACTTTTGCATATCTACAAGGAAAACGTTTTATAATGAAATGTGTTTAGTTGAAAACATTAAATTATACCTATATAATAAATGCTACCGTTATTGCAGCCCAATAAAAGAAATGAACCGGCTGTGTCAAAAGAAGCAATAGGAACAACATCCTGTGTTTGCCAATGCTGTGTCATGGCATGCCAAACTCCTAATTTTCCAGAAGGAGAAAGTGCAACCAGTTGACTACCAATGAAAAATAAGTATTCCACATGGACCTGCAGATTGAATGTACCTAAAATTATTATTAAATTATATTTCCTGTAATATATGATGGTAGATAAACAAAAAAAAAACAAGGAAAAAGATGCCAGAAGATACACTTTCAGATGAATTATTTGAAGCTTGGATACATCCAACAGCAACTACAGCTCCATTGAGTTATTCAGAGCTGCAGCATCAAAAGTTAAAATAACAATGATGATAGTCAACCTTCTCAAATGACTTAACAAGAAGATAAATTCAATCAACTCACCAACATTTGTTTTACTACCATCCTCTGATATTCCCCACAATCTTACTTGACTAATATAAGAAATTGCAACCATCTTCTCACTGCCAGTACTCATTTTTGCATTGATAGCTATACGTTCTATACAATTATCAATATAAGGACTTGTAAAAACTAACTGCCATCCACTGGAATCCTTAAGTCTACAAATGATGAAATGTATAAGAAGTTCTTAAATCTTTGATTTTAACATTACCTATAGCAAACAGCAAAATGTGCATAAGCAACAACAATCCAGTTATGATGAGCTTTTATTATCTGAACCCTTAATGGATCTGCCCAGCTTGATGCTAAAAATAAAAGCAAAAAGTTAGACATGAAAATTATTTTCAAATATTTTGTTGTTACCATTTGCACCAAATACTAATCCAACATCATTACGCATCAACTTATTCAAATCTGCTGATGAATTTCGTGCATGTCTTAGATCTAATGAAGCTGCTCTGGAATGTCCAGAACTAGGAGGCACTCTGTTTGTGGATAAACCTCTCAAATCTTGTGAACTTCGACTACATCCAGCTGATATACCATATCTTAATTCTAATGAAGAATTTCTGGAATGTCCTAAAATGGAAAACATTTTAGCTCTTTTCAATACATCCTTAAACATATATACCTGCAGGTCTAGCAATATAGTTTGTATTACAAATTGGATTGGAAATAGTTGCAACCTGTATAGCATTCACATTATCTGCATTGGCACTAGAGGCATCCTGATTTTGATTGCTTGCATTGGTAGGAGCACCATTTTGTTCTGGTATTCTAATACTACAGCCAGGTCTTGAATTATGGACTGCAGTTGCTTCAGTTAAATTCAAATTGGTGCTAACATCCTGGACAGGTATTGCTATAAAGAATAATGATATTTCAACAGACAATTACTACATAAAATTAAAAATTACCTGGAGGTGCTAGATATCCATAAAATAGTACATCACCACAGGTTGATTGCATCATTTCCTCACAAAGTTTAAGTCTTTTAACTAAAGGATTTATACCATAATATTCAGCTTCATGCCTTAGACTTCTTAAATCTACATCTTTTAAAACTATTTCTCTGGTTCTTAGGTAATTCAAGATAATGGAAAATACATGAGGATCTCTATCAATAAATATGGCGTTTTTCTCATCTCTTAAAACTGATATTCTGCCACTCAATAATGCAGTAAAAAATGTATCTGGTATCCATGTAAGCGTTTGTCGAGATGTAGTAAATCTATTGAAAAGAGATTTATACAAAAGTTTATGAATGTTTCATTCTCGTTTACCTTTTTCCGCCGACATTCAAGTGTAAAATATCGCCAAGGAAAGCCATTCTCCTGCTTCAATATGTTTTATTCTTCATTTTCATCAATTTATAATGAACTTATTAATATATAAACACAAGCGATAACAAACGTCAGACATTTTTATGTGGAAAATGTCACATTTTTCTTTGACAATCAAAAGAACGCGCTTAATTTAAAATAAGTTCACATATATTTCAATAATTTTCTTCGCTGTACATTAGAGATAAATCAGTATCAACTTCATTAAATTTTTCTAAAAAATATTTCCCGTTACTACTCTCAGAATCATATTCATTAGCAGTAAAATTTCCAGCACCGTCACTCAATTCACTACGATAATCAACATGTAAAACAGAATTTTTCTTAAACACATCAATATCATACAGTTGAGGCCTCAAATCAAATTCATTGAAAATGAAATCAAGTACATCACCAAAACATTGTAAATTATTAAATATTCGTCGTTTCGCTTTCGGTAAAACCTTTTCTAGCATAAAGACTAAATGATGATGAAAACACTGGAATGTTAAATTTTTCGGCTTTTCAGAAATGAAAGCATAACAATGTTGTTCCTGTTCCTTTAATGATTTATAATCATTCAAATCCAGTGTAGAGTTGTAACAAATATCCAACCAATTCTTTATGCACTTAATAGATGGCATATCTTCACCAGAAAAAATCATGGGATTGGTTAAAATACCACTTGCTACCATTATTCCTAGAATTAAATTATATTAAAATTATTACTGTTGGGCCACAATACACACAACATTACCCTTACACCCAGTTTTCTCATGCAGGTCATTACAATCTGCCAAGTTTCTTATGCCTCCATTAGCAATTATTGGGCAACTCACACACTCATTAATGACTTTCAAAGCATCCTCATCAATGTCCCCTTTTTGTTGATCAGGTGTTCTTGCATGGATTGTAATGAAACTGGCTCCAGCAT
Organism: Hololepta plana; assembly: GCA_963695495.1. Lineage (NCBI taxonomy): Eukaryota > Metazoa > Arthropoda > Insecta > Coleoptera > Histeridae > Hololepta > Hololepta plana. Next base: position 7,991,204 of record OY968833.1, read on the forward strand.
TATCTAATTGCTTACATATATCTACAGTCTTCCTTAACAGAATGGTGTGAATAATATTTTGATTAAACATATTATGCATAGACTTACTTCATATCCGGTAATATTCTGGTTTTTACACTGACTGCAAAAGGTGCAGGTATCCTATTCCTGCATTGCTTAATTATGTCTGCAATTAATTCTGGTTTTTGTAACATGACACAACCAAGTCCCATTTGTTTAGCCCATCTTTGTGGACAGCCACAATTCAAATCAACTCCATCACAATAGCTAGAAAATCATAATTATACATTACCCAAGTAAAATTCTGATGGTGAAAATTGCTTACGGTGAGATCATGTAAGCAGCATTAACAAATTCATTCACATTGCTTGCTGCAAATTGAACAATTAATGGCTTATCATATTCATTCAATTTCAATTCGTTATTTCTTGCTTTATCACTTTTGCAAAAAGAATCTGCAATTATCATCGACGAGAAACATAGATCGCAGTCAAATTGACGAACCAACGTTCTAAATTGCAATCTAAAACAAAAGGAAATTCATCAACACAAGAGATGGATAGTAATAAACATTAATACTTGCTATATCTAACCATTGGGGCACACACTTTAACAAATCGTTTTTCTTCGAAAAGACTTAGAACACTATTATTATAATTCATATTTGAAAATTATTTGTTCTCCATGTGTAACAATAAAATACAATTTCGTTATGCAATCCACAATCACCCTGCTTCGTATATTTGCATAAGATTTTGGGTTCGGTTTTTGAAAAGTTATGTTGGCGCGAATTTAAAACAGCGCTCCGTATAGATATTGAAATGAAATGTGCGTAATATATTCTTTTCTCATACGAATTAATATGTATTTCATGAACCATAACAATAATAAACTAATTTAAGAAGATACGTCGCAACATTCTGATAATTAGCAAAATTCTGCGGTAATTATTGATTAAAGAAAAAATAATTGCAAACCGCTGTTAATTGTGTACACATGGGTAATTGAAAAGTTGGGTAGAAAAAGCAAAGAAATCTTTAATTCATTTATCTTGTCAATCAATTCGTATTAGCCGACAAAGGAAATCGTTTCTATATATATAGATTAGTTCAGAGAGTTTTGAACTAGATCTTTTCTTTTAGGAAGTGCCGATCATGATGATGAATGTTACTTTTGTCATTTAGCCGAAATAATAAGAACAATTTTGGGATTGTTCTTTGTTTAATTATATCAAACAATTATGTAATGAATTAGCTAATTAATTCAATGTATGTTAGGCTTGTTAATTGTTATTAATAATGTAAATCTAAGCAGCTAGAACAATTTCTAGTCAGACAAAAATAATTATAATATGGTTTGTGCATAATATTAATCTGCAACAACAAAAATAATTAGCAGCAACGTAAGCTTCTTGTTCATAGAACACGATCATATTTTAAATAACATTAATAACAATGAGTCCTACCGGTAATTAGACCTGTATATATGTGATAATTATGAGAATACAAAGTTATAAATTCGCCAAAGATCGTTATCATAATTCATAAACGACACCCAGTCGATCAGAGAACAACATGTTACGGTTACCAAAAAAGCGCGAAATAATTAGCGTAAACGATAAAGGCGAACTTCGGTCGTTAATGTCGAAAATTGCGCTCGCAAAAGACGATTCCATGTTCATATGTGACTTGAGCACGATAATAGAAAAGTACCGCACGTGGACCGAAAAGTTTCCGAAAGTGATCCCTTACTACGGTGAGAATTATTTAAAATTGAAAATTAATGTTTTCCTCTGCTCAAATTGTTTACTTTTATAGCCGTTAAATCGAACAATTATCCATTATTAATCAAACTGCTATCACATCTCGGCGCTGGTTTCGATTGTGCAACGAAAGGCGAGATCCGCAAAGTGTTAGCGTTCGGCGGTAAACCGGAGAAAATCATCTTCGGCAGCCCGATCAAATGTCCAGCGCACATACGTTACGCCAAAGAGAAAGGCGTCGACAGGATGACGTTCGATAGCGTTCAAGAGATTTACAAGACGAAAGAGACGTTCCCGGATGCACGGTAAAGTTAATGCAGCCGTAGATGGTGATGGCCAACGAATTAAATTGTCGCTTTCTCGTTCAGCATGATCCTACGGATCAGATGCGATTCGTCGTTGGTGCAAGTACAATTGGGTAAAAAGTTCGGTTGCGAGCCACGCGACGCCGTTACCTTACTGAAAGCCGCGAAAGATTTGGACATGAACGTGATCGGTGTATGTTTTCACGTCGGCACCGAGAATCAGGATCCGACGATTTTTGATAAAGCTCTCCGCATTTGTAGCAGCTTATTCGACGAAGCCAAATCGTTGGGTTATCGGTTCACGCTACTCGACATCGGCGGCGGTTTCTTGAGCAATTGCCAACAAAATTTCGAAAAGGTAAACGGTTCTGATTGAAACGTATTACGAATTGTTAGAAAATTGTCGCTATTACCAATTAGACGGCGAACGTTATCAACGCGGCAATTGACAAGTACTTCGGCAACGCAGTCGATGTGGATATCATCTCCGAGCCGGGCCGTTATTTCTCCGGCATGTCTTTCACGCTTGTCACAAAGGTGATGTCCGTCAGGGAGGAATTTGATGGGAGCGTTTCGTATTTCATAAACGACGGCGTTTATACGAATTTTAACACGGTCGTCTTCGAAAACAAGCGATTGGAACCGTTAGTCCTAAAGGTAATACAAATAATAAAGACAACCAAAATTATATTCTACTAATTGACTAATCCATTGTCACCATAACAATTAGGAGGTGAAAACTCTACGTCGGTTCCCGTGTAAATTGTGGGGCCATACGCTGGACGCATTAGATTGCATACGCTATCGTATAATGTTGCCCCGATTGAATCGGGACGATGTTCTGATTTGGGAGGATATGGGAGCTTACAGTTTATGCCTCAACACGAAATTCCACGACTACGACTTCACCGAAACGGTTAACGTGATCAAAGACAAGGACCGCATCGTCTTGAATCAATTGAATTTAATTTAAATGTACTTCGGCAACACAATAGAGAAATGTTGAATTAGCTTATAAAATATACATAAGTAAAAACATCAATTACTTTGGCCAACAAGTTTCATAAATTTGTTAATATTAATAAATCGAGTTATAATACGTAAAGCGAGACGTTTTATGCTGGGCAATTGTTGGTGAACAACGAACATATAAAGCGATTGTAACAACAAGATATTGTGCAATCCTAGTTTTTATTCTGTTTGTTCTTTATCTAATTAATTACTACATTCATCACATTGCTTCGACTCTCTATTTGATTCTTCTTAATCGATTTTTTGTGCGATCTGGCTTCAAATTTATTTTCGCGCATATTCGAACACGAATATGATCAGAGCGAGCGTTAAGCCCAGAGCCAAAATACTAAAAGCTCCTGATAACTGCGCGATGTTGATTTTGGTTACATGGGGAATGCTCGAATCGATGTGACGATCCATCAAAGCTCGTTGCGATTTCGAGTCCATCGCTTCCATCACTACCTACAACAGAAATTTCCATACGAAACATTCATTACACCAATTTCATTTGTAACTCGCCGTTGATTCCCAATACAAGATTATGCCGCTCTCGACGATTTTCAAGATTAAATCGTTTAGTGATGGCAAGATCACCGAACTCTTCCTCAACATCAACACGCAATGATTGTAGTATAATTCTTCCTCCATAGCTTTCAACAGACGCACTTCCGGGTAGCGTATGTATTCGGCTAAAAATAGGAAATTAATTGTTTTTTAGCGACCAACCGTATTTAAGACTATGTATTATTACGTAAAGCGTAATGTTGGCCGGGCAAACGTTCCATTATGAATCCATAATTATCGCTCTTTGTCAACTCGTAGAGTTCTTCTCTGGTTTTCACTTGGAATTTCTTATATAGGTAAGCCCGATACACCTAGAATATTACTAATACAATTATGTGTCAACAAGAAAACAAACGGACATACCTCCGTGTCGTTGATCACATCGATCAACCAAAGAAACGAGGTTCCGCCCCAATTGATACCGCTCTCCGCCAAATCTTTTACAGTTCTTATATCTCTAACGTATCTAAAATTAAACTTTTCTGTATAATTCTCATCAGAAACAGAACGTATTAATCTCACTTCGGTATGGTCATGCTGCTCGTAAAACCGCTGCTATAGCTGTTTCTCATGATCAAGCCCATCAAAAGGCTCATGCCAAAAACGAACTTGAACAATTTGTTGCGTACGATCTGATTGTTGGTCAGCGTTTGTCCGAGGAAAATTGATAGATTGTTCAATAAGGCATCGACGAGCAGCATAGGGACGCTACTGTTCGCAATGTTACGATCCAGTCTGTATCTGAAAAATATATATAGTGTTCGGAACTAGCGAACAGGATTCCCACAGAAAAGTATACTTTTTAACGACGAACGTTATGGCGAAAAAAATCGCGATCAACATGACGAGCAGTATTAGAAACATGAACCATAGCTCAGTGGAAAACGCCCGAATTGGCGTCAACCAATTGGCTGCTAGCCTGATAAATTTAAAAGTTAAATAATTAAACATTCATCCGTATGTAATCGGATTTACTTCGCTCTCGGCACCAAGCATGTGACGGTACCCTTCAAGTAAGTATGCGTGTAGTCGAAGAAACGATGTTCCCAAGCAAAAATGTAGAAAGCAGCTACGAGAAAACAGTATTCAATGAGTAATATATCAAAACAAGCACATTTTCTTCTAATAAGAAACGGGCTTCCGTTTCAGTACTAATTTTACCGAGTGTATTCAAAGTTCCACCAACTCCAAATGGGATCCATATCGACTAGTCGGATATTTTGAAAAAGATTGCTCACCGAATGTAACGTCACTTCTGTCCATTACTACATTGCCCATTATGCCGTATCCGGTCCAATTAGCGTATACTGCGCCCCATTCGTATTCATCGTCCAACATGTAATCCGTCGACATGTTGTGCAGTTTCGCATAGAGTTTTAGGATTCGTGTCTCGATTCCATCGTCGATTTCTAAGTAGAAAAGGCAGCGCAATGACAAATCAAACGAATATACCTGTAGAGAAATACCTGGCATAGAGTACGGCGGATAAGTGAACGTCGACATCATCAGAACTCTGCCCTCCTGATTGCTCAGCTTGTCTGGATAGAGGTTGTTGCCGTAGAGGAACGAACCATTGAATGGAAACCACCTGTCCAAGAACACCGTATCGTTGTGCAACGAACCGACATACTTGTGTGTGATCAAATCAAAATAATACGTTCCATCCGTTGTGAAATTCGATGTTAACACGTCTTTACCATCATCCACGTGTTTCCACCCAGGTACGACGATCAACATATCGACGACGTACTCCAAAGCTTTCGATCTCGACAAGCAATTAATTTGATCGCCGATGTAGTTGATGCTCGGCAGTACCAAATATTTGCGCGCGGAATGTCTCACTTGTGTTCCTCTAATTGCCAATTCCAAGTTTTCGAACAAACGACAGGATTCGTTCAATTTTAAGACGAAACCGTCGCACGGGAACTCTTTATCGAATAGGTCGTAGGCGAGATTCAAATCTTCGTCGATCACCTTCAAATTGACGAATTGATACGATAACGTTAGATCGATGTCGTTTTCGGCGTCCGTGATCACGTACAAACACGGATTGTCCGTGAAGTATCGCAGAATAATCAGTTTGGTAAGAGCGGTTAAATATGTACCCATTCTTGTTGGCTTGAGTCTTGAAGGATGTTCGAAGGCTAAGTTAGATTGAAATATGATACCATGTTATGAAGGATCGTTCCAATAAATAGTTGCGTTCCGATTATTAATATGCACAATGAAGAGATGAATAATAGAATGCATCTTTAGAAATTGATTATAAGAAAATGCATGGTTTCTCATTTATAATCAAAATTACGTTCTTCACAATGAGAATATGAAAGTAAGTTTTGCAATTAATTATGCATAAACATTGAAGTGGATAGTTCGCGTTCAAGTAAGTTTTGCAATTGATAATGCATCAACTTTAAAGAAGATTGTTTGCGATTAATGACAAATAATTGGCGTGAAATTTAAGCTGTGGAATAGTGATGAATGGCGCAGGATTAATTCTGCAATCTTAAAGAGAGCCACCGGAGATGAACAATTTTATTTTTGCAAACGGTGCAAACTGTGATTCATATTATAGTGCATTTGATAACCTAATATTTACACTTTCTCTATCAATTATTAAACACATTTGTATTTACTTTCTTGCTAAGCTAAAAAATTAAGAATTTCCATTGTGCAAAGTATTATTGTACATGTGTTGCACGACGGCGAAATACGAATAGGACGTGCGCAAAATCTGAAAAAATTCAAATATTTAATTAACACACTTTAAATTGGTATAACGTTACATGTAATCAAAATTTCTGACCAAAAATTGTTTCGCTTTACGAACAACGCAACGTTCAAGAACTAATTAACTTCATGAATCGAAATTTTTCTTTTACTTACCGACATAAACGAGACGAGGGATAAGTCGGAGAACTTGCCAGCGGTCAACTTTAATGGTCGTTTCGATCTCTCCATCATGATAAACAACGATTTGCGTACGCTGAAGCTGTAATTGTACCAATTGGTTTGGTAGCAAGCATCGCGAATATTCTCGCTCTGTGACAAGGAAGAAAGAAAATAATCAATTAGAATCATAAGCTAACAAATCATACAACACTCACATTATAAATTACATCGTTGCCGAACCAACAGTACAAACTCAATTGATTTAAAGCGGCGAATAAGAAGATGCCCATCAGTATCAATTGAAAGGAACTGGCCTGAAAATGAACGATTTTGAGTCATTACCATACTTTACAAATAAACTAGTGCGATTCTAAAAGTTGCTAATTGAAGCTGAAGCTCACATGAGCCACTTGGAATCCGGTAGCACAAGTCACCAACATGCTGTCGATGTATTGGGTCAGGAAACAGTAGCAGAAAACATCTTCGACGTTCTTCACGTATCTGCATAAGAAACAATACGGTAATCAAAGCAAGGAAGAAAGAACAAGTAAATATACATACCTGATAATATCCACGTGATGTTTGACGATATCCTTGACCGACCTCTCGATGGATGCGATCGTCTCTTTCTTCGCCAGCTCTTCCTCTGTGAACCGGTTCAAATGTAATATCTTCGAGCACAAAATGTCCAATTGCGCGGCTGCCACGCTCATCAGACCCATCGACAGTATGTCCAGACACGGATTGTTCCAACCGGTGATCAACAAACTCAAAATTTCGAACGCATAAAGCGCGTAGTAGAGCGACACGTGCGGAAAATCGAACGGTACGTCCAACGGTAATCGTTCGTCGTGCAAAAAGACCGGTTTCAGCATGTAGATGCTGATAACGGCGAAACAAGCGGTTTGATACATTTTCGCAACGACGTTCGATAGGCGAATATTCCGTTTCAAATGATCGACGTAACGGTCGGAATAATCGACGAACGAGCCACTTACTAATTGGTCGTCAATCTTGAAGAATGTCGCTCGTTTGTATTGAAAGATTATGTATTTGATGTACGAAGAAGCGAACGTTGCTAACAGACAGAAGACGTCGGTGGCGCGATCGACGTACTCGATGTTGGCAATGAGTTGCATCGACATGAGAATGGTTTGCACCAAAGTTAGAGTATAACCGAGATGTTTTTTGATGCGGTACGACAAAGATTCGTTGCGTTTCGGCCAGTAACCAGTCAACAGCATCATTATCTTCGGTTGTCGTATAATATCGACGTTATTTGCAGAATGTTTTGCCATCGTAGCTTTCGCTTTACGTTATAGTTTGAATCCGCAAATGTTTGGCAGTTATATACGCCATACGGGCGTTATTTTATTGCTTATTAGTCAATAACTATTCCACTTGTAATTAGAGACATATTAGATTAATAATTTATCATTGAATCGATGCAATTAGTTGCGAAATTATTAAGATCCCTTTCATCTTCATATGTTAATAGATGTATCAAACCATTAATTAGACAAATCGATAAGTGGCGAATAAAATAAGAAAGGAGCATCAATTAGTTGCGAAAAACGTTTTCAATTTCCCATAATCATGTGAAATTATTTGAAATATTTATGATATTCAAAGAGGCTTGCAAAAATCAATGGACAGTGAATAGCAAACCAAATTTTACCTATAAATCCTAATGCTAAATAGTGCCAAAGGCAATATTTTACGTTAGTTTTATCCTAAACTCTAATAAACTATTGCACTATTTATCACATTCTAAATATTAATTCCCTAAGCTAAGTTACGAATTAACAACAAAATTCAATTGTCCAAAGAATCCCTTGCATTCCTTTAAGCCCAAGACACGAGTAATCCTAAATCTTGTGACCGAAATACTCACAGAGGAACATAACAAATGACAACATTAAACCGACAATAAGTACGCCGAAACCGCCGGCCAAGTGGTTCAACTTCAATTCGATTGGTTCGGAATCGGTGCGATGATGAAACGATGATCGTACGACACGTTGCACGTACGTGTCCATCGTTTTGACGACAACGTCGAATTCCCAATTTTTCAATAATCCTGCTTCGAATATTTTCAATATCAAATCGTTAAGTAAAGGCAAGAGGATCGAACTCTTTCTCAACATAAATACGCAATGTTCGAAATAAATGTCCTCTAGCATCGGTTTCAAACTACGGATCTCCTTCCTACCGATGTATCTACCTAAAAATACAAGACGTTAATCGAATTAGTGCTACACAATGGGTTAATTTTTTGCCTATAGCAAAATTTCCTCCCGAAAGCCGTTCCATCGAGAACGCGAATCGATTCGTTTGCGCGTTTTTGTTCAGCTTCTGCTCGCTCAGAATCTCGAATCGATGGAACAACGTCGATATATCCGGCTGGAAATTGAATGTTTCTCTTTGAAATATGCAATAATTCACAAATGGAGAGCGCTTACGTCGGAATCGTTTGCGATACTTGCGACCCATGCGAAATCGGTTGCTCCCCAATGTAACTTCGACTCGACCAAATCTTTTACCGTTTTTACTTCGCCAACATATCTGTTTTGCAAAAATTACCAATTAATATTGGAACTTTAACAAATCACAAAAAATAACAAAATTAAATTAAGTTTGATTGGTCCACCTTACATTTGGCATAATAAGAATATGTCAAACGAATACTAATGATTTAGTTGGTTGGAAATATAAAAATATTCCACATTTCGCAACTTTCGACTTCACTGAAACCCCAATGATCATTTACCTCGGTACCGTCATGTTACTCGATAAACCGCTACTATAGCAAGTAGTTAATAGGACGCCGATGATGAGGACCATTCCGAAGATGGCATTAAACAGTTTGTTCTGCGGCAACTGGTTGTTCGGTACCGATTGAGTGAAGAATATCGAAAGTGTCTTAAAAATCGATTCTATCGCCAGCGTGCTTGCGTTTTTGTTCGAGTAACGTTCGTCCAAATCGTACCTGAAAAACGAAATGTGATTAGTTTCTCGAATGCTTAGCATATAGAAAAATACTTTCTGATGATAGCGGTAGTGAAGAATAACGATAAGATTACCATAAGAAGCGTTACACCGACGGCCATCCAAAGGCGATTGGAGAATGCTAGAACCGGTGTCAACCAGCCATCGGCGAGCCTTAAGAGCAGATTTCCTCTTTATGGATACTTAAGCGTTCACTTGGTTTTATTACCTTGGTTGCGGTGCTAAGCACGTGATACCCGTGCGTACGAAATTTTTCGATAGGTCTAAGAACAACGACTCCCGTTGCCATGTGTATAAAGCCCCTACAATTTAGATTTTCATTTTCTTTTGGGGCAGAATCATTAAGCACGAACGCACCTAAACCTATATCGGCTTCGTCGATTGCAACGTTACCCACCACTCCGATACCGGTCCAATTGTCATGAATCGTGCCCCATTGTCCATCTTCATCGATCACTAGGACCGTCGACGCGTTGTAAAGTTGCGCGAAGAAATTGGTCATCCGCAATTCCGAACCGTCGATTATTTCTGGAAAAGAAATATCCGTCTAACCGTGATAGATTCAAGATTTGTTTATCAAGGTACCGGGTATAGCATATGGCGGATAAGTGAACGTTGCCACCCTCAATTTTCTACCGTGCTGATTTCGCAACTTGTCCGGATAAAGAACGTTATCGAAGAGAAACGATTCATTGCTCGAATACCATTTGTCCAATAAAACCGTTTCGTTGTGCACGTCGCCGCCGTACTTGTGCGTCCACAATTGATAGACGATGCTCGTTGTCTCTTGTGTCTCGTTTAAAGACAATCTTTCATGATGTTCTTCCGGCCTTACTAATAAGAAATCGTCGACGTATTTCAATTCATCGGCCTCGAACAAACATCTCGTGTCCGTTCCGTCATCGGATGGTGGTAATACTAAGTAACGCCGATTGTTGAATTTCTCGTCCGTGTGCTTCATCGCAAATTCGACGTTGCGGAATATTTCGCATGGGGTTTCGGATCGAATCACGAACCCGTTACAACCGTAACCGTTGCGAAAGAGATTTTTCGGCAACGTGCCCGTTGTTTTCACATTGACGATCGGAATAGTTGCACGCAAATCGAAGCCGTTCTTATAGTCTGTAATTAGGAATATGCAATTAGTGTCGTTAAAGTAATTGGCGATTATTATTGTTGTCAATGCGTTCAAATATGGATCCATCCTAATTGTTTATTATGAAGTTGTTTTCAATATTTCTAAATATCGATGTAAATTAATTAAAATTTGAATGCACTCAGTAAGCTCCGAAGCATAACGTAAACGATTCGACTGTATCGTGACGAACGGTGGAATAATAGATCAAAAAAGTGGAAAAAATTAGAAAAATGTGAACGTGAAATTGCGTGAATGTATTTAAGCAAATAATCTTAAATATTCCACATTAAATACGACAACAAATGATCGTGTACACTTTGGTTCTTCGTTTTCTGCTCCATTCGTATATCGCATCCATTATTCATGTTCGAATTAAAATTCTCGTTATTATTACTTACACGGCGATAAATTTCATCTGGAATCAGTAATGAGACGGCCAAAGAAGTCAAAGAAAGGATACGATCCATGAAAAATCATGTTAATCGTCTCATTAATATTTGAAGCTAATAAACATTGACGTTATTAACGGTAATTTGTCATTTCATGAAATATTTAACGCGTCACAACTTAATTATCATGAGCCTCGTTTAACTGGAAACCGAGCGAAGGAATATTAAATTTGAATATAATCAACGACAATTAGTAAAAAATCTAAAAGCGTTTGAATCAAATATTCAATAATCTAATATAATGGAATACATACCTGAAATTACAATTTGCAATTCAAACAAACTTTGCTATGTAATTATGTTTCCCATGCAAATAATGGTCATCATAAATATATTATTTGTAATAAGAAGTAAACAAATTTACAAAATAAACGTTTATTGAGTGCAAAATGTATTGCAAAAAGGAAACCGGAAATTACAATAATCATTTGAATGAAACGTGTATTGTTGGTTGCCAAAGTCCATAAAAATAACTTTGAATAGGTTATGATATATGAAAACAAATATCTTTGAGAAAACGAATTTGTAAATTTAAAATAACTTTAATTATGGCAAATAAACGGAAACCAGATTCACAAATACCGGCAGAGGAAAGCGACCAGCTTTTGATACGTCCATTGTAAGATAATAAAATTCCGCGTGCAAAAGGTATTCATCATACATTTAATTTTTAGGGGTGCCGGCCAAGAAGTAGGCAGATCTTGCATAATGATAGAATTTAAAGGAAAGAAAATAATGGTAACTAAATACGAAAAGATATTCCGTAATTTATATTCTATTATTGGACTACTTTCTTAGTTAGATTGTGGAATTCATCCTGGTTTATCGGGGATGGATGCATTGCCATTTGTAGACTTAATTGAAGCTGATGAGATTGATTTGCTTCTGATATCACAGTAAGTTTAAATGGTTTAGTTGAGACCAATAATTAATCAATCATAATAGTTTCCACTTAGATCATAGTGGTGCCTTGCCATGGTTCCTCTTGAAAACCAGCTTCAAAGGTAGATGCTTCATGACACATGCTACAAAGGCAATTTACAGATGGTTGCTCTCAGATTATATTAAAGTCAGGTATTTAAATTTTGTAATCCCTGCATTACGTCGTTTTGACAAAATGTTTATTATCCTAAAGTAATATAGCGACAGAGCAAATGCTGTACACAGAATCTGATTTAGAAGCTAGTATGGATAAAATAGAGACGTTAAATTTTCATGAAGAGAAAGATGTACTGGGTATCAAATTTTGGGCATACAATGCGGGACATGTACTGGGAGCTGCTATGTTCATGCTTGAAATTGCTGGTGTTAAGGTAATATAAAATTTAAAGCAAGCACATAATTTTAGTTAATTTGCAAGTTATCTTTATAGATTTTATATACGGGTGATTTTTCGAGACAAGAGGACAGGCATTTGATGGCAGCTGAAATTCCAACAATACATCCTGACGTCTTAATAACGGTATGATATTGTATCGACTGAACAACCAACTAATTAATTATAAATGCACTTGTAACAAAGGAATCAACTTACGGTACGCATATCCACGAGAAACGGGAAGACAGAGAGAGTCGTTTCACGAATTTGGTCCACGACATTGTGAACAGAGGCGGACGTTGTTTAATTCCGGTGTTTGCTTTGGGAAGGGCCCAAGAACTGTTGCTAATTTTAGGTATGTGGAAAACTAGGTTTAGAAAACGATGTTTAATTTGATGAACTTGTTAATTTCGTAGACGAATACTGGGCTCAGCATCCTGAATTGCACGACATTCCAATATATTATGCCTCGTCGCTGGCCAAGAAATGCATGGCCGTTTACCAAACTTATATCAACGCGATGAACGAGAGGATCAGAAGACAGATCGCCATCAATAATCCGTTCGTTTTCAAGCATATATCCAATTTAAAGGTGAGTAAAATTAAAACAGCGCAATCGTTTTGATTAGGAAACAATTTATTGACGCATATAAAAGCTAACGGTACATTGGCAAACGTTATAATTACTCTAAATATTAATTTAATCGTTCTTCTTCGATTCCAAAGCTTTCAATTTCTCGCCCAACTTGTGCACGTTGATCTCCGGCCTAACTTTATAATATAATGGTGGGAACGCTCCGTCAGCTTTATACTTCGACCTCACCTCTTTGTACAATTCCAAATCGAACATTTCTTCGAACTCCTCTTTGGTCATGAATATGTCGGCGTACAAAAACGAGAAACCGCCGATGTCACGCGTGAACTGCTCCATCGCTCGCATCGCCTCGTACGAATTGTACTTTTCGTTACGTCGCACGTAGCCGGGAACACCGTATATGCCTAAATCGTTGTACATGGCATAATTCGTGCCCTCTATTAAATATTCCTCTTTCGGCCGTTTCAATTGACCGGATTTCGGACCGTGATCGTAAACGCGCGACGGATACACCAATAACGGATACAAATCGAATAACTTTTCGGCAATAGCAATTTGCTCTTCCAATTTTTCGATCGGCAAAACGATATCTTGGAACACTTGCTTCGTGATGGTGTATTCGCGCAACTTCGGCGTCGTCGTGTACTTTAAGAACGCCGGTTTGGGCGGTAACAACCAGCCGAACAGTAATCGGAATAGCGGATTGTTACCGAACGGTATCATCGATTCGACGACCCAGAAAATGGAACGATTGTGCCGGAGCAAGTACTCCTTTAACGGTATCAGTTCGGTATGTTTACCTTTCTTCAGGAACGATTCGACGTGTTTATAGAACCACGGTTTGTACCACTTGGTGATATTGTTGACGGTGCACGACGGATCGTAATCGGAGTACTCGCCGGTCATTATCACCGCTTTGTTTCTACTGAAAATGGTCGCTTCGACGTACGTCGCTGCCGTATAATCTGCACTCAACGCGCCCGACAACATGCGGATCATGTCGCAATAATTTTTCTCGCCTTCGACTGGAACGTAATTCAGTTTCACGTACGGTTTCACCTTAACGATTTTCAACGTGAGCGCAACAAGAAACGCCAAACTCCCATGCGACCACGGTAACGCATTGTAGAGATCCGTATTCGCTTCCTTCGACGCAATCACCAACGTTCCGTCCGACAATATCACCTCGTAGGAGACGACGTTTTCTTGGTAAAGTCCCACTTTGTGCGAGTGCGTAGTCATGCCGGTGGCTAGAGCTAAACCGCCCAACGTCGCATCGCCGAATTCCAAAGTCACTGCCAGCGTGTAACCCTTCGGAATCAGGTAATCGGTGATGTCGCGTACGGTCACCAACGGTTCGACGCGTACGGTCATATTCTTCTCGTCCAACTCCAAGATGCTGACCAAATCGATCGGTATCTGATGGTACTTCTCTTTACGGAAGAAGGTCGTCGATAGGCTCATCCAATTCGGTCTGGCCGTGCACAACAAACTACGTGCGTCTTTCGGCAGTTTGTTCCATTGCTGCACTTGATACTGGATGTTCTTTACCTCGTTGTCGTGCGATTGCGAATTGTAGAACAATCGTTTGAACAACCTGTGCCGTAGATTGATTATTAGATCGAATACGAAACTTGCGGGCAAACAGAAGAACAGTATCACAAATCCCCGATGATTTTCCAAGAATTGGAAGAATGTTTCGGTCCACGTTTTACCCATCTTCAATCCTGTTAAGCTTAGATGATTTGCGTATCGCGAAACGCAACTTTTCTGTTATGTTGTAGGAAACTGAAAATTAAAATTTGCACTATGAATGTAGTTGACGGAGATTGTGTAACTGATAACTAATTTTGCGCATTCACTGCGCTATATCGAATAAATCGTAAGCCACTTTGGATTTACTACTCAAAAATATCTCTACTTAAAGTATTCCAAAACAAGTTTTATCCACGTTATCCAATAGAAATTTAATTAGCAATATCCCCACAAACATTATTGCATAATGTTACAAATTCTGCCTGCAATTCATCGAAATACTTAAAAATGTCGATCTTTATAACGTCGCCTATTGTAACTCATTGGCTGTAATTGATAACTTATCTTTCGATATAAATAAAAATATTGTCAAATTTGATTATATCGGGAATTGTTCATGTAATAGTCGCGTTATTTGCAATCTAAACAATTAATCGAAAAATACTTGAAGAAATATTCAACTTTTATTATTTTTGTTTTGCCCATGTTCCCTTTAACAAGTTTTTAACTTTTGCCTTTAACTAAGATAAAACAAAAAGACCAGATATTCTGCACAAACAATGCTTTAATCACAAATTCAAGCATACTAAGACATGCCAATTGAGAACTAATTATTTATCTTGTATTATTTCATGACGCTAACACCTTTAATTTATTTTAAGGGCATCGATCACTTCGACGATATAGGTCCGTGCGTAATTATGGCTTCGCCCGGTATGATGCAAAGTGGTTTATCGAGAGAGCTCTTCGAATCGTGGTGCACCGATCCGAAAAACGGTGTAATAATCGCCGGTAAAACGTTTCAATTTTCTGCACATCAATTATACATTAAATTTCTTATCATCCCTAGGCTATTGCGTGGAAGGTACTTTGGCGAAAGCGATACTTTCAGAACCCGAAGAAATAACGACAATGATCGGACAGAAATTGCCATTGAAAATGTCCGTCGATTACATCTCGTTTTCCGCCCACACGGACTACCAGCAAACGAGTGAATTTATTAGGATATTAAAACCGCCGCATGTGGTATACAAAGACAGACTCAAAGCGAATAGGATTCCCCATAGATTTAATGTTTTTTTTAATCCGAAAAAACAGATATTGGTACATGGCGAACAAACCGAAATGAGCAGATTGAAAGCCGCCCTACAAAGGGAATACGAAGACGATCCGAACACATCCATACATCTGCATAATCCTAGAAACACGGAACCCGTCGAATTGTATTTCAGAGGCGAGAAGACCGCGAAAGTTATGGGCGCTTTGGCCGTCGAACGGCCGACACCCAACAAGCCCATATCCGGAATTTTGGTGAAGAGGAACTTCAATTATCACATATTATCGCCAAACGATTTAAACAGTAATTTCAGAACGTTGTTTACGATTGCATTCAATTAGCAACAATATTTTTGTTTAGAATACACTGATATGAGTATGACACAGGTAACTCAGAGGCAAAGTATTCATTATTCGGGCTCGCAAAACGTACTCAGACATTTCATATCACAAGTGGCAGGTCTTTTGGAAACTATCGACGGCGAAAAGAAACTGAGAGCTTTCAACAGCATTGATATAAACATTGAAAACAAAATTGTGACACTGGAGGTATGATTGGTGTATTTAGTTATTACACGTGAAATTATATTTTATTTTTTTGTTCCCTAGTGGGTGGCTAACCCAATAAACGACATGTATGCAGACGCTATTGTTGCAGCGATCCTTCAAGCTGAAATGCTGGACACGCCAATAAAAGCCGTTTCTGTGAACGCTAAAGTGGATAGAATGCATTTTAAGGTAATTAAATTATTCAAGAGAATATTGCGGTAATCTATTGAAAATTGTAGGAATGTTTAATTGAAATGCTTCAAGATATGTTTGGAGAAGATTCTGTTCCCAAAATTTTCAAGGGCGAGAAATTATATGTTAGTGTTAATGATATTAAAGCAGACATTGACTTAAGCAATTTGGTGAGTCACTCAATACTTAGTTTTACAACAATTGAAAACTAATGATAAACAATTTTAGGAAGTGAAGTGTGATGAAGATGAGACTTTTCAACAAATAGTACAAACAGCTGTTTCTAAGCTTTACCAAACATTAGCACCTCCACAAGTTGAAACTACAACATAAATTAGTATTAAATTATTTTTTATGATCTAGGATAATGCTTTAAGTATCAAAATACAATAACAATTTTGTTTCTGGTACTAAGTGCATACTACATAATTTTTCCTACCTATAATGAGTATTTCCTCATTAAATTGGCAATAAATCAATCTACTCAACAGCGAACTTGTACATATATTAGATAATTATGCTTATCAATTAAAATTATGCAACCAAGACGACAAATTGCAATTAATTTCGTAATTCAGCAAAATTACGAAAGAAAAATGTCCTCTGATATCGTTTATAAGATGATTATCGGGATTTACAATCATAAATAGAATTAAATGAATTATAAAATTGCACTTTATTCTTATATATATATATATATAAAATAAATTTTAAAACATGATTGACGATTAGTTTTAGAAAAAATTCAGATACTTTATCCGAATTTTAATTACAAAGCTTCAATCAGTACAGCGATTCCTTGTCCACCGCCGATACAGGCTGAACCAATTCCATATTTGGCCTTTCGTCTTCTGCAATATAATTTCCAAAATTAATGTTGCATTATATTTAAAGCTAGAAATTAAACTACCGCAATTCGTGAACGAGATGAGATGTAATTCTAGCTCCAGTTGCGGCTAATGGATGTCCTAAAGCAATAGCACCACCGTTAACGTTAAATTTATTCATATCCAATTTCAATTCCTTGGCACAGGCCAAAGCTTGGGCACCAAATGCTTCATTAATCTAAAATAATAAAAAAATTCGTCGTATTTTGATTTTTAACCGATTTGAATCGTTTCTATACTTCAATTAAATCTATGTCGTTCAGCGTAAGACCGGTTGCTTTAAGAACGTTTTGGATTGCCGGTACTGGTCCAATGCCCATGATTGATGGCTCAACACCAACAGTTGAGTATCCTACGATTCTAGCTAATGGTTTCAAACTGTGTTTCTTAGCAGCTTCTTCACTAGCCAATACAACTGCACCGGCGCCATCACAAATGCCCTAAACAAAATTATTTACCTTTTTTATGAGATCATTCATATAAATGGTTTCTTACTGATGCACTGCCAGCAGTAACTAAGCCATTCTCTTTGAATAACGGCGGCAACTTCTTCAAACCTTCCAATGTCGTCTGTGGTCTCGGATGTTCGTCAAATTCAACATTTACCATGTCCTTTTTTACTTTAATGGGTACAGGCGCCAGTTCCTCTTTGAATATGCCACTATCATGTGCTATATGTAATTTAATTGTAGAATGTATTATGTAAATTCAATCCTCTTGTTCAAATTAATTTACCCTTCTTCCATTTTTGCTGTGAAGTTAATGCAAATTCATCAATTTCATCTCTAGTCAAATTCTTTTGGGCACCCAACTTTTCCGCTGTTAATGCCATTGGCATCTTACAATAAGTATCAGTTAAGCCTAGCCACAAGGAGTCTTCTAAAAGAGGTGAAACACCTAGAGGTGATCCAAATCGCATGTTACGCACTGAATATGGTGTTTGTGACATATTATCAGCTCCACCAGTGAGTACAATTTGTGCAACTCCAGTTGTGATTTCCTATATACATAAGTTTTGCAAATTGCTGGATAATTTTTAACAAAAAAAAATGCACATACTTGTACACCATTAACCACTGCTTGGAAACCTGATCCACATAATCTGTTTACTAGCAGTGCTGGTCTGTCCAGTGGGATTCCTGCTTTCAGTAATACATGTCTTGCAAGGAATATACCATCTTGAGCTGAACTCTAAAGAATTTGAATTGAACACTGTTTAAGTTCAACTGAATGACATTACCTGCAAAACATTCCCAATTATAACTGAATCAACCATTTCTGGCTTAACATTTGCTGCAACTAATGCGGCTTTAGCAGCAACCGTTTGTAATTCAGTTGCACTCGTTTTGACGAATTTACCACCGTAGGTACCAAAAGGTGTACGTTTAGCACCAACTATGAAGACTCCTGAAATTATCGTAGAATTTTAATTTTTCTTCGTATAAAATTAGTTTCTCTTACCTTTAACTGCAGCAGACATGGTGAAAACTTTTAATCGTAATTATTATCTTTACCAAAAATAATGTAATTATACCGTTATTCAAAACAAACCACTCAAACTGCTAGCCAGGAATGAACAAATCCAGTTTTATATGAACACGTTTAAAGTACAACGATCAGGTGCAAAGTCCAAGCTATAACTTTTTTCGTAGCATATTAATGTTTACTCCAATAAACTACATGTTTATATACTTAATAAGTATGTTTGCAAATACATACATGGGGATTATCGTAGATATCGGAATATCTAAAAATATGATAGCAATTAATTAATTCATAAGAGTTGAATGTCCGTAATTTGTATCTGTAAAATTTTATACCAATTAGCAATTAAAGTTACTCAGCAATAATTATTAATACAGATAGCTCAAGATTGTATGGGTCATATATGAAAAGCCTTCTTTATTATAAAAAAGAAAATAACATGAACAAAGAGAGTACATGGTAGAAGCTGTTATTTTTTTACATTAACATGAACAATTAATACACAAACATCTCATCATATTTCAGAAAAAAAAATTAAAATAATGAGCTAGACGAGTTGAATTCCGAATTTTGCAAGGTATCCTTGTAAAATATTTGAAGATTCTTGGTTTATGCCATTGATGAATGTCGGCAAGCGACCCGGCATTGTTGAACCTAATGTGCTCAGGCTTTGAACTAGGTATTGTCTTGGTTCACTGATGCCTAAAGCAAATAAGATGATGTTATTAAAATTATTACAGGAAAGTTTTAAAGTAATACCTTGTAATGGATCTGATTTCACATTATTTGCAAAGTTTAATTTAGCATTCGTTGATTGGAAAGTTGGTACATCATCAACTTCAATGAAATGATCATCTGGAAATGTACTTTCATCTCTGGGCATTTCAAAGAAACAAATTAATGCTTGCAATAATTGCGACCAATATTTTTGATAAGTTCCAGTATACATTTCCGGACAATCGCATAATAATTTTGTAATACCGCATGCGACAATTTTACGTTCAATAATGCCAGATATTTTTTGAATTTCCGGAATAAATAATTTCTCCAACACCAAACCGAACATTCTGAAAAAGCATTACATTGTTGAAGTTCATAATTCGTTAGATTAACAATAAGAACTTACTGCGTTTGTATACCGTCTACGGTTGTTATTAATTCTGTTGGTGAAAATTTCACAATGTACAAACAGAAAAACACAATTAAACCAATAACATATTTCGTCGTTTTACTTGAAGACAATCGTTGAAATAATAAAATAAATATTTGTTTGTGAAATGGCGCCAATGCTTCCCTACAATAAAAGAGTTTATAGTTATTTTCAAAAGATATCTGAAAATGTATTACTTACATAGGAAAATGTTGTATGATACCCTGCATGAGATAGAAACCCTCGTGGTCATTCGATTTTGATGCAATTAGTTTTTGAAAGACTCCCAAAAATCCGCTCTAAAATTTTAAATTGTATCATAAATAATTTTACGTTTCAATAATAACACTGTACCAATTTATCCTGAGCCACTATTTGCGGTGACGCCTGTATAATGAAAGCATGTAACAGACGAACCAGAGGGCTTACATTAGCCGGTCTCTCCCATAGAGTTGGTGCTAATAAGCACGGTAACAACTGCAAATATGTATCAGGAACATTTCCAGGTGGCGTCATCTCCATTAACAATGATAATATTTGGAATACATAAGGTATGAATTCTACAAATTAAATAAGTAAATAATAATCAATAATTTATGCATTTCTCCAAAGAATACCTTGTATGTCTTGTTGTAATATTCCCTGAAATATTGGAAATAGAATATCCTCAAATGATGTAACTGCTGTGGAATTATTCTGACAAACAATTCTGAAAAAAAAAATGTTACAAGGACCTTATATTTCCCCCTGAAATATATTATTTTACCTGATCGCCAAAGAGAACGTTTCAAACAAATAATGATTAAAATGTGGTCTAGAAGGATTTTTGCAGACCATTTTCAGTTTCTCTGTTAATTTCGGCAGCGTTACATTTAAATAAGGTACAACTTTATCTTGTAACGTTGAAAAACTTCTCATAATTGCTTTCATAACGTATTCGTTCTCCTCCGAAACAGGTCTTTCAAGAACAGCAAAGAAATTCGATAATAAATCCGAAGCCAAAGGAGCTAAGTCGCTTGATTTTACGCTAAAAAATAATCGTTGGATAACTAGAATTAATTAATCAATTTCTATGCTTACAATGCTAAATTGTTATTATCCTTCATAACTAAAATCTTTTCGATGGCGCAAGCTGCATAAGTGTGAATTACTGCACTTTCTGAAGTTAGATGTCTTATTAATTGAGGGATAGTACTAACGACTATTTCTTTAGGTAATACAGATCGAAACGTCATGACATATTTTATGGCGTCTGCTTTTAAAACTGGCAATTCGTTTACTAAAATTTTGTATATCAAATAAAGGAACCATATAATTGAAAAATATCCTTTTTACCATCTGGTCTTTCTAATTCCGGTAAAACATGTTGTTGACAAAATTGCGGTATCGAAACTAATTGGCTCGTTTGCGTTACTCCATGCTTTTGTGTAGATCCTCTGCTTGCAAGAGAAGTAACTAGATACATGGCGGCATCTTTGCTTCGCCAGTTTCGTTGCGGATTCTCCGTATATTTCGACAACATCACCTAAATAATGTCACATTCAGCTTCATATAATACTGATTACATTTGATACAAACTTGTAAATATTGACCAAATATTTCCATTATTTTGACTTCAAAGTTTTGACTTAATGTATTAACTAAATCACAAGCCGCTCTCCTTCTGGTATCTACATCTGAACCTTCAATGTCTTTTCTGGTATATTCTTCTGGATTGTCCTCAAATAGCTCTTGATCTGATTCTACAATATTTAAACATATAGCAACAATAATTAATCAAATTTAAGTTTATATTACCTCTAAATTCCATGTTTGGTATAATCACTTTTTCACAAATACTGCTTAATACTTCATTGTTTTCAAATAAACCTCTGTTGTGATTTCTCTCAGCAACAGACGACAGAAATTGTAGAGCATTTGATACTAACTGAAATAATAAAATATTACAAATATATCAAATAGAAATTGATATTACTGTACCAAATCATATTTTGGCTCTAATCCAGTTGTAACTAACAGGTTCCATATATCAGTAACAAATTGTGGCAAATAAGGCGAAAATTCTTCATCATACTTTTGTGCATATAATGCTACATTATCACATATTTGTGATTTAAGCTGCTCTAATACACCTGCATCTTCATTATCCTAAAATATTAACACGGTATTACTTAGTGAAAAAATATTATCATTAATACCCTTACATTTGTTTTTAGACATTCAACATTGGCTGTAAGTAATGTATGGAAATTCGTCATCCAAATATTCATGTTATCCTCAAAAAATTCCGGCAAATCTTGATGGTTGAGTGAATAAAAGACCTTACAAACCAGTAACAATGAGTTATAAATCACCTTCAAAGCATTAACATCAGATGCATGGGTTTGAGCCAAATTAATAGTAGCCTAAAAGATAATTATGTGCAATACTTGCAAACATTTAAACACACAAATAAGTCTTACCACAAATAAATCTGTTAAAGGTTGTGCTAACTTTTCCAATACATATTTAATTTCAGTCCACAATTCATTCGATTTAAATTCATAACGATATTTCTTAAACAGTGAATGTGCTGTTCTCAATACTCCATTGATAACATTAAAGTCACCAGTTGAGAATTTTTCAACCATCTGTGTTATTAACTCAGGCCATTTCATTGGGAAATCTGTTTTTCCGATTATACTAATTGCATCACTCAATTGCTTTTGAATCGATTCTGGTGATGTTAACATTAATGTTACAATTAGATTTTTTATAGCTAATCTATCACTTTCATGTATCCTGTCAGGTTGATCATCTTCCTAAAAATTATAATTATTGATATCAAAAATGATATGCATAAATAAAGAATAAGTTATTGATATTACAAACATGATCAACACATACCACATTCCAGTTCCTCTTAATATAATTTTTGAAACCAATAGCTCCAGCTATACGTATGGTCATATCAACTTCAGGTTTATGAACTAAATGTAATAACAGCAATGGATAATTTTGATTAACTTCGACACCTTCCAGGAACTTTTCAGCTGAAATCGTACATTTGTTATGATAATAATGATAAACTAGGAAAAATTCTCATACTCACCCGGTCTTCGTACGTTTACATCAGGACTTAAAGTTTGTTGCAAATATTGTCCTAATGTACGCAAATTATCTTCAGATACTTCCATTTTTAATAGAATCCAATTTAGGTTGGTTTTTTAAAGACTATAGCTTTTCTTGTGAGAAACGTCTTCTAGAAATAACGAATTAAGTGTATTTTTCAAAATTTAACCCTAAATAAATTTAAACTTTAACGAACAAAATGTAGAATAGGCAACTGCAGTAATTTTTAGGCAACCAAATTAGCAGATATATAATAATACATATAATGATTCCATCTCTTTGCATTTGAATTTTTTACTACAGATATACAAAATGAGTGATAATGTAAGTATTGAGTTAATTTTCTTTTATATAAATAGCTTTGCTAATATTGTGACTATTCCAGTCTTCAGAAACCTGGTCAAAATATGCAAAGTTTTATGATCCACTAAAAATTGGTTCAATTGATGGTACTGACACAGAACCCCATGATAGAGGCATTATTAGGGCTATGAGTTCAGAATATTATCCTAACAGACATGTGAAAGGTAAACCAGAATGTACAATTTTCGTTAGTCATTTAAATCCAAAAACCACAAAAGATACCATAAAAGAAGTATTTTCAAAGTATGGAAAATTAAAGAGGTTTCGCTTAGTTAAGGATATCGTCACTGGTTTCCCAAAAGGATATGGATTTGTTGAATATGAAGACGAGAGTGGAGCTGAAGAGGCATATAAAATGGCAAATAAAACTGTGGTTGATGGATATGCAATATTTGTGGATTTTGAATGTGAAAGGTTATTAAAAGGGTGGAAGCCAAGACGTGTGGGTGGAGGGTTTGGTGGTAAAAAAGAATCTGGTCAACTTAGATTTGGTGGTAGGGCTAGACCATTTAGGAAACCAATCACTTTAGAAATTGAGGAACGAAAGAAGAGAGATCAACATGAAGAAAAATACAGAGAAAGCGATAGGAAAAAGAGGAAAAGGAGCAGAAGTAGAAATAATTCTTGAAATACAAATGCTTACAATTTAATCAACTTGTATTAAACAAATATTTACATTTCCTGTTACAAAAATAGATCAAGTTTTTGTAATAAACAAACTAATGCAGTAACTAATTAATTTATAAATCCGTTTCTTTTTCTTCCTCAGCTATATTATCTGAATTAGCCACTTGACTTGAATTTTCCTTGTCTATTTTATTTTCCTCTGATTTCAATTTATTTGATATCAGTTCTTGTCTTTTTTCATATACTCTGTCCACAAAAGCATACAATGAGTCTAGAATAGATAAAAAATTAACATAGAATTTTAATATAAAAAAACATTATTTACCTGGTTCCTGCCATAAAACATATGCATCATCTTTCTTTAAGTCTTTTGTGTTGTTTTTAAATGTTTCCAAAATATTGTTAAATTCCTCCCAAAATGGCTTAGATGGTGATACACCAAACAGTTTCTAATTGGATAAACAATAAATTAATTGAAATTCAAGTTGCTCTTCATAATTTTACCTTAAACTTTTCATAGATATTTTCCGCAATGCTACGAATTTGTTTTGCGTCATTTTCAAAATCATCCGCATCCTCTTTAGTTAAATTCCATTCTTTCACGTTTCCGACATACTTACGAAGCCTTTTTATGACTTCAACTATATGTGGGTGCTTTTTAAGCATTAACTTTTCTATTTTTAAATTTGCCAACACATTTAAATGCTCGATGGCTTTTTTTGTATCTGCTTTATCTAAACCAAGGCAATTAACTACACTTTCATCAGTATTGATGAGTATCAATTCATTGTTAAACCATGTAAACTTTTCTTCCTTCCATTCCAATATCTTAGTTGTTACAGCATCTTCTACATCTGCTTCAGTAAATTTCATATGTATGTCACACAAGTTTGGTATTTCATCTGCATTAATAGCACCCGATTCCAATTGATTTACTTTATTTAGTATGTCATTAGCATAAAATTCTTCATCCATAACGTAATCAAATTCCGTTTCACAACCCTCAATTTGCTTGTAACGAATACCAACTAATTTACCATTTGGCAATATAGCAATCACCATACTCTTCTCATTTATATCTCGAGGATCTGGTCTTCTTTCTATAATTGAAAAGCATGTTTTGTGAATATTACATATATATTATTAAAATATAAATATCTTACTTTTATAGATGTTTTCATTTTTCTTTACTTCTACTGCCTAAAAAAAGAGACATTTTTGTAAATTTTAAAGTATGTCAATAATGTAAAACTTACATATTCCAATTGTGCTTGCAAATATTCCCTTGGTATTATATGTACATCTTCTAAACTGCATTCTTCTTGTTCAATCATACTTTCTGTGTCACTGAAAATTGAGGCCTCTGCATCTCCTTCTGCAGGAAGTTCATCACCATCTTCTGAAGTGTTACCTAGAGGTTGATTTATTGCTTCTAGGTCTTTTTCCAAATTTAAAGCTTCTGCCCTTTTATCAACTACTGCTATAGGCTTGGGTCTCTTATTTAATTTCTGCCTTTGCTCCATGTCGTCATCTTCATCATATGAAAATCTTAAATAAAAATTTGTTGCTAAATTACTTTCAATTTTAAAATGACTGTTCAGAATAAAAACCTTTTGACTTTAATTTTCCTGCCACTTCTACTAACTTGATTTTTTGATAGGTCACTTATCCTTGATAAATTATCGTCATCTGAAGGTCCTTAAAAGATATTAAATATGAAATTAAACATGCACAAGATTATGATCATTAATTACTTTCAATTGTTAGAGAAGTTCCATCTTCACTTACAACCAATTTCTTTACTGATCTATCTTCTGATGCCCTTTTACGTTTTGCAGATTTACTTTCTTCCTTATCATCTCTCTCTTCCAATGCCTAGAAATGTTCATTTAAGTTATGATTATAGTCAATTACATGAAACATACCTGTAGGACTTCGTCTCCAGCTTGATTACCATCAGTTCCAGCAATTCTAATTTCTGTTTCAATTTCTCTGATTGCATCTAAGTAATCCTTGCGTTTTAGTGCTTTCATAAAACGTTGTTTGTATTTTATATAATAAAACAAGGAGTCATCCTTCACAGTGCCACTGAAAACAATTGTTTGGTGTAATCGCACAAGAAGCTTTTGAACTTAACAACTAATTGTCGGTAAACACCACTTTACTGTTAGGACAATGTTTCTTACATGAATACTTATGACCATTTTCATTCATTTTGAAACATGTCCAATTTAATAACTCATTATAAAAAAAATAAATACATACGATTCTCCAGTGCCATAAAATTGTACATCATAACGTCTACCCTTTGTAGCTACAATCTACAACAGATACTTTGTTGTTAACATTTAAAATAAATAGTAAATCACAATACCTTGGCTGGCCAATGTGGATAACCCTTTATCTTTGCAAATACCTTATCATCTGTTTTAAATGTAAACTTCATCATTTTGGGTTAATTTAATGTGAGCACCAAACAGAATAATAATTGTTTACCAGAATATAGTGAATAACGACTAAATCGGGGATAAAATTGAATATAAACTTCTGGTCAGTTTCTGTATTTCTATTACCTAAACTCAATTATATTCTCAAATTCAGTAACACAAACATATAAATGGCGCCCGAAGTTCTGCTTATTTACGTTTTGACATACTATGATTGCGTCTTTGCTTTAGAGTAAACAGAAATATTTCTACCAAAGATAATATACATGGATTTTTACGAATTAGCATTTATCAATTATTGTTCTAGATTTTGTTGTTGCTAGATGTAAAATAATGAAATATCTTAGATATTTATCACTTGCATAGTTGGTTGTATTTGAATGTTAGGCGAAAGTTTAAACTGGTTTTTATCAGTTGTTACATTAAAAAAGTAATGCAGTAATTTAGAGATAATATTAAGAAAAAAGAAAAGTCTAATTTTAAATCGTAAGTAAATTTATTAAAGTAATAGTAATATGGTAAACATTAAAGTTCTTTGATTTCTGTGTAAGTCCAAATTCATCCTTAAAAGGTCCCATGGTGTAATGGTTAGCACTCTGGACTCTGAATCCAGCGATCCGAGTTCAAATCTCGGTGGGACCTTCAAAAGAGGGCATAAATGTTTTTATAAAACAAATACTTTTTAAATATTCTAATTAATTAATAATATCCGAATCATTTTTATTATTATAAAGTAATTCTTCCTATCATATAGATTGCACTGGAATAATCTATGCTAAAAAGTGCAATTTGTATTGCAGTTAATATAACTTTCTTTCGAATTCGCTAACTTAGTAGAGTTCGTAAAAAAAAAGAAATTGCCGAAACCCGGGATTGAACCGGGGACCTTTAGATCTTCAGTCTAACGCTCTCCCAACTGAGCTATTTCGGCGACATATTATAAGTATGGGAAATGTTGTTGTAATTAACGCAATATCAACTGTTGAAAAAGTTTAATTCAGTAACTAATATAAGATCCGCAGCAGAAATATTCATTAGTTTATCTATGCTTAGTTATCTTTGATTAGTTCATTCGACATCTTATAAGAGCCGGCGTATGGGATAGCCAATTTTGAATGATGATGAGGTGTTTTAATTACTCCGATTCGGTAACTCGGGTATATATTATTGTCATAATATTTCAGTTGTCATAATATTTGTTTTTAATTAATGAAAATTCATTAGTGACAGAAAAAATGGACAAGATTTCTGCATACGTTTATAAAATTTTAAAACAGAAAGCTATAATACACGTTTATTCAATACCAAATTTTATGTTAGAAATTTTCATTTGCGCGTTTATTTGCTTTCTGTATATGATCCTAAATTTCGAAATAACAAAAATTGGAATGTTAAATAAGTGTCAGACAAATAAATTGATTTATAAAAAATCAATTAAAGACGGTACGTTTATCACATACTTGATAAAATTGCAGTGGCCACAATGCCAATGAAATGTACGGTAATTTACAACTTTTCATATTTTTCGTTTCAAGTGTGCTCCAGCAAAGATTCGTTCTGTACAAGTGTGACCCACATAAAGCGCGAATTAAATAAGTTATCGTCGACGACCACACATATGCACATCAAGAAATATACGAGCGGAAACTGTAGATTTGTATCGACTACAAGAAACTTTGAAAAGACGCAAGTAGAGTGCTCGGATAAGGACGACTCAAATAAAATTCGCAACAATGTCATCGACCGATTCCTTTCGATGTCGCCGTTACAGTATGTTAAATTGGAAAAGGAGCGGAAGACGCGCGAAAGAAATTTAAAGAGTTGCTTGAAAAGCTTGACCACTTTATACAGTAACGTCTTGGAGAATAAAGTGTCCCAAGGTACGATCAAAAGACAAATACAATCGGCACGCGAAGAACTACTGTTTCCGCAACCGGTGAATAAATACCTAGGTTTTGAAGTGGGAGCTTTAACGGAAAGTCTGTTCGATTTATTAGAAAAAATTGTTACAGAGAGCTCAGTAGACAAACCATTACCATTTAAAGGTGATCTAACGACGTTAGCATTGGACGCTGGCAATTTTCACATGGATATGCCATTTCGGAATGTTAAGCGTGATGAAAATGAAGACGAAAGCATAATATCAGATATAACTGCATACACGACGACATTAACCGGCAAATCGTCGTCACATGCCGAATCTGTTTTCGATAGTTCCAAAGTAATAGCAATATAAAAATGAGAAACACCATATTTCTTATAAATAGCAGTTCTTTTATATTATGTAAATATCACAGCACTTCATAATCGCAATTTTACAATAATGTATTGTACAAAATAAATAGTGTCGTCTTTAAAAAATTAAATTAATAAACCTGCTCTTTTAAAAATACAAATTTGAACCTAGCGCCATTCGAATGTTATGAAATTAGACTATATGAGAGCGAACATTTTGCGCGGGTCATTTAAAAGTTTTATGGTTTCCTTAATTTATTTATTAACACAAAAGAAAAGAAATTAAAAATTGTAATCTTGAAAGAGCAAGCTACCACGTTTTTCCTTTTTTCTTATATTTTGCAGGTACCTTCTTCTAATTCTTTATATAAATTCATTCACAATACAAATTAATAGAAATTAAAGTTTTCTATGTAGAAATTATTTCTCCTTTAAAATTCTTTTTGAACAAAAAAATTTCATCAAAATTGGTTGATATCACAATCGTTATTATAGTATTAATTTCGAAGTTACATTACAAACGAACGCTTTTTCTTCTCTTTTGTATTTAAAGGAAAAATACTAAATACAATCCTATAAGTTTATGTATGATTTACATATGCACACACATATATATGAAACTATATATATGTATATTATATATACAAATATTTCTTCAATGATAATAAACTGAATAATCATCAATAATAATATAGAATATTTAAAGTGCTTTTCTTCTCGTTTTCTTTTGTAATTCAAAGAAAAGGGTAATAACAGTCAGTCAATATTAAAAAAAAATCGTAAAAACAAAGGTAGAGAAAAGGAAATGCTTTTTTTGCATAACATTAAGAAAGTTTTTTGCTTTAATCGTTTTTAAACCTACTTCTAAATTTTCCAGTTAAAAAAAATCGAAAATAGAAATTCAATCAATAACTGCCCCTAAAATTACCTCTAGAAAAACCTCTACCTCTTACTAATCCACCTCTAGAATATGGCGGAGGTCGAGGCGATCCTCTATGTCTAAATTGTCCAGGACCTCTGTAATTCCAATTACTACCACCACGAGGTCTACCTCTAAACTCTGACGGGTTCCGTACGTAACTGGTATTTCTAATAGCACTTCTGGCGTTATTGTTCTCTTTTTGATATTTCTGGTCTTTCCACAATCGATCGGACGTCGATGGCCAAGACAATTCATTTAAATTAGACAAATAATTATTGTCGGGCTTTTGCTTAGCTGCGAGTTCGTCTTGCGTTATCCATACGTTCTTTTGCATTTCCATTGATGTCTCGTTGTCCAACGCATTCGGATCGCCTTCTTCCGACATATCGGGGAAAGGCGGCGGGGGTTCTAAAGTTTGAACGTGATCCTTAAACGAATTATCTTTATTATGTTGCGTCGATACGATCGTATGATTGTTGCCATCGACGTTATCGTCGTCACTCAATTCCATGTCGATGCTCTCAACGTTATCCTGACATTTCTTCGGCGAATGACTATGCGGTTTCTTGGATAATTTAGCAGTCGTCGAATTTGCAATAGCTGGCGGTGGTGGTGGAATTTTAAGACTTTCTTGGAACATTCGATAATCCTTATCTTCCAAATTCAACCTTATTCTATAATCCTGCAGAATACTTTCAATAAATTTCTCTAATTATAATCAGTATAGCATTACCTTATCCACTTTGTTGTCCTCCCACTTTGGAGAACTGTCCTTCGGCGATTCCGTTAATGTAATTAAATTTCTATGATCCACGTCTTTCTTACGATGGCCATGGTCGGTGTCTACGACTATAAGAATCGATAGTTAAAAAGAGACTATTAAAAATAATCAAAATTACCAATCGGTATCTTTTGTATCATCGGCAACACTCTCTGATCGACATCAACCCCCGTACCGTGAGTCTGTGTGTCATGATACTCGATGGGTTTGTTATAAGATTTCTTCTCGAATATCGGTGGACTCTCTGGCGTCTCCAAGTCGGTAGGTGGCTGATCCCAATTCGGTTCCGGGTCCCACGTCTCCAATTCCTCCTCTGGATTGTATTCTTCATTGGAAGTGTACGGTACGGATTGAGTTATGGTCGTAGAATAATTTGTGGTGAAAGTTGTAACAGCAGTTTGATAATCGGGAACAGATGCGGACGCTGATAATGGATATGAAGTCGAATGCTGGAATGATGACATGTTACTTGTTTGGTAACTCGTAACTGGTATTTGATACGACGGGGTAGATGGCTCGTAAGGATTCGTCGAACCATCATAAGAAGTGGTACCTAAATTAGAATTATTGGCATAAATATTAATATCAATCTAGGTACCAATGTGCTCAATCAGATACCATAAGTTTCTGCATTCGAGTTGTATGAGTCACTGTAAGTGTTACCGACATCGTAATTATCTGCCTTAGTAAACGGTGGCAAAGGCGGCGGTAACAGAGGTACATTAGTGTACTGATAATCGTTTGACGCCGTTCCTGGTGGCATTACTGGCTGCGGCTGTCCATTTCCGTGAGATCCATATACATTCGAAGGAGTATTATTCGCATCGTAACTGTATGTACTGTGTGTTGTCGCCGGTTTCATGTTATTGGACTGATTCTTATTGAATAACGTCGAGTTGATATCCTGCAATTAAGATAACATTAGTGAATATCCTATTGTTTACAGTATTTGATACACTTATACATTTAAATCAAAAGGCATATTGCTACCCATGAAACTTGAGAATCCATTATTTGTAAATGTACTGTTTTCTGTGTTAGTAATAGGTGTATAGAAACCAGTGGTGGAGAACTGCGTATAATTAGAAACTGAAACACCAAGGTTTTAACTTTGATATATGTAAGATCATATTAATTACACACCTGATGATGAATCTGTATTAGGTAATTCAATGTCAGAGTCTGGGCTTGGTGATGGTGCATTTACATCTGGTGATGGTATAGGACTACTTAAGGTAGGCTTCAAATCATCCAACTTCTTTTTAAGATGTTTCACTCGGGAAGCAAACGTTTTGTAAGCCTAAAAATAATCAAAATCATTAGAATGACAGTATTACTAAAACCAAGACAAACTTACATTAGCCACCAATTTCACATCCTTTTTATCATTATTTAATTGTGTTTCAGCCTGAATTAGCAAAGATATTATATGATTTCTTGCTTTTATTTCCAATTTTAATGCATTTAAATAAGATTCCATACTTTTTATATAATCATCCACTTCTTTCTCCACATCATCCACATGTGCTCTTTCTAAAATAATCAAAATTAGTCAACCTACAATTAATTGGCAAACATATAATAACGTTTCAATGAAGCACACAGAGATTCTCCTTCAAGTTTCTTTGGATGCATCTCTTGTAATTTCTTGAGCTTGTTATCTGTGTCCTGTTCCAACTTGGCACAATTCCTTACTTTAGTAATCAGATATGACGACTACAAAGATAATTTCATGAAATGTTCATAAATTTGCTTGTGCATTTTCAATAATTACTTGAAATTCATGAGGTTCTTCATTCTTCTTAGCTGCTGGAGAAGCACTTATCAATCCACATAAATCGGCAATGAATTCCTCACTATAAACACCACGCTGCTCCCATATTTTAAATATTCTTAATATCTTATTCTTGATTTTCTCATCCCTGACGACAGAACATAATATATACATATAGTTACAAAACAGGCAATTTTAAGAATTGATTTACATACCTAACCATTGTTGTGGCTTTTTGAAGGGCAGTTCCCCAACTATCAACAAAATCAAAGTTGCGTCTTTTTGAATACTGTATGACATCATTTGCTAAATAAAATAATGTAAGTCTATGTTCAATTTTTGCACGTTTCAACACAGTTAACCAGGAAGTAACGATTCTTTTATGATGCTGACGATTCTCTAGACACCAGTTACAGCATTTATTAATACTCTCTTGTGAATCTTTCAAATTTGTCAATTTCTTTTCAAATTGTAATGCATTAAAATCACTATCACCACTGCTGTTAGCCATTATAGTTGTCTTCTACTATTATCATACAAGCACAGTGCAATACATCTTAAATAACTTTCTGTAAACACTAAGATATTTTTCTGCAATCCCAAAACTAATCCTTAAGATTCGGCTACATGTCAGCAGAAAACTAAAGAGAAATCTTAAGTACTCCTTGTATGGGATGCTATCTTTTAACAGCAAATAAGTCTTCCTTTCTCAAATGTGGAGATCATTCACCAATTTTACTTTAATAACATCGAATACTGTCTAATCTTTTATCCTAATAGATTTGTTATTTACTAAAGAAAATGTTAACTTTTAATACATAAACGACGCCATTTTTTGGTAATGTTGACAGACCGAGCAGTTCACAAAAATGTCAAGATGTAAATTACAAATTAAAATATTATTAATTTCGCTTTTAACGTGAATTAACATGTCGTTTTAAGCCTCGTTTTGTATTTCAATTTGATGATTTAATGCTTTTAAAATTTTGCTAATCTTCAAAAGTTAATAGTAGAAAATTCGTATTTACCGGTATGCAATTGTACCCAACTTAATTAACATAAAAACCCCTAGAAGTCCATTTCTTTCTCAGCAACACGTTGAAGCAGTTTCTGGTTCAGCGCTGATCAATTTTCTTCTGAATTTTAGTCAAAAGTTGATTATCTCGACCAGAAATTAACTAAACAATGGTATGTAGCGTTCAACACTATGTCTTAATTAAAATTGCATATTAATTCAATGAAACATGGAAGTTTATTGTAGGTTAGGTAACACGTGTTTATTACAAACACCGATTATTTCGTTTTTATTTTTTAGGCCGCTATAAAGGAAACCAACCCTGAAAAACCGGGACAAGAAGCCGTGTCCATTCATCGCATCCGTATTACACTAACGTCCCGCAATGTAAGATCTTTGGAAAAGGTTTGCAGTGACTTGATACAAGGTGCTAAGAAGCAAAAGTTGAGAGTAAAGGGACCAGTCCGTATGCCAACCAAGACGTTACGTATTACCACACGTAAAACGCCTTGTGGTGAAGGGTCAAAGACTTGGGATCGTTTCCAAATGCGGATTCACAAGCGAGTAATTGATTTACACTCTCCATCTGAAATTGTGAAACAGATTACATCCATTTCTATTGAACCAGGTGTAGAGGTTGAAGTAACAATTGCAGACAGTTAAATATTGAAATACTTTTTTATATATTTGACAAAATGAAACAATAAAAAAAACGCAAAACTGATCTATTGGTTTTTATTTCCTTTTAACAACGTACTCTTAACTTTGTAACCACGAATTAATTGGAAAATGTGGGGCGTGACATCAAAAATGAATGTATACCTAAGTTTAGTAGTAATAATAAGAATGACGTAACGTTTCATTTAAAAATAACCACCATTTTGAATTCCTACGCTAGAAGGAATAGTACTCGATGATAAATTTGATTTAATTTACGTGGAAAATGATCAGTCTTATCGCACAGTGTCGTTTAATCATTGCCAAACGATTTCGATTGTAATTAGCGTAGGTCGTAACGTTTAAACTGCATTTTTGCTCATCAGTTTTCTTCCCAACTGAACGATACATTAAATTAACCATCGTAATAGTAATACATATTGGCGTAGTTCGGCGTTTATAATAAACCAGTTGTTAGTTTGTTGTTTATGGTGGCCCATCCCAGTTCGCTGCGAATGTGTGTGCCGTAATCCATAATAAATAGTATAAAGTATAATTTTAAAAATTATATCGAGTAATATTAATTGGGAAAAACTTCGTGAGTGCAAATTGATCGACATTATTTATTCGGTGGTGCAGCATCATTTAATGGACTGATTCTGTTTGAGGTACGATTACAAAATGTGAATATCAAATTATTACCTTTCTTCTAAACACGTACCTTTTAATAAAATCAACGTTTTTACAGTTAACTTGTTTTCTATTAACAGACTCGAATCGTTTCAGTTTTATAAACGTTTTTCGATTATATCTTTGAAGAATTTATTTATATAGCTTCGGAAATAATTTGGCAAATTTTTCGTTAAATCTGATTATTTTTTTTAATTCGGCTCGTGTTGTTATGTTTAGAAAGCCTCGAAATATAAGAGCTCAACGTTGAAGTAGTAGATTGTATTTTATATACTCGTTGGCCATTTTTTTAATGTTTATTGTTATAAAAGTACATGGACAGAAATTGGGTCTTATTAAATTGACCCTCCTTTATTAGTCATTTCGTTTACGGGTCGTGTATACCAAACAAGAAAGATTATTCGGTAAAGATGAGAGAGAAAAGAGAACGTAATCTTTATTGATACACGTATATATTGGATTGAGAAATTAATCAGTTAAAGAAGAAGAAAACTGTTAAACAGCAATTATTATTATGGTAGGATTAAGTAAGAACGATCGCTTCGTACGTGCTTTTTAAACGAACGATAATTATTTATCTTGAAATTATTATATTATTATTACTTGATTGCAACACTGTTGAATAAATTAAGTCCCATCGCAAAAGTTAATTAACTAAGGTAATTTTATTTAAAAGAAAAGTGATGTACAGTTACAAACTTTCAAACTCTATTCTTTTGTCCTTCCAAGCTTTGGAAGATCAGGTAAACGTAATTTGCCAAACATTTCTAAATTCGTTTGTTTACCTGTCTTATTTTAACTTTCATTGATGATACTTATTTGACGAAATTGATCATTTCCATGCTATGCAATATTTAGAACGATAATGCGAAATGAGCAAGTAAATGTAGGTCATGATAGATGGTTTTAAATTGCTTTATCAAAAACAAGATGTGCATTTTTTTTAAATTACTGCCTGTCAATGTTCATTTTGCTTTTTTTTTTTAGAAAGTTACTGTTTACCAATATTCAGTAAATGAAAGTCTACCCTTCTTACCTCGAATCTCTTTGGTTAATTAATTTAATTGTAAGTGTGTAAGTTGTATTAACAGTTAAACGATATCCGATATGTACGCTGCTGTCACATTAAACTTTCTAACAATACAAACGGAGCAATTAGTAGTGGCAAAAACGGATTAAATTTCACCGTTAATTAATTTACCTTTTAATATCGACGGTACCAATAATGGCAGTAAAATAATGATAATTTAAAATGAATGTTGGGCGTGTTTTTATTATCATTATATTTTTACTATAACTTTTTTGCAATCTAATTAAAACCACGAATAAAAAAGCACACACTAGTTCGATCATGACGATGAAAGCTCCTCTTAATGATATTACATAGTTTAAATTAATTCAACGTGACCTATTTCGCACGCACATTAAATTCAAGGTTCGCCTTTTTGAACAACAGGAACAACGGAGGAATTTTCTTAGTCAGATTTGTTAGTTTCTTCTAAAAGTTTTCTAGAAAATAAACAAACGAAAAATAAAAATGAAAACATTTCGAATTTGAGCCATCGTCGAGAACTGGTTTTTAAATCGTATTATTATTCGTCTTTTCACCGATAAATAGGAACAAGTTTTTAATTATCATCAACAACGAACCATTAAAGTTAGGAAAAATTGGATTTTCTAAGGGAGAAAGCTAAATGAAAAGTTTACTGATGCTGTGTAGCAGGAGGTTCTTTCTTATTAAACGAACGAACGTTGTCTTGTATATTTTCAAAAGTAGGTCAAATTGTTATTACTTTTTTTGCGTCGTTTTGTACGTGCAAGAACGTCATTCTATCAGTTTGCGAAGATGCAGTTTTCAAAACGAATATTAACCATATACGAACAGCAACAATTGGGTAACTGATAAAAAGAAATTAAGTTCGAATGTGCCGCAAATTTTAAAGTTACAGGACGACTTAAGTTTCTGTTGCCCTCTCACTGTTCTTGCTGGTACAATGTTCACGGTGTTAATCGATTTTTTCAGAGAAACGAAAAATGTGCTCATAATATTATTTTATTATGGCGAATTATTGCTATTTTTAGAGAATGATGCCCGAAATGTAATTTGTATACAATTTCAACAACGACCTTGTAAATATAATTCACTATGAACAAGCAACAACCTCTAGTGAAAAATCGTACTCGAGCGTACATCGAACGTACCTCTTTCGCTTCGGTCCAATTTTAAAATCCATTCATTGCGTATGGTTCGTAATGACCAATAATTTAACTGCAATAAATAAAATGGTAACAATTAACCTTGGCAGTGAATAATCTGTTTTGTTTCAAAGTGGAGCCCGTATTACAGGCGAGTAATAGCTTTAATATTCAATGAATAAATAATATTAGGATGTCTCAAAAAGTATACCGTTGCAAATAATAGGAATTCAGGTTCAGTTGCCGAAGGAGAAAATCGAGGAAAAGTCGATGTTATCGTTTTTCTTGCAACTACCCCTTGGTATGTGGATTACACCTTTGTAATTCACATAAATTTGTACCTGATAGAGTTTCAATCATTTCCAAACTAGTGCAAACAACTGAAAATAATGCATACCAAATTTGCCGAGCGTTTTTGGTTTATCGAGAGCAAGTTTTGTACGAAGGAAGAAAACGCTCGTCGGAAGTTACGTCCGCGAAGGAAATGCGCCATTCATCAGAAATGAAGATACTCGGATGCTGTAAAACTCCGGACTAAAGTCGGGACGAGGAAGAAGTTCCATCGCGTCGAG
Source organism: Hololepta plana (assembly GCA_963695495.1). Classification (NCBI taxonomy): domain Eukaryota; kingdom Metazoa; phylum Arthropoda; class Insecta; order Coleoptera; family Histeridae; genus Hololepta; species Hololepta plana. The sequence goes on from OY968833.1 coordinate 8,028,714, forward strand.
TTCTTTGAAGTTTTTTTTCGTTTGCTTTGCGGTTTTTGGTTTGACGTTGAGTTGTCCAATTGTTGTGAAGTCAATTGATGATGATCATCGATGGGAAATTCTAGAAACGTCAGTGACGAAAATAATATTGGAAAAAAATGCGCGAATTCATCAAAAGCGACAAAACATTTTGATTGAGATGCTGATATCGAGATGACAATATAGAAAGATGCAATTCGCACAATTTACTCTTTGTAATTAAACTTTAATCTTTTTAAAAACGGTAAATTTTTTGAGCTAGCCTAATAATTGCATTTGTTGTTTTGATTTTCGATTGCGACTGTAACGAATGCAAATAAACGAATACAAGTGCGAACGAAAATAATAGGTCAATTAAAATAGACATGATGTTTAGTAGATATGTGAACGGAAAGAGTGACATCATTTGCCAAGAGATTGTTTCCCCGGAATTATTACAACAGCTACACAATCACTCCGTGCTTTTCAATCACTTCTTTCTTATTATTAATCATGAATTTGATATTATTTTTAATAATGATACTTTTTTAAATTACATCATCATCACATTCATCTCGTGTGGCAATCGGACGGGATGCTGTGTTTGTGTTGTATAAATATTAAGGAAAAATTCGCAATAAGAGTAAGAAAGAAAAGTGCGAATCCAGTAGATGAACGGATGTTGTTCCGCATCTCGTGCTTATCTGAAAAGCCCACAGAAACCGTAATGCAGCGAGAGGACTATAAAGAGTTGCTAATAAAAAACAAATCGATAGAATCCAATTATCCGAGGGAAGGCTATAAATAATAAGGACCTCTTCTTCTGGAGCAAAGCAGTGATACAAAACAAATATCCGTAACATTGTATAACTTCTCTATGTGGTGAATGAGGAGGAGGTTGAGACGCAGAAAAAAAAAGAAGTTAAATCGTTAAGGTCAACGTCCTTGCGTATGTCGTTTGTTGTTGCTGTTTCTAGCTGCTGCCACGGCTTATAATTGTTAATTCACGTTGCTGCACCTGTGTTATAAGTATCTGATGTCTGTAGATTATTAAAAGCAAATATGAGAAGAACGCAGGTGTGCCAGAAAAAAAGTTTACAATTTTGTAATCGTTTAGCAAAAGGAAACGCTGTCAAAAAAGGATGGTGTGCATGTGAGAGGAACGATACGAATCGATAATTGATTTCCTAAACCTCACGAAAAATTTCGTCGCTTTATGGTAATTTTGCGTAACTCCGGTCGATTTAAATTTAATATTTTCATTCAACGCAAGTTCGTGCCAAATGATTAGGGACGAAAGCTGCATGAACACGCAACTTTTCGTGTATGGAACGAAACAAAGACTTATTTGCGTTGTTTTTATTCAATGTCCACGCCTTTGCAACTTCTTTACATTAACAATTAGCTGCATGGGTGTTGAAATAATCACACAATTTTAGCTCGTTTCCTTTTTTCAATAGATCCCCATAGCATCAATTTAGGTAACATATTGTCAAGAGGGATGGAATACTTGTCTGAAGTTCTCTTCCATTTTTGTTCGAGAATATAATAAATTACTAAAAACCACTCGCAAGTCCGTTGCAGACAATTTTCTCGCCCACGTTTTGTTATTATGCGTTAGACATTGTTGGGCGTATTGTTTCTCGTAACGCAAGATAAGATACGAATAGAACGAAAACTAAAATAATCAGTTTCGAATTTTTCAACTTCCAGGCGGGACATGCCTGAAGAGAAACCGAACATGACGGTCGAAAACGAGAATTCATCGCCGGCGAAACAGCAACAGAAAGCGTCTCCGGGACGCACAGGTAGCGGAAATGCCTTGGCCCAAATCACAATGCTAGATGGTAGCATTTTGGACGTTTACATCGAGGTAAAATCATCGTGATCGTGTGATGTACTTCGACTAACTTTGTACGTTTGCTTTCAGAGAAAGGCCAAAGGACAAGACCTACTCACGAAAGTGTGCGAAGCGATCAACTTGATCGAAAAGGATTATTTCGGATTGGTCTATGCGGATCGGCACGATCCACGGAATTGGTTGGATTTGGATAAACGTATAACGAAGTTTCAGAAAAGTAATTAAAAGCGAAATATTAAACGCGATTATCCTAATTGCAATCATATTTATTATTTTAGCCGAACCGTGGAAGTTTAGTTTCGAAGTGAAGTTTTATCCGCCCGATCCGGCACAATTGCAGGAGGACATTACGCGCTACCAATTATGTTTGCAAATTCGCAATGACATCCTGAACAATCGTTTGCCGTGTTCGTTCGTTACGCACGCGTTGCTGGGATCGTATCTAGTGCAATCCGAATTGGGCGATTATGATTCGGACACGATGCCTAAGAACTATTTGAAAGAATTCAAATTCGCACCGAATCAAACGCACGAATTGGAAGATAAAGTGATGGAATTGCACAAGACGCACAAGTAATTCGATTGTCTTACGTCGTTTCGCATGATCGAATCTACAATTTTCATCCGTTTTGTTTTAGGGGTCAAACACCGGCGGAAGCGGAACTACACTACTTGGAGAACGCCAAGAAATTGGCAATGTACGGTGTCGATTTGCATCCTGCGAAAGATTCCGAAGGCGTCGACATCATGTTAGGTAAAACATTTCATCGACGAAGAACGAAAATAAAGCTGTACCAATTGGAGCGGAATTAATCAAATTATGGATTTCAGGTGTTTGCGCTTCCGGTTTGTTAGTTTACAGAGACCGGCTTAGGATCAATCGTTTCGCGTGGCCGAAAATATTGAAAATTAGTTACAAACGACACAATTTCTACATCAAAATACGTCCAGGCGAATTCGAACAATTCGAATCGACCATCGGCTTCAAGTTGGCCAACCATCGCGCAGCGAAAAAGCTATGGAAAACTTGTGTCGAACACCATACATTCTTCAGGTTTATAAGTTTTATCATTTACAATAGTCGCATTCACTTAAAATAGGCGAAACATTCCGCAAATAATTGATTAGAGCTTAAGAGCTTAGTAATTTAGTAAATTCCCAAACACCTAGTGGAACGGTAAATTACTGAACTTAATATATATGCAACGAGCTTTTATGAATAGTCCTATTTACATGTTTCTCATGCATAATCTGTTTGTAGATTAATGTCTCCAGAAATCAATCAAAAATCATCGTTATTCCCACGACTTGGCTCGAAGTTCCGTTACTCGGGTCGAACGCATTACGAAACGAAACGTACACCGATCGATCGACCGGCGCCGCAATTCGAAAGATCGTTGTCCGGCAGGCGATTGGCCTCTCGCAGTATGGACCGTAAGTTGATGAGTCGCATTTATTCTTGCGAACTAACGTTTAACATCTTTTTTGTGCGGCAGCATTGGGAGGTACAAGGCCGGAAGACGAGTATAACGAAGCGAATAAGCGACACACGATGTCGCATCCACCGGAACACATACCGGACATTGACAATCAAACGCCTGCTAAAGTGAAGGCGCCGAAAGAGAAAGAATTAAAGGACAAAACTAAGGATAAGGTACGGATAACGAAGCTCGGTTAATTTAATTGATCATACTACTATTAGAAATAATCGTTCATCCAATCATCACTATCAGTTGTTGCAATACTTCTCGTTTTTGATTCTGCATAATTATTTTTTAAAAAAGATAAGCATATCAAATTGTTGTATTGAATTGTGGTTGAAAATGAAAGGAAATGAAAGAAATCGTTTTGTGAAAGCTTACACGGAAAGGCAGTAGAGGATCGTCGACGGCTAGTTCTGCCAGCTCACAGGAAGGAGATTATGAGGCAGACAAATCGCAGAAGGTGTTTAACAAAATTTTAAGATACATATATATTCTTTCAAGCAAAACAAAATTAAATATATTGTTCCTGTTTCGCTATGCTAATTTAATTTGCAAATTTATTGTTGCCGAGAGCGAGAGAAAGAGAGAGAGAGAGAGAAAGAAAGAGCAGAAAAAGTTTGTTCTTATCATAGTTTTCGGTAGGGATTCTAAAGTGACATTTACTCATCTATGCATATAAATAGTTAATCTTTACGTTTGGTTTCATTACTAGTCTTATTTATTCGATCGAAAAGCGCTTGTGACGATTGAACTCTATTGGATATTTGATGAGACATAAAATTTAAATAGAAAATTCGATTACAAGCTCTTCGCATTCGAATTTCGTTTATGTGCATTTCTTTTTAAACAGCTTTTCTATTTGCTTTCAAATTGCCTGCGAGCGCTTCTGTTCGATTTAATTAGTTAAGATTCGATTCCACAATATAATGTGTTTTCCTATCTGTCATTAGAAACCTGTAGGAGGTGTAGCCGTTTTACCATCGGGCGGTTTGTTCGGCAAGAAAAAAGAGGACAAGGATAAGGACAATAAGGAGAATCGTGATGTTAACGCGTCGCCGGAACGCAACGGCACGGAACCGGAAGCGCAACAGATTATCGATAAGTCGCCGCAGGAGAAAAAGGAGCGTTCTAAGGTAATATTTATTCGTTTAGATAGTAGAAGCTTTTTATTACAATTATTATATACAAAATGTATCACGTATTATTGTTATTATCATTGTATAATTTATGATATAGTAATTAGCGGTAGCTGCATGTTAATTGTACTTATTTGCATGTTTTTCTTTTTTTGTTTGTTTCTCTCATAAAGAGTCCTGGTTTCTTACCGTTCGGTTCGAAACGCGAGAAATCGCCGAAAGACAAGAAAGATAAGGAGAAAAAGGAGAAAGTGAAAGAGGCAGATCTGAAACAGGGCAAAGGCGACGATCGTCCGTTGGGTTCGCCACAATTGCCCGCTTACACTAAAGAGTACGAGTACGAAGCGGCCGAAGAGGATCCGCAGCACGGGTCTCCGCGCAAGCCGTTCACCACCGGATTCTCGTACGAGAATCAAAGTCCGACGACGCCGACCTCCGGCGACATTGAATCGCAACAGTCGCCATCGACGAAACGTGCTACCGGTCTTGCGTTCAATTACGCCCCTGGCGACGAGGACAAATTGAAAGCGATGGGAAAACCGATGAGCGTCTACAAGGATCCGAAATCTGATTCGGCCGCTTTCTTGGAAGGCGAACGTTACGCGACAGAACCGCCAACGGAGAAGAAGGTGCCACCAGCAACGGCGGCAGGTGTCAGTAAACCAGTTGCCGTGGTCATACCAGCGCCAGGTGGCAAACGGAAACCCATTAAATTATTCGTGATTACCGCGAAGAAAGATCCGAAATCGGGAAAATTGGATATGGAGAGCGCAATTCACGAAACGATTCAAGCATCTCACATCATCGACACGAATCTTATCGATTCAAAGTACGGTTTAATCGATCCATCCAACGGTACGATCATTATAACGGATCCTGCCAACGGTCAAAAGGAAGTCGTACAAGGACACATCGATCCGATTACGAAACAAATCGTCGTTACAAACGGAGCTGTCATAGATCCGAAGACTGGTAAACGCGATGCCACGATGGGACAAATAATCGCAATTTCCGGGAAAGAAGGCACTGCCGCTGTAAGTCCGTTAGCACAAACGCCGAAGAAACGGTTGATTAAAGTAACCGTAACCACCTCGAAGAAGGATCCGAAAACTGGTCGGATCGAGGCCGAAAAGGGCCATACGGAGACGATAAATGCTGTTCTCGAACCGTTAACCGGCCAAATCGAAACCAAATACGGTACAATCGATCCGATTAATAGAAAGATCGTCAACAAAGATCCGAAAACGGGCAAAACGGACGTGAGACCAATCGATATCGATGAAACGTTGGGTCAAATCGTGGTCAGCGAGAGAGTCGTGGATCCGAAGACCGGCAAGATCGACAATCATTTGGGTCAATTGATTCTGATATCGGATCACGGCGATAATGTATTACCGATTACGGCGGTTACGGCAAAACGTGACCCGCAAACGGGTCAACTGGATCCGGCCAAGGCCCACAAGGAAACGTCCAACGGAAAAATTAATCCGAGAACGAGCGATATCGTCACAAGATACGGCACGATCGATGTTAACGGTCGTATAATAGTGTCGAGAGATCCGAGTACTGGAAAAATTACCGAACGACCGTGTCAATTCGACGGCCAGGACAACGTTATCATTCTGACCGGTGTCGTTGATCCACAAACCGGCGTCAAAGACGACAATTTGAGTCAGATCTTGCAAGTGGGTTCGGAGATCGATCCGGAAATCGTAGTGGAATCCTCTGCTGGTAAAATGGATAAAAAAGGTTTAGATCCGAAACATGCGATTTCAGAGAAGAGTATCGGTCTATACGATCCGGACACGAACAAGATATTTACCAAATATGGCGTTTATGATCCGATCAATGAAACGCTAACGTTCATCGATCCGAAAACGAATAAAAGCGAAGTTAAACACGGTATTACCGATCTCGTAACGGGCGAGTTGTTGTTTAAAGGATTGGTTAATCCGAAAAGCGGAAAAGTCGATTCATCATACGGCAGAACGATAAAAGTAACATCGCAATATCCGAAAGTCGAAGCGGACGTTCATCAACAATCTCCGGATAGTAGACCAGGTTCGCCCGCAAAGGCCGCTCCGCAAGAGAAATTACTTAAGAAAGTTAGTCCGCCCGTTGTACCGACTGCCGTCTCACATCCGTCCACCGGTAAAATGGTTAAATTGATGATCGTTACTGCTAAACGTGATCCGAAAACAGGGCATTTGGATGTTGAAAATGGAACCGTCGATCAGACGGTCGGAGTTGAGAATGCAAACGGCGAGTTGGACACGAAATACGGGATTTTGGATCCGAAGAAAGGCACGTTATTAATCAATCCGAATACCGCACAAGCGGAAACTCTTCACGGTAAAATCGATCATGCCGGTCAAATTCAGTTCGGTACGGCGGTCGATCCGAAATCCGGCAAGAAATTGGACAATTCCGGTCATATGGTAACCGTCGTGACGCCCGCAAACGAACCGGAAGATTTCCCGTTGGGTAAAGCGATCGGGACGCATCCGAAACCGCGTTTAGTTAAGATTTTAGTCATAACGAGTCGAAAAGACCCGAAAACCGGCAAGATAAATCCGGAGAGCGGAGTCGTTGAGAAATTGACAGCAACGTTAAATCCGTTGACGGGCATAATAGAAACGAAATATGGTAAAATCGATCCGCAAAATAAGAAATTGATACGCAAAGACCCGAAAACGGGTAGACCGTCCGTATACGATATCGATGCTGATTACAAAACTGGCCAGTTCTTCATCACACAGAACGTCATCGATCCTAAAACTAATAAACCGGATAACAATTTGAGTCAAGTCATTAACGTCGTCGATCCTAAAGAACCGGTTGTCGTTATTACCACACTGACGACTCGCAAGGACCCCAAGACGGGCGAACAGGATATGAAGAATGCACGCCCGGAAATTACCAACGGTAAAATTATACCGTCCACGGGCGAAATTGTGACTAAATACGGTACGATCAATTTGAAACTGATGAGAATCGTGTATAAGGATCCGAAAACTGGTGTAATTACGGAGAGACCGATCGTCGTTAAGAATGATAATGAAATAATCGTAAGCGGCATCGTCGATCCGAAAGCGGGCAAGGTCGACGAACATTTGGTGCGTGTAATCCAAGTAGGAAATGAGGTGGATCCGGAAGTCCAAGTAACGACTTATGTCGGTAAGATTGACGCAAAGAAGAACACAATCGATTCGAAGAACACCGTGCCGGACACCACTAGCGCTTTATACGATCCGACCAAGAACGTTCTATATACAAAATACGGAATTTTGGATCCAGTCGATGAAACGTTAACCGTTACTGATCCGAAGAGCGGCAAACCAGAGAAACGTGTTTGCTTCATCGAGCCGAACACCGGCGAGTATGTGTTTAAAGGCGGATTTGTTAATCCGAAAACGGGCAAAAGCGAATCCAGTTTCGGTCGAGCGGTTAGCGTACACATTACGGAACCGATCCTAGAAGATGTTGTCTTGCAGCAACCGACCGAAAGGGATCTTGCGCCGCAAGTAACCGGCATTTCCGAGATCACGACGACGACGAAGGTGCCGTCGCCCATTAAAGTGACGACGCCGTCAAAGAAAGTGGCGCCACCGATCGTGCCTGCAGTAGTAACGGCTCCCATTGCTGCATCGCCAACGAAAGCAGTAGCAGCGGCGTTCGGCGAACAACCGAAGAGGCGTCTGGTGAAGATCATGGTGATCACGTATATGAAGGATCCGAAAACAGGTCAGCCGGATATAGAAAACGGCCACATCGAACACGTTACCGGAATCGTAGATCCGGATACCGGTTTCATCGAGACGAAGTACGGCGTCGTCGACCCTAAGAACGGTTCGATCGTACTGAAAACGCCGTCCGGTCAAAATGAAATTGTGCAGGGTAAAGTCGATCCGAAGACCGGTCAGATCTACGTGTCGGGCGGTAAAGCTGTCGATCCGGTTAGCGGTAAACCGGATCAAACTGCCGGACAAGTGTTCTCGATCGTCGGCTTGAAAGAAGGACAGCAAACGAGTCCGTTGCCACCGAAGAAACGTTACGTAAAGATAACCGTAATTACGACGAGGATCGATCCGAAGACGGGCAAACCGGACGCCGAAAAAGGTCAAATCGAACAGACGACGGCCCTACTGAATCCGTCGACCGGTTTGATCGAGTCGAAATACGGTCTAATCGATCCGAAAACCGGCAAGGTGATAATAAACGATCAGAGGACCGGAAAAGTGGACGCAAAAAATGCGAAACTGGACGAATCTAACGGTCAAATCGTGCTCGCAGGCGTTATAGATCCTAAAACCGGAAAGGTGGACGGACAACTGGGTCAAATCATTAGCGTGGCCGGACAAAACGATCCGGTTGTCGAGGTGATCACGATAACGGCGAAAAAAGATCCGCGTACCGGATTATTGGATAAGAATCAAAGCGTTATGGAGACGACGCGCGGCAAAAAGAATTCTGCTACCGGCGATATCGTAACCAAATACGGCACGATCAATTTGAAATTGTTGCGTATCACTACTGTAGATCCAAAGACTGGTAAAACGACCTCGCGTCCAATTCAATTGGACAACGACGGTAACGTCATCGTCTCATCCAGCGTCGTCGATCCAAAGACGGACACGACAAACGACGAACTCGGTCAAATCATCAAGATCGGCCCGGAAATCGAACCGGAAGTTCACGTGATCGCATTTGCGGGCAAGGTCGATTCGAAAAAGAACACGATCGACACGAAGAACGCCGTGCCGGACGTATCGACGGCCATTTACAATCCGTACACCAACAGAATCGACACCAAGTACGGTCAAATCGATCCTATTGCAGGTACACTGACGTTCGTCGATCCGAAGACCGGCAAACACGAGACGAAAGAGGGCACGATCGATCCCACCACCGGTCAAATTCTGTTCAAGGGTTTGATCAATCCGAAAACGGGCAAGGCGGATCCGAATTACGGGCGGTTAGTTTGCGTTTTAATAACGGATCCGCAAGTGGACGATAAAGGTGCAGTCAAGGAGTTCGATAAGAAAACGTGTAAAATTGATCCGAAGACGAGTCAAATGTGGTTCTACGATCATCAAGATCCGACGACGAAACAAGAAGTTTATAAGTCCGGTCACGTCGATCCGATTACCGGTTACATCGTGACCGTTTACGGTTATTTAGATCCGAAATCGGGCACGATCTCCAAGGCGATGAAATTGGATCAGAACAACGCGAAAATCGATCCGGAAACGAATCAGATTTACACGAAAACGGCGGACACGGACGAGACGGGCGCACCGATCTATACCGTCTCCGAATTCGATCCAAAATCCGGTCAGATCTACACCAAGTACGGCAAAGTCGACCCGAAAACGGGCAAATTGGTCATTATCCGTGTTTATTACATTTCGCAACAAGATCCGAATAAAATCGAAGAAGTCGATCCGGAGAGTTGTCAGATCGACGATCGAACCGGTCGCATCTTGAACGTGACAACGAAGACCGTTTACATGTACAGCATGGTCGATCCGAAAACCGGTAAAGTCATACAGGTCGATCCCAACGATCCGCTGGTGCGTAGCGCTAACACGAAAGTAACGCAAGTGATGACGCTTTCCGGCGAAATCGATCCGATCACCGGTAAGATCCACACCGAGTGGGGTCATATCGATCCGGCAACGGGCGATATCGATCCGAAAACGGCTCGCAGGGATCCGATAACTGGCGAATTGATCTTGAATTACGCGCAAATCGATCCGACGCATTTCACCGATTTGAAAGATACGAAAGTAAAAGTGAAGACGACGTATCACGACAAGAGCAAGAGAAAGGGAGCGGGCACTGACGGCAATTCATCGGAAACGGAAACTAGCGACGACGATCTGAACGAGTACGCCGCCGACGATTTAAGAGACGTGGCGAACGTTAACGTCCCGAAATTGAAAAAGATCGGCGGTTCGACGATCGCGGCAACCGCACCGGTTGTCGTGAAGACGACCACCAAACAGGTGGTCACCAAAGATAAGGGCGGTCTTACGCAGAACATCGAAGAGAAGGTAGAGGACGGACGTACCGGCGAGGTGACCTATTCCACTCAAGTGAACAAGGTAAGTTTGGACGATTGAGATTAGGGTAGCCGATATTGATTTGTAATCACCTTTGGAACGCGGTCGCTAATTTAGATCGACCGAACCAGAGTTGTTACGTTTTGATGCCGGCACCGCGTAGATTTCTATCGGTTATTATTTTTTTTTTTCGCTCTATTTTCTCATCCGGTTCGTTTTATTTTATTTCATTTTCTTTAATCGTTCGCGAAACCAATAAAGGCCGACATGTCGGCAAACGAAGATAGTACGTCACCGCCGTTCGTAACCGCACGTTCGGTGACGACGCGAACGGCCACGACGCACGAGGATCTCGACACCAAGGCGAAGACGCAACAATTGGAAGAGAAAACGGTGGCGCACTCGTTGACGTCTAGCGCAACGCGACAAGAACAGAGAACCGTAACGCAAGAAGTGAAAACAACCAGCACTGTAGTTAGTGGCGATCAGGTTAATTATACTTTTGTTTATTTAATTTTAAACTTTTCAATCCGTTCAGTTCAGTTTCATGACATAATTTTTCGTTGTGATTCGTTTATTAACAATTTCTTTGTTCCATTTTATTTCTAAATTGTTAAATTCGCATGGCTTTATTTAGCTGGGAAGACGAGATAGTATTAGCTCGACAAGCTCAGGTGATTCTGGCACACCAATCGATCCACCTGACGATCCTAATGATCCATATTATAAGGCGTCTTCTTACAAGGTAAGTTTCCGTAGTTGTGGCGAAAACTACTGCGAAAGGCTTTAATATTTATTGTATTAGATAATTGATTGGGATAGTAAATAATTGGCATGCTCACATTTCGTTCATTTGAATTTCAGTTGCATTTATAAAAATAATTTCTAATCTGTTTTTTATTTTGTATGTTCAAACTCTGTACTTAAACTGGAATGTTACACGTAGGAAAATATACCGGGTGTCGTTCAGACCGAAAGTGTCGTCTACAGTGGCGATCCGGCGATAACCAAAACGACGACAACGACCCACGTACCGGTTGTGGCGACGGAGGCGAGAAAAGTGCAAATGCATTCGGACGATGGCAATTATGAGGCGACCGGCGAGATTGTCAGCACGCAAACGATCAGTTCGAAAACGAGAACGGTCGAAACGATCACTGTAAGTCGATAGATTTGCTTTTATTGTGATTATAAATTGATGTTGAATTTTATAATTTGCTTGTAGTACAAGACGGAACGTGACGGTGTCGTTGAGACGAGAGTGGAACAAAAGATTACGATACAATCGGATGGTGATCCGATAGATCACGATAGAGCATTAGCGGAGGCGATACAAGAAGCTACGGCGATGAATCCGGACATGACTGTCGAGAAGATCGAAATACAACAACAAGCGGCTACGACGCAACAGCAGTCTCCGCAACAGCAGCAACAACAACAATAAGGAGGAAATCCTGTGGATCTGATATGGAAATTAATCGAACGTTTTCTTTTTATTTAAAATTTTCTTTATGAAACAGTATTTGGTTCGTGAAAAATTATAAAAAACAAAATCGTACCAAATAATTCTTATTACCTCATAAATATACAAGAAAGAGAGAAAACTGTAATTAATTAAGGAAAGGAACATTTTTTTTATATTGTTTTTTAAACATAATTATTGAAACCACCCATTATATAAGTAATTAACTTCTTCACAATCGAATCAACATATTTGTATTATATCTTTACTTTAAAGCAAAAAAGTAATAATTCACGTGTATTTAAGTAATTATCGTTAAGTTAACAAAGTCAAGTTTATACATACATATAATATTACTGTTAAGGAATTTATTAACAAGCAGCTTTCCCTGGTGTATGGTAAAAATGAAGAGTTCACGTACTTTTGCTTTAATTTCTACTATTATGATTATTGTATCAGTAGCTAACTCTTAGAATATTGTTCATATTATTATATAGAAATACGATAATGAATGTCTCTTGTACACATTTGTATTTTAATTTCTTGTCTTTTAATTTAATGATAACTGATAAAAGTAATTCTAATAGGCAGTACCTTCTTATTCAACGCTGAGAAATGAAATTAATAATATATTGATGAAAGTATGTTAAATGTTATTCGTGAGGTGCTTGTTCAAAAGAATAAATAAGGTAAAATTGAAAGCAAATGATATATATATATAAATATTCCATTTATATTCAATTTCGAACAATTATTAATTAACAAATATTCGAATATTAGACTCTAATGATATATTCAAAAGAAATATTTTTAAACGATGTAATTATTGTAGCTTGCTACGTATCCAAAAAACAAAATGAGATTAATATATAATATATAAATTACTGAAATGATGTGTTCATTATATTATAGAAGAAATATATGATGAAAAAGTGTTAAAAAATTAAAAGAGTTCGAATTATTTATGAAACTAAACATTCCAAAATTAAAATTATTTGTATTATTATAATTTATTAAACGAAATTGCAATTTAAATTCAGTTTCCTTAAAAGGATCTTGTACAAGTTTAAATGATAAAAAACGATCGTTTTCGTTTGATAAAAATTAAATTCTTTAAAAGATATAGAAATTTTAAAGTAAAAAAATTAATTGTAAAGTTTTACTGGGAACATATGCCTTGCACGTACATAAACATACGTCTCTTTCGAAAAAAGAATACTACAAAAGTATATATTAAAATAAAGCTGATTTATAATCGAATTGAGCATTATGTTGTTTTTTTTTCTTGTGCGAAAATTGATGATGTTGTTGCTTATTATTACTAACTCTTTTTTTATAGTTCATAGTTTTGTACCTATTATTATAACAAAAAAGAAGAAAATGTAAAGAAATTATTGTGAAGCAAAAATGCTTTCTCTGTTGTGCAGCTACCCTTATATTTCGAATTAATAAAAGCAAAAAAAAAATCACTTTGCAAACTTTTGATTGTAAGGTTTCTCGAATTTTATGTTTTTATAAAGTTTTATTTGAAATAAAAGAAATAAATATGTTTTTAAAAAGTTAAAGTAATTTTATTCCAACAATTTCATCCAGTATCACATCTGTAAGTACACTTCTTAAAACTAAGTAATTAAAATAAGGAGACAACCCATTTTTTCACAGTTTACTCTTGATCTTTATTTTTAATTGCATGTAAAGCATAATTAATAGATGTATCTGTGGTCCATTTCCAAGTGTTATTGATGAAATTGTAACACAAACCATGTATTAATCGCGTCCTACAATTATCTGCAAGGATATGATTTTCTTTTGAATTTCACAACATTAAACCCTGCAATATACGTACATAATTCCAAATGCCTTTGCAATGAATGCGGCGGTAAAAATTTGTTCCAATCATGCGTACCACTAGGTACCAAATTAAGCAAATTTTCCGCTATCATCACCGCCGCAATTCTCGATATTAACGTCCGATTTAATGTGGTGAGAAATATAGAACCACCTGGTTTTAAAGTATTCACACAGTAGCCTAAGAACACATCTTTCTCTGTGATGTGTTCCACAATTTCTGATGCTACAACAGCATCATACTTCTCTGCATTGTCTTTAGCATGCTCTTCAATTGACGAATGAATGTAGGTGAGAGTTTTAATGTTGAAATCTTTAGCTGAATGTTCTTTTGCTACATCAATTAAGTCTGGTGTAGCATCAATACCAGTTACATTAGCTCCCAATCTTGCTAAAGGTTCGGATAATATGCCACCTACAAATAATGATAGATAAAACATAGATCTTTTGAGACAAGCACATTATCAAACCTCCACATCCAACATCTAAAATGCTTATATTCCTCAATGGATGTGGAGTATTATACTGTTCTATTTTAATGGTGCCACAGTTATGTAGACCATCTCTAATCAGTGGAACACGCAACAAGTTCATTGAATGTAAAGGTTTCATTGGGCCAAATTCATCCCACCAATTTTCTTTTACATTCTTGAAATGCATTATTTCGTTCTCATCCACCGTTTCGTTCTGGACTTTAACATTTTCAAGACTTAAGTGTCTGCAATTGTGATAATAAGTAAAATTTGATCATATAATCAGTAAATATTAAAGATTACCTTGGGACGTTAACTCTTCTACTTAAATTTTGTATTGCTAATCTGCTACTAATCATTTTTTCTTATGATTTAATATTGTTTAAATTAAACGTACAATCGTTGGGATTGACAGTTAGTCCGATGATAACAATAATACAAGTGTGATAGTTTGGTGCGCGCTTTTTAAAATTACAAAGCAAGTTATATGGATATATGTGAATAATATATAAAACAAATAACAAAGATATATATATAAAAAAGAAAAAAATCCTTTTACGTTGAACTATCGCATTCGGCACAAGCAATTCCTTCGTAGAATAATTCTCACATGCGGTACATAAAACAAAAATAATTTTCGTATAAAGGAGTGAAACCAAAGGAATTAGATAAATATAGTCAGATTCCATTTATTAAACGAAAGATTTATATTATTATTGTTGCATATACAAATTTCAAAGCGCTGAAATATAGACACACCCGCTCCTTTAGTCTGGGTTTCTTTAATCTTCACTGCTGAAATTTTGTACAGACATTTTAATTTTAAATCTAATCATATACGCGCTACTCATATATTCTACATATTGAACCAACAAGAAAATAGTTGACTAACGTTGGTTGCATAGCATTTAAATTTATCTTGCGAAACAGGAAATTCGCGGAATGCATTTTCAAAATAATGTTGTTGTATAAATCATCTCGCATTTTATCTTTACGATCCTTATCCTAGATAACGCAAATGGATTATTTGATAATTCAAAGTCAATCTGAATTCAAATATATTATATTCGTTAAATTCGGAAACTGAAGGCGTTCGGAAAATCCATCATTTTGCTAACGGCATGTTCGAATTCAGTTTGCCCTATACTACCCGTACCTTCCATATCCATTCCTTGAAGTAACTATAAACAAATCAATTGCATAATTAAAATTTGATATGCATTTGTAAAGTGGAATTGTACTTTCTCTACGATGCTCTCTTTACTATCATCGACTATCACTCTGGTCGCATCTAATCCTTGCGTTAATCGGTCTATTACAGCTTTTAAATCGCCTCTGTCTATTTGTCCATCACCATTCATATCTGCATATTAGTCACAATTTTGAATCAAAGTTACTGTTTGTATTTAACAATAAATACCAAATATTCTGAAGGCCCACGCTGCCTTTACGTTAGTCGGACAATTGTCCGACATAACGGAGCACAAATCGAGCATGTCTTCAAATGAAAATTTTCGATCTCCTTTAGATGAGAATACATCGTATATTTGAAATCTAAATGGATTATACTATAAAGGTAAAATGTGATTACTTAAAAAGCAATAACACTTCATAAATGAATATCACCTTTAATTGCGGAAACTCCTCTTTTATTACCTTGACCGAGAATCTATGGTGGAAATCCTTGGCGATTTCACTTGCACCAAATTTTAAAAACTTTTTGTATAAACTGTAAGAAAGTATTAAGTACTTTTCAATAAATTATCGAAATATCTTGCCTTAAAATCTCTGGTTTAGTTAGAAAAGTTAAAATTTTATATTCTTCCAACATTTCCTCAGTTAATATTTTATCGTTTGATTGACCCATTATCAAAAGTTATTATCAAACGTGTGGGTATGTTCACCAGGTAAAATTAATTGTGCGGATAAAATAATAATGATATAAAATATATTAGTGCATCGGTTTTATCAGCATCGTTTAAGATCTAATTCTACTGCGAGATGTTTTATTTATGTAACATGAGGTTATTATTTTTTGATTATTTTTTGATCGAAAATTGTAATCATTTAGAAAGTTTCTTGTAACAAATCTTCATATATAATATCCTTGAGTCTTAATTTAAAGGCAACCCACCAAGCTATAATTGATTAAGTTTTTTTCAGATGCAACATCCTACTTACACTGCGAGATTCAATTTTTGGTAAATACAAAATCTATTTGTACACATTGGGACTTGTATTCGAGTTGTTGCATTTGAAAAAACCGTGTCATATATGTATACTTTATTGGGTTCTATAGAAAATTTTTTAAATATATTATTACATGGATTACAAGTACTTTTTGCTTCTAATTTAGAAATAAAAAAGACTTCTTATGGAACTAGTTCTCCATTTTAATATTAAAGCATTAAAAGATAAGAATAATTTTCTGGTAAGACGCCACGAGTATTATTTATTTGACGATGACAGATCGCAAAGAATAAATTTTTGTGAAATTGATAAAATTAACAGTTTTCAAGGGTTTTTTTAGGAAATCTGTTTCTCAGACAAAGCCACAATTACCAATAGGATATCCAATTTCCAATAGGAAAAGTGAACGAGTGGCTGATAATAAAGACACTTTAATTATTACCTTTTCTCATGAATGCTTCCAAAATGCAGTTTTCCCAAATTCAAAATGTTAAATGTACAAGATCCATTGTTTCAACAAGACGGTGTTCCGCTACATTCAGAACGAGTTGCTTGGGATTTTCTGGATAGCAGCTTTCATGGAAGATGGATTAACAGATATGGAACAATTGCGTGACCTGCAAATCACTCGATTTAGTCCCAAATCTCTATTTTTTGTATCTATAATCAAAGTTTTACGGTGTTACTCCAAAGTTAACTTCCCGTATAAAAAGAAATGTTTTACAAGATTTTTTATCGTTTAAAATTAAATCATTGTATGATCGTAAATGGTGATCATTTTGAATATTTATTGTAATATACCTTGGAAAGCTTTTGATTTCGTTGTTATATTTAAATCATTTTATTTACAATATACCTTCTTTGATTATGTTGCATGTTTTTCTTCTACGATATGTACTTATAATTATTAATTGATTGTATATCTTAGAAAATACCACAACTATATCGTATTCCAATGTTGCGTAAATATTAAAACACACGGTATATTTTTTGTACATGCAACTTACTTTACAAGGGAATACGGAATTACATTATAAGAAACTAGATGATGCTGCACGTTTTTAAGTTTCTCATATTTATTATCTTTGCTCGTTGCAATCTTTGGCAATTACTAAGAATGTGTCAAAAATATGTTTTTCCTCAATATTTATTTGAATTTTAATGTTTAATTATTAATTAGTAAAATTAGATAATGTTCAGCAATTACGTAGACAAATCTTGAACGAGAAAGTTAAAAGTAAACGAGTCCAGAATGTATTTTGCAATTGGTTGGCCTAAAATATTAAATGTAACAGAATTAGGTGACAATGGTATAATAAAGCAGGTCATAAGTAATAGGGATAAAACATTATTTGCTATATTAACAGACAATTCATTATTTATATGGTACTGCAAGGTAAATATAATTTATATAGTAGATTGGCTAATGTCCTTTGGCATATGATTCAATTACAGCCATGTGTACCAGTAGTTTATCAAAGGAGAAGTAAAGATTGTTTAAACAACAATGGAACAAACTTTATTGTTGAATGGAAACCAGATTCTAGTAAACTTGTCATAGTAGTATGTACCCACCATGAATGTAATTTCCTTAAATTGATTGTTGTGTTGTTTTAGACAACTACAGGGTATCTGCTATTCTATAATTTGGAACTGAAGGATGAACAAAAAGGTGTTTATGTTCAGACAGATTCACCTCATGCAAATTTGCGACGTGACAGTGCAGAGTTGTTCATAAAAGAAACTATACCAGCATTAACGTTAACTCTGGTAAAATTAGATATGATGCTATTACAACAGAACACAGATTTACATTTTAGAAGGAAGCAATATCAGTATGGGATGGGACAATAACAAGTATTGTGTGTATTACAATGACAGAGTTGATGGTGGCCACTACTGAAAATCATGTACTAAGATACAGATGGGATGGTACTCAAAATAGGGACTATAATTTAGATTTAAGAAGAATACCTTTTTGTATAAATCAACAAGTTTCTAAAGCTGTGCCAATTGTTGAGGAAAACACTTATATTATAGATATATCATATTCACCTTTGGTTGGTGGTTTTGCAATAGTTTTGAATGATGGCAGGGCTGCATTTTTAACAGCATCCACATTAAGATTTGATCCAAATGTAAGTAGTTTAATTATGTCATTGTTTGATAAAATGCCATTTTTCTACATCATTGGTGAATGTAAATCATGCTATGGTGAATTTGATTACAGCAAGTACAAGGGATTTGGGCTCAAGGAGTAGAAGATGCCACATGTTCTAGTGTTAATCATAAATATAGATTGATTACTTTCGGTCGTGCCAAGTATATAGATGTTTCATTTAGTTTGTTAAAACATTACAATGATATTGATTTCAGTTCGGAATGTGTAGTTTATTATGTAGATGAAAGTACCGGTGGCTTGGAAGTTTCGCATCACTGCGTATTGAGTAGTAAGGATTATCCTGGATGTCCAGGACATGTTAAAGAAATTAAATGGACCCCAGATGGTTGTGCAATGATTGCCGCATGGGGACACGGCGGTATAGGAATGTGGTCGACGTTCGGGGCGTTATTAATGTGTTCACTAGGTTGGGACTATGGTCTAAATGTTGATTTACAAAAATGTAATCCACTGTACATTTCAAGCATGGTGAGTGTTAAAAGATTCGATTTAAATTCGTTTTAATACTCATTTTGTTTAATTAAAGGAATGGTCAGTTGAAGGTTATCAGTTGTGGATGGTGCACAACAAAAATAAAGAAGACAATGCAGAGATGGAAGAAGATCAAAGTAAAACCACTTTGATGCAATTGGACTTTGTGAAAAGTGCATTAACAAACAATCCATGCATGGTAGATTTGTGTAAATGTTTCTGTTTTCTTCTTGTCCAATATTATTATAATTTCAGAATCAACAAAGTCATTTGTATCTACAAGGTGAAGATAAACTTTACGTGAATTCTGCTGAAACGCTCATCAAATTGTTCTCAGATCGGACCGCAAAAGATGACGTTTTTAGCGAGAATTTGTCAATATCGACAACACATGCTGAAGGGAGACAGTGGCTAGTTATACCTGTGCCAACTACATACACTTCAACAAACTGGCCTATTAGAGTAATCAGTGGTAGCAAAATATTGCAAAAGATTTAACAATATCATTTTTTCAGTATTCCGCCGTTGATCAAGATGGACAAAATATTGTTGTTGCCGGTAGAACCGGAATTGCGCATTATTCAATGTTAACGAGGAAATGGAAACTCTTCGGCAACGAATCACAAGAGAAAGACTTTCTTGTCGCCGGTGGATTGTTATGGTGGAAGGATTATATAATATTAGGTTGTTATAGTATCATCGATAACGAAGACGAAATACGGTTATATCCTAAGGATAGCAAATTAGATAATAAATTCGCTAAGATAGTTAGCGTCGATTCTGCGATATTATTAATAAACAATTTACAAGATCAATTGATCACTTTTGGATCTGATGGCCAAATAACGATATGGGCAACGAAGCAAATTAATCCGATTGGAAACGTTGAAATACACAAAATCCAGGCAGTCGATATATCAGCGCTATGCGTACATCCAGCTTGTATTGTGTCCGTGACGTTAACGGCATTAAGGACTGAATCTGGTAGAGGACAACTGGGCAATTCGGAAAGTATCGTACTTAATGTTAGCGGCAGGTTATTAATGGTTCAAAGAGAAGCACGTTTTGGCGATAGATACACATGTTCTATGCCCACCGTTTTGGCTAGTTGCGTCGAAAACGTATGGGTACCGGGAAAAAGAAAAGTTGACAAGGTACGTCTCCTTCTTGGCGCGAGTTATGATTGAAATAACCGAGAATTCTGTAGGTACATTTAACCGAAGCGCTTTGGCTTTTTTGCGGGTCCCATGGAATGAGAGTTTGGCTACCACTATATCCTAGGGACGGCGATAAATCGCACACTTTCATGTCGAAGCGTATCATGTTGCCTTTCCAACTCAGGATTTATCCATTGGGTACCTAGTTCGACATCTATTAGTTTCTTACTATAAAAAAAATTTGTTCTAGCAATACTTTTTGAAGACGCAATAATACTTGGTGCGGAAAACGATACGATTTTATACACTTCAGATACAAACTCACCGTTCTCTTTGCCGTTTAATGTCTTACAAAGAACGGTAATTTTGTATACTTATATTAATCTACTTTTTTATTAATTAAATGTTATGATTAGAGCCAGGTATACCTTCATCAGATATTGCGGCAATTGATACGTCGAAATTTAGGATATCACGCGTGGGAAATTGCAAGAAGCTGCACAAATTTACCATATTTTCCACACTCTTTGGAACTGTTACTGCACGAGGTACTAGAAGAGGAGGCCACGAGCAAAGAACCTATTCCGGACGCTCAATTACCAAGCATCATAGAATTCATAATGGAGTTTCCGGTTTACCTACAAACAGTGGTGCAATGTGCACGAAAAACGGAAATCGCACTTTGGCCGTACCTATTTTCGGCGGCTGGAAAACCGAAAGACCTATTCCAGGAATGCATGGCCAAACGTCAATTAGATACAGCAGCGTCATACTTAATTATATTGCAGGTATGTTTAATCAATTTAGCGATGTACTTTGTGTAATAGAATCATTTCTAGAATTTAGAGACATCATCAGTGAGTAGACAGTACGCCACGTTACTGTTAGATACAGCTTTGGAATTATCAAAATGGGAATTGGCCAAGGAATTAGTGCGGTTTCTTAGGGCTATAGGTAAAGTAATTAATCAATTATATTTATTGTGTTTTAACATACCAAAATGCAAATTACAGATCCAAACGATGTAGAATCGCCACGTACGTCGTTCGTCCTACCTGCTAAATTAGGATTATCGCAACAAACGCCACCAGTAAGTCCTAATGCAGAAGATATATCGTTAATATTGGGCAATGTGCAACAACGCGTAAGAAGTTATAGTACAACGATAACTCCGAAATTGCAAGAAAAATTGGGAAATATTCAAAGCAACGATTCGCCGACTATTAGAAGAAAGAAGTCCGTGCCAGCAGCAACTTCTTCTAATAAGAGTGACAAGTGTGTTCCGTGTTATGTAAAAAAAGCTTTCGATTCACGCCATTTTATTTTGTAGGGAATCTACTAGCAGTACCGCCGAGGAATTCTTTATAGACGTCATCTTACAACGCCACGCAAGAAGACTGTTATCGGCTAGAAAGTTAATGGATTTAGGCTATTTTGCTGCCCATTTGGACTTTCATTTAGTCACGTGGCTGGGCAAAGAGAGATATCGTGCAGCACGCATCGATGATTTCGTGTCCGCTTTAAAGCAGTTACACGTCGACTTCAAATGGCCATATCCCAGAGCTATCAATGTATCACACTTGAGTCAATCAAGTACGATTTAATTCGACTGTGTTTGTCACAAGTCTTACGTTTCTCGTATATTTTTAGGTTCCCCAGAGAGCACCACTGATAGCGTCGAAGAAAAGTTTAAGAATTTTCATGTGGATCAAAATCAAACGTCTAGTCGGGTAGGCGATAGCGGTTACATTAGTTTTCAAGGATTACCTTGTACGGCTCTGATGCAACAGAACGTTATGGATTTATCCAGTCAAATTGCCGAGACGGAAATTGGGGTTGAAAGTAATGTGGATAGCGACGATATCGATCAGGGCGAGGTATTTGCGAAAAGTAATGCAAAACCTAATTTGAATTACGACCGAAGTATATCTCTGAACGATGAGTCGTTAGTTTGTAACAAGAGCGATACATTTACCGTGGGGAACATGAAATTAGTCGAGAGCCATATAAAATCAAATAGTGTCGACGAATCGGCCATGAGTGTGGTCAGTTCTGCATGGGGCGAAGACAGATTCGATTTAAATTGGGAAGTGCCTTCAGCTCAATTATTAGAACATCTCACTAACACGGAGAAAGGATCGCACCGTTCCGAAGTCCAATTAAGGTGACTCACTTTCAAATTCGACCGTTGTGACATGATTCGATTTCAAGATGATTTTCAGATATTTGCTACAACTATTCATGGAAGCTAGCTGTTTGGAATGGTCCTTGATCATTTCCATACTGTTACGAGATGCGATGGCGGTTTTGCGTACAGTGAACGCAGCAAAATCCCACGATCAATCAATCGAAGCGGTTTCCAGATTGAAACAAGGATTGCAGCTGCTATATTACTGGACAAACAGGGAATGGTATTATTAAATTTGAGCAACATTTTCGAATTCTCAGACTCACGTTTTCTCAATGATGTTTTTAGCATGGGTTACAAAACGTTCATGTTGGCAATACAAAACCAAATATCCGTCCTATCGAAAATATTGGCCACGAAGATACAGCATCAGCAGATATTGGCACATCAACAAGCCGTCACGGCTAAACTGAGTAAAGTTGCCGTTTCGCCGCAGCAGATCCGTTCACGTAAAACTTCTAACGAAACGTCTACTCAATGCGGTCCGAGTAAAGACAAAGTTACAAGTAATAATAACGCATCGCTTATATTAAGTACTATCGGTGCGAGTGAAGTAAAGAGCGACGACGAAAATTTGAATGATATGAGAAATTGTGATACGATCGATAACATTTCCAATAATAAACCAATACAAATTGATAATAATAATACATGTACAATATCATAAATAATAATAATGTAATTGTGATCCTTGAGAAATTATTATTATTGTTAGAAACTTGAATTGCAAAAATGGGGTATTTAGGTACGAAAACCTTTTATTTATATATATATACGTATTAAGTACCTGATTATTTAAGATTAATACATATATATCCCATTTTTTAAATTATTGAATCAATCAATTGCGTAAAAATATAATATTTTATGTAATAAATTAACGTAATTCATCTTTAAAGAAACTTGTTTATAATATGTTAATTGTACGTATTTTACACATACAAAAAGATATTAAATTGGTCAATTAATTATGAAATAAAAAAGAGAAATAAGCAAATTATGGTGCTAAAAAATTGGATTGAAGTTACAGTTTGCGTATCAAATGGTAATAGGGATCGAATATTACTAATTTTAAATTTTAACGAGAAAAAAAAAAGTTTTTTAACAAATCAGATAACAATCATTCAATCGGTTCCTTTTCTAACAATTTAGCATTCGTTAATAAACTAATATCACTACTTAAATTCATTGTTGTTAAGAATTAAAGGCAATGTCAGAAATTTGAATTTGATGATTGAACGAATTAAGAAAACGTCCAAGCAATAATGAACTGTGTAATATTAACAATGAGATATTAATGATATTTAGGAATTTAATTTTAATCAAAAGTTTATAGGTAATATTGAGAGAGAAAAAAAAGAAAAACTTGCGTACATTTCGATTAACTAATAGTTGTACAATTATGATCTAATTAAGTAGCGTTCATTTGAAAAAACTAAAAAAAATACTCCAAAATCCTTAATTAATATTATTTGTTTAAGTTATTTATATACAAATCTTTTATTTATACATTCAAGAGTAAAAACTGGAATATTTAACGTAACATTAACTAATATATATAATAAATAAAAATATTACATTAATTCTGTGCGTTGTGAATCAATTAAATACACTTCCGACAGTCGCAAAAGTAATACCTTGAATTCTTTCTACTTCTATTGTATCCATTATGTAAAAAAGATCCTTTAAATTTATCAATTTAATCATAAAATAATAGCATTCGTTTAATCAAACTTTCTATCTGCGTTTGCACTAGTTAATCACAGTTCCATCCTCATAACTCTCATCCCCGGCAATGACGGTTTCCTTTTCTTCTTGCAATTCCGCACATTATTAAACAGTAACGTACAAGGTTTCCAACTTCTTCGGATTTCGCATTATTACGGACACGCGTCGAACATTATTTACAACAATGTCAACGATAATAACGTTAAAGTGCGACATTGTTACGCTCGAACTATTTACAACTGCACAATAATTTGTCACGGTATTCGTCTTCAGAATAAAAAAACGACAATAACGAAAAAACTTCGAAACACACCTAAGAAAAGGACCGGAATGGTTTCAGTATTATTTCGTTATTAGAAACGTGCGGATCTACTAACAGAATCGTCGAATACCGTGGAAGAAGAATATATTAATTTCCTTCGGAGAAAATGCGATTTCTTTTATTAATCATACATTACGGCTTGTTAACGAGAATCTCTGCGGAATCCGACGCACGATTAATTCAGGTAATGCAAACAAAGTTTTTAAATCATTCTACAAACTGATAAACATTAATCTATTTGATTATGAAAATTTTGCGTTTATGTATTATAAATTCGATTATTACAAGATTGCCTATTGCCAATACATGCGTTATTCTATCAAAATCATTAATCTTTCGCGTTTCTTATTGTTCCGAAAGAGTAACTTTTAGGTCACGAAATTAATGCATTGTTTTGATTTAATTAGCGTAACATGTTTAAAAATCGTTTATTTACGTTCGTGATGTACTCCAAGATACTCTATTCTTAATTCGTCCATCACATTAAAGCATTAATCAACCATTTATTCAAATTACATGAATTGAGCATGTACTTTTATGTTCACGAGAAACTAATCGAGTTTCTTTCGTAGGGCACCAACTTAAACTTAGGCGATGCTCTACAGTTTTTGCGCGAGTACGACATCGAAGCATCGAACATGTGCTATCGCGTGACATTGTCGCAATGGACCTATTCGACGAATATGACCGACTTCAATAAACGTCGCATGATCGACGAGCAAATGCTGCGGGCCAAATTCGACAAGGTGTCCTGGAAGAAAGCCGTGACGTACGATTGGAACCGATTGCCGGATCCGATGGCCAGACGGCAACTGAAACTGTTGATCGCGAACAATAGGGCTAGTCTATCGGACGAGAAGTATAACGAAGTGAGATCGAAACTCGACGATTAGGCATCTGAAATTAAACCGCGATCAATTTGATTGCAGATACATCATTTGATAGCGGAAATGAAGGATATCTATAATAACGTTCGCATATGTCCGTTCAACAATTTCGAAACGCGTTACTGCGACTTAATACTCGATCCGGACGTACGCAGATTGATGGCGCATTCGAGGAATCCGGAAGAATTGTCGCACGTGTGGCGGGAATGGCACGACAAAACCGGTCCGCCGATGAAGAATAAGTTTATGAGATACGTACAGCTGGCGAATCAAGCGGCAAGAATGAACGGTAAAAGATAGGCGCGATTTCGCGATGTTTAATTCACAATAGCGTACCGTTAACAGGTTTCAACGACGCCGGCGAACAAATGGAATTCGTTTACGAGGACGGCGACTTTAAGTACGAATTGCAAAACACTTGGAAGAAGCTGGAGCCGTTGTATAAAGAATTGTTCACGTATGTCAGACGGAAATTGTTGATCAGATATGGCACGAATGTGGTACGGCTGGAAGGACCGATACCGGCCCATTTGTTGGGCGACATTTGGGCCCAAGACTGGTCCAATTTAATCGACATTCTAACGCCGTATCCGCACGTTGGAAATTTCGACGTAACGGATACTTTATTGCGAAAGGGATTCACGCCACTGAAGTAAATATCAAATTGCCGAAAATTATCAAATCTCACTGACTGCTTGCAGAATGTTTCAGTTGTCCGAAGAGTTTTATACGTCGTTAGGGATGAAAGCGATGCCACCGGAATTTTGGCGTTATTCGCTATTAGAAAAGCCGAACGACAGACGGGTCCAATGTACGGCGAGTGCGTGGGATTTTTGCAACAGAATAGATTATAGGTTTGATTTCTTTAACATTTTATAATGTTTTCTTAGCTAATTTAAACGGTCTTCATATAGAATTAAACAATGCACGGAAGTGAATATGAATGATTTAATATCGACGCATCACGAAATGGCCCACTTAGAGTACTACATGAACTATGCGGATCAGCCGTTCCTGTTTCGCGACGGTGCCAATCCCGGTTTTCACGAAGCCATCGCCAACACTATCGCACTGTCCGTTTTCAATCCGGTCCATTTCCACAAACTCGGTTTGTTCAACAATAATACGGACACTTACGAATTGAACATGAACTTTTTAATGCTGATGGCTTTGAAGAAGATCGCTTACGCACCGTTCGCATATTTGGTGGATCAGGTATGTTTTATGCACCAAAAAGATTATTTAGATTGACGGTAATTTTCTTTTCTCTCATGTTTTGTTCTAGTGGCGTTATCGAATATTTCGCGACGGCGTGCAAAATATGAATTCCATATGGTGGGAATTGAGATTGCAATATCAAGGCTTGGTGCCGCCTTCATATAGAAACGAGCAATATTTGGATGCTGCGGCTAAGAAACACATCCCGTCCGATATACCGTACGCTCGCTATTACGTCGCACTGTTAATGGAATTTCAAATTTATGAGGCTTTGTGCTCGTCATCGGGCCATCCGGGACAATTGCACACGTGCGATATATACAAATCGCGCGAGGCTGGACGCATTTTAAGGTAACTTTCCAAATGGATGAACTAAAGTTTCGTACGAGATGCGATTTGAAAAATAAAAACGTTACTTTTTCAGCGATGCATTGAGAGTCGGACGAGCTCGCCATTGGAAAGATGTTATACGAATGATAACTAGAGGCGAAACTGATACGTTATCGGCGGAATCGATGTTGAAATACTTTCAACCGCTGCTGTTATGGTTGAAAGTGCAGAATCGCGACGAAAGTGTAATAGGCTGGAACACGAATCCAATGGAAACTTCCTTATTTTTAACGACGTCGTCATCTAAAAAGTTAAATAGTCAGCAATCAGTATTAAGCTTATTAACTATATTATCCTTTGTATACGAAACACGTTACATTTAGAATAATAATAAACGTAAATTATTGTTAATCAAAAAGAACTTATAACATAACACTTACTCTCCTTTAGCTGGTAGTTTAGTGGCTGCTAAATAGGGATTGTCAATGTCCCAGTTTTGTTGAACATTTTCCTCTTGTTTTATTGACTCAGCCATTTCAGTATCTTCATTTTCATCAGTTTCATTTTTATTACTTTCTGATGATTTTTTGTCAGACTTTATTCTTTTCTTAGGTGGTGATTCTGAATCTTCTGTCACCTTATGATCATACTCCAAATCTTCAGGATCAAATATTTGATCTTGTGGTAACAGAGCATTCAGATAAGGTGGAAATGTGGGTTTGCAGGCAATTACTGTAAATAGATTTATTAGATAAATCAGCAGTAGAAATAAAAGTCACTTACATGGAAATATATTTGCATCATCATTATCAAACAAATTATGAGTTTGACTTGTTTTAGCAAGAAACTTAGTCAGTGCTCTTTCCATATCTTTCTTTTGAGCAGCAGCTTTTTCTCTTATGGCTTCATAATCTATGACAGGTTGCTTATGAGTCTAAGGAAAAAGCTCAATTAATATTAATTGGATAACATTCTGTTCATAACTCACTGGTGTCCTAATATATGCATGAGGATCAGGAAATGATGGTAAATGTTGTGGTATATAACTTGGTAATGGTTGTTTTGTGCCTGCTTGAAGCATACTTAATTGCTTCTGTGGCTGTTGTGGTTGTAAATCAGGCAAAATTGGATACTTTTTCTCTTTTACATATTGCTCCAAAGTGTTAACACCAAAACCTACAATTAGGTTTATATTTAAATTGATATTTTAAAAGTTTCCTTTAATACATACCCATCTCAACAAATCCTAATATTACATCTGCAATTATGGGGTCTGCTCTACCAGACAATTCACAATAACTTCTGCTCAAGTTACCAATTTCAACTAAAACTAAATAACAAAATTATTGTGTAGCTATCAAAGTATTTTATTCCTTACAACATTGTAACATTTCTGTTAACGTTCCTAAAGCTTCACGATCTGCTGTATCAATGCCCACTTCCAATAATAACGATGATACTGTTGCAGCTAACATTCTTCTATAAGTATTTTGCAATTGCTCACTCATTTTCGTAAAATCAGTAGCAAATTAACTCATAAATATTATTTCTTTCTAAACAAAGATAATATATTTCTAAATTGAAAATATCCTAGTATGAAGTACAGATATGCAACCATATATAGGGTCGTCAAATACCAACCACATGCCTGAAATGCACTAAAAGTAATTTCTGTACATGTCAGAAATCCATCAGAAGATAAAATATAAATTATGGTTTCTTTACCTATTCCAGGTTTAGTATCACATACAAGGAAAGTTCAAAGCTTATACAAAAGAGTATTACGAAATCTAGAAGCATGGTATGATAGAAGGTATAAGAAGGAATAAGTATATTTGCAAAATAAACTTATATAATCACTTTCAGAGAAGTGTATCGCTATCAGGCAGTTTTAATGCGACAAAGATTTGAAGAAAATAAGAATGTGAAAGACATGTCAATAGCCAAAGCTCTCGTTGACGAAGCTGAAGAGGAATTATTTCAAAAAAAGCATTATCAACCGAGAAAATGTAATATTACTGATGCTCTTATATTGAATAAGATAATGGATTTTTTTATTTTAGTCCCAACATCACCTGGAGGTGTAGCATATGGACGTGAAGTTGAACCACCAGATTGGGTATTAGATTATTGGCACCCACTTGAGAAGCAACAATATCCTGAATATTTTGCTAGACGTGAACAAAGAAAGAAGGAGTTTATTCAATTGTGGAAGAAGAAGTACGGAAAGTCAACAATAAGTGAACACCATTAATTGAATTAGCTATTTGTAGTGATTTTATTGTACAAATATAAAAGGATTCAAATGCGTTTAACTGTAAAATAAAGCATTATCACAATTTTGTATTAGAAAGCTTAAGTAAATTTGTTTAGATTTGTAGAGAAAATAGTTTGAAACAATTTGAGCAGATTTTAGTACAATATCTTGAGAAGTACATTCTTCAATAGCACAAATTCGAAAATAAAGCTATCTGCCATATAATAAACTTCCTACTAGTGCAAATTACACAATTTTGTCTATGTTTGGTTGATTTGAAACAGTTTTTACAAAACCAAAACCAATTAACTAACTAAATTCAAATGCACTACTAGTACATTGTATTGTTTTTGTGTTAATTTCTGCAAATCTCATATAATATTGCTTTAACAAATTTCTAAAACTTAACAAAGAAAATAATTACGCTTCCTTCAAAAATAATCATCAACCATACAATTTCTCTAGTATTGTTGCAGGTGCATCTGCTTGGTACTTTGATATTTGTCGCAACAATGCAAATTTTTTCATTCGACCTTTTGACGATTCCATATCATATAATATACACAAATTCAGCAACAAAGACTCATTTAATCCTTGTACGGGATTCAATTCAATAGCCGATTCTAACACACTAATGGCCTCCTTCAAATGACCCCCATATAAAAGACAGACACCCATATTGTTCAATATCTGAAAAAGAAAATAATTAATCATTGATTCAAGTTGAGATATTGCAAAATTACCATAACATTTGATGGTTCTAACATACTAGCTTGTTGGAAGCAGACATAGGCTTCATTAAAGGCATTTTGAGCAACAGCAATAAGGCCTTTGTCAACTAATTCTCTGACATCAGGTGGTCCACCTCTTATTTCCTTTGCTTCATTAAAACAAACCTCTGCACCAGCAACATCACCTAACTGTAAATGCAATCGCCCTAAAGCTGATAGTAATGCATGTCTGGGTGCACCATCTCTTTCACATAATTGGCCCAATAAGGTCATAGCAAGATCATAATCTTTTAATAACAAGGCACAATTGATAATTGAATGCATTATTCTTGCTTCACGTCCAGACCACAGTCTTAAAGAATCTGTTCTATCAGTTTGGCTGATTTTTGCTGGATTTCCATCTTCACATAGACCTTGCTTCAAATTATTTATCATCTAAGGAAAAAGATGATATTCTCAAATTTTTCTGTTTATGTTTAAGTTCAGTTACCTGTCTCACTGTTGCCAAAATGCTAAATAACTTTGCTTGTGCCTCCTTCGGCTTGCCGCAATGCATTGGCAATTCTGCCAATAAAAGTCTAAATGAAAATGATGCAATTGAACCAGGTCTTCCACCATACATTTCTGGATAAAACTGATAGAATACATCAGGTTTTTCCAATTGTCCAAATGGTTCAGCTTCTGCTTGAGCAGTTGAATATGACTTTGTCTTTATTAATAAAGCTATTCGTGTAAACCATAGTTGCAATGAATGTGGAGAGTGCTTGCTTGGATGACCTGCTCTACCTCTGCCTTGACCATATATTGTTAACAATCTTGCTGTCAAATTAAGTGCAGCCCTACTTACAAAATAGTTATACTGTTCAGCTAATAATCTACACATCTAAAATAACCTGTATGCTCCAGCTTGCACTAGTTCCCTTAAACCTCTTTCATCTTGTGTAACATCACTTGCAGTTAATGGATTTCTTTGAGCTGCTTCAGTTTCACCCATGCACATAGTTATTGCCTCAGCAATATTATCAGTCTATAAAAAACCTTTTAATAGATAAGTTAATGTTAAAGAAAATAATAAATACCAATTCCTCCTCTAATAAAACTCCAGGCATTGTTAAGAGTTCTCTTTCTGGAAAATAAGATCCAGCTGGAGCTGTAGCACATTGTATTAAACATTGTCTAGTATTTTCATTTGGAATCCAAGCATCTCTCCTTCTTTCAGCTTCAGATCCTACAGCCACCCTTGGGTAATAACCATCCTATAATAATGCAATTTGTTCTCATAAATTGTGTCATAATAATTCAATGCATTCATACATCTGCATTTGGCAAACTGAAATCTGTGACAATGCCACCAGTGGGTATGTTGTTGATTGGGTTACCAATTAGATCAAAAAAAGCAGCAGTTGGATCTTTTGGTTGTGCCGGTGCTTCTTTGAATAATCTACACACTTCTGGTTCATTCTTGGCATCTCGTTTATTATTATCAGCTACTATGCTTATATTGTTCACTCTGTTAGTTAAATCCTGTAAATCTTTGGCACCTTTTTCATCATCACTATGGGTACCAAAATATTGGCTCAATGTCGGCTGTTTCGCTTCTGACATATTCGTTGAGTAATTATTTTACACTAACTGAAATAATTATTGCAAAACGTTTATTTTTTATAAAATACATTTGATATAATTAAATATAAAAATTAATTACTGATGGACGTAGAATTAGAAATGACAACAATGACGTTTTAATTATAAACACAATGTTTCGCGATGACAGACGCAAGAGGCGCTCAGTTTGATAAATAAGAGGGAAATTTATTTTACTCTGGTTTTATTAAAAAAGGTATAACAACTAAATATTAACTTATTATAAAGAATTAATAGTTTTATATGATTCAGCACTACAGATACTATAAAAATCACCATCATTACGACCAGATTTAACACTATAAAATGATTTTATGCTACCAGTGGAGGAAGTCGACGTTGTTCTCGTTCTTGACGAAGATCCAGCGTTGAAGTTACCGTTATTCGGTGAACTTGTTTGAACGTTTTCATTAGTCTGTGAATCATCTTTAATTTAAAAAATACATTAACAATTCGAACAATTACTCTTACGTTTTTCTTTTACTTACTGTCTCTTGCATCAGTAGTAGATGTTTTAGGTGATTTATTTCTACGTAAAAATAAACAACAACTACCTTTGAATTTCATTTTTTAAGTATTATAAAGGAGGCTTAAGATGGATTTACGTTTGAAATGATACTAAACGACTTACTTTTCATAGAAATTTTTTTGTTAAGCCATATTCTTGATGAGATAAAGATGATAACGAACTGATATCGCTTATATAGAAAATAAATAATTGAAATACTCGATAAAGATCTGTTATCCTTTTATCAATAACACTTTTAATTTGATCTTATATATAAAATTTTTTAATTGATTTGTTTGATTCCTATTGCAATACTTTTTACAAATGTTTCCTAACGAAGAATGTAATTTTATTTAAAAATCTAGGCAAAAGCTTATGGTAGAATGTTTTTATTATTATGAAAAGCAATTTTCTCATGATGCTTAATTTACATGATACGGTGTGTAATTAGCATATCTAAATTATTTACGCAAATATTGAATAATTACCGCTAAAATTGTGAGTCGTATTTGACCGTAATTACAGTTTTCTGTTTTTTAACTGTGTTGATTGTGTGTCGATGAATCATAATCAAATTATTTATTATTAGTTTTAAAAAGCAATCAGCTGTACGGTGCAACTCGGTTATAAAAGAAAGTTATCTCTAACGTAAATGAAAAGAAGCATTAACATGTTTTTAAAGAAAATTACATTAATAATCGATTATCAAAGAAAGTAAATGGAATTTTCCCCCTAAATTAACGTGCCTTTATTGTGCCCTTATTGCAACACGAGTATTTACGATATTGAGCAAAACCTAAAATAATGCCCTACACGTGTAACATTTTCTGTGATCATACGGTGCCAAAATATTTTTGTATCATTAAATTAAATTTATAAGAGAGAATACTGGGGAAAACCTGATGAAAAAAATGAGATGATCATATACAAGACAAAAATGAATGATAACGAATCTGTTGGAGCTGATGAAGTGGATCGAATATCATCAAATGACAGAGTCACAAAATGGGACATTGCAGGATTCATTATATCAATAACTAGTCATCTCATTGATGTTGGCTTAGACTGTAATTTAGCTTATAGATATTACAGTAGGGGTGAAATTGAATATTTTGTCACGACATTAGGTTTTATATTGATACCAGCCCTTATAAATACGGCATTTAGTATAAGAATGTAAGTATATGAAATTTTAATCTGTGATGTCCTTAATTATGTATCTTTTTGTGTAGGTATTATTTAGATCAAGATAAAAAACCAAATACTACACTAACAAAGAAATTTACAAGAAGACGTGCCTGTTGTATTATTGTGTTAATATTTCAATTAGCTCCAGTACTAAGATATTTTGATGCACTACGTTATGCTCTTAAATCAAAAAAAGCTGAGAAGATCAAAGACATTCAGACACAAAGAAAATATTACAAACTAATGGTGAAAGAAGATTCAGATGTAGCCCTCTTACGAGTTCTGGAATGTTTCTTGGAAGCCGCACCACAACAAATTCTACAGTTGACAATTATATTCTACACTCATGGTCGTGATATTATTGATAACATTACTTGTAAGTGCATTATTAGTATTTAATCTCGACTATTGATTTAAATCACTTATCTCTTTCATAGTTTTTTATCAGCTGCTATCAATTGGGAGTTCATTTGCCAGTATGGCATGGTCAATGGCCTCATATCAAAGACTACTGAGGGTTTCCTTAATAAATAAAAGTAACATATCTTGGAGTGGTACCATCATACAATTCATGTGGCATTTTCTTGTAACAGTTTCTAGGATTATGTGTATTAGTGTGATTGCATCAATTAGTTTGAAATACACAATATTAGCTATACTATTACATTGGCTATTGATGGTGTTGTGGATACAAATATTAAATCAAGAATCAGATTTTTGTAATCATAACAAGGTCTATGATTTCTTTTTCTATTTAATATTTGGATTGGTGTATATATTCACGCATGTGTCTCTGAAAGATGGAAAAACATTTTGGAAATATGTCTTCTTCTATTTAATCTTGGCAATAGAAAACATCACTGCTACAATTGTATGGATATTATTAGCTGGTCATACATTAATAGATACAAAATATTATATACCTATAATTTGCATTAATTTAGTGTCGTTCTTTGTTGGAATAGGTTTTATGATATTGTATTATAAGATTTTCCATCCTAGTACTGGCTATAATAATCGTCAAAATCAGAAGACTATTACTTCTAATACCTAATATTCATGGCAAGTATTTTTATTGAATCAGTTGCCAAACTTGGATTGAATCTCCTATATACTTCCTGTAGTTAAATTGTGAATTTTAGTAGATGGAACATTATTTTCCATATTTTTTTTAAACTTATTTATTTAGCTCAATTAGGGTCACACTAAAAATCGAACAAATGTACCCCAAAATTATTTTATATAATTGAAAGAGAATCTCAACTTTTCAATAATAAAGTAAATTGTCAGAAGTTTCAAAAAGTACCAGTCAACAAGATTATATTTTTCTTTCTCAAGCTTCAAACATTGTCATATTTGTAATTTAAAAGCGTCAAACTTTTAAAAATTAAATTATGGCCATGTGAATTAAAATTTGTTGGAATCCACTTAATGACTTAATTATTTGCAAAACAGTAATTTGACACTTTCAAAATTAATTTAATAATTATAAAAAGTAAAACTTAATTATTGTATATAGATAAAAATTTTAGTTGGTCCTATATTACTAACTACTCTTGTGATAATATTGAAGCTGATATTTATTAATGCAACATATTTTAGTAAGAATGTTGTACATAAGATTTATAAATTGTGCCTAAATCTTGTATATTTATTAAATACATATTTTACAACTGAATGTGATCATTTATTTATATTAAATAAATTATAATAAAAAAAAATTAATTGCCATTTTATGAATACATATAATATATAAAAACATATAAAACTCAATCAGTTGGATTTTGAATTACTATAAGTATAAATTCTTTATCAGGAGCTATCATAATTTCATGTTTTTTCGATCTAATTCTTAAAAATGTTAGATCATTTGATGGATCTAAGTCACGTACTACACTTCTTGCTTTATCAGTCAATGAACTAATTAATCCAGCATACTGCACTGTAGTTGAATTATCCAGTGTTGTTTTGATTGGAATGCCTTAAAGTATACTTTTTTGTTAATAAACATTTCTTTCTCAGAAAGTTATTCCAATACCTTCGGAATTAACTACAATGGTTCCTACTACACCCTTATGTGACTGTATACGTTTCATAGTTTCCTCCACTTCGTTAGACTGTAAAGTAATTTGCTAATTCTTGTATCATTATTAATTATCAAATTCTCACCATCTTTTACAGGAAATGCCTTATAATTACACACGAATAAGTTTACACAAATATTGTGTGATTTCAAAATGACTTATGTCAAACAGTGTCATCAGGAGAATCGGTAAAACAGGTTTCCAAGGATAATATGAATCCCGTGCATGTTTCATCAAATTAAAAAAAAAATGAGGTAATTTTAAAAAGTTTATTTTAAAAATTAAACTTATTTTCAAAATTTAAGCAAAAAGTTATACTACTGCTTTAATAAAAATTTAAAATATAGATAAAAACGTATAAATAAAACGGTATCATCGTCATTTTATTGGCAGACGATGCCCTTTCTTCGTCTTTTCCGTGAGGAATCACATTCTCCTCCTCTTTCTTCATATTCGCTAAGGTTTGTTCAATGGCATTATTTATTGCTCGCATCAATGGGAAATTTCTTGGCCCAACCGTCGATTCATCCGAACAATCACCATGAAAATCGTCGGTATCCAAAGACCATACCATGGCACCTGCTAAATTCTTCCTTATGGCGAAATCTACCTTTTCCGATATTGATCTTTCATCGTCGTACGTAATCACTTTCTCGTCGCTGATAGCAAACGGGGTTTTACTTGCATCGTCCCAATGAATTTTCCACCCGTACGATTCGTTTTTCAATTGAATACAAATCTACAAGTTACTTATATACATTAATTGTTACAAAATTATGCATTTTTGGAAGTATGTTTACCTCGTTGTACCCCATGAAACCTTTCTCTTTTGTAAACGGTCCCGGGAAACCTTCAGTTAGTGCGGCCATTCCTAACTTTGGTGTGTTCATCGATGCTAGATTCGCGTCCTTTAACAAGAACGTTCGGCCGTACAACGGAAGGCCGACGACTAATTTCTTCGGCGATGCTCCCAATCGCAGCATATACTCTATGGTAAATTCCTAAACGTATGTTTTTGTAGCTACATCTTCTTTTTGTTTAAAAATCTCACTATACTCACGACATTCAAATAATCAGTGCTTTTTAATGGAGCATTCGCACCGGTCTTCGCGTCCCATGTTCCGTGATAATCGTAACACATCATGTGTATGAAATCCAAATAGACATTGATTGCGGGAACGTCGTAAGCTATATCGATTGTGTCCTTTCCGGCGCCGAAAGCGGCCGTCAATAGTAAATTGTGCTTACTGAATGCGGCTCTTAATTCTTTTACAAGCAACAAGAAATTCTGCTTGTCTTCCGTTGCTCCGCCACGCTTACCAGGATACTCCCAATCCAAATCTAAACCGTCGAAATTGTACTTTCTGGAATAGAAAAGAATGAGCATAATTAGATTAATTCCTAATTTTAATGCAGAGACAATGAATAATGCAGTGAATGCATACCTAATGAAATTCAAGGCATTTGCGACGAATCGACTTCTGCGAGACGAATCCGCGGCCATTTGAGAGTAATTTTGCGATCCTTCGTTCCATCCACCGATGGCCAAAGATACTTTCAAATGAGGATAGAGAACTCTCAACGAAGTCAACTTATTGTAACCGCCTTTGCCATGATTGTCTGTTAAATCTTGCCACGGATCCAACGAACGCATCGAATCGTCCGTAACGTTCAATCCGGCAAACGAGTAAATTAAATGAGTGCATAATGTCGGGTCAATGTGATCTATAGCGAACGATCCTCTTCCCGGCCTATAAACG
Organism: Hololepta plana; assembly: GCA_963695495.1. Classification (NCBI taxonomy): domain Eukaryota; kingdom Metazoa; phylum Arthropoda; class Insecta; order Coleoptera; family Histeridae; genus Hololepta; species Hololepta plana. Next base: position 8,065,885 of record OY968833.1, read on the forward strand.
GACCATGTTCCCACGTAACACACGACGACTTTCCCATGTGATGGACCTATACAATGAATCCAATTAGCATAGGTAATTTTACAGTTATGATATTAAAATTAATTTATTGGTGTATATTTTTCAAGTTAATTAAATGCGTTATGTCGACTTTTTAACATCGAATTAGAAATGTATGTCGCGCACGCTACGTTGACAACATTGAAAATTAATTTATTTCGAAAGTGAATTTTTTTTAATCGTTGCAATTTTCACAAATGATATTAAATTGTTTCCGAAATGTTTTTCAATTATGTTTTCTTTTGCGTGACTAATTAAATTAAATTAATTTCAGCATTTAGTTATAATTATATGCAAAAATGTGTATAACTGACCTTTGTTAACGGCATTAGTCCTGTTAATATAAATGAAAAGTAAAATACAGGACAAAATTGTGTGCTTAATATTCCACATATTTAACTAATATGTTAAATAGTACCAAAAGAATTACACGACGAAACTGTTGAAAAGTTTTACAGGCTAACTAATTTGTTATGGAAAGAATAAAAAAATAAATATATTAATATTCTTCACGGTAAGTCCACCTTTCACTTTGCCAATTGCCTCGTTTTGTGGCGTTATTTTTCTCTTTCTACTTAATGTCTTGTGCATAAACTGGAAGGAGTGAATCATTGGAAAGATATACAAGAGCAGACAACGGGCTAACGGAAAACCAGTTTTGGTACAGGAACATTAACTCCCACTTTCATTGTTATCATTATTATTTCCTTTTTTTGTAAATAAAATGTTCAAAATTAATCGGAACTATCGCTAGCATTATCAGATTTCTTGTTCTCTTCATTCTTCAATCTTGCTATCAATTCGGTCGCTGGATTAAAAACTCCATTGGTTTGAGAATTACAGACAAAGCACCGCATTGTTTTTTTATATCGCTCTAGAGCGCATTTCTCGCAAAAATAATGTTTACAGCTGCAAATTAAATTTAGTTAATAATATGTTCAATCAACATGGAATATATAATTACTTTGTAACTATTGGATTTTCAAAACTTTTTCTGCATAATACACATTTAAATGGTAAATCATCACCATCAGAATCAATTTCATATTTTTTATCATCATCATCTTCTTGTCCATATTCACCAGCAGCCCATTCTCTTTCCAATTGCCAACCATGTTTGTAATCACTGCGATCATGCAAAAATATGCAACTATCACCGAAACCACAAAATCCTGTCTCTTTATAATCTTTACATATGTCTGGCTGATAATCCCATCTCACTGTTGCCCTTACATTTGTTGGAGCTCTAATAGGTCCCCTTCTAACTAATCCTTTAACAATGTTGTTATGTATTTACTTTTATATAATTACTGAAATGAAATCAAATTACCTGAACTAGCATTTCCAACAGCAGTGTCCTTTGGCTTGTAATATTGAGCATAATTATTAATACCTCTATAAATTTTATCATCAGCTTGACCTGCCAAGTCCTTATTTATTTCTAAACGCTTCTCAAATATAGCTTGAGCATCTCTATCATTTTCAGTATCAATTTCCTACAATTAATCAAACCTTTATTTAAAATTATCAAATGCAACTAAGACATACAACATACTAATGTGGCTGTTGCCCCTTGATCTTCAGGTCCTTCTGCCATTGCGCTTCTCTTAGATTTATATGAAACAACCATGTTAATATCCTCTACTTCATCATCAATTGTTTTGTTTTTCTTTAAAGATGATGTTTGTATATTGGGATTATCTTTGAGTTTCTTTTGTGTGGGTTTTACAACATTTGGCTCTGATTCACTGTCACTTCCTGAAATATAATATTATAAGAATCCTTAAAATGCAATACCTTTTTGAGTAACTTCACCTGATGTAGAGTTTTGGCGTTTTCTCGTACCACGGTTTTTTATATTTCGTTTTTTAAATATAAATTTACAATTAGTTCCTTGTTCAGACATTATAATATTCACCTAATATACAAATTATTTAATAAATTGTTGTTAGATTGTTAAATATTTATCTGTCATTACATCACATGGTTATATTTATAAGTGATATTATCCACAAAACAGAAATTGATCGAGTGATTTGAATATAGCCTGTATTATAATTTGCTAAATTTTATTGGCGGCATTTTAACAGTTTTGTGCATGATATGTGTGGATTGATTTGCTCTGATTTTGTGTATAATTTATTTGTAGACTAGAAGTGTTTATTAGCTTATGCTTTTTGTATGAACTTGATTACGATGGATAAGTGTAAAAAGCACATATATTTTATTCGTCATCATATTAAAGACAATATATTAAACGAAAGGAAAGAAATACGTGGACATGAGCTTGAAAGGGATCAAATATACAACTTAATAAAAAAGACTATTGAGTATGGGGAATCAAATTCTGCTTTATTAATAGGTCCCAGAGGATCTGGAAAAACGACAGTATGTAGTCAATTATAATTTACTTCAATCATTTCATTATTTACTATTATCTGCTTTCAGCTGCTTACAAATGTTTTAGGCAAACTATATAGAGAAAATGAAGTAAAACAAAATTCATTTTTAGTCAAATTGCATGGTTTAATACATACAAATGATAAATTGGCCTTAAAAGCCATTACTACACAAATGCAGTTGGATAATGCTGTTAATGGCAAGGTGTTTGGGAGTTTTGCTGAAAATTTAACATTTCTTTTGGCTTGCCTCAGAAGTGGACAGAGAGAGACTTCCAAAAGTGTTATATTTATCATAGAAGAATTTGATTTGTTTTGTAATCATCAGAACCAAACATTATTATACAACTTGTTTGATGTGTCACAGTCAGCACAAGCACCAATTTGTGTTATAGGTAATTATAAGAATAGATATTATAAACCTATAACTGATTGTGATTCTAATTTGTAGGAATGACATGCCGTTTAGATGTTATAGAATTGTTGGAGAAACGTGTAAAATCAAGGTTTTCTCATAGGCAGATCTTTCTTCTAGCACCTGAACGAAATGATTTAAAGGCATACATTAATTACATAAAACATACTTTGCATTTAAAATCTGAACATGCTCAACCAAAGAATGACATTAAAAAACTTTGGAACAAACATATTGATGAGTTATTCGAGGAAAAGCGATTTATACATATATTAGAAAGAATATGGAACATTGATAATAACAAGCACACAATCATGAATATTTTGGTAATTAAGATATTGTTCGCATCACAAAATATATATAACATTATTTACTTAGTTTTCAGTTGCATGCAACTTAAATGAAAATCATTATTTGATGATGATTGAGCATTTTGAAAAAGAATTGAACAACTTTGAAGAAGATGATATGATATTAATACTGAAAGATCTTAATGTTTTAGAATTGTGCCTTGTAATTGCAATAATGCATCACTGTGAAATTTTCGATAATCAACCCCTGAATTTTGAAATGATCTACAGTAGATTATCAAAATTTGCCAGTGCAAATTCAAATTTGCAATTATTACAGCGTCCAGTCATCATGAAGGCTTTCGAACATTTAGAAGTAAACTTGAGACAATGTCATAAAGACTGACTCATTAATACTTTATATTTTAGAATTTAGAAATCATTGTCCCCATTAGCAGAATTGGAAAAAATCTACAAAAGGAATATCAAATGTTTAAATTATTATTAAATAAATCACAAATAATGGAAGCTGTTACCAGTTATAATGGTTTACCAACAGAAATTTTGCAGTGGGCTAATAGCTCTTTATTATGATAAACATAATGAATGAATTTCGCATAATAAAGTAAGTTGGAAAAGAATGTAAATAATTTTATAATTTCCTTCTTTTAGGTAATTGTCTAGGAATAATCACTTCTGTACAATTGGTTGCATAGTGCATGGAATGAAGTGACCTTTGACAATTGTAACATTTATGTCAAACACGTCGTACTGGATTAATTAATTTTTTATACTATTTACAAGACATAATGAATAATTAAATATTTTTATTCCTTTTATATTGTAGAAGAAATATGTGATAATAGTTGAGTATATTAAAAACCTATACAGTCACAAAATAGTGAAAGACATAATGACTACTGAAGAAAAATTTAATGCAGCTGTTAATGTGATAAGAAGTTTGCCAAAAAATGGTAAATATATAAATTAAGGATTATTTACGTGTAAAAGAAGCAATTCATAAAAATTAAATTTGATCTTGCATCACATAACTACTGTAAAGACCATTGCAAACAAAAACATTAATAAATCGCTTTATCATTGTATAAAGGTGTTATCCTTTTCAATTTCATGAATGTCAACTAGCAACTAGGAACAATTATTATAACACTTGTATATTTAAATTATCAGAAGGAAGATAATACAAAAAATCGTAACATTTACTTCTAGGTCCATATCAACCTAGTTATGATATGATGCTAAAATTTTATGCTTATTATAAGCAGGCAACATTAGGGCCTTGTAAAGGATCTAGACCGGGATTTTGGGATGTCGTCGGCAGAGCAAAATACGATTCTTGGAAGGCTTTAGGTGATTTGCCAAAATCAAAAGCAATGGCCAATTATGTTGATGAATTACACAAGTATTCTAATATAAATTTATTCACCATTCTTTGTATTGCTTTAAACTAATTAATTATATTTTTAGGATTGTTGAGACGATGAGCTACACGGAAAATGTAGCAAACTTTATGTTAATGCCAAGCGAAGAACAAACGGATGTGAAATATTCGGATTTAGAGCTGATTGCCGGCGATATAATAGAAAAAGTAAGATCGAGATCAAATTCCCCAACAGGTATAACATAAAAAAAAAGATTTTAAAGCGCTTATAAATGATTTTATTTGTTGCATAGGTTCTCATGATTCTTCGCCGAGCAGAATAATCAACGACATGCCGTCATCGACAGCACCGTCCTTAGACGATACCGATCACAGCGATGAAGAATATATCGATACCGTAGAAGTAAGATACTTTGATCCAATTGATGTAAGCTCGCTTTCTTCTCTTTTCCTCTTACTTTAAAATTTCGCAACAATTTAACACTTTCTTTTATGAGTGTTTCTTTCAAAAGCAGGGCACAGGTATGTGAGTGTAATTTATTCAAAGGAAACTTTGTTATTGTTTAGGTTGCCGAACCTCGCAAATTAGTCAACGGTACATTATATTCTAAAGAGCAGCAACAACAACCGATCGATCAAAGCAACGGTTGTGTGCGACAATCTAAAAGAACATCGACAAATCATCATGGGAATAATGTTGATATCTCGCAAGAAGTGAAGGCGACACTACAAAGTTTAAAGCGTGATATTGATGCGCTAGCGAACAAGATGAATGGTTTAGAAAGGAGCAGTTTGCATGATAGAAACAGGTTTAAGATTGGCTTTAAAAGTATTTCGAACGAGGTGATGTTATTTATAATCGTGTGGCCGTTCGTTGCCAATTATTTGATAAACAAGTTTGTTAGAAGTAAATGAACTGTACAATATTTTTTTAAACCAATCATACAATTTAAAGGGGTCATTCCGATTTAATTGCGATAGCAAAATATAAACTTTTAATTGGGAATTCATTTATTATCTGTTATGTTTATAACATACTTTTAAATAATTTGTAAGTTTCTCTTGATAATTTAGGACTTCTTATTACAATTGTGTAGTATAATTTTGGCGTTGTTTCATGGGTATATTAGTTTGTATGTCTTTATATTTTTTATACGCACCATGTGTAACTTTGTTATTCCTGTTCTATTTTTTATGATTTTTATATCCATTGTTATGTACCTAGTACATTTTAATTAATTGCAAACGTATGGTTTGGTAATAAAATTATTAAATCATAAAGAAATTTGTTATTGCTCCTGCACCCGTTTCCTCTGATGAGCTATGTTAAGGGATTTCCGAAACAGCAAATTCAAACAATCAATAATTAATAAGTCACACTTGTTGTTAATAATGAATATATTTATATATATAGACTAAGATAACATACAGATGCTTTCATTTATCGGTATCATTACAATAGTTTAAAAATAAATGGAATGAATTTGTGAATTAAAAGAAATTAGAATTCTGAAAAGGAATAAAAATATATAGTAGCAAATTTTGAATATAATGGGTTTGTATTTTAAATTAGAAGAAGGATCAAATTAATTGCAAGAAATAAACAAGTTTCTTTAAGTCCTAAACTAAACAGAAATTAATGATAATACAAAAATACCTTCATCTGTCTTAAATTAAAGTGCCTTACCTAATTTACATTCTACAGAAATTTATAATGAAAAGAAACGTTTTTTTTGTGATTTATTATTTTTTATATTTTTTTTTGTTTTTATATTTTTTAAGGGGCATTTGTCCGCACAAACTATGATGTTACTAAGAAAATTTCGTCAAAATTGTAACTGTTACCCTTCACAATTACTTAAGCCATAAAACAAGAAGCTTTACAATAAATTGCATATTAGAGAATCCTAAAATTACATTATTACATATAAACAAACTAAACTTATTGCTTTCTAAAGCAGTTATATCGAAAAAAATTATAATTAATGTTAGTTATAGATATAGGGGTACATAATAATATAATTATAAGTAACTATGAAGGGCCCGAGGCTTTTCTCTGGGGGTGAACTACTCAATGTTGTATGACATGCAAATGTTGCCAGCTGCAAGACCTGGTGATACTAATGGAGATGTTGGAGACAATACTTGGAAACCCATGAACATGAATGTACGCACCAAGTTAGGGCGGTCCAGGCGATCGTTCTCGAAGACCTAGCAGTTAAATGCAAAGCATATTAAATCAAAATCTATCGTGAACGCGATGCATTTAATACTTACCACCACAACTTGTTCGCACTTTAATTGTTCTTCGGCCGCTTCCAGTATGTTAACTAAAGCCTCGCGAGATCCCTCCGGTAAGATACTAGGTGGTAAAGCGATGTACAAGACTTTACCACATAGTATGGCATCCCAAGATTGACGTTGTGTGCGGAATGTCAGCGGTAGCCGATTGCCCCTGGTTTGCCCAGGGGCATCAGGACCACCACAGAGGCCCTGCTCCCAGAGACAGGGAAGAGCAATTCGAGGCCATAGAAGCGCTATCGGCCGAATGCTTACTATTTAACAGAATATCCCTACAACAATAAAATAAAAACGTAAATGTATAATAAATGTAAAGTGTTAAAAAGTTTCCTTGACCCATTAATTATTCATTCAATTTTAAAAGCAAACTAAAGTTCCGCGTGAAACAATTAAAATAAATTGAGCTAAATAATTAGATAATTTTTGGATCGTGTACTTACATTATAAAGGTAAGACGAAAATGATTTTATTTGAAAAGAATTTAATAAGAAATGTAATGTTTGTTTTTATTTTTAAACGATTTACGTCACATTTTATTTGAAAATTGTTTAATGTCCAATTCATTGCAGCTATTGTCCAATTTTATGCGTATATGACTTATGAAATATCAAATTTAATTTATTTATCTACATAAAGAAAAATAAACTAATTGTAAGAGGATAACATTATATAATTGATAAGTAATAATAGAACATTTAATTCAATTAAATGTATACATAATAGTGTAGCATTTATATGTAAATAAACTCATTTACCAGTGGAAAACTACCAGATTATAACAAACCCGTGGAGAGGGGCAATCTCATCAATATTTTTATTTAAACACAGGAAAGGCTTATTTTACAGGACAATTTCTTTTAGCAACTTGTTTGCTATTTTTACAATTGCCTATTTTTCATTTTCAATGTTATGCCCTTGGATTTGCAATTGTGAAAAATATTTAATACGAATCGTGATAAGTTACTATCAAGTGATTTATAAAAAAAATATGACGAAATAGTAAGGAATTTTCGAGACAGAGATGTGATATACTAGAACGTAGTACGAATAAAAAAAAAGGAGATTACAATTGTAAGAAACTTACGTATTACAACTTCTTATAATTTCAGGCATTGCTTCCAAATTACTACTCGTATTATTTTCTTCACAATTCAATGCCAAATTGGCACTAAGAAACATAATTAAACTAAAAAAACGAAGTCAAAAAAGCACCTCTGTACTTTCTAGAACGCGTTAATATTAACAATGGCGATTTTTTCTCTTCCACAGTAATATAACATATCTCGTCGTTCACCTCTGATAAGATATGACAGTTTAGAAAGTGAAGATAGCCGTAATTTGACTGTTGTAAAGTGTGTTGCATAATTTGTACAAAATTACATCGATTAAAATCGTACAAATTTCCGCACCGTTATGCGAGTATTATTTATTATAAGTTGCGAAGCTCAAAGAGCTTTCATTCCAATGTACAAGAAACGAGTCTTGTTTTTCGTATCAATTTATGTAGTAGTAAAATGAAACTGCGAAATAATTTTATTAGGAATTATAATAAATGAAATTGGAACTGTAAAATAATTTTCTTTGTACTTTTTTTGTTTATAACGGATATACATAAGTAAATATGCCAGCTTGCCTTTATGACAAAAAAAGCTAATTAAATATTATTGTAATTGAATTATTTAAACTAATTAATGTACAATATTAGAAAATATGAAACAAATAATTTTGCATTTGGCTCAAATGCACTAGCATTTGGATCAGAACTTTAATTCAACATTAGGCGTTTTATCCGACACTATTGCTTTTATATCCTCTGCATCTAAAGTTTCGTATTTTAGTAAAGCTTCAGCTAATGCCTTATGTTCCTTGGCATGCGTTTTTAATATAAATTTAGCTCGTTCGTAGCTATCTGATAAAAGCTTCTTTATTTCATTGTCCACCTAGGAAAGAAAAACAAAAGTATATTTAATATGGTCAATAAACTTATGCAGAAAAAACAATTTATACTTGTTCATTGGTGGAAGGTCCTAAGGAGTCACCAGCAAATGGTCTATTATTATCTGGCATAGTTCTCAACCCGACTTTTTCCGACATGCCCCAATCTTTCACCATTTGGGTGGCAATGTTGGTCGCTTGTTTCAAATCGCTACTGGCTCCTAAAGTACATTTCAATATATTAATAGCAAATGGAAATTGAGATTCCTACCAGATGTTATCTTTTCAGGCCCGAATATTAATTCTTCTGCCGCTCTACCGCCCATCATTGTATCCATCGTTGCCAATAGTTGACATTTTGTTACATGATACCACTCCTTTTCTGGAATGTATGCTGTATGTCCTAAACTCGGTCCTCTTGGTATTATAGTAACTTTATGTAATGGATGACTATCTTTTGTATAATAAGCTACAATTGCATGTCCTCCTTCATGATATGCAGTTATTTGATTAGCTTCTTCGTCAGGTATGCGGGACCGTCTCTCTGGGCCCATAAGAACTTTATCTCGTGCAGAATCTAAGTATTTCATAGTCACACAATCAGCTCCATCAATTGCAGCCCTAAAATACGTAATTAAGAACTAAGTGTGAGTATAATATATTGTGAAACCTTAAAGCAGCCTGATTAACCATATTTTCCAAGTCAGCACCAGTAAAACCAGTAGTTCCTCTGGCCAGTACATCAACATCAACACCTTTAGCTAATATCTTTCCTAAGTATAAAGCTAATATTTCTTTTCTGCCACCATAATCCGGTATTGGTACTGTAACCTATTATTAAATGTGTAAATGAAAAAATTTATAAATAAAAAACAGCTTTTTTACTTCAACGTCAAATCTGCCCGGCCTTAAAAGTGCTTGATCTAAATCATCACGTCTGTTCGTTGCCCCAAGTACAATGACACCTTCATTTTGATGAAAACCATCCATTTCACTTAACAATTGATTTATCGTTTGATTAGCATATGGATGTAGTACGCTGTTAGTTCTTTTTGATCCAACGGAATCAATTTCATCTATGAAAATTACACAGGGTGCTCTTTCTTTTGCCGCCTCTAGAAATTGATTAAAAAGTAATTTTTCATGATGTACTAATAATTGTCATTAGGGATTACTAAATAAATCACGAACTCTTCTTGCTCCTTGTCCGACCAATATCTCGTCAAATTCAGGGCCAGCAGCATGGAAGAATGGCACTCCAGCTTCACCAGCTACTGCCCGAGCCAAAAGAGTTTTTCCAGTTCCTAGGACACAAAATATTAGCCATGCAAATTCCGAATAAAGTGAAAAGCATTATTACCTGGTGGTCCTACCAGTAAAACTCCTTTTGGCAACTTTCCACCTAAATTTGAGAACTTTTCTGGATTTTTCAAGAACTCAACAACATCCTTCAACTCTTGCTTTGCTTCATCTGCACCTTTCACATCATCAAATGTGACATGAATTTCTTCTGGATCCACTTCCACTTGATTGCCTAAGGGTATCCTGAAATGTTATCATTAATACCTCTTTAATATTAAAAATAATTTTTCTACCTAAACATTGAGCCATTTGCACTAACCATTAAACTTAAGACAATAGCAAGAAATAGAGCCACAGTTAGTACTTGCTGAAATATTTTTAAATATCTTGCTACTTTTCCATATTTATAATTAGAATTGTTTCCCAATAAATATCCTTCAGCAAACGCAATCTTAAGTCGTTGTTCTTCAGCATCACTTAATGTGCCAGTTTCAGAATTTAATATTTGTTTCATTTTACCTGTATCCATTAGGTAAGGTGGCTTAATATCAGCAGTATCTGTTCCATTTACACCCAAATTAGTTTTAATTCTTGACAATAATGGTGGATTTCTTTGTAATTCTACATCCACATTTCTGTCTGTTTTAAAGCCACGTACTTGTACATCAAATGAGAAACCGTTTTTGTGTCTCAAGCCTTCTGATAAATGTTTAAAAAAGAATGGAGAAATATGACAGATCTTATTCTTTTCTAATATTAAAGTATTTCCAGAAGTTTGATGCCGCTGTGTCAGTTTCCACTCAGGAAAACCATGACGATTCTCGAAGAAAGTGTTATTTGATATATAAGATCTATTATTAAAGTTGCTCAATAACTGGCTTTCATATAAACTACATTTGTTTAACGTTGCAATGAAGGTCTTATCACAATTTTTGGAAGCTTCTACAAAGCTATCATAGCATACAATATTTGCATCTCTGCTTGTTTTCTTAGCTGATTTCTTTTTAAGAAAAGCTGTTTGTCTTGGTGCTAATATACCAGTTACTTGCGATAACGTAAATATAGCCTGAAATTTTTTGGTTAGATTGCTTAATAAGTAAGATTAGTACGAATCGACTTTTACATTAATGCTAAACGTTTCATCATTACCTGATTTTGATTTTGCAATGAAAACATTTTACGCAAATTTGGTCAATCACTGTGAACGATGTTTTATTTTGAACTATTAAACTAAAAATTTTCTATTGGATTTTTTTATTTGATGCCAGACGAACGTATAACCCCATTGACAACAAAAATAAATCCTCTTTACTTGAGTTAATATCAATAATAAATAAGAGATGGCACGACTTGTCTGTTTACAAATGGAAAACTATATTTTCTTTGCTATTTCCCTTGATTTTTTTTATTCTAATGCTGACAAAAAGTGCGAATTATATGAATAGAAGCCAATAAATTTATGGCATATATTAATCGTGTTGAAGTAGTAGCTGTTTTGTGTTGTCTAAAATTGTCTTAACTGTATAAAAATTAAAAAATAGTCGTATTTTACAGATAAAATCAGAGTCAATAAAGTTTGTAAAAGATAAGGAAATCCGTTAGCCAGTTAAGCTGTTATATAAGTGCCAAATTAATATTTTTGTGCAAATTTATAATTAAACTTTAAAAAAATCGAACAATTCCGTATATATATATATCTACATTAAGGAAGGTCATCTTGGGAACTGTTTTGTGTATACGTGTTTATTTACAGTAAGAATTTGACGTGGTATCATACTATCATACAGCAATCAGAAAATGTAATTACAAAGTTCTCTTTATCATTATTATTAATACATTTGCTAACATATTGTCACGGTTTCAACTTAATTCTTTACAATTCGATTTATTTTGCTTTTAGAAATAACTAATAATGTCTAGTCCAGGTAAATCTGAGTGTGAACTAAAGGGTGGACATCCACCAGCAGGTATGAATGATATGAATTAAAATAGCTTTTTTTTAAGTTATTACATAATCATAAATGTTTAGTGAAGGCTGGTGGAATGAGGATAACCCAACATAAAACACACAAAGAGCCAGCAGGCATTAATGAAGATGTTACTGGTTTGAAAATATCCAGTAGTCCGCCAAAAACGGTAACCATTTCCGGTGCAGTTGCCAAAGGAAATGCCGATTTTCCAGTCGAGGCAGTGCAAAGTCACCACAGGGAGAAACCACCAGGAATGCATGTTGTTAAACCACATGTTAACATTCAGCAGCCAAGGAAATGAATTTGTTCATTCTAGCCATATAAAATTAATTTCTTTGAAATGAATAAACATTCAAGTTTAATTAATTTTATAGCACGTATATACTTTATTATATGATAATCAACTTTTGAACATTGTTTTATTTTGAATATTAGATTTTATAAATATGACCATTTTTGTCAGACAAATGCATTTATGACTTTTAAATATTTTCTATTCTCATATTAACAATGGTTAAATTTTTTGGGTATATTGGGAATAATTTGTAGGATGAAGTGAGATAATAAAATCCTATTATAAGTGACGTTTGATTTTTGAAATTTGATTTTCATTTCATTTACTTGCAGCCAAATTCCACGTCTTGCACTTTTTCTCTTTATCCGCTTTGCTTAGAGGTTTAAGATGTGCTGCCGCCACAATTTCCCTAAAGAACAAATATTCGAATCGATAACGATTTGAATTGACGACTCTGTATTCTTACCGAAATTCATCGTAATTTTTTGATGTTACACAAGCACGAATTTTTGCATCGTTTTGCAACCAATACTTTTTGTCATCTTCAATTGCACTTTGCAATTCGTTATATAGCTGATTTGTGCTAATAGCTTTAGGAAAAGACGACATTGTTACTCGCTTTTTTCGTTGCTACGATTGTTATATCAATAAAGTCATAGAGAAATAGCAAACTATAAAATAAAACTTGAATTGAAGGATTATTGATGTTACAAGTTCTTTGAACATTTTCTAAATGCGGCTTTAGAAATCATTATTTTCAAATACACTTTGTTGTTGTAGATTCTATTTTCGTTCTATAAATCTATTTCCTCGTTTTACCGATTCAGTATCTATTTGCAGAAATAAGAGTGCTCAAAACTTGTTGACTTCCAAAGTTTTGCTTGGTGGAACTGCGAAAGTTCCGCTTTTTATAAAAAAGCTATATTTAGATGGCTTATTTTATTCAACTCTAAATGATGGGTTTTATATCGCTATTACTTTATTAATAGATATATTTTCTTTTTAAATAAATAATACATAAATTATACACAAAATTTTCAACGATAGAAAATTGCAATGCAGGAAATAAATATAAAAAGAATCTACGACAAAGAATTAAATTAAAAATGTAAGAACAAAATTGGCACAATCTGAAATCTCCAATTGGAACATAGAATGACAACAAAAAGGGATTCCTTCTTAATAACCTTTATAGACGCTTTATTTAAAAGATAATCCATTACGTTTCTAATTGTTCTTCCGTTCTCTCTGGCAAGAAATGATTACTATTCTCTTGTTACTTCTAATAATAATTGATAATAATCGACTTGTAACGTTCGAAACTTCGACTGTACGATCATTTCGTTTCATTTCTTAATAAAGATAATTTTTCGGTATTTCATTAATCGGTTCGGCGCACGTGCCCATGTGTTTCATATTGACGATCGATCTGGACCGACAGTGTTCGATTTCCAAGAAGCAAATGTTGCTGTACGATTTGTTGTCGGTACCGCAAACGGGGTCGTAATAGGTCGGGCAAATCTTCTGGCAGCCTTTGAACATGAACCCGACAAGGCACCGTTTCATCGGCACGACGTAAATGTGCTTGCCGCAATTGTCCTTCTTCATTTCGCATTCGCTCTTGTAGATCTTACCATCGGACCCGCAGACGAACTCTTTCGTGTTCTCGCACCGCTCGTTACAAGAGGCGGTCGTGCGACAATGATGCAACGGCACTTGGACGACCAATTGATCGCACGTGTCCTTCTGCAGATGGCAATCCGATCTGAAACGATTATGGAAACAAAAAAACGTGACGAAGCGTGCGAATCATTTATTCATTATTTGCAACGTGACTCACTTGTAAACGTTACCGTCCGAACCGCAAACGGGCGTCTGATCCTCTTCGTTGCACGCGACCGGACACGGCATTTGCTCATTCAACGTCGTGCAATTGCCCTGATGCGCGAATTGCACGCCTTTCAGGCACGTCGCCAAACTCAATTGGCACTGGTTCGTGTAGGTTCGCGCGTCCGTACCGCACACCGGATCCGCGTCGTTGTTGCACTTGATCTTCAGGCATTTCGCCAAACGCGTCTTGCACTTATCGAAATCCACCTTTGTCACCCGCACGTTAGCCCTTTTAATCAGAAAGATAAGAATTAGTCACGGATGGATACTGTGCCTTCATCAATTATGCCATTCAATTGATGGGCATGTACGCTGATAACATTGCAAATGACAGATGAGGAGACATGACAAGTGACATATCTGATTAACTGTTTCATGTAAAAGCCACTGAGTTTATTTAGTTTTGCTCTTAAGCGAAACTGAACCAATTGGACTACAATGACTTATGCATTTAAGGATAACCAAAGAATAACGATCGATAAAATCGCAAGAAAAAATTGCCCTTTAAATCAGGCAGATAAGAATTAGTCTTGGATGGATACTGTGCCTTCGTCAATTAAGTATCCCATTCAATCGATGGGAATTTACGTTGGTAACATTGCAAATGACAGATGAGGACGATGGGGAAGTGACATATCTCATTATCTGTTTCATGTAAAAGCCTATCAGTTTATTTAGTTTTGCTCTTAGTCGAAACTGAATCAATTAGACTAAAATGGCTTAGGTACTTAGAAATAACCAATGTATCATGATGGATAATTATTAGATCGCAGTTTTTTAAAGCAATTTTTTAGGCAGTTTCATTTCAATTGCAGCTTCCTATTTGCTAGCAAAATGGCAAATTCCACGTGCAGAAAAGAGCTAAAAATTTGCAGCTATGCATGCTCTAACATCGGTCACCAAGTAAATAAAATTTTTGTACACTTTACCAGTTGTTCATATTTCATATTTTGTTTACTTGGTGACCGATGTAAGGGCTTGCAAAGTTTTAGCTCTTTTCTACACGTGGAATTGGCCATCTAGCAAGCAAATGGGAGGCTGCAATTGAAATGGATGAAAATTTGGACTTTTACTAATAAGTTAATGGTACTTATGATAAATGTTTGTGTTGCGAACTGCCCTAAAAATAGCTTTCAAAAACGGCGGATAATTATGCACCGACCTAATATTTTGCGTAGAATTGCAAGAAAAGCATTGCATTGTTACCCGCAATTCAACAGTCGCAATTCGCACTCGCTCCTGTAGATGTAACCGTCCGATCCGCAGGTGGGTTTCTCCTTTTCGCCGGAACAACCGGCGGGACAATCGTAACCGATCGAATTCGTCGTCCGCTCCTGCGACACCTGACAGAACGCCATCGGCACCTCGAACACGTGTTTTCTGCAAATCGGCGATTAGGATCTGAGTTCCATAAGCGTGTGCGGCGGTAATAATTACCCGCAATTTTTCGCCTTCATCCGGCAAACGTTCGCGTAAATCTTCCCGTCCGAACCGCAGGTGGGTCGCGCGTTCCGCCAGCAGGACTCCCGACAGTGGCGCGTTGTTTGGCAATATTTCTTGTTCGTGCGCACGACTCCTTGCCTATAGAAACGAGACGCTTCGTTAATCGATGGACGAAACGAAAATAGGAAATAAATTCCGACCGAATGCGTACCCGCAAGTTAGCAGTTTCATTTGGCACGTGTTCTTGTAAACGTTACCGTCGCTCCCGCAAACGGGACCGTCTTGCGGCGCCTGTTTGCAATCGACCGGGCAGTTCTCGCGATGTGCGCTTATGTTGTTGCACGGGCCCAAATGCGATAATCCTATGCCGAGCCTAACGACATTTGATTTTGAATCGATCGCTTTTGATTGTATATTCAAACGATTCCGAATCTTACCTGCAAATCTCCACTTGTAGCAAGCACCGATTTAAATGCGTGCGTCCGTCCGTGCCGCACACCGGATCTTTCTCGTTGCCGCATCGATGGTCGCACTTCGAGCCGGACGAGCGTCTGCACAGCGTTTGATCCGGCGACAGTTTCACCCCTTTGCCGCACGTTTTCTTCTTCATCTCGCACACGTTCGGATAGATGACGGCGTCGGTGCCGCATACGGGATCGCCGTAACCGTGTGCGGTGCATATCCGCGGACACGACGAGTCTCGCACCGAATGGGTCGCTGCGAACAACGATCGAAAGATGTTGAATTGTTTCCCCGTTCGATTTGAATGATTTTATTCGACAATTGGAGCTGCGCATGTGGATTGAAAGAATGCGCGTTTATATAAAACGCTTTTGCAAGTCGATTTGCTTGTTTGAATTTTGTTTTAGCGTTTAATGGGTTCGGTATCGCAGAGAAAACGGGTCTGACCAGTTGGTGTTTTTATAATAATAATGGTGGTAGTAATGATGATGATGATGATGGGAGAAAATTACCTTTCTTCTTAAAATATCCAGATTCACGTTCTTTTTCTCTTCAATGGAATCTTTCTCTTAACGTTCTCTACTAATTGATCGATTTATCGCTTCTTTCTTACGTTTCAATGCGCGTTTCAGCGCGTTTCGATACGAGAGGAAAACAAACGATTCAATCCGCATCACCGTTACGCCTCGTTTTATTTATTGCGATTCATTCGGTTAGCAATTCGCAAATATTAAATTTCCAATCGAGTCCATTTAATTAGCGCTAGCAAGAGAGGGAATTCTGTTAAACGTTTAATAACGAACCGTTTCGCGTTTCTTCTATCATTTACGCTCTTTCGAACTCGATTTTTTTCCTTTCTTCCCTCTACGATGCTATTTAATGCCGTTTGCTGATATAATTTATCGTATCGGTTATGATGTCGATGAAATGGTTTAATGATGCGTATCGTTCGCTTCTTTCTTTGCTCGCCAGATCTAGTTCCTATTCTCGTTCATCCCGATCCTATTTTAAAAGCCACACGGTATTACTTTATTATTATAACAGCACGATACCATTATTATTATTATTCTAACTGCGCATATTATTTATACGCGCTGTATACTTCCGCGACTATCGTGATATATTATCTATTCGTGTGGAACTCGATATTACTATTATTTCTGTTCTTTGGATTTAATTCCTCCACTTTGTTATTTGTTTGCTTTTTTTTCGCAAATGAATGGCCAATGTTAGCGTTACAAAAGGCTTCTTTCGTTTTCTTCCACGCGAAGAATTCGTTGTTGCTGCTTCTTTTTTTTGGCGAATCGAACAGTAATTTAAACGATCCCGTAGAGAATTAATTGCAGCAAAGTAAGAACCGATTGGAACGAATCTTTTGAATTCGTAACTCATTCCCTCCATCAACGGTACATCAAATTAGATATCGTTATTGTTAAGTGGAGAAGTGGGCCTTTCGGTCACACACTTCGTTCTTTTCTGTTATTTCACCACTTTTCTTTCTGCGCGGTTACGTGCGGGTCTCGCAATAGCAATTTGTGTATGTCGCACGAAATATGAAGAAAGGTAAACGTAAAATTGCTGGTTTACCATGATCGTTTAACAGCGAAGAGTTGTGCGCGAAGAAGAGCCTGTTTCAGCTGATAAATTGCTTTATTATACGGTTCGATTGCTAAATTTTTATCAACGATTCGCCTGTTTGATAAGTTCGAATCGTACAATTCCTTCATTGTTGCCAAGCGGATACGTTTGGTTGCCTATTAATGCCAGTCATTTGAAGAGACACGGTACATTCTTAATTAATTACTCCGGAGGAATTCTAGTTCTCCTTTGGACAATTCTACGTGCAAACTGTTTCTTTTTTTAAACTGGATCAAATGAACTCTTGAAATGATATTATTATAATCGACACACGTGGGATTTACATATAATTTTTAGTTAGAATTTTTAAAAAATTTTGCAGAAGAACTTCATTGCTATAGAATTGAATTTTCAAACCATTGTTTTAAAATCGTTCGCTTTTAAGGACTTTTTCCCCTCTATAATTTGATTTTCTATTTTTGCAAACTTCAAATCAAACTGTCGTTTGATGATTTATTCTTGAACCATTAAAATTCAAACCATTAAACTTTTCACATTGTTATTTGTTGAAGAAGATTGTCAAAATAATTACCTTGTTTCTTCCGACATTTCCCTCTTTCACAAACAAATTAGTACATAAGTCTGGTTTGTTAATAATAAGAATTCCGTTACTTGAAAAAGTAATAAAATTTATAAATTCGTGGCCGTTATTGAAGTAACAATGGTCCTTAATAATATAGGTTTCCGATTTTTATCTGGCACGCTTTAAACCGTGATTTTCGCATCGCCTTTTGTTGAGTGCCCATTGAGCCGTAACTTTTTCGAATTGATTCAATTAGGATCTTGTAAATAATAAACGAGAAAGAATCGACTCTAAAAGCAATTTCAGCGCTAGTTCTTTCCACCGTAATTATTCATTTTAGCGGGCAATTGAAAAGAAGAAAGAACCGAATTGGAAGCGATAAAGAAACGCGTGAGAAGTAGGTGATGAGGTCGACTTGCAATAATAGCGGGAACGGGCAAAAAATAAATTTTGGAATTTCAATCTTACGCGTACTTTGATTTATATTGCTCGTTCTTTTCTTCGAAATTTTAAAGCGGACGAAATTAGACACAAACTTGTTAATTACAAAGGAAGAGGTTTATACTTGCTGTAAATAGGTAGCGATTTATTAATTAAATGCTAATAAACGTATATGTTTTAATTGTGCGTAATTAAGTTGGTTGTTTTATGTTGCTTTTGCTCGGTTTTCGCGTCCCCATAGCGATGCGGTCTTCTGCGAAACGATATGAACGGTTTCTTGCTAATTATTATTATTCTTTTTTTTTGTTTCGAATATTTTGCTAACGATTCGCTTAAATTAAATAATTTCGCTTTCCACGCTTGACAGGTTTATTTATTTTTCTCTTCGTCGCATATTTGGCGATCGTTATCGGTTGAATAAATTTCACTTGTTAGCCATTAATTAACGTTGCAAAATATATAAAAGATGAAAAACGATTAAAAATTAGTATGCGAATCCTTCGCTTCGTTATTGTTTAATCAATTTTTTTTCAATTTTTCGCAAATTAATTTATTCTCTTTTAGGCAAATATTGTCGCACCCGCTTCCTTTCAGTTCGCAGTTTCGAAGATAAGGAAAAAATGAATAAATTCTTGCGAATTAGTTCGAAGTCGATGGACTTTTATAATCTCGTTAATATCGTTTATTCTGTTAGGATAGTCGCTATTCGCGCGATTCGTTTTGAATGATAATAAATTAAATGTGAAATGTTGCGGAATAATTCGCGAACTGCCAAATGAAAATGTTATTTATCATTTAGTAGCTCCGCCAATTTTGATTATTACCAAATGGTTCTTTTCTTCGCTCATTTAGATTCTTTGCTTTTAATTTTAGAATTACTTTTTTGCTAATCTGTTCCGTGAACCGTAGTAAATGTCTCTATTATTTGCGCACAGGGTGGTCTCTTAAACGTACGCAAATAATAATAGATGATAATTAGTAGGAAGAAGTATAATATGGAATAAATTCGTATTATCTTACCTGCTGTAACGTCGGCATTGTTACTAGGAATAGGAATGAAATAAAAAAAGAGAAGATGGAAAGGAAAATAATGGAAGCGTATAAGTTGATCTTCTTTTTGTGCTCTTACATGTAATATTTACAATAACCGGTGGCTAAACCGCTGCCGGTAGTAAATATTTAGCGTTTTGTTTTTCGTTTATTTACCATTTTATTCGTTGCCTTTTTCCAGAGAGTTGCGAATAATGGCGAAGAAAGAGAATGAGGCGGCCGATTCGCTATTGCTATTATCATCATCATCATCATCGTTGCGAAATTGTTCTCATTTAATAGGCAATAACAATTATTTAACGTTAATAGTAATAACAAACGATCCGCTTTGTCATTTCCTTCGCGATTCCTTCTTTGTTTCGTTGCTTCAATTTCTTCGTTTATTTGCGAATAATATGTATTAGGTATTTATTATTATGCACTGCCAATCACCTCGAGCCAATTCGTATTTAAGCTTTGATTTTGTTCGCCAAGGAAAGCGATTCGAACTCGAACGTTTCCTATATATTCGTCTTCGTTCGATTAATCGATTATTAAACCGTGCAATTCCTCCTTTTCTACAATTTCAAATCGTTACGATGTTGACGGGCACATGAATTAAATGTTAAGCAACAATTTTACGTGCATGCCTTCGAAGGGTACTAAAGCACGAGACCAGGAAGTACGATTAATAATAATCCTCGACCATTGTTTTTTATGAACGATGACGGTGCCCTTTGCTCGTTGGGAATACAGCAGAGCAAAGAGTTAAATCTGGCAAAAACTTTCAGGTACTTATTCTAATCTCGCAAACCGATTAGAATTAAGATGAATCGTTTATGACGATGAATTATTTGCATTGCGAATTTGCCTCACGTAATACCATTTTCACAACCATTTCTTTTTTCGTTTCTTTCGCAGTAGCAACATCAGCAAAAGCATCATCGTCAACGGCAGCCGACTGGTAGGTACTTTGAAACTATTTATAACTCGCTGGCTAGAGCCGTTTGGAATATTTTAACCTTTTTGTGTGCTATTCTTATAAAATACAATAAAAAATACTGCGTTCCATGCTAGCTTTTAGTTTTAGATGGTTTATGCTGGTTAATCTTCTTTTTGTTGCTCTCTTTGCCTCATATCCAACAATGGTTTAGTACATTCTGTTTATCCAGGTGTAATCGTTCATCTTAACGGCCCGCAATCGTAATCTCTTGGATTCTCTCACGTATCCGTGCCCGTTTGGAATTAGTTTCTTCTTCATCATATATTCAAACGAGATCGAGTAACACTATCTCTTCCTCATCGTTTACTTATTTTTCCTCAACATTTATACTCTCTCTCTCTCTCTTTTTTTTTTCGTTCAGCTTTTCCCCATCTCATTTCGCAACAATAACTTGGCCGTTTCGGAATTTCGCACATAACAATAATTCTCGGTTGCGCGGACGATCTAAATTGAATTACGGTAGTTGTTTGTAATTTAATTAGCGAGCAAAGGATTTCCAGATGGGATAGCGATCGAAGGAGAAAACCATAATAACCGAAAACGTAGGAAATATAATTGAGGTCGTTAAGGCGTTGATTTAAAGCGAAACGATTTCCTTTTCAGTTTCGTCGCTCGATTCCTCGGCTTCGCCTTTCGCGTACTTACCGTCACTTTACGAGGCAATAAACTTACTAAGTAATAGAATTATTAAATAGATAAATAACGATAAGTCGTCGGTGTGTAAGTCTTAAACGAGGCAATCACAGATTTGCTAATTTACGATTGGATTCTGCGATGACGATGCCGATAATGACGAGTATGATGATGGATTTAATTAATATCCTTTCGTTTTTCACGTCGACTTGTCCGTTTCTCATTATCTGAGGTTACCGTTTGTCTGTTATTAATTTTGCCGTTTTGCTCTTGCATATTGATAGAAATGCAAAAAAAAGAACGATTCTAATAACCGTTGCACGGAAAGGCAGCAGACTGTTAACTCGCTTAAAATGGAAAGGTGCAAGAGGAGAAAAATGAATGGCAGATTCGCTTTTTTGTTGCACTCTTTCGCACACAAGACAAGTGAAGGAGGTAATAAAAGAAACGAAGGAAACGAAGGAGCGGAAGTGAAATGAATTAAGGATCCGTTCTTTCGTGTGTACGCCTCCTTCGGATTCTTAATTTTTCTTCGTTTTAAGATTGAAATTAAGTTCAAAAAAGGAAATGATAAACGCTTTTTTGCCGCAATAAAACAGTTTGCAGATTGATGAACCGAAAGAATGGCGAATGTTAATTGAAGCAAAATCCGATATCATTCCTTTTAACGAACAACGTGCACCGAAACTGGAATAATTGACGTACCTGTTAGCGTAGCAGCAACAATCACAAAGATGCACAACAATCTGTTCATCATTAAGTAAAAGAAATTAGACGAAGGAAACACGTTTAATTAAAATTCAATAATCAAATTTATGTTTAGGGAGGTGTCGCCCCCGATTGCGTTCGATTAATTGCTAGACTAGATCTTTTCCTCTCTCTATCTATCTCAAAAAAAAAAAACCAAACGGATTAATTAACTCTTTGAATTTTGGCAACAATTAACTCTTTTTTGCTCTGAACACGCGTTCTTCAGCAGCTGTCGGTGTTTGGCGTTCGTTGTTAACTCTTGAAACGGTGGACACCGACTGGCCTATATCTAACCGAACCACCTCCTCTTGTACTTAACTACTTTTTTAACGTTCAAGTAGTAAAATCTTCGTCGAGTCTTCCGCGGTAAGTGGTTTGTTTCGATATTGCTTTTCGAAACCACTACGTTTTACTTGCTGTTCCCTTATGGTCAAATTACTAATTAACGATAACAATTGTCGATTATACCGATGAAGATCATGATGACGAAATATCAAATTAATAAGCAATCAAGACGTTCCTCATTTGGGATCTGCACAAAGATAACGAAAAATTGGGGCTTTTCCAATTGGACGCACCACGAAATTCGAATATCCGATAGCACATCGACAATGGACATGAGATTGCTCGTGTGTAAAGTGCAGTAGGTTACGAAGGATGTAAACCGGCACCACTCTTTTTCATTTTATAGTTTCGTATTATTATTTATTTTCGAAGCGTATCATCGGCGCTTTTTTGTGTTAACAATAATTGATGAGCGATTATGTTAAATAAAAGAAACCAGAGGATTGTAATGTTATAAAAGGTTGTTGAATTAGTGCTTGGAGAATCGCTCAAAAGCTCGACATCTACGGGGGCAACTTAAAAAGAAATCTATCGAAGGCCGAAACAATGTCAAAAACATCTGATATTCCAAAATCCGTCAAAACTCTTTACAAATAATTGGCAAGTGCGTACTTGCTTCAAATTGATTTGTACTAAGGTATCTTTTTGTTTGGCTAGGTGTTAGCCAAAATCCCTGATGATGCCTGTCAAATACTGCGTCTTTTTGAAGTTTGTCCTCTAACATCAAATTTTTTGCTTGGTTTCACTCCTTTCTTTCAGTTAAATTGTAACAACCGGCGCCAAACATTGTATATGAACTTGCTAACGTTATAATTATTTGACAGACCAAACAATCGTCACCGTTCGTTTGTTTCATACCTGCGTAAATGCTTTTCGAAATTGCTCTCGTATGTTTTGCTGTTTTCTTTCAATCTCATTTGTTCGGTTCCTTTTAAATCGTTATTATTATGCCGCATCCACTAGCACGATTCTCTTATGTATCGGAAAACGAGGTCGCTCGTAATATCATCATTATTACGACTTGAACGGTATCAATTTAATGCCCAATTTTATTACCGGTACTAAATAATTACTAAAAATGAGCTGCATTAAATGCGACGACGAAGAGAAGAAATAAGATTTCTCACGTTGCGACGATTATAGTAGCGTTTTACGGTCTCGATTGTTTCATTTTAACGGAGGAATTGTGCTTTGATGAACAAGGACTAATCGGCCGTCAATTGATTCCAATTATTAACGAAAAATCCTACGAGACTTATTTAGGTTAGTTTTAAGGGACCGCTCGTGATACTTTCACGCAATCGATTAAAAGCCCATTAATATTCGTTGACCTCGCAATTAGAATTTTTGACTCTTTGAACTTTTTTAATTAGTTTCGTTCGTCTTAACGCAGCCCGTCAATCGATTAATCGTCCGTATCACAGTGCACTTGTACGTACTTAGAGGTTTAAACATTGTAATTTGTACTGCGTGCGGTTTAACGTTCGGTTCAATTAACAGGGCCGGCAATTTGAGTTGGTCGTTCCAACAAGAAAAAAGAAAAGTAAATATCGTGTGACCGTTTGCGATGGTACTTTTCTTTTGATTATACGATGCGTCTATTAAATGATACCAGAACATTTGTAGGTGACCGTGTCGCGGAATGAAATGTTTCGGCAATTTCGGTGTACTTTTTAATTCCTTTAATTTCCCTCGTCAACTTGTTAAATTGACCGGAAAAAGAATTGAACGATTATCTTTTTTGAAAAAAGAAAAGAACTAAGTATCGTTATTAATAACGATGATAATTGTAATAAGCTTTCCGTTAGGATCATTCATCATTTAAGCTATTTATTTTGTTTTTCGAAAGGGAACAAATTGGCCTTTTTTCTTGTTGTTGTCCTTTCCGTTGTTGTTGTTTGCGACGGCTTTCCGCCAATATCTTTGTCCCGTTCATAGCATCTCGTACGCGAATCATTAATATTCGCTCACTCATATTAATTATCGATATATTTTTGCATATTTTGTATACGTGCATGTATAAATAGCAGCATCAAAAAGTAGATCAGTAGTAATTAATGGTTATAATTTACCCGTTCCTTTTCTGCCTCTTACATGGATCATTTTCTTAAATGAAATGTAATAGGGTCCGTTGCCAAAAAGTAAAAGAAAAGACTGCAACGTCTGTTGCTACTGCCGTTGCTCTTGTCCGATGCTCACGATGATGTTGATAATTGTAATTATTCATAAACTGCTCCTTTTTGTTCGTTTTATTCGTCTTCACTCCCATTTCGTCCGCTGCTTTTAATTTTTTTAATTATTCGTTCGTTTCGTGTCTCCTACGTGCTCGACGAGCTTCCGGGAACGGTCGCTGTCATTAACTTTTTCCCCCGTCGTCTTCGATAAAATTAAATACAATCAATAATGGGGCATCGAGAACGACGATCATCGTGATTATGATAAAACACATAATAAATAATAATCGAATCTACTCGTCCGTCGAAGGAATATTATGCATTTTAAATCAATTCTAATTTGCTATAAATAAATGCCCGTAATTAATCTAACGTTTTCGTCCTGGTTTTAACTTAATTCCAATCTTATAATCGTCAGCGAAAGAGATTAAAATGAACAGGATATTCAGTTAACTGGAACCGATTCAACAAGAATTTGCTCTTATCTAAAACAAACGAAGGAAATTTGATACGCGAGAGTCGAAGAATTTCTTTAAAGTTAGCGAATTTTACATTATCAAGATGAGAAAAAGTTGACGATGAGCACGAGGAAGATGGTAATTTCTGCGAACGCATCTTCGGAATCGTAGCCAACGTTACTTTCGTCATTTGCATTCCACGAGTATCATCGTTACCGTTCACTTTGGGAATTTTAAAATTGTTACCATTTCAACGCCCGCAATAATGATTATAATCATGCAACAAGTAAATTGATGTTGGCACGTGCAAATAAGTAACACTAATTGTTATTAGTTCGATGGGTTTCGTAACGGTACACAAGATAAGTTTCAAATCCTTCTCTTTCTTCGTCAATTTGAATATCAAACTATATATTTCGCTTTAGTAATTTACTTGTGCAACAAATAATTTGATGCGAACCAAAAGTTAGAGGACCAATTCGCTGCTTCAAATTAATTTCGATGAGCAGTGATAAAAATCAATGAGAAACAATAAGAAACATTGCAAAAGCTAGTGCGATTAAAAAAATTAATAAAAATGGTTGCACGAGTGCAAAAATTTGAATGTGCTTTCCGAAAATAAATTTGAAGGGGAAAATAATATTTGCTTAGCTCCAAAATTGCGTTTAATTAAAAAAAAAAATCTCTGCCTACGAATTCATATGTTTCTTACGCATTATGTATATAATAAAGAATATATTGTTGCATTAAAAAAACTAAGTTACGCATATTTTAAAATGTCAAATTGTAACTAGCCACAAATCAAAGCCAGTAAACTTGTAATTATCTTTGAGCTGTGGAAATTCTTCGTCATTTCGTGCTTAAAACAAGTAACAAAGCTCAACGCTCTATCTTACATGGTTCCGGAGATATTTGCGATTTTGCACGATCTTCCAAATGACATTTTTGGGGAAAACATTGAAATAACTCTGAAACGGTGCATTTTAAACCTATGGCTGTTTTAATAAACTCCCCTTTAAATCAGTTCCAGGTATATTTGGAAGTGGGCCATATTGGAAAATATTTTTGCGTTATAGTCCTTCCCGAGAGAAAACCTTTTTATCTAAAACATTTTTCTCTAAACTTAACCGCTTGGCCGTAATCCTGCACTATTGGACACCCTGTATGTACAGAGCGATCAAAAAGTAACAGATTTGGAGTCACTTTGCAAATTGGCATGCATGTCTTTAGCTAAACTTTTTGATGTGGCCGTTGACGTTGCTTAAAGTTAATTTCGTAATTTGTTGACGAATAATTGCTACACAAGGTTTTGATGTTTGACAGCATCCAATTTTTCTACATTTTTATGGTTCTATACAAATATGGACGAATCTAAACATCTGGTGATCCAGTTTTCACCGAAAATTCTTTATGTAAGGATAAAAAGATTAAACAGAAAGAAGAAATCCATTCATTTCGAATCGACATTTTTCTTTTTTCGGCATTTCTAACCGACAATCAAATCCGACATTGACATGATCGTAATGGGCGGCAGTAGCAGCAACAATAACGGACAGACACGTGCCCATTATTCCGATTGCAAACCCGATTTATGTACGTTCCATTCAGATAAACGATCCTCGATTTCTTTTAATCTCTTTAACTTCCACTCCGATTTCGTAGCTTTTAGTATCCGGTTTAACGTCAATCCATCCGGTTAATGGCGTCTTGTCATATCGTAACTTCTTTTATTATGTTCCGTTCTTTAATCAACGTACAGTCCGGCATTTAAATCTGCTAATTTCTCTTTGCTAATTAGAAGCGAAATCGCTTTTCCAAACTTATTAGTCATTAGCAATTGTTAATAACGAAGATGAAGGTGTATCTCTCTTTAGTATCTCGAATCCGCTCACGGTGCTCGAGTGTGTGTTATGGTGCTCGTATGAACGCGTGTAAAAGAAAAGAAAGAAAAGAAGAAGTTGATGAAATTGACCTTGAAAGAGGTCGCCTGCATTGACCTCCTCTTTCGCCGATGTGTTCTCGTTGTTGTCGATTGCACTTTGCCTACTTTGACTTTGAAAGAAAGATAGCGACGAGCGAGACGGAGCAAGATGGAGCGAAAGAGTTTCACATTTATTTAGCGCACTCCTCTCGACCGTATTTGTGCTGGCTCTTTAATAACGAAAATTATTATGGCAGTGCGCGATCATTATCTGGCCTTTTGTAAATAACGTTCGACTCCTCTTTTACTTTCCTTTCGGTAACATACCGTTCACCATTGTTATTCATTCTTTCTTTCGTTCTTTTTGGTGTCCAAGTCCACCTTTCACATTCTAACGATCTTTAGCACGATTAATTGGGCGATTAATTGATTTATGTGCGCGCGGTGAAGGATTGGAATTGTAGTAAAAGTTAGATGGCAACGAGATTAACAGGTTGATCGTGTTGTAAAAGAAACGAAACTGTTACATTGTTCCTCTTGGTCTTCGGATTGGCTGCTGCTGTTCTTGTATGTTTACCTACATCCGCATTTACACGTCGTCACGTTCTTCATGTGACGTGGAACGGCAAAAATAAAGGAACAATGTTGAATAAGCGGAGAAGGAAGAAGAGGACGAAGCAGAAGAAGAGGCGGCACGAACTCGCTGAATTTATAACGTTACCCCGTACATTTTATAACTGATCCTTCCTCGTTTTCCGCCTTCATTTCCATTCAGTTTCGTACAACGATTTCGTTTCTACTTCTTCCTGTTTTACATGACACGCCGACCTTTTTGCTACCATAAATCTTCTCACGCGGTATTATAACTTTGTCTTAACATATTTGGCGAATTTAAAGACGGGTTTATAATGGAATTTTAATTAATTAATTTCGTGCAGCTTGTTATTTCATCGGACGATGCTCCTCCTCATCATCATCATCGACGACGACGACGATATTATCTGATCGTTATTGAATGGAAAGAGAAGGAATCCATCCGAAAAAGAAAGTCTTTTTTTGGTCAAGCAGATTTAAACATATAAATATTACACGGGGAATTTGATTATGTGCATTAAAAGTGGGATGGGAGCGAGGAGTTTAATTAAATTAGGGTTAGCCATAAAAGAGGGAATCCTTTAATTAACGATATAATTTACTGCTAATAGGTTGCCATTTATTATTAATAGCACTACAAGAATTAAATCAAAGGATTTAAGAAGCAAGAGAAAATTAAACGCTTTTAACGAGCTTCAGTTTGATCCAGATACAAGAAGCAAGAGGCGGAGATGTTGTTGGACGAAGAGTTGCAATTAAAAAAAAAATGAAGTGAAAGATTATCACCTACCAAAGC
Organism: Hololepta plana; assembly: GCA_963695495.1. Taxonomy (NCBI): domain Eukaryota; kingdom Metazoa; phylum Arthropoda; class Insecta; order Coleoptera; family Histeridae; genus Hololepta; species Hololepta plana. The sequence goes on from OY968833.1 coordinate 8,094,351, forward strand.
ATGTCTTTGCACCAATCGATTCTTACCAGTCTTCTACTTTTATCCTAACATTTATTATATTCAAATTCGTGTTTAAAATTATATTTTCCTGAGGAAGAAACGTTAGTCTTCCAAATCTTTGGGATTTAAGATAGATGTGCGACAATCGATTACGAAGAAACTAAGAAAGCTGAATGTTGACAAAGTGAATGCCAACAATTAGGTTTTAATTAAATTTACTAACTTTAATTAAAAAAGCGCAGTTAAACTGCAAATAGAAAATATTATCAGTTGAAGAATTAGAGAACGTAACACTTGATCTAGTAGTTAAACAATTTATAATTAATTGCAAATTTCCTCCCTACTAATTATCACATGTTCAAATAGAAATTCCTTTATTCTATTAAACAACTTAATTCCACACGTAACATATTAAGAGACTTAGTCACTTGATAAATTCAACTGCTGTTTATTAGAAAACGATGCACCAGTTTTCCTCAATTACGTTTTGAAAGTGGATCATAATTAAAAGTGAGTTTGGCAATTTGTATGTTAAAGACGAACAACGAGATGCCTTCGAGCCTAACAACTTAATTATAGCAAAATTCTTTTCGTCGTATTTTGTCTTGACGGATTAGATCGATACTTTTATCTATTGAACGATTTCCATTTACGTTTCAACTGCAGCATTAAAAAAATGTGATGAATGAAGAAGCGAACGTTGTTCTTGTTTGTTAAAAATAAGAGGCATGAAACGAGAGAATAATTGCAATTTAACTTAAAAAAAAGGAAACGGACAAAAAAGATAGATGATGATATGTAGGTAATAAATTTCGTGGTTTTAAGACGTAAATTAAAATGAGAAATAAACGCATACGTCGAGCCGAGGTTCGCGGTGTAATGGTAAGTATAATAAAAGTGTGTTAAGTCAAGTGCATTAATAATATAAAAGTTTCCTTTCTCCCTTCTCGACGCTCCATTATTATTATTTTTGCCTCATTTCATTCGTTTGCTTTAAAATGGATGCGCGATGGGATCTTTTGCTGAAACTTCGCCTTCTTTTATAGCGTCTTCCTTTGCCACCACCTTCCTTTGCTCCTCGCTCTTTTAATGGCAATTAACTAATGAACAATTTTATTACGCTCCCCAATCGATTTCTTTTTGCTCCTTTAATTAATTTCCCTTTTATAAGCTTCTTCAGTCGACGTTTTTCTTTGTTTTTGCTGCGACCTTTAAAATCGTCTCTGGCACCGGCTGAAGATGAGGATGATAAATAACGAAACACGTCTGAAACGATTCATAAAATACGAAGACAAAATTTGATTGCTGTCACCGTATATATTATATTATAATAATAATAACGAATAATATTTATTGCTCTGATAGAGAATAGTTGTGCATAATTAACAGGTGTCAGTGTTGGAACTGAAATTAGATGGAATTCATTAAGCGGTCTGCATAAATCTTTGCAACTAATCGCGTCGCGCAAGTTTAATTGATTACCACCGATTCGTTCGTTAATATTGCCGTAGGCGAGGTAGTATAATAACAACATTTTACTTCATAAAGGCGAAGAAGACGAAGAAGAAGGTTGCCGATTAAGGATGGAGGTGAATAAGTGAAGGAGATCGCGCTCATTTGCCTTCAAACTTATTATTTATGCAGATGATCTCTTTCTGTGTTTACTTAAATGTACAAATACACCAAACGACTTTTAAACGTTGCTGATTTTACCGTTACGTGTACGTGTATATGCATTATCGTGATAGGAATAAAAGAATGAGGAGAAAAAACGAGAAAGAGACAATAAACGAGTAAAGAGTAGAAAAGAGAATGGAACTGGATGAGGCTCTGATAAAGTTGTATGCCTTTTCATAAAAGTGGTCGCTATAAATATTATCGGGAAACAGAACAATATTGCGAAGGAAGAAGTAGAAGAATCATCGACGAAGAGAAGTCGATCTGGTTAGAACGGCGGAAAACGGCGAAGAAGAACGAGAAAGAGGGCGGAAATTGTATTAGTTAACCCTCCTGTAACACGAAATGCTTCATCTTGATGCACAAAGCAGCTTTGTAGAGTTCATATAAATTCTTTGACGAAAATTTGCGATTCTGAAGCTTCTGCTCAGCTTTGGAATTAGATAATAATCAAAGGAAACTTAGTCATGTTTTTTTACGTGGGTGATACAGCAATTGGAATTCAAAATCGCGAAGTTTAATTTGATCTGTATTCGCGTGTAAGCGTTTTGGCGTGAAACTTTGCAATAATATTTCTAATAAGTCCATAATTCGTTCCTATAGAAATACAATTTTAGTTTTACCAAACGAAACGTAACCGTACTGTTGGCAGCTTTCCTTATTTGAATGGTTGGATGTATAAATAAAAATCTTGATAAATAATTTCCTGCAAATTAATAATTAGCAAAGAAAATAATGATCTTTTAAAACGGTTAGCTAACTTGTTATGGTCATCGATTGGTTCTTGCGAGGGATCTTAACCCAATTCGTTGATGTTATTAATTCCTCAAGTTGTCACGTTTGCGTGATATCGTTTGGAAAATGGTAAATGAGAAAAAGAATGGCGTGGAGAAGGTAAAAGAGGATTTATAATAATAAAATGATGATAATAATAAACGGCAACAACCATAACGACAACAACAACGCGGAAATAATTCAATTAAGCGTTATTTATTACTGTTGCGTTTATAACGATTAAAATTGATTTCTAATTTAACGATGGCTAATGGAATAATTTTTTGTTGCTCCTTCTTTCGCTCGTGTTATTTTATTTTTCGATTGCCATTTTTTTGCCGTTCATAACATGCACGTATACATTTAATATACGTATATGTAACGTATGCAGGAGGAACGCTCTTCGTATCCTTCACGTCCATTCGATCCTTGTTCTTCTTCTTCTGCACCAACTAGTCGACAATTTGTAGATTAGTCTTATTAACAGGTTAAACTTTTTCATTATTATTATTAATTGCAGAAACTAGCTTATAAAGTTTTAATCGTCTTCCTTTTCTTCCTTTTTTAAAACGTTTTCCTCTTTTTTGCAAAAAAATCTGATTTACTTCGATCCGCTGGAATGTAATACCAGTTCAAGTTTCATTTTAACAACTTGTTGCTGATGTCCATTAAGAGAGAGATTCTCGATTTGTTCATTAAACATTGTCGTTTCGATTACGTCTTTTTATTTCTTCGTTTATTTTTTCATCAAAGACTTAATAAATAAGTGCTTTAGAGAGACAAAACAAAAAATTGGAATGATAACGGTAACGTCTTATCGTTGAACGTGTCATTTTCCGTTTGTTTTACTTCTGGAAACGAGGAAAAAAGGTAAAGAATCGGTAATTAACTTTTAGACGTATGCGAGTGTGTGCGTGTGTTTGAGGTTTAAAGGAATATGACAATAATATTAAGCGTGTTCGAGAATAAATACGTTTTGGTTAGTGGTTTAGTGCCTCAAACTTTAAACTCATTGTTTGGATTATATATAGGACGTTTGTTTCAGGCCTCATGTCATTTTGTTACTAACTGTCGACTTTATAACAATTTATGATCACAAATTATAAATTCGTTTAAATATACGAGGGGGATTTATAAAAAAAGAATCTACGTAACTGTGAACACAAAGATAGCTGTGGGACATTTAGAAGTTCACAGAAACAATTTCTTCTTAACTTGTACTTTTGTTGCCAACCATTAGTTTATAACGATTGTTTTGATCACGCAGTACGTATTAGCGATTATGAGGATCCATCTAAGTAGGAAAATCATATCAAGAACTACTAAGAAACCAAAGAGCGACGACTATGTTCTTCTAGCAGAAAGTTCGGTGACATCTGACAGTTCACAGACAAAGTTTGTTATAAAGTTTTGTTAATTTTTACGATTTAAGGAAACAAGTATTTGTTGCAAAACTGAAACAGCACGACAATGGTAAAAAGAAGATTTGAATCAAAACAATTGAAAATATTGTTCATATTTTTTCCTTTTTGGACAGGCCTATTTCGCAATGATCCTCTATCCCTCTATCTACCCGTGATTCAACAAAGGTTTGCAATTTTTTCTCATAAGTTGGCAATCCACGCGCTGACATATAGTTTAAAGTACAACGAAGAAAAACAAAGCGTAAAGTATGATTTAAACATCAGTGCTACCAAATTTATATTTGGGAAGGTTGCCAACTGCTGCAAAAAACAATCATTTACTGTCACATGGTATCGTTTTGTTTAATGCGAAATTTGAAATGAGAGTAAATTCCCCGTATATATTTGGTGTTCGCGTTGATACTTTGCTCATTTTTTTTACTTCCATCATCTTGCATTCAGCAGAACACACACATACGTTTGCAATTGTTGCTGCTTTTCGTTTTGGTACTTATTTTCATTTTTAGTTTTCATTCAGAAAGGCATTTCGTCGATTCGTTGGTATGATAATAATATAATAAGAACGAAAAGAAAACAAAAATTAAAAGTAGCGATTGTGTTGTACTTTAACCAGAAAATGTGTTAACAAACGTAATTTACCGAACGGTACAAGTTCAGTTTAGTGACTTTGTGTGCACACGGTTAAATTAACGTTTGCTTTTGAACATCATCAACAGCAACAACAATCGGCGGCCTTTCTGTTGAACCGTTTCTTTTTTCTCCACTCTCCGGTTCAATTCCATTCATTACTTCGTGCAGTTAATTCTTTCTGTATCCATTCCTTTTTTATAACGTACGTTGATATTATATTGTGTTCGCCTTTTATTCACCGATTGCCATTGTATACTTTGTTCCGTCGTTACCGTTGTTAAACGTTTGCCTTTTTCAAAAGAGGAATTAACCAACTCTCTCGTACTTTGGGAATGTTTAACCATATTATACTAACCTCGATTCGAATCCATTTACACGGACGTTTCTTATTACTCTCTGTCAGTCTTTGTGTTTAAGTTAGGAAACACCTGAAATCATTACGAAACTGACGTTTCCGCTACCAAATTAGCACTTTTCACACCTCGATTCGGTTCTTTTTTTTTGGTTCTTCACGACCGTTTCTTTTCGTTCATTATCCCATAATTTAGATGTTACGAAGCGACATTCTTTTCTGTTCTTTTTAATTTTTTTTGTTCAACTTTAATCTCGAGGTGTGTTGCGTTATTGTTCACCGTTAGAATAATATTTTGTTAGAAGGAAGAAAGGACGCGAGGGAAAATTTGCCGTCTATCTAAACGACTCAATTAATTTGCGAAAATGTAGGGCAAAGTGAAAAGGCAACAGAGATGAAAAAATGGTTTCCTTTCTGCCACGAGATTGCAACGATTTATTATCAGCATCCTACTTTAGGCGAAGTCTTATGTCTTTCATCTCGTCCATCGATGTGGGTTATATCTGATAAGAGGATTAGAGAAATTTGCAATCGTAAAGTGGTTCACTCTATAGATTTATATGGTGCGATTGTTTATCTAAAATATGGCAATTAAATGAAGATTAGAATCAGTAGATTGCAATTTTTTGTTATTATTTTATTGCACTTAAATCCTATCTAATCTGATTCGATTGATTAACATTTGAAGCTTGCATAAAAGCATTACGACCGATTGAATGAAAACGAGCCGCATATAATCCAATTGGGATTAATTTTTTATATAATTTATTTATTTATTTGCAGAGCAAAAATTGTTTAAATGTGTATAATTTTGTTAATTTAATTTGAAATTATATGAACAGTATAAATTGCGAATAACTGAACGTTGTGTTTTAAGTTTTCTTGTTCCGTTTGGATTTTGTTAATAAGGTTGTTAAACTTTCGGCAATAATTTTTGCAATTCGCTTATGGTAATTTTTCTTTTTTGGGGAGGTAATTAAATGAACGTGTCGTTTTGTTAATTTCATTTTATTTATAATAATAATAAACTTGTTACCATACATATATAATAATCATAATTAAATGTAAATAGTTACAATAATTATAAATATGTATAGGTATATACTTTTTTTGCAAACGATTCTTACTCGTCATTATTCATTATTATTATTATAGTAAACGTTTAAAAATACTAAATATTAATTTTTTATCTCTTACTCATTTACAAATATTTCAAAAAATTCCAAATTGTGCATCAAGTATTGAACTCCTCAAAAATGATCCTTAAATATTATTAATAATTAATTAATAATCATTATTTGGTTATATGTATATATGTATTATTTTTTATTATAATAAATTCCTTTATATTTATATAATCCATTTATATAAATTTACAGAAACTAATTTATAATTCATTAATTTTAACATTAATTAATTCCTTCTTAACGAATCACGATGAGAAAAACGAAGAACCAAAAAAGAAAAAAGTCGGAGCAGGTTTGAAATGAGAAAAAGAAAGAACAGAGAGAAAATTAATAAATTAATAATAATTAATTAAAACATGTTCCGTTTTTCCATCGTCAATTTTTCTCGTTACAAATTCCCCCTTTTTTATTTAAACTCTTCGACAAATACAAAATAAAAAAATCCTCAACTCACTTTACTCATTTTAATTGAATAACATGATTTAATACACACGTTTTCTCCTTTTATTTGGTTTAAATAATTTCTTTTATTCTCATTCCATCTTGTTAATGATTACTTTAATTGGCAAAAAAAATTGACCTACATTTTACATGAACATCTCTCACTTCTTCTGGAGTATAAACAGAAATCAAAATCGAATGGATAAATGAAACGTTTCTGATTATGTTGGTTTGATTAGTTTCATGGTGTTTTACTTAATTAGCTTCATTAAACTTTTTCGAAAAATCTGCTTAGCAATATTCAAAAGTATCAAATTTAAACGCTTCTGCCAATCTGTTTTTGATTGTTTCAACAGCAAAATGTGTGCTGCTCGTTCCCTTCAATAATTTCACAACTTTTGATTGTTAATTTCTCTTGCAAAAGCTTTTTAATTCATCTTCAGCACGCTCAACCGCCAAAAGAAGGAAAAAATAAACAACTTTCTAATCAACGAGCTGCCGTCATTTAAAACGAAACCTCGTTTACTGTTCATCTCGATTGTAAATTATTCATTAACAATAATAATAAAAACGCAATGAACAGGCAGGTGAATAATAATAATAATCATAGCGATAATAAAGCAAACAATAAACGAAACGAAATGAGAAAAGAGATGCCGATGTGTTCTACAAATCCTAAGTAGGATACCCGGTTTTCCGAACACGATTATTCATTATATTATTATTTTTCTCCTTTTTCTTTACTTTGTTGCTTTACGTTTAAGACATTTTCCTTTATGATTATATTTAGTAGGTTCAGAGATACGATAAATACGTCTTTTGTGTTCAATTATTTCAGAAACCAGTCGACAGATTAATTAATTTCAAATCTTTTGTATAGAAATCAAGGAATGCAACATACAGGAAAGTTTTTCTTTTAAACGATTAGTCGATAAAATTAACAACGATTACAGATTGGCTCACCCTGTACGTGGGGAATAAATTAATTAGGACATTCAATTTGTTAATTAATCATTATTAGCAGTATTCGGGATAATTTGATTTCTATATTAACTCTTTCTTTCTTTTTTTAAATTGTAATTGGCACTTAATTATCCTACACACATTTCTTTTTTTTTGTTTTGCATAAATTAAACAACATCAAATATTTGTCTTACACAAGTGCACAAATGAATGGTAGTTAACAATAATAATATTGACGTGGGTTTTATTTGCAAAATTTCATTATATCGCTCGTATTTGTTGTCTTAAAATTTGGAGCGCATACATTTAGAAACATTAATGTAAACAATTATTAAACATTCAGATTTAAAAATTTGTTGTAATTTTTGCATTGATTCATTTAAAATTCGTGCTCATATTAGTTTTTCCATTTATCAATATTGGTGTGTTTCACTTGTTAGTTATTTTCGTTTCCGCAAAATCAGTTTGGTGCATTTTTTTGTATAATTATTGTTGCTAAATTGTCTAATATGTATTTCAAAAAGGGGGGCGCAAAGAATTGCACATGGATAAAACATTGAACAAATAAGTTCGCACACGTTTTGCATTTAATTGCTTTCTTTTTCTTAAATAACTTCCATTTAATTAATTCACATTTCCATTCGCAAATTATTTTCAATGTTTCTGCATGTCTTTTAGTAAGCCTATTTTGCAAGGCACAAAAATGAAATTGGTCATTAATATTCTATCTATCTACATCCTAAATCTATTCATCCACCTTTTTCTTCTTGAATTAATTAAGTTTTTGGAACCAATGGTGTTATTAATAATGAAAAGAGTAAACATTGGGAATCTTGGAAACTAATAAAATTCGAAATTTCGATTTTCTTTTGTAATAAATGTATTTTCCAATTTTATACCAATAGTCTAGGCAAACCACACGACCACACGGTATGATGATGTAATAAGCGTATGGCTTTTGTAGCCAGAACTGATCGATATTTAACAATTTAATTATTTATAGGGAAAACAATTAGAATTTAATTATAAACGCAAAACAAATTAAGGGCTTCGTTATTAAATTCCAAATCCGTTTAATTCTGGATCGGTTGTTCGGTATAACGAAATTTAATTTCGAAATTGAATCCAAATATTGTTTTTCTATTAATTAAAAATTGTCCATTCGTCATCCACTTTCTTTATCGGTTCTTTTAAAAAGAAATTCTCGTTACATAAAACGATGGAATATGCAAGACTATTTTCAAAAATCCAGGGGATAAATTTCAATTCAAAAGCTCGTCCTTGCAATAATCACAAGCACAATCGGCTAAGACTAGATTTTGAATTAGAGAAATCCCATTCTTCAGATCGCTTTGGAATTGGAAGATAATTCATTGGATGGTGCCATTGCATATTGCAGACATTCTGTCTCTTCCTTTAATCATCAAATCGTATATTTCTATATTGCAAAATTATCTTATCGCTATTACAAAATTTCACTAAATTACATCTATTTATTTAAATACAAAGTCGTAATTTACAAATTACTTTTTATTAATTTTCATTTTCAACCTTTTTCTTTGTCTCTTTGGTTATCTATCCTAAAATGTAAAAATCAGAACATAAACAATCTAATGCTAGAATCGAAAACATTTTACTTTAATTTTATTGTTTAAAAAAGGTTTTTTTGTGTTTATTTAATTTTCATTTTGGTGTTACGTACGATGGACCCATATATGAGAAGGATAATCTTATCGCTAAAGCTCGTTAGGAAATTAAAAAAGTTGCAATTTCTTTCAGGTCGTAAAAACTCTTACATTTGATCCTGGATGAATGACAATTAATTACGATAGGGATATGTTGTTGTTGTTCGTTACATTCAAGAAAAGGGAACGTATTCAAACCGAAGACTTCTTCCATAAATTGTGCATCAGATAGAGAACGTGTTTGTTGAAAATCGAGAATCGCATCTATTGCCGCATTCAAACTGCTCGATTGCCGAACATTTGGATCCGCGACCCTACGATTGACTGTTAACATTTTCTTTTTGCAATGATTAGAAAACAATCACAATATGATGGCAATTCCTGTTAATTATTCATTTCTGGCATCAATTCCGTTACATTCAAATCCTGTCATTTGCAAAAACCCTCCAAACGGGACGCCCGATGATCATTATCGTCATCGAAACTCTCATCATCATACGATAAAAATTTCGAATCAAATCGACTCTTTCGCTTTTCGACCGTGAATCCTGGCGTTCGCGCGGCGTTTAAAGTACGTGCAGATTTTCGCACGATTTCGATTTGCTATCCCTCGCCCATACTTTCCCCAACAGGTTTCTCACTTTCAGGCTGGCCGACGTGCGCGACCCGCGATATTTCTTCGGCGAGTTTTGCACGCTGCCGGTCGGCGTTGCGGTACCGCTCGCCGGCGACCTGTTACGATTCAGGTTCCGCTTCGACGAACTCCGCTTCCGGAATATGTCGCGGGTCCGTTCCGGATTCTCCAATTTCAATCGGATCTGCGTGAGGATACCGACCAGTAGCTCGTCGACGTTATGATTGATACCGACAGATGTCTCGATGTACTTGCAATCGTAGGACGTCGCCATCGATTTTCCTTCTGCAAAAACGAGAAAGTGTGTTAAAATTTAGCCGATACGATTTATAAAACTCACGTTTTATTTAATAAATGCAATTTTATTCCTGAATTACATTATTCACCGATGCTGGCGACATAATTATTATCTGGATTAATATTTAACCGGTTAAACGGGTGTTAGATAATTCAGTAAATCCATATTTCCGCAAGAAATTCGTACCCGGATTACTCGCATCTACACATTTAATTCGCGCATTCTAACAGAAATTAATGCAAATATTTAATCAAAGGCCACTTGGACGGAAACAGAAATTAAGCAAAACAAATAAACGCTCTCATTCAAATTTTCGCAAATATTTCGGTTCGAGCGGCCGAAACGAAAGGATTTCAACGCGAACTTTTTCCGGTTGGCGCAATGCAGTTGTTCGTATGAATTATTTTGCAAGAAGAAAAATACAAAAAGAGAGCGAAGAATGGAAGCGCTTCGTTTATTTAATGCGGTCGTTCGCGGAATTCCGCCAAAATTCATTAATAAATTCGAACAGATAAAACGAAAACGAGCGCAATGACGATGGAAATGGAAGGATAAAGTGCAGAATCATCGTTTTATTGAATCCGTATCCACTTCGCTTCCACAATGTTGTTTTACAGAAGTCCATCACGATATAAACCGTCTCCCGTTCCACGATCTCGCATTCCCCTCGTATCCATCCATGTCTCCATCGACTGCATTTAAGTACAACGACCTCAACATTTATATATATATATATATATATATATATATATATATATATATATATATAAATATATATATATGTATACGGCTTAATATCACGTGATAGCGTCGTCCTTTAGCAATCGAAACAGAATCACTTCGAAATACGAGGGCAAATGATAAAGAACGGGATGGAAAGAGCGCGAGAGATTACGCGTTGATAAGAACGAAATCCTCAAGGAAATGTCGCACGTCCCGGCAACAATTTGTTTCGCCTTCAACCGTTCTTTTTTCTTTTGAAATTATTAACACTGTTTTCCCTCATTCTCTTCTCTTTTCCATTTGGCGAATTGAATGGTTGTAGAGTATTAGTAGTAATAATAATGGTATGCAATTTAAATCTGATGTCAAAGTTGTACTAGGTAGGATTATCGATTACAAAGCGCAAGAATAAATTGGATTGTATTGGATGGATGGATGGTTGGGCGCAAATATTAGGTGATAATAATAATAACGATAAAGGATTGGAGGTATTGTTATAACAAAATGAAAATTGGAACGTTGTTGTTAGAATAATGCGCGAAAGTATGGAGGTGTCAGAAACATGCAATTAACGTAATTAACAGGAAGTCAATCAATCTATTACAATACCTTCCATAAACAAGCAGCCAATAATAGTACTTGTTGTACTAGGCAAGCGGGGTATCAATGCACTAAATCAAGATTAATTGGGCGATAAATAAATCTTCTTAAATTAAACTAAACCGCATAGAAGCCAAAGTGAATAAAAACAATAAAAAAAAAAAAAAAAACAGAGCCTCTACTAACGAATCCTATTTTCCGAAGTTCTTAATTAAATCAGAAGACCAAATAATTTTAGCTAATAAAATTTCCCAATTATGTCTGCAATAACTTTAGAAGAAAGGTAATTGCGCGAAAATCAGAAATAAACCCCGAATAAGCGATAGTAGTTGGTTAGCCCGGCGCATCCACCAAAAAATACTCTACTCTTTTCCCTATCTTAATATGCGAGTTAATAAATAAATAATCGTTTACCTTCGGTGGTGACGACCCTCGACCGTACCAAATCGGCCTTATTCGCAACGAGTATGACGGCTCGCATGCTGATCGTATCCAAAGTCCATAAAGTTTGCAAAATCCTTTCGGCGCACTCCAAGCTCGATCGGTCGGCGCTCGAAAAGACGACGCAATAAGCGTGCGGATCCGCGTACTTTTGTATACAAGTGTCGGGCTGTAAAACGTCGAACGGATACGTGAAGAAACGAGCAGGAATATTAATTAAACGATATACCCATAAAGTTGTTATGATCATCACGAATGTTTTTTTGTTTGTTTCGGGTTCGTTAATTAATTTCGGGCAAACTTCAATAAATCAATTCCTAAAGCGTTTCTAACGAGTTGCAATTAAAATTTAATTAATGGATATATTTCTTTAATTCGACTTTTATCATGTAATACCTTTACTTCGGCCTGATCCAAAGCTCGTTTTCTTTTGTGATCATCATGTCGGGCGGCGAAGGGTCGCCGTTGTAGGTGTTTATAATTTATCGATTAATGACGTAGATAAAGGGAGCGAATTATTATTTTCGCCTTTCGTTTTGTAGAATTTTTTTTCGGCACGTAATAAATCATCCTAATAAAAATGTTTATGTTCGAACGCAACACGTAATAAATGCTTTATTATTATTACTTTGCCATTTGCAAAGAAACGAAAATGATGATGATGAAGGATTTCTATTATTACTTTCTTTTCTGATAACTGTAAAAGATGGTTTTATGTCTGTCGGAGAATCATCTTTTTGAGACGTTTCGTCCTTGCGAAACGGACAATACGATACGAATCGTTAAGATTTTAATCATTATAAAACGAAACGATTGCCTACATAAAAAAAATTGGATCGTTAATGAAATTGAGTAAATAAATGACGATTAAAACAATTATCATACAAAAAATTGATCCATAAAATCTTCTTCGACTTTCTCTTAAAAAGGACTATCCGTTGGTAAATGAAAAGAACGAGGACCCTTTTAAGTTACCGTTCGCTATCTGTTTCTTCATCCTTCTTCGGATCAATCTATATGTCAGTTTACCTCCAAAGAGCGAGATGAATGAATAAAAGGAACCAATAAAACGTTACGAATTTAATTGGAACCTAATCGAAAAACTTTCCGTCCGAACCGTTTGGATATTGTGTAACATCCAATTTCGCTTTAAAAAAGTTATTACAAACCGGAGAAAAGAGAGGATTTGAAGGTTTAGAATTTTGTTTGCAATTTGTTGCCGTTGTATGGTCTTGTTTAGATTGTTTTGTTGATTTATAAGATAAAAAGACCAAAGGAGTTTTAGTTTTTAGATTTTGAAATCACACCCACGAAGGGTAAACGGCGCGATACAAATGCGATTCGATGTGGACGTTACGTAATAAAATGCGAGCGGTTACCGTTATTATGAGGGTTTAGTGTTCATTTAATGGTCTAATAACTAAAAGTGGCCACGACGATGGAATTTATTTTCTGATTTAGTGTTTTAGGCCCAACCGTACAATATCTATGAAAGTGATAAAGAAAATGGTGACGAAAATGAGCTTTAAATGAATTGATTTGCAGCTTTCCTGTTTTGGCGGCTCCTTTTAAATGCAACTCGTTTTACTTCACCTGATTTCCCGATTGTCTCAATCGTCGATGATTAATTACTTACCGACATATCGGCGGTGGCGAAATCGATGAACGTCAATTCGGATTCTTCGCCTGCCAATAATACGGAGACGGACTTTTCGCCGCTCTCGTCGTCTGAAAGAATTCAATTTTTGCCATTAGGCTTTTTAATCTGCACGCCATCGAACAAGTAGAAGAGAATTATTAATGATTCGAAGGGGTAGGGGAGGAGAGATTGCGGGGAGGCGCTATAAGAAGAAAAACCAACAAAGAAAGTTTGCTAAAACTCAAATAGACGGACAGATTGAGAAGAAAACAAAAAACAGTATTAAAGACTGCCTCTATTCTATTATATTGATCATTTCAATCAAATTTTATCAACAAGTTTAAATTGTTTTTTGATTGGCGAATGCTTTGTTATTAACAGATTTTTGGTAGCGATTAGAAGAATTTCTTTCATATGGGATGCAGGTCAGTATCTAGAGAAATTAAGAAAATAATTAAAACGAAATACAAAAGAGAACGGAAATATCAGTTGAACGTCTTCTTCGGTAGGGGTATCAACAGAAATTACTTTTATTTTTTTAACGTTCTTTCGTAATTTTTTTTAGTACTTTGGCTATTATTACTGATGTAGTTGTTGTTGTTGGTCTACGGTGTTACAGTCAAGAAATCACGTACCTTCAAATACAGTCTTTAATACGTTATTTGTTGGCGAACAATCTCTTCGGTTAGTTTCTAGTTTCGGCGAGTACTTATCAGCCGTTAGATGTTTTCCTTAAAATTTAAAAGTCATTTATACGTTGATTAATGCAAAAGAAAACTTGAACGGGTGATGGGGAAGAAGGTGGTGAAAGAGTTCGATTGGACACTTAAATTTTATTATAAATTTAATTAAAGGGCGTTTATCATCTTTAGTTTCTCTCAACACTGTTGTTCCTTAAATTACGATTTAGTTTTAATTTGCAGATGCAAACCGTCCTTGTTAAATATTCGTTTAAGCATTTCGTTTCGCTTTGACAAATAACGATTATTTCCCAACGGCGAATTGATCTCACTGGCTCGTTATCCCTAAGTAAATATAATAAATTTAAATATTTTTTTTTAAATTCGTCCCCAGTGGAAGAGGGTAAACGGATAGGGATCGGGGACGGCGACAAACATCGGCGCACTTTCGTATCGTTTTCATTTGCCATTCGAGCCGAAGAGTTCAAGAGCGGATCGAAATTTCAAAGTGGAACGTTATCGAACGACGAATTAATTGAAATGTTTGATAAAAAGAATGTAATTTAAAGAACGTATCGCGGTATTTTTGCAAATTGATTCGCGGTTTGTACTTTGAAATCAATTGAAAATGAATTTGATTACAAGCAAATCAATGTTTTCGTTTGGATAAAATTAGGTTGCGTTAAAATCTCGCGAAATTTTAAAGCGCCATTCAAATAATCCGCTAATTTTGCGTTTTTATAATTTTGTTTTCCATCTAAATTTGAATTTAGTTATAACAAAGGGCAATAACAATATGTCACTGTATTATTATGTACGTTCTTTTCGTTTTGGTAAATTCAAGTGCGTGCAATTAATTACCGTGTTTTATGTGTTTCGTCGTTTAGTGTTCGCTTTAAACGGCGAAACGACACGAAATTGCCGACAATTTTATATTTTAATTCGGTCCTATTCGCTTATGATAAATGTGAAACGAATTCCTCTTTTACGTAATTAATTTCGGTTTTTTTCGTTTGATTTAGCCTAATTGGCTCAAACTTAATTTCTTATTAGCTATTTTACACGTATTCGCAATTAGCGTTATTATTCGTCGGCAATAAAAGTAATTTGAGGGCGGGCGAATTGGAAACAAAAAAATTCGAAGCAATTAAGCTGTTGGCGGGCCAATTTATTTCTCTCCCACGAATTATTTGCTTCTTATAATAGTACCACCCGTCTGTCTTACACTAATAATATTTTTTTGGGTCTTCCAGAACAAATTGGTTCTTGCTAAATAATCGCGTGCCATCAGTGGCGGCGCTCTAAATGCTAGAGAACACACGATCTCGCACAAATCGTCTTCATTTAAGTTGTTCACCGTACGGGCCAAACAAACAAATATAACAGCAATAAATAATCGTTATAATGTAGTTCTTGTCAAAAACTTTTCTTGCAGTAATTCTTCGCGTGCAAACGCCGGTGGGAAATTTCAGACGTTTGTTTCGTTAAAATGAAATTGCATTTTTATTTCTTTGCTTGAAATTCTCACCTATGCTAGTATCGTAAGCGTGCAAATACTCGGAAGTCATAAATTGCGAGACGAGGGACGATTTGCCGACGGCCGGTCCGCCAAGCATTAGTACCCTATACGGGACCGGTCCTGGTGCGCTTGTGGACGATTCCCTCGACGATGCCAAGCTACACGAGGCCGACGTTCTCGCACTACCGGCAGCCGTTGTCGGTAATTGTTCCGTACTGAAATCACACAGAAAGAAATTATGATTTTCAATTGTAAACTTGCGAAAATATAATCAATAAGTCGGTTTCTCTTGCGTCGAATTGATTCGGATTTACTTTCGTTTGGCACGGGGTCAATTTAATAAACGTGGAAGGAAATGGCAAAGGGACACGTTGCAAAAAAGGTTTTATCCGTAGATGGCGGAAATGGTCATTTGTGTGGGCGAAATAGGAAAATATTGGCAAAGAAATGTCGACGAGCCACGCAGCCAAAGGAAATAATTCTTAATTAGTATGATAGTGGTTTATTTGCGAACCGTGGCGCGCAGAATTTAGTTTAAACCATGGGAAGTCGTTCGCAATTCTCCATAATGGAATATAAATGAGTGTTTTCCCTCGGATTGGATATTAGTTAGTAGTCATGAAAAGTGAAAAAATAATGCAAGTTGATAGTTGAATTGATGGAAGAGCCACAAAGCTGGAGAAACAACGGTTTATTTCATAATTTGCATATTGCTGCAGTGTTTCTGCAAACTCGCCACGAATTTTTTCTAGGTGGAATATTTGTTTTAAATTTTTTTGTGACAAGATAATCTCCATCGCACACATTTTTTTCCAATGGGGCCATTGGCAATCAAGAAAAAAAGAACTCGATTTGGATGAAACTAATCCCACAAAATATTTATTTTGGTAAAAAAAAATCAATTCGCCTGTCCCTTAATATTACTTTCAATTTAATAGAGTTGTTTCGGCATTCGATCGCTCTCTGCGATTCCCACTTCATTCCGTCTCTCCCTTTCTCTTCCCTAATAATACTGTAAAACGTTCAATTGGAGTTGATGGAAACCTTTTCGCTCTGTCGCTAAAGAAAGTGAAAAAAAAACCGAAACCTATTTTACTAAAGTCTCCCATTGACTAATGCGTCCCGTTCATTTCTTCGAAATAATCGAGTTCCAATCATATTTACACTACACTCGAATAATAAGACATTGATAGATTGATAATGGGACATTTAGTGTGATAACCAATTTCTTTTTTGTAAGCTGTAGTTGGTTTAATTTAATCGATTGCGAAGGATTTAATGGAATTTAAAGCGGAATTTACACTTTTTGTTTAATTCGCAGAAACTTCAAATCAAAATATGAAAAACGTTTTCCAAAAAGTCGTTATGAACTTTTAGTAAATTCGTTTTTTCATAAACTTTTTGAGCTCTCTCAATTTTCGTTAATAGAAAACCTTTTATAATTATTAATCGAAGGAGATGGGTGCAAAAAGAGATTGCATTGGCTTGAAAAACATGTTAGCATAAATTCCATATTGGCGAATAACTTTTTTTGGTTGGTTATTGTGTTCAATATGCAGTATAACTTTATACGTATCACAATCGATTTTCCCCTCGAAGAATTCAATATACTTTACTGCAACGTATGCATAGTACATCTATTATATGTAAATGTAAAACAGGAAGTTAACAAAATCATCTTCCGCTTTTTTACGTGAAATACAAAAAAAGAAGAACAAACGCTTTTATTTCTGTGCAATTTCCTTTGCAAATATGCCCGCCACTTTGATTATATTTAAACAGCTCCAATTAACCGATAAGCAATTTATTCGATACTACGATTGCTTTGTTTGCTTAAGAAATTGTGAAATTGCATATTACATTCACGGCGATGTCTCCCTTCTAGTATTTTAATTAAGCATTCACCGATCCCAAGTATAATCGATTACCGCGCAAATATCATTTGTTTGTAGGTTGGTTCGCTTATATTAATAATTGCAAGCGTCAGCAAAGAATAATGAAACAAAAACAATGAAGTTCCGATGCATTTTAATGGTTCCTAATTAAATTGCCTGGCGCATCCACCTGATAGGTATTAATAATTAATAATGAAAAGGGAATTACGCTCGACTAGCACGATTCGCGAGTCACGCTCTCGTGCATCCTAGAAAAATTGTTTATTGAGCCGTCTGCTTATTATTATTTCATAATCGCCACTTTTGTTCTATTCGCAATTCCTCTTTCGCCCATTTTAACTGCGAAATTCGCTTTGGTTTTCAATTAAAATTTAAATACCCGCTCTGTTATTTGTTCCTGCACTTTACCTTTTGTCTTTCTGTTTATCTTTTCTTATGAAAAGCACTTCTTGCAATAATAAAAGAATAATATTACGAATTAAAGGAGTAATTGCGTTGACGAATGGCATTAACATTGCGCTGAAGGAGAAGGTATGTTTTTGTAGGAAAGAGTGTGGATGAAAAATAAGGAGGTCAGACAGCGAATCATATAACTAATTCCGTTTGTGAAATATGTGCGAAAATTAAATAAAAGATTAAGCTCTTTTGCTGTTTGTTAGAAACAATAACAAACGAATTGCAAAATTGTTAAAAGCAAGGGTGGGAAATGATTAGTGCTACAATTTTTGCACGATTCATTTCCTTATGGTTTTCCTACATTTAGAACGATTATTATTCGGGGTTTCTTTTGTTTTCCTGTCTCTTTTTGCAATTTCGCTCGCCAAACTGCTCACATATTCATGCGGCGTAACAAGAAAATTTAAATGGTACACATATTGTATATGGAAGAAGTGGAAGAAGCACCACATTTCCTAGTAATTATGCAAAGGAATTTATTCCAGACGACAAACAAGTTGTAATAAGGAATGCTTTCTTGCCCTGTTTGACGAATTGAAATGCAGTTGATTTTTCGTATTATTCAAATGCACAAATGCGACATGAGAAAAATTCATTATTGCATTTTATTACTTCTTGCTTATTCCGTTCGAAATGTGCACAAAATGTGCTAAAAGCTCGTCGAAATAAGTCTTGTTGTAAGCTTACGATTTGCAAATCTACCAACCATCGAAACAAGTTTCTGTTATGGCAAACAATAGGTGTAAATACGAATTGTCATTTAGGAAATCTATCGAATTAAGGTAACCCTCGTACAACACGGTTTGATGTAACTTGATTTCTTTCTAGCATCAGGAGAAAATTGCCGAAATTTTCGTATAACACGTCGCAATTATAACTTAACACTATCGGAAACTTTCCATTAGGAAAATTAATAAATTTGTGGGACTTAATCAGACTCTTATAACATTTTCATATGATACAGCATTTTTTAAGCCGATCCCTTATAGGAGGGAATTTTATTTGGCTTTAAAGTTTTTATTTTTTTTTGCAATTTTCCTGTTTTTTCTCTTTTTATTTCTAAAAGGTCACCGTTAAATTGTGCCCCTAGTTGTAAGCATTATGTTGCAAAATGAACTAGATGTATGTTGATGGTGGAAAGTGCGATCGTGTAAGTGGATGATGAAGGTATAGGAGCTGAATCCATTAGAGAAATTACATTAGTTTATATATTATAATAGAATGTGATTATCGTTTTAGTTAGATTACGTTTAAAATGAAGGGGACACTTCGAATAATGGCCATCTAAAATGATTGACGCGACCTTGTTCTTTGACTATAGATTTGGTACTATTCACCAAAGAGACGGGGGACAAAAAAAATTGAATTAAAAAATGGCAAAGGAAGGTAAAGTCGATTAATTCAATTAACGAGTTTATAAAAATAATAATTTGTTCCGCCGGCTGAAAAATTGGAATAAATAAACCGACCGAGAGAGATTTTTTTGCGAGAAGAAGGTTTTCATTCGGGGTGGAAATTAAAAGTTAAAAACAAAAAAAAGTTTTGCCTTGTAGTTAAAAAAAAATTAAATGCTGTGCACTTTTGTTTAAATAGGCGGTGAAAATTTGATGTAAGAACTCGATAAAGTTAAATTTCAATCGAATTAAAAGAAGCTTGCCTTCGCCATTAAGTTAGAGACCGATATCATTATGGTAAAACTACATTAAAATAATTACTTTCGCCCTTTCCGAAATGATGAAAAATGGGAAATAATTTAATTACCATTTTAACGGTAATCAATCTTCCCTATCTACGAATGAAATTATAAAGTTTTCTTAGCGAGAGAAGATAATTTGCGAAATTAAAACAAAATAAAGGATTTTCAACGAGTAATAATAACATTGACGTATAAACTTTTGTGCATTAGAAAGTTGCTAAAAATCGAATTTTATGTAAAGACTGTATCGCCAAACCGAGAATGCTTTTAAGCTTAAGCTCGGGGCGTGACTTTAATCCATTGGAGAGAATGGAAATCGTTCGTACTCTTGAGACCAAACAGTTTCCAATCTCGCTGTTAGGATTGCGTCTGAAGATAACACTTCTTTTTTCCGCAATAAAAACTTTTTAACGATAAATTATTATTATCTTCTAATTATTGCGTTTTAACGATTATAATTCAATTCCCTCAACAACTCCTTAAACGTTTATTGACTCGCGTCTATCTTTAAAGTATTGGAATTAATGGTATGCTAATGGTACCGTAATCGCTTTCGGCCATAACATCATGATAATTGAATGCCATAAGTTTGATATTGACGTGGGTCAATTCGTTTCCTTGTCCAATGCAATTCGTGGCATTATCATAATTCCTATTGGAATTTATCGTTATCCATTTAAGCTATGAAATTATCACTTTTTATTAGTTTTATTACTGATTCCCATAAAACTAATGTAACTTTTATTGTCTTTCCTAATGTCTTACGGCCAGACACGACTAACATATAAATATTAACGATCACATTTAATTAATCAATTGTAAGTAAACGTTTAAATTTTTCCTTTGGATTTAACGAGGGGAAATTGTTCTGTTAATTAAATCGAATCGTTTCGTAAAGGACGAATTCCAAAGGAACGCAAGTAAATTCATTTTGTATTTAACTTTTATTTAGGCTCTTTATTTTGCTCTTTTGTTGATGCTAAAAATTTAAGAAAATACTTAATATCAAAAACAAAATCACTGAAAGTGTGCGAGTGGAATCGCAATAAATTGTTATATAAATAAACGAATTCTGTTCCATCGTCGTTTCCTTTTCCCATTTTTAATAATAATATTGTTATTATTTTGCAAGCGGGGGGCGGCAGCGGTGAATAGGCGCAGGAAAAATGAAAACGTATAAATGTTGGAGTTATTGCTCCTTTTTCCCTTCACATATATATTTTATTCTTACATAAAAGATTTAATCTTTTGATACGATTTCTGTTTGACGTTTACGTTTAGTCGCCCATATAAAAAGAAAATATCACAACTCGAGGATCGAGAATGAAAATGCCCATAAAGAATCCGAAATAATCCATACGAAATGCGAAAATAAATAACACATTTTCGCACAATTTCAAACGTTTTTTTTTTCATTTAATTAAAATTAGTGTTTAACAGTCGTTACCTTGAATTACTGGAAGCGACAGAATTGTTCGATCTCGATCGGCGACTCTTCAGACTATCGCCGCGATTCACCACACCTTTGCCCGTTATCGAAAAGTGCCGTAACCGATAATACTCCTCTTCGACACCGGTGTTTGGCATCGATGCGACGCGGGACCGTTGCTGCGGAAGACAGAGATAATTCGGTCGACCGGATGATCGACCCGGCGTCTTCACCGATTGCGAACGGTTATGATGCGGACTTCCGTACCTATGGAATCGAAGAATATTTCATTGATGCGATTCACATCGATTCTATATTGCAGGTTAAACTGTTGCTAAAGTGTGATATTAAGTAATAAATTGGCAAATTAATTGCGTTTGCAGCGAAACGAACGGCACGGAGCGATAATAAAATGGGGGAAATTTGCATTAAAACAGCTGAAAGGGAAATACGCTTTCATCACGGTTTAATGAATATTGCAAATTTCCCTCTTTTTAAACTCTTCTCATAGGTGCACATATTCGCAAGCGATTATTCGCATCCCTTCTTTTATATTTGTTATACGCAAACGGATAATATACAATTCGATAATTTGCAATATTAATTATGACGTCGTTTTAATTACTTAATCGCTTAAGTGCGAATCTCTAATCCAGTAAATTTGCATGATGTGTATTTAATCGCTACTACAAAGTGATTTATTAGTAAATTCTTTTCAATTTGCAAATTGCTTACATCATTTAACAAATCGTATTTTACGTTCGATTACGTTGTTTATGGTAACCGTCAGAATTTGCGATTTTATTACGAATCGAAGCTTTAATAATCGCAATTACGAAAGGAGATTGGTTTATATTGCAAAATGAAGCAAAGATTCAATTGGACAACGAAAAAGTAATTCTCGAATTTGCAACGTTACGAACGAAATTTATTTTCGAATATCTAATTCGCATTTCCACATTTATGCATACGACCTTTTCTTGTTTATTTTCTTGCAGCGTGCAATTTTAGAAGGCCGAAGAACTAAGAATGCGGCGCCAAACGACGAAAATGATATAGCAAATTAAGACAAAGAGAGGGAGGGAGAGACGTTTGGCATTCGTTAAATGAGAGCGAATGAACTTTTTGCGTTCATCAAGTTCATTATTCTCTTAAGAATATAACGGCGATCTTAGAACGCTGCCGGGGACAAAGAACCAACTTTATTTTCTCTCGTAGTCTCCGTACTTTTTGCTCCTTTTACTCCACGGATCGTTTCGTTGTCCTTTTTATCTTCTGGTGGCAAAGAGACGTGCCAAAAAGGAAGAATCTCGCTCCAGCTGAACCGTGTTAATAAATAGAAACGACACTTCGAGTTTTACTTCTTGTTCGTTCGTTCTTTTTTCTTCCACGTTTCTTTTTATTCGTTCTTGTTCTTACAACGAAAATAAATTTGCGACAACAAGAAAATAAATTAAAGGCATCCGTAACGCGATGGGGAAATAAACAGCAAAAAATCTATGCAAATATTCGGCCTTTGTCGCGTACGCTGTTCATTTAAACATCAAACAAAAGAAGTGCACGAAGAATTCACAAGTTCTATTTGTATAAAGAAGTAATTACTATCATCATCACTATCATCACGATCGGCATCAATAATGATCAGTTTGTTTTCTTTTCGGATCAGAGAGCAAAAAGAATCGCAACAATAATAAAGGGAAAAATAATACTAGCAAAATATTTACATTAGTTTAATAACAATGTTTATCAACAATCGAGATTGTGAGTTACGTGCGTTTGTAATAATAATAACAAATCATATTATTACAAATCCAATTTCCATCTCTTTCTTGCTCTCTCCAAATCCGCGCATACGTTGCTAAAATTAGCGCGTTAATGACGTGCAAAAATAGATCTCGTTACGTTATTTTTAAACTAATCGCGCTTTTTTTTATGCCGGATTGTTAAAGAGGAACTTATTGTACTCTCCACTAAATGGCTATAATTAGTCTTAACAATTGTTCAATTGATATATTTTTATAATTAATTTATAATTCGCAGAAGATATCTCCTTGTCGATGTGCAATTATTTTTAAACGTTTGGCATCCAATATTCTCAGCCAGTCGGCGTTATTCATAGATTTTCCAAAGAGAGGATCAACGGCAAAAAGAGTTGCACACTTCCTTGTTGCTATTATAATTTCGTTTGTTTCGAGGGTAAACCGTCGAAAGAATTCGCACGAGACGTTGCACGGTTCGTTAAGAATAGATTTCGTTTGGGCTTACCTCATCTCGAAGTCGTGTATCTCTTCCAACGTTAAATTGTTCGCCACGTCCAACAATTGCTTCATGTTGTCCTCCTTCTGCTTCTTCAGCGACAACTTGTTATTACCGCCACCGACGACCATAACGCCGCCACTGATACCGGTGCCACCACTGTTGCCAACCGTGCCACCACCGACCACACCGTCGACGACGTTCGACACGAACTCGGTACCGTTCTTTAAGACGATCGTCGAAACGTTCGCTTGCTGATCTAAACTCAACGACGGCTGTTGCACGACGATCGTTGCCTTCCGACAGCTACCGCCGTAATGCTGTTGTACTTGTACTTGTTGCTGATGATGATGGTGATGCTGGTGCTGTTGCTGTTGCGTTTGATGCTGTTGCTGCTGCTGATGCTGTTGCTGTTGTACTGAATTTTCCAACGGATTCGTGGTCACGTTTATAGGTGATGTTGCTAATGATGATTGTTCCAGTTGGGCCCCCACCTCTCTTATACACTTGTTCAAGCAAACGCTACCACGTTTCTCGTTTAATTGCTGTTGGCAGCCATCCACCGTTTCGTTGAAGAAGTCGACGCGTAAATCGGGCAACTGCGACTGCTGCTGCTGCTGGTGCTGCGATTGCTGATGTTGTGCCATTTTCGACTTTTCCCTGTATTTCGCAATGTGGTTTTCGTCGTAAATGAATTTATCACGTTTACTGGGCGAATGATGATGCTTCCTGACGGCGGCGGCGGCGGCAGCAGCTGCAGCGGAATTATTGTTGTTGTTATGATTATTGCCGCTGGTCGTGCACTTCTTGCGCCTACCACTGGAGGCCACGTGACGCGCCTTCGGCTGCGTGAAACCGTTACTGCTGCTGGTCGTCGGTGACACGTCGACGTCGTGCGTCTCGTTCTGATGGTGCTGATGATGATGATTGCTCTTATCGTGATGCGACTGCTGATGATGACGGTGCTGATGATTGTTTAGATACTTTTTATTCGGATCCCGCGGTGACGTCTTCTCCGTTATCATATCGAAATCGATCGTGCCCTGTGCCGCCTTGTAACTGTTGCGTCGTTTCGCGTCCATTTTCAACGCTTCGATTTGCTCGTCCATCAGCACATCGACGTTCTTCTCCTCTTTACCGTTCACCAAATGACGTTTCGATTTCTCTTTCGCCTCTTTCGCCGCATTCGTCACTTTCGTCTCCTCCTCATTAACGTGCTTCCGTTGTTGCACATTCGTCAATTCCTTCGGTTGCACTCTCTTCCCCTTTGATTGTTCCTTGTTCTGCTCGAGTTCTTTGCCTTCTTGCAATTCCGTCTCCTTCTGTTGTCGCAATTCCGCCTCTTTCGCCCGCTGCAATTGCTCTCGCTCCTTGATTTGCTGCAATTTTTGTTCTTTGAGCTGTTGCTGTTGTTGCAATGTGAGCGGCGGATCGAACGGATCGCCGATTAGATTGTCGTCCAGCGAATCGCTTTGTTCCATGTCGAAGATGAACCGCGTTTCGCGCTCTTTGAACGACGGCGTACGCTGTTTGGCCGTCGGTGGCGTCTTCGGCGTTATCGGCACCGGTTGTATCGGATTCGGTTGTCGTTCCATGTCGGCGTTACACAACATGTTGTCTAACGGTTCGATCAGATCTAAACTGTCCTCGGTGTTGTCACCATCGGTGGCCGTCATCGTCGTCACGATCGTGTTCGAGCTGTCGGTACTCGTGTTGATCGTCGTCTCCGAGGCCGTACTCGAACCCATCACGATCACTTTCGGCACTCCTTGGCTCTGCAACAGAAGAGATGGATGTGTTTAACGTTTTGTAACATAAAGGGGAAATTGTTTACATTTTTCGAGGTGTTCTTTGTGGCACAGCGACCAGTCTTGAAATTGAGTCGCCTCAATGCGGACGTTGCGGTGGCGATGAGGTCCTCGGGGGGTCGGGGTGATCTAGGGCCCGACTGCGAGTTGACGGTCATCCTAGGGCGCGGTATTGGACTGCTACTATTGGACGAAGTTTCCGTAGCTCCACTCTGAAAATGCAAGATTCGTTTTTTAAACGAAACGTTTCAGATTGACACGTTCCAAGGTGGTGACAAGTTGCAACCTGTCGTCGGTTATTTGTCCTCTGATTGCAAATTGTTTGTTTGTTTTGAGAGAAATTCGTACATTTGTTGGTGGAACGACATCGACAATTACTCAGGTGTCCGTTAACGATATCGTCTAGACTTTTACAAAAACAATGAGTAACATTTGCGAAAAATGATCGTGTTAGACATTTATTGCAAATAAATAAATAAAAAATAACAAGTGTTTGCATGTGAGAAAGTGTTGTACAATTGGCAATAAATATTCGATGGTAAAACACGTGAGGAGAGTTTGCCAAAAAAAGAAAATCATGTTCGATTTTTAATAACAAATTATTCGATTTCTGATGTAATGGATGGTTGATGATGATGGGTGCGTGACAGATGGATAATTTGCCAAATTATTAGCACGATCATTTTTGTTCGTCTTAATTGATTTATGAAACGCTGATGATAATCGAATTATTTTGATCTGGTAATTGGATTGGGAAATTTGCACCGAAAGAAGAAAACAGAAACGAATGGAAAATGATATCGGATCAATAATTAAACCGGCCTCTTTTGTTATAACACACGGAATCAATTTTAACAATTTCATAATTTCCCTTCGATATTAAATTCATGCTCCAATTCTCGCACGATTTTTCTTTTTAATTAATTGCTCGTTAACTTTTCCGCATCGAAACAGGCATCCGCTATTTTTTTCTTGAATCCCATTCGTAAGGTTTCTTTTGAACAATTGTTTGTTTCTTCAAATTTAAAAATATACGTTCGCAAAAAAGAGACCGTTCCATTCGATGGCCCACATTTTAAACAATTCCAAGCAAAGAGACAAAAGAGAAAAATCGTTAAACGAATCGTATTTTAATTAGTCGTCGCTAGTTCGTTCACACGTTTCCACAAATTTCCTCGTCGCCATCCACTTCGTTTGCAAGGGAAAGAATTTTCGTACACAACCGAAAATTCGCCGGTATTATTATCATTACTAATGTCAGTCGTGTGCGTTGTCCCAGTTTTTGTTTTATTTAACACTCATTTTCCGAGGAAAGTTCATCCAAGTTCATCATCGCTCCTTATTTATTTTATTGTCGCCGAATGTTTTTATGCGAATCTAGTGTGACTGACACTTTTCGCTCTCACTCTCTCTCGCTCCTTTACACCTCCTGACGATTATTAATAATAAATATAGCGTGAATCGCGGAGTTGCGAAAATTACAAAAAGAATAGATTTAAATTAAAAAGAAAATACGCTTGTTAATTTTCAGTGGAAAACTAACGGTGGAGGAATTAACTAAAAGGCGGCATGTTTTACCGCGAACATTCGCAAACCGACGTCTCAATAAAATGTTTCGCACCGTTCTTGTTTATATTGTACTTGCCAAAATAAATTATGCGAGCGTACACACTATACAACCTGTGTGCGTGATTCTATTTTTGGTTGTTTTTTGATTTATTTTCGAATTGGACCAAGTTAAAGGTTCGATCTACGTTATAGCACGAGATTCGCCACGATTCGTTTGGATTGCCACATTCAAAGTTAGATACATTTAATCGATTCGAATGAATCTCATTAGTGTACGCGATACCTGGAATTTCGTCGCAAGCATTGCAAATTTTTCATCGGGGAATACTGTTGAAAGGCTCGCACTGATGCAAATTTTAAAATTATCTCACCGATTTCATCGTTCGTATTTGCTCTAAGGTAGAGTGTTTTTTTTTTCGGTTAAAATTGGATTCGACAAGCCGTTTATTTTTGGATGAGAATGAGATTTAGATTGCGTGATTGATTGCGAAATATTCATTCGATATAACAATAAATAACAAGAATTCAAATAATTTTTTTGTTGTTGCCCTTGTTGGGCCTCCAATAAAACGAATTCCTTTTGTTATTGCCGCTCCATTTTCCAGGTTTCTAATTTCGTTTTTTCTCGCTTTTATCGACATTTTTTTTCCGCAGGTAGTAACTTTATCCGCTTTCGTATTGGAAAATTATTCAAAAGAAACCCATAAATTGATTTATCTAAATTGCTGCTTTAAATACAAAAATAAAATATATTCGGATGTCATCATTAAGCCGCATTGATAGTATTTTCCTTAGACGAATTAGTAATCCGAGTAAATTGAATCATCTGATTCGATTCTAATAAATTAATTGATTAAATTCGGTGCTCGGCGAGGGCAGAGGGTTGCCTTTTTTGTCGTTGCTGTTACCGCAAACTAATTAATTTTTAAAATGCCGTGGGAAAACGGCATCCGACGGTTTTAACATTGTACCGATGGATCGGGAATGGAAAAATTAGTTATTCCGAACGTAATTGTTAAACATTTGACTACTTTTTAATTGTGCCAATTAAATTGTAAAATTTCCATTTTTGTTTTCGTACTATTCAAAATTACTTTAGCAAAAGTAAATAAACACTGTTAAATAAAAGAAATGCAAATTTCGGAATGTGTTTGGCATGCACGCCGTATCACCATGTGGAAACCGTCGAAATTTCGTAACGTCGAAAAGGACATTCGAATAAAAGCAAAGAGGCGATTTTATTTTGCACGTTTCGCAGCAAATTTCTAGCAAATTATTTTTGTTCCTCCGTTATAATTAAATTCTATTCATTCAAAAGTCCGAAACGAAAGGGCCACAAGAGCAAATTAACATTTTAACTCCGAAAGACCCGCTCGACCTTCTATTATTATTAGTACGCTAACGATCCCCTTTTGGAAGGTTAAATAATTGTTATCAGATTGTTGGGATATTAGGATCTACGGCCACAAATATTCTTATCGCATAACCCTTAATACTTTCATATTGTCCACGAGAATTCAGTCGTCTTCTAAACGCCACGCAAATTATGGTCGCCTTTTTTTTACTAGTCGCCAAAATTGGCAACTAACTTGTTTGTTCATCATTATTATAAACTGTGTGGCAGCAGGTGGCGGAGGATTATTTAATTCGAAATTGTAGATAGAGACGTTCAAAGACTTGAGGTTCCATGACAAGAGAGAACTTTGGAAATGTTAAATTTATGCGGTTAACAATCTCATTTCGGTTTAGGAATAAATCTAATCTATAGAGCCATCAGGATAAGATTGATATAACAATAACCGTCTACACGAAGGAGTTTGCTTTCAAGCAAATTCTGCTTTTCGCTTAATCGAAAGTAGCCAATTAGACTTTTGTTAAGACAGAAAATTCGTTCAATTCACTTGATTTTTGCAACATTATTAAAGCGTGAAGCAATTTTCTCTAAAATATCCTGCCAACAACAACTTGTCTAGAACAAGTAACAACAATAACATTACATTGAAAAGTTTTCATTAAGGAGCGTGGAACGGGAAGGAGATTTCGTGTTCTTGTCGTTAAATAACTTAAAGGTGGACTTTCGTGAAAAATTAAACGTTAATTAAAACTTAAAATAACGTTCGAGATCCATTTGTGCGACGTACAACGGATTTTAAACTTTGATTAACTTATAAATTTCTTTTTTGCTCTTTAAATCATGCAAGAAATTATCGCTCGAAGCTACGCAAAAAAAAGCGGAATTGCACCAGAATAAATTTTGAAGAAAAAAATGAGAAAATCGTAAAATGTTCGACACTTGAACACGTGCACAAAAATAGACGAGGGCGAAAAATTTGGATATTATCCTTGCCACGTGGCGCGCTTTTGTAGTCCAATTTACGGATTCGAAATAAAAGAAGCGTACAAAAGCACTCGTCCATAAATTACCTCCCTTTCATTATTATTTTCCCTTTGCATTAATTAATATTAATTTTCCCTTGCCGAGATTAAAATTTCTTTGGAGCGGAAAAATCTGGACCGATTCAAAAGCTCGCGTTAAAAAGAAATCCCTAGGATTCATGAAAAAAAAAAATTATAGAAAACCCTCGCATAACACCGAAGATCATAGAAAAAGTTGAATTTTGCAATGCCGTGCTATAGGAAATCCGCCTTAATTGAACGTACTCATACAGCATTTTCTTTTTCGCTCAGTCCTCTACATCGAATCCAATCGGATTGAATGCAATCAATCAATCTCAGACGACGATACCTTTCCTCTTGTGCTCCAACTCGTATAATACACGCTTTTCTTTTCGTTTTCCATCCACTTCGCATGCAAGTTTATTTTAAATGTTCGAGATGGGATAAAAGTAGATGTCGTCTTGTCCCCGTCACGCACACGGTCTCCTTGCTCCTTCTGTTAATCAATCGTTTTCGCTCGTTCGGTCTTTCTATTTCATCTTGTTTCCAGTTAAAATCTAAATTGCGTACAGTCTACGAGAGCGGAAACGGTTTCC
Source organism: Hololepta plana (assembly GCA_963695495.1). NCBI lineage: Eukaryota > Metazoa > Arthropoda > Insecta > Coleoptera > Histeridae > Hololepta > Hololepta plana. The sequence continues at coordinate 8,124,120 of OY968833.1, forward strand.
TCTCTGATGTATATTTATTAGACGGTAGTAGAGCGTGCAGAGAAGGACGATGGGGCAAAAGAAGGATTGATTGACGATGACGACGATAAGGGCGGCGTCGAAATGATACGCGTTGAGATAACATCAAAAGGGCACGACGACGATGGGTTGGTAGCATTAAAGATTTCCCTTCATCTACCATCCGCACATTCTCTCGCAACCGCTACAACCTTCTGCGCCAAATTGACGATTAGATGCCATCTGCCTCATTCGCCGGCTTCGGTTCCCATCTTCTTTCACTCACCAGCCATCGACGATTCGTCCCCTTTCGAAGTGTGTCTCCTTCACGGGAAAACGCGACGCCAATGCGAGAGAGAGAGAGAGAGAGAGAGAGAGAGAGGGCGATGTGTCGAGAGTTGGTGGTTGGTAATTATTTTCGATTTTCGACAGTTTCATCGACATCTTCAACGGCAGATGGCAATAGAAATGAGCTGGTTAACGTCACTCACTCGCACTCACCTGTCGCATATCACTCAAGCCATTACTTTATATATCCTCCCCGCAACCGCTTTTCGCCGAAGAACGGGTTAAATGAGTAACGTTCCGTCGCTGATAAGGGCGATACTTAAGTCTTATCGCGAGCAAAATATTCCTTGGCCGTACAAAGGACCTTTCGCTTATGAAAGAATATAAGCCAATGGCTTAAACTCATAGTCATTCCGTTTGCGGCAACATGCGACCGATCGATAAACTCGTTACCGTTTGCGTTGGAGCGATGTAATTGATTCGGAATTATCATCCAAATGGGATCAGTTTCTCGATGGTCGAGCGTTTCTTTTTAAGCGGCTAAATTATTCTTATGGAAATCGCTTAAGATAAGTGGCGTTACATTGTATGCGGAGGAACGGTGGAAACCGTATTAATTAGCCGTTTATTATCTACTTAGAAATTACGTGTCTTTTTAAAATTAATTAATTCGATTTTGATCTCGATGGTTTTATCTGGCAAAGAAAGTACTTGAACGTATCCACGTTTCATCCGGATAAGTTGCAATCTCTCTCGCCGTGACACGTGTGGATTTTAGGTGAGAATGTTTGAGGTATCGATTCGGTTTGGATGTGAGCGAAAGAAATGCCTTTCTATTGGATAGTTTTCGAGTAATTGACGGATTAATTAAAAGCCATCAATTAGTGGTAAATTGCGGTACGTTCTTTAAAGAGAAACAGTTTTTAAATAAAGAATTTTTAAATGCTGGCGCTCACTGGCGATTTATAATATATTATAAGCGTCGTTTCATCTCTTTTGTACTTGATGGTTCTATGATTTTCATAGCGAGTCATGCCTCTTCATTAAAATGAAAAAATAAAATGGTCCAGCGGATGACGTGCAAAAGTTGAAAGCAATTTAAATGCAGATCGAAAACACGTACAATTTCGGTACAACAAACTACATGCTCGCGATAGAGAGCTTTTTCGGACGTTAAACGTATTTAAAATGTACATTAAATGCGAGATAGCGAATTGGGTAGTAGTAGCTTAGAACGAGAGCCCTTCGGTGAGTCGTTCCCTATTAATTTTAGGACTTAAATTAAATTTCAAACTTAAAATCTACGTATTATTTAAAGATAAGTTAATTTAATTTCAAACAATCTAAGCTCATCGCTTCGTGCTTAATACTTTGTCCCGGCTCGTTTTTCTTTTTCGTTTTCGTCTCGTTCAAAGTTTTTAGTCTACATGACGCTTAATGGAATTAAGTATTATATACAGGGTGTTAAGGAAAAGTGCTGCAAACTTTAATGGGCGATAATATTGATCTTCCTGCTTATCTTATCTTGGGTCATATTATCACCTCTTAGAGTTTGTGAAACCTTTTTTTAAGCACCCTGTATATGTTCGTTTTAAATACGTACATTTAGCAAAATTTAAAATAGCAATTACGTACATACTTTTTCCTAATTTCGCAGATTTAAATAATTTAGTGCCATTTTAACATACAAAGCTTTATAACAATATTAGAGACGCCGATTCCGTGCCCCCATTTATTATTTCATTAACAACCAAACTGTAAATATGTATTATTATTATCATACACGAGTTCATAATATAACGTTCGCTTTTGCCTAATTAAATTACACGCCTAACATGTAATGCTAATGAATGTTATTATCGCGAATTGACAAGTTTAGTCTCGACTACAAACCGAATCACATCCTTTTGGAAAGTGGAAGATGATGAAAATAGAGAGAAATAAAAACGTTTGTTGAATAGACGAAAATCTATCGCCTTTTCATCTTGCAGAGTCTCTTTGTCATGCAAATCATTGCCGCACAATTAATAGATGTTGGCGCGAAGCTTTGTTAGCAAAGTGAATATTTTTTTAAGCTCGCTTTCCTTGTATAATAATATTTTACAAACTAATAAACGCCGATTGAATACTGTGAGATAAAAAAAATCGAGCAATTTCGATGGAGAGACACTTTTATTTTTGCAATAAAGCTCGTCATCCCGCTTCAATTTTTGTTGTGTTGCTACTATTCAACTCTATAAATTGTAAACTGGGTGGCTCGTTAATTTGAATCGATACAACATGTACGTGGCAGCGGAGTCGTTCTTTGTTCGACGACGTGGAAGTTGTGCGGTGCTTTTTTTCTTCTCCGTTATAAAGTTTATTTTTTCGATTATGTTTTATGTCGATTCCCCGATTTCGTTTTTTCTATAAATAAAGTTTGCACGGTAGAATGGCCACGGATCTGCATCGAACTATAAGGTTGAAAGAGAGCCACGTGGTTGCCTGTTGTTGTTAGTTAGTCAATGTAACAATATCCACGATGATGATGATGATATTCTCGAACGCGAGAGAGAAAGAGATCCGGAGTTTGCATTAATCTGTATATCGAACCGAAAGTTATTTCTTTCTAAAAGGTTCGTCGTTCGGTCGGTTCGTTTGCCTTGTTCGATGCCTTTTATTCGTACAAGATAAATTCACGCCCGAATAATCATAATTAATAATACAAATCAGTTATAATGGGAGTCGAGGATGATGATAATGATAATGCCTCGATGACATTACGTTATCTCGTTTCCTCCTACGCTCTTGTAGTAGGGTTACCACAACGACACTTTAAGAGCTGGCCATCGACACGGAGAAAAAGTCGATACTTATGCGAGCCAAAAAAATGTACCTCTGAACACTGCCATTCAGTTCGGTTATTAACAAACTTGAAAATAAAGGAGAGAAAGTGTCATCGTTAAAAAGTTAGTTGGGCATCCTCTCGACGGAGTCTTTAACGAAGGTGGGGCGCGAAAGAAAGAGGAAAATTAAATTTGTTAAGGATATAGATGAAACGGAAAAGAGAAGCCGAAATCGTGGTTGAAAATCAACATTTTTCACTCCGTCCCCAATTCGATTTTATTCTCTTCTTTCTTTCAACGTTAACTCGCCTTCAATTTACGCCTGGATTCCTTTTGCTTATCCTTTTCGTTTTATACATTTCCCAGTCGGCGGATACACTGTACGTCTTTCTTTTTCTATCGGGTATAAATTCAATATTTATTCGCCGATTGATTTGCTCGACTCAACGGTGGCGTTTAGTATCATCGATTCGTTTTGTTGTCTTTCAATTTCGTCGCGTCCGGTCGTCCCTTTCGAATTGTAACAATTAGATTTACCGCTGAGGAAGTATTTCGCCTCTTTACGGCCAACATTTGCGATTGTTTGCACTGTAGCCGTGCGAACGGTCGAGTTGTTGCAAAATTTTATTTCGTTTCCTTTTTATAAGGCGAATTTCGAGTTGTTTATACATATAATAATAATAAACCGTGAAAAGTTGTTAAATAAATAAGCGGCGAACAAGAGTGGTACGAATTTTAAAACTGCGAGGCCATAAAGTCGACATTAACTTCCATAGCTTTCCTTCCCATTTGTAACTCTCTTCTTACTGATTTTATTTTGCGTTTCTACTTAAAGACACGCAGTAATGTATTTTCGGTATTTTCTCTTTGGCCCCGGATCCGAAAATCCTTTACATGTCTACTATTTTCTGCGTCCCATTCGTACTTATCCTCCTCTTACTTCTTTCCTATTTCTTTTCTCCTTTTACGGTGCGTTTGATATTGCGGATCTAAATTCAATCCTCTAGGCTTATTGATGGTAGATGTTTTACTGGTTGAATGAATATAAGGAAAACAACCCGGATACTTGTACGTTATATGGCATGTGTTAGATGACTCTCTTTTGTTGTATTACTCCTGTACACGATTCTTCTTCAACTAATATGAATAAATCGTTAGCAGGCGCGAAAAGCAATACAACGAAGCAAAATGAATCAATTTAAAGGCTACCCAAACGTCTTTGTTAAAATCAATATTTGTCTGGCATTTAAGGGCTCATTAAACGACCAAAATGGAAACTGATTCCCAAATCGAAGAACTTAATATCATCTTATCATAAACCGGGTTCGTGTGGATCGATAATTTTTATCGTTTTATTTTACGATCCATTTGCTAATATAAAAATAAATCATCTCCTTGTTTTTTAGTAACGTCGATATTTCGCAAGGAAAGCAGGAAGCTCTAACGAGGGCGAGCCTTGGTTCTGCATTAAATTATCCGCTCGTGTGTTTGCAACAATATCGTTCGCTTTAATACAACAACAGCGTTTCGTTTTTGTGCGCGCAAAACTCCTTGCAAAAAACCATTGTTTCAGCAATTTACGAACTTCTATGTTCTTCAACGTTTATATTCGTTCATATAGAAGAGAATACGGAAAATAGATTTATGTTAATTTAATGCGCATAATACATAAAAGCTTAAGGAACCCCGACGTTTCCTCTTTCTCTTATCCGATTCGCGCGTGGAATACGTTAAGAAAATCGTCCGGCTCTCCGTTAAAAGACGCGAGCTCACGAATTTCGATTGTGAATTCATTAAACTTTTAACCGCAAATAATCGATAATTGTTGTCGTTTGCAACTTATTTCGCATCCAGATTAATCTCGCTTTGTCTCTTCCGTTTAGTGTTCTTCCTTCGATAATGTTATTATTATTTGTGTTCCTTGCGTTAATAATTGCGCCAAAATTATGATAACGGCTCCGCATGTTTGTTCATCTACGGGAAGATGCCCTACAAAACGACGATAATCGATACGGTTGTTATATTTCATTATACGTTATTCAAATTAATTTTGGTTTCGTCCTTTCAACATCCTACACCTAATTCTTTCTATTCTGCCTCCTCATCCATGCAAATATTAGTTCATCGCCGGTTCTTCCTTTATTGTTGTTTGTATTTACTTTTCTTCTCTCTCTCTCTCTCTCTCTCTTGCTATTAATAACGACGGTATTGCGTTTGAAAATTTCGCACTGACGTCAATCCATACTTCGATATTTACGTTTCTTTTCCTGCAAAATTTTCTTTTGTTATCGTGAACACGTGAGTAATTACATTGATTCGAAACATCAATTCGCTTTTTCTGAAAGCGATTTTTCGTTCAACGTATCAGAATCTAATTGAAATTAGTTTCTAAATAATTTGCTTGCAAGTGTCTTATCGAGAAATGCGTTAAGCAAAAGCTTTGAATAGTGACAATACGTAACCATTACGGACTTATATGTGATGTAATAATATTGTGCAGAATTAAATGGCGACAATGCGAGACGTCACAGAACGGTTTACATTGTTATCAATTGTATGACATTGTTCGAGGCGTTATTGTCGACATGACAAACTTAATGTACTTAACCGTCTACGGGGAGCGTTAATATGCGAGTCGTAAAATGTTTGCTAATAAACAATTCGCTCATGTTCTTATGTTACTTACGTCGAACTTATTTTTACCAAACGTAACAATAAACTTTTGCTTGCTAATAAATTGGCCAACTATAAAAGGTGTTGTAAAATAAGTTTCTGGTGGATGCGCCACGTACGCTTATGGAACTTTTGCATCCACTCTTCCCTCGACGTCTCTCCAATACTCTATGGTCGCTACGAACCAATTAAAATTGTATTTGGATTTTAATATTGCATCAATTAGGGTTGCATTGAATAATTTGCAATTAGTTTAGCGAGCGAGAAACTTGCCAAGCAAGCGCAACATAAATTATTATCAATCTTCCTATGTACTCGGTGTGTTTCTGCAAATATTACGAGGACGTTCAATCCGTTCGTACGGTAGCGTTGATTAATTATAACAATTCGTGGTTTTGCGAAGTAAAAGACGTCAGTTTGAGGATGATTAAATCGAATCGCGATGATGTTGGCTTAAGTTGACTAAAATGTAAAGAACTTTTTGCAACAATTACTGGATGTGGAGGTAGAGTGAAGGTTGTGTTCGGCAAGAGGAAGTAAACCGGGGAAACTATTCGACTGATATTTAGCAGTAACTGTTTAAAAAGGTAATAAGGGAGAAGATTAATGTGAGGAAAAAAGTAAGGAGAGATAAAAGGTAGCGCGGAAGGGAATTTAATTATTTTCTTTATACGCCGAAATAAAACGGTTGATTTATGATGAACGAAATAAATTTCCTTCGCTCGAATGCGAATTAAAAATAAAAAAGCTCCACCGGGAGAAGAAGCTCGAACTAAGATTACAGTTTGCAGCCGTTTTGTACTCGGTTCTTTTATAATATTATACCAATATGCTGAGTCTGTTTGCAGGAAATCGAAAACCAGATATTGGATGAAATGCACATAATACTGCAGTAAACACCGAAAAAACATCAATTAAAAAAAAAACGGTGCGAATAAACCGGAACTAATAAAAGCGTCAAATAGCGCATCGAATCGTGATTTAAAGCTTTGGCATTTGGGTTAGTAGCAATTTTATTAAACACTATTGTACGAACACGAAAAACATTTTTGCATTTCTAATCTACCTATAAGCTTTGCGTTTTTTTTGCAGCGGCATTCAATTGTAATGCCACTTTGTTACCGCATGCTGTATTGTTGAATTCCGTATACATCAATGGTTGTATACAAACATTGTTCTTGTGAGATATGTATCAAATACAATGTTTGAAATTGTAGTCAAGTGTTTGAATGTAGGACAAAACAAATTCTCCTATATCACGTTATTGTCTGAAGTTTATGCAAAGCACTCAGTTTATGCAATGATACCTGAAATGAATTGATTAGCAAGACTAATTAATTTGAAAAAATCACACTAATAAAAAGTGTTATTGGCGCAAATGCAACTTTTTGGCAGGTAATGAAGATCCTGCAGCAACTTTTATTGATTTTTTCTTGACGGTTGGGACTGCAACTTTGAGATCAAATGTTGAGCTTTTGCAAAGTGTGAAGCTTTTCCGCCATTTATGAGGTTAACCCCAAATTTGTAATTACGTACAGAGAAATACATTTTCTTGCAAAACTTGCTAGGACTAAATTATACTTAAAAGTCAAAGAGGACTTTAACATATTGACAAATAAGAATTGCAGTATCTTGTTTTTCACAAACACAAATCGCTTATTAAATAATATTTTCCTGAAACGCAAAATATGTAATAGGCCAATATTTTATTCTTATATTAAGAACTACATCTTCAACAAATTGCTGATGCTAGATTGAAATTTTGTTATATGTTATGTGCGTTCTAGGAGCGGTTTCGAAATTTTTCCATTACAATACAGCGAAGCCTAGTTGCGTTTCCTTTATTGTACAGTTACTATCGTTCGGTTGCTGATAGAGTTAAGCCAATACACACAAACGTATCACGTGGAAACTCTGTAAATTTATTTATTTAAATATTCAATTGTAACGTGGAAAACATTATAGCGTATTGTAATGCTGCCAACCGTATATTTTCTATACGACCGAACGAATCAAAACGGTTTTTCTTCTATTGTAAATTTTCAGCGCATTGTCGTTATCGCCGGCTGCGTTTGTTGTTGGCTGGTTGGGTTTTGTACATACACAGTTCTCGTGCCACTTTTGTTCATTATTTAATAAATATCATTATCGTGCGACGGCGTTCGTTATTATTAATAATAATAATATAAATAGAATGAGAAAGAATACATTTCCATCTATTACGAACACAATATCTAACGTCGAATCCGCGTACCCCTGTTTGTTGTTGTTGTTGTCCCGAACGGCAACAATCCATTTCAACCGCATGGAAATTTATAGACCTACGTATGTCGCTTATGCGAAGAATAACAACGGGGAATGCGGTTCGATTGTCGCGTTGGCTAAATTGTTCGCATGTTCGGTTCGGGGAAAAACTGAAATATTTAAAGTAGCAACATTGGCGTTGTTTAATTACAGTCGGGTTATCCGTATTTAACTTTTTCTTGCAATTTATCCGTCTTTTCCATTCGTATTAAGGAAAACATAATTCTCGCAGAGTATTATTCTAAATCATTTCCCAGCACCGAATACGAAAATGATGAAGAGGCGAGGGCAAAACAATGGATTAAATTTTTAATCGCCGTCCCCCTTTTTTTTACTGCTGATAACTAAACGGAAGCGAACGCTTTTTATTTCCGCTCTGAGCTTATACCATTTATTTTTCATTGAAGTGAACGACTCTTGTTCCTCGTTTTTGTTCCGCGTTGGATGCGTGAGAGCGTAAAAAATATGCAAGAAACACACCGGAAAAAATCCTTTTTTTGGCGCTGCAAAAGGCGATTAATGCGTTTCTTTTTTAATCTTTTACTTGTCACATTACCATTATCTCAACTAAAAGTAATGGTCTTGTACTTTATTGTACCATCACTATCTACCATATAAAGGATTATTTTATAAATAACATAACTTATATGGTTGGATAGATAGATGGGTCGAAGCTATTTTCGGAACATGCCATAATCACTTTTGTTAATATAGATTTTTTGCGACAAACTGCAGAAAAAAATAAGTTATATTTTTGTTCGTTAACGCACCGTTTCGTTCGCGTGAATTAAATTAACATATTTTCTCTGTTTTTGAGTTCATATCTTTCTTTTCAAAAAGAAATTTTAATTGTAAATTATTCGCATATAAAATAATCGCGTTTTTGCTAATTTTCGTTCACCTGTAATTTTCGGGACGACTTCGCCTTGAAATTTAATCGTTTTCCAATATTAGCAAGATAAAAAAAGAAAAAGAATGGTTGGTCTATTGTACGGGTTAATGCGTGGATTTGAACGGATCTAAACGAATTGTATTTCTAAAATTGGAAGCGTTTCATTAATGACTTAATGTATCGATTAACGCATTCGTACTGATAACGGCTATAAATAAAGTTGTCTTTGATGGACGTGGATTTACAGTTTTCCAATTGAATTCTAGTTCTTTTTTATAGAGAAAGTTAAATATTTGTACGATGGGAAACGTCTACAATAAAAGAAAATTCGCTCAAACTGCCATACTAGAAAGTTTCTTTCAAAAGCACGATTATCATCTAAGCACTTTTCCGACGCTTCATAAACGTTCTCTCGAAGAGTCAATCATTTATATTCTTCTTAAGGACTTTTCGTTATCATCCCTTTAATTATTATTACATTAACTTCAGGTAGACGTTTGCAATTAATTCTCAATTAAGAGGAACAACATGCAAAACGTATAATAAATAATGAAAAAAGCCGCAGATGACGTTTTTTTTTGCAAAAGCAAAAAAAAAACAATTAATTTCGCCCTAATTATTTACGGTAAGATTAATTTATTTCAATTTTTTTTTCTCGTTAATAACAATAATACAAAATAAAATATGCGTTCGAAATTAATTAATTAAGCTGGCTGACTTCGCCTTTCCATTTTTTCCTTATGGAATTGCTTTTTTGTCAGGAACCTTCGGGAGCTTTTCGCGATAAAAAGAGGCGAAAGACGAAAAAAGAATTTTTTCCTACCACAGATAATTAATAATAAAATTCTTCGTATTCTTTTTATATGTTCAAACCTTGAAATACACCGTTTTCTTTACGGTCCAATTCCTTGACATGATTTGTTTTATTTGTTTTACCTTAACCCTCGTCTGAGGCAATTTTTTTGTCGTGTGGTGTCCCATCATTTGGACTTTCATCTTTTTTAATGCTACATTGGATGATGAAAGGGAACCGGCATTAAATGCGAAAATCAACGAACCGTCGTAAATGTTAACAACTGCCGTTAACACGGGTTGTTTAGCACTATTTTTTTCGGTCAGTAAACAGTTGAACGCGAGGAAAAATTGTTCCTTTCTTTGCAATTTTTTTACACCCCTGATGACCATCATGATGATGGACTATATGGTATTCGATTCATGTATGTTTAAGTGAAATTAAAAGAGATGCAGAGAGAGTTCGTGTTTTCAATTAAATAGGGCATAGTTGTTTTCTCTAATATAAATACAAGAAAAGCATCTAGTAACAACAATAAATATTGAAACAGGCTTCAACTTCTTCAATTCGATGTATTCAAGACGATTCGCCGTTTGCTTTCGATTTATTTCTTCTATTCTACGAACCAAATGCAATTCCATCGTACATCCAAACTTCTTCGTCTCTTTCCCTCAATTTATCCATCTCTCGTTTACCCATGTTGAAAACTTTTGTAATTCAACCATTAGCTAAACTTAAACTGGAAACTTTTCAAAGTCCGCCGTCTTCCATCCGTTCCAATATCATCGTTATTATTATTCTCCCTCTGTTCTCCCCCTGTGAGTGTAAATTTATTTGCTCGGATTAACCAGTCTCCTCGGCACGCCACCTAATTCGTCATTTAACGCTCGAGACGGCATTTATTTCCTATTAAAACTAACTTCTTCGCCAAACATTGCATTCAATAAGAAAAAAATAATCAAATCCTCGCGAATGGATCGTTCGTTGTTTCGCTAACTAGCAATTTGCTTTCTTTTGCGCGGCCATAAAATTATATAATCTCATTTCTTACCTGTTGTGACTGGGTGCTGGCGGGTTGATGGATCGGGGAACTTTGGTTACCGGGAGATGGAGGAGTAGATCTTTGTCGCAGTCGGGCTAATGCTGTTCGCAGCCCCTCCGTTATAGCGCTCTCACCATCACTTCTGCAACAAGGACAACAACGAAAATTAGAATTCTAATTAATTTCAAACTTGCGTCAGTTTAAGACTGTTAATTAGCGTAATTAATATGGGCGAGAGTGCGTTGTTGTTCACTACCTGGCATACGGTGGATGTTATGTGCCGGGGGTTTCCGGCGTAATCGCGCGGAGGGCTTAACTGGAGCGTTATAAGCCAAAACATTCGGTACGACCGGATTCAATTATTTTAATTCGGGCGGAACTGGTTGGTTTAACGAAGGACGAATACATACTACGGCCACCGTCGAGATAGTGCTAAGTTTTTTCTAAGCGGAGGAAACGTCCCTAATTATTTTGCAACAGGAATAAATTTAAAAAGGAAAGGCACAGAAAACAGTGAGATTTAGAAAATGTAAGGCTTTAATCAAAACTGACTATGTCACTTTGGGGCTGTCAATTCTAATACCAGTTAACCAGTTATCCGGATACGGTTAATCGTCATAATCGAAACTGATCGGCGGATTTGTTTTAATCCATGTCGGATCAAACAAATTTTTAGTCGAATCGAAAAGAGATCTTTATTTTGATGATTAAACAATTTTTAATATTTTCTTGTACGCAAAAAAGGAAACTATAAAATTAGTTTTAATTTAGCGTATCCAGCAAGATTATTATTCGGATCTATCATATCCGGATAAAAATTAGAATTGGTCGGCAATCCCGGTAAGCAATCGGTTCGATAAATCCGAATTGCAATAAAGAAAATATCGCTAGCCCTAGTTTCACTCGATTGGCCCGGCGCATCCGCCATAACATTTACGTGATTTGATTGTTGCCACTTGCGTGCGATATTCATGAAATTCACTTTTTCACTGTTAGCTGAAACCGTTCAGAAATCGCGTATTGCACGACATAAATTCAATTTTGTGTCGATTTTTCTGCCATTCGTATGACCTAATGGAACGCGATTAATTTTCAAAGGAGTTTTTCTCCCATTCGACGTTGCAATATTTTTCTCTTGCAAAGGAAAAATAGGAAAAATCCGCAAGCGATTTACATACGTATAATTCAAAATATGAATGTCACGTACTAAAACGTACACCTAAGAAATCGTATGTATTTCAAGTACATTTCTTCTCCGCCATTTCTCAGACGTTTATCTGGTGCCCAAAAGAGAAAAAGCTCTCTTCCAACAAATATTTTCACTTATTTCTGTCTGCTTCTTTTTCTTGTGGTGTCTTTTCTTGGTAGAGTGAAAAATGAATGAAAATCAGATTATGAGTGCGAAGAAATGATGAGAGGAGGAAAACGAAAAAGGAATCGTGTTAAATGCAAAGAGACGAGTTAAACGCGTGCAAGTAACCGACCAAACTTCGGTGTATTTCACGTTTGCTTTTGTGGTCTTTTTCGCGTTATGATAAATTGTTTTCGCGATGTTGGGACATTATTTTTGCTGTTACTTGTCGTCGGTAAATTGTCGGTGAAAGAATGGAAATGAAAGAAGTAATAATAACTTCCATGCTTTTTTTTTTAATAAAGTTTACCGAATCGTTCTTTTATATTAATTTCTCTTTCATTTATTCGTTTCTTCGAAGAAATATTTCTATAGAAACTCAATTTCTATTCATTTCGAACAAACGTGTACGTTCGCATTATTTTTTCTTTCTCGGTTCTTTGCAAATTATGATTTTGCTTTTTGCTTGCGATGTAGTAACACTGCTATTTACGTGCGAATCGAATACAAAGATTTATTGAAACACCCTCAACCCACTATTTTCCCTGATTCTTGGATTTACAAAGTTTTAATCCGCCTTCATTTCACATCATTTCAAATTCTTTCTTTTTTTCTTTCTTATCGGTATTGGTTTATTGGTTCTTTGAGTCTATAAGAGCTGCCAAAGCTATGGCTAATGTATATTGGAGTGAAGGAAAAGCGACGTAATTCGATTTTCGTAATTTGCTTCTGTTACTTTTTAATTTATTTTTCCTTTCTGGCGCTTTGCTTGCCCGCCAACATCAAAAGGATTATAATTAAAGTTAAGAAATTGATTGCCTGCGATAATTTATTAGGTTTATTTTTCTATAGTACGTATTTATTTTTTGATAAGATTAATTTTTTATGTAATATTGTCACGATGAGAAGATGATAAGATAAAGGGAATGATCGATATATTTATGAAACGAAAAGAGGAAGACATACTTAAAGTGTGCTTTCCTTCACGTCGACGTATATAAACTGACGTAAAGAATGGAAAGAAATTCGGATAAATGCTTCGTTTGCCCTTTAACAACGTGGAAATAATCAATTTGACATTATTCCTCTTCTTTCCTTCTTCCCATTCACAATTGCTTCCTCTTCTTTGGCGCTTTACACACCAAATCTTTTCCACCAGTTTTATTCCTTTTTCGTTGCAGTGACACTTACTTTTCCGTCTCCACAGGAAGAAAATCTCTTTTTGCATAACCCGTAGAACAGAAAGTATTTTACTTTCTTTAGAATATAAATCGTATCGAGAAATGGTAGCTTTTATAAATCTCATAAGTACGGGATTTTGCTCATCTAATTTGTGCTCAACGAATGTAAAGGATAAGATTTAAAGTTCGGACATTAAATTGTTGCATAAAGTTTCATATTTAAAGAATAGAAGACCCACAGAAACACGAGGGGGAGAGAAGAGGATGAGAGTATATATGGTTCATCACGACGCAGTGTGTATAATATTGATTTTAGGTGAAAGCCTATGTTTTTGCTTTTCTACAAAATTTAGACGAAAAAGAGACAAAAATTTGATTAAAGAGAAAACAACGATGTCAAATGAATTTGCAAACAAGGAACAATTACTGAAAATTACTAGGGGCAAATTGCATTGAAATTCGCGTATCCTGGAACGCAAATTTTTATCATTATCATTTAGTATTAATAAAAGCTTTTAAATGGAACCGTTTAAACTTTTTTGTACCGTTGCTCAACGTGTTACCATGCAATTTTAAAATCGTTTCTCCACCGACCTCCGTTCATTTCATTATGAAACGAAATTGTTAAAACCGTTATCACAATCTATTACAATCGTTTTCGTCTATATAGATTCGGACGGGGATTCAATTAAACGTACGTTGGCTCCTTACAGCCTCTTCAACTTCAAGATGCATCGTCACTCGTAACAGTTCTTTAACCTTCCCCCATTTCTTGCTCAACCGGCCTCGTGAAGTTGGTAGTTGGTGGCAAAAAGAAAGGGATACGAGATGCTAGACTTAATGCTAATTGCGTTATAATTTATCCTAATTGCCGTTATGATTGTTGGCAAAGTGCCAGAGAGTGCGTGCCATTAAGGTTCCTTCTGGGGACGACCTTTTTGTCCCTTGCAAAGTTAAAACACTTTTGCATTTATTAATTAAACGGAAAAGGAAATTTTGGCAACGAATGTTCTTTATCTTAATTGTTCTTTTCGCATTCGACCCGTTGGGAAATTCAATTGGATTCGATGTCAAATTGTAGTTTTCTAACAATTTGTCGCTTTCTGCTTTGCGAATAAAACTTCCTGATGATGATATTAACAAATAAGATGGAATAAAGTTGATAAATTTGCTTACCCGGTATGAACGACAATAAACTTCTTGTGATTGCTGTTGGTGTTGCTTTGATTAGCCGCATTTTCTTCGTCGTCCCTGGCACACCTCTTGATTTCGAATACCGTGTAGAACTTCGTTTTCAGTTACTTTTCAAATTTCAATTAAACAAATGGTTCCGCTTCGATAGTAAATACGATATTCGCGCACTAAAATGTGTCCCTTTAATTGTTTTCGTTTAGTTTGCTTTATTTCTCGTTTTGCAACAAATTGTTATCGGCGAAAATGTCGCAGTTTGCAATTTCCATTAATTGTCGCAACGTTCAATTAAACTCGGATTGTTATTGTGCAATAGCATTTTGTACGCGTTTCGACAAAAGCGCTTAGAGGAAATTTAATTTGAAACGAAAACGGAAACGGAAAAGTAAACCAAACAAAACATCCGTGCGATCGGATGTTTGTTGTCCTTTCAGATTTTATTTTATATTAATCAACTACGCTATTATTTAATTTCGGCAATACGAAAGAAATTGTCCGTTTGAGGCGCGATTTCTCAGTCACATCATGGCAAATTGCTGTCTTTTTGTCTATATTGCTTAACCGATTAATAGTTGTTTGCAAAATTTTAATTTTCGAAATGCAATCACTTGTCGGGCAACAGTAACAACTAACAGTTAACGAAACTAATGAAAAAAATAATCGATCGTAACGTTATCGAAATAATAAACGGCACTAAAACTTTTCGAATCGTCTATCAGCGGCCGTCACACCGAGTGTTATGCGAAAACGATGCAAAATATTACGGTTTGATTGTGGTTGCGGGTGTGTGTTGTCAACGTCGAGGGCGACGACGACGGCGCGACGTCGTTTAACACTATGGACGGGTTTTCCCTTTAAACCGAAAAACCCCCGTCCCTTGTCGTTATTTTCATTTGCTCCATCTCTCTCCCTCTCGGTCTTCGGTTTTCCTCCCTTATAGTTGCGCCCGCGCAAAAATTTCCTACTCGCATTTATTATAGAATAACATACGTACCGTAATTTAATATGTGCTTTTAAAAGTGGAGTTATAAGGAATTATATCTGTTTCGTGGAAATATGAAAAGGAAAAAAGTTTTTAATTAATTCTTACTGAGGATTGTTTAGGATGGATTTCCATCTCCACATTGGAGGCAATATAATTAGCAATTGCACAAATGTTTAGCTTGAAAAATGGGAACCATACGGCGAGAGCGAAGGAGAGAAGAAAAAATCACAACCATTTATTATTATCGGTGTTATTAGTAATGGGAGGAAAATCTCATTTCCTTTACACTCTCGAAAGGAAATGTCGGCGTTTCAACAGCGATTTTATTGACATTTAAATTTTAGATTGAACGGTAACAGAGAGACAGAGAAAGAGAGAGGGAGAGCGATAATAATTTGATTAATTTATCCATTTCTTCAGTCTTCCTATTCTTTTTTTGCGCTCGCTTTTTGCACCTTCGCTTAAAAGGTATAACCTTCTGAACTGTAAAGTTCGCATCTCCACTTCTCGCTCAGTCGCTTTTTTTTCGCATAAACTCTCCTCATCTTTATATTATTTTTGCTTTTACTTGCCGGCACTCGCTTTTTTCTCTCTTCCGTAGCAACTTAGTTAGTAGGTTAAAAGCTCATCTCAATATGTTATAAACCCAAAAAAAGCCGAGACTGGAAAAAATATAAAGAGCTTTTAATGTAATCCCTCTTCTGTGCCATCATCGTCATACTTTTATTATTGTCATGAGTCAAAATCCGGATAAGTCAAACTTTTTCGCGATGCATTTCTGAATTAGTAGTTGGATGGAGGAAGTTATTGTTGTCTTTATACCGTCTCAATTTTAGGCCGAATAAAGAGAAAGTTCGCTTTGAATTTTGGAGGAAAGCTTTGTTTTCTTAAAAGCAAACGATTATTTACTTTTGGCCATTTGTAAAGTAAAGCAAAAATGTTCTCTCTCTCTCTCTCTCTCACTCGCATTTCTAGAATTGAATGGCCTTTTATTGTTATATCGGCACCATGGGACGCGTTTCAAGTTTAACTTTTTTTCCTTCATGATCCTACTCCACATCGTACGATTCGTTTAAATCAACGTAGATGGTGCACATAGAAATTTTAGCGTATAATAAATAAAAAAGAAGTGGATGAAATGGTAATAAATTTCAATTAAATTTCCGCATACATAAATAAAAGTTTGCACAAAGCACTCACACTTGTATATGTGTGTGTATATATGGAGGAGAGTTAGCTTGGCATAAATAAGATGAGTATAACGTTACAACGGTCTCCTTTTCATAAGATTTCACACAAAAAAGTTTGCAATTTCGTTAGATGCCTTCCTCTTTTTTTGTCGTTTTTTTTTGTTTAAAGTAATATTATTCCCATCTCTTTTCTTCTCGCGCACAACCCACTTTTATAATATATAAAGGGGACTCTTATTAACAATTTTATTCGTTTTCATATCCCTAGTGGTCGTCATATTACGACTTTTATTAATGCCATAGTTGAATATGAATTGTAAGAACCGCATCCGCTTTTGTGGTCGAGTGCAAAATTATACCTTTTTTCTTTGCGTAATTGCAAATGTCATGAGACGATGTCGTATTTTTCAAGAACATTTATTTAACCATTGTTAAATAATGCAATAACAATAATAATCGTCGAGTGTTTCTGACGTTTCGAATAAGATTCCTCCATGTAATCGCAACAATGGCAATAACACAAATCCTACCTCGCCTTATTATCATTATTATCGGCGTCATTATTATTATTACGCAATAATGAGTAAAGTTTAATTAATGGCAAAACTATTTAACAATGCACCTGAAAATGGCAAACATGACCCTCATCTACGACTATTATATAACGGGAACGTACTAATAATAATAGTAATAATGAGAGTAATAAGGAACGAGCCAAGAACTTTCAGTTTAACCTTAAGATGAATTTCATTTGGCTCCTACTACAAGCACTAACTATTATGTTGAAGGCAACGATTTAATAAACGCGAAGCTATGACTAATTTCCCAAAAAACTTAAACTATTAAATGTTATAACTTATCTGTTCAACAATTATGAGAATTACAACGAAGAATCAAGTTAATTGATGTTTATATATAATGTATTTGTGTGAGGTAACTTTTCATTTTCAAATATTATCCTACATTTAAGTTTAGTTTAGTTGTTCTTTCAGTATGTGCTTTAAATTTAAATGAAAATGATTGAGAAAAGTGCGGATTCACTACAATCTGCAGAATCCTGCTTTATTTGGTTCTTCGTTCACGTTTTAATCGATGTCTAACAGCTTAGCCCGGCGCATCCACCACAGCAAGACTCCGTTAATACGAAACCATTTTAAAGGCCACTGCAATTTAGCATAATCTATATAACCCGGCGCCTCCACCATAAATACAGGTGGTTGTTCACACGTTATTTCGCTAGTATTCGAAAGGCGAACCAAAGAATTTTAGAAGTATCTTAACTAATTCGATAATAAATAGACTTCTGCCTTGTTTGCATTATAATAATTATGGAAAGTTTGTCGTATAAATAATTCCAGAAAGTTCAGGAATTCAATTTAATTGTCGTGATTTTCAATATTTCAAATGAATAATTCTTTCGTTGGAATAATTATTCTTTATTCAACTTTTTACTTAATTATCTGTTGGTTTTGAATAAATTAGACGGTAATAGTTAAGTTAGAATATCGTTTATTAATTAATGATATAATAATTAATTTACATAGTACAACCAATGCGATTAAGGTACAGTATATCGTCGTATATTAATATATGTATATAAATAATTATTATTATTACTCATACACGTACTTTATTCAATTTTATTTCATTTTCTTGCATCGTTATTATTTCAAATTGTAATAATTAATTAATGATTAAGGTTTACAACGGGTTTTCTTGGACTGGAAAAATCGGACAAGAAGGCACAATTGTCTGATTTTTCAGCCAAAGTGTCACTTTACAACTTACATCCTAGTTAAGATACATCTTCATATAGTTTTTCTGTTTATATTTAAGTATATACTTAATATAGAAATATTTATCATAATAATAATGTCTCATCTAAATATATGTTTTCTTTTATTCTTCTTAATAAAATTCGCAAATAATAGGTATCAAAATGGTCCCCTGTTCATCATCATCTGTTTAAAGGTATAAAATTGTTCTTCAGATCGAATTGATTATTAAATGGTTTATACTTTGTAATAATAATCTAATTGTAATAAAAAACTACTTCTTCCATTTTTGCTACATTTCTTTTTACTTCTTTGCATCGTTTGATTATTCCTTTTTGGACCAGCCAAAAAATATACTTGTAAGAAATTAACAATTGAAACAGAACATAAGAGTAATGTAAAGCCCAAATAAAACATTTACTTTTAATATGATCTAAAAATACAATATTTGCTTCTGGGCAAATATTCTCTTACACCGATCTATAATACAAAGACATTTAGTAGCACAGCACTCGCTAGTATTATTATTATTATTATCCATTTGTAAATTTGTCATTTTCTTTGGCAAATAGGACGTTATTGAATTGTAAAGTAGCTCATTACAAAATTTCTTTAACTCTTTACGGCTATTCAGCATTTAGATGATATTAGTTTCATATATTCATCTCTTATATTTTACACATTTATTGTTCTAAAGTAATGGCACATTGAATAGTTTATTAGTTATTTTTTGTATCGATTACTACTATTCTTCTACTTAATTAAATTAATTAATAGCCTAATTAATTACAATTCATTTAAGTGTTCCATTCCTTGACTAGATTTTTTCAATTAAATAGCAATTTGTATTATTATTATCATCTAGAAGCGTCATTATTATTTTACCATTCTCAAGAAACAACGTTTTGTACTTTTACCTGCTATTTATATGTATATTATATTATATGTACTTTTCGCTTAATATCCATTTATATCATTCAATTAGAAACATCGTTTCACTATCATTTTGGGAGGGCTACACATTCGAATCCGGAACGTTATTGAATCCCTTGTTCTGATTGAAAAAGAAAGCGCTCCTCGACGTTAATTATATGTATATGCTAATTACTTTAAAATATCTGAAGCTCTAAGTACGACCAGCGTATTATCTCAATATGTAACATGTATGTATACGTACAAAAAAACAATATAATAATAAATTACTATAAAAAAGGAGAACTTGTCTTAATTACCATTGTATATAAATTTCCATTAAGTATTGTCACGTTATTCTATTAAAAAAAGGAGTTAAGTTTCGACGGCTTCTGTGTCTTAACATTTAGACGAACAACCAATGCTTCGCACGGAATCTCCTGCACAATTTCGTTTGTCTGATCTCCTCGTGTTCCTCCATCGGCGAAATGTTGAGAGCGATCCTCTACAAGAATAATTAGCGTTTTATTAAAATGCATTTAATATTTTACCGCATTATTTACATCCTTAGCCGATCCGGGTGTTTTAATTAACTGTATGATAGCGACTAATGGTATCATTATGATCGACGACAATGCTAACGACCAGCCGACCCATTCGGCCCAATACGGGTACTTGTAAGTGTTATACTGCAACGGTTCGCTATACAACAAACCGAACATTACGACGGCCTAGAAAATGCAGAAACGATTCGATTCGATTCGATTCAACGTTTGCAATTATATTCCTGCACTTACAATTATGAACATGGGGCTGATGAATTTCCAGCATATCCGCCAGTAGATGCCTGGCCTATGTCCCAACATTGCATAAACATCTTGACAGAATCTGTCCAGTCCTAAAAACGGAATAGTTTCGTCAGTAGAACGTTATCGTTGCAATTCGATTAATTAATGTACGTTACCGTAAAACCAGGACACAGCAATCGCTTCGAATAGGGCTGAACACAATAGGGAGATGCCCGCTGAATACGTGTCTAACAGGTGAAATAAATAAATGCCACCCTGTGCGAGAAATGGGAAAGAACAAAAAATGAAGATGATTAATCATTATAATAATAAAACGTTCATGTGAAATTACGCACCGGTGTCACGTTAAGCAACGCAACGGAAAACGACATCAAGATAACGATTAGCGTGAATATTTCCCTCGGATACTTGAACCTCTTGAAGAACGAACTGAATTCGTCCATTAAACCAGTTATCACGCACTCGAGACCGCCCATCTAAAGAGGAGACGAAGGGAAAAAACCAACGCATAAATTTCCTAAGTTTATAAATTCGTGCGGACGACTTACGGCTGAATCCAAACCCAACATGATCAGCATGAAGAAGAACAACATCGACCAGATGTGCGATCCGGGTAACGTCGCGACCGCTTCCGGATACACTTGGAACACTAAACCGGGCCCTTAAAAAGCACGAGGAGTTTAGTGATTAATGATAGAAATTATTTAAATATAAAAGTGGAATTAGTCGTACCTTCAGTCGCCACGTCGCTGATCGGGACCCCTTGCTTGTGCGACATGAAGCCCAAGTAGGTGAATATGACGAAGCCGGAAAAGAAGCTGGTGAACGAATTGACGATCGTCGTCACGATGCAGTCCCTTGAAATGTAAAGTGAAACGCGTCAAAAGAATTCTTCTAATTGGGAAAACGTAATGGAGGTGTTTTACTATCAAACAAAAGTAAAATAATTGCTATTTGTGACTCTGTTTTTCTAAGCTTGCAGGCACATTTTGGTGACGGTTTGTACTGTTTGTTACAACTTAATCGACCGAAAAAATGGCAAGAAACTTACGATAATAAATTGCTAAATATATCATAATAAAATTACGTACATTTGGCAATGATAAGTTACATATTGAAGAAGTAAAGAAAACTTCTAAAGCGAAACAAATCTTATCGCTGTTCCAACGTTTTAATTAACGAACAATTCAGTCTAATCAAATGGCAACGGGTTTGATTTCCATCAGTTACCTGTAACAATTGTTGTGGAATGTGTTGTAACTGGCATAAGATAAATGTACGCCGAAACCGGCGCCGACGGAGTAAAATATTTGAACGGCCGCATCCACCCACACCTAGAACATCGACGATTATCGTACGTGGAGTACGTTCGATAGAGAACGGTTAGGGGCGAAATACTGACTTGCGTCTGTTTCAATTTGGACAGCTTCGGTTTCAAATAGTAGGAGATCCCTTCGATGGCACCGGGCAGCATTAGACCTCTGATTAATAATATGGTTAAAACGACGTAGGGCATCGTTGCGGTGACCCACACCACTTTACCTAAACGAATAAGGGAAAATTCGAATTAATCTCTCTCTTAATATCGTCGTTTCTTCGGTTTAATTTTAGTAGTTTTACCTGACGACTTGACTCCTTTAAATAGCGAAACGTATAGCACCAGGTAAACGGTGATGAGGCACAATACGAGCTGCCATCTAGGTAGACCGACGTCGTGTAATCCCTGGCTCATTTGCATTTCTAATACGCCGAAACTGCAACATTATAATAGCGCGCAAGATGATGATGTGAAACGTTAGTGAGTTTGTGGCGGCATTAAAAAGCCGCTTCGCTTACTGGAAATATTCGTCTGCCGGACTGCTCTTGTTCGAAACGTTGTTGTGTTGCCCTTCGATCAAGCTCGTGTTACCGTTTAACGTGTAGTTGCTCTCGAAGCATGTCTTCGTGTTCCACGTGTTGTTGCAGTGCATCCACGGCAGTTCGGAGCTTATGCTCGAGATGCCCAAGAAGTAAAAGGACCAAGCTAAGCAAATTAAAGTCGAATTAGATGTGGGAGATTGCAGGCAGAGAAATGCAAAAAGCTCACCTATAATGACGTTGTAGTAGAATGAGACGTAAAATGCAACGAGGACGGCACAAAATCCAACACCTGCAACAATTATTTTCGCATCGGGATTAATTTGAATTCGCACCGTTTAGGACCAAATGTTGTACGATTTTCTTTCAGGTTTTGTTAAAATTGCGTTTCATAAAGTTCGGTTTACAAAAATTGGGAGACCACTGGGGAAAGCATTGTTAGAATTCGAAAATTAGTTTCTAAAACTTTTAGAGAATCGTTAAATTTTTTTCAAAATTATTACACTTCAAATATTTTGTAATTCGGACTTGTTTCTAATATATTCTAAAAAATTTGGCAAACAATTATAAAAAAAAGTTTGTGCAAAAAGTGAAGACACATTTATAAGGTCCAGTTTATACTGGATTCATCTTAATTTTTTTTAACTGTAACGTTCAACTAAAGCTTTGGAATCCTATCAACACATCAACTCAATATTTTAATTTTGTAATATTTTTATTGGGGATAAATTTGGATCTAATTTTCCAGTTAAATAAATTTGTATATTTTATTCGTTATTTAATTGTTTTCATCGTACCTTTGAATAGCGGACATATTCTCCATACGCTGATCGGTCCTTGCCTATTGAACTGACCGAGTATTAATTCCATATAAAATAAAGGAACGGCACCGAAGACTAACATTAAAATGTACGGTATTAAAAATGCACCTGCAAACAGAGAATTGATTAATTAATCGAACAATAAGCGAACAATTAAAATTTTAAGTAATAGCAATTACCGTTGCTATTTTTGTTTGTGAATTGTGAACAATAAAACTTTCACCAAATACTTTTTTCGTCATTAGTTGCATTAAATGTGCATCCGGAAGATAGGCAAAATGAAAATGTGACGGTCATTAAAATTCGATTGGATGCGAGTGAATGTGCGTGGATGATGAAAAGGAGATCGTAAAGAACAGCAAAAAGTCTTGGCATGCGAACGTCGACGATGATGCGGATGATGATGATACGGACTATGAATGCATCATTAAAGACGGAAGAAGCTATTAAATGCCGTCAAAAAAGAAAAGGGAAGAAATCATAATGAGATGAACGTAAGGGAAAAACGAATAAACGAAGAGAATAATATTTACCGCCGCCGTTCCTGTAACACAGATAAGGAAATCTCCATACGTTGGCAAGATCGACGGCAAAACCGATTATCGATAGTAGAAAGTCGAGATTCGAGCCCCAGGTCTCGCGATTATCGTCCTCCGGCTCCTGTGCCGGCGACGTGTTCGGCTCGACATCGATCGGGCTCGTGCTCGTCGACAAGGCGAACGATTCGAAACCTTTCTCGTCCTCTTCCAATTGCACATGGAGATCCTCTAAACAATCGGACGATAATGAATTAAATTAAATAAATGTCGAGAGACGAAGCACAAAATGAAATTGCAACTCACTCTTCTTACACGTCAATATCAGATTGGTCGCTGGTAGTTTGTTGGGTTTCAGGCGACCTGCAAATTATTGCAATGAGAATTTTGCTATTTTAACTAAACAGACGAAAGGGGATGTTTATTCTATTTTTAACCAATGCCCAGTACGTGATGATGCATTAGTGTCGTTTAATTGCAAAACAAAAATATTTAATTAAATTAATTACGCCGGACGGTGCGTTCCATTTTTGTTAATTATCGTTAGGTTTAAATCTAATTACGATTGTCAAAGAGCAAATGCAACACTTGTCTGCAACAAATGCAAAATTTCATCGCTTTTCCTCTGATTCTTATCAAATTTTAATTTGATGTTAAATTAAGTACCTACTCAAAAGAATTGTTGAAAATCAGTTTATTCCTAAAGCTTTTTGAATTTTCTATTTATATGTGGCCGATGAGGAATAGTCAAAGAGGCCAGAAAGTGGTGCTTCATCCAAGAGAATTGCTTCAAAAAAGGAAGGCAAAACGCGGTCCTTCGGTCTTTATTTGCGAGTTGCGAATATTAAAAACTCATACGATCCAAAGTTTGCTAACAAAATTTAGCGAAATTTATGAATGCTGCGTTGCCTTAAAAAAAAGTACATTAAGAACTGTACCCAGAAGTTATTGCACAGAATTTTATATATAGGTAAACATTTAAACAAGTATATTTCTTCTGTTGTAAAATCCGTTTTAACTGCTGTAAATACTCCGCTTTTGCCTTCATTATTAGGAACAACATGGAGCATTTTCCCCTTGATTGTTTATATTGTAACAACATCATCGACATTCGTAATTTTATTACTTTTAATTTAGAACTTGTGTAATTAAATTTGATTTATTTCAAATCTTAACGGTTAATTTAAGACTTTAGGAGTCGTTTTTTCTCTCTCATCAGATAAAATTGCGACGCGAAATTGAATAACGACGGCCGGACCGTACACAATCGCATTAATCGGATTAAAAGTAGAATTTGTTGTTCATCGGTATTGCAAATATTATACCGTTTAAATCCCGTTTAATTTACTAAATGAAGTCATTAATACGAGCGGGATAAAACGTGTGGCACGAGTAGAATTATTTGATGCGAACGGATCATAATGATTACGGATTTTATTGGTTGTTGTTGCTATTGTTCGTGAAACTGGGAAAAAGCGTTCCTCCCGTTCTCGGTCAACATATTAAACATTTCCGCAGCTCTACATCACTTTGCGTTTTTAGCGCGTATCTGCGTTTCCATTCGTTATTTTTTTTTCCTTTTCTGGTTCCTCCTTTTAGCCTAATTCCAATTAAATTTGCAAAGTTGAAACAACATTTATTAAACAAGGATTACGCTCAGTTCCGTTCGCAATTTATTTTAAATTTTTTTAATTGCCCGTTTTCCGTTCGTGTTTTATCCTTCTTTTATCACCGACTGAAAACGTATTGGCATCTCTTCGTCGTTCCCTCCGTTCAAATTGAAACTTTTCCCGAAAACTTTTCCTCCGCCGCTGCTGCGGATGCCTGAGCGTAAAAATGAAAAGCGACCGACTTTAAAATCTCCATCCATTTTCCTCCTTATTGTTTATTTCTACCTGTCGGTGGTAATTAACTAATATGCGAATCTTGTTCTAATGATTATTATTAAATTAACGGCACGATTTTAATCGAAAAACTTATCATCCTCATCATCGGCAAGCAGGAGCATCGCGAATTAATCCATTTTGAGACCGTATTAAACCGTTTAACTAGATAGATTTTAATTAATGAAAACTAAATTTTGTGTATGTAGTGAAGGTAGGCAATTAAGTGCAATTATCCTCGTTAATTTTTCATTTAGCAACGTTTTAATTAAAAGGTTTGGCCGTCATCAGCATCATCATCATCAACATCATTAATTTAATTTAACGTGAATTGTGGTATGTTGAACCCAATCTAAGGTTCTCGTTTTTGTCTCTTCTTTCCCATCCCCGAATCTGTTAATTAATCTTCTTCGTCCTTTTGCTCTCTATTGGAATTATTGACAATTTATAATCGTAAAATTCGTTACCAATTAAATTCCTCTCATAATTAACTTTGAACCTATTAATTGATAATCCAATTTAACAAATGTACGCTTCTGTTGAGATTACACAATTGCAATGCGTTCATGATCGTTGTGGATTAATTCATTGTAAAATTGATAATCAACATTGTTGCATGAACCAAATGGAGCCACTTATTTGTGTTTTATAGGAGATTTGTTAAGATCCGTTTTTTGTTATATTTTCTCGCGGGATTTGCGGATTTCCTGCAAACAAGCAGAACATTTTATGGAAGTGACAAATCGAAAAGCTTAAATGCGAATTTAATTTAATCTTTTTTTTCCCGAATTGCGTTTGATGGAGTAGGATTTTATATGAAATCATATCTCTTTTTGTTCGAACGTTGATTGATAAGAAACGGGAAAGAGGAAAAAATTTATGTAAATAAGCGAATCGCAAAATAAAATAAATCCCAATGCGCTTATTCGCTTATATATTTTTTATGCGAATCTAACGAGATTTACAAAATACCGATGTGAGAAATCGCAAAATCAATTTCGCAAAATTACGCCTACACTTTTCTCGCCGTGCATGCAGATTCGTAGAACAATTGCAAATGTTTACAAAATAGATTTCTGCAACGTTAATTGTTTTAAAAATGATAACAATAGATAAAGAGCGGCATCAAATTACACTAACTAAGCGAATTTTCTAATTGATAAAAAAGCACATTTATGAGGAATTTAGAACCAAGAATCGAGCGAGTTTTCAGAAATTAATTTTCCTCCTTGGCAACCTGGACATGCGATCACAAATTGCAAGAAGCGAAAACGGAAAGGGAAGAAGTCGTAACAAACAATCGTAGAAAAAAAAGTAATGGAACTAACAAGGTAATAAATGAATCGTGGCATCAAGGTAAAGTAATTGTTCGAAGTGGAAAAGGATCGCCGTGTCCTTTCATTCTTTTATTCGCACTCCACGTACTAAAGAAGTCTTCGTATTCTTCGTCGATGAGGCTAAGAGACAAAACGGGTACGTGAGTACCGAATAAAGAAAAAATAAAATAAAAAAAAAGGAAAATTGTGAGAGACCCGAAAGAACGAGAAGAATAGAGCAGATAGAGATCGGGTCGTGAATTGATGAAAATTCGAAACGTATAATTAAGAAATTCTTCCACAACACTCGCTCTCTCCCTCTTGTTGGAGTGTCTCCTGTTGATCCAGTGATTAAATACGGATTCCACGCATTCCATTCGATATCTATCGTCTTTAATAGCACACCTTTCTTCCACTCACACCATCCGCATCCAACGATTCGCCCGCTTCGGTTAACTTTCTCTCCGACATAAAGCACGGGGGAAAGGGAAAAAAATTGTACAGATCACCAGCGGTTAATGTCAAAATTAACGGTTAATGATAAAAAAAAATGTATCTGAAAGACTGCAGAAAAAAAAACAAAAAAAAAACATGTTGAAGAAACTTTTACCACGGTTTCGATTGACGATGGTGAATTAAGAAACCCTATAAAATATGGCTGGCAAATCAGTTAAAAGGACAGAGACAGAGCGATATTTAGTAGGACGTTTATATTAGATCGACGACTGCTTGCTGCTATAAGGCTCCGCCGTCGGTCCCCGAAAGCGACCGCTTTAATACACATATAAAACCGCCCTTAATATTGGAAATACCTACGTATATTCATTTACATGTAATTGCTATCCGAGCGACGAAAGGAGAGAAAGAAGGGGCCAAATATAGCAAGACAAGGGGAAAAAGACGAAATGCCGCCACCATCAGCATCGGTAACAGCAGCTCAAATTCTTTTCTTATCTCGCTTTTGATCTTGCAATTCTCTCATACAATTTATCTTTTCGCAACGCAGATCAAGTTTTTATTATAAATCATTTAGGGATCGCAAAGAAATATAATAAAAAACGAATGGGGGCAATTATAAATTAAAATATGAATTCAATTTCACTTTGGCATGATGAAAAGTTCCGGAACCCTCACATAACTTTTTTGAGTGCCTGTTTTGGTTTTGTCTAATTTTTGAAAACTTTGAAAATTTCGAATTTATCTCTAATAAAAAAGAACGAAACTTTAAGAGAAATGTTTTGTTTGTCTGAATATAGAAATATGTTGCTGCAAAATCTTCAATATCTGCTAAAGAGTTATATTTTGTTTTATTTCGTTTTCTTTCTTTTTTTTTCCATTCCCCGTTACATTTTGTATGGAAATTTGAATTTTAGTTTTAGATTTTGAAAACAACTTTCGAATTAATATATATATATAATAAGTATTTAACATTCTTTGGAATCAATTGAGTCCCATAGGACAAGGTTTCACACAACACGG
Source organism: Hololepta plana (assembly GCA_963695495.1). Lineage (NCBI taxonomy): Eukaryota > Metazoa > Arthropoda > Insecta > Coleoptera > Histeridae > Hololepta > Hololepta plana. The sequence goes on from OY968833.1 coordinate 8,152,220, forward strand.
CATTTGCTACGAACCTATCTATCGTGTTAGAGGAGGATACTTGTGCTAAGAAATTAGGTATGAAATTTAACCTGAGGAGAATTCCTAAAGGTCCATAGTTTCTTTTGGCTATTTTTCGAACCACCATCGTATAATGTGGACGATATTCAACATATTTATCAAGAAAGAAATTATTCTCCTTTCTCTTATTCCTCAACATTTCTTTAATAATTTATGTTGTATCGTACTAAAGGCTTTTCGATTGCCTCATGTTATCGAAGAAAAGTTTAATAACAATTGTATTAAAATCCGTGGTACTTGAAAACGTCGTAATAAAAAGCAAGAGTTTTGAAAACGAGCGAGACGAACCGAAGAAGTTGATGTCACTCTTGATTAAGAACAAGAGATTAATAAACGAATCAAGGTATGCCGAGATTGTTTTTACAAGAGGCAAAACTCGGCAACGAGACAAGAAACGTTTATCATTGCAGATTGGATTTAATCGCGGATTCGTTCAAAGGGGAACCGCAAATAAAAGCAGACGATTTTTGTGGACGAAGAAGACCGCTTCTTCTTTCATTAATTTTATAATTCTTCGAGCGCAAATAAAGTTCGCCAAAATGAAAAATTAAATACGAAAGCAAAAATATTAACGGCAAATAGGATTTTCGTCATTGGCATAAAAGAATTAACGCACAAACCGCTTTCAACTGGCCGAGTCTCTCTTCATGCAAAGAATAAGAGAATAATAAAAATAATTGCTGAGGAATTCGAATGATAAACGTTCTTGTGATAACCCTTTGCTTAAGATGTACAACACGTGATCAATTTAATCGTACGCAACAAACGACAGCAATTAATCACAATTGAACTTATCATCTGCATATTTCACGATGGAAAATAGTAACAACGATATGAAATAATAATGGGAGTAACGATTATTATGATTAAAATGATAATAATCTTAATAAAATTTAATTGTACTTAATTAACCGCATAATTAACCACACAGTCATCTTTAAATAGTTTATTCTTGTGCGTTGGCATTCTTCTCCAAGTGCCACTTATCTTCTCCATTTATCGAAGCATAAACCGCTAAAACGAAACATCCCCACGTGTCGCGCATATGTACTATATATTAATGCCAATCTAAACAATCAGTGCTAATGGTAATTGCACGTGTACCGAGTTAATTAATACAATTTGAGATTGAAATGAACGATGAAAGGCAATTTCTTTGAACTTCAAGCAATTGATTAAGTATAACAGTTCAAAGAAAATCAATCCTTCACGCGAAAAACTTGCAGGATTTCGCGATAAGCAAGAGATAGAAGATTAACCGAGCTCAGACGCGAGACGATAGGGCAATTATGAATTACGAGGAATTTCGCAAAAGTAAACATCTGCTAGAAGCTTGTCTTTCACTCGTTTTAGCAAAATAGAATTTATTTCAGACTGAAGGATTCCGAAAAGTTGAAATTTGTTAGATTTTCCGGACGCGTAGCCACGTTAAATTTGCCTCGTTCGCGTGCTATTTCTATTCATTGTTTCTTTATTCTTACTATGATAATTTCCTCAATTTTAACACCATAGCACATATTTGTTGTATTTTATTTTGCCTTTGCTGTAATTAATAATTTATTTATGCGAATTTAAAGGAATGTTCCTTAACTTCTTTATGTTGAATTCTCGAAATTTCCGGCGAAACTAGTTTTGGCGAGTGATAACAGGATTCTTGTTTGTAAAAGTTGCTAAAATTTGTGCGGAGAAAAAAGAACAAAATATTTCTCATTAACTAATTAATAAGTTTAGACAGAACAATACTTTTAATTGGTCTCATTAATGAATTATTTCGTTTATGTTCATGTAGCTCGGTGTAAGACGGCGTGAGTGTGTGAGAGTGATCGAGATATGAAAGAGGGTTGAGGATAATTGACAAAATCCATCTTTTGATTCCCTTTTTTCTGTCTCTGTCGCTGTTTGACTTTCATTCTTCCTTTCCTATACGGGATAATAAGGAACGGTTATCTATCAAGGACGTTGCTTTGGATATTGCACACTATAAGTCTATTCATTGTCGTCCCTCGTCTTACGTTGTGCAAAAAATTCAAATTCGCCAAAGAGCATCCGATAATATTCCCTTGACGTTCTCGAATTTGCTAACGTACGTTCTGTTATTGGATCGCTTCGCTTTTTTTCCATTATACATTTATTTGCTATGATAAAATTGCACTTTAATTAAAATCGAAAAGATTATTTATGACTTGGACAAGAATACGGAGAGAAGTGCAATAAGTACAAGGAGGAATGTAATGCGACACCACGACGGTCATAAAATAATAATATATTAATAAATAATGAACGTTTGTTTTTTTTCCTGCTTCTTTGCAAATATTTGCCATACATAATGATGATAATAGCGTGCCTTATGCAAAAATAGGTTAGCACTTAGGTCACTTGAACTTCACAATGCACACGTATTACAAATTTACTTCGACAATTTTTTCTATGTTCCTTCAAAATTTAATAACACAATTATTTCGCAATAACGATAATTAATTAGAACGCAAAAACGTGTCTAAACGACGCATTCCTTTGCGATTTAATTAAGCGTAATCTCTGGAATTTCAAATAAATTTCTAACCAGACGATTCGTATCGAATTAATAGCGAACTGGTGCCAAATTGAAGCCAATCGAATCGATTTCACTGGGCGCAAAAAAAAAACATTTTCTCAACCGTCATCCCATCAGGTGAGGGACGTATTTATTTTATAGGTATAAGATAGATCATCTTCTTTTCCCACCAACATTATTTACAATAGACTATAAGGTGTTTATACGATCGTATTTGCTCGATATAAAAACGGAGAAAGGAATAAAGACGATGAATGGATAGGACCAAAATAAGAAGAAAATAAAATAAACTGGGGGCACGTGAAAAGGAATGGAAGCGAATTTAAAGAAGAAAAGGGAATGGAAAAATCGTGGGAAATGGAGAACGATGGAATAATAGAGGAAAGATGAAGATGAAATAAGGACTAAATTCTCGAGTGGTACATTTCCACTCCTCCAAACAGGATTGATTTGTATATAAACGCATTATTATGCTGTACGTCGAAGGACGACGGCCGTATTCTCCTGGCGATTATGATATCTTTTGTTCGCGTATTCGCGATCGATTCCCTTAAAAAATCAACATACGTTTTGTGGTCCCTTTTTGCGCCAATTTAATCCAAAACTCTGCACGAACTTCTTAAATACTTTTAATACCTTCATTACAATTTTTGGTGATTGATCTAGCTAATTGTTAAATTCGTAAACTTTCTCTAGGAAGAAATTATTTTCGTGATTACTCAGGATGCTTTAATTACAATCAAGCCTTCGCTCACTAACTTAATTCATTTTCCACTTTGGTATCTCACAAGAACTAATGTTAAATTGATGAATCCTGAAGAAACGGTAAATGTTGAAATGAACTTCTAGTTTACATCGGAATTGAAAATTGTGACAAATGAAGAGTTGCTAATCGAAAAATATGTCAATCATGAAACAGTGCGTAAATCGTGACTTTTTCTGCTCGCACATTTCGTTCCTAACGTGAATTTGCGAATTTCGACTACATTTAAATTTGCAAATAACCCTTTTCGGCTTTGACAAGAAAAAAGAGCCTTCTATAACTTCATAAGTTGCATGATTTAAACGTCTTTCTTTACTCTTCGCCGTCATTCTTTTGATGTAAACGATATTTGCAAATTTATTTGTTGCAAAACAATTCATCTCGCTGAACCCTTCTTCTCTTCTATTTATCTCGCCATACAATTTGCCCATAGACAATAGACGTCTCAATAAAATATCGTTGGTTTATTCCATATCTTTTTCATATCCTTCAATTTTTATTGATACCTTATCGAAAATTTATTGTCGCTGGTAAATATTTAATAATAAATAGAAGGAATAAAGTTGGAACGAGGGATCTTATGAATGCGTGACGGCTGCTCCTTATCGCACATTATCATAGATTGTGGATTAAAATGTTAGGGTATTGAGTGATTTCGATTGCCCACAAGGCATAACACAAAAAAATTAAAATTGAATCAGGGAGAAATTGAAAACGAGTAGTTTCTTTAAACAGTGAGCGCAATGGGGTTGGTTCCGAACTGAAAAGATGAGGGGCATAAACAAGAAAAAATTGAGGATATAAAGGGAACGACGAAGATGACTGACGATCGTCACGTATCGGTTAGATTCTTGGAGATTCTCTACCTTTATTGATAAATAAAAAGGGCCGTGACATATCTTTAAAGTAATATCGGTGTTCTGGAATGCAGTAAATGTGCAGTATTCGGGGTGCCATCATCATCATCAACATCGTCTTATTCGCACGTCTTTTAAATGTGTGTGGAGGTCGTCGTGGCTCGATCTTTTCTCCGGTATGCAGCACGTATAAGAAGAAGAGCCGAACGAAACCGTTTTGAAAACATGATAGTTTCTAAATACGAAAAAATTGAATGCGAGTCATAATTAAAGATGAAAGACTAGATAGAGCAAGAGTGTCAATCATTCGATTTTTTTTAAAGAAAACCACTTTTTTCGGACGATGAATTAAATGAAAAGATAGTGGAAAAATTACAGGGCCGTTTCGGGTTTTTTTTTGCTAATGCACTTGATGTGTCGCGCTGCTGATACTCGATTTGTTGATGAAGTGGTGTAAAAGTTGGGAAAAAATCAAACGAAAACACCAAGTTTTTTTATCATTTTACGCACTTTTTTTCTATTTGCGAACCTTCGCGTTATTGCCAACTAGAATATAATAAATAATGTATTTCTATAAATAAATTGTGTTTAAAAAAAAACTAAGGAAGGGGCGCCTAAATTTATTTCGAAAAAATCGCAGAAAAGGAACGTGTGTGTGTCGACATTAATTGGCCCAATAACAACAAACAACTTTACCACAGTTCATAGACATTATTAGTTATGTTTGTTCGGTTTTTTTTTTTCGTTGCTTTTCTCGTTTCAAAATTCTCGCTATTTAATTCATATCGCGTTCATTAATTATTTCGTGTTTTTAATACGAACAAATGATAGATCTTCTTTTAAAAGGAAGAATGAAACGCGGTTTTATTTTTAATTAACTCAGATCGCACTAGCATTTAATTTCCGTCTAATTTCGCGTCCAAAAGAAGCAAATATCAGCTTCTTTAATTTTGACTTGTTGTCTTTTCGTGTCGCTTTCAATGAGTATAAATTTGCATTTGCAATAATATAAATTAAGCGTCGGTTGTCATTTATCAAAGTTTCCTAACGGCAAACGATCAGCAAAAGTCGTTCATTATGTCCAAGTAACAGTATTGTTAATAACAAATAAACGACTGGCTTTTCTAATAATATTCATATAAGAATAATTCAGTAGTTGTGTGCCTAAAACGTGATGGAATAGTGGCAATTTAACCTAAATTCTAAAATTATATTAATAATTTCATGTAGTAATTCTTATTAGCTAACTCTAGCATAGGAAACGAGCGTTTTAATTGAAATTGCACTCTTACAATTTTTTTTGCGATAGCTTTATCATTATTAAAATCTAATCAATGGGCGATTTTATCAATTCACGAAACACTATGGGAGTTCAAAATTTATTAAGCCGCCGTGAAAACTTGCGAATCATCTGTTCGATTAATAAAAGAAACTTTTTTAATTAATTTACGATCCACGTGAAATCGTTCCATTATCGAACGTAATGAATGAGATTAAACGGCATTATTTTCGCATAAAATGAATGCATCAAATGGAGACAAAAAGAAATTCCTCTCTATCGTTTTTCTTCTTCTTCACTATCTCTCCTTCTCAATCGCCAAACAAATCGTATTGGAGTAATTATATCAATTAGATTCATTACGTTTAATCATCTTTCCATCTCTTTCTCCACTTATTTCTCTTGTAATTCAATTTTTCTTTTTATTTACTCTTCTAATAAGCCAGTCACTACATTCTCCTTTGCGAGTTCTTTATTTATAAAAGTGTTAATTTGTTAAATGATAGAAAGCAAAAAAAAAATATATACGAACGAAATCGGCGAGCAACAATTCGCATAGAAAAACTCGTCGACTGCGATAATCCGCCAATTTATTTCACATTATTTTTGTTTGTTATTTCGCTAATTGTAAGTTAATCGATAATTAGGTAAAATTACACGCGATATAGATGAGTGTAATATTTGCTTTTTAATTGGCGAAATTTCGGTATATTGCGAATCGAAATTGATTGCGCTCTTTAAAATTGAGTAAGTGGCAGAACATGATAAAAATTTAGCAAAACAATTGTGAAATAATTGGACAATAAAAAAAAGCAACAACAACTTTGCATAAACTATTTACCGATAGAAGGCTTTTCTCTAATTGTTCTTCTGATAAAAATTTCTGTCGTCGTTTTAAATAATTTCCCGATTAATAAGCGAATATTTTGCGAACGTGAGGTTGGCAATAAACGTATGAATCATCAACAAATAAATTCGATAATTCTTTTTTTTTGTTGCCTACGATTTAAATTTAATTTGCAAGGTTCCTTTCTTCGTGTGACCGATCGAATAATATTTGCTTCATTTCGGATCGATTGTTCAAACGAAATTGCATAATAATATTTAAACATCAATTAATGCCTAGCCGTAAAAAAGAAAACAATTTAAATTTCTTTCCTTCAAATTCGCCAGAACATTTCGCTGATTTTTCGTTTTTGTACGTCCCTCCGTCAAGTTCGCTGTTGTTGCGAATACTTTTTTTTACTGTTAAACAATAATAGAACGAGATGGAGGCCATTAAAGAAATTTGCGTCATCGTTTGATTGTTCTCCTTTTTTTGCAATTTGTTCGTTAATTTGCTTGCATTTAAAACATTTTAGCTTTATCGCCATCATAAATTCTTCGACGACCCTCCATTTAATCTACTAATATTATCGGGGAGGGATTGGAAGAAAATTAGATTTCCACTTTTCATCCACCCCCGTTTATTGATATTACGCTCCGATTTCGCTTTTTTCCATTTGGCCCTTAATTTTATGCTGCTATTAATCATTTTTCGTGCTTTTCCCTGACTTTCGGATAACCTTTCGTTTGCTTACCGGATCCATGTGGCGTACTGTTGCACGATTCGTAGCCATCGTCAAACGTGGAGGTCGGCGTCGAGTGCGGAATCGGATGTTTAACAACGGTAACGTCTTCCTCCAGGTTCTGTTGCTGTATCATTTTGCCGTTCTTCTGCGGTTGCTGCTGTTTCTGCTGTTGACTATCGTTTACCGGAGATGTTGTCTTTAACGTTTCCGTGCTGCTACTACTACTACTACTACCATCACCATCGACAATGACAACATCGTCATCTACGTCCACGTTGTCGCCATCGACATCATCATCATCGTCCTTAACAACAGGACGACGATGACGCTTTTGTTGTTTCTTTTGTTGCTTCTGCACGTTATCGGACTTAATTTTCTCCGTTCCGCTATTGGCATTGTTAATTTGCGAACCCGTCTTCCTCATCAACATGTCCGATAGGCTTTGCGAACATTTCGGCGCGTTGATCTTCTTGATGAACGGCACCGTTAATATGTCGGAAGCACTGCGACGTTTCTTGCTACCGGTCGTCGATTGCGGATCGTCGTCGGTAGACGATTTTAGGGATTTCAAGAAACTGGGCATTTTCTTTTTTACGTAAACGTCGTTTTGCAATAGAAAAATTATTTAAATACGCGCGACGATTAAACGCAATGCGATAGCGTCATTTTCGAAATTGTTATCTTTATTGTTGGTTACTTCGGTTTTGTTGTTGCACGAGGAATCGACAAAATTTTCGCCGTGATTAAATTCGAATCGACTCAATTAATAATCGTCGGCGAGTGCCGTTCATGAGATCATCGCGGATTTTCATCAATTAGATTCTCTCTTACTTAAAACAAACATTATGGAGACAGGACAACGTTCTTACAACTTTCCGATCAAAAGAGACACTTGAATTTAAATTACGATTCGCACGTGTACTTTTCTTGAGTTTCTTGGCCGGAGATTTGAAGACCGAACGCGAGTTGATTGAAAATTTACAAACTAAACTTTCCGCACAAACGCGAATTGCAATCTATCGCGATTACAAAAATAAGCGAGAAATCAATTCGTCGACTATTACTTAATACAACGATCGACGATTACGATAATACCGAACGCATTTCGATCGTCGCAAATTGTTTATTTAATTAACGATTCGCTTAATACAAACCGTACCGCACGATGCGAATGATTTGCGGTACATCCACTGTACAGCTTGGTTATTAGTACACTGTGCGGTATAACATCGTTCTACACAAATCTACTGAGAGCGAATATTATTTTGTGGAGAGCAGCAAGCCGGTACTAGTTGATAGAGTAGTAGTAGTAGTAGATGATAGTATTATGTGGGTTCGTCTACGTTTAGATATTTGAAAAACGACCGTACGGCACCGCATAAAAGTGATGAGAAGAACGTGAAAACGGGCCGTTTTGTTGTTGGTCCGTTCGAATCGCACGAAAGTCCCTCGATTGGACAGACAGAGGAAGATGCGATTTCGTGCGAGACGCGCCGTTTCGCAATAATAGCGAGCGAGTGAAACGGGCAAATGAAGAAAAAAGAGGAAAGAAAAGTAGGACGCTCGTACTACGACGTCGTCGCTTTCTGACGTCGTCGTCGCCGGCGTCGAAATTCGCGAACAGTCTCGTTGATCGTGACAGAATGCTCGTCGTGGATTCAGTAGTAAATAGTATTCCAATAGAATGGGTAATAATTGCTCTCTCCCGCACGAACTTTACCTCAATTTTCATTTTAATCTACCAAAAATTCGAGCCTTTTTGTTGGTAAATTCTCGTAAAGTAAAAGAAAAATCTTAGTAATTTCCGATAATCTAAAGTGGAAACATCTCAGTACTAATTTTGCAATTTCCGCTCGATGATAAACGGTTTTTGGAGGAAGAGACCCATCTCTCGCATTAAATTCGGTTATAAATAAACATTTACCATTATGTTGTAATTTTTGATTTATGCTCACGTATTTCAATCATGTTATCATCAACCGTAGCGTCATCATCATCAATAAATGAAAAATTGACCTCTAAAATATTTAAAAAGTAAAAAGCATTGATTCAAACAACAAAATTCTCGTGCGTACAGGTATTTGAATAAAAGTCAGAAATATTATTTATAAATAGTGGCGCCTAGACTCACATTTAACATACAAAGAGCGAAACGATTATTATTTCATTTCGAATAGAAAGAAAAAGTTCGAAACGACACTTTCGGAATTACTAATTGCGTATTCAAAATAAGCAAATAATAATTTCATAATAATAACTAAACGTTTTGTATAATCGTGTATAATTATAATAAATTAATAATTAATTGATTTAATCACGCCGTTACGAACTTCCTTTTTATCATTCTAACAATCTTTTTTTAGATTCATAATTATTTGCCGTGTCGCATTGGCATTTAATCGAATAGAATTGTATTTCTTTTGCAAAATTAATTTGCAACAAAGAAAAATGTTTACCTTTATATAAATATTATTAATGGATTTTCTAACAATCATTAATAAATCAATTGGTTAGAAAATTAAAAGAATATGGTAACACCTTTGTTTGTTCATTATAATATCAATTTCCATGTTGAATGATGTATATGTATGAAATAAAGAATAATTCTGACCTCTAAGCTCATGCTGGAAATAAATACCATTTTTTCCAAACCAATCTTCTGATTCTACTCTTGTACCTGGAAACTGGCCTCACTATGAATCTGTTTACAGGCATCAGGGCTTCTTCTGCATAAATTCCTTCTTCTTCCAAGCTACAACAAACACAAATTACTACTTTCCTATGCCTAATCCTGATTTTCTGCTTGATCTTACCACTGCATAATTTGGAAAATTATGGAAATCATCCGTTCGTAAAGACGTATATGACCGTTATGTTCCAGTCGTCTCAACCCTCATTTCCTATTCCCATTTATCACGAAGACTAAGTTGCTAGTAAAATCATTTCCTAGGGGTGATAAGTTTAAAATTCATAAATTTCAGGAAATTCTGAACAATTTGTTATTGTTATAGGCAGCCAACATTGCCATAAATTACAACATTTAAATTTCATTCCTGTTTCTGCTTATAGATTTTACAGCATGGCCAGGACTTTTGTGAAAACTTTACTAAATTCAGAATACCGAGTAAATGAATACTAACACTGCGAAATATCAAAAGTTAGACATAATGCATTGCAATTTAACCCTCCCTCTGCTGTGCTGTGCCTTATTGATTTTATCGCAGAGGCATTTCTAAATTGTCTTCAGCAGCAGCAACTTATTTCCATGATGTTAAATTCAAAGCGTTAATTTCCGTTAATGAAATTTTCATAATCTTCTTCATTTATGTACGAAAAGTTTTCCACTTGCTATAAACAAATTCTTATCAAGAAAATGTAAATTACACATAAAACATTTATACTTACCTAGCAATACACACCTGTTAATTGCTCTATCCTTCTTTGGCAATTATACGATATTAGTAATTCAACAGAGAGACATAAATATTCCTCCTGTAAGACGCACACAATTTTATAATACTTACACGTTTTTAGCAGTATTATTTATATCTAATAAATTTTTAACTTAATTTTTAGTATTGTTCAAATTTTAGAAAAATTATTACTACTTTTGAAGTGCTACACTTAAAGTGTGGGTAATCGTCTTCCAGATGGCGCAACATAAATTCTTTAATTAAAATAACAATGAGAAAATGTTTTCGTATATCTTTATAATTAGTGCAATATACGTAAAATTAGTAAGCGAAATTTGTTGGAAATATTTGTTAAATTTTCATTAGAATTCTAATTATTTATTAACTTTATAGCCGACATCTATTAATAGAAATACAAACCTCTCAGTGTCAATTGATTGCCAGTGTCAAATGGTGTGACTGCTACTGGACATTTCTTCGATAAATTAAGTACAGTAGCAATCTAATTTCGGGTTCATATTTCTTTCTGGGTATTCCACCAAATTTCCGTTTCAATTATGTTATCTCGAGCTTCATTATTATCAGGTACAAGTCACTAATTACAGCTTACGATTTAGATAGCTTAAAACGAAAATTACGTAACCCTTTTAAATTATATAAATGTGTGTTTATTAATGCTGTTAACGTAGACTAATATTGTTGCAGACTTTAATACATTTTCTTATACATTCCAGCTCAAAACTCCAAAGCATTATTGGCTTTAGGAACCAGAGCAGTCACCACAACCTCAACATTACACAATGCAGATGGTAGTGAATTCAAACGACCTGTAATGACTTATTGATTTTTAAGGGTAATATTAGAAATTTACTCAATTTTTTATTTTAGGTAAGGCAAGAACCTGGTAAAGTACGTATGGGCTTTATACCAGAAGAATGGTTCTCCTTCTTTTATAATAAAACTGGTGTAACTGGACCATATGCTTTTGGATTCACCCTAGGCACATATTTGATCAGTAAAGAAATATATGTGATGGAACATGAATATTATTCTGGTTTGTCACTTGCTATAATGTGCTATGTTGGTGTGACCAAGCTAGGTCCAAAAATTGCTGCTTATTTGGACAAAGAAGTTGATGTAAGTGGTGGAAATTTATATTCATACATTTATTACAAATTAATCTTTTAATTTACCTTAATCCAGCAATATGAGAAAGAATGGAATGAAGGTCGTGAGCTTGAGAAGTCTACATTAGCAGAGCAAATAAAGAATGAAGAGAAGAATCAGTGGAGTCTGGATGGACAACTGATGTTGGTGGCGGCGAAACGCGAAAATGTCGCGCTACAATTGGAGGCAGCATACAGGCAACGTTTGCAAATTGCCTATGAAGAAGTGAAGAAACGATTGGACTTCCAATTAGAAAAGGAGAATGTCAATAGACGTATTGCACAAAAGAATTTGGTCGATTGGGTCGTGAGGAAAGTAAAATCGTCGATAACGCCAGATCAAGACAAACAAAACATAGATAAATGCATCATGGATTTGGCCGGATTAGCCAAGGCTTAAAAATCCGATTAATAACACTCCAGAAGATCATTATATTAAACATCCTAGTAAATTTGTAAGAGCAAAACCGTAAATAATGATGATAATTGTTACAGTACGAAATTTCTTTCATTAACATTTAAGTCTAATACATGTATCGCAATTAACTTGCGTGTAAGAATAAAAATTTGATTATTAATTAATTTATATCTCGTTCATTTTGGCATGTTATTAACTAAAATTTTATTCGTATTTTACGGCTTTTAATTATTATTATTCGCCTGGGAAATGTGTATGAACGATAGGAAGGGCACATTATTACACACACATGTATATATAAACGTTGGAATATATTAGCCATTAATAACGTTAATGGGTTTAAATAAATTATTTAAGCAAAAATGGTCTATAAAATATTTTGGTAAAAGTTTATGTGCAAAAAAAAGTTGGAAGAGCGAGAAAACGCATAAAAGAATATAAAAGCTTAATTGCAAATCCTACGTCCCCCATCAGTGGTAAATGTTTCAAGTCAAATTAACCGGCGAGATATTTTTGGAAAGGAAAATCAATTTTCTTTCGTTCCGATCGATCGTGTCGCCATGCAATCAACGCGACGGCGAAACTCAAGATTTAGCGAACCACTTGATGATTTTATGCACTTATTGACTTTCTATGCAGTTCCATTATTATTTCCAAAGTGGTCGTCGAGTAGACGATGTACAATGCAGAAAAGAGAAAAATCGAAGCAGCGTCACCCTTCCGGCATCATTAAAAGGATACGCGTTCTCGTAGCCACCCTTAATGAGAGTGGTACAAATAATAGACGAGAAAAGTAAATAGAGGGTTGGACAAGTGGGTATTAAAGATTGGGGGTTGTTAATTAGCGCGATGTGAAGCGAGAGGAAAGAAAATATTCGATATTTGAGAAAATTCAACTGATTCCTATTAAAATCTCACGTTATTTTCTGTCTTACAAGACGAAGTTTAATTCTAATAACGATAATAATAACGATTTCTAATAACACGATTTTGCCTCCAGCCCCAAGCGAAAATTGCAGAAACTCGTCATCAACAACACTGAAGATAAATCCATTTCATATTTTGTATCAAGAAAATATTTAAAGATATGCTAGTGTTTGTTTTCCTGGAAGAAGCTTATTTCATTTTCTAATATGTTAAACGGTTTTTAGTCTATTTTATATAATAAGTTTAAAAACAACATAGTTTAAGGAGAATGGATGTAAAAAACATTTTTTTTGGATCGTCTCGTGAAACAAGAAAAAGCATCGCGCATTGCAAAAGCTCGAGGTTTATACGAAACTACAGTCAGGAGCAATAAGACAAATCAAAATAAAATCAGATTGCTGCAGGATCTTCAATCTTCTGCGAAAGAGTCCCTTTGATCTATTTAATTTGTCTCTTCGTACACCGATAGCCGTTTTTATGACCAGGAAAGTTTTTTTCTATATTAAAAATAAATCTTGGGAATTTGTTTTGTGACGCTAATTTTTTATTTACTCTGATTGTACATAACGGAGCATCTTCTGCGAATCAATTCATCGTGTTCTGGATGGTTATGGATATAATGGAAACTTTGTACACGTTGATGTGGTTTCTGAAGTACCTTTCGCCTCTCTCTCTCTCTCTCTCCTTTTCTTGTACAATCTAAAGCGGTATAAGATTACAAAATAATCGAAGGCCAGAACAGCGGCAATGAGAAAGGTATTGTTTTAGATAACGTTCTTGGGGGCGAAAATAAGTTCATGCCCCGACCCTTACCTTCCCAAAATATATATAAACCTCAATGTGAAGGAGAAAACTTTTAATCGCTCCATATATATCGCTGTAAGGGGTGTATATATACGTATATACATATATATTCCGTTACGTTACGTTACGGGTATTGATTTCAAAAACCACTTAATACTCACTTTCATCCCTAACTTACCTTACACGAATGGATAATAATATTTGGCGAAAGGGTCGTTTTGGATTTCTTTTTTCGCATCTTCGCGTATATACATGTGTATACAGTTGGGATCGTATTGCAAAAATTTATAATAAATCATATATAATTTTTTTGCGACCTGGTGGCGGTGGTGCAAAAGGAAATATGTGTATCGCAGCTTTTTCCGCTGGTGATATAATAACGATGATATTAATAATAATAAACGGGGTCAAACGTATAAATGTTTATTCTATTTTTATAATTTTTTTTATTCCATGATTTCTGTGTGCGTTTGTAGGTGTATAACATATAAAAGCTTTTCGGTGTCACACATATACAGACATATGATGTTTCGTGGCAGTGGCCTGGCCATTGTTGTTGCTGCTGTTACTCTTGATGAAAGGTTCGATAAATTTCATTATCATCAATGAAAACGTTTTTCCTTTTATTCCTCCATCTTTCTTTCTTCGCAATTGTTGGCCCGTAGAAAATAGTAATGATGATGATGATGATGAGGACGACGGTAGTATTATTTGTTATTTTCTTTTCTTATTCTCCTTATGGAATTTAATCCGGTCCCTAATTAGATTATTGCTTCCAATTCGCGAGGATATGTAATAAAATGTAATTTCGTAACGCGAAAGAAGCAAAAAGTGATATTACTCTGGCAGGTAACAAAAGAAAAGGGCGAGAGGAGGAGGAATTTCGTCTTTCACTTTATCGTTGTTTCGCGCGCAAAAAGAATGAAGAAACATACAATGAAAATCGATTAATTTTCAACAAAATGATTCGGTTTTCTTATTTCGTTTCGCCCAACCAATTTGAATATAAAATCGTATTAAAAGGAGGAACGCTAGTGGCTTCGGAATAAGTTAGATGTTGTCACCGTATTAAAATCACCTCCATCTACCGTTTCGTGCTACGATTCTTCTTCTTCTTATTTGCACCAGCAGCAAACGGAAATAAGACACGATATTTTGTAATGTTTATTTGCAAGTTGCAAACACGTATAAATCGCAAACGTCTGATGCAAATTTTTATTGCAATTTACGATTTGCTCGGTGCCAAAAGAAAATGAACGCAATAATAAAAATGTTGCGACACGTTTTCGACTTTAACACATCCGAAAGATTTACACCTCGTTCCATATCTTTTCTGCTTTTTTCTAATAAAAATGAACAAAAACTTTTACATAATTAAGCTGCATTATCGATCAACTGAATCGGCGAAAAGTTCGCTTCATCATTAATTTTTTTTGGCAAATCCTCCACCAATATCGTGCAAACGCGCTAATCAACCGTAACTAATATCGTCGGCGATTATCGCGTCCAATCTTCACGGTATTCAAACAACGTTTTTCATATCGGCAGGTTTCATTTGCGATCAAATGAAGTGGACATTGACTCCTCTCTCTATGTAAATGTCGAGGACCGCACATTGACATGATGAACTGATTGAACAATTTGCAAATAATTAATTTCCATATTGGCCAAAGTGCGAGATCGAAAAAGTAAAGCAGAAGAATGAAATAAAGAAAGTGGCGGCGTTAAAGAGCGAATAATAAAACGTGCGTAAAATAAATTGCAATCATAAAAACGCCCACCCCGTGTGGATCTGTTAGAACTTGGAAACGGCGAAGAAAAGGGAGAGTTGATGAAGAACGTACTAAATAAACGTGATGTATTACGGCGAAAGTAGTAAATATCGCGTTAAATCGAATTACGTTAATGGATGAAAGGCATAATTGGATTTATTACCGTAATTAGCGACATGCACATAAATATATATGTACACTTTTTCCTGCGAACGGTAATGGGCCAGAAGAGCGCCGAGAAAGAGGAGAGAAATTGGATGAAAAGGAAAATAATGGAAACGGGACGGCTGGCGAACCAAGACAAAAAAAAAATAGAAGAAAAAAGCGAACAGAAGATAAAAATTACAAACAGATGCGGATAGAAATCTTCAACGATGGACTAAATACGCGATTCGATGGGGAACCGGCGCGAAGAAAAATGAAGAGGAACACCGATTGAAAAAAAAAAGAAGCAAAGGACAGAGAGGCCTTTCATTTCCTCTCCACTTTTGCAGCTCTTCATTCTCGCTCGCCATCACGAAGAAAAAAAGCAGCCTTAAAGCTTCTACCCCATTTATTTATTTCGTTTGCCCTTCCTCACGACGATCCCCCGGTTCGCTCCTTTATCGAATTTACTAGCGCCCTTATAAGTAGTCATTTTACCATCGAACAGTTTCCGGATAATAATTTTCTTTTGCCACGCTCGTTTATTCCTTCTCTCCCATTTTCCACGGATCTTCTTCGGCAGCCTCGCTTTTTTTTCTTCAATTAGAGAAGAAATCGTTAATTAATTAGAACAAAAGTCTGTTACCACTGAATGAACAAGACCCCCGATCTTGCAAATTTGAATTTACTCAATTAGCATAAGCTTATTATTATTATCATTTTTAAATGATTTATACACATAAAAAAGTGCGTTTCGTTGCAAATTATGTCGCGTAATTAGTAGGATACGGCGCTAATCTGCTAAATAAGCAGATTATATGTTATATGTTACGTGCGGGAGGGATTAGGGCACGCATTTAGACGGATAAATGATTATGGAGCATCACGGATGTCTGTCGATCCTCGTTCGTACATTTGGCGCAAACTGACGAACAGAGAGGATACGTTACACATATACGTATATCTCATCGTAATGCTTAAATGTTTAAGCTAAAACATAGTATCTTGATACATACAGGGTGTTTAAACAAAAGTGTCACAAACTTTATGATCCTAGATAAGTAGAAAAGTCTTAATAAACATTTTTGTAGCAATCTTCGTTTATCTCCCTTTTCATTCACAACATTCGTGTCGTAGTTAACAGAGATTTTATCATGCCTAGAGTTTGTAGTTGATATTAAGTTGTTCATGAAAATCTAAGAATTCTCGCTATGTCTTTTTACACTAATTCTGAATTAGCCCATCATGCATCTCATCTATGGTCGTACTAATGGGAAATGCCAAAGAAGCGCTACGTCTTTATGTTGCAGCTGATCCCTATCGGCAGATTGTTTCACTTCGTCTTTTTAGAGAACACTTTAAAAGGAAGATGCTTATGAAGAAGTGGATCTGCATCATGATTTGCAAAATCGCCAGATTAAAACCCTCCAAATTTCTTTCGTTGGGGATACTTGAAAAGCTTAGTTTATGCTACGCTTGCAAATGACCTCCAGGAACTGAAACATCGAATAGATCAAAGATGCTACCGAACTCAAGCCGATGCTTGATTGCCAATGATTTGCGAAAGAGTTCGAAGATTCTTGGTTGTAAATTGTAAATAATAAAAGTTGCAAAATGATTCGTATTTCCGAAACCGTTCATTTCCGGACTCATGTCTATTAAGACGTTGAAACTCTTTTTCTAAACACCCTGTGTATATGCGATTATGGGCATATATTATGGTCACGTGATAGGACAATAGATTACGTTGAGAACAACGTTTGACCTTTAGGCATTAATACAAGTACACTGTCATCGATACATTACGGTAATTAGTCTTTAATAACCGTCAAATATCCAACGGTTGGTATATGCGAACGTGTAATTAATATACGAGGGTCATTTAGAAAGAAATTTGCCTGACTCTGCAAGAAAAATCGCTTAACGTGAGGAAAATTTTAGTCTTCAACATAAAGGTCGCTAAAACAGGTTTGATTTGTGCAACTTTGATCGATACTTCGATCAACATTTTAAAAGTGACTTTTCTTCATATTTCATAAAATGCGACACCATTTTGAAAGTCTTCAATTAATTGTCCAAATGATTAAATCCTTTTCCCTAATGACATCTTACACTTCCCCCTCGTAAATTAACAATTACTAGCAAATATTTTAATAGAAGAAAGTGCAACTCTTTCCCACGTTTCAGTAAGAGCTACGTTTTCTTTTCCTTTTAAATCAATTAACGATATTAATGGTAGACGAGTGAAAAAGCAGGGAAAAAGAAGACGGTTGGAAAATGGAAAATTATTATTACGTCTGGCATATTAACGCCTTCTTCGTCCACTTTTCTCGATTTCTTTTCCGCTCCTTACTTTTTCCTTCTTCGTACAATTTATTCTACAGACGTTAGAAGATGATAATAAAGCAAATAGGCGAAAAAAAGAACACGAAAGGAAACGGTAGATATAGAAGCGAGCAAGAATACAATAAATGCGAAGAAAAGGGTGCAAAGGGGCGAATTTCGCTCTTTTTCCCTTCTTTTTTTTTGCTGTAAATGAATTAGAGAAAATGGAAAAGCACCAGAAGAATGAAAGAGGGAATACGTATAGCACAGTCGGATAGGGGAGTGAGATGGATGGCGGGCGGTTGTTCGTGCGGGTCCGAAATAAAAATAAATACTTTTTGACTTTTAATTGAATTGACCGACGAAGAATGGAAGTGGAGGAAGAGGCGAAGAAAAAAGAGAAGAAAAGAATAGTGACGATAAAAAGATAGGAAACGCAAAGAAGTTGAATGAGAAGGAGCAAAAGTGAATTATCCTCTTTGTACATCTTTTAGATCTCGTTCTATTCTTATTTCCCTTTTTCCCCATCCCGTTTTTATCTCGTTCATTCCTAGTCTGAGGTGAATTTTACTAAAGTAATTGCGTAACGTAAATACATTTATTAATGATTCTCTCCCTGTTTGCCCTTGTAATCGTATTTTTTATTTTTCTCTCACCGTTTTATTTATTAATGTTTTTTTGGTTTTATTCTAACGATATTCTAAATGGTTATTAAACGTTCACCATTACGAGGGATAATATTTAGGACCTGTTGTCGGATGGGTAACGGACATGGGGAGAGGATCCCCCCCATACATATGAATACAGTAATATTTTATGGTTTAACATTCAGGTACTAGTAAGCGGCACGTGTAGAGAAGAGGGTATATACGCTCTTGTATAATAATAAATATTTAATTAGGGTCGTGAAAATTACAAACAATCTAAAACGCACCCAACGTACAACTAAATAACTAGCGGTTGATAGTATTTACTACAACTACGAAGTACGATGAAATAAGGGTTGAACGATTTCAATTTTAAACTACCACCACGACTCCCTTTCATCCCCCGTCGCCGTTGACACAAACGTACATACACATATTTATTTATAAATGCGATCATATTCTCTAACCATCGACGATCGCCCTCTCACCGACGTGCCGCTTCTGCGAAATCCAGTAGTATGTTTCCGGGGTTTCCGAGAACAGGGTCGTAGGGATGGTTTTGAACGTCGATATGACGGTGTACCTAGAATTAGGTCAGATACATTAGCAGTGCCGAAATTGATTTTCGACTATGAATAATTTGCATCTTTCACTACCTAACAACTAACGAATCCAACTACGTACTATGCAGGTCCGCATAGGACAAATTGATGTTTTCCTAACAAAATAAACGCGCTTTCAGCGTAGGACATTTAGCGAATATATTCCAATAATCGTTGGTTTCACGTGCTGCTTATTAAATTCCATTGAATTCGAATCGATAATGCAAAATTATTTGTTTCTGACACTGAATTCGTTGGCCTATCAATATTATAAGTTTCGCTCCCTTTAATTGTTCCCATTTTTAATCCATCTTAAGATGACACGATAGATTGGTACCTGGAAAATACGGTATCATACAAGACTAAAAGAGTCTGAAAACTTATTGACAACCAAAATTCTTTTTAAGTGTGAAAAATTGTATTTATAAAAAATCTCAGGCAGCAATATTCTCTTGTAAGTCAAAATATGCAACGATTTTCTGATTGGAACAAAGAATAAAGTTTGGAAACAAGTTCAAAAAATTATAATTTTCTAATTTCTTCAACTGCAGTTTAATATCAATTTTTCTTACATTTTCTTGCTAATGTTGCTCTCTATATAATTTTTTTGTCGTTGGTAATAATGTGATCAATTTTTCTGTTCGATTTTCAAAAGAATAAAACAATATTGGATTGAAAAATTACTGTAAGCAGCTGGTAGCCGTTGCTTTGGCGCATAGTAGCAATGTGTATATTGCGAGAAGACAATTTATACGCGTAATTCGTTATTATTGTGCCATTTGCAATTTCGTTTTCTCTTGCATAATGCATTTTAATATCGTACATACAAAGCACGATGTCATAAAGTGCAAAGTGGAACGAATTAAGTTGAATTTTGTGTCCTTGTGAAGTTTTATTATTTTTTCCTTTAAAATTATGCAACAATGCATATTGCATTCCACTTTATTAAACATGGAAAAGCGGTTTTTCTTTCGGTTCTTTTTCTCGCTACTCCACATATTGTGGTAATGCGAAAATTGAGAAGCGGAGTGCGATTTCCAATTAGTTAGTATTAGCAGGAAGCGAGAAGTAAATTAAAGAAAAAATATTGGTTTATTCATTATTCCGCACACATTATTTATGCGAAACAATCACAAACACCGTGCACGAGTCCTATTCAGAAATGCATAGAAAAATTCCATCCACTTGTACACTTGTGTTTAATAATAAACCGCCAAATTTAAATTATGACTTACGACGAAGAGATTTATAACGGGAACGTGACGCGTTGATTTTATGGCCGTGGAAAATAAAAAAGGGGAAAGAAAAGTATAAAGAAGCGAACAAAAGTGCAAAAAAGGAAAAGAAACGTGCGAGTGGAGGAAAGGAACGAGAGATTTATTTACTTTATTCCTTTACCGCTCGCACTTTATATTTTTTTATTATTCGGAGGGCAAAGTGTAAGTTCTCAGGCTGCTCTTTCGCCTGCGATAACGATATTTTATTTTGGCGACGTAGACGTTTTTTTTTTTAATTTGCTAATAACCCTTAATCTAAATACAATAATAGCAAATCGAAGGGTTCGACAATATACCCTCAGTCTAAAAAGTTATGGAAATGCTATTAAAATATAAAATCGGGATCGTTAATTTGAATCAAATTCGTTCTTGAACTCAAAAAATCCCTTTCTGCAGAAATGCAACGATTTGCACGTTATAAAAGCCCACTAAACTTTTTAAACTCATCTCTAGGCGCAAGCTTTCTGAATTTATTGCTAAATGAAGTTTTGGAAGTAGAAAATAATCACGTTTCATTATTTGCATTGTTAGGTGAATGTTTTTCCAAGTTAAAAGCTGAATTTAATATTGGCTCTAATTCAAAACTCATCATTTTACGGAAACCACAAGGATCACGTTACGTCTTGGGCTATATAACTTTCAGCAAATTTCCACAAAACAATAATAGCAAATACAACTTTGAATAGCAAATTTTACGCAATAAATTTCAAGTGTTATCGATTATTATAAATTTAATTAATTGCTTAAGCAAAAATCGAAAGCTGTTATCAGTTCGTCATTTCCATTTATTTAATTATACCGAAAACAACAACGAAAGGAGCCCTTTCAAATGATATGGATCACATAGAGATAAAGAGATAAATATGTATTATTTAATAAAGTGAGTGAGAGTTGCTCTTCTAATCCATTCGTATCCGTACGCCAATCCAATTGCTCTCCCATTTTCCATTATTAACCTGTCTACATTCCATTCAACTATCCTACAAAACCAACGCCCCTTCGCCCCGCGTTTTAATATAGGCATCACGATATTCGAGCACGTCAGCGTCGGAGTGTTTAAGGGCGTTTTAACGTTTATTAAAATACACGTTTAAAAGCACATTAATTTATAGACAGGATAAGATGGATTGAGTGGGAATTTTGCTGTTCCACCCCAAATGTTGCAAGTAATTGTTAAATTTAAGTTTCCGAACAAAACGAAATGGATTCATTTGTAGGGATTAATTTTTTCAAGGGACGAAACGAAATAGCATTTTCTTTTTTGGTCCGACTCGCTCATTTAAATCCACCGCTGCAAATGAGATTACGTTCCTTTAACCTTCATTTTCCTTGTTTTTCCTTATTATTCCCATTTTCTTCATTAATTTATCTCGGTACGTTTCATTACTCGCTCCTTCTTCGTAACATTTTTCTTATCTTCCTTTTTCATCGTCGTCTTCGTACCTCTTCGTTACCATCATCTTTATAAAATCATTTATACGAAGATAAACGTTGGCGGTTATAAATGAAAATGTATGTTAAAAGGTACAAGTAAAGTACAAGAGCTTAGGTAAAATAACAACCCTTATATAAAAATGTAAACGGGAGATGTGTAATAAAAACGAAATTTTTACACCTCGAGTATAACAACCCCCCATTTTTTCCAAACTCATTCCCATTTTTCCATCCCATCCCGCTTTCCTTCCTTATTATTTATTATTACGTCCACAATTTCTCATCCAATACGAAGACAAATTGCAAGCGTCTTATTATGATATGGCGAAATACAGCAACAAGAACGTGACAATTTCTTTCTCGCTCTGTTTTTGCACAAACGTGACGCTTTTTCCTTTTTGCCAAAAAGTAAAAAAAAAAACAACGTATTGAAAGTTACGAAACGTTTTAAAACGTTATCGATTCACATGAAAAATTACTAAATGATACCGTATGGATTAGGCAAAAGGAAGTGTACGGGAAAAAGTGGGCGAAAAGTTAAGTCGCATACAACAAACTGTTCCACGAGTTCTTCTCATGGAAAATATTGAATTATGTTCTTTAAGGAAAGTTTATAAGTCCACGGCACGGTTATCGAGAATGTTCGGCGGGTAAACTTCAAGTGAAAAGAAGCTTATCTAAAATCAAACGTATTTTCTTTGAATTAAGTTTTAACATTTTAGTCATTAAAATTTCTAGTGAGTAGCAAAATGAGGAATGGTTCGCGGATGGCCCAAAAACTATTGCTGTTTCGAGGCGTGAATGTTATTAAAATTCGCTTGTTTTCTCTCGTGTTGAATTTATTGAATGTAATTTCAACCCTTTTTTACACGTTTTCCGTTTGGTGCGTTTTATTTATTTGATTAATTATGGTAATTAAACGGCACAGGGTGTGGACACTTCCCTTCCTCTCTGGCGCCCTTTGTTTTATCTCCCCCAATTATTTTTTTTATTAAAAAAAATTAACCGTATGACGTTCAATTATGAAACGGAAATATTACACGTGTTTAACGCCTTTGGGGATTAACCTGTGTTATCGGCGGCGTAAATATTGCATTTTCAAAGAAATCGATCTAAACAACGCTTTGCTCTCTTAAATTAATTAGAAAATTAATGGTGATTAAATTCGTGAATTAGAAGCAATAAGAGTATTAGGGTTGAAAGGGGGAACAACTTTTTATTTCGTTACTTGCTCTTCAATACATTTTTAGCTGGAGAGTTATGTAAGTATTAGCAATAATCATCTTAAAATTTGCTTTTGCGAATCTAATTAGAGTACAGTTTGCTGAACAGCTTTCAAGATATTCCCTTTTTTCTTTCACGAAGGAGACTTTCCTTTCTTCTGTTAAGGAATATTGGACGTTAACGACACGTGAATGATTTAATGCCGGCATATGGTTGATTTGAATTAATGGCACAACGTGTATTATCATTATATTCCTATCTAAATAGAATCTGTCCCTTTTCTCTTCCTTCTGATACGAGCGAGATGCGATGATGGATATGGCTAAATTTGCATCGCGATAGTGCGCGTGTATACACGACGAACATTTCGAATTTAACTGGCCATAAATTTGCGTCATTAATGTCATATCGAAAATGTATTGAATTAATGTTAATACGCGGTCAGATAATAATAATAATAATAAAACGTTAAATTGCCTGCAATTCGCCAATCATTAACGAAGCAGAAGAGGGAAAAAAGTTAATTTTAAAGTTATTTTCATCGTCGATTAAGACCCATCGACTGACTGGAAAGAAAATTCTCGTCAAAAAAGGAAAAACTTAACTCAAACTTAAGACGTTTACTCTAGAGTAAACTGTTAGAACTGGATATGGGAGCGAAATGGTCGAGGGAAAAAGGAAGCGAGAGGAAGCAAAAAAAGACTCGTCTTATTTTTGCTGTCCAAATGATGGTTTCCAATGGTAACGTGAAACTGTATATATTACTACTACCACTACTACCAACCGTATATTTTCCACGTCAACGTCATTGACCCAATGTTACATATTCAAACGGATCAAGTATACATGATCTATTCGATTTTATGTCGCTCGTGATTGACGTTATACGTACGAAACTAGTGGCACCATTGCCATTATTATTGGCAACGTTTAAAATTTATAGATATTTGCTAAAATCCGGCGAATTTTTTGTGAAACGAATTAGGACAGTTTTTTTTTCTGTTTCGTTTCGGCGTTCGGTTTAAATTAAAGCCGTTTGCTTTTTCTTTCCGCATTTTAAATCACTCTTAAGCCCAGGGAGGAGGCGGCGAAGAAGGAAGAATTTAAACAGCGATTTACCCCCCAGGTTCTGTGCTCCATGTTAATTTCTAATAAATAATTGCCCTAATCCACTCGCTCGTTCGCTCTCTCGTAATGCTAAACAAGGAATCGCGCGATATTTGCAAATTATTATCGTCGTTATATACCATTATTATTACTATTATTATACCAATTTTCCATTCTTATTGAGGTACTCCTCCAGGAGCACTCGCGCCGTAGTAATAAGTAGTAAAGTGTATCCAAGTCTCGAGTTTACGTACTTTAATTTTAATATTCCCCATTTTCTTCTTTTTCATTCGCCTCGCTTCTCTTGTTTCTTCCTCCACCGTCATCCACATCGTTTTCTCTCCCTTATCCTTCATGTAACCCTTTACGTCTCTCTCTCTCTCTCTCTCTCTAGGTCGCGATTTTTTTTGCCTTTCACATATTCCTAATTTCCCTCATACTTTCGCGTATTAACAATAGTGTGCAGAAGGTAGACTTTGGAAGATGGAAAAAAGTGGAAGAGCGAGTTAAGGAAGGAAGACGAAGAGAGAGCTTTTGGTACAGATGGAACGCGAAAGCGAGCGAGTGAGGGTTTAAAGGAGAGGAGAGCGATTCCGTGCCATGCGCATCGTCCGGAATTGCACGGGAAAATGTAGCAACAGCGAGAGAGGACGAGATATTTAGAGAGATCGGGGTACAAGAGTAGAGTAGTAGGCATGTGAATGTTAACGGGACCGGGATTATTATTGAGCAAAAAAACAGAAAACGTTAATTTGGCAATATTAGAAAGAAAAGAAAGAACAAGGACTAAATTAATATTTTGTTCAAATGTCCAATTAAACGAATAATAAATTTTCCAATACGTCTCCGATGTGATCGACGGAAGAAGATTTCCATTAAATTTTCCGGACTTTTCCTTCTGTTTAAATCAGTGTGCACAAAAAGTAAATTGGCAATAACAGTAATAACGAGAAAAATTCGTAGAAGTAGAGTAGTAGCGGAAGAGCAGGAAAAGATGGGTTAACGAGAGAAAAGCGACAATTCTGATATGATCGTATGATGTATCCTAGTGCTCCGTTATTGTTATGGTGTTTTTATTCGTTTTTCATTTCGACAGGTACGTACCCCATAAGCAGTAGGTTCAAAGTTTAGAAATCCGAAAAATAACTCTGCTTCATTTTATATTGTTAAGTAAAAAGTTAAAAATGTAACTTTCCGACGTTCCAAACAAAAGCGAAAGAAATAGTATACTAAATGTGATAAAACCCAGTTGATTTTTTAAAAAGTTTTCCTTGTACTTTTCACACTTGTTCTTTGTTACTTCTTCTTGTCATGTTCCTTGCTATCTACTTATTTAATAAAAGGAACATTTTTCGCCAACTACATTGCGAAGTTTCCGTTGCAAAACTTGGCACAATTATAACTTCCACGACGAAACTTAATCAAAAATTGTTAACGTTTCTTTAATAAGAGACTTTTGCAAAAGTGGAGTAATTCACACGTGCGCGTTTCCGTCTTTGTGGAAATCGCATTAAATTGTTATTATCGCCGTTCTAATAGAAATTATGTCTAACTTGAATAGTAGAAAAATTGACGAGATTGTGCCAATTTCCTCAATGTTATTATACGACGAGCAGCACTCTTTAATATTACGTGCACGCTTTATATAGTAAGTTCAGGAATAAAATTGAACGCCGAGAGAAACTTAATAATTCTCCTCCGGCAGTAGCTGCATAAAGCCAAAGCTATAAGTATGTGTAGACATGATATTCACAATAATTTCCATTTAATGAATGAATCTAAATTTAGATACGTACAAAAGGAAATAATTGAAGAGGGAAGTGCAAAGAGAAAATGTGCGAATGCGATAGCGCGTCCTTTTAACTCTTGAATCGTCATCGTACAATCGACACACGCACACGTACATTATTTCGCGATGACGATCAAAATAATACTACGAAAACCCGTAGTACGATCGCGAAAATCGTTTCCATTCATCGTTACTGAACTTAATTCGCAACGCTCCAATAATAAAATTTGTTAAACAAACGCGTTTCGTTTTGTGGTGGATGCGCCGGACTCATTCGCGTTACGTTTCGAATTGATCGCCGATCGTTGCATTACGTGCATTTCGCAATCATACACGATGAATAGGGAATTAATGCCCTCCCGTTTGATGTTTGATGGAAACAGCGACGATTAAAGAAATGGCGCAAATATTACAAGCAACTTTATCTGTTGATTTAAATTGTGATAAAAAATTATTTATACCGTGTGTCAGTAAATGATTCAGACATTGCCTGATTATCGAAGTTGGCTATAACATACAGGTTGGTACACCTGCTCAAGATTATATTCACGGCGCATTAAGGGATTCAAGTAAATTGTGCCATTTTCAAGTTGGTAATGTAACATGGCATGCTCAAATTCATAGTTTTATATAAAATCACAACCCAAAATTGATGCGATTTGAAAGTGTTACCAACTAAATTTGCTTCTTTTCTCATAAATTGGTAAAACATATGTTGCCTTACCTGTTCAAATTCACAATTGCAAATAAAATGAGAAATAAACAGTGTTACCAAAGTAATATCTGGAAAGCTTTGCTATATAATGCGAGAAAATTCGTTTATTGACACCTTGTCTGTTTTTTCATCGAGTAATGGAGTCGAGTATATAAGAAAATGTATCGATTTCGCAGAAAAAATGATTGATGGGTAATGTAGTGGCATAATTTTACTTTTACTTTTTGAGAAACAAAATTGTCCTTGTGATGTGGGAAGTCCATAGATTTCGCATTTCTCTTCTCTCATAGCCCTTTTTTGTAAATATCGGTAGCCGACTGGCAAACTATTTCCGTAATACAAAATACATACACGTAGATAAGGGGTGGGTAAGCCCTAAGTGCATCTTATGTGCTGCCAGTGGCGTGCTACATGAAGGAAAGTAAATGACACTCGTATAAAGTGGACGAATGCATTACTAAGGGATAAAGAGAGAAACCTTTTGCTTCTACATGCACCATAAAGCGTTGGAGACATTCATTCGATGGGAGGAAGAAGTGGAGGACGATCGAAAATAGGGAGGAAAAAATTTTCTCCTTCAGTGAAATCGAATAATTTTCTTTTGCAAAGTTTCGCTGTTGGAAATTCCGTTTTTCCTTTCTTGCATCATACTTTCCTCTTGTATTCCTTCTTCCTTCCCTTGTATTCCCTCTCACGCTATTTTTATTATTTATTTGGTATCGTAAACTTGAAGGCAAAAAAGGTATTTTTTGTTGCCTTTTCTCCTACATTCGTTCGTTCCTCATCTGATTTCTTCGTGCACGTGAAATCTAAAACTGTCGTTTGTGACATACGCCGTTCAATCCCGTTCCTCTTCCTATTTTTACGATTTCTGATATATATCCCTCTCGAAGAAGAAAAAATATGAAAAACAGATATGGCAAGTGTGAGGAAAATCAGAGATTGGATGTTTTGGCAGGAGATGGAAAATATTACTTTGCAAGTCCATAAAAAATAAACAGATTTAAATCGAAAATGCGGTCGACAAGGAAATTGCGGCATGTTTGTTTGGGTAGATTTAAAAGTTTCTCAACATAAATTGCATCGTTGTTTAAACAAAATAATAGGTTTTTTTGTTTCCCTTGCTTTGAGGTATTAAACTGTTCAACGACAAGTTTAATTATCAAAACAGAAATTAAAAGCGAACGGCCCAACGAATATATGCAAATACAATAATAAAAAGAGATTAAATCGTTCCAGAAACATTGTTAATTTTTTTTTGCATACAAATATTCTCTCATCAACAACGAAATAAAAAATAAAAAATAGCATCGTTGAAAAGTGTTTATGCGTCTCTTTTCGGTGGCAATATCTTCTTTTTAACGTTGACTCTTGTGGAGAAAAATAAAAAATAAACGTGAAAAAAATGTGACC
Source organism: Hololepta plana (assembly GCA_963695495.1). Taxonomy (NCBI): domain Eukaryota; kingdom Metazoa; phylum Arthropoda; class Insecta; order Coleoptera; family Histeridae; genus Hololepta; species Hololepta plana. The sequence continues at coordinate 8,180,481 of OY968833.1, forward strand.
AGGGTCACAAATACTCACGCGAACGTTATGTGTGTAACACGAATTGTGCGGATGTCACGAAAATGGTGGAGGCGTAGGAGGAGGAAACAGGAACAATTTCTTCTTTTGGCTACCATTTTTTCTTCCGTTCCTCTCTAACATAACGCCCTGGGAAAAAATATTAAGCGTTAAACAGGAAACACATACATTTTTTCGGCACGTAGATAACGTTTGGCCTCTCGGATACTCAGCAACAGCCAGAGAAGAAGGAAAAAAAATATTTTCCCTACTTGCTACCAACGGAGAATTAAATTATTTGCAAAGGAGAGAGAGATAAAGAAATAAATGGCACTTTATTCCTTTTTCCATTTTTCTTTTTCTTCTATTTTTTCCTCTTTGCTGTAATTATCATATTATTACTTAGCATTAAAGGGAATTAGCAGGGTAATATATTTTTCTTACTGCTCTCACTCTTTCTCTTTCAGTGTTTTGTGATGGTAAATTGCCGGCTCTTTAAACAATTTTTGCGTTGTTTTCGCCTCGTGATGCCCATTTGTATGGGAGGATAAGAAGTAAATAATCCGGAACAAACAAAAAATAATAATTTGTGCGAAATGTGTACGAAATAAGAATGACTGTAAGATAAATTTCTAGTCTTGCTGAAAAGCTTCATCCAAATAATTTGTTACAAGCAATTAGCAGGTGATCAAAGTCTGTTTGGCCCATCGTTGTACGTATAGAACTGCTAAAAGCATCATCATCATCGAAGAACTTATTAATGATTAAATACCATTAATTGACATATTTGCTGTTAATTAAAAGTAATTGGAATTAAGGATTTACGTTGTTTAACGTGATTTAATTTGAAGCCGCTTGATTTGTGTTAATGCCAATGTAGAAGGAAATGCTTTTGCAAAAGCCCTTTTCAATTGGGGACGAGATATCTTCGGACGTTCCTAAGAAATATGATTAAAAAGGGCAGTTTTCCATTAAAATTTTTCAATCTTCTTTTTGCTGTCGTCGTCTCTGCTTTGAGATAAGAACGTAATTAACGTTCGATTATAAACGATTTCATAATCATCATAAATTCATCTTTATCACTAGCTGCTTTAGTAACTTTTTCTCTAGACTCTTTGTCAGCTTTTCCTTTAAAATCGTTACGCTCCGAATAAGAAAAATCTTCCTTTATTACTTCTCTTTGGCAGTGATAACTTTCCATTTATTTACGTGCACAAAAATAAAGCTTTTAATCTTTCTGTTAATTAGCGAAATGGACGTACGTTACTCTCTTTTTTTTCGAAAATCTTCAAAGAGATTTTAAGAGCGATTCCTTTTCTTCTTCCTTCGCTAGGGCACAAAAAATAAGAAGCAAGTCTCCTCTAACGATCGATTCCTGTGGGTTTTGCATTCACGATGCCCGATAATTACATTTGCCCGGAACATCCTTTTGCACGTTATTAATAATAATAATCCAATTAGCATCTCTAATTATTATCAGATATTAATAGTACCTTTGCGTGTCGAACGCTCGATTGTAATGTTAATAATTTTAATAACAATGACGACGACGATGATGATGATAATGGTGAATGCTTCTCAAATAATAATCGTCTAGAAGTGCAGTTGGGATTTGCCAAAAAAGAATTAGGACTGGCAAATTGCAGGAAAGAGAGAGATGACAAGAGAAGGGCAACGATTAGGTTAGTAAGTGGTTCAGTTGCAGAGCACAGAGGGTCGCATTTGTAGTTTCCTGGAGAACCTCCTGTATGTATAAATATACATCCCTTGTATCATCAGTAATATAAGCAGGATCATGAACGTCGTAAGATTTTAATCAAACCTTTGCATGTTATCGTGACTACGATGGCACGGACCTTAACGAATTTCCCTAGCAAATTTATCCTCAGCCGATCCGAAGACAACGCAAAGAGTAGGATGGTGTCGGTCCCGATCACGACGATGCTGATGATGAAGAGAGGCAAATTTGAAGTGGTTATTTGTGTAGGTATGTGCTTACTCTTGATAATGATGATGGTTGTAGTTGTAGTAGGTTTCGAATACAAGCTTAGAATACGTCCGGCCTCATTAAAGACTTCTGCGAAGGAGAGCGATGGAAGAGGACGTGGGAAATTGCGGGGAAAACAACGAGAGTTGCAAAGGGAACGAATCCTAGGGTATTAAGGAGTTTAAGTGCGAGGGTACTTCCACCTTTGAAAGAAAAATAATAACGTAAATGAAATGCACAGGCACGTCTTAATTTATCATTTGTCCAATTTGAATTTGAATCAACGAATCGTTTTTTTCGAAAATTTACGAAATAACAAACCTACGGCAAATTGAAAAGGGGCTTTCCACTCGTATTTGTCGAGGGATTGTTGTTGTTGTTGTTTTAAATTAGCCATCGCTCTTCTACTTCTTTTTAGGTCGTTTTCTTCGACCAATTTTATAACTCGATTTTCGTTCTAATACAAGACAATATCGTTTCAGGCACGTATATATGCTTTTCCTATCTCTAACTGAAATACGGTTACGTTCGAGACTTTTCTTTGTCCATTTTCTTCCTCTCTTTCTCCGTCATTTCCTTTCTTGTTTCTATGGCATTTGGTGAAGAAAAGTCACCGAATATTTCTGCGGTACGATTCGACGTTTTCCTTTCGGCTCCTCGCTCATAAAGATAACTTTATTTATATTACCGTTACGAGCAAGAGAAAAAAATGTAGATGAAAACCGTTTTTATAAAAAATTTTCGGAAAAGGATGGAACAAAAGTGCTTTTCTAGTCGACCGAAGATGCTCGTGTGCAAAAGTGGCAGTCAGTTTTATAGCCTCGTACACGTTTCCCTTATAAAATTAAGGTTCTTGGAAGAAATAAGGAAACCGCATTAACTTGAGGACTTCCTCTTTCGGTTTAATAGCGCACCCTACGCTAGTATTTCTTTTTAGGTGCTAATATGAGGATAATTCATAATTTGTAAATGTTTTTAATGGACGGACCGGATCGATAATTACGGTAACCGCGCGAGATGTGGGAAAAGAAGAAATAATAATGGAGAACGTATATAGGATGGGATCGAGGGAGCTCGAAATGGAAAGAGTTTATAAATCTTTACAGTATAATACAGAAAACAGAAACCGAACCAAATGGTTTTCTATGTGCCTCTAGGGAATTCGGAGAGTGAGCGGAGGAGAAAAACCGCCGTTCAGGCCAGCTTTTATTTTTTCTTTCCCTCTCTTCATCCAGTTGAACGTTAAGTTTTTATCCGACACAAAAATACCTTATTTTTATCCTCCAATTGTTTCGTATTGACGGTGGTTTTGAAGAAATGTAATTCGTCAGCCCTTTTCTCTCCCTTTTTCATTTTATTCCTTTTTTACTATTTTATTTTAACCTATGTCAGAGATGGAAAAAAGTTGGAGGAAAATTTAAAGCGAATTACATACCAAATATTTTTTATTAATTCTTCCACACTTTCCTCCTTATTGCTTCTCTTAATTTACTCATGGAAACTGGGAAGCTCTACATAAATGAGTGGCATACATTGCTCTGTTTAGAGATTTAAAGCACGTAGGTATACCTCATTTAGTTCTTATACTCGAGGAGAAAAAATAAACGTGTACAACATCAGATTGAATAGAATAAATAACGATTTCTACTATGAAGGAGTACAAATACCTCTCCAAAACCAAAACAAGACGAGATTTGTAATAGAGAAATATAATAATGGAGGGATGACGAAGAACAAAACCTACATAGGGAACGAGGAAAGTCTTCAGTATTCCTCTTTCCAGCAATCGTTGTCGTTCACGAGAAGACGAGGGTAGTTTTCTTATATTTATTTATCCCTATGTATATTTCACATATATGCATGGAAGAGGAGATTGGGATTTATATCAGTTTCGTATGAACATTTTTATAGAGTACGCTTTATATTCCATGCATATGCTTTTTTTGCGTTATCATTTTTATTCCGCATTGCTTTTTTCTGAAAGGACTTTTTTCTCAATTTCCATTTCGTTTCGCCATACGCCTACTTCGTGTGTTTCGATTCCTCATTGAAGATTAAAAATTATCTCTTTGTTCCTTCAAACGATTTAAATAATGATTCGCATTGGCAGCATAATTTTAGTTCGTCGACGAATTCGTTTTATTTTCTTTTTTCAACGTTAACGACATCCGTTTGGATCCTCCGGTCTATGATTAAGGATTAATTGATTCGCAAGAAAACTATTCTCTCTCTCTCTCTCTCTCTCTCTCTCTCTCTCTCTCTAGAGTAATTGGCAACAAATTATTGTCGTCGAATGAAGTGGAAAACGTTTCGATTTGACGACGATCGTATAAAGGAAGTAAAGAGAGAAAATGGGGGAAAACTCGTGCAAAAGAGAAAGAGAGATTGTTGATATAAATCGGAATTGATTGAAACGAATCGAATCGAATAGAAAATCTGTTTGAAACAGTTTTGAGGAAATGGAAAAATTGCCCTGTCGTATACCGTTGGAAAATTGTTCGTCGTCACCAATCGTTTCTGTATGTACGTCACCGTCGTAGCTATTGCTCTTGTTGTTGTTCGTTTGCTTGCCACTGCTGCTGCCGTTGCCTGTTATTGTTGTTGATGACGAAAGTTTTGCTTGAATTTAATTGAAGTGCATGGTTCTGACGTTAGATTCATGTAACGTTACAAAGAAAACGAGCTTTTAGCCATGACGCAGACGAATAAAACGAGTCAAACGTAAATCTTAAGCTGGAAATTTTATTTGCATGCTTCTGCTTTGTTTTCTAACGCCTTTTGCAATTAATTTTTTTCCTATTAACAAATGGAATTGCAAGTATGCCGAAGAATTTTCTCCGTCTTGCTTCGCGTTGGAAACTTTGACCTCGACACATCCACGCGATTTATTTATTATATTGTCAGTAGCAGGTTTTTATTTTATTTCGATGGGACACGAGGCAAGGAAAAACTGGGAGTATCACATTTGTCAGATACCCAAAAGTATCCGTTTTCTCTCTCGCACACCCTTTTTATATATTATTATCCCATTCTTACATGCTGCAATACAAGACCATACGTTTGTTATCGTTGTCCCCGGGTTTTTCGTTTCTTTACTTAACAGTAAGCACTCGTGCCATCAGAGACACATCAGGTTTCTTACATTCCCTCCTTTTATCATCTTTTTTTCACCATTGCATTTTCTGAGACGAATCTAAATACATATATTTATCATCGACGAGAAAACTGTCTGTTTGTCCTCTCTTATTCCCATTCTTAGATATATTCGGGAATCTCTGTAGCAAATAAATTACAACAACTGTCTCGTCCTCTTCTTCCGTTGGGCAAAATGTACAATATGAAAAAGAAGAGAACGGTTTAAGAAATGAACGGTACGACATGTCGTGTCATTTTTAATACTTAATGCACGACGATTTCTCTTCTTCCCGGTACATTATAATGGATAAAAAAGGCTGGAGTAGAAGGAGGAAAGGCCCCGAAGAAAGCAAAAAGATCAAGGCGAACGAATAGAAACAATCGCTTATTATTTGTGTACGTCCGCCGTTTAACGCTCGAGGACATTTATTATTATCATCTTCCATCTCCTTTGGTAACAGTATCATGAAAGGAGAAAAAATTAGGAAACGACGAAAATCTCCAACCCCATCATCATCATGTCTTTTAGTTCGTACAGATGTTATGTCTACAACCATTTTCCTATTTTTGCTGCGAGGAAACTAATTTTTTTCCCTCCCAGTTTTTATCCGTCAGCAGACTAATCTGAAACAATCTTTTGTTCGAAGCGAAATCTTTCCCGAGTCGTTTTTAAACTTTTCTTATTCGCAAAACGTATCACTTCTTTCATAGAACGAAGAAGAATGAGGAACTAATCGCGCGACAAGTCTGAAAGAATAATTGGTCACTCCTTCATCTATCGGTGTTCCTTTTTGTTTAAATTCAATTATTATATCAAACTAATTGCCAAAACAAAGATAAAACGTAGAAAGTGATAAATACGTTTTAGGTGTGAGTAAAGGCGGGAAAGGTGGTGCAATATTTTAAATTGCTTTTCAATTTAACTAAAAGACTTTTGTCGAATGCTGCAAGAGATGACTGTAAGAAATTGGAAAGACATAAAACGAGAATAAAAAGTTGTTCTGTGTCTCTTATTCATCTTCTTCTCGTTGCTGATTTTTTTTTTAATTCCTTCTGCTAGCCGTTATTGAAAAGGACAAAAAAATCGAACTCGACTTGACAGAGCTCCGTACGTTTCTCTTCCGTTTATTCTTTTACATGGCTCCTTCGCCGTTAATCGTAAAGAAAAGCAACATACTGATGGCACGGTACGCGGTCGTAAAGTGAAGTTAAAGTAATTCCTTCGGATAGTTTTCGAGTACATGTGAAAGAATGGAACGAAAGAGTGAAAGAGGTTGGCGAAAGAGAAACAGGTTTTATGTGTGTAAAGGTTGTTTCGGTTAGTTCATTGTTTCCCCAAAAGATGTTAAAAAGAAATAGAGGAAAATGGGAAGTATAGAAAAGCCGATAAGTTGGAAGGAAACGTTTTATTTGTCAAAAGGAATTGACTCTTGGCAATTTTAAGAGAACCGAACCGGTGGAATTAGAAAACGAATGTGGGACGCGTTTAATCCGAATCGAAACTTTTTCGATTGCCACAAATGAGTTTGTTAAGATAAACAAACATGAGAAGGAATTATTGGCTCTCTTCTTATTTCGCATTCTTCAATTGCACGTTGATTAAAAAAAAAGGAGAAGAAAGAATCGCGAATTGCGCATCGATTTGTATCGCAACAACTTCAAAGATACTATGAAAGAATCGGATTCCTCGTTTTCTTTTCTTCTACGTTCTTCTTTTTGGAATCGCTTCCAAAGTCATTTGAAACATAAAGGAACGAAGAGGAAGAAAAAGTGGATGGAAATACGTTTTTCCTTTTAGTGTCCGTTTATTTCGTAATAAAGTTGGAAATTGTTGTCGAAGTTTTTCCATTTTATTTATCATTATTATTACGAGTTCTCCTTCAGGTTCCGTTTGTTTTAAGCGTTTAGTATAGAAATTAACGTTAATAACGGTGTAATTAGAAAACGTTTTAGATTCCCATATAATTTTACTCCAGGTTCAAGACTCGGTCCTTTTTAGTCGATTTCGTCTCTTATTATTATTATACATGTTTTAATATAATGCAAATCCATTTAACTCTAACAATTAAATCAACGTTTTAGTTTGGAAATAAAAGCAAAGCCGTTCCGTACAACTTTTATTCAATTCTGTTTTTGTTTGTTGTTAATTAAATTAGAGTTTTAATTAATTCGCGTAAAACAATAAAAAAATAAACAACCTACACGGAAAAAGAGGAAAATTTGAAGGAAGGAATGGCAGTAAATGTTGAAAGGGCAAACTCTAAGAGCTTTACTGCCAGAGAGAGAGTGCTTAGAGTTTTATGGCATTCTCAAAATCGGAATTGGATCTTATTAAATCGCATTTTTATTTGTTTAGTCTTTTTCTTTTTTGCCTTGCTGGCATCTGAAAATGCAAATTTTTTAATTCAACTCTAGCATTAAATTGAAAATAGCAAAAAATGGCAACGATATCACTCTTTTTTTCAAAATCAATTAAAGATAAAAAATAGTTTTTCGATAACGTTTTTTCTGCACTTTACTAATCGGTTTTTTCCGATATTTATTATAACGTTTTTTTTTCGGACGAGTTACAGTTAATCGATGGAATATAATTCTTTTTTAATCAAAATAAATGTACATGCACTTTTATAATATTCGCAATCCCGTTATAAAATTATATTATAGATTAATTAATTACTAGTATCATTGAAAATTCTATGGCTGTACGTTAATATAGATTAATTAAAACGGCTTAATCCGAAAAGATTTAATCAAGAATTTTTACATTTTTATGCCATAAACTTTAAATATTTTCATAAATGTAGAAAGATAACCGAGATGAAATACGGTAGTTTTTCTAATGGCTCAACTTATAAACATTTTTCATAAATAAAATTAATATAAAAAAATGTGGGGAGTGCAGAAGAAGAAGAGAAACTTTGCAGCTGACATGTACACTATCCAGGCCAGTGGGAAGATAGTTTTCTCGTATAATAATAACGAGTGTACCCATAAAAGTATCCTATATGAAAAGTTTATATGTATTGTTGCTTATTCAAATTTATTTATGCAAAACTAAAAAAATTAGATGAAAACGTTCTGCGAAATCTTCTGTGGAAAGGTTAGGGAAAATTGTGAATACGTTTTTAAGATTACTTCGAGCCAGGTTTTAATCTGATTTACTAGACGAAGAATGTCGCGTTTTTGGTGGATGCGCCGGAATATATGCTCTCAATTTCATTTCTAATTATTGTTGATTTAAATTGAAGGCTTAACATTAAAAATATGAATTATTAAGACTTTTGGCTCAGTTTTTGAACGTAGTAAAAAAAATTGCTAACCATTTTTAAAAGATCCCTAAAAACCTGTTTTAAAATTAATCACGGTTTTGCAATCACATTTGGCCAGCTGCGGGTCTTTCTCATTTAAATAACTTCTCGATACTTTTTAATTAAAACCTCATCAATAATTGCCATTTTCTCTTTGCTAATATTTTTTCCTTTCCTTGATAAATAATTAAATCTTTCGCAATCATTCCACCTCTCGTCTCCGTCTCTCGCCCTCTCTCCCTTCGTTTCATTCGCTCATTTTCTCTCTTCGCTTTCCTCATTGATCGTAATAGAATCAAATTTCAATTACTTTTCTGTTTACTAAACTACAAGGACTCAATTTTCATTGATCGATTATTATTTTTTGTTGCTGTCAACTCTATTCTCGTCGTTTTCTCTCTTATTCCATCTAATCTTTTCATCCCCCGCACTCAATTCTTCGTTGCTTTCGTTTTTTTTGTGGTCCCATTTGGAAGCAGCAGTAGAAGAAAAAGAGCTATAGAAAAGGTAAGGTAATCATAAAGAAAATAACTTGAGCGGATGATTATTTGTATTTTCAATTTACTCTCCCTCCCCCCTTCTCTCTCTCTCTCTCTCTTTCCATCTGCATTATATTAGGGTGACATATTGTATTGTATTATATCAATTTCTTTCTTTTCTTGCGTTTATCCAAACGAATAAAAGAGATTTTTGTCTCGTTTATACGAAATTTTCGTTTGTGCTCCCCAATGGCTGGATAAATGAATATAAGTACGAGAGAGAAAGAAAGCGACATTTCAATTAATGTAATTTGCAAATGTTGAGGTACTTTATCTCGTTCCTTTTCTTGTTCAAGAATATTCTCCTATTATTCTTACATGTTTTATATAAAGAGGATCTTCGCATTCTTTTTGCTCTTCATCGAATTGAGTCGACGTGAGGTCTACTTTAATAACGGCACGAGAAATGGATCCTTAACAACAACAATTGTTTGTTGCTTATTGTTATTGTGTTTTTTCTTTATGAGGCAAAAAAGGGGATTCCCTCTTCGTCTTCCATGAGAAACGTTGCATTCTTATTAGGAAATTTTTATTATAATTTTCGTCGAGATATACAATTTTTTTGAAAGGTTCTTTCCTCAAGCGACCCCCCCCCCCCCCCCCCCAATAGTGCCATTACGTTTTAGGTACGATGTAAAGTACCTCAGAGGAATTTCGTATAATAAACAGATATTTTCTTCGTTCCCTTCGGTTCAGTTAATTTTTTTCTTCTTGGCCTAGAAGATTGAACGTTCTCTCTTTTCATTGCATGATCTTTCTCATCATTATGATCATGATCATCATCAGTGTAAGAAAATGAAGTAGCAACAACAGCAGCAGCAGCAACAACGAAGCAGAGAAACGAGCATGAACATTTTCCATTCTCCTTTATTTTGCATTTTCCTTCGTTTCTTCGTTTCTGCCCAATATACCGAGTTGTACGTTTAGCTGAAGAGTAACATCGTCATCATTCTCGACGTCGTGATCCATTGTTTAACGTACTTTGTTAAATAATCTCTTGAGGGAACGGATGTGTAGTCTGCAATATTTAAAAGTGAGACGAGGATTTGAAAATAATAATAAAAGAACGAAGAGGAAACGAAAATCCTTTAACTTCAAATAAAACAACGGAGTTAAAGAGGGATTGAAACGGAGGGAAAAAGTTTGTTCTTTCTCTATTATTATTATTAAGGTATATTCTCATTATTAGAAAATAACAATACGTCGTGCTTCCATCCCTTACACTTTTTCCAATTTAAAACTTAAACAAAGGCAACCCTTTTCCTTCGGCATCGGAGGCATCGAGAAAGGAGAAACGCCATAATTAACCGGCGTTCCTCTTTAAGCATTAATTAAAAACCGAACTTAATTAGCACGCTGTTAAAATCTATTATAAGTGCTTCAGTAGTTTGCGGTAAATCTAACGAAATATAATACATGTATGGATCGTAGACGGAGGAATAAACATAAATGAATCCGTGATGGTAATAAAATTTCAATTTTTACGCCATGTTCCATACATCAACAACAATAATAACGACGACAAAAAAATCCTAATAATAACGGGAAACTCGAAGGAAATGAATTCGAAACGGTAGCAACACAACATCGGGGTGAGAACTGGAAAATTTGCTTCGCTCATATGCATCATGCTGGCACAACATTTCTATTTTCTACGAATAGGAAACCGTATATAATACGTTATTATTACCGTCGCGGGCGGTGATGTCGTGCTGCGTTTCACCTATTGACAAGGTAAAAATTAATAAAGAAAAGGAAGAAAAAGTATTTTTCGTGCGCTTCCTCGCAATACGTTTCGTTTTTTCTTCTAAATTTTCCTTCGTTTCCATTCAATTCACATCAATTTAACGAACGTTTAATTGAAAATTTACTGCGGGTATTAATAAATCGAGGAACGTCCGCAGAAAGAGTGCGCGGGAGAGAGGACGGATCGATGACGGGGAATGTTTAATAAACTTTAATAAACTAGAAATGAGTGGTATTATTACAAATTAAACGTAGAGTGTTCCATCGAAAAAGCAAACATTACGATTTCCTCGTGTAACCTCCTTTATTTCAATTCGCATACGTTTTTACCAGTTATACAGTGGTTGTTCAAAAATTAATAATATTTGCTTATAGTTTTTCATGAAGCAGGAATCCTCCTGCATCCTACTAAAGTTTACACTTTATTCGCAGACGAAAAGGTATTGTTAATAACCTTACAAAAGCATCAAAACTTTCAGTCGCGTCGATTTATTGCGCGCTCGAAATCACATGTGATTGGTTGTTAGCCTTTTAATTGTATTAGCGTCAAATTTTCTTTATATTTTATGCGAAAGTTATTCAATTTAAGCAATTTTCGAATTAATCGACATTACGTATTCATTTATATGAAAATTGAAAAAAGTTCTAGCGCAATATAACCTACAAACATAGTAAACGTCACTCGACATATACAATCATCAATATTCTGCGATTTTGTGGTTTATTATCCGCGAACAAATCATTTCTTCTCGCGCACAATTATTACATTTATTGTAAAGCAAATTTTTTGGTTTTGGCCCGTTAAAACGGTTTGTTGAATCACCCTCGTATAGTATCATAAAATGTATTAAACGAGAGGCGACGTTTCGTTGCAAGAGGAGCCGGCGACCCGGTGTAAAACCAACAGCGACACGGCTCGTTTACCTCCAACATCGATTTCTTTAAAACAGAGAAAAGGAAAAAATAACGGTGCACCCTCTAATTACAGCATCTAACCTATACACGTGTACACGTAGAAAATGCACACCTCCCCTGCGAGCATATTTTCTTTTATTTCTTCCATTCTAACGTTTTTTGTGTGCTGCTGTTGGTACATAGGAGGGTTGGTGCACGCGTTCGCGTCAAATCGCTAAAAGTAAAACAGAAATTAATGATAATGAAATGAAAAAAGACTTGGCTTCGCTACCAATTCGGTCTTTTTTCGTATTACTTCCATCCATGCGCACGTTTTCCTTCGCCTTTATTCTTCTTGCATTTTATATGGGTGGGAAGCGAAAAGGATCGTTTTATTAAAAGCGCTACCTACTCCTTTAGGAATCCCCGTGTTGATCGAATGGGGAACGAGGTGATCATTAACTCCAAACGTATTTTATTATCGCCTGATATTGCGCCCTTTTTGATTATTTTGTTTCTCCACTAATCATCAGTTATTAATGATGACAATTCGTAATAACTGAACGTCCTTCGCCTTCTGTTTCCCGCAACACGGTTTACCTTTTTCGTGAAATTTATTTCCAACCTCTAATTACGAGTTGGAAATGTCTTTCGAGGATTCACGGCGAAACTGCGCGTAAAGCATTTAAGTGGAACACGATTTGCGAAAGTGGAAGTTGCAAACTTTCGTTTTTGGAATCGCTTCTGAATTCCCCGAGTCGTTTAACAACAATTTCGGGCAAAGTTTCGTCTCCCCCGAACCATTGTCAACCGTGCGACGCGGGGATGTGCAGTTTATTATACTGACGAAGGATGGGGTCGTCTCAGTTTTGCTCACTTCGCCTTAATTGTAAACGATTAAATTGGATTCGCTCATTTGATGTTTTACCGAAACGATGGTCTAATAAATATACCATAAACAACGGTGGAGCCCGAAGATAAATTCCGCTTTGCAATCGCTCCTTGCGTTTTATATGTAAAATAGTCTAATAATTTACAGCAAGCGGTCGCGTTTTCTTGGTTCTGCTCAAAGCAACATCATTTTGCAAAACGAAGACTTTAAATATGTATGCAAAAGTCGTACGTTTGTATATAAATGAAGCAGAAGCAACCGAATGATAGTAACAACAATGAGAGTAAGAAGATGGAAGAGTTTTTGCACCGTCCTCATCAACGTTTCGCGTTTGGTTAATTTGCAATCCAAAGAATAAGAACAAAAGATGAACGCTCTTGCCTCGCATTTAACCAATTTTAATCAGGAAAAGTAATACCGTTGTCACGTTGATTTGTGTGCCACCGTGTAACAACTGAAATTCTTATTGCTCGCCCTCTAACTACTACTACTCCTTGTATGTTACTTTACTCTTGCGGTGGTACTATTGGAACAACCACCACCTTTATTTATTGCCATTTACGTTTATGAGGACGGTTCAAAACCGGAGGCGAAAATAAAATGGTACCCATTTAAACCGCGTATACACCCACAAAATATACAGCGTGTCCCAGCAGAACAGCGACGACGCAAGAATTTGGCACATAATTTATTTTCAGCTTCACATGTGGAGTTTTATTTGATCATATTATTTTAGAGTCTATTATTTTATGTAACGTTTCCAACTTAAAATAAGTATTTATATTTAAAATAACGGAACAAGTATTAGTTCCCGGAATATCAGCAAAAATATTTGGTGGGGACACACTGTATATTAACACGAGTTAATTTAAAATCAAAATTTATCGTTAACGAATTATTTTTATCTCTCTACACTCGATTTCTGCACGATTGTTGCGAATAAATTTCGCATGGCGAGAGAGAGAAACAACGAGCGGGAATGAGGGAACAATTTAAATTTTATTCTATATTTATATACGCGGACGACGGTGTACGTGTTAACAGGACAATAAGTAAAACTTTAAATTAGATTTCGTGTTAAGTAATACTAAAGGGGAGGCGGCAACTGGGGTGTACGGTGCTGCTGGTGCTTAGCGGCAATACCATCAGTAACAGTAGCAACAGGGAAAAGGAGCAGCAACAGAAGCACTGGCAGCAAGTAGAACTGAACCTACGGAGTAGGTTTTACTAGAGGATCGTGTGCAAATAATCCTCATGGCGTAGGCGACACGTAAACACGTACTATTATCATTATTATTGCATATATTTTAAGTGGTAATAACAAAGTTTAAATTGTTTAATCCCTCGTCCTTTACAATATAATATATTTTGCTGCTCGCAATAACCGAACGTAGTGTTATTGTATATATTTTGTATGAGGTTGTAAATCGAACCGAACTAGAAAACGATTAATTATTTATTCAACAAAAATTGGCAAAGCAATTTGCATAATGAAGATAATGTGCAATTTAGATTAGGAAGAAAGCCTACAAAGAACAATTTCATAATTCAATTGCTAAATTGAAATAAAAGTGTTAAATCTAAGTTAACATTTTGTACTTTTTTTTTTAGTTTAAAAGTTGAAATATTAGGCCGAACTTTACTATGTATTTCTAACACTTTATTAGAAATCATACACTTCTTTCTGTTGAGTAATGTGATTTTTAATTAAAGTTTAATTACTCGCTTTCGCAACATACATTTATATTTGGTTTTATCAAGGTCTTTTATAACCGGCGAATCTTCTCTCTACTTTTCGCGAATTTCGTACTCTGCCAATTAATCATCAACTTCTAAATCTCACTTTAATGCTTATAAATAAATTATGTATCGGTCGCGATTGGGGAACTTGGTCGAGAGGGTTAAAATTTATAAACAGAAATATCTTCCCCACTAAAGTGCCATAATTCTTCCATTTTAATACACATTCCCATCCACTAGCAATTCCCTAACATTGGCTTATAATTATTCATATCGTATAATATGAAACAAAAATGAAAAGCGGGATCTCGTGAATTCTGTCCTAAGTAAATAGCAAACATTTTATTTAAGTTCCCTCGCGTTGTCTGGCGAATTGTAACAAACAGAAAGAACCTTTTTAACAGTTTGCATTTTTTTCTTGTGTGATTTATCTGACTCCCGAGCTTAAAAATTCAATTACCGCCATTCCTAACTATACTTCGAGTGGAAATAATGCGGAAAAATTGTGCAACTTCTTAATACCAAACGATTATCACTAACGTTTTCCTCTTAATCATTTTGCACTCTCGTTCTTTTTGGTCGCTTTCATTCGTTAATGGAACGGTCAATTTAAGTATCGTTTAATTTTTTTGCGCAAAATCGCTAACGTTTCAGTTTCATATAATAATTGTAACGAATCGCTGCAATTCTTTTATTGCGAAAATAAATTTATACGTCTGTAATTGACAATATGATATTTTAATAATAATAATCCTACGTGTCGTTTGTTCGAATAAAAACTTATATTTAATAGTTTTTATATAATAGTAACGTTTTATTATTTCAATTCGATTGATGGACGTTATTGTAGGTGCGAAATGGACATGTCACATTCTATCCGTAGCCCCATCACACTTTTTAACATGCAAATAATGCTGATGACGATGAGGTGGTGATTTTTATGACACGATCGCAATTCAAAACGTAGCCGTGATAATAATAGCGATAATTTAACAATACGATAAATTAAATAATAATCGAACGGATTGAATTAATAGCGAGAGCAAATAATTTAAAAAATAAAAACTGAAATTGCATTTTCCAATGGTGCATACGTGTTCTGCGAATGGATGGTTATACGGGCAAATATCGCGAATGTTGTAATGGGGATCCATTTCTTTCTATCGTTTGGTTTACTTTTATTTATTTATTTTTACTAATTATTCGTTACCCATTATCAATTTTGCGTTGAAATTTATTATTAATTGCAAAATTCGTTGTTATTGTTATTAAGGCTTAATATCGTGTGAAATTTATTATTATTATTAATATTCAACATCAATTATTCAATTGGATAAATACTCGTTTTAGGCGCACACAACAAATATTATTTAATATCATCATCGGCAATTAAAACTATTGTTTTGATTGCATTTAAATTTGTTTGGCCGTTTTCGGTTGTTTGCGGTCGGTTCGATTAAAACTTGTGCGAATTTAAATCGTGGAATTTCTATTAAATACACCAAAAACACCATTTATAACAGGACAAAAAGGGATTTGCTCGTTAATCGTAATAATAATTTCTAATCGTGACGATGACTAAAGATAAAAGAAGACGACATCGTGTACAATCGGTGAGAAGGATTTTAGGTTCGATAAAACTTTTTCAAGTTTCCTTCATAAAACGGATTAAGGAAATGATTTAAATCGTATCTTCTTATTAAAAAGAAACAAAACTTTCTAAATTCGATTCGTTTCCTTAATTGCGTTTTCCTTCTCACCATTTATTTGATTTGTTTTTCTTTGTTTAAAAATATGATAATTAAGAAGTTTTGTATGCAACCTTTTAGACGTCAACGTCTCGTTTCGGAAAAACTTTTCTCTCCATCCAAGTCCACCTTTTTCCATTCCTTTCCTTCTGCGAAATAATAAAATATTAAATAAACGTTACGAAGAAAACAAACACTAAAAGCGAAAAGAAGAGACGAATAAAAGGTGGAGAGAATTGTAAAAGTTTACCGAAAGAGAAATTTGCATGTAATAAAATAACAATAGTCGAAACTTTTAACGAAAATAATGCAAAAAACCTGTGAAAAAAAAAGAAAGTAGGAGAAGAAGACGAGAGAGAAAAACTGAATGGAATAAGATTTTGTACGCCCCACGTTCTCCTGTAATAATACAGGAGAAACAACAAATGTAAGGAAAAAGAAGAAAAGTTCCAGTCTTCCACATCTTTTCCTTGTTTCCTCTCTTCTCTGTCCTCATTTTCTCTTTCCGCCAAAGGTATAAAACGTAAACTGTCCTACCGAAATAAAAAGGAATGTGCAGAAAGGAACAATACCAAGCAAGCAAGCAGTAGAGAGAAAAGAATAAATAAGAGAACTTTCCGTATATATTTATATATTATGGATCTCCACCCATTCCGTGTCCCTTGAACTTAATACGTAAGTAAAATAAGAATGCCGAAAAGGAAAATGGCAAAAGAAGAAGAAGAAGAAGGAACAAATTTCGAAACTTCTGCCGAATCAAATCTTTCCCCTTAATACTCCATTAAATTACTACACAAAAGAGGAGTACCGGTGAAGCTTATACTATTTTAACCGTAGCATTATATTATACGGGAGCTTTTAAAAAACCTTACTGCAATTGTGCCCAGAAAATTATTATTTATGAATCAATACTTAACTTTTTTGGCCAGGCACGCAAAATGCGCGAAGGCCTAATGGCAACGATTTTTAAAGAGTATCGTTAAAACCGTTATAATAAATTGGTTATGGTTATTGGGAACCCCTCGTACAATAGAATCGATTAGTGCATGTTAAAAAGGACAAAATTTGTATTAACAAACAAAAAATTTGGCGAATCGAAGCAAACTAACAGTATTTTGGAAGAATAAAATGTAATTTAGCATAGAACTTACTTAGTAACTTCGCTGTTAGTTTGCAATTTGCCTTTTCGCTCATTCAATTTATTAGTTCGTGCGAAAAACCAATAATAGCTAAATTATTGGTGGCAGATATAAAACCGACCAAGCAATAAGCAATATGCTTGGAATATATTTGCTTTCAGGCATTTTTGAATTTGTTAAAGATAATTAGTTGCCAAATTGCTGCAACATTTTCAATTTGTGTCGAATAACTGCACAAGTAAAGTGAGTTCTTTTGGGTTTGTACTCAACACCATTAACTCGTTGTAGATTCCAAATTTTATTTAATTTGATGGTTTGTTTGTGATGTGTTTCAAGGCAGTTGTCGCTGCTGCAAATTTTAATTAAACGTGAATTTAATTGAAATTCTTTTAATTTTTTCCTTGTTAATTTTTAATTAAATAAAACTAGAATAGAACTGGTAGCAATTTATTGTTAGGATTATTGTTTCGCACACTTTTTCCTTTTTCGCAGCTCTAATTGTAAGTACAATTGCATGCAGCGTTTATTTAAATTGTTCGAAAAGAAAAAGGTTACCGATTGTGATAGGGTTAATGTGTTCAAACATAATTAATTTGAATACGTTCCGTTTTGAGGCAATTTTTGAAATGGATTCCACATTACTTTTTCCCTCGTGAGTATTAATAAACCGTACCCACGTTTCGCTGGTTTTTGACATCTAATAATTACACGCATGTAAATTTTGCGATAAAGAAAAATTAAAAAGAATTATATAATTATATAAAGTTCACCGACAAAGGTAATATTTAAAAAGAAGTGAGAGGCAGACCTCTATGGAAATAAAATTAGAATGTACTAAACAAAAAGAGTAGAAGGGTGAAAAGCAAAAATTAAAAAGTAAAAAGACGCGAAACCGTTCTGCAATTTATATAAAATAAAAAATTCAACGGAATACGCATAAATATTTAATAAAGCTAAAGTGAACTTGATATTTTGTTCTCGCTCTCTTTCTCTTTCGTTGATGACCCCACTTTTAAACTGTATATATTATAAACGACTAAAAATAATAATAATAAAGGGGGAAAATGGTAAAAAGGTATTACACAAAATCGATGAGCACACCGCTCATCTAGGAGCGCAAAAAAATGCGAGAACCTTAAACTGTCGCCCTACCTCATCTATGTATAATAATTAATCAACCGTTGTTTCAACCCCCCCAACAAATTTCCTATCAATTCTGCATAAAATTCCGTCCCTCCTCTTATTATTATTTCACTCCTCCGCTAAAATATATTTAAATATCAATTTAAAATTCCGAATCGATATTCGTCCGAGTAACGGATCGCAAGAAGAAGAAAAAATGAATTAAAACTGTGATAGAAGGCATGGAGTGGGAGGCATTCCTGGCTCTTTCCTAATGAGAATTTGCAAATTGGAATACAAACGTAATGAATTATTTAAAGGTGAAAGGATGGCGAAAATAAAAGAGTTGAAAACTCTTTAGTGCCTTATAAATGTTTTAGCGGCCGTTTAAGTTTGTTTCGCACAACTCGCTTCGACGAAACGTTCTAGTTTTTCTTCTGTTCGCCAGAAAATGCAGAGCGAAAAAGACAATTCCTGCGCTAATAAGTTTAGATTTTTTGCTAATTGCGGTGGTAGCTCCGTGTTTGGTGGGCCGGAAGCTGTAAGTGGTACTATTACTATTTATTTGCAACTAATTGCTTATAATAGGCGTTTGTAATATTTATTTGAATGTTTGACTAAAATTTGCAACCAATTTGAAGAACAAATAAAGCGATTTATAAGTGAAAGATGAAAATCGTTGACGTTAACCAATTTGATTTCTCTGTTGATAGACGAAAAATGTCTTCAAAAAACTCCCTTCCGACAAGTTGAAATAGATTTCGTAAATTGGTACGAAAATGCATTTAAAGAGCGGAAAACCGTGGAGAACGCTCGCTTTTCCTTTTACCTCTTTATATTTCTCCGTTTCTCTTCGCTCTTATTGCTGTTGTTGTGCTAGAATGGACATAATAATTTATTGCCCAGTAATTTTCTTTATACACCATATCGTATTATTATTATTAAACGAGGGGCAGCCAGATTTTAAACGTACGAGAGAAGATGAATAACGCAAACCGCCCAACGTTTATATCGTAAAAATAAAAATCCAATATAGAAACTAACAAAAAAAGGGAGGCCATCATCGTCCTATACATACATCCACATACACCACTTTTGCTTTGCTTTTCTTTGCAATTTTATGGAACACTCGAACGCCACGGCACTCATCCATTTAAACCTTTCCTTGGCTCGTACGGAGAAGGAACGAGCGAGAAAACGTTACAGTAATATGGAGTGTTGGTTGTTGAATAGATCTGAAAGTCTAAAATGCCAATATATCACTTGGAACACCCTGAAAATAATACCGACGCATACGTCTTTGAACGGTCTCGTCTCTCTTACTCTCAGTTCCTCCGTCTGCACTCGCTCAGGCACCGGCACGGAAGTCCCACACGTATGGACGGATATTACAGGAAAAGTAAAGGGAAGGTTAATAAGGAAGCGAGGGACGTGAAACCGGGATGAAATTGGGGAAAAATTAATAAAGTGATACGGACGTCAAACATACAAGTCGCTTATTAATACGTTAACAATCTCTTCGTTAACGTACGCACGTATTAATTAATTAACTTCCGCGTATAAATAATAATTATAATTAATTAGTGTATAAAACAAGGAAAGCAGTAATAATAATAAGAGTTAATTGTCAATTATTTCGCGAGTGGATTGAGCGAGCGTGCGTGCAAGACCGAGAGAGACGTGTACGTAAAGTAATTTAGTTTTGTAACTAACTATAACGTTGTTATTATTATCCTGCAGGATAATAATAAGGAACGTCTAACGCCCTTTAGCGCGCACACACCCAAACGATCTGATTATCAACGGATACTTTCGCAACGTCTTAACTAATTATCGTACATGCAGAATTCGGATGGTGTACTTAATTGTTAAGCGTTATCGTTTATTTCTGAATTTTAATTGTCGTTTTGCGCAAAGTTGTAATAAAATAACGTAATTTTCGCGTAATACTTACGTAGTGAGAAAAATTGAAATTTTCTCGAAATTTATTATGAAATTTTCCCATTGTTTATAACTAATTAATTAGTTGATTATAATTAAAACGCTCACTCGTTAACGTCCATCGTCTCTTATTATACAATTACCAACAAGTGTTATATTTCTTCAGTTAAATATCGTAATTATTATTACAGTTTTAATTATAAGCGACTTAATTAAAACGTTAATATTAATTTTTATAGTTCGGAGAAGATGCCTCTTGAGAAAACACGGAAATTACGAACGGTTTTCGAGATACGTACTTTAAACGTTTGTAAAAACGTTATGAACAATAGGGCCAAGAATTGAATTGAAAGGGAATCGATTTGAAGTCAAGCAAACATATTCGATTCGTACTTTTCTTTTATGTTTGGCTGACTAGCTCTAACATTTTAAATGAAGTGCTCTAGTAAAGTTAATCGAACTGATTCAAATTGTGGTGAAGAATTTTTCGACGGTTTTGTGTGCGTCTCTCTTGCATTTTTTCGTAAATAATAAAAGAAGGATTTTAGTTGAATAGAGAAAGTTCTGCCACTCGTTTATAAAACAGTTTCACGATATTAGACGTGAAAAGAGCAATTATATTAAATAATTTGTACGCTTTGAGCAATAAATGGAGTTAAATAATATTTTGAGAGCGCTCCTTTTTTTTAGTTTACAATTACGATATGCATTAATTATTGCCTCGGAAAAAATATGGAAAGAAGAGAATAATAATAATGAAAAAGTTAAGGTAAAAAGAATGAAAACGAAAATTGCAGGAAAACGCTTTATAAAAGTCCATTCATTCAATTCACATCCAACTAACTACTTTTTGTCCCAGTTTTTTCCACTCGCAGCATAACGTTACCAACTTTCAATGAGGAAGTAGTCTTCGTTTTATTCCTCTACCATCAAACTATTAGAAAAAGTCCTAAAAACGAATAAGCTTTTTATTCAATTGTACGTGCAACCGCTATTTAAAAAAGGAAGTCACGCAAACTTCCGTTCACTTAATTCAATCAGTAACTTCCATATATGGACGTCAATCAAAATTCAATCCAAGCCAAGCATTTAATAATCTCATTAACATGTATATATTAGCTTAATCTTGATCTCTCTCTCTCTCTCTCTCTCACTCTCTCTATCTGTATGTAATACAACTCCATTATTATGTCCTCATATCCATAATAACCCTCGTTTTAATTCACTCAGCCAAAGAGATGGGAAAAAGGAACGCGAATCCAAAGGCAAGGAAGAATCTTTTCTATAAACTTATCACGTTGTTTATTTTGTTCACGAATAAACAGGGGATAGAAGACAAGATTGGAATTGATGAAAGGACGAGTGGGTGGCGAAGGAGAAAGTTTTCTTTATTTTATTTCACGAGAGAATACAAAATAAATAAAAAAGGCCGTAACAAATCGTAACAATAATAAAACAGTTTCAAATTGGCTGCGAACCAAAAACAAAAAAAGAAACAGAAAAGTTGCAAGAACGGAAAATCAATCCAAATCCGTCTTACTACTACTGGCACTTAACATTTACAATGAGAAGAATAATTGCTCTTTGTGCATTTTTTCTTTCTTCGCAGTCGCTTTATTTCCCCAAATTTTTTTCCTCTGTGGATTTTCTAGATAAACGAATTTAATGCTTATAGAACGGACGGATAATAAATAGTTTTCCTTTTGCGTTCGTTCATTTGCGGTTGCGTTTTCCACCAATCGCATGTATTATTATAAAAAAAAAAGGAGCAAAAGGTTCGATTTTTATTAAACCGTACGCCGATGGACATAAAATAAATAGGGATGACGGCGGGAACCATAAAAATTCTTCGACGGTTTTTACGGTCTCAGATCGATCTCGAGAAAACGTCGCTTTAGAGGTATTCAAACGATTCGTTTTTTATTTCCCTTTTCTTCTCTTGCTCTTTATTAGTTTATGGGGATTCCTTTAATTAATTTCACTTTGGCCTTCGATATGGGTTTACGGTCGCTAATTAATTTTTATATCACTGGAGGTATATTGAATGGAGCGAAGCTGGATAAAGGTGTCGAATTAATTGAATCGAATGAAAGTTTTGGATTACGGAATCGAGTGTCTAAAATGTTTTCTTCCAATGCTAAATGCAATATCCTTGAATTAATTGTAATTCTGGGGGGATTTATTTATTTCAATAGGCATTTCACAGTTTGAAACGCTATTAGAGATGATAAAGCTCGGATTGTATTTATTTCAGGAAAACTCTTTGTTCTTCATAATAAAGCAATGACAATAATTAGTTATTTAACACAAATTCTGTCACTGAATTTGTTTGCACATAAGAAAATTATAAGTTAAGTGAAACTTTGATTGTATATTAATAACAGCGAAATTAAATTCTGCTTTATCCACGGAAAAACATTTTTCAAGACATTTGAAGTTATGAAAAATGTTGACTGTTGATTGTGTATCTCTAGAGGCAATCTCTTCGACAGCGATCGTGAAGACATTCACGATGGTCATCGATCAGGTAGACCAAAAACATCAGTTACCGAAAATAACATTGAAAACGTGTGTGAATTCATCGAGATTAAACAGTTTCATTGAGGTAGAGTTGGCAATACCAAAATATTAAACTCTCATCATTTTAAGCGATGCTTTGGACTTTAGAGTGCAAAAAGTTATTTGATGCACGTGGCAATCGATAGAACTTATCCTGAGTGTAACAAATGTTTGGACTCAAAACTTTACGGTGTTTCACTTTGCAATCCAAATTCATTTTAAAATGTTCGGCATTTTTAACAGGGTCAGTCACTTATTTCTCTAAACCGTACTAACCTTTTCCTCAAATTGAGTTTTGCTTATCCTGAATTCCGCTAAATTTATTATACTTTATCTTAATGTTAATGAAACCGAAATTTCATACAATTATGCACTCGATTCTACGTTTTAACGGAATTTGATTGTAATATATTTATTGATGGAAAGTTTGATACCAGAGAGATGGCGAATGATAATCATTCTCCCTCCTTCTCTTTCCCACATTCCGCTGTCATATTGTTATAATCTAATTTTCATTACGTTTTCAGTCTCATCTTCCATAATATTACACGTTCTTGTTGTATTTGTGTTCTACATGACGATGATGATGATCATGATGATGGTAGGAGTGTATACATAAAATGGGAACTAAATTTTGTATTCTAAAGTGGTGCTAGTTTACGAGTGAGCGAGTGGAGTGAACCGTTTACTCTTTAGCATTATCGTCATCGTTATTGTTAGATAGAGAGAGATCCACATTATAATATCGTATACGTACATGCACAAGATCGTATAGAGTTTGTTGTTTCGATAGTTTTTCCTGGAACGTGAAGACTTGCCCTTCTCTCCCTTTCATTCCCTTCATTAAACTTTAAAAGCTTTTATTATACGAAAATTAATGAATAACTAAATTTTCGTTTGTCCATCATCAAGCTTTTGATAATGAATTTCCCTCGCTCCATCTCGCTGCCTCTTTCGTTCTTCATTATTATCATATTTTCTGGAGTAAAGTTGTGGAAGGAAAGGGAGAGAAAAGAATTAGTTGAGTCCACAGATTAAATGGTCATAACTTTTCCCTGCCATCATCTCTCGCTCTTTCTGCGACACATTTCCTGTTCCATCCCCTTCCTTCTGGCCGGTTACTTTATTATTATTACATAAATTTGTCACGTCGTCTTCGTAGGTAATTAATATTTATGAAGAGGATCAAATGATGGTGGCCGTTCAATTTAGTTATTCCAGCAACTTCTCTTGAAGAAGTATCGGCTGCAAATTATCATTAAAAGCGGTAGAAAAAGGTGGTTAAAAAAAGTTGTAAAATGTCCATAAAAAGCTTAATTGTCGTCCATCGGTTTCCGGAATTTTTCAGCGGAATCTCTCGAATTTATCGTTCGCCGGTGGTAGAATGTAATTCACGGAATCCTTCATGTAATTTTCATGGGATTCGACGAATATAGTCCACACGGCCGAATAATAAATTGTGTTGTTTTTTTTTCTTTCAAGTTGGAGCTTTATCGCGCAACTAAAAATGTATTCCAATAATTTTTCGAAAAAATCTTTATTGAATTCTTCACGTTAAATCCAGAAAAACACACATTTCCCACATGAAAAATGCCCTCGGTCGTCTTTATTTTTGCTATCCGAAATTAATAATGTTTTCTTTTTAACGGTTAGAATGTAGAAAATATTAATTTAAGCGGTAAAACGTATATGGCCAATGAAAAAAGTACGGGCCTTCATAAATATTTATACTGAACCCTTCGAAAAAATATTAATAACAAATAAATTAATTTTCGGCAAAAAATTAATACAAAGGGAGCGCGAGTCTGTAAGATAAATTTTTTTTTGAGTTTAATTTAAAATTTAAAACCGTCCCGAAGGAAGCATTAACATAAACAACAATTCGAATATTATAATAACTTCTTTCGAGATAAATGAAATTAAAAGAACCAAATTTATCTCTTTCGCTTATCCTTCTTCTCTTTTACGGTTCTAACTTCGTAAAAAAATGTAAATCTCTCCTTCCTCTACCTAACAATTATTTCAATTTCATTTCATTATTATAATACAATCTTCTTTTGCAAACACTAACTTTCCGAAGTTCAAATGGAAATATCTCACAATAGTTGCAGCCATAAATCCTCATCCAGTAGATTTGTTTGTCTCATACGTGTTAAATAAATAACCGTTTCTTTTCTTCTGTTGCCTGATAGTAGATAGTTTGATAATGTGCAATATTTATTATTCACGATATTCGCAAATCGAATTGTCAACATGAAGAATATACAAACACATATACAGAAGGATGATGGCGTGTAAGGCAAACAAGGAAAACAAATTGAAATCGATTTTTAGCAAAAAACCAATTATTCTTTATCCTTCTTGACTTTCTTCTCATACAACAAAATTGTTTCTCTTGTCGGTTGTTGATGCTCATTTTTGCGAAAATGTTTGCATTATATTTCGATTTCAAATAGAAGAGAAAACCGATTAAGTTAAGACGTGAGATTAAAAATTCGCCACGTTTTGCTGGCATCTTGAAGAAATCGAATTCGCTATAACGTACGATTCGCACAAATATTTATTAATCTATGCAGAAAATATGAGATTTTATAAACGTATATGTAAAATTTCGTAGCTTTGAGCGATTTATAATATATTGGAATCGGTAAAAAAGACGTAACCATTGCAATTCGATTTATAGAAATGCATATTCTTGAATTTTTAGCAATTAGACGCGACAGCGAAATCGTTGAAGACTACTTGTTTTTCATTTAAAAATCCTTGATGTCAATTAGGAAAAAAATATTCCTGTCTTTCGCCAAAACGATAAAAATGCAAACTTGCAAAAACTCCCTCCTGCTCATCTACTTTTTCTCTTCGAAATTTGTTGCTCGATTAGTTACCATTCTTCCCTTATACGCGTTTTTCTTTTATTCCCTGCTTTCCAAGCATCTCATTTTTAATTCATCAACCGCGTGGCCCCCCTAGTCCGCCCAACCAACATCAACCGCACTTATTACTTTCCATCGGATTTTCTGCCGGGTTGGTAATATTTTTAAAATTGTCATTGCCATTGTGCATTTTCATTTTAAAACTTGTCATCGAGCTGCAGAAGAACTTTTCTCTCTTACCCTTCCAATGCTCGTATATCACTACGTTGACTTTCTTCCATCTCTCTCTCTCTCTCTCTAACTTGCTTCTTTGTTACACTACCATCAACTATTAGAACTAGTACTAGTGCTATTACCGCCACGACTGAAAGTAATTTAATTCTGCTGACTATAATTATTTTCCAAGTAATGAAACAATCAAATAAGCAGACACAGCATGTTTGCCATTACGTCCATTATATTATATAAGCGAGATGGGAATGAATGAACGGAACTACGAGGGAAACTTTTCCACCGGTTTTATAGGACGAAGCCGAAAGGCGGAATCGAGTTAAATCGCACTCGATCTCCGCCAAGAGTTTAATTGTTGCTTATCACAAGTTAATACGTTAAAAACTGGGGCAAAAAAATTGAAATGCAAAATAACCCTGTGGGCAATTTGCCTTTGAAAGTTTCCAGTTATTAATGCAAGTCAGCTGGCGAGCCTTTTTGGCTTCTTCACTTTCTTAAGATGATTGCACATTTAGCATGTTACAATTTTTTTTCTTCGTGGTTTTATTTCCTTTTCTCGTAACGGATGATGCACTTAAATAATGATACAAGAAGGATGGACGGGGTTTATATTCATGTAACGGGTAACCTATAACGCCATATATTTTAAGTGTCTGACATAATATGCGATGCATCTAATATTGGCACTAACATTAGCAACAGCAGCGGCGTAATAGAACTAGTAGCATGATCGTCATCATCATCATCGTCGTCGTCGACGCTGCTGCTGCTGCCACTAAAAGAGATCGAACGCTATTGTGTGTGTACGGTAATCGTGAATAATTCATAAATGAAAATTTCGCTTACGCGATATGCTATTCAATGATGTATGAGCTTTAATCTCAACTCTCTCACACTCACTTGCCACTATTTTTGTTTTATCCATCAATATAGCTTTAACAGCAGATACCATCATAATCTGCAATAAATTACTATTATAATTTCCGAAATTAAAATATTGCAAAAAACGTGAATAGATATTGCGTTAATACAGTTATGAAATATTCCGAACTTCAATATTGCTCGAGCCCTTTTGTTGTGCGCAGTCTTTTATTTATTATTATGGCAAAAAAGGAAAAGAAAATTAATTTTGAGATAAACTTTTTATAAAAGCTGAAAATTGTTATATTAAAAAAAGCGGATCAACTTCAGTTTCTTAATTTACCATTCGAGAAGGTTTTGTTGTATTCAATATAGAAACGTGGATGGAAAGATGGAAAAAGTTCAGATGGCGAGCCATAAAATGAAAGTGTTAAATAAAAAAGGAGATTTTGCAATATGTCTCTCGCTCTTTCGCGTTTGCTCATATTGCTTTTGCAAACTTGAATACGGCACGGGTGCAACAATAGGAAGATTAGTAAAAATGCTCTTTTGGGGATTATTACGATACAATACGACAAGAAGTACGAAAAGATGGGTTTATTTAAGTAGGAAGTCGGTTTTGGTGAAGAGTGGCTGGAAAAGTAATTTTTCAAATCTCCTTCGCAGCCATATAAGTGAACGTTGGCAATTTTTCTAATTCAAAAAATGGCGAATCGCGAAAAAAGAGACGAACTTAGAGTCAGTAGATTTTTGATGATGATTGAACTGCTGATATAAATTCTGTGTGAAGGAAAAGGAAAAATAAGGTGTTGGAAGAGGAGTAAATTTCAATTTTTTTAGAAAGAAAAACAAGATAAATAATAAGAAACACGCTCTCCTACATTCTTCATGGCGTTACAAACATCTTGTTCGTACTTTTTTCACTCACTTTTATTTTTTTCCTGCTTTTTCCTGCCACTTTCTTTAGACTGTTAAATTATTAAGAGTTATGATGAGAAATGCCTCTACTTCCTATATTCGGACCGCGGGGGAAAAAATATGTAATCCTATAAATCTCACTACAAAGACTTAAAGAAATCAGGAACTATACTTTAATTAGATTATTTATTTCTCTACTTTTTAGCGAGAATATTTGAAGACTTACTTTTTACTTGCTTTTGGATACTGATTTTTGCGAAGTTTCTTCATTCCCCCATCCAGAAGATAAAAGCATTAGAAAATAAAAATTTAACTTATTTCTTTGTGATACTCTGATCATATTTTGGTTTTAATTGCGATTCTTTAAAAAGGATTTTTCGCGATGATTTCAAATGCGATTACGGAAGAAAAGAATTTCGGAATTCTTTTTAAACCGCTTACAAATTAATAAAATTAGAAAGAGAAATGAGAAATTCCTCCCTTATATTTTTACGGTTTGTTTTTATCATAATTTTTTTTTTCGGCGGGTGGCTTTAATTTCTCCTTTTAATTTCCGGGATTTTCATCTTTCCTCCCTTATTTTTCTTCAACCGCATATTTTTATGCTTTGATGCGATTATTTGCGGCATTTGAAAGATAATTCTCGAAAAATATTAGACTGGGGACGCGCGAATAAAATTTGCGTTCATCAAAATATTATTCGATTCCTCTTGTATAGTGCCTCCGTGTTTATGGCGAAAATTCGTTCAATTTTTCAGGCTCATTTTATTTGTATTCTTATGCCATCGACAATGCCGCAAATGTATCTTGTCGGGTGCAAATTTCGTTTCTATATTCATTGTTTTCTTATAAGAATTTTTTTATGAAAAGTCTTCGATGAATCGCGAATATTCTGATGTCTTCATAAAGAATTTGTCATTGCGGCAAATACGTTTAAAGAAATCTTAATTTGTAATCGAATTTGCAAACGTATAACAAATTGTTGGTGAAATATTCCAACTATACGATACGCAATTTATAAAAAAGTATGAAATAAAAATAGTGGATGCCCATTTTTCTTTTTGATCGTGCAAATTTATAAAAATTGCATGCAAATATATGGCTCGTACGCGTTTATAGACAAATATATCCATCATATTATAAAAAGGGTATTTTTACGTTTGGCTACCAGGAAAAAAATGGATTTTTTTCTGTTCATCATCTTCTTCTTCTTCTTGTTCAACATTTCATCATCCATCACTTTCTCTACTGGCACTACTACTATTACACATTTGCGAACGTTAACGTACAAATATTTACTTAATATTTCGTATTCAAAACCTCTCATCATCCAATACACACAACACACCCCAATGAAAAATAAATTTTTTGCGAATAATTTCTTTACCTCGTACACTTTTATCAACGTAAACGATTTGCGTTTTATATTCTGCTCTCATCGAATCGTTGGGTCACGAAAAAAATATATGCAAATATTAAATTAAGCAAAATAAAAATTTTTTTGCGAAGGGGATCTTTTCTTCTTTTTGTGCAAATTTTTCGCGAATATTTGGGTACTACTAATTGGAAATAAAGGGAAGCAATATCGGGGTATAATTAATAAGCAAAACGGCGTTATTATTATCAGAATTTATTGCTAATTAATGCAAATAATTTCGATCGTAATTTTAGCTGGAAGTTATTGGAAATTTATGCAAAACGAATTTTCCTTATCGCCATTATTCGACAACAGTTTTTCAGTTGTTGCGAAACTGGCAAAAATTGAACAGCCGCGAAGTAGTCATTAACATTCAATTTGTTGCGAATTTTGTTTTCTCATTATTCGTAAATTTATCTATTTGATTCATTCGTATTCGCATCTACACCGACTTAATATTCGAAAGTTTTCCTCTTCGCCCCCTTGTCCGGCCCTTTCTCGTTTATGCACATAAATTTTCCTTCGCAATGTTTATTTATTCTCTTCTTACTTCTTCCTTCACTTCTTTCGCTACTATTATTATTGTTGTTGTTGTTATTGGTTGTACTGTTACTCCTTGTGTTGCGTTCTATGGCTGATGGTGGTTGTATTGTTGGAAGTTTGCCAAAGTAAATAAATTTACATAAGGTTCCTTATTCCCTATCTCAGTATACTACCGCTCTTCATTCTTTTGCATTCTTCTTTTATTTCCAAAGAAATAGTAGTTTTGTTTACGTTACGGTGGTGCAAAAGGAAGAAAATCCGAAAGAAGCAATCGATCGAGTATTAAGCATGAACAACGTTTAAATGATGGTAAAACGTAGACGAAAAAACGACCGAAAGTGTCTTAAGTATTTATCCAATCGTCACCTTTGACTTGTATACGTTGGCGTGAAAGTTCTTCTTGATATCGATTAGAAGAACATTTGTCACGTTTGAAGCCGAGGTCTTTTACACTCGAAACCGCAAAATATAATAATGATGTTGGAAAGAAAAAAGGAAGAGAAAAGTAAAGTACGGCATCGTTCCCACTTTTGCTACTAATGGTCTTTAACCGATTGGACAAATCCAATTTCACTGCCAATACCATATGACATAATAATCGCTCGGATTTTCCCTTCTCCGCTTTTTATTTCTTGTTCCTTTTTGCACTATAATCGTTCTTTCCGAATAATTGGGTTTCGTTACAAGACTTCGGCTTCATTATACCGCAAAGAAAATGAATTAGTTCCGATTAATTGAGAAACAATTCCGGCAACCGGCATTTAGAACGATTCGACTTGGATGGATTCGCAAACTCGCAATTAATAGGAATACGACAACAGGTGAAATGTACGAGCTATTATTTCGAATCATATTCAAACATTTTAATAATAACGAACGAAATTACAATACCATTAAACGTGATTAGTGCACATTCAATTCCCATTTAATAACAAATAATAATACCGTACACAGTGCTTTCCATTAATCGAACGATAAATCCAATTTTCTTCATTCGACAAATAACGTTTGATATTTTGCGAAAGATTCGTCGTTGCTTTAATAGAAGTAAATGCGTTTCTCTTAACGTGCGAGTCAGAATTAAATCTGCAATTCGTCGGGAATTTCAATTAATCGTCAATTCACATTAAAAATTCGTTTTGGCATTACGTCCAATTAAACGAAACGTATCGATTTTATCATTAATTAAGCGATAGTTTAAAAACTAATAATAAAGCAATTTTGCAGACGAAATAAAGCAATAAAATTCTATGGATATGGGGTGGACACTCCAATTAATTCTTAAAGCACCCTCATAGGGTAAAACGTGAACTTTTATTTAAATTTTTTCTTCTTCTCTTGCTTGCTTACTTACAACAGCGCAATACACCTATACATTTTGTGCAAGTATAAGTACCTAATAATATTTAAACAAATCAATATTTCTTGTCATGCCCATTACATGCAATTATAACTTCTCCAATGAAAAGTGTCAACGGGCATTTTCGCGAAAATGCAAGAACGACGACGAACGATGCGAAGCAGAGAAAGGAAAACACAAAACAAACGTAAAGAGAACTGATGATGACGTCGACGACGACGACGATGATGATGATAATTAAAACGAATGGAAATAAATGCAGCAAGAAAATGGACATAAATTATAAACGTGGATGGACGTTTATTGTAAAATATTTGCAACGTTGAATTTGCTGCTTTGTTTTTAGCCTGGTGTTCCGCGTGAATTCTTTAACTCCAGCTAAAATTTTTGCGTGTAAATTGCAATTTAATATTGACTCCCATTCGGCGAAGCGATAATAAAGCAAACTCTTAATGAAAACTTGCGAAAAAAATGCAAATAACATCCATTCGCATGTTTTTCTCTCTCTCCCTTTCGTTTGCATTAACGTTTGAATTTAATTAGTTTCACAAATCAAACTTGATTTTAATTAAATTGATTTTGCATACGAACAAAGAGAGACTCTTAAAGCTAAACCTCTTTTTGTAACCGCGCAAATGTTTTATCTTTTTTTCATTAGATCGCCTTTTTGCAAGACAAAAAACTTCTCGTTTATTTTCGTTATAGAATTTTGTTTGACTTTTGATCAGTTTGAACTAAACCTTCTTCGCGTAAGCTAAACTATCCTTTTTTGCGTTATCTATCATTTGTTATTTGCACGCTTCCTATTCCCATTCTTCACATTTTCCATCAACTAAATGACATTTTTAATATTAAAATTTTTATACGAGCATTTTTGTTAGATTCTCTAGCCCCTATCCACTTCACGATACCCGTATAGAGTAGTTCTGTTGCTGGTAGTTGTTGTTGCCGTTGCTCCCAGCAAACCCACGGGATTTTCCAATATAATGTATTGTAGTAGTAGTCGTACTATTACTACGGGGTTACCATCATATAGAGAATGAAGCGGCGACGCTGATGTTATCTCGCAAAATTTGTTGCTCCACCACGACAACACGCTCGTACATAAACGCGATGTGAGTGAGAGTGAAATCAGTTTCAATGTGGAAAGCAAAGTGTTGGAAGGAAAGAGACGAAAGTGCGGAGGAAAAAAGCGTCCTCCACCTAAACGTTATTATGGGAAATACAAAACCTTTTCTATGAGAGAGGCCAAAAATGAGAATGAAAAATAGTTGCTATTATAAATGGCGGCAGCGGCGTTCGATGCAATTTCCCTGCGTTCGCTAAAATTTTCCACGTTATCTCTTAACTCTATGCATAATATCTATGCAAATGTTTATTTATGAATGACCAAATTCACTTCTCGCTCCTCAACATGCTTCTTTTTTTTGCGAATGATATGCGTCGACCTCATCGGGTTACATTACATCCAATTTCTATGTGGATTTTTATTTCGTTAAATTAAATCGGGAAACCGTTATGGAAAACATAAATTCTCGATTCGTTTGAGAATGGGAAGGGAAAGAAAAATGATTTTATTTTATTGTATGGCGTTCGGCTAGAAAAAGAGATTTAATACGGGGAAAAAGATTTAAAGGATCCTAAACATAAGAGGAGAAGTGAGTGAGAGAGAATTACGGTGCAAAGTGAAAGAGGGCCCCTGATAAAGTCGTTTTTATAGAAAACAAGATTGACGACTTCTACTGCCACCATTACTATTATTACTGCCGGGATATATACAGTTAAAGGTTGGCCCTTTTTTATTATTATTATTACCATCATTATTATTAGAAGTTTCGGTAAAGGAATAAAAATGGAATCGATACATAAATCTCGAATATAATATAATACCTTACCTTAGTACTTACCTATCTACAGATTATTCTTATTATATTTTTACAACAATTTATTTCGTGTTCGTTTTATTTGCGAAATAAATTCCAAATAATCCTATTAATAATGGAAATAATCTCTTTCTATTTGCTCCTTTTTTCCATTTATTCCCTTTTCATTCTATTTTATGGACATCACAAATTGGCCATTTACTATTAATTGTTAGAGACAGAGAGAGAAAAAAGTCCTTTATGATTCTCACTTCCATTTCGTTCTACTAATGAAAGATGCTTTTAAGTTAAACGAATTTAATTGTTAATAAAATTCTAGCCCCCTTTTCACTCCCTTACTCGAACCCCTCTTTTACGTTCATCTAATTTATTTATTATCATTATCAGTAATTTCAAGTAGCAATTAAGAAAATAAAATAACGAAATTTTATTTTACTTGCCTCCTTGTGTTTTTCGTATAAACGGAATAAAAAAATTATTTTGGGGATAAACGTCGTCTTACGAATAAGAAACATAAAAAGACAGGTAGCAAACGGGGGGGAAAAGGAAAATTTGATAACGGCCATTATTAAATTAAATTACTTCGAAGCTTTTCCCATGCGAAAGAAAGAAAAAGGAACAGAAATATAATAAAAGATTCCAGATTTTCTCTCCAAGATATCCCAAACAAATAAAATAACCAAATCGATGTTGGATGTTTATTCTTCGCCTTTATCTTTATCTGTCCGAAGATTTGATTAGGTTTCGGCAAAAACAAATAAATTTTCCTATCTCGATCAGTGTCCTGAATATTGGGGAAAATATCTGTAATCCATCAACAAATTGATGGTATTTTATGCCAGGAAGAAAGCATCATACAATAAATTATCTCGCTACATCGCCATCAAGAAACCGTTTCTGATGTTGGATTAATTATTATTATTAAAATGAAAGAATGACATAGAAGGATAACTGGAACTATGCAAAAAGCAATTATTATTTTTAATGTATTACAGTTGACGTTGGGAACGGCAAAGTGCAAGCCTGAAAGGCATTTTATTTGTAGTCAAATAATGCAAAAACTAAATAAAAAAAATAGAGAAAAGCTTTCGTGCTTTTTCTGATCTTTTCGCAAGCTCTAACATGTAGAGCTTGAATTTTTCATTTTATCAGCAACGAGAAAACATAAAGTTGAAATAAATTTATAAACGACTTGCAAAATTAATTGCAATATAAAAATTTCTTTACTTCTCGTGGCAACGAGCACAAAAATGCGGGCCGTAATGAATAAAATAATTTGCAAAAAAGTTCGACTTTTATTTCGCTCCGACTTTGTACTATTGCCATTACCGCTATTATTATAACGAACTTTGTTGTGGCATAAAGCGTTTAGGCGAACTTTAGAATGCCAAAGAAATAGATATCACACAGGAAAAACTTAAGAATTGCAAACGCTTTAGATAAAAAGGAAAAAGATAAACTTCTTTGCAGAGAGAACTTTTATTTCTGTATTCTGATTATTTTCCTTAAATAAACTAACATAGTTGGTGTGCAAAAGCAATATTCCATAAAAGAAATAGTCGGGAAATTGTTGCATTATCAAAGGGAAAATAGTCAACAGCGATAATCTTTACTATTAACGATAACCATAATAATTTTCTTCCTAAATTATTTTATTCTTTTTGTTCACAAACGTTGATAAAACGGTGATCATTCGAAAGAAACGACACTCTATTTCAACACAATGTAACAATGATTTAAATAAATACCGCAAAAATGTTGCAATTTAATGTAATGCGCAATAAATTGTTGTTGTCGTTTTTCCATTTTAAAGGAAAATCGATAAAATAAAATCAGTGCTTCGAACGTAGGTAAAATCGTAAATAAAAGTAATAACTATTGACAGAGTTTGTATTGCTATTGCATTCTCAAATTGAAATTGCAAACAAATAAATGAAATAGAAACGCAGCAAGAAGGTAAATGGCGAGTTTCTTAGAGAATGGTTTAGAGTAGTTTTATCAATTTATTACCGCCAGTGTCAATAAACGATTGTGATTTTTCTTTAAAAACTTCTGTTTGCCAAATAATACCAAATTGCCGTATTGCTTTCATTGAAAATGAATTATTGCAATCATCGCGAAAGTTTGTTGATCGACAATCAATTTTAAAATAGTTTGCGAACATTAATTAATTCCCTCTTGGCAATAATGAGAAGAAAGACAAAAGAAGAAACCCGGTTTCAATTTACTTTTAATCACCGATAACATAACATTTAAAGGGCCGACCACCATTTAACCGTCGAGGGCAAAATATTTTATTATTCATTTCGCCAGTATATGGACGAAGTGGAAGAGGTAATAAAATTTTATTGATATTGAAATGTAAGATCGGTATCTCCTATACATTCATGTCTTCTCTTCCGCCGTTCTACCGCCATCCACAATATTCCGTTTACCATCTCCATCCACTTCATCTTCTTTTCTCTTCTCCCATTCGATTCATGGAGATTTTTGTTCGAAGGCTGTACGTGATTCTCGAACTAAATTGTTAGATGTTACCAAATAAGATGTGTAGGCTAGTCAATACGAAGAAGAAACGCAAGCAAGCGGGCTGACAACAAGAAATTGGTAGAAGGAAAAAAAAAAGAATTTTCTTTTATCATTTTTTTTTGCGAAGTATATATTTTATGGAAACAATTTCCTTAATATTATTTTGCTCGCGTTCGAAGCACGTCCATATTAATTCCCATTTTATTACTGCTCGAAATCAAATTTGAATTTGATTAATTGACGTCAATTTGCCAGAGGGAAAAAGAAGATGGAGCGGCATCATCGTCAACTCTTATCGAGACATTTTGCGCTGTAACCGTACGTTTAGTTGTCACACAATGAGATATTTTTAAATATTAATCCAGATCCCGTCATCCTTTTAGTTCGCATTTCTTTCTTCCTGTCTTCCAGTTTCAGTACGAATTCGTATATATATGAACATATTCCGTTGGTTATTCGGTTGACTGGTCCATTATGGATATTAAAAATGTATTTCGTTCTTCTTTGCGTTTTATTCGCTTTTTGACATGTATTTTATATGTACGAGCAACGTCTTCTTTGCATTACAGAAAATGAATTACTCACACTTATCCATCCACATACATGTCGTCGTATTATAAATATTATCTGCATACGTTTCTACCAATTTGAATACGACTGCAATTTACTGCTCTTATATTGTCGTTTCTACATGTTTTTCTTTCGAGTTTCGGATCAATTTCAATCAATTCTTGATTTTTAGTTTATTGATATAACGTTTCCACTCGACACTTTTTCTTTGGATCTCAAAGTCAATAATAACGCGCAATTCAAATAATGTAACGCGTGCATGAGAACGGGTTAAATTCCGCTTGAACTATTAGCTTCCCATAATTATACGTCACTACGTATACTGGCTGTACCAGATGATTACGTGATTTGTCAAAACAGAATCAATCATGTTATTTGAAGTCGCATCTATTTCAGCCTCGATTTGCTTGGTTAATGATGTCAAGGTGCCTAGGTGAAAACTTTCAGACTTGTGACTGTAAATAAGTAAAACTCTAGGAAAATTAGGTTAGGATCTCCTGGCGGTAGACGCTATCCTCCAACTTGGAGATGATTTTGGCCAGAAATTGCTCATTTCTCCTCCTCAGAAGTTGTTTTAGTTTTCGTTCAAATTAAATTAAAAGCATGCGTGAGTGTCAAATTTCTCAAATAGCAGTCCGACAAATGTTGTTTTTGGAAAAACGTGATTCTTCAAGAGTGTTTCTTTCTGAATATTTTAACTTCACCTTGGTCTTTAAGACAAATACATTTCTTTTCATTTGTAAATAATCCTTTTTCAAATGGTTACGTTCTGGTACATGCTGTATATTGCACGTATCATCTAATCCGTCTTCTAGTGGAATTGCTATTTGCAATTCTACGATTCCTCGATGAGAATTAATTCGAGCAATTAATTCTGCGGAGAAGTGCTCTATGGCAAAGTCCTGCGAGAGATGGCATTTCACCGAAAAGAAAATCACATTTTCTTATTGCTTTCCCCTGTATCGATTAATTTTTTTCGATAAACCTACATATGTTTCTTAATACATTTATTATCGCAATTTCCAATTGAACTGATCGTTATCACTTATTTAAACGAGCGCACGTTTAATTTCTTATTGATACTACCGCCAGCATTATCGTTATGTTATTGGCAAACTTAAATTCAATAAAGCGAAATCGTGCAGCCGAACTCGGGCCATTATTATTACTGCCATCATTACCATTATTGCTCTTATTATCATTATTATTACAACAATACCTACGTTAGCGTAATAAAGCCCGTTTTGAAATTGCGAAGCTAGGGAATCCAACCTACATTATACATTCCAATTGTTAATAGTACATTGCCATAATGTCTACTTGTATCTAGAAG
Organism: Hololepta plana; assembly: GCA_963695495.1. NCBI lineage: Eukaryota > Metazoa > Arthropoda > Insecta > Coleoptera > Histeridae > Hololepta > Hololepta plana. Next base: position 8,217,746 of record OY968833.1, read on the forward strand.
ACAAGATCCATCGTTAGCAGTCGAATAAATCAGAGAATCAATCCAACCGAATCGTATTGTTGTGCCAATTTCCGAAAACAATTGCATGTAATAACGATATAAGATCGATTCGGATATCAAGAAGTAAAGTCGTTAACTTCAATGCGATGACACTTAATCATCGTCGTCATCATTTCAAACAATCGCTGTGCAGTTATTGATAATAATCGGGGATTTTGTTTCTCTAATTTGCAGTTTGGAGTGGAGGATTGGATTTACAAGGGCCGATGTTTCTGCAAGAACCGCCGCATCGCGTCGAGTTTAGCAACAGTTCCGGCGGTCGCGTCGATTGTACCGCACACGGTAGCCCGATACCGGAAGTCGAATGGATACAAGCAGACGGCACTCCAATTAGACAGGTACAGTTAATCGATTTAATTAATTCGTTTAGTTTTCCTACTGGATGTTGTTTTCAATTTTTACCTGCATGAAATTGATGAAAAGAGCAAGTTCCAATGAAACAGGTCAATAAGTAGTCGAATCGAACGAAAATAAAAAGGTTTAATTTACACTTGATAAAACAAAACATAAGTGTAGAGATTCCAAACATTTACAACAAATTTTAGTTTGCAATAGGAGATTTCTTTTCTTTATATTCCCTTGAACCCTCACGTTTCGAATCATTTTGTTTGAAAATTGATCAAAATGGTTCGACAGACTGAGCTTAAGGTGAATTGAAATGATTTTTCTTTATGTGTGGCACCAACTTTACATTTTCCAGTTGATGCCATTCTATAATGAAAACTGCGGCACTTTACAATTCATTTTCCAGCAGTTTCTTTCTCTTACGCGCTTCGATATTATTCACAAATACACTCAGTGACTTTATAAGACAGTTGTTAATGTTACAAAGTGCAAGCTGTCAAATAATAAGCGTTTGCTTGGCATTTCTAAATTTCTTTCTCAAAGATGCCCTACGATTACTTATTGGACACACTTTATAAAACTTACAACATCATCGCGTCGATTATCTGAAGACAAATTTCTCGTATTTCCTTTTTGAAATGAATGTCATTATACAAGAAGAAGGGCTGTTATCCTCGTTATCCTGGATGTAGTCGTTATCGAATCGATAATTTACTGAAAGGAATTTATTTTTCTGTAAATTCGTTGCGTCAGAGTTCGTCGTGAAGATGTTATCGATTTATAATTAAATATGTGTGTGTCGGAGGAATATCCGCGGCCCAATAATAATCGTATACCGAATTAAATCGATTTGGTCCTTATGACATGTTTCTAACGTTTAAATTTAAAATTCGGCTCGGAAAAAATTATTATGATATTAAAAGTTTGCTCTTCCAACGTCGTCCGTATGGTAATATCGAAGTGGATCAAATTTCAATTTACAGATGCCCCGTATAGACTTTGATGTCAATTTAATATTAATTTGCAAATTGAATATGAATAAGTTGGGCATTTCGCGTAAATTATTCCGCAATGCAATTGTATTAAATTTAACGCAAATTGTTTTAGTGTGAAAAGTGCAAAAATAAAAAGGAGGGGAAAACGTCAGAGAGGAAGAGTTTTGTTGTTTCGAGAGATTTTAAATGCGAAAATAACAAATTTCAAGTGTAAAAATGAGCGTTAGGTCTGGCAAAAAGGACTCTCTCTCTCTGTGTGTGTGTGTGTGTGTTGTTTGTTTTCTCTCCGATTTATTTTTTTACTCATATTAAACCTATTTTTCGGGGGAGGCGGTATAATTTGCATTTTCATTTGTTAAAGTTTTGCGAGAGGAATACAACGCAAAAGTTTACTGTGTGTTATTTTTTTTGCATCTATTAGCATTTTAATGCCGACGTTAATTATTTAAAATCCAACCTAAAAGTTCCTCGTTTAAAATATATAAGAGGAAAGTTAAAATTAGTATTACATTAATTTAATATAAATGAGGAAGTGGCCTACACCTACCTTCGCTCAACTCGACCACTCATTTCTATTTCGGTTCGGAAAATGGAAAATGAATAAACATTTTTTGTTTGGTCAATAACCAAAAAAAAAAGAGCGAAATTGATGGTTTCAAATTAGTTTTTGCCGAAATTGAAACCTCGCCTGTTTACGCTTTTGTATTTGCCTAAATAGTTGTTATAGTGCTAGAAACAATTTCGAGGGTATTATTTTTAAAATGAGATTTTTTTTCTGTTCTCACTGTTTAGGGTGTCACGTTGCTCGCGTATAGCAAAAATTATTTTGCGCGCAAACAAAAAATTATTATTATTATAAATCTCGTTTTGTTTTCATCCCTCTGTTTCACGTAATTTTATACAATTTGCTTCGTATACATAATTTTGCTTTTCTTTCGCTTGTGCCCGTAGCTCCACATGAAAAAAGAACGGTTTACATTTCATACAACTAAAGCCTAACGTATTGTTTTAAATTTATTAGCATAATAATATTATTTTGATGTTTTTTTATTCCTTTCATAGAAGGGCCGTGGTTTCATCCTTTGTCGTTATTCTTGTCATTCCACTTTCTTTCCATTACTTTCTCGCAATTTTTTTTTATTCTATGCTGCTTGGAAAATTTACCAAAACGAAATTGGATAAATGGCGAAGAATGTTGAGGGAAAGTGAAAAATAGACTGGCAGTGCGTTATATTATTGTGTTTATATTGGATTCGGTTAAAATATGTTAGTGAACAACAGGCGAAGGATGACAAAAGAAAAATTCAAAGAGGAGAAAAGTTGGAAATTTGTTCTTCTTCGAGTGTTTCCCATCTCGTTCATTCTTATAGTTTTTTCTATCCGTGCTTTTTGCTACTCATCTTTCACATATTATTCCGGCGGCGAATAGGAATATAATGGATTCTATTTTGATATTTATTTACAAATTCCTGACGAACGAAATGTAAAGACAAAAGGAAACTTTTCATTTTCAACGTATTCGCCTTTCGTTTTACTTGTTTCAATTTGTTTCACTCTACGGAGAGGACGTCACATCTCACGATATCCCTTTGATGTGTACGTATCAATTTTTTATAAAGGAAATAAAGTTGGAGAGGCAACCTAAAGGAAGATGAGTCGAAGGGTAGAAATCTCCTCGTGTCGGTATAGATTGTCCTTTTTTCTTTCTTCATTTTAGCCAGGACCCATTTTTCTCTTCTTTTTGTTTAAGATTCGTCGCTGTCTCTCAATTTTATTCTTTCTCATTTTCCATTAGTAGAAGAAGACGAAGAAAAATTGTAATAAATTTCACGAAACCGACCAAAAAAGGTCGAGAAAAAAGAAGAAGGAACTAATAGAATGGTAATGGAAAATGGAAAACAGAGTACAACAGAGTACACAGTTCATTTATACGCGGATTCTCTTTTGGATATTCTTGTCAGACGTTCAAACATGCATAAATTTTAACCCTCCCGAAAAAGAAGAAAGACCAAGGATATAAATATATATATATATATATATATATGTACATGGGAGGAGAAAAGAGGGCGAAAATTCAAACCCGTAATGTATAATACGTATTTTTGCAAAATAATAATAATTCGTGCCATTTTCTTCTACCATTTCATTTTTTCCCTCGTCTTTCCCTTCGTCTTTTCTATTCTTGTCCCTGTTCTTGTTCTCTTGTTTCCTTCCACCATCTCCTCGCAACACAGTAAAAGATTAATGTTATCTGTGTTTGCAAACAATTTCTTCTTCGTCTTTCCACTTGTAGAGAACGTCGCCTGTGTTAATCTAAAACGTCGCGTTTAGATTAATATGATTTATATAAAACAACCTTTCGTCCCTCTAAAACCCACCCCTTCTGTATTATTATTACGGTCGCTCCTATTTCAACAACAGGCGAATCATTAAACGAAATCTTCCACGTTCGTATTCTCCATTTAAGGTGTCCGCGAATTAAAAGTTAAAGCAAAAAATAAATAAGACGATAATTTAAATTAACGTGAGAAGTTTGCGAAAAGTTTAAGTGATATCACAACAACGACGACAACGAACAAAAGAAATTTTTTACAAACTTTTAAATTGGATCAAAATAATAATGATGACGGCGTTAGTGACGACGACGACGACGATGATGATGATGGAGAGCTGAAACTTGTAGACGGTTTCCGAGAAAGAAATTCCTCTGATAAGAAAAAAATGTATAATTAGTAAATGTACTCCACATTTATTAACTCTTCGGGGAGACGAACCAAAGAAGAAATCGTCTCCCTCGAGCGAAACGTTCACAATTAAAATCCCCCAACTCCCTCATAAAATATTTATCAATTTTAACGTGATTAGCAATTCATCGTTACTTGCCGGTTCGCATTTAAGCTCATTATGGCCCATTACGTTCAATTTTCCGACGGAGATACATTTAAATGCTCTTAGAACACGTTATTCGATTACTACTTGGCTGTTCGTCGGTATAAAGACGTATCATTTATTGTGGATGATCCCTTTTTAATTCGCAACGACGTTGAGCCCTTGCCGAAACAAAAAGTATTTAATTGCAAAACACTTTTAATGGAATGTTTATTTATATTTTATTTGCAGGTGGCCGATCTCCGTTTATTATTTCCAAACGGTTCGATGATATTCCCGCCGTTCCCCAGCGAACATTACAGACACGACGTCCACGCCGTAGTTTACAAGTGCCGATTGAGAAGCGTTTTGGGCAGCGTGTTGAGCCGCGAGGTACACGTGAAAGCCGGTAAGTGACTTCTTTTGGGACGGAATAAATTTTCATGCAGAACGGCTATAAAGTTTTATCGTTGTTAGAAATATAATTCATTTCTCAAACTGAATTGAACCCCTCGCTGACTAGATCCTTATCATTGCAAATCTGGACGTTTGATAGAGTTTGAAATTGTCCTGAGTCAACGTTTATTAAGATGATCTTTTGGTGCTCAAAATAAAAATTCCGACTATGGATGAAAATTGGTTAATCAAATTGAATTGAATCATTAATTCATTACATTCTCATGTTTAGGTTATAATCTGGATGGAATCAATCTCTAATCCTTATGGATCAAAGTTTCTTGACTGATTGAAACTATCTCGTGGTGCTCAACGAAAAAGAGCACAGACGTCTTGTAGGATCAAAATTAATTGCTCAAGTTCCTCATGATTGGGTTCAAGTCTGAACGTTTGAAATTGTTTTGGATCCATTTTTATTAAGACGATGATTGAAATTAATCGAAGATTTAAAAATAATCAATAAATTTCCACGCTATTTGGTTTACGACTTTCGGAGCGATAAAAAGACAAGGAAAACGGCACCAAACGAGAAATGCCATCGTCGTCTCGCTTTAATCTCTTATTTATCGGAAATTCAAGATGGAAAGGAAATTGCTTGCCGAGTACAGAAATGAGAAGCGAGAGAGAGAGAGAGAGAGAGAGAGAGAGAGAAAGAGACGAAAAAATTATTTGAAGAATTTATAAAAGAATTATTAATATCCGATCTACTTTATTTTCTTCTTCGTTTTGCTCATGCAGCTTTGCCTTCGGTTTCTTTCATCTCATCTCCATCTCCATCATCATCATCCTCATCATCTTGTCCTCATTCCATTCTTCTTTATCGCAGCACCTTCGTATCTGTTTCTTATGGTTTTTTAATTTTTCATCCACTTCTTTTACAAATTTTGCAAGTTTTTCCTTGTTGTCTTCATCACTCTATTACCATCGTCAATTCTGTCACCGTCTCTTCCTCTTTCTATCACGTTATGCTCAAGTAGTGAAGGTGGGAAAAAGTTGAAGAGAAAAATGGTGTTCTTCGCTTCGTCTTTAGGTATGTAGTGTTGTAATATATTAAGGAAGGACCCGTAACGTAAATACACGTTATATGGCGAATAAGAAAAAGCATTGAGAGCGAGAAAAAAAGGAAGAAAAGGAGATGGCAAACTTTCTTTTCACCTCTTGCTATCCTCTTTCTCTACTCAATAATAATGGAATACGTGACTGAGATGTTGAGAAAAGTTGAAATTCTTTGAAGTAATAATGGGAATGATGATAATAATTTAGCAACCTTCCATTTTCCTTCTTATTATTATACGCCTTCTACGGCTATATTACTACCACGATGATATCAACATGTTCGTCATCTTTATTCCTATTCTTTGCTCTCTATAACGAGTCGCTCTTTCTCTTTCCGTGTATTAAAGGTTAACTGTTCAGCCTTATCGTGCCACTTACACTCTTTTAATTTTCAACACGCGACAAAAGTGTTAATTTTAATTAATCAACATCGATGCGGTTAAGTGATAACGTGAGAGAGACGAAGAGAAAAAATTTAATATCCATAATGATTGCTAAAGAAGTTTTTGCTATAATATAATAGTTACAAAAATAAAAGAAAAACTCTTATATTTGCCAAATAGAAGAATATTTGCTTGCGTGGCATAAATTTCAAATGATATTAATTAAAACATATGATGGGAGTAGGAAAAATATTACTTTTGCGGTAACCGACAAATTGATGATTTTTCATTCATCGAACGGTAATAAATATCGTTAATGGCGTCATACATGTGCGATTATTATTATTTTCATAACGTTAATTATTTATGGCGACACGATAGGATTCGTGATTCGGCGACGAATGATTGAATGCTGCAAATTTGTACAAACGATCCCCGATGAAAAGGACGGCCATAATTCATTCGGGCAACTGCGAAATTTTGGTGGATGCGCCAGGTCACATACGCGCGTTCTATACAAATGACGGGTTTCGATCAATTGGTGAAAACAAAAGCGAGAAAAGTGTGACAAGAAGACGAACGAGGATTTTTATCTATCCCGAGGAACGATAAAATTCCCTTTTTGTCCTGTTGTTATTGATAAAAAGAAGATAATGGATGGAGGTGGGCAAAAAGTTCTTCGACACTTGGAAATTGAATCCAATTTTTCAATTTATATCGCCATAAACGCCGTATGCAAGGGTAGTACTACCAGTGGTGATATCGGTGATGGTTGTGGTAGTACTCACTCAATTTATTATTCCTACCGATAACAATCGACCGACCATATTTCTCCTACTGGAATATATTTTCCCCTTTTGAACGAATAAATTAAAAAAAAGCAAAGTTCTCCTGCATTAAACTTTCTGTTTGCCCAAACTTTGCTAATTATTTATAATTTCGGCTCGTTTTAATTCTTTAATTAATTTATCGTGTGCCTCCGCTGCTGAAAAGTCCAAAGTACATTGATAATTTATTTATTTGTTTTAGACTTTCATTAAAGAACGGCAAAACATCGGTAAACGTGCTTTACCAATTCCATCCTGCTCCTCGCAGTTCGCACACTTATCTTCTTTCAATGATAAATATGAATTTGGATAAAATTTCATTTAAGTTTCCGGTGGTAATTCAACAAACTCTTAAGGAAAATTTTTATCTTTCCGTTAATTTTATTTTATTTTCGGACGAAATTAAGCGGAAAATTAATTTATTTACCCCGGGCAAATCGCTTAAAATTCTGCCCCCCCATCCTCACCCTCTAATTTCATTTCCTCTCCTTTTGCCCACCAATTTTTTGATGCGGCTTCTTCTGCTTCTTTCATCGTTAATTCCATTTGTAAATAAAGAAAAGTAACGTCGGCATAAAAGTTTCGTTGTAAAATTATAATTTACCAAAGGAAATTACGTTCGCCAAGAATCTACGAACAATTTGTAAATCGATTAGCGTTGCAATTACTAGTTTGCATAACTTCCGCTGAAGAATTCGGAATATTCTTGACGAGCACCGTATTAGAAAGATTAATAACGAAGTCGCGACCAAAGGGAAGAAGATGGAGATGAAAAGAAAATCAAAATAATAATAATACATGAAGCGGGGGCAATATAAAATTGCAGAAAGTAGAACGGAAATGATGGATATTTTCAATTACTGGCACGTTTATACGTGAGTTACAAACGAGAAATTCCGCATATTTCACATGGTCGTCTCGCTCTTACGTTAACTTATGCATGGATGCAAAAAAACGGGGGCAAAGTAAGGAGAGGAGAGAAAAACGTGAAGGAAATTGTATGCGAAAACAAGAAAACCAAAGAAAAATGGTTGAAAAGAAAAGAGAAGGATGAAAGGAGAAAAATTGGCCATACTTATACATCACCTACTCCACTGCATATCATACTAATACTATCTTCTAGTGATAGTAGTGATATTAGTAGTGGTAGTACTTCCTTTTTGAATAATTGATATCATTTAAAAGCATCCATCCCAGGTAAGGTAAAGTAAGGAAGAAGCGTAACGACTAAACAGATGTGTGCTTTCGAAATGCTGCTGCTACCTTACCGATGCCGCCTGCGTGCTTCCACTTTACCGGGAAAAGAAAGAATGTACGAGGAAAAAGTACGGGGGAAAAGATAAAGGATGAAAATACTTGCGAACAAAACATTGAGGACCTTCCATAAACATTCTGGAGCGTTTAGATCGTAAAGAAGGTCGCCGTTTAATTTCAAAGCGGCACATGGAAATAAACCAACTGGGACAAGAAGGAATCTTATTTGCGACATTTCCCTGCTGATGCCGCACATTAAATTATTGTTTCTAACCATTTATGATCGGCTCTTGTTAAGTATGGATCATTTGCAAATTTTCGTTTTAAATAAACATTTCCTTTTATTTGTTCATCCCATTCCTTCGTCCATTAATTTTTCCGTTTAACAATGAAAAATCGTTTGGATTTTGTTAACTTATTCAACCCTTTCGAGGGCTAGGAAAAAAGGAAGCAGTTACCCCGACATTAAACCAGCGGGTCTTTCTTTTTTTAAGGAATTTAATAAAAAAAGGAACATCTCCACTCGCTTCCAGTACTAAATTTGTAAATGATGTTTCGTTGGGGCCACAGTGATTTATTAACATATATTACATACGTTTCACATTTATATTATAACCATTCGCTACTACTAATATTATTATTATTAATACCGTTTAATTAAAATCGTACGAGAGCCGTATAAATGTAACGTGACACGCGAATGGCGAAATTTTCCAAATGAAATATTTGCAATTAATTACGTTTAATACTGCTGGATTGAAATCAAATTAATATCGCAAATAATATTTTAACTAGCGCGTATTTTATTTGCGATTATTATTCCCTAATTTATCATTTTCGTCTTCTTTATTGTCGTTTTGCCCGTCCGTCAGTTATTGCACATTCCAACTGAACAGCTATTTTCATATTGCATATTTATCGTGAGATTTTAATAAAAACTACATTTATATTGATTTTACAACTATCCCCCAAAACCGGCGTAATACAGGGGGACGTTAGAAAGAAATGCACGTAACTGCAAAAGAAGATTCAAATATTGTGCATGATATGAACTTTGATAAACTTTCATGAAAAGGAATATAAATTTTCTGAAAGGAAAACGATTGCCAACTTCTCACTTGATTCAAATCTTAGATGGAAGTTATAACTCAGTACACTTTGTAAGATTTGCAACTCCTGTGTGATAGTTTTGCCTCTGGTTTTGTAATTATGTAGATTTATTGCTAAATTCCTCTTGTATCAGGAAACGTTTGCAAAAATGCATTCGATTGACGAATTGCAACGTCTTAAATTGGCGATTATTTGGTCATTTGTAGATTGATTTCAAAATTTCTTTTCAATCTACTTCATCGTTCGAAGATGGCTTACTTTGTTAGGCTAAAACGATAATAAAAGTCTATATGAATTGAGTGAAGGCAAACAGTGCTGTTCCTTGAATTGCAGTTTGCAAAAGATTGTATTTACAGGATTTTGTTTCTCTAAAAAACATTTTTGGGCCTTTGAACGCTTCGAATTTGCAACCGTTTCCCACCGACTATTAATGTTACCATTAATGCTCAATCCTATTATCATTCGTGACGTAACTTCTCATTTAAATGCATTTGTATTATCATCATTATTAATATAAACACACGTCAAGTGCATGTAAACGCACACACACCCACATTGTTTGCCTGTAAATATATATCAGCGTGGCATTTAGATGTTAATTAGAATTAGCAAATGCAAAATTAGATCCGTGGTTTATGAATATTCGCTTGAAAAAACGATGGGGAAGCAAGCATTCTTTATTCCCTATAGATGTCGCTATTAAAATCAGTTGTTGTTTCTTTTTTCATGTGCAATTTGTTGTTGTGGGGGTTGTTGCGATCGTAAAACAAATATTTTGTTAATTTTATTACCGTGAAACCGACGATAAAAGGAATGACCGTCATCATCATCATCGCCAAAAAAACAACAACTACAACAGGAATGTCTCTTCTCCTTCTAGCTAGGTTCTTCCTGGATACTTCTTCTGCGTGTTCATTTTTTTATGCGGTCATCTTCACTTTCTGAGGTTGGTGGTGGTACATATAAACTTTTACGTTTATATTTTTTTATGTTATGTTATCGTCGAGGGTTGCCTACGATAATAATAATAATGGATAAAAGCGATGGTTTATGATCGTAAAATATATAACTTTGGTATTTTTATTTTAATAAGAAATAATAAAATTGGCAGGGAGCAAATGGGAAGCGGAAAAGCCGATAAAAACATTTTTGCATCGGCAAGAAAAGAGGTAAACAGGATTCTTTCGACGTAAAAGATAAACTTCATGGTACAATTGCCTATTGGGATAAACCAATAAATATCATTAAATCGATTATAGAAACGCACTAATTACATTTAAGCACTTTAATGAATTAAAAGCACGTACGTGGCATTATTAGGAATTAATCTCTTACCTCGTTCGTTCGCTGTTAATAATTATTAATATATAATAATATCGGGGATTAAATTGTACGCTTCATAAATATTTCCACTATCGATAATAACTGACGTGCGTATTATATCGAGTTTTCCCCCGTTTTGCAAATCAAACGTCGATGGCAATTCATCATCGCCCGTTTAAATTTAATCCAATAAAATAATGAAAGAAAAATCGGTTTATTGCTTAACATTATTCATTACGTTGGTCTCTCGTTACGTGCCTGATGTGCACCTACACATAGAGACACGTTGGTTCCCTAATACTCGAGACTAATTGACGGATCTCTCATTCGGCTTAAGGAAAAATAATTTTCCTCCGGTACGGATAGAAAACCATTTCCCAATGGTGTTTCCGTTCGCTTCTCTCAATTACGTACGTATATAAGCAGCTAACACTGTTACATTGCCCCTCTTTTAATATCAACACATCCCTTGAAGTGTCTACTCGACGTACAGCAGCTATATTCATCATCGTTCGAGTATTAATTAATTTAAGTACGTATTAATGTTTCCTTTACCAAACGTGAAGGACGTGCAAACGTATATTAATACATTTACGAAATATTACGCCGTACGTGTGCCTATAATAAAGACAAACAAACTGCTTTTCTTCTAATTATTTAAGTGCGACCGGTTAAGTAAATTCAGTTCCCAAGAACGAATAACGAAGGGAATTGTTGGGTTTCGAGCTTTTCCTATAGTTAAAACAATTATCTAATACTAATAAATTGTTATAGTGGAGACAACCGTTTAAGTGCACAAAATGTTGTTGCTCTACGCAACACTGTTCGCCAATATGCAGGTAGTAATTAAAACTATTAATCTCATCCAAATCAAGACCATCATTTTCTAAACTTCTTACAATTTAATCTTGACTAGCCATAAATAAATGTTTCTTTAGTGTTTTATGAATGTCCCATAAGTTTTGTGTTTCGATTTACAAACAATTCGCTTTGTGCACAAGCCTAAGAAACGTATTCGAGTCGAGAATAGCGAAAATTAAACGTAATTCACCTAATTATACCTCGCTTAATTGCGCACCAAGAAGCTTGACTCTACTATAGTCACAAAATAGATAAAGGTGAAAATAAGTTAAAATTAAAAAGACATTTTGATTAGTTGCTGTTGTTGTTGTAAATTTCGTGCAGTTTCACTTTATCATCGTCATTATTTTTATGGTCGATGGGCGTACGTTCTAACGAATTAGAAAATGAAATTTTTACATCCTTGCAGGAAGTTCCGTTTACGAGCGAGCAGCGGAGCCGTAGTGGTGGTAGTAGGAAACGGTTTTCTGCATCGAATTGCGAGACGGGAACGGTTAATTTGGCGTGAACGAATCGATGGAATGAGAAATTCTACTACGAACGTATCGTTTCACTTGCTGATGGTAGTAGTAGTACTTCTTCGACCGTATTATTGTCCGGATCTGCTATGTTAAATTCACCATCGCAATTATTACCATCGTCATCGTCGTTATTGACTTTTAATTCATGACGTATAAATGGAGGTCATTGAAAATGGGGGGCATTCAACAAAAATCATCTTCATCATCACCGCCATCGTCGTAGTAATCCATCAATTTTAACGTTCGACGTGCATCGATTCGAATTAAAGCGCAGATTTCCTTTTGCAAATATTCAAATCGACTCCGATGATATCGGTTTGATATAATTTGTTTTCGTGTCAGTCGTGAAAGTTTCAGCGAGACCGTGAAAAATTTATGTGAAATTTCAGGTAGAATTCGCTTAATTGATTCCACGTTTCTTTTATGGGGCAAGAATTCAATATTGAAAATGGAAATTGAAATTCTTCTTGCAAATCATTTTCGTAATAATAATGATGACGATAACGCACTCCCTTGACTCCTGGTTCAATGGAAGATGATTGCCTCGGCGTGAATCGATAATCGCACGAAGAAACGGCGAGAAGCCATAACGTTTCTTCTTCTTTAGTTTTTAACAACTTTTTAACGTACGTCTGCGGAATAATTTTAATGATTCGCTTAATAAGGTTTTATTTTATGTTACGCGGGAACGATAATGACGAGAAAAAAGAAAAGTGTCATTATCATAAGCGAGCGAGCAATAAAATATATTTGCAGATGTTACTTTTACTAATTTTACTACTGCACAGTAAAATAGTTGGTAATACGTAGTTAAATTGTATTGCGGTTTTCTAAAATACATTTCGTAAACTTCAGTCAGAAAGTTTAAAACCAGTTTAAATTGTTCGAATTGTTAGGAAAAGCGACACGTAATGTGTGTAATTAACTGAAACGTTGCGGGAGGTCGAGAGGAAGAAATAGAAGATGTTGCGGGTGCGACGGAGGGAGGAAGTTTCCGTCTTCGCCACTTAATATTCCATTTAATTTTCGGATACGAATTGATGCAGACAAATGGAGCAAAATGTCTTCGATTCCACATTCTTCTTTTTTTTTTTTGGCTTCAGCAAATGTTCATCATCTTTATGATTATTCTGAGCAATTTACTAATATTTGATGTAATATGAAATTTCGAAATTTGTCTTAAATAAAAACTACCTGTATTTTGAACTTGCCACAATTTATGGGTTGTAATTTTGCAATTTCTGTCTCTCTTATGTTTCCACATTTTTTGCGAAACATGCAATTTACCTTTCTTCAAGTTAACTGTAGAAATTACATTTTGCAAAGTACCTCTATATTTGTAGGCCATCAGTTACATATGTGTATGTGCTAGTTAATAGAAAAGTTAGTTTATGACGTATAATAATAATGCAGAAAAAGATGGAAGCGAACAAATGCACGAATTTTTCTGTCATCAAAATAAAATATGCAAGCCGCAAAAAGATATCTTTTCCTAGCAATTGTAATATGCATCTACATCAAGGTAAATAATATGATATCTCGTTTGTTATGTTACTCGTTATTACAGTTCCGTAATTTTATATTGTAAGATATCTAGGAATTCATCAAAAGATTTACTGTTAAACATGCAAATTGGAATTGTAACCGTTCAGTGAATACGTTGCAAGAAATTTAAAATCCCTCGCGTGTATTTCATTGTAAAACGCTTGTCGGTATCAGAACATGATAATTCCTGTATTGCAAAACGTTACTTTCGTGCTAGTAAATTTAACAATCCTACTTTAGGAACCTTATGCTAGTGGCATTTTGCAAGGACGACAGAAAAATTATTATACAAATTGCCCGTGACATCTTCTACTACTTTACTTTACTCGGCTGCTAACGTATTTTAATGAAGGCCGTCTTCCATTTTTATTCGCCCGGAATCGTACCTAATTAGTGCTGGAATCGTGACGTTTTACTCGTTCTTTTCCCTCATTTTTTTTAACATCCCTCACTACACCCTTCTCGAATCGATAATTTCCATTTGCAAAGATGAAACAGGAGAAAAATGCGAAAGCGAGAGAGAAATTAACACAAGAAAGGAGAAGAAAACCGATGGGAGGAAAGAGGCAAAAAAGAAAATCGACTGGAAAAGTGGAACGGGGCGAACTGTTAGAAAAAATCCTTAACGAAATTTCTCAAACTTTTTACTCGATTAATTTGCAAACGAATCGAGAGAAAATTATTTCATTCCGCTCTTTTCTTCTAGTACAAGAAAGTTCATTTATTTTCCCGACTGGAATCTCTATCACTCTCTCGCTCATTCCCTCTGTTTTCTTTTATTCGAACATTGAAAAACTTTTTCTTGCTTGCTTACAGTGATCAAACAAAAGTACGATATACAGGTGAACGATGAATACGTCATAGCGGGCAACACGGCTGTATTGAAGTGTAAGATACCGAACTACGTGGCCGATTACGTGATGGTAACTTCTTGGGAACAAGACATGAGCGTCATCATCTATCCAAACACCGATATCGGTGGCAAATATGTCGTCTTGGGCAATGGCGATTTGTATATAAGTAATGCGGGCACCAGCGACGGTTACAAGAGCTACGCTTGTCGAACGGTCCATCGACTTACCGGTAAGTTGTTTGTTGCAATTACAAGATTCTTTTTCCTTCAACAATTGTCTTAAAATAAAGGTATTGTATCCCTTATCGATGGTTGTTTTTCGTTCCTTTTTCTCTGATCGCATTTTATCCCTTTAAGGAAATTGAAAACGTTGCGTTACCGTTGACTTAGTAAAGTAATGATCCACGGTTTTTTGCCGATGTTGTTGTTATTCGTTCCCTTTTTCCTCGCCTTTTTTTTTCGTTATTTCAATCCATCGAATTAATTTTCCTTTTGCTCGTATAAAAAAGGGCGAACGCAGGCAATAAAATTGATTAAATTTAATGAAAATTATCAATTAATCTCTATACAATTCCCGTCCTTCTTTCGTTCTTTCTTTATTAAAGAACCGTATTCAATAACAGCAAAAACAAAATATTTTAATAACATTTTCGTCTCCGTCGTTTCCATCCTTTCATTCTCTGCTATTTTTTCCTCGTCCCTTGCATTCATTTAATGGATCCAATTTCATTCTTCATTAAATAACAATCTAACGGAAATTTAATATAGAATGTATTAGAAGAAAGGAACAGTATTGAACCAGATGATATAATACAACTTTGTAGTGGGTACACTATTGCATAGTTGGAAAATAATACCAGTGCAAAAAAAAGGAAACCAAAAAGAAAATAAAAGATTTGTTTATTATAAAAAGGGGATGACAACAATGGAATCGATGACTTCCTTTATATTTAACTGGATACATAAAAGAACAATAGCGCGGCCTCGATGAACAGATTCGGCTATTTTTATTTCTCCTTGTTTTTTTTTAGGCTAAAAGAATAGAAACAAAAGGCGTACCAGCATAATGAAGAAAGCGGAAGATTAAACCCATCTTTTCCCCGTATCATCCGCCATCAAAAAGCGTCCGAAGAACGTAATAACATTCCTAAACATTCTTAGATCTCATCGATTGATCCAATTCCTAGTTTCGCGTGCGAAATAATAAAATGCGTACGTGTTTAATACGGATTGTTAATAAAAAATAATAATAATGAAAGGTCCTCCTAATCCGTTAGTAAAGAAAGAAACGAGGAATTTGATTCTTATTTATGGGATTAGAGGCGTTCAGAATGAAAGTGGGAAATTGCGTGCGTGTATCTGTGTTCCGGAAATTGTTTATTTATACGGCCCTAATTTCCTGAAAATATAAACAATTGACGTAAAGGCCGCGGACGAAAACCTTTCCCTCCATTTTCCCCCGGTGTAATTGTCCTTATAGAAATTTATGTGGTCCGTTTTGTTGATCTTACGAAATAACTTCTGTTTGTCCTTACTCTATTTTCAATTTTATTTATATTTATTCTCCCTTTAATATTTACTTTTCCACGAGATGTTTTCCAGTTTTTCTCTGCTTGCGTTTTTCTATTTTTAACATTTCTTCTGGTTTGTACGTTTCCTCCAATTTTACTCCATCGCCCGGAAAATGTAATCAAAATGCCATAACATTTACACTTACTTACAGGTGAAGGACAAGTGAGCACGTATCCCGGCCGCGTGATAATAACGGACCCGAAAGATAAAGTACAGCCGAGGATAACGATAGACAAATATAATGCGAGACGGATCGTATTGGGCGAAGACGTAACGTTACCGTGCGTCGCACAAGGATACCCGGTACCGACGTATTATTGGAAACGCGAGATACAAGGACAAGATGTACCTGTTGCACTAGGCGAACGCTTCACCATCATCGCGTCCGGTTTATTGAAAATCGCCAAAGTGAGTTGCTCATTACACTCGATAAGAGATATTATTCGTCTTGGCGCCTCCACCAAAATATAATCGAATCTTAGAAAACGGTTTATCACATATGCTGTTGTGACACTAACTTTAATAAGAAAGTGACTAATATTGGCGATCAATTGGTAAATAATTTTTCATTAACATCAACCCGCTACTCAAGTTACTCACTTTTAAGGTTATTTTTAAAAGTATGAAAGTTTATTTAAAATCAACAATGGAAATATGAAATTTTATTGCTTTACTGCTTGCAAAAAGTTTAACTAACTTTTATCAATTATTACCAATACTTGCACTAATCAAGATTCTTTGATAATCCACAAAGCATCAGTAATTATTTAACTTAAAATTATGACGATTTAGGGGGAAATCCAGACGATTATATTGTCAGTTTTACGATCATACAACCGGTGATCCATTTTCAGATCGTATGGTATCTCTCTGAAATGCAGTGGCAGATTTGCAAAATTGATCGCCACAAAAAAATATCTCTCTCATATCAACGTCTGTCAATCAATAAAAAAATAGACGGAAGCTTGTTCGCCATTCACATTGGAAACGTAAGCGAGAGTTACTTTATTACGGACTTTATCTATTGGGGATTTTACGCGAATTTCATCCATTTTCCAAAAACCAAAAAAGGGCCTTTTCTAGTAATACCCAGAAAGTATGCATAAGCTTTGTTATCGTTCGAACAAAACGGCAACTTTTTGCGTCGCTCCTTCTTTCCTCCGTCCCACTTATTCATTTCGTTGCCGGTCCTTTCCCTATGCTTGCTACCGTCTGCACGCAATTGTTTGCAAGTTGTTTTGCGGGCATCGCAGTAGAAACTTTCTCTCGCAAACTACACGCTCATTCTTTACGTTTCCTTAAATATTTGTTTAAGCAAAACCGTGATCGTCAAACATTAAACAAAAATATTTGTTAAAGGAAAGTTACAACGCCGAATTCCGGTTTCCGCTCTTTTGTATATTGTTATTTGTTCAACTTTTAAGGCGAAACAAACACTTTACAAATAAATGTATTCGTAGGTACGTTTGGAAGATCGCGGCATTTACATATGCCACGCGAACAATACGGCAGGCGAGGAAAGCGTTCGCGTAACTTTAGAGGTAACCGCACCGCTTACCGTTCACGTGCAGCCGCAAGCGCAAATTATCGATGTGGGCAAAGAGGCCAGTTTCCAATGTATAGTCGGCGGTCATCCGGTGTCGCAGGTGACTTGGCTGCATAACGGCAAACCGGTCGCGCCCGACAATCGAGTAGAAGTGATGGTCGAACCGGCGAGGTAATCGAGACCGCATTAAACGTTTGCCTTTCTTATTCCGAACGTAATAACCGATTTTCAGGTTGACCATCAAGCAAATAACGAAAGACGACCGCGGCATGTACCAGTGCATGGTGAGCAACAATTGGGATCAAGCCCAAGCGACGGCCGAATTGGAATTGGGCGACGCCAGTCCGGAGCTCTTGTATTGGTTCTCCGAGCAAACGCTTCAGCCCGGCCCGACGGTACCGTTGAAGTGCGTCGCGTCCGGCAACCCGCCGCCGCAGTTCACGTGGACCCTCGACGGCTTCCCGATTCCGGACCATCCGCGCTTCTTGGTCGGTCAATACGTTACCACGCAAGACGACGTTATCAGTCACGTGAACATAACGAACATCAAGGCGGAAGACGGCGGCGAGTACACGTGTACGGCTCACAATAGTGTCGGCAGAGTATCTCATAGTGCGCGCGTCAACATTTTCGGGCATCCGTACATCAGAGAGATGCCGAAAATAACCGGTGTCGCCGGCACCAGTTTGGCAATCAAATGCCCCGTCGCCGGTTACCCGATCGACACGATCACGTGGGAGCGGGACGGACAAACGTTACCGGTGAATCGACGGCAAAGAGTTTACGCTAACGGTACGTTGATCATCGAACAGATACAGAGGAAGGAGGATGCGGGCACTTACACGTGTCAGGCGCAAAATCGACAGAGGCATTCGGCCAGGAGAGACGTCGAAGTACAAGTTATCGGTGAGTAAACCTCGTGAGTAATCCTCGACCTTTTCTTAAAGCCACATATTCGAAGTCGAAAGTGAGACGATTGCGTGAACGTCTTCGGTTTCCAATTCGATGGGTGCGAAATCCGTTTCGATAACGGGAATGTTATTTTAAGCGTTTGCGAAATTAATTTCATTTAACAGTGTTTGTTTTAATCCATGTAATAATAATGCATTACATTTTGCAAAACAATCGCCCGCACTATTTTCGATTATAAACAAATAAATACACAATCCACGTAACACGTGTTTGCGAAAGCGAGCAGCTGAAATGGATTTTGGCATTATATGTAATATATTATTCTACGCGCGAATAACGCGAAACTGCGCTTGTTTAAACGACCGTTTTAAACGGAAATAATTTATTTCGAGCAAGTTGTCGAACTGCCTTCAAAAGAACTTAATAAACAATTCAATTATTAGCAACTCACGAAAAGAATTCATTTCCATTAATTTTCTCGCTCTTTCTGTTGCGCGTTTTCAGTGCCTCCGAAAATCTTGCCAATTAATCCGATGACCGACCTATTGCGCGAAGGCATGAGAGCGGCAATAACGTGCCAGATAATGGAAGGCGATCATCCAATAACGTTTAGGTGGGAAAGGAACGGTAAACCGGTTTCGAATAATGCCGCACTGGGGAGCACTATAAGAAGAATCGACGAGTTCGCCTCCTCTTTAATTATTGATCAAGTTTCATCGGCCCATAGCGGCAACTATACGTGCATCGCTAGTAACGTGGCCGGCTCCGAAAAATATATCGTTCCACTTACCGTTAATGGTAGGTAAATTTTTTTGCCCCTTTTACTTTCCACCTCGATCTAATCTTTTAGATTAAGCACGGTACGGCACAGATGAGAGAAATGCAGCAAAAAAAAAAGGAAAAGAAAAGCGTGGATGGATTTATTCCGGCTTTCGTTTTCCTTTCGCTCATATTCGCACGATTGCTTATTCACCGGCAAGAATTTATTTCGCTCGTTCCGTTTTAGTGCCTCCAAGATGGACCGTCGAACCCGTAGACGCGAACGTGGCCGCTGGACAAGAAGCAATAATACACTGCCAAGCCGAGGGTTATCCTACGCCAACGATCATTTGGAAGAAGGCCATCGGTAAAAAAAATATATTCGTCCATTTAAACATTAAGCCATAAGCTCTTTACGCACCGGCGCATCCGCCAAAAACGTCCATTCGGTTATTACGTATTTGTCTTGTAAAACGTTTGTAAGCTGTTTGTGCACCGGCGCATCCACCAGAAAACGTAATCTTATAACGAGCTTAGTGTTTTGTTTGCAAATAGACCTGTAAGCCTTTGCTAACAAAAAAATTATACATTTACGTCCATTGTTTAACTCATTTTTGTTTTTGTTTCGACTAAATGCAAGGCCAAAAGCTTTTTTAGGTCATGCTTAAATATGCGTGTAATTTGAATCAGTTATACGAAATTCATTTCTCATACGTTGAAAAACTATTTTCAGGCCAACAACCGGGCGAGTACAAGGATTTCCTATTCGAGCCGAACGTGCACCAATACCAGAACGGCTCGTTGAATTTTAATCACGTCACAAAAGATAACGAGGGACAATATTTATGCGAGGCAAAGAACAACATCGGCACGGGCGTCAGCAAGGTTATCTTCCTCAAAGTTAACGGTAATTATTACGATCCCTAAACTCGCCTACCCTCGTCTACATCGATAACATCCCGATGTTTCGTTCGACTAGCGCCCGCACATTTTCCGCAAAAGAATAAGCAAGTGCAAGTGGTGAAAGGCGAACAGGCGCATTTGCAATGCTCGGCATTGGGGGACACGCCGATGGAAATCGCATGGAAGTCGAATCAGCACGTGATCGCCGACGACGATCCCAGGTATACGATCCGGGGCCAAACATTGGTCGAAGGCATGGTCTCCGAATTGGGCATCGAGCGAACGATCCGACAAGATACCGCTTATTACACGTGCTCGGCAACGAACACTTACGGCCGCGACGAGATGAATATTCAATTGATCGTGCAAGAGATTCCGGAGCCGCCGCGTAACGTCCGCGTGTTGGAACAATTGAGCCGATCGATCGGTCTGTCGTGGACGTTACCGTACGACGGTAACAGTCCGATCAGTAATTACATAGTACAATATAAACCGGGATCAGGTAAAATATTTCGGCGGCATCCGATTAGTTTAAGGTTTAGCACGGATTCTTTTTGCTATGCAGACGCTTGGCCGAACCAACCGAACAAAGTGACCGTGCCTGGAAGTCAAACGTCCGCGACTCTAACCAATTTACGACCGTCGCAGATTTATCACGTCCGGATACTTGCAGAGAACCGTTTGGGTTTGAGCGATCCCAGTCAGGTCATACAAATTAGCACTCTCGAAGAAGGCAAGTACCACAGAAAACCAGAAAAGTTTCTCTTTGATACATACTTGGCTATCAATAAGATATTTCATAAAGTAGTCCAAAGCGAATTTGTTTTTCGTTCTGCACATTTTTCACTAATATCCGTGCACAAAGTGTCACATTTATCACATTGGTGTTGTGCGAAATTTGGTATGAAATTTAAGTCACCAAAGTGAGATAGGAAGTTATTAAAAATTATAATTTCTAAGTAATTATTGCACTGCTTGTTGTTAACTGTACTTCCATCATTTTGCCCTTTTTTAATGCTTCGTAAATCTTCGTTAACGAATCGAATATAAAAAGTAAAGCGATTAATTTGATTTTAGTGCCAAGCGGTGCGCCATTAGATGTAAGAGCGGAGGCTAAAAGTTCGACGGAATTGGTTGTAACGTGGGAACCGCCTGTTAGAGAAACATGGAATGGTAATTTATTGGGATACCGCGTGGGTTATCAAGAAATAGTTAAAAATGGTAACAATAATAGCGGCAATTCTAAACAAAAAGCAAGGCAGCAGCAGCAGCAGCAAACCTATACGTTTAAGAGTGTCGAAGTAAGACAACATTATGGTGGTGAAGCAACAATACAAGGTTTATCAAAATATACGACATATAATATTGTTGTACAAGTATGTCCAATAATCAATAATTACGCACAAAGTACAATATTTAGAATCGATCGGTTCGTGTTTCGCACGATCGAATCGTAAATTACAACGATGGCCCAAATTTCGCGTTTCAGGCGTACAACAGCCGCGGCTCGGGTCCGACCAGCGATCCGGTTTCGGCGAGAACGTTAGAGGACGTGCCGTCGCTGCCGCCCGACAATTTACAATGCTCGGTACTTAGCGCACAAAGTTTACACATATCATGGGAGCCGCCGTTACCTGACGGCCGTAACGGCATCATATTAGGGTACAAAGTTACGTACCATTCGGTCGGCGAATGGTTCGGTAAGTTATTCGTTATCATGCCGAAAACGCACCTCTCTCATATATTCATATATGTGCGGAATTTAATCGGCCCCTTTTAATATTTCATGAGCGATACGCGTGACACGTTATAACCTCCATCTCCGCCCTCGCGCCCATCCACTTTCACGCTTCTTTTTCGTGCCAATTCCCCACCCCCCCGAAACCCCGCTCATCTCGCTGCTTTTGCATATGCAAATTTAAGCGCACGGCCTAAACGCCGCTCGTTGCGAAAGTTATATAAATACGCCCCGGAATAAATCTTCGGAATCTATTACACGGGTCGTTTAAAAGTCGCGAAATAACGATTATGGATATATTTTAAGACCGGTTAAAATCCACCCACGAATCCTCTTCCGCGTTCCCGTATAAATTTAATGTCAATCATACGAAACAGATTTAATGTGCGAACGCACTTTACTTTCAGATAACGACGATCAGCAGACCAAAGTGATATCGCAACTGAGGACAACGATACCCGGTTTGAGGAAGTACACGAATTATAGTATCACGGTGTTATCATACACGGCCGTCGGTGACGGCGTTCGATCCGATCCAGTTTATTGTCACACCGACGAAGACGGTAACGATTTAATAGAGCAACTTACATATTTTAAAGTCACACTCGACACGTTTGCCAGAACATTATACACGATTTGATCGTTAGAGCATTTATCAATCAGCTCAACTAAATTGCCATTAAATTACTGAATGCGGACGCACAGAACATTAAGGTTGGATGTGGTCTATTGCGAGATATTTGAATGGGAGATTAACCATATCGATTTCTGTTGTTTGTTTCATTCCCTTTCTCTCGGTTCAACAATCGTCGACTATAAACTTTAAATTCACCTTCTTCGCTTTATAATGCTAATCCGTAAATTTAGAGAGATCCATTGATGGTATTTCTTGAAATAATATGGATGACAATGGAAATTTGTTCAAAGATTTTCGCAATTTTTCTCATTCCCATCACAATAAATTCTAAATCAAATGTTATCTAGTAAACCGGATTCGTACCGACCGATTCGTTTTAGCCAAATCCGAAATCGGATCAGACTTTTATCCACCGGAGATGCGGATTTGTTTTACGCAAAAATCCAAACTACGAAATTTAAACGGGCTCGAGAAACTTTAACAAACTGATTGATTCCAACCTTTATATGGGACAATTTTTACAATTCGTCTTAACTACCCTTAAAGATCTTATGTAAATGCATTGTTTAGTACCGTCGC
The DNA here is from genome assembly GCA_963695495.1 of Hololepta plana. Lineage (NCBI taxonomy): Eukaryota > Metazoa > Arthropoda > Insecta > Coleoptera > Histeridae > Hololepta > Hololepta plana. The sequence continues at coordinate 8,240,849 of OY968833.1, forward strand.
CGCCGGCGGAAATAAAAGCCGTCCTAAGTGCCCCGAACAAGATACTAGTCTCGTGGCTGCCGCCGAAATACAGTAACGGTCCATTGGTGGCGTACACGTTTTACATGAGCATCCTGGAAGACGGCAGAGAAGCCGGTACGCACAAAAGGGTCTTAAATCCGGGCATCGAGATGCACGAAACGAATCGGTTTCAAGACACGCAAACTTGCCAGTTCTGGGTTACGGCTTCGACAAAAGTGAGTGTTCCACTTTCCTTAGCGTCGCCATTTCGTTAACGAATTTCATTCGTAATTGTAGGTGGGCGAAGGTGAAAGTACGCGAGTGATAACGGTCACTCCGTCGAAAATCGTTCCGGCGCGGATCTCGTCGTTCGGCCGAGAAATAATAACCGCATGGAAGCAGGACGTTTACTTCTTGTGCTACTACGTCGGCAGTCCGTTGCCGACGCCGGTGTGGCGTATAAACGACGCGGCGTTGGAGATGGGCGGTCGCCGATCGATCACGAACAATGCGACGTTAATAATTAAGGACGTGCAGAGCGTCGATCAGGGCAATTATTCTTGCAGCGTCGAGAATCAATACGGGAACGACGAGATCGTTTACAATTTGCGCGTGCTGGTGCCGCCCGGCGCTCCCTATCTGACGGTAGTCGATTCGTTCACCGACAGCTTGCACTTGAAGTGGAGCGATCAGAAGGACGGCGGGTCGCCGATCTTGGGCTACATCGTCAATTACAAGCGACATCAGGGCGATTGGGAGGAACTGCAGATACTGTCCAAGACCGACGAGCACATGTTGCGGAATCTGTGGTGCGGCACGAAGTATTTACTATGTATCACCGCTTACAATCGTATCGGAACCGGCCTACCGTGCGACATCGTCACCGCTCATACCAAAGGAACCGGTAAGTTCTTTACGATGATCGACTTTAATTCATGCGGTCCGCCTTTTGAGCGGCTTCCAGCTTTTGGGACTCTTTTGAACTCTGAACGAAACCAAAGCCAAAGCAAAATATCGCGATTTAAGAAAGTTTAAATTTAGTAAGGCGTAAATGCCAAAAAGATTGAGCATATGCTGTAACTAGTTCTTGTAAACTCTCACTAAAATTCAATCAGTTACCCGCGTAATAACTATTCGCCCAATGATTTTTTTTTTCGGTTTTATTTTCAGTTCCTGTCAAGCCGAAACAATCGCAAATGTTAACGATGAACGCGACGGTTGTAACGGTATGGTTGGACTCGTGGGGCGATGGCGGTTGCGGCATCCTACATTTCGTCATCGAGTACCGGGAAGCACGGAAATCCAGTTGGATAATGGCGTCGAATCACGTTAAACCGACCGAGAGGATTTTCAGCATAACGGAACTGGAACCGGCGACGGAATATTTGATTCGCGTGACCGCCTATAATCATGCCGGCGAAACGGCGGCCGTTTACAATTTCACGACGTTAACATTACTCGGAGGTGGGAGTTGCTTTTCGGTTTTTGTTTCACCGATTAACAATTGCTTTTCAGGCATACCGGAACTTGCGCCGCCCGTCTCGCACTCTGGCGAACATCCAATTGCGAACGTCAAAGTGCTGCTGCCGATAATCCTGTCGATCGTGATATTGTTAGGGCTGATAGCGACGCTATTCTGGAGGCGAAGTAATAGAAACGATTGATCTGAACCATTTTTCGAGTTGCAAACATTTGTGTGTGTTTTTTGTAGAATTGCAAAATGATCGCGAATCGCAGAATCACTCGATCGGCGAGTCACCGTCGATGGCGCAAATCCAGAACAAGCAGAACCGCGAACAGCAATACCTGGCCGTACGCGTCGGACGCGGACCACAAACGTTAGCGGTAGATACCGATACATATAAAACGGAATCGGCCGATTACATTGAAGACATATGCCCATACGCAACATTTCAATTATCTAAACCGGCTTATAGCGAAAGCTCTTACAGCGGAAACGTGTATAGCGGTCCGTACCATTCGGTACGCGGCTCTTTTGTTTATCATGATGTTAAACCTCCACCTATTGATAAGTTTAAGTTAGGACATGTAAGTTATTTGATTGAAGGACACTCTTCAGAGTTTTAATGCCCGACAAATACCAGAAACTAGAGCTTAATCAAGATGCATATATAACATACTTATGTTATCAGTAATTAACATTGCTAATTCGAATTTCGTACGTTTATATCGCTAAATTAAATTAATTTAACTTTTCTCTCTTCCTTCCGTCGATTCGATTTAGAACAAAGAACCGGAATACACGAAAGTGCGGAGGAAAGGCGGCCGACTGAGAGATCCGCATTCCGAGAGTCAAGGTAAATCTAGCAATTAACTATCGAATAAACGAACACGAATGCACGTGCTTTAGAGCGTTCGATGTAGACGTATGTAACCGAAACGGGCCAATGCTGCTCACAAAGCCACCAATGCAAACGATTCACAGAATCCAAAGCAAACGATAAAAAGCAGAAACCAAAATGCAAGTCTCACAAATTCTCTTGCACGAAAGATGCCGCCAAGCATCGTCAAATCGAATAAAATGATCGTTACCATTTTCAGAGTCCGATAACCTGGGCAGCACTGACTCAGAAGTGAAGAAGATCTTAACATTACATCTGCCTATTTCAGAGTATGATACGTTGGGCAGTGACTCCGAAGGCGATGGCCGCGCGACCAGTCAAGAACTGATGTCTTTCACCCATCGAATGCGCGGTAAGATTACAATGCATCACCGTGAGTTAACGAACTTAGAAACCGACTTTAAACATTTCTTTGTTGCAATGCCCGAGAAACTTTAAAGAGAGTTTTAACAAAGTTCCAAAAGCTTAGTTTTGGCTGCCTTCCTTGTTTGGTTCTGAAATTAATTCCATTCTTTTCTCCAGGTGGTGCGGAATGTACGAGTTCGTCGTCGGAGACGTCGCCGCCGTCTGGTAGTATAGGTAGAAAGCCGTATCCGTCGCGTAAGGGCAAAAGTAAAGCCGGCCCGTTAAACAAGAGACACGTGCGCAGCAGTAGCGGTTACTCGAGTCACAACGACGAGACGACGTTCAGTATATCGCACGCACCAAGTTTCAACGAACGCATCCATCCCCCTAGCCGTTTCTCCGATCTGAATCCGCGCGATCTGAGCGAGAACGAATGTGAGAAGGGGCACAAACATAGAGGTCTATCAAAATTAAGTAGAGAAGCATTTCAGATAAACGTCTAATCCGTTTTTATAACACGTACAATCCGAGGGGATGTGCACAATGAGAGAGAGAGAGAGAGAGAGAGAGAGAAAGAGCGAGAGATTAGGAAAGTAAAGTAGACTAAGTATGGAAAAGAGAAACGTTTCTAATTTAAAGGCATATCCCTTGATCGTAAATGGAATAAATAGACCGCGACATGTATATTAAATATCGGACGTTGAGGAAACGCACATTCCTAATTTTTTTGCAGACCAAAGATAAATCCTACGGCTACGAAGCGTTTAACCGACGTAAACAAACAAACAAACAAAGAAGACTTAATCGACGAAAGAGCATATCTTAAATTGTATCGAATGGAAGATTCAACTCAAACGTATTAATTTAACGAACGAACGAATGCTTTTTGCTGGACTGTTTGAGGTGCAGGTGCCTTTAATTTATTTTAGGGAAAAATAATGAATAAAAATTTGAAACGACACAAATAGTTCCCTTTATATAAGTACGACGATACTTCCATAATAAGATTATTGATAAGGTGTTACTCTTAATTTCCTTCATACCTAAACGACGAATAGAAGGAATCGTAAGCGGAATGTGCCAAAAAGATTAATCTAGATGAGCTTCAGGCTAAACACGAAGTAAAAAAGAAAACGATTACGATGACGAGGCAGTGTAAAGAGATTTTAAATTTAATTATTAAAACTAATAAAATTGCAAGTGTATGTTGATAGATTTTATAGATTGTTATAAAAGAAAAATGTTATGGAACCAAAAAGCGAAAATAATGAATGCATGAATGAAAGAATTTGAAACGATAACGAGGAAGAGAAATGCAAAATCCTTTTGTTAATAAATCAATCAGTCAGTGGATCTCACGCTCTAGTCTTTGTGTGTTAAGAAATTAAATAACACAATCACCAATTGATTTTGTTTATTTTCGTTTTGCGTAAGAAAATAGATAACAGGAGAATAATTACATGTTGATTTATAAATTGATGAAACTTCTTATTTAAAAAAAAATGGAAATGATAAATTAATATAATTTCTAATGAAAATTCTGAAAGAAATTTCCGTTCTGATTATTAACGTAAAAATTATATGAAATGTAATACAAAAGAAATAAAAAGAAATGTTGTGTTACAATGCAGAAAACATTAATCGGTGAAATCGTACGGTTCGAAATCGGTTCGTATCCTATTCACCAACTTGATTTCCTCTTCCTTTCCCAACACGCAATCTTTCCACTCGATGCGATCGTTTAAATTTAACACAGGACCGATGGCTAAAACTTCTCTACCAAAGTTTAACGGAAAATTACCACCTTTTATCCTCGTATATAAAATTGTACCGTCCGGTAATTCGACGGCAAAATACGGCATGCCTTGTTTGAAAACGTGTTCCAATTTATTGTCCTCGTCCAATTTATTCAATTGTATACCGTGTCCCGCGGCTTCGTCATTGAATATATCTTCCAATTCTCTTTGGGCATTCTTGGGTATTGGAATCGCTTGTATTTGCATGTGCGACGTTTTGTAGTTTCTCTCGAAGAATACGGGAACGTTATCGTTACGTTCGTAGAATTTCCTCAACGACTCCTTAAATTGCTCGACTTCCATTTGAACGTCTTCCGGTTGTCCGATCGAGCTTTGATAATGTTCGATTGGACAAATTAAAAAATGCTCTTCCACCAATCCACCTAAAACGAAACATGGAATTTAATTGAATGGATAGTAATAGAAGCGAATAAATAAACCTTTGGCTAACGCTAAATATGTACTATTTCCAACGGTCACGACCAAATGCTTTTCAACAGACGGACTGGCAAGACAAAACCAACATTTCGATTTATCGAATTCGATTTTTTGCCGTTTATGGTATTTCTTCTTCTCCGCCTCAACTGGATTCATGTCATAGAAATACTGCTCATCGGATTTCCGTTTAACGTTGAACACTACAAGCCGAAAGTCGATTGATCACTCAACTCGTAAGATTTGGTATACATACGTTTAGTATTTAAATCATCAATGTTATAAGGACAACTTGTTTCATCTGTCGTCTGCTGAGTGATTTCGTTCAATTTCAACTGGTCCACCGGCGTTAAGTTTAAAGCGTAAAGCCATTTCTCTTTATTTGGATTACCAACTCTAGCTAATCCTAAGAAACGCGTCACCGATTGGCCCATTTCACTGACGGTTCTATATGGACTTCTTTCGTAATAAACACCTTCCAGTCCAGCTATATGATATCTAGGCTGCACTGTGTAGGCCAGCCAGCTAACTAAATCAGAACCCATTTTCTCCTTGAGATTCACTTGCTGAAATATTATGATTGTTATTAGACAATTATTATTAATTGTAATTCTATTGTACATTTTACATTTTTGTTACCAGTCATTATGCCGTTGGGCCATTGGGATGTTAATAAAATATCTACTCCACGAAAACCATTGTTATCTTTTACACATAAATCTCTCAAGTGTTGTGCATCCTCCAAGTTAAAACTATAACTATTATTTGTACTTGCAGAACTTATTCCACTTATGTAAGCTATTTTTAAGCCACCACTAGAAGTGTACAATCCATGTTTGCCCAAATATGAAACGTTTGGACACAGCTCATCTTTCTTGTTAAAAAGCTTGACATGGTCCTCCTTATTTGCTCCAAGAACATACGTGGGTATGGGTACTAAAATTAAACACTTTTAGCTCTTATGTTGACCAAAATTATTCATTTACATACCTTTCTTAATTCCATTTCTGTAACCATCAAATTCGGTATTATTTATACCAAAGAAATTTCCAACGCATAACAGTAAATCAAACGGACCCGTTTTCTTATTAAGGTTTTCTACCCTTTTAAATAAAACGTTGAATCTACCTTCGACATCACCGCATATTAATCTAAACAAGAAACCAAGTTAACTGTTTATTATTATTTCTGTCATTCTTAGTTTAGAATTGGTGGTGAAGTGAACGTTTATAGATTGCAAATCATCTAATCCAACCCGGTCAATTAATCCCGAGAAAAGGTTTTAGTGAAGAGAAGAATCCAAATAAACGTGAGTACTTACATTTTAGTCTTTTGATCGTTCTTCTCGGCCATTATTTATATTAATTTGCACGGCATTATACAATTATTAGAACGACGAATAGTTAACCTTAATCTTTCACTTTATTAAAAATAATAAAAATCATTCCCTTTATTGCTCTTTAAATGCTCTTTTTTAATTAAAAGAAAAATGCATTAATTGAAGAATATAGGTTAAGTAACAGTAGTGCTCATAACCGTTGCTAGATGACTCACTGGAGCTTGAATGATTATAAAAATTTTAAAAATAATTTCAAATATATCTCCTTCATTCACAAATTTTGATAAAGAAAGAGCGAGCGCCTTTTCTTTCTAGGAAGGAATTCCCATGTTTTTAATTAATGGGTACTATCGATTTCTGCGAATTCTTATCGCTTCAAATAGACATTCCTTTTCGATGGTATGAATGAATGAATCCTTATCTCTTTTTTAACACTTGCGAACTGGCGCTTGCAATTCCTGGAAGAAATTCCATTATATTCATGAAAGAAATTCCTTTAGCTTCTTGGAATAAATTGTCTCTTTTTACGAATTCAACATAATGGATAAATGAAATTACGAACGCCGTATTATTTAAATCCTCCGCATATATTCTTTTCTTATTATTACCCAATCTTTTATAAAATTATGAAACCCAATAATGTTATATATAAAATAATCCATTCTATTCTTTCGTCTTACTCCCTTAAAACATTATAGTTGATCAACCGATGATTTGATTGTTCATTTGGCAATTACACAACTCTTCGTCGTCCATGTATTCGCAATTATTGTGTTCGCCAAAGAATATTTCCCCCGCAGGACAAACAAAATTGTGTTCGATAAACGTGTTATTCTTCTTACTTTTCGAACAATAAATGAACTCGTTGCATTTGTGCGGATGTCCAACGAATCCCTCGTATTTGCAATTCGGTTCCTTGATCAACGGCGCTCCACATTTACCGGTGGCCTTATTGAATTGCTGATTGTTTTCGCAATATCTTACCATCAATTTGTAATCGCCATTCACGCTCACACATTCGTAATATTTAGAAGGTTCCTCCGGTACATCGAACAAACCAGGTCTTGTACAAAACCTTTCGGAACCGTTGTCGTAATTACATTCGGGTACGTTCATTGGTAAATCGCAACAACCACGTTTAGCGTTAAATTTAAGACAATAGCGGCATTTGAATACGTTAGAACATAATAGTCCTAGATTCTTGTCAATTATGCACTGGTAATAATCCGTGCAGGAGTTATCTTTCGCGAATGCTCCACTTCTCGTACATTTCTCTGGAAAAGCAATCGATTTTATAAAAATTGCTAAAGCAATTACATATATATTTCACGTACCAAGACACACATTAGATTTAGTAACTCCCACTACCACTGAAACCTCGGTGGTGGTTGCTGAAGTGGTCGAAGATACTGTTTCCGTTTCTGATATCAAAGCCTCACCCTTCGTTGTTATTGTATTTCTAGTCTCACTCGACGTCAACATATCCGGTATATACACCGTTGTAGATCCGACTGGACTTACTTCTGTAGCTGTAGTTTCTTCCACTGTGGATGTGATAATCTCTCCTGCAGTAGGTGTTGATAATTTTATTGTAGCTACCGAAGCTACTATTTCCGTTATAGGAGCAATTTCTTCTGTGGTTCCAGCTGATGGAATTGTTTTTGTTGCTGTAGTTTCTTCTGAAGTTGATGTAGCAATTTCTTCTGTTGTTCCAGCTGATGGAATTGTTTTTGTTGCTGTAGTTTCTTCTGAAGTTGATGTAGCAATTTCTTCTGTTGTTCCAGCTGATGGAATTGTTTCTGTTACTGTAGTTTCTTCCGAAGTTGATGCAGCAATTTCTTCTGTTGTTCCAGCTGATGGAATTGTTTCTGTTGCTGTAGTTTCTTCTGAAGTTGATGTAGAAATTTCTTCTGTTGTTCCAGCTGATGGAATTGTTCCTGTTGCTGTAGCATCTTCTGAAGTTAATGTAGAAATTTCTTCTGTTGTTCCAGCTGATGGAATTGTTTCTGTTGCTGTAGTTTCTTCTGAAGTTGATGTAGAAATTTCTTCTGTTGTTCCAGCTGATGGAATTGTTCCTGTTGCTGTAGCATCTTCTGAAGTTAATGTAGAAATTTCTTCTGTTGTTCCAGCTGATGGAATTGTTTCTGTTGCTGTAGTTTCTTCTGAAGTTGATGTAGAAATTTCTTCTGTTGTTCCAGCTGATGGAATTGTTCCTGTTGCTGTAGTTTCTTCTGAAGTTGATGTAGCAATTTCTTCTGTTGTTCCAGCTGATGGAATTGTTTTTGTTGCTGTAGTTTCTTCTGAAGTTGATGTAGCAATTTCTTCTGTTGTTCCAGCTGATGGAATTGTTTCTGTTGCTGTAGTTTCTTCCGAAGTTGATGCAGCAATTTCTTCTGTTGTTCCAGCTGATGGAATTGTTTCTGTTGCTGTAGTTTCTTCTGAAATTGATGTAGAAATTTCTTCTGTTGTTCCAGCTGATGGAATTGTTCCTGTTGCTGTAGCATCTTCTGAAGTTAATGTAGAAATTTCTTCTGTTGTTCCAGCTGATGGAATTGTTTCTGTTGCTGTAGTTTCTTCTGAAGTTGATGTAGAAATTTCTTCTGTTGTTCCAGCTGATGGAATTGTTCCTGTTGCTGTAGCTTCTTCTGAAGTTAATGTAGAAATTTCTTCTGTTGTTCCAGCTGATGGAATTGTTTCTGTTGCTGTAGTTTCTTCTGAAGTTGATGTAGAAATTTCTTCTGTTGTTCTAGCTGACGGAATTGTTCCTGTTGCTGTAGTTTCTTCTGAAGTTAATGTAGAAATTTCTTCTGTTGTTCCAGCTGATGGAATTGTTTCTGTTGCTGTAGTTTCTTCTGAAGTTGATGTAGCAATTTCTTCTGTTGTTCCAGCTGATGGAATTGTTTCTGTTGCTGTAGTTTCTTCTGAAGTTAATGTAGAAATTTCTTCTGTTGTTCTAGCTGACGGAATTGTTCCTGTTGCTGTAGTTTCTTCTGAAGTTAATGTAGAAATTTCTTCTGTTGTTCCAGCTGATGGAATTGTTTCTGTTGCTGTAGTTTCTTCTGAAGTTGATGTAGCAATTTCTTCTGTTGTTCTAGCTGACGGAATTGTTCCTGTTGCTGTAGTTTCTTCTGAAGTTAATGTAGAAATTTCTTCTGTTGTTCCAGCTGATGGAATTGTTTCTGTTGCTGTAGTTTCTTCTGAAGTTGATGTAGCAATTTCTTCTGTTGTTCCAGCTGATGGAATTGTTTCTGTTGCTGTAGTTTCTTCTGAAGTTGATGTAGCAATTTCTTCTGTTGTTCCAGCTGATGGAATTGTTTCTGTTGCTGTAGTTTCTTCTGAAGTTGATGTAGCAATTTCTTCTGTTGTTTCTTCTGAAGTTGATGTAGAAATTTCTTCTGTTGTTCCAGCTGATGGAATTGTTTCTGTTGCTGTAGTTTCTTCTGAAGTTGATCTAGCAATTTCTTCTGTTGTTCCAGCTGATGGAATTGTTCCTGTTGCTGTAGTTTCTTCTGAAGTTGATGTAGACATTTCTTCTGTTGTTCCAGCTGATCGAATTGTTCCTGCTGCTGTAATTTCTTCTGAAGTTGATGTAGCAATTTCTTCTGCTGTTCCAGCTGATGGAATTGTTCCTGTTGCTGAAGTTTCTTCTGAAGTTGATGTGGAAATTTCTTCTGTTGTTCCAGCTGATGGAATTGTTTCTCTTGCTGTAGTTTCTCCTGAAGTTGATGTAGAAATTTCTTCTGTTGTTCCAGCTGATCGAATTGTTCCTGCTGCTGTAATTTCTTCTGAAGTTGATGTAGACATTTCTTCTGTTGTTCCAGCTGATCGAATTGTTCCTGCTGCTGTAATTTCTTCTGAAGTTGATGTAGCAATTTCTTCTGTTGTTCGAGCTGATGGAATTGTTTCTGTTGCTGTAATTTCTTCTGAAGTTGATGTAGCAATTTCTTCTGTTGTTCCAGCTGATGGAATTGTTCCTGTTGCTGTAGTTTCTTCTGAAGTTGATGTAGCAATTTCTTCTGTTGTTCCAGCTGATGGAATTGTTCCTGTTGCTGTAGTTTCTTCTGAAGTTGATGTAGACATTTCTTCTGTTGTTCCAGCTGATCGAATTGTTCCTGCTGCTGTAATTTCTTCTGAAGTTGATGTAGCAATTTCTTCTGTTGTTCCAGCTGATGGAATTGTTTCTGTTGCTGTAGTTTCTCCTGAAGTTGATGTAGAAATTTCTTCTGTTGTCCCAGCTGATGGAATTGTTTCTGTTGCTGTAGTATCTCCTGAAGTTGATGTAGACATTTCTTCTGTTGTTCCAGCTGATGGAATTGTTTCTGTTGCTGTAGTTTCTCCTGGAGTTGATGTAGACATTTCTTCTGTTGTCCCAGCTGATGGAATTGTTTCTGTTGCTGTAGTTTCTTCTGAAGTTGATGTAGAAATTTCTTCTGTTGTTCCAGCTGATGGAATTGTTCCTGCTGCTGTAATTTCTCCTGGAGTTGATGTAGACATTTCTTCTGTTGTCCCAGCTGATGGAATTGTTTCTGTTGCTGTAATTTCTTCTGAAGTTGATGTAGCAATTTCTTCTGTTGTTCCAGCTGATCGAATTGTTCCTGCTGCTGTAATTTCTTCTGAAGTTGATGTAGCAATTTCTTCTGTTGTTCGAGCTGATGGAATTGTTTCTGTTGCTGTAATTTCTTCTGAAGTTGATGTAGCAATTTCTTCTGTTGTTCCAGCTGATGGAATTGTTCCTGTTGCTGTAGTTTCTTCTGAAGTTGATGTAGCAATTTCTTCTGTTGTTCCAGCTGATGGAATTGTTCCTGTTGCTGTAGTTTCTTCTGAAGTTGATGTAGACATTTCTTCTGTTGTTCCAGCTGATCGAATTGTTCCTGCTGCTGTAATTTCTTCTGAAGTTGATGTAGCAATTTCTTCTGTTGTTCCAGCTGATGGAATTGTTTCTGTTGCTGTAGTTTCTCCTGAAGTTGATGTAGAAATTTCTTCTGTTGTCCCAGCTGATGGAATTGTTTCTGTTGCTGTAGTATCTCCTGAAGTTGATGTAGACATTTCTTCTGTTGTTCCAGCTGATGGAATTGTTTCTGTTGCTGTAGTTTCTCCTGGAGTTGATGTAGACATTTCTTCTGTTGTCCCAGCTGATGGAATTGTTTCTGTTGCTGTAGTTTCTTCTGAAGTTGATGTAGAAATTTCTTCTGTTGTTCCAGCTGATGGAATTGTTCCTGCTGCTGTAATTTCTCCTGGAGTTGATGTAGACATTTCTTCTGTTGTCCCAGCTGATGGAATTGTTTCTGTTGCTGTAATTTCTTCTGAAGTTGATGTAGCAATTTCTTCTGTTGTTCCAGCTGATGGAATTGTTTCTGTTGCTGTTGTTTCTCCTGATGTTGATGTAGACATTTCTTCTGTTGTTCCAGCTGATGGAATTGTTTCTGTTGCTGTAGCTTCTTCTGAAGTTGATGTAGAAATTTCTTCTGTTGTTCCAGCTGATGGAATTGTTCCTGTTGCTGAAGTTTCTTCTGAAGTTGATGTGGAAATTTCTTCTGTTGTTCCAGCTGATGGAATTGTTTCTGTTGCTGTAGTTTCTCCTGAAGTTGATGTAGAAATTTTTTCTGTTGTTTCAGCTGATGGAATTGTTTCTGTTGCTGTAGTTTCTTCTGAAGTTGACGTCGAAATTTCTTCTGTTGTTCCCGCTGATGGAATTATTCCTGTAATTGGAGTTTCTTCTGAAGTTGATGTAGAAATTGCTTCTGTTGTTCCAGCTGATGGAATTGTTCCTGTTGCTGTAGTTTCTTCTGAAGTTGATGTAGCAATTTCTTCTGTTATTCCAGCTGATGGAATTGTTCCTGTTGCTGTAGTTTCTTCTGAAGTTGATGTAGCAATTTTTTCTGTTGTTCCAGCTGATGGAATTGTTCCTGTTGCTGTAGTTTTTTCTGAAGTTGATGTAGAAATTTCTTCTGTTGTTCCAGCTGATGGAATTGTTCCTGTTGCTGTAGTTTTTTCTGAAGTTGATGTAGACATTTCTTCTGTTGTTCCAGCTGATCGAATTGTTCCTGCTGCTGTAATTTCTTCTGAAGTTGATGTAGCAATTTCTTCTGTTGTTCGAGCTGATGGAATTGTTTCTGTTGCTGTAGTTTCTTCTGAAGTTGATGTAGACATTTCTTCTGTTGTTCCAGCTGATCGAATTGTTCCTGCTGCTGTAATTTCTTCTGAAGTTGATGTAGCAATTTCTTCTGTTGTTCGAGCTGATGGAATTGTTTCTGTTGCTGTAATTTCTTCTGAAGTTGATGTAGCAATTTCTTCTGTTGTTCCAGCTGATGGAATTGTTCCTGTTGCTGTAGTTTCTTCTGAAGTTGATGTAGCAATTTCTTCTGTTGTTCCAGCTGATGGAATTGTTCCTGTTGCTGTAGTTTCTTCTGAAGTTGATGTAGACATTTCTTCTGTTGTTCCAGCTGATCGAATTGTTCCTGCTGCTGTAATTTCTTCTGAAGTTGATGTAGCAATTTCTTCTGTTGTTCCAGCTGATGGAATTGTTTCTGTTGCTGTAGTTTCTCCTGAAGTTGATGTAGAAATTTCTTCTGTTGTCCCAGCTGATGGAATTGTTTCTGTTGCTGTAGTATCTCCTGAAGTTGATGTAGACATTTCTTCTGTTGTTCCAGCTGATGGAATTGTTTCTGTTGCTGTAGTTTCTCCTGGAGTTGATGTAGACATTTCTTCTGTTGTCCCAGCTGATGGAATTGTTTCTGTTGCTGTAGTTTCTTCTGAAGTTGATGTAGAAATTTCTTCTGTTGTTCCAGCTGATGGAATTGTTCCTGCTGCTGTAATTTCTCCTGGAGTTGATGTAGACATTTCTTCTGTTGTCCCAGCTGATGGAATTGTTTCTGTTGCTGTAATTTCTTCTGAAGTTGATGTAGCAATTTCTTCTGTTGTTCCAGCTGATGGAATTGTTTCTGTTGCTGTTGTTTCTCCTGATGTTGATGTAGACATTTCTTCTGTTGTTCCAGCTGATGGAATTGTTTCTGTTGCTGTAGCTTCTTCTGAAGTTGATGTAGAAATTTCTTCTGTTGTTCCAGCTGATGGAATTGTTCCTGTTGCTGAAGTTTCTTCTGAAGTTGATGTGGAAATTTCTTCTGTTGTTCCAGCTGATGGAATTGTTTCTGTTGCTGTAGTTTCTCCTGAAGTTGATGTAGAAATTTCTTCTGTTGTTCCAGCTGATCGAATTGTTCCTGCTGCTGTAATTTCTTCTGAAGTTGATGTAGCAATTTCTTCTGTTGTTCCAGCTGATGGAATTGTTCCTGTTGCTGTAGTTTCTTCTGAAGTTGATGTAGCAATTTTTTCTGTTGTTTCAGCTGATGGAATTGTTTCTGTTGCTGTAGTTTCTTCTGAAGTTGACGTCGAAATTTCTTCTGTTGTTCCCGCTGATGGAATTATTCCTGTAATTGGAGTTTCTTCTGAAGTTGATGTAGAAATTGCTTCTGTTGTTCCAGCTGATGGAATTGTTCCTGTTGCTGTAGTTTCTTCTGAAGTTGATGTAGCAATTTCTTCTGTTATTCCAGCTGATGGAATTGTTCCTGTTGCTGTAGTTTCTTCTGAAGTTGATGTAGCAATTTTTTCTGTTGTTCCAGCTGATGGAATTGTTCCTGTTGCTGTAGTTTTTTCTGAAGTTGATGTAGAAATTTCTTCTGTTGTTCCAGCTGATGGAATTGTTCCTGTTGCTGTAGTTTTTTCTGAAGTTGATGTAGAAATTTCTTCTGTTGTTCCAGCTAATGGAATTGTTCCTGTTGCTGTAGTTTCTTCTGAAGTTGATGTAGCAATTTCGTCTGTTGTTCCAGCTGATGGAATTGTTGCTGTTGCTGTAGTTTCTTCTGAAGTTGATGTAGCAATTTTTTCTGTTGTTCCAGCTGATGGAATTGTTGCTGTTGCTGTAGTTTCTTCTGAAGTTGACGTTGAAATTTCTTCTGTTGTTCCAGCTGATGGAATTGTTCCTGTTGCTGTAGTTTCTTCTGAAGTTGATGTAGCAATTTTTTCTGTTGTTCCAGCTGATGGAATTGTTCCTGTTGCTGTAGTTTCTTCTGAAGTTGATGTAGAAATTTCTTCTGTTGTTCCAGCTGATGGAATTGTTCCTGTTGCTGTAGTTTCTTCTGAAGTTGACGTTGAAATTTCTTCTGTTGTTCCAGCTGATGGAATTGTTCCTGTTGTTGTAGTTTCTTCTGAAGTTGATGTAGCAATTTTTTCTGTTGTTCCAGCTGATGGAATTGTTCCTGTTGCTGTAGTTTCTTCTGAAGTTGATGTAGCAATTTTTTCTGTTGTTCCAGCTGATGGAATTGTTGCTGTTGCTGTAGTTTCTTCTGAAGTTGACGTTGAAATTTCTTCTGTTGTTCCAGCTGATGGAATTGTTCCTGTTGTTGTAGTTTCTTCTGAAGTTGATGTAGCAATTTTTTCTGTTGTTCCAGCTGATGGAATTGTTGCTGTTGCTGTAGTTTCTTCTGAAGTTGATGTAGCAATTTCGTCTGTTGTTCCAGCTGATGGAATTGTTGCTGTTGCTGTAGTTTCTTCTGAAGTTGACGTTGAAATTTCTTCTGTTGTTCCAGCTGATGGAATTGTTTCTGTTGTTGTAGTTTCTTCTGAAGTTGATGTAGCAATTTCGTCTGTTGTTCCAGCTGATGGAATTGTTGCTGTTGCTGTAGTTTCTTCTGAAGTTGATGTAGCAATTTCGTCTGTTGTTCCAGCTGATAGAATTGTTGCTGTTGCTGTAGTTTCTTCTGAAGTTGACGTTGAAATTTCTTCTGTTGTTCCAGCTGATGGAATTGTTGCTGTTGCTGTAGTTTCTTCTGAAGTTGATGTAGCAATTTCGTCTGTTGTTCCAGCTGATGGAATTGTTGCTGTTGCTGTAGTTTCTTCTGAAGTTGACGTTGAAATTTCTTCTGTTGTTCCAGCTGATGGAATTGTTCCTGTTGTTGTAGTTTCTTCTGAAGTTGATGTAGCAATTTTTTCTGTTGTTCCAGCTGATGGAATTGTTCCTGTTGCTGTAGTTTCTTCTGAAGTTGATGTAGCAATTTTTTCTGTTGTTCCAGCTGATGGAATTGTTGCTGTTGCTGTAGTTTCTTCTGAAGTTGACGTTGAAATTTCTTCTGTTGTTCCAGCTGATGGAATTGTTCCTGTTGTTGTAGTTTCTTCTGAAGTTGATGTAGCAATTTTTTCTGTTGTTCCAGCTGATGGAATTGTTCCTGCTGCTGTAATTTCTTCTGAAGTTGATGTAGCAATTTCTTCTGTTGTTCCAGCTGATGGAATTGTTTCTGTTGCTGTAGTTTCTTCTGAAGTTGATGTAGAAATTTCTTCTGTTGTTCCAGCTGATGGAATTGTTCCTGTTGCTCTAGTTTCTTCTGAAGTTGATGTAGACATTTCTTCTGTTGTTCCAGCTGATCGAATTGTTCCTGCTGCTGTAATTTCTTCTGAAGTTGATTTAGCAATTTCTTCTGTTGTTCCAGCTGATGGAATTGTTCCTGTCACTGTAGTTTCTTCTGAAGTTGATGTAGAAATTTCTTCTGTTGTTCCAGCTGATGGAATTGTTTCTCTTGCTGTAGTTTCTTCTGAAGTTGATGTAGACATTTCTTCTGTTGTTCCAGCTGATGGAATTGTTCCTGTTGCTGTAGTTTCTTCTGAAGTTGATGTAGACATTTCTTCTGTTGTTCCAGCTGATCGAATTGTTCCTGCTGCTGTAATTTCTTCTGAAGTTGACGTCGAAATTTCTTCTGTTGTTCCAGCTGATGGAATTGTTGCTGTTGCTGTAGTTTCTTCTGAAGTTGACGTTGAAATTTCTTCTGTTGTTCCAGCTGATGGAATTGTTCCTGTTGTTGTAGTTTCTTCTGAAGTTGATGTAGCAATTTTTTCTGTTGTTCCAGCTGATGGAATTGTTCCTGTTGCTGTAGTTTCTTCTGAAGTTGATGTAGAAATTTCTTCTGTTGTTCCAGCTGATGGAATTGTTCCTGTTGCTGTAGTTTCTTCTGAAGTTGATGTAGCAATTTTTTCTGTTGTTCCAGCTGATGGAATTGTTCCTGTTGCTGTAGTTTCTTCTGAAGTTGATGTAGAAATTTCTTCTGTTGTTCCAGCTGATCGAATTGTTCCTGCTGCTGTAATTTCTTCTGAAGTTGATGTAGCAATTTCTTCTGTTGTTCCAGCTGATGGAATTGTTTCTGTTGCTGTAGTTTCTTCTGAAGTTGATGTAGAAATTTCTTCTGTTGTTCCAGCTGATGGAATTGTTCCTGTTGCTGTAGATTCTTCTGAAGTTGATGTAGACATTTCTTCTGTTGTTCCAGCTGATCGAATTGTTCCTGCTGCTGTAATTTCTTCTGAAGTTGATGTAGCAATTTCTTCTGTTGTTCCAGCTGATGGAATTGTTCCTGTTGCTGAAGTTTCTTCTGAAGTTGATGTGGAAATTTCTTCTGTTGTTCCAGCTGATGGAATTGTTTCTGTTGCTGCAGTTTCTCCTGAAGTTGATGTAGACATTTCTTCTGTTGTTCCAGCTGATCGAATTGTTCCTGCTGCTGTAATTTCTTCTGAAATTGATGTAGCAATTTTTTCTGTTGTTCCAGCTGATGGAATTGTTCCTGTTGCTGTAGTTTCTTCTGAAGTTGATGTAGACATTTCTTCTGTTGTTCCAGCTGATCGAATTGTTCCTGCTGCTGTAATTTCTTCTGAAGTTGATGTAGAAATTTCTTCTGTTGTTCCAGCTGATGGAATTGTTCCTGTTGCTGTAGTTTCTTCTGAAGTTGATGTAGCAATTTTTTCTGTTGTTCCAGCTGATGGAATTGTTCCTGTTGCTGTAGTTTCTTCTGAAGTTGATGTAGAAATTTCTTCTGTTGTTCCAGCTGATCGAATTGTTCCTGCTGCTGTAATTTCTTCTGAAGTTGATGTAGCAATTTCTTCTGTTGTTCCAGCTGATGGAATTGTTTCTGTTGCTGTAGTTTCTTCTGAAGTTGATGTAGAAATTTCTTCTGTTGTTCCAGCTGATGGAATTGTTCCTGTTGCTGTAGATTCTTCTGAAGTTGATGTAGACATTTCTTCTGTTGTTCCAGCTGATCGAATTGTTCCTGCTGCTGTAATTTCTTCTGAAGTTGATGTAGCAATTTCTTCTGTTGTTCCAGCTGATGGAATTGTTCCTGTTGCTGAAGTTTCTTCTGAAGTTGATGTGGAAATTTCTTCTGTTGTTCCAGCTGATGGAATTGTTTCTGTTGCTGCAGTTTCTCCTGAAGTTGATGTAGACATTTCTTCTGTTGTTCCAGCTGATCGAATTGTTCCTGCTGCTGTAATTTCTTCTGAAATTGATGTAGCAATTTTTTCTGTTGTTCCAGCTGATGGAATTGTTCCTGTTGCTGTAGTTTCTTCTGAAGTTGATGTAGACATTTCTTCTGTTGTTCCAGCTGATCGAATTGTTCCTGCTGCTGTAATTTCTTCTGAAGTTGATGTAGCAATTTCTTCTGTTGTTCCAGCTGATGGAATTGTTTCTGTTGCTGTAGTTTCTCCTGAAGTTGATGTAGAAATTTCTTCTGTTGTCCCAGCTGATGGAATTGTTCCTGTTGCTGTAGTTTCTTCTGAAGTTGATGTAGAAATTTCTTCTGTTGTTCCAGCTGATGGAATTGTTTCTGTTACTGTAGTTTCTTCTGAAGTTGATGTAGAAATTTCTGCTGTTGTTCCAGCTGATCGAATTGTTCCCGCTGCTGTAATTTCTTCTGAAGTTGATTTAGCAATTTCTTCTGTTGTTCCAGCTGATGGAATTGTTCCTGTTGCTGTAGTTTCTTCTGAAGTTGATGTAGAAATTTCTTCTGTTGTTCCAGCTGATGGAATTGTTTCTGTTGCTGTAGTTTCTCCTGAAGTTGATGTAGACATTTCTTCTGTTGTCCCAGCTGATGGAATTGTTTCTGTTGCTGTAATTTCTTCTGAAGTTGATGTAGCAATTTCTTCTGTTGCTCCAGCTGATGGAATTGTTTCTGTTGCTGTAGTTTCTCCTGAAGTTGATGTAGAAATTTCTTCTGTTGTTCCAGCTGATGGAATTGTTC
This sequence comes from Hololepta plana, assembly GCA_963695495.1. Taxonomy (NCBI): domain Eukaryota; kingdom Metazoa; phylum Arthropoda; class Insecta; order Coleoptera; family Histeridae; genus Hololepta; species Hololepta plana. The sequence continues at coordinate 8,259,174 of OY968833.1, forward strand.
CTGCTGCTGTAATTTCTTCTGAAGTTGACGTCGAAATTTCTTCTGTTGTTCCAGCTGATGGAATTGTTCCTGTTGCTGTAGTTTCTTCTGAAGTTGATGTAGAAATTTCTTCTGTTGTTCCAGCTGATGGAATTGTTCCTGTCACTGTAGTTTCTTCTGAAGTTGATGTAGAAATTTCTTCTGTTGTTCCAGCTGATGGAATTGTTTCTCTTGCTGTAGTTTCTTCTGAAGTTGATGTAGAAATTTCTTCTGTTGTTCCAGCTGATGGAATTGTTCCTGTCACTGTAGTTTCTTCTGAAGTTGATGTAGAAATTTCTTCTGTTGTTCCAGCTGATGGAATTGTTTCTCTTGCTGTAGTTTCTTCTGAAGTTGATGTAGACATTTCTTCTGTTGTTCCAGCTGATGGAATTGTTCCTGTTGCTGTAGTTTTTTCTGAAGTTGATGTAGAAATTTCTTCTGTTGTTCCAGCTGATGGAATTGTTTCTCTTGCTGTAGTTTCTTCTGAAGTTGATGTAGAAATTTCTTCTGTTGTTCCAGCTGATGGAATTGTTTCTCTTGCTGTAGTTTCTTCTGAAGTTGATGTAGACATTTCTTCTGTTGTTCCAGCTGATCGAATTGTTCCTGCTGCTGTAATTTCTTCTGAAGTTGACGTCGAAATTTCTTCTGTTGTTCCAGCTGATGGAATTGTTTCTGTTACTGTAGTTTCCTTTGAAGTTGATGTAGAAATTTCTGCTGTTGTTCCAGCTGATGGAATTGTTTCTCTTGCTGTAGTTTCTTCTGAAGTTGATGTAGAAATTTCTTCTGTTGTTCCAGCTGATGGAATTGTTCCTGTTGGTTTAGTTTCTTCTGAAGTTGACGTCGAAATGCCTGCTATAGTTGGTGTCAATAATGTTGAAATTGTTTCTGTAGCCATTGTTTCCTTTATAGTGAAAATTTCTTCCGTAGTACCAGTCGATAGACTTACTTCTGTGACAATAATTTCTGCTGAATTTGATGTGGCAATTTCTTCGCGTATTGTAATAGTTGCTTCCGTAGTCATTGTTGTTTGTGTTTCAGTGGTGAATGCCAAGACTGGCGTTGTAGAAGCTAAATCTGTTACTGTCGATAACGTTGTACACGGTGTAGTTAACGCCGTTGTTGGCGCTTCTTGAGTTGTTGTGAGGTGTTCTTGACATATGATGCGCAAGTGATATTTTGTGGCGGTGGCGACGCATAATAGCATGCATTGTTTGTTGTTTTTCCTGAAAAATGCTCCGGACTTTTTACATTTTATTGGTTTTACTGACCCGAGCGAATCGTCCTGTATTAAAATTGTTTCTTTCTCTTCCTCTGTACACATGTTCAATTCCCTATTAAATGTTGTTCCCGGCTTGTCGCATTTACCTATAAACGTATAATTGAGACCGCATATTAAATAATGATTGCGCAAAGTCTTGTCTGGATGCGGCATCACTTCTTCATTTCCTGTTCCGCATGTAGTATACGGTAAGACACACACGAGTACACCGCCTCCTTTAACCGGTACGCAATCATTTTCGTTCGGATTGAAATACTCTCCGGGCTCGCATTTGATTTCAGTCGGTACCACATCACCGTTGCATACGTAATATGATTTGTATTTTGGTCCGGGTATGATTAGTCCAATGTCGTCGCATTTTATATTTTCCCAATACGCTTCTTCCGGTTCCTTAAACCAATTTGGTGTAATTTAATAATCGCATCAATAATTAAATCGTACAATTTACCTTTTCGACATCGTAACCATCGATTGCCTCTAGGCTCTCATCATCTTCGAACATTAAAGCTTGCGGTTTTCGATTAGTCAGCGTAATTTGTAATACGCTTTGTGAGTTGATTTTTTGGAGAATTTGTAACAAAATGTACGTCAAACCTATTAGCCTTCTCATATTGTAGATACTTTAGGGCAGACTGATCGATGGAATTGAAATTTTTATCTATTTCTTTTAGAAATTGTACATGGTTTATCGGGGTTGTATTTCATTATGTTTACGTGACTGTTCCTTGAAGAACAGAATTAATTTCCTATCGTTATAATTTAGATATGGGTTCACTAATTATTTTCATTTTGCTTAGAAACAATAGTTATTAGGATTTGCAATTTCTTTTCGCTTTATTTTACTTTATATACATAAATATTATAAAATTTACTTAACTATGTAGTACATTATTTTTAAAAAAATCTAAACAAAGTTGTGTGCTGATGTTTTTAATTTTTCTTAGAAGGCAGTTTTTATGGCTGAAGCGCATCAAATTAGCTCTTATTGTTAAATCAAATCGTTTCGATTATTTGGAGAAACGTAAACGAAAATAATAATAATAAAAAGTGCGGCGATATCAGCTGGTTGTGCAACTGGCAGTGAGAAAGTTAATGAAAAGGACATTGCAAATTTATTATGCCAAAATTTGTGCTTTCTTAAACTAAGTTCTTTGGTGCTTACGATACTTCTATGTCAGGCAGATAATAAATTAATTACATGATAAAATATGATAGATTAATTAGATGAAGAACGAAGAAAGCCCCGGAAAACGAAAACTAAATCGCCAAAGGAAAACCAAAGGAAATTATCTGCCTACCATTAAAGCAATCGAACGGAACGTTTCGATATTCTTCTCATTATAATGGAACCGTCGGTGCGTGTGCATTACAACGAGCAAGAATTGAAAACGTTCCTTTCCTATTGTCATAATTGTTTCTTTCCATGTTAATTGCCTCTTAAAATTCAATAACAAATTCGATTAAAGCTCGAAATTGGTGACCTACACGAGCTTGATTTCAATCACGCTTACTTAAATGTTCATTTGAAGCGGTGGCGGCGAGTGTTGACGTCTCTTTTGCGATACGCTGATGCTACGCAAACTGCGCGACCTCTCGAACAGCGACGGATCGGTATAAATCGGTTCGCTTGGGTCTTCGAACGGACCGCCCGGCGCCGACATTTGTAAATCTAAATCGTCCTTAACTAAACTCGGAAAATTCCGGTTGCGGCCGAACAATGGTTTCTGCATGCCGGTGCCGAAGAGGGAAATGTGACCGGTCAAGGCGGAAACGCGGCCGCTACTGCTTCCGGTTGTCGTAGGATACGACGTCGATATTGGCGATAAGGACGATCGATCGGCGATCGCGTTCTTTCGCATAACGATCCAATATTTTTTATAAGCGAATCCGACCAGTAGGGAAACGGTGATTAGGATCGCCGCAAGAATTAGCACCGTACTTATCAGACCTTTGTACTCGCCGTTGGTCAAACAGACCGTTTCTTCCACCGGTAACGCTTTACGCGCTTCCTGTTGTAACTCCTCGCGCGATTCAAACACCTCGATCATTTCGCGAACGAATTCCGGCGGTTCCGCATCCGCTTTACTCCCGTCGATTCCGCTCGCCGTCGTCGTGTCTGTTTCGACTCCTTTCCCAAGTTCTTTTAACGAATTTGTGCCGGAATCCGGGAACGTTACCGTCGTGGTGTAATTACCATCGTCCGTCTCCGTTGAGTTCGAGTCCAACGTTAACGTGCCGTTAACGTCGCGCTTTCTTCTACCGAACGACGGTTCGGAACGACCGCTGCCGGATGGACAATAAGCCGGTTGGCAGCCTTCGCGACAAGTGCGAACGGTCGCTTCGAAGACTAAAAAGTTCGATTCCGGTATTTTGAAAGCGTTGAAGCGTGCTTCTAACGCGTCGTTGTTCCTGCCCTTGTCCAATTCGGGGAACACGTAACTATCTACGGGACACCTGGAAAATTGCGAATGATTTTATCGAAGGTTCGTTCTTGCGATTGAGACTCGTACCCGAATCTGTCGATCAATTGGACGGATCTGCCGGAATATGGATCTCTAGCGACGACGTTCGTCGCGAAGATATCGGTCAAATAGTTGTAACCGTCTTGAGCTTCCAGACGGAACGTTAACGGATCGCCGACGGCGATCGTCGTCGTCGGTCTGCCTTGATACAAAATGAGGAGACGCACTTTGGAGCTCAACGTGTTTTCGGCCGGCAAATATTCAATTGGAATCGGACTGCCGGATCTTAAACATTGGAGAAGTCGTTTAAATAAGTAGACAAAGTAAAAAAATTAATTTTTCTTACCCGGCCCCGATGAAACCGGACGATACGACGGCTTCTCCCGGTCCGCGGAACAAACACGTCAAATTGAACCGTTTGTCTTTGCCGGTTTGTACGTAATCGCTGAACTGCACGACGACGATGTTCGTCATCGTGTCGCCGTATCTCTGCGTGCCGCATTCCGGATATCCTTGCGCACCGCTTATCCGCAACACGTTTACCGTGCCGCCGTTGCCGCGGAAGAAGCATCGATCGTAAAAACCGTACGTGTAAATCCTGCCGTAGAAACCTTCCGGCGTTCGCAACGTGAATTCCATCCCGTCCTCGTTACACACTTGACTCACTAAACGATATAGAAAAGAAGCGATGAGAGATAAAGGTGATTTTAAGTTCGAGAAGTAAAACGAGTAGCGAAAAATTGACGCAAAGTGATTTATTCATTTTCGCAATATCTCCCTGTACAATTACCATCTAAGCAATCGCCGTCGACCCCCTGGCGACTCAACGAGCGCTCGTAGAAATCGAAATTCCCGGTGTTCTCGAAGTATTCCGGATTCGTCAGTTCCATGTCTCGCGAATCGCGATCGCTCAACTCGCAATTCTCTCGCTCCGCGTCGCCGTCGCCGTACGGTCCGTCCCTGGAAATTATTAACCATCAATTCGGTCATCATCATCGACGCACCGTAAACGATCGCTTCACCTGTAATTGAACGACCGACAAATGAAATCCTGACTGTCGACGCATTCCTTCTGGCACTGGTTCAGCGACGGCGTCTGCATGAAACGGCGCACGAACTCTTTGCGTATCCTCTGCCTGATGCCGACCTGCTTGAAATCCTCGCCCTCGTCGCATCGCAAACTGTACGGTCTGCCGGGTCCGACGCCCCCGTAGCTATCGTAAATCGGACCGTCGGGCCCAGGCGACAGAGGTCTTCGGTGCCCTCCTACGCCTCCGTCGTAAGGTGGCGGCGGCGGTGGCGGTCTGTCGTCGTTCGGTCTTCCGCCAGGTCGACGGTCCGGTCGAAGGGACCATCTACCACCGCCGTCCTTATCATCGCCATAATAATCGTATCGGTTACCGTAGCGGTGTCCATTTTTGTAATCGTATCTTCCGCCTCCGTATTTACCACCGCCGTATCTATCGCCTCCATATCTATCGCCTCCATATCTATCGCCTCCGTACCTCTCACCTCCGTATCTATCACCTCCGTATCGATCGCCTCCGTATCGATCGCCTCCGTATCTATCGCCACCATATCGATGACCGCCATAACGATTACCACCGTAACGGTCTTCGCCGCCGTAAAATCGATCGCCGTCCCTGTGTCCGTGACCCCCGTACCGATCATCGTATTCCGGTATTAATCTGTCACCGCCGCGTCCCGTGTCGCCATACCTGTGATCGTACGGGTACCTATCCGGATAACGATCGGCCGGCCTACGAGCCGGATAATACCTATCACCTGGGGGCAACCGGTCTGCCGGCGTAAGCGGATACCTGTCGGCTGGAGGGAATCGATCGGCCGGCGACGGTGGATACCGATCGTCCGGATACGGAGTTCTATTGCCCGGACGACCGCCGTGATGATCGATCGTCGGATATTTATCGCCCGTGTGCGTCTTATCGCCGGGCGGCAAGTATTTGTCGTTCGGTGGCGGAATCTTATCGCCCGGTCGCGGCGCTATCGGCGGCGGCGGCGGCGGCGGGACGTTCGGATATTTCGTACCGGGCGGATACTTTGGCGGGTATCTATCGGCCGGCGGATAATACGGATACGGATCCGTCGGCGGTGGTGGTCGTCGTGGCGGTGGATAATCGTCGTCCGGGAACCTATCCAACGGCGGTCCAATCGGGTATCGGTCGTCCGATGCCGGAGGCAGTCGCGGTGGTAATCTGTCGCCCGGTCGGCCAACATCTGGGTAACGGTCGTGCGGCCGGTATCGGTCGTCCGGCCGCAACGGATAGCGATCGTCCGGTCGCACTGGTCTGCCGTAATAATAACCGTCGTCGCCGCCGCCGTGCGAACTCGGCGGGTACCTGTCGATGCCGTGCGAACTGGGCGGTAATCGGTCCCCAGGGTATCTATCTATTCCATGCGTGCTCGGAGGATAACCATGACCACTTGGTGGATAATCGTGACTACTTGGGGGGAAACCATGACCACTTGGTGGATAACCATGACTGCTTGGAGGATAACCATGACTGCTTGGTGGGTATCCGTGACTACTAGGCGGATAACCATTACCACTTGGTGGGTATCCGTGACCGCCACCTGGGGGATAACCGCCGTGGCTTCCACCGGGCGGATACCCCGGTCCGAAATCGTCACCGCCGGCCGGCGGATACCTGCCTCCGGGCCGGAACGGTGGATATCTGTCGCCTGGACGTCCGCCCGTGCCGTCGCCCGGCCGTTGTCCGTTGCTACCGGTGTCGCCGTCGCCGCCAACTTTATTATCTGTAATCGTTCTGAATCAAGATTCGCGACGAACGGTCGCCGGAACTTACGCATCAAATTCTCGTAGTAGTCGTAGTCGGCGTCGTAGATGATACGCATCCCGTCTTTCTGATTGTACCGGCTCAGACGGCACGTGCGAAACCGTTCGCTGTAGACGGCCGATCGGCATTGGAAACTCGGTTGTCGCAGACACTCGTCCAGGCATTCGCTCAACGACCGGCCGGAGATCTCCGAGTGATGTTCGCCGCCTAGACGACTGTTACGGTACCGTTGGAACGCCGTGTCCGGTTTCTTGCCGGTGAACAGATGCGACGTGACGGAATTGTCCGGGTACTCGGAGCCGCGCGCTTTAAACGAAACGTTATCTAAATGAACGGATTTGAACGTGATTCGATGCGATTTTTCGAATTGTTCGCTTACGGCTGTCCAAACAGGCGAAATCGTAAAAGTTGTGCGTCGTACTAGTGCCGCCGACGAGATCGCCCTTCTGCGACACGGAGTCCTCCTCGCTAATCGTACATTGTTTCGTCATCTCGTCGTATTCGATCGAACGGCAGAAATACTTTTCGGCCCTCACGCACATCCCCTGACAGTCCTCCAACGTTATGTTAGTGAAGAGATCGACTTCGAACGGACCGCTCAAGCGTTTGCCTTCTTCCTTGATGAAAACGGCCAGACCGTCGCAGCGTCGTTCGGCTAAGGATTTCATTAGATTTAGAGATTTTTAGTCTTGTTTTTCCTTCTATGAATTTTATACCGTTCAAACAAGTATTTTCCAAATAATCCGAGTTCGGGTCGTCCTCCAACAGTTCCGGATGCGTTCGCCTCGTGAACCGGCTCAACGTGCACATACGCATCGTCGAATCGAACGATGCCGAACGGCAAACGAAACTGAACTCGTTCAAGCACTTGTCCTCGCACTCGCTACGATTCGATGCGGTCATCTCTTTGATGTCGGCCGTGGGCAACTTCAGTTTTTTGCGCGGATGTCGCTCGAAGACGTACCGACGATTGGGACACTCGCGCTCCGGTCGCGTGGCTAAACACGACAATCGATGTTAATTCTTCCTAAATAACGATCGCTCACATTTCTCGCATTTATTTCTTACACGTGATGCAAACTTCGGTGAAATGAACGCTATTGAGTACCGGCGTCAGAGTGCCGATACCTTCGGGCGTCGCTTGTTCGCGCGTCAAATAGCACGTGGACTCTTCGTACTCCGGGCCGCCGTTGAAGTTGGCGATGCGGCTGCCCGGTTGAAAATCGAACGACGTGCACGTTCGCACTATGTTGTTCAATGCGCGATCCCTCAAGCACAAGTCCTGACATTTTTCCAAGACCATGAACGGCGGCGCCGTGTCTCTCACGATGTCGTCGTCGAAGCCTTGCAGCTGAATGTTCGGCAGCCTCTCGTACATCACCTTGCCATTCATCGAGCCCGTACCACATGATGTTTGCGCTTCGGGACACGAATTACGACCGTTTAAGGGTGTTCAGAAATGAAATAAAAGCGAATTAACTCACCCCTTGTCATCATCTTAAGAACAGTGAGTACTGTAATTGCCTGAACCATATTTGGTATATATGGATAACTTTTCATTTTGATATTTGATGATAATGAACGAACTCATACGCCGCGTACACTACTGGACATAGTTTGATCCTTCTGGAATTTGATCAACGATCAGATCGTTACGATCGATTTATACCCAAAATGAGAAACAAAGGGACAAAAGGAATCGAAGCTGTTATTGAATTGGTAGGGGCTACGATAATACAAAACAATAGGATCGTCATTCGATTTGAATAATGAACCACCGAATCCGATGCATCCGTCTCCTCCGCCAATTTCCCAATGTTTCCCACGTAATAGATAATTGCCCGAGCAAACCAACCAAAGAGAATTTGAAAATAAAAGAAACGATTTCAATTGCCAAATGAACCGTGCTAAACGAACGATTTTATTAGTTATGCCCCCTTGTATTATATATTATATTGCTGGTTTTTGTTTTTTAATTGAATTAGAATGACGGTCGTGCACGTTATTATTCTTCTTCGCAACGACCGTGGTGCGAAACGTTTCGCGTGCACATTTTTATGTGGATAAATCTCCACCGGAAGCGAATATCCTGATTAATTAATCAAACAAAAATGTATGGTAGGAAAAAGTGCGGACCTCATCTGTGTACCGGTCATATCTGTCCGTCAATCGGTCACGATTCAGATGAACGAATTACGGTATTAACATAGAAGGTAAAAATAATAATGAAAGCGCATTGTAAAGAGGATTGAGAATTAATAACTTGATATTCGATAAGTAAATTGATTTGCGGTGTAACAACTTTTGTTCATTCATACGTTCGACATTTATTAACGAGCCCTTATTAAAGTTCGTTTATGGAAAGTGCCAATATTGGTTCCTTTTTTTTTAATTGCAATTTCCGTCCGCCAATTTTTTTCCCGCTATAGTCACGGTCGCGTAAAGAAGGTTATCCATCGAATTAGTGCATGAAAATTAAACGTAAATTAGAAAATTTGTCGTTTAGCAATAAATATTTATCCGACTCTGCTGGCGGATTAAGCAAAAATGAAATATTGCAATAATTCAAATCCTTCTCTTGTCTCTTTCTTTGTCTTTTGTTTTTGTAAGACCCGTCGAATTCGTGCAGGATTATTTGCATTGCTGCAGAATTGATTGTTGCTAATTATGCGCAATAAAATGTAATCAATATGTGCGTTACCTTATAATAATCACTAGGCGCTGTTTGTAAGTAAGAAACGTGCTCTTTATCGTCGATTTTGCTATCTTTTATCTCCAGATCTAATTCGCATTTTCTCTTTTTGCTTACTATCTTCTCTTGATTGATGTTTGCTCGCGAATGAACATCAGCGATTAGTTATGTTATGTAATAAGGATTACACTGGTTAATTAATTTGCAATTTACTATTTTGATGGGAATTGCATTTAAATATTCGCAAATGTAACATTCTTCTTAACCCTGAAATCTCTTTAATCGCAGTTTTATTGGAACAATTTCAGATTTATTTCGGCCTGAATTGAGCGATAACAAAATGGTTACGCATAAACATGGAAAGCGACATAATTTCATTGTAATTAATACTAATTAATCCACTAAAAGAGTCTTAATATGATTAAAGAATGCTTACAAATAAAGAAGCGTTTGTTTTTTTTAATCTTATTTCAATAATTTAATCATTTGTCTTGCAACGAATTTTATTTGTAAAAGTCATCCAAAATGAAATCATTTTAAGAAGTTTTCATAAGAGAAAAATAAAATTCCTCGTTTAAATATTTATAGCATCATGTAATTACGTTTGTTATTATTTTCGCCGTTATTATCGCAATCGTTCAAGTGATATTATTAAAGTTATTTGTTTAAACAATTATCTCAAGTTTAATTCTCAAAACGATGAGGCAGAGAGAATGAGAAATTATAAGAGGGAGGTGCATTTTTTTATCATAATAATTATGACCGTAATTTCTTTTTTGACATTAATTGGCAATAATTTACTTTTCAAATAATTGCTAACCAGTATTTAGAAACGATGTGTAACAACTTTATTTTAACTTGATAATAGTTGAATGTTTGATCAATTAAAGTAAAATGCAACAATTTATAATAATAGAATGTTGTAGCTTAAAGTCCACAATGGGATTCGTAAAGTTTATTGTAGGCATTGTTTAATAGAAATAAAATAACAACTTTTATGGTTGTTATTGATAAATTCGTAGAAATGTTTTCTGTTTTTTATTTGAAAAAAAAATAAGGGACAAATTTCGCTCGGATTACTTTTATTATTCGGCTTAAATGCGTTTCTTAAAAGGTCTACTTGGAATTTACCTTTTGTCAGAACTTATTCCATTCATTCGCAACCAAACTGTTTGTGATCCCTTATTTTAAATACCTGGGAGAGACGTGCAGGTAAGCAGGTTGTTTGAATGATGCTTTTGGAATCCCTCTCTAAATAGTTTCACGAATTTCGAAATAAACTACTTTTGGAGACAAACGAAACTACGTGGTTTATGACACGATTTTAATGATTTTGCAATCGTCCATTCAAACTTGTGAAAGTGCGATAAGAATAAACGAATATTAAAAAACAATGAATGAATAACTGAAAGTTACCAGGAGTTTTTCAAATGCAAAAAAAAACTTTTAATGGACTGCCTTTAAATAGTTCGTCCACTATTGTCAACAGTTTTGCAATAATAATCCCGAAAGCTTCTCAATTCGATTAATTTTTTATTGTTTCAGCATCATGTCGTTGTGGCGTGCTATGGCTGGCAAAATATTTGCAAACGCTGGCAAAATGTTTACGTCGTCAGCGATGCGAAAAAATCTGCGTCCGCTGCATCATCTATCCCATCACGGCGAGACCGAAGAGGATTTCCATAATCGGTATGATTCAAAAGAAAATGTAACTTTTATTAATCGTATCAGCAAATTGAGTTTCTCTTTCTTTACTCATAAAATATTAGCCACAAAATATTTTAACGCTATTAACAAAAGCAACCATTAGATGACGTCCGTAAGCATTAATTTGCCGATCGAATGTGAAAATAAATTCGGTAAACCCGTTTGCTTTACGGATGCGAGAAACAATTCGCAATTCGAACGGCTTTCTGAGCTTTCGAAATCATATTGCAAGGTCAAATGTGAAATATTTGTAATTAAAAGGAAAAAAAAATGAGTTATGATGATAATAGATTCGTTGGGGGGACGCTCTCGACGGGGGGTTATCTCTTGGACACCGTCGTCCGATTATCATTGTGTAACTTTCCACTGACGTCTTATTTCGCACACATAGAAATACACTCCTTATCGCCTATTAGAGATAGTAGCGCATGAATTGAATCTTAAGAGAAAGTGCAACAAACAAATTCCAGATACGTGTGCTACTTCAGTCGCGACGACATCGACGGCTGGGACATAAGACAGGCGATGAACGATCTATGCGGCATGGACATGGTGCCGGAGCCGGAGATCATCATCGCCGCGATGCACGCGTGCCGCAAAGTGAACGATTACGCGCTGGCGATACGGTTCTTGGAAGCGGTCAAAGACAAATGCGGTTCGCACGTCGCCACGATCTATCCGTACATTTTGCAAGAGATCGGGCCGACTCTGTGCAATTTGGGCATCGAGACCGTCGAGGAGCTGGGCTACGATCAACCGGAGCTTTACTTGAAAAGCGTCTTCGATATGTAACGTTGTCAATGGTTCCCGAAGAAAGTTTCCCGTTGCTATTGGTTTCTTTAGTTGAATTGCGGAAGAGGAAAGTCTTCCGCCGTATTTATTGAAATCTACTTGTACTTACTAGTGTCCCGCCGTAGAAGAACTACGTGCCGCTTCCTAGCAGGTTCCGCGCGGGTCTTTCGAACAGAAAATAGTTCGGATCGCACTGAACCACACGGGCGTAAGAACGACGCGCACTGATCGAAATAAAAATTTGTAATAATCGAAATTTGCCATTATTTTACTTGTTATTATTGGGCTAAAATGGTAGGGGCCTTGAGTAAGTAATGTAACAATAATAATAAAAATTGAAAAAAGGGGGTAATAATAATGCCCATTTCAATTATCCGGAAATGCTATTGTCCACGCTTCCGGGAAAGCATCACATCGTATAGCCGCGACACACGATTCGATTTGAAAAGTTAGAAACGAGAGAAAAAATGGAAATAAATTACGGGGGCAAACAAAGCGTTCAGGTCATTGGATGGTCATTGATCACATACATACGCACATACAAATGGTAACGCTATGGATGATGATGATGATGATACCAACCATGAGGATGATGATGTTAAAAACATTCTTCATCAATCCAAATGCGATGGTATTGAACGATTATGTTAATGATGTTGGCGGGGCACTTGAGCGCACTAATTCGAATGCGCCCGAGGTTAACTACACGTTTTTTTTGTTTATTCGCAAAGTCGGTGCAAAATTAATGATTAGCAAAAGTAATAAAAAAGTGCGAACGAATGAGAGCGGTTTCGTCTCGATGGTTTTCGGTTCAATTACAATTAAAAAATGACGATTAAATAAAGGGATGGAATTAATTAATTGAAGGCCGCATGGGCTTTTGTTTCGCTATGATGACTCAATCAGACGCTTCTTTGTGGATGGGACGCCTTCCTCAGCGACCCATCGAATTCTTTGAACTAATTCTGCCCGTTTTATTAATCCTTTATTAGTTTTTTTTTTCGTAATTAAACATTAAAATTATTTGTTGTTGTTGTTATTATTATTAGATTTGCGTCAATGAACTTTTTCTATTTGTATAAATAAATTACTGTTTAGATAAAATTAACAATTTTTGTTAAAAAAAAGCAATAATAATTTTTAGATTAATTATTATGACATTATTTTTGCGATAGAGATGAATGGAAGAGAAATGATGCATTTCGCTCTCATAATCGAAGCAAGTTTATTTATGTGCTTATCATGTTCCTATTTAGAATTTTTTTCGGTATCTCTTTCCAAACGATAAGTACCAATTTTTTTGCGCTGATTAGTTATATTTAGCAAAATAAAACGAGTTTTGCATATCTGGAGTTGGTCTTGTGACCAGAAAACTTACGTAACGCGATAACGAATTTATGATTGTTATAATTGCGATGTAAAAATCGTTGCATAATCGTCGATAAGAAGATCGTTGAAAGTTAGAAATAATGCCACGAATGCAGCGTAATTTCTGTCCGTTTGAGTAAAAGCCGCATAATTATCGCGCTCTCGAACGGAATCAGTTCCGCTTCCATCGTCTTTCTTTTGCAGTAACTTGTTAAACACGACGCTGGCATAAATTTTACTTAATTGTTACGAATCAAAGCTTAAGGTCGTCCGGTTACGTCTTTTACAGTTGTCAAGAATTACGCAACACTCTATATGAAAAACCGGTCGTAACTTCGTCATTCTTCATTTATAATAATCGAACAATTGCCATCGATTAATTTCGCTAGCGAATCTTAATCGATTGATTATCGATTTGATTGATTTTTTGTTTGTTTACTCCGCCAATTCTTTAGATTACAATAAATTAACAATAGCAATCGTATCCGTTTTTTTGTGTATTTTTTTTGCAAAGGTGGCGATAACTTTTGCGAAACTTTTGATTGTTATTACAATCCCGCGTTGCCCATTCGATGAAGATTTATTATCGCCCGCGACAGAATCTTCTCACTCTTCAGAAGCGAGAGTTTGCGCTTTAATGTGTTTGCTAGCCATCTCTCTTGGTCACATAACGCTCCTCATTAAAAAATTGTTGCGTGTGTATTCGTATTTTTAGTAATCATATACCACGTTGTGAATGTGTGCCTACAGGCGAATAGAGTCGTTGCTAATAAAGTGAAAACTCGTCTCTCTTATATATATATATATATATTTCTCGATGTTGATTAGCGTAATTGAATTAATAGTAACGTGTTAATTTTGCGATAAGAAGAGAGGGAACGTTAACTGAGAAGAACAAACAATGTTCATCAATCGAATGAACGGCAAATCGCCTCGCTTAACCACGTTATTGAGGCGTAACATTGCTAAAACGACGACAGCGAGCATTACCGGCGATCCGACGAGCAAGCCGACAGCTAATCCTTCGCGCAAGAGGGATGACATCGGCAAGGATAAGAACAAGAAATGGTGGCTAAGACTGAACGAACACAATAACAATAGGTAAGGGAATTTGCCCATTATGCTACGCTTTCAGATGGACGTTTGCCCACTATTTATTTCTTGTCGTCGTCGATTAATTTGTAAGAATGGAGGAAAGTGTTCGTGCAAAGAAGGTCAACGAACCGCCACATTAAAATACCGGTACGGTGCGTCTTCGACTTTGTTCTATCGTCTCTCTGCATTTTCTTGCTGTCACGTGGACACTACGTGCATGTTTACTGTTCGTAGCAACTTTAAAGGCCCTTTCTTCGAGCTACCGTTTAATTTTGCGAATGCGACGCATGTTTTTGTTGTACTATCTAATGCTAGGATTGGCGATAACGCCAAAAATAGCGTGACAATGAAAACGTTTTGCGATTTAACAACAAACAGTAAGAATGGAAGGAACCTTGACATTCAGATAACAAAGGCCACTTTTTGTTTCGTTTGCGCGTACAATTGGAAAACGTCTAAAGGAAACATAAAAGTCTTCAAAAGAAAGTAACAAAAGCACGTTTACGTTTTAAAAAATTGGACAATACAAAAGTTATTCTTCTTATGATAATAAAAGAATTTTGATTTTGTAATTAAGTAACTTAAACGAGAGACGAAAACCACGAAATCCTCAAGTATTACACAAGAAGCGTCGTATTTTGCGCATTAAATGCCCATATCTTCCAAGTTCGATTAATTTTTCTTTCCATAAAGTGAACAGGGCACTTAATCAAAAGCTCGTATCTTTAAATGACATTTGATAATTTAAATTATTACAAACATCCCCATCTAAATGATTTTCAAAAGCTAGCGATAATTTATGGTTGGGAAAACAGCCAATTGAAGAGTACCATTTGATTTAGCGAATAAAAGTCATGAAATGAGCATAACAAAAAGATAATTTTATTAAGCGGCAAATTTTGTCATCACATTTTGTTGCTAGCTCTAGCAATAAATTTCGAAACACTTACCAATGAGAGATGCAATTCGTTAATACGGAAAAGGTTTTTAATATCGAATGGAAAATCGAAAGGTTTTATGCAAAGAGCTTCTGACTAAAGACAAAGGAAAAGCTTTTCATTCTCTGCTGAAACTAGCTGACTCCAGCAACGAAGATGTTAATGCGAATTCGCGAGGTCAAGGTGTGTAATATGCGATTCGTATAATTAGTCGTAGAACATTCATAGTCCGATTAATTTGGAACCGGATTATTTTCTTAGCTGGTGTCCGGAAATCGGAATCCGGATGTTTAACGATTTCGTTTAAAATCAATTATGTAAACTTAAAAATCGTCTTCTTGAAAACAATTTTCTCGGTTCTTTACAGGGCTTTATCGACGTTACAAGTGAAACCGTTGCCGAAACAGAAGAATTATTTCGGCGTGTCGAAGGAGGAGAGCCGCGACTTCATGTCGATCTTCCCGGACCTGGTCAGAGATCTGACGGAAGCCGGCCGTCATTTAGACGTGCCGGAAATACATAAGCACTACGCCAAAGTGTTGCAATACAACATACCGACTGGCAAGAAGAATCGCGGATTAGCGGTCGTGGCCACTTATAAATATTTCGCGAAGCCGGAAGACCTGACGCCGGAAAACAAACGATTGGCCATCATATTAGGATGGTGCGTCGAAATGGTGAGTGAAATTTTCTGAGTCTTAAGATCTTGTTTCCCGATCGATGTCGATTAGTTTACGTTTTATTGATTGATTGATTATTAAGACGCTTCTTATGAGTATATAAAACGGGGGAATAGGCGCGGATGTTAGATGAAATTGTGGAATGCGCAAATTTAATCGAACGCCATCATCATCGGCCTTGTTCACTTGCAGATTGAAAATTTTATCGATTCGTTTATGTGCGAATGAACGAACGGATGGGGGCCATTCGTATTTTGTAAACAAATGTGACCTTTATATTATTTATTTTAAAAAAAAATTTACTTTCTCCTATTGTTTACATTTTTATATTGCGTCTACATGAATTATTATGGGATAATTCAAGTTTGCTGCTTTGTATTGGATTTATTTTGGCTATCGATATCGAATTTTGAACGCACTTTTTGCTCTTTGTTTTTACTAGCGATTTCCTACAAATTAATTGCAAAATTTTAGCAAAGTCCAAGATGATATTCTTTCTGGAAGCAAAAACAATCGTAGAGTCGCTCGTGGCACGTGTAAAGGAAACAAACACGTTTCGTATGCAAATAAGCTTTTTAACAAATATATACGCTCAACTAAGTCGAAGGCCATTTCCCTTTTCTCTTTTACTTTTCGGTTTCTCGACTACGACGTTCTTTCTCTATGTTTGTTATTATTTTAGACAAGAATATGCGCCACATTAATTTCTTGCGCTCGTTTTCATTTTAATTATCACGATTACGCAACGTGTTGTTTGTTTATTTAGTGAAAAATTTGCAAAAGGAAGAAGACGTCAGTTTGATCGCTTCGTTATTATTCCTATTTTTTACTTGCTAATTGCATTACTATCGTTTTATCTACATGTGACTGTTAAATGAAGATCTTAGTTGCTGAACTTGACCTTAATAATATTTTACATGTTTATTGTCTATTATTATGTAATCCGAAAATATGTGTCGATCTTTGCTGCGAGAAACGTGATTTTGAATATATCGTCGATAAGTTAAAATTAATTCTCTAATCGGCGATAGTTAATTAATTAGAAATGAAAAGATAATCGATTACAGTCGTATTAATAGATAAGTCGAAATTTTAATTCTGTTTTTTTACGTTTATTTCGTTTTCGAGTTTGCTTAATCGGTCTATTAATTTTGCAAAAACATAAGTTTAATGACTAATATGCAAATTAGCCATGCACAGGAGGTGTGCTAAACATACGTAAAGAATCATACGATGTTCATAATGTAATTCTCGTCTAAATAAGTTGTTGTTGTTGTCGCTTATGAAATGAAAAATAAAAAGCGCCAAATAGCAATAGAATACAATATTGAAATGATAATTAGCACCAACTTATAAATTTTTAATTTTGCACAGTTTTAAAAATAGACGTTATTGAGTTGTTTGTTGGGCGGAGAGGAGGCACTCGATTTATAATTAATCCAAAACTCATTTGCGAACAAAAGGAATTTGATAACGCACTCGAATTTATTCATTTTTGTCGATTATGGACGGATAAATAATTTTTTTTTTGAAAAATTTAGGCCAATGCTTCTTCGATTCGATAGCACCACTCGAACAAATCGTGATGTATAATTGAACTTAACGACAGTGAATGCGGTGATGGTCCTTCCTACAATAATTTATTTGTTTACAACAACAATAAATGAATGAGAATGACATTGTTTGAGAATGATTGTATCGTATCCAAAGTTGCCAACCTTTCTAAAAGACTGCGTGCGCTTTTTGAACACACCGTACCTGCTTAAAAGTACAGTTTGCAGTTTTTCTTTCCTTGCTTCAGCATTTCCCGCATGCCAATTAAGTAATTGAAAACGCTTCGAACGCAAGTTTGTGCAGCGGCGACGACGAAATGCAAATTAAATTACGACCGTTAGTGTTAATTAAAATAATTCTAGCGAGGCGAAGAAAAAAATGGCACGTTGGAGACGTAGGCCTATAAATAAATTTAATTGAACATAATTGACAGTAATTGCAGTCGAACGAAAACAACGATAGCAATAATGAGAAACACTTGTTGCGAATATTTTCGATCGAAGCGATTCAACCGATATTATTAGTACGTTATTGACGTATATGTTTAACTTAATTTTAATCATATTTCGTTAATTGGCCGGAGGAAAAGTGTCGGCCAGATAAATTGCTCTGCGACGATTATTATCATTTGCTCTCCAATTTTTTAATTCTTATTGATTTCGACATTGTAATTTCTCTTTTCCACAAACACTCTTCAATTCTCTCTCTCTCTCTGTGTCTCTCGCTCTCTCTTTCACGACTTTAATGAGCCGTCCTGGAAATGGAACGCCTCTCCACCGGCACACGCAATTCTGGTGATAATAATAATAAACGATGCCCACATGATTGTAGTCACGTAGACTAAGCAGCAATGGAGCAGCTTCACTTTGCTCCGATAGAGATTGAAAGAAACGTGGGATTGCGAGCATCTTTAAAAATATAAGATGGTAATATTGACACGAATGCGTATGTAATAGATTGTTTAACAATTGCTAATGATAACAAAGAGATTGGATTGAAAGGCGCTTCGAATGTCTGATGGCACGGATTATTCAAAAGAAAAGATTTTCCATTTTTCTTTTGGTGCAGCATTTCAGTTTTTCAATTAAAGAACGAAGGCTCTTTTGGGATAGTTGCTGATACGCAGTGACCTTTTATCATCCGATATTGACCCATAAGGCAGAGAATTGGGAAGTGGAAAATTCCACGATCAATCCGCACAATGATGATTATTATTACAATTGATTCAATCGAATCCAGGAAAAGCAATAGTAAAATTCGCTTTGCATTCTCCCAGTAGATTTTACAAATCCGATTGCAGCTTGTAATCTACGATATTGTTTATTTACTTTATATATCTCGATAACACTTTGTTGACAAAATATTTGAACACTGCTGAAAATATCGAGATTCAAAAATATTAGATTACACGCAGAAATTCCAAAAAAAAGAAAATGGATTTCTTTCAGCGTAAACATCTTTTTACGCATTGGAAAAATTTTGTTTTGAGCTTTCTGACAGATACCAACCCCATTACAAAGAGTTCTTTTACAATTTTCACTCAATGCTTAAAGCTTTCCACTATATGAATCATGTTCTTCTTCAATCTTGTTGAAAGCCAATAGAAAATCCAATTTATTTTAGACAAAAGTAATTTGACTAGTTATATTTGAAGTTTTGATCCATTTAAACCTAAATTATCTATCACAAATTGGACTGTTTTAATTTTGAAATCGTAACATTCTTCGCTATCGTTTCAGCTACAAGCCCATTTCTTGGTGATGGACGATATACTGGATGGCGCGGAAACACGTCGCGGTGTTCAGTGCTGGTACAAGAAAGACGGTGTCGGCTTGACGGCAATGAACGATGCGATTTTAATCGAGAAAGGTCTCTATTCGCTGTTACGCAAATACTTTTCGAACTCGAAACATTACGTCGAGATGATCGAACTCTTTCACGACATCACGATGAAAACGGCGATGGGCCAAGCGTTGGACTTGTTCTGCATGAAGGACGGCCGCCCGAATTTGGACGTGTTCACGATGAAACGCTACGATGCGATCGTCAAGTACAAAACGGCCTATTACACGTTCCAATTGCCGATCGCTTTGGCGATGTACCTGTTGAACGTTGCCGACGAGGAATTGCATCGACAGGCGAAGACGATCGCGTTGGAAATGGGGCATTTCTTTCAAGTGCAGGACGACTTCATCGATTGCTTCGTCGATCCGGGCGAGTCCGGTAAACTCGGCACGGACATCAAGGACGGCAAGTGTTCGTGGTTGGCGGTCGTCGCGTTACAACGGGCGACCAAAGAGCAACGGGACCTCATGGAGCGATACTATGGGAACGCGGAACTGCCGGAAGCGACCGACGTCATTAGGAACCTGTACGAGGAATTAGGTTTGCCGAACACTTATGCCATTTACGAGGAGGAAACGTACAATTTGATCCGTACGCATATACAACAGATTTCTAAAGGGTTGCCGCACGAGCTCTTCTTCAAATTGTTGGACATGTTCCGGCGCAACGTCTAAGTGCCGGAGCAAACAATAAACGTAATCAAGCAATTTATTTAATTATTCTTATCGAAAGTGTTGTATTTTTGTTTGGCTGCTGAAAGATACACTTATCTCTTCGGTATTTTTCTTATTGTGATATAAGAGTAATAAAACTTCAGTTTTTTTTTGTTAAGATTTGGGCAATAATCCATTCGCATGTGTATTATTATCATTATTATAAATGATTATGGTTTAATTGCTTTTTATTTATTCATGAAATATATCGTGTTTTTCTTATTGGAGCGTCATTTAAATATCACACATTAGCATCACGATGGTGGGCAGCAGCTTTTAATTACGAGGACAATTCAGGAAGAGATTCATCCATGAAAGAAGATTTTCTTTCAAGATAACTTCCTTTAACGTTTTCTTTTCAATTAGCCCTCCCACAAAAAATATTGCAAAATAGTTGCTAACAATTATCTCCTTCATCAAATTCAATTTTTTTGCCTTTAAGATATTTTTTAAATAAAAAGAAAGCTTCAACTTTAGTTGCCTTTGCAACATTGCAATTGTCGTACAACAAATTTGTCTTTTTTTTAACGTTTGTTAAATTGCAACAAGCAGTAGAAAATCGACGCCAAACGTTGCCTTATGCTTTAGCTGAGTAGATTTTCTGAATTGCCCACGTAGTTAGCATCTAACTTCTTTCTAATTACGGAAAGACGAACGAGAAAAATAAATGAGAGAGACGATTAGTGAAAGAGTTTGCCTGGTGATAATAAGTGTTTTTTTTATATAATAATGTAAATTTTATCTATCTTATGGTGGAAGACCTTCAACGACCGGTTGCTATCTAACAGGCACGTACCATCGACATAATAGTTGTGTAAGGATTCAAATAACCGATCCGCATCGTTGCTGTTAATTAGTTGGGATCGGCGTCGGAACGAGAAGAAATTGGAAGTTTTTTTTTAATTCCGATTCGTTTAACTTTGAAAATGACTAATCGTCGAAAGAAGTTAATTAACTCCACAGCAAACATTTGTGCATAACAATCGCGGGTGATTAATTAATCATAATAATGTCGTACATATACACACGCATAATCTTATCATTTGATTTAATTTTAATTTACGTACAGAGAACATACATCGTGGTGATAGAGATAAGCAACGACACGAATTGCACGTTTCGAACGCGTGAAATTTGTTAATAATAATTATTATTACACACAAATAATTTAAATAAGAAAAAAAAGCGAATCGTGTTTTCTTTCTCGAATTACGTACATCGTTAATAACGTATCAGTTTGATAGAAGATTACCGAAAAATAAAATAAATAAGGGCGAGAATGAGATAGATGGAAAGGTCATCAATGTATTACGCCTTTATTCTGCCAAAATAAAGGAAAAATAATAATTGAGAAAGTGATAAAGTTTAAGAACTGAGTCATTGAGTCTTTTGTTCTATCGACCAATTTTCCTTCTTCTAATATACATTTTTCTTGTTGCTATTGACACGATTCATACGAGAGGTGTCAATTGCCAATTAGCATAATTTTAACGACGATTATAATCAATTTGTTTTGTTTGAAACAACAATAATATGCACAAAATAAGCGAACAAATATGTTAAATAATCGAATAAACAATCAACAACAGGATTTGTTGATTAGAACGAAAGAGATAGAAAATAAATAACGTGTCTTTGATGAACATCTAATACAACAATTGACCTGCTGTTGTTGTTATTACTCTTGCTGATGGTGATGGATTTTATTGATGAATAGACGAATATTTCACACTCCTTCACGTGCAACGCAATTTTTTTTTTTTTGTAAAATAAGTTTGTTTGTACATTTTCACTGTTTACATATCGTATTAAATCGACTGTATTAAATAACACCATAAGGAGAGCAAGAGAGAGATAATGCAAAAAAATATATTACAGTTTCGTAGTGTCGTTTTCTCCTCCTGAAAAAGAAGGGAGTATAAAATGGAATACGTTCGGCGTCGAATCGAACAGTCAAGAATTACTTTTGAGTACGTGCTGTTCGTCAGTCAGTTAAGTTACTTCGACTAGTAGGTTGTGCGTTTAACTTGTTCTTTTATTGGATTCTCTGGAAGAAGTACGAGGAGAGAGAAAATTAATTAAAAACAAGTTTATAGAGAATAATAAGAAAACAAAAAAACATTGGATCAGTTCGAGAAACCGGAGCAGAATTGGAAAACTTTGCATTGCAATAATAGACTTTTATTTAGTTGATCGATTTTGAATAACTTCTTGTCGAGTACTTTGCAAAAATGTTCACCAACACGTTTGCCAGGCACACGTTGAGTAATGCGAATCGTGAATTTGTTATTAAACAAATACGTAATGGCATCAGCAAAACGTCGACGACATCGAAGAACGATGTCATCATCAAGAAACAGAACAAGAACTTGAGGAAATGGATGAAGATCAACGAGCACAATAACAAGAGGTGAGTTTTACTTGAGAGTTGTTTTTTTTTCTAGAAATATCGCTAATTATCATTTTAATCGTTGTTATCTATGAAACGAGCATAATTGATTCAACAGTTTGCAAATTATGAGTAATTTACGACTGCTGTTGTTTTGCATATTTAAAAAAGCAACAACTAAATCGAGCGTAGTACGCAGTTTTTTTCCTCATTATTTATAGTGGCGCTATTTAAATAAACCGAGTGCAAATCTAATCAGTTCTATTTGCAAAAGGAATCGGCCTTATCGCAAGCTTCGATATTAATAGTAACTGGCCAATTATTTAATCATAACATTGGTTCTTTTCGCAACTTTTTGCCTAAAAGTTTTTTGTTTTAAACGCACCGATTAATTAATTAATTTTTTGATTTGCAGAGCCTTATCGACGCTCCAAGCGAAATTGAATCCGCTTATCGACGACATCGCGTTAGGTTCCGATAAGGAGAATCGCGAATTTAACGCGACGTTGCACGAGGTGATCCGCGAATTCAATGCGGAAGGCAGGACGGCGGACGCTCTCGATATCACCAAAGCGTACGAGCGCGTGATCAATAGCGAGAAGAAGAGGACCGGTTTGACCGTGTTGACGGCCTACAAACAATTGGAATCTCAGAAGAATTTGACGGAGGCCAAGATTCGTGTCGCGAACATTTTGGGCTGGTCCGTGGAGTTTGTAAGTACTTAAATTCGCCAAAGTTGGTCGCGAATCGAATTGTTCGTAAATCGCAACCATTCTTTCCATACAAAGCTAAATTCATTCGTCCTGCATCGATTTGCAGAACAACGAGCACTTTCAAAGGCTCAGATAAACGAGTTCCTAATTTGCATCGAGCCCACAGAATTGTAATTCAATTGAAAATGGTAAAATGTTTCGTATTTGGCCATAAAACGAATCGGAAATTTTGTGCGTAAAGCCAGATTTGATTGTAGTTTTGGGGTAACCAAAAGAGAAGCGAATGGAATGAATGCTGGAGGTTCTTCTTTAATTTCGTTTTTTTTTGTCCCAGTTTGCATGCATATTAACAATGTTTGAGAAGAGTAAACATCTAAACTAAATTCGCTAAGTGCTAATTAAAAATATAACTTCTGGTGGTAAACCGGCGTTTGCAAATCTATTTGTTATCGTCATCATTTGCTAATAATCGCTATCATCTCGACTAAATTTAATTCTTGTATAAACATCTTCGTTCCCGTTTGTGTTCTTTCTCCGCGATCGCGAGTCCTTATTCCGGCTCGTTCATACGCAACCGTGCGAAATCCTCGAACACGATGTTATCGTCGTCGTCGTTCGCGTAACAGCTGTTCTCGTAACGCGACCGCTCCACCGACTTCGTCTTCTTCAACGGCGCGTGGCCGCTCTTCTCCTTCTCGACGCTACCCGGCGCCGGATGTAACAATTTGAAGGGCACGTCGGTGACCAGTTCGCCGCCGAGCGTGCCGCAGTTCAATTTCACCCGCACCGAATAGGAGATGACGATACCGATCGCTTCCGCTTGACACTTACCCTCCGGCACCAGCGTCGAACTGGCCAAATTCACGTCGTCGTCTTTGAGATGGCCGTCCAACGCGATGCCGTGCCGATCTTTGTTGCTCGACGCCAACGGCACCAGGTAGACGACTTTCGTGAACGACGCGCCCGGCGTGATCGGACAACCTTCGCGCGTCTCCAAGCTGGCCACGTACTTCGAGAATTGCGCGTTCACCATCGTCACCTCGCAGTGTTGCACGATGTAAACTTTGATGTTCTTCACCGACTTTCGCGAATTGTTGCTTATCATCACGTTCGCGCCCATCTTCTCGCCGTGATAGTAAATCTCCTTGTCCAACGTCACCTCCAAGTTGATCTTGCCGCTCGAGAATGTGAACCCTTTCGATACCAACGAGCTCGGCAATCGGCGACCACGCGACGGCGGCGCGTATTGCAACTTCTTGATGGCCAACGTCACCGTGCTGCGTTTATGGCCTCGGTCCTCTTGATTCTCGCCGACAAACGTTTTGATCGTGTACTCGACGCCCAACGGTTTGCCGTTGTCGTCCTCGCCGTGTTGCAACGTGACCGACGACGGTGCCATGTCGGGGAAGCGGAAGGTGAACGGATAAGCGTTCGGGCCCATTTTCTTGATCAGTTTCTCCTGTATGGCGGTCAGTTCGGGTTTCTCGCTGTTCTTCGGCGGCGGCGCTACTTGTGCCGACCCGATGACCATCTCCTTGCTGAACTTGACGCCCATGACCTCGTCCTCCTCGCGGCCATACCGATAGGTCGTGATGACCTGGCAGTAAACCTTGCGACCTTTGAGATAGTCATTCTCGACAACGATCACGCCGTCGATCGGATCGACGAAGTCTAGATGATCGATGAAATCGCGTTTGCCCAGATAAACGGTGAGCTTACCATTCGGTGTTGTCTTCTTGAATACTTTCACAGCAACAACCATCGATGAATTATTGTTCAATGAAACAAAAGAATCGCTCGAGTTTCTTCGCCGACCGGTAACCAAATGGAACTGCAAACTTTTCGCGGTGTTACCACCAGAAGTGAATCGACGTAGTTCGCGATCGCGCTTTTAAGCTTTTCTCCTTCGTCCGATTTAAGGCTTCCGCTGATTCAATTAATGCCAAACTAAAGGGATTATATCGTGACGCAAGCCGTTTAATCCGATTAAACCTTTTTCATTGCGATTAATTCTTTTCCTTTCTTTTACAGTATCACGCCCTTTTGGACGAGCAATCGTCGTACATCTATCAGAAATACATGAAAGACATCGATTTCACGCAGACGACGCCGGAAAAGATACGGGACGATTTGAAAGACGTGAAGATCATCGAGAACCGCTTGTACAATTTCTTGCAGAAGAATTTCAGCGGCAAAAATTGCTACATTCCCATCCTCGATCTGTTCAACGAATGCACGTTGAAATCATCGATCGGTATCGCGTACATGAACATCTTCAATAATAACGGCACGCCCAATTTGGACATGTTCACGATGGACAAGTACAAGGCATTAGTTCGTTACAAGACCGTATTGAACTCGTTCATTTTACCGGTGACTTTGGCGATGTTCTTGGCCGGGAAATTCGATCAGGAATTACATCGCCAAGCGAGGACCGTTTTAAACGAGGTCGGAAATTTCCATTGCGTTAGGGTAAGAACGACGTTAACGCCATAATTCAATTACTTATCTAACTTTCGCCATTGTTATTATTGTTGCAGCGGGATTTCTTAAACGTCTTCGGCAGCGCCGCCCATAACGTCGCATCCGATATCCGCGACGGTAAATGCTCCTGGCTGGCCGTAGTCGCTTTACAACGATGCAGTCCGGAACAAAGAGCGATAATGCGCGATCATTACGGCAAAGGCGATGGCGAATCGGTCGAGTTGATCAAGCAGTTGTATCAGGACTTGGGATTGCCGCGAACGTACGAAATATACGAGGAGGAAAGCTTCAAGATAGCCCGCGTCCACGCGCATCAAATCTCCAAAGGCTTACCGCACAATTTGTTCTTCCAGATGGTCGAGAAGATTTACAGGCGAGAAATCGATTTCACGCCCTCGTAAATTCGACGATCGATCCGTTTTGTTGATTCTTATTTTGTTATTATTATTCCGTATTATTGATTCCTATTATTATTAGCTTTAAATATTTTATTATTATTATTATATTTACGGTAATATTGCTAATTATTATATATTTACACGAATACTTATTAGCTAATTCTTTAGCTATGTACTTATTAGGATGTAATATATTACACGAACTTTTTTTACAACACAAAGTTTTCAATTCGATCCCATATAAAATAATATTTTTCAGTTGACAGCTTATAAAAAGGAAAATTATGCGATGCGGAAAATAATTTTAAATCATCACTTTGAGAAAATTAATGAATTTCGAGTTTCCCCAACATAGTATGATTTCATTTTTAAAGTATTTTTTGCGAATATTTTGCAAATTGCAAAATTTGGCTTCATTTAGAATATATTTTTGGTCTCCAAAATCGTTTATAAGCACGATGGACACTATTTCGAAACAAAATTACAGCCGAATTGGTCGAACGGTTCCGAAGTTATTACACTTTCAAAGTGTTTCCGTAAAAGCTCCTTAAATTTAAAAGCTCGCAGTTTTTTATTTTCCCGCTTTAACAGATTGCGAATTTCCATGCCAAGTATTTTTGGGGATAGGATCTTAACGGATGGTTGACATAAATAAAAGATCAATTTAAATTTGATAAGCTCATCTTTAGTCGTCATCGTGGAAGCAATTACAATACGTATGACTAAAATTTTTATTTTGTTCTTCACCTTTCTTATCGTTCGAGCTTATAACACACGTGTAAATATACTCGAACTTTTAGAATATTATTTGCATTCATCAGACATACCGATACGATTTTGCGTTTTTGTTCATCGTTACCGCTTTTCCTTTTCTTTTTACTTGCATAATAATTTGCGCTCATAAAATTTGTGAATTGATTTTGTTTGTTTGTTAAATAGATAGGTATATTTTTTATTATCTAGGTAATTAATTCTTCTTTCTTTAATGCGTAATACAATTAATTAATACATAATAACATAAAAACCAGATTATTATTAATAATTCTCTTTTCTTTTGGGTCATCTAAACTATCCGAAATATTATGACACGAAAATCTTCCCTATGTTAACTTATCTTGATAGCTCTAAAAGTAATCATTAATTCAAAAAATGGCAAAGTTGAGTTTAATGTTTTTTTATTATTTTTTAAAAACGTTTGATTAAGCAAATTCATCCATTATATCTCATTTTCTTCCATAAATTTCTCAATAATATTTATATGAAATTCTATATAAGTTTTCTTTTCTCAATGTGTTTATTTCATTTAATTATTATTTATTTTTCTCATTTAAAGGCATTTGTGCTTAAAATATTCTTAATTTTTTTTGACCTTCATATTATTAGCGACATTATTTTAATTGTTTAATTTTTAAAATCGCTATTTACCTTATATAATAATAATATTCCAACATAATAAATTAAAACTTCTTTTAAAAAGGTTTCCTCTTTCTCCATATATATATATATATAAACAAATATCGACGATATACAATTAAACAATTAACATTTAACATTACAGATAAACATATACGTTTCATTTTTAAATTTAATGCAATTTAATTGAATTTTGCAATGCACAACTATCTGACTATTCAGTTTTATTTATTGTTAAGTGTCTGTTGACCAAGTATTTTGAATTGTGGATGGTTTTTTGAATTATTTTCCCAATTTTTCTCTTTTTCCAAGAGACAAACAGTTAAAATACTACCACTAAAATTACACCTATCTAGAATATATATATATATGATTTTTTTTGCTTTTCATTTACTTTGTAATTCTACACATTTAATAGTATTTCATAGTTAATTTGCAACATTCTCATTAGGAAAATGTTTCTGTTTTGCATTTTAGATCTACCACAAAAATTAATAATAAATATATAAGCAACGTTAAAGCGATTTTCTAAAAAACAGAAATTTATCATAATGAAACACTTTGGTCATGGTATTTATTGCATCGACGTTTATCGCAGCTGCTTTTTTGAAATCCAACGATCAAATTGCGTTCGTGCGAAATAACTTATTATTTAAAATACAAATTTTGATATGAGTTTATTTTGTTTACATTCGCAAATGATCTCACCGGTAAAATTAACATTTAATTAATTATTCTACCACGCTAACTAAGTATCATCATATCGATCGAAACGTTTTTATAATCTTAAAGGGGGATGTATTTTTTTGTAATTTTTTTTCTTTCAGTTTAATTTTTAAATAAATAACGAGATAAATAGATCAGCCTTTACGATTTATACATAGTCACATGTAATTAGTGGTTGAATAAGATGATGGTTATTGCACATTTAATATTTATTTGTTAATAAGAAATGAAAATGATAAAAGGAACAAGAGATATGAGCAATTAATGCAATTTCCAATCTTTGACATTCTTTCCTGTTTTTAAACACTAAATTAAAAAATTTATCATAAATAACAACCTTAAATTCTTTTCTTCCGTTATTTCTTGCACTGCAATTTTCTTTATTCATTTAAATATAAATATATTGCATAAATATTACATTTAATTAATTAATTTGTTTTATTGATATGAGAAAAGGCATTTTGAAATAGGTTTCATTTATATAATTATTAATATTATTCTCTTTATATCAATATACATTTATAGGACATACATACAGGAGTTATTTAAAAAAAAAATTAAAATAAAATATAAGAAAATAAAGATCATAAATAGGATAATTTGCCATAAAATTTAAGAATCACTAACCAGCAGTGCCTTTTTTCATAATTATATAATCGTTTATGGCAAACATTTTGTGTGTTTTATAATGTTTCAACAATCTTTGTTGTTCTTTTATCATATATGACACACGCACAAAAGCAAAGAGGAAAATACTTTTGCAAAGTATTTTTATAAAATTATTTATATATATTTATAATTTGTTTGTTTTTCTTTATATATATTTGTATATATACAATGACTAGGATATAACTTTGCATCATCGTTAATTAATACGAAATAATAATAATCCCATGGGTTCCATTTAATACATTTTTTATCTCTCATAATATTCGAAACAATTTTAATTTGCATTCCATTCTGGCATTCTCTCATTATTATTATTTTTTGCATTATCGACTAACTTTGTATATTATTTCTTTTTCAAAAGGGTTCACGTGTACTTCTTCCATTAACATTTATGCCTGTTAGACAAAAAAACTGTTTTCTTTTCCTTTGCACAAACGAAATCACAACATAGACAGGCGATGGGGGACAGGCTTTGGGGGGACATGATGAATTCTGGATATCTCTACATCGTGTACATTATTATTATTATGTTGCGTGATTGGCATTTTGTTCCTCAAATTATGCATTTATATATGTGTTATTATTATTATTTTTTGTTTACTTTTTGTTGTCTAGTTTTGTTGAAAAGGCTGATTTTTACGTTTTTGCTTCTTCGTCTATTACCACGTTCACATTCATCGTATATCTTTGATATTGTACTTTGAGCCGAATATCTTAATCATTTGTTCCTCGTAGTCGTTTATGTTACGTTTCATTATTTGCATACATGGACCAAGTAGCCTTTCGAATGCTTCCACATCTAGAACTGAATAAACAAGAAAACGTACCGATTAAACATCAGTGCAAAAGATATACCGGACATGCTGAATAGATAAATACAGTGCATTCTCTTTAGCAGGAATTCAAACTGTGAGGATATGGTTTATCAAAAGTTAGACTAACTTAGAAAATTAGAAATTTTTCGCGTTACATCTTTCGAAATAGTTTTCCTTGGTGCTTTATACAACTTTCTCGCAGTTCCCAATAGGATATTAAAAGTATAGCCTTCCATTCCATTAAGTGTTCATCTATTTCTTCTAAACTCACGCTTCATGAAGTCACCACCTCCTTCAATCCACCCTTCTATTTCGTTGTCTTGTAATTGCAAATTATGCCAGCAAAATTTCAAAGAATCGGTGAGAATCTAACTCCCGACCAAATAAAGGCATCGTTTAACTGTTCCTCCGAAGATAAAATATGAATTAAAAGTAATGGAAATAAACCTAAGAATGCTATATTATAAGTAGAAAATTAATTAATTGAATTGTCAACCAGCCCGCAATTACGAAGTGTATGAATGGGATAAAAAATATGATTCGGTTTATTGCAAAATACCAACGAGAATGCACTGTGTAAGATTTTATCATTAAGCGAGATCATCTTGGCTTTAACCGAATCGCGATTTGTCAATAAAGAAATTTGCGTGGTCGTTAAACATGATCAAATTGACAATATAGTCGTGAAACTAAACTTATATGATTTTATATACTGGACTATAAATAAAATTCTCTGTTACCTAACGTGATAAAAAAAAAGTATTTTAAAATATTTAATATTCCTTGCTCAATGCTGCGACTATAAATCCTTGAAATGTGGACATTGTAACAGTTATTTTGATTATAACGTTCTAGGTTTTCCGGCGATATTTAGTTTTTATTTTGTGGGTGTTTTCAAGTTATTCGTATGCGCCTGTACATCATATGTCCTAATCAAATTTGTCAATTAGATCCCGTTTAATGGCAATTTGAACTCAATTAAATTTGATTAATGCCTATTTGACAGTCGAATAGAATCATATTCGAACGCGTGTTACGTAACGTTGATTCAATTGCACACACATATCGAATAAGAATCGTCTTGCTCGCCTTAAGTCATCCTAATGATTCAATTAAAGTTCACTTACATGCAAGTTTTAAATCTTCGACGGCGTATGCGGAAGCAGCTCTAGGTCTCTGCGTGACGAGGGCCAGTTCGCCGAAGTAGCCGCCTTTGGTCAAGCGATTGATCTCGATCTCTTTGCCGCTATCGTCCAACACGGTTATACGGACGGCGCCCGCCTCAATGAAGTACATGCCGTCGGCGGCGTCGCCTTGCTTGATGATGCGCTCGCCGGCCGAATAGCTCTTCGGCACGAGAGCGTCGGCCAGATTCATCCGTTCGTACGTTTGCAGCGCTTTCAGCATCGGCACGCTATCGATCAGACACTCGTACATCTTCCTCTTTTTGAACGCCGACTTCAACAGGATGCGCCGGAACGTTTGACGGTCCATCGCCCACAACGAACCCTCCGCGACGGCTTTGATTGTCGCCGCACGCGGCATGTTATATAACAAGGCCAATTCGCCGAAACTGCCGCTGTTCTCGTATGTATGGATGTGCTTCAGCTCTTTATTTTCGTCGTTAACATACGCGTTGAATATACCGCTGAAATTGGATCGTAATTGGAATCAAATTCGAAAACGATTGAACGCGGATGATTCACCTTTGGATGACGTAGAAATTGTCGCCGTCGTCGCCCTGTTTGATAACGACGTCGCCGGCTTGTACCTTCTTCTCGAACATTGCGTCGAGGACGTCTTGCATTTGCTCTTTGTCCAACGAACGGAACAGTAGGATGTGACGAACGGCCTCGGCCAAATTCTGACGTTGCTCATCCGATTTTGGGAAGACGACTTTTGGACCGTCATCGTCATCTTCCTCCGGATCGTACGTCTCCGCGAAGACCGACTTACGTCTCCCGGTGAATCTGCCTACCGGTGGTTCTAGAAGGAAAAAGAAATCAATTCGTATTATTTAAAACGACAACTTCTGAATAGATTACTCTTTTGCGCTTCAAAAGGTAACATTTTCGTAAAGCAGAAGCAAAAATCGAGAAAAGAATTGTAGTCACAAAATTAGATTTATATTCGTAATATGATAGAAGAATAACGAACGGACTCTGCTATTTACTTGAAATGAATCTCGACAAATGTTCGACTAGCAAAAAAAACGTGAATTTATTGAAAACCATTGAATTTAAATACAAAGCACAAAAAATTTATCCATAATGCTCCATTGTTACATGAGAAACGCTCTAGCGAAAAAAATTGATTTATCAAGCTTCTAGTCTCTTATTCTCGTACTCTTTATCTGTGAATGGGGGCATGCATTAAAAAGTATTAACGTGCAAAAGACAAATGTTTGCATGATCTGCATTCATTACCTTCCTCCCTGGATATAACCGATTCGTCCGGTGAAGATGGAGTTTCTTCGGTTGTTATCGCGTAAATGAGTCCAGCACTTCTATTACTTTTCAAACGTGTAAAATAATCGGCGGCATAATTAATTACATCACCGGGTTGCTCTAATAAATAACTAATCGTAAATTCTAATAAGACTTCTCTAAGTTCGTCAGGAACTTGAATACGCTGTGCTGGATTACGATTCATGCTGATTTAAATATCCTCTTGATGATGATGATATTCGCTTCTATTAAAAAGCACTTTAGCACACGAGTAATTTATCTGAAAGTGAAAATCATTTTCCTTTTGATGGTCGATTTATACGATAATGCGATTAAAAGCAAAACAAATTATGATTAATAATAAATTAACGAAACGTATTTAAGATAATCCAAAAATTTCGTATTACCTGATTTAATATTTTTCACACTTTATATTTTCCCTTTTAGTTTTAAAGATTCGTTTAAATCATTCAACACATATTTTTATAATTGTCAATTTCTATCACAGTTCGACTGTTTCTCATTTGATTTCTACCCAAAATTCCGTCTACACTAACTGCGAATATAATTTTATATTTAAAATTAAATTTCTAGCTCCCTAGCTGCCGAATCCCTTGGAAATTAAAATGGTGGCACACGACACACACTATTATAACGATAAGCAGGTACACTACATATACACGCACACAAGCACAAAACCGTCGATGTAAACGTAAGAAAACTTATATACAATGTAAATTTTTCTCTTTTTCTTTTTCGTGCGCTTTTCCTTTGCTATTTTACGTTCGTAGGGCAGTTAAAATACGCCGACGAACTCTTTGCTTAACTAGAAATTAAATTGATGAACTCATTCTCACCAAATTTTATTTTAGTCTTTCGCCCAAAAAAAAACGAACACAAAATTTAATCTACTGCAATATTTTTTAGTCGCTTTGATAATTAGAACAACTTTTTTAGCTAACTATTCGTGCATGATCGTTTAATATGCGATATTCGGGCACACCGATGTACGATAATCAATGATTAATGATCAGGATGACACTTGTACAGATAACAGACAGGTGGTATTACTGATTCTAGTTGGTTCTTTTTTAATGCGGCGCCTTGTATAAATTTCATATTGTTTAAAACTTAAGCACCAATTTACTTAACATTAAAAATTATTTATACGTATTTTGCTGAATAGTATTTGATGCCATTAATATTTGATACTCGAGCATATTTAGCCAGCAGTCCACTAACATTTAATATACTTGTTGTCAGATTCCTAAAATTCAAATTAATTATGCTACAGAAAGCAAATTTAATGAATATAATCTTACTCTAGATAAGGAGTTATTTCTTCCAAAGTCCACATTTTCTTATTTTCAAATAATACCTTCAATCTCTCATTAATATCATCTGACAAGTCTTCTTCACTTAAATACCATATCACATTTGGTTTACTGCTTCTATCTATGATTGCTATACCTATCAGCATATCTTCTTTAGTAACCATACCTTCTGGTACAGATTCAGACCATGCTTGAAGAAATTCTTGCAAATTAAATTTACCAGCATTAGATAACAATATTTGAGCAAAAAATTTACATATCTTTTTATCATTGTATCTATATAACTGTACAAAGTCTATCAATTTCGATTCTTCTGCATAAAACTTGAATAATCCATCTAATATTTCAAGAGGAACAATGTCTGAGAGTGAGCTTATTGTGGTTTCATAGTCAATTTCATTCAAGTTCCATGAATTCTCTTCGATTAACTTCAACATATATGATATGACTCTGAAGTGATATTCTGTTTCTAACAATCTAATTTTACCATCAATCTCTACTGTCAATAATGTATCTAAAAACTCCTTAAATTCTCTTTCTGATGATTGTACATTTGCAAATAATTCATCATGAGTATAAAGTTTTGCATTCATTTGATATTCCAATTCTGGTCCTGCATATTTTGAATTCTTCAAAAGTTTAACTATCCTTCTTAAATGAGATCTCTTTCCTGGTAATATTTGTAAATAATCATGAATTATTTTATGCACATAAACCTTATGAATATGTCTTTCGCCTTCAGTTAATAATTCATTCTTAAACTTAAAGTCTCTTACCAATAATAAACTGTTTGATGTTTCAGCAAGGACAATATCATATGTATTATTTCTAGTTGTTAATACCACTTCATCATCATCATTACCCTTAAATTGTATTGAATCTTCTGATTTAATTTCTTCCAAGAGATCATTATCAGCTTCTAATAATAAGTATTTGCTATTATTAACACTGTACATAGGTGCAAAGTGAATACACTGTGCTGTTGGATATAGATCATCTTGATTCAATTTGGCTTCTTCTAAATGTCTTGAAACATCTTCCAATGTTATCTCTTTACTAAAATCAGGAATAAACAGTTTAATAATTTAAATTTTATTAATTTACTTACACCTCAGGTGGACTCGACATAATAATAATTAATAATTCTTGATTTGATTGCTTCTTTTTTTTGGAAACTTAAAATAAGAAAAGTAGAGTCTCTTCGGAGAACTTCTTTCTTTGGCGCCTTTTTTTTACTCCAGCGTTACCAACGTCTTCGAATTCAATTTTATTTTAAAATCATCGTATCGAAAAGGTTATGTTTACAAAATTGTTTTGCAAAGTCACTTCAGTCTTAACATAAATAACAATTTTTCGTCCCAAACAGAATTATTATTCTAATAGAAAATGGCTTTAGCCGAAGTCTGTGGATTAAAACAAAATTTACATACACAGAATACATTCGACACCGATCATTATGCATTATGTGAGAATTTCACCAATAATCTTTCGCTGGCATTACCACCATTTGGAAGAGTAAGTATGCATTGTGAATTGATTTGATCATTTTGCTAAATCGTATACTAATTTGTAGCTTGAGAACAACGGAGTAAATCTAAAAACAGATGAGAATGGAAGAGAGATTAAAATCAAATTTGATCATGGCACCACAACACTGGGTTTCCAATATCAAGGCGGTGTTGTGCTTGCTGTAGATTCAAGAGCAACTGGTGGCCAATTCATCGGATCACAAACAATGAAGAAAATCGTGGAAATTAATGATTTCTTATTGGGCACACTGGCTGGTGGTGCTGCCGACTGTGTCTACTGGGATAGAGTTCTAGCTAAACAGTGCAGAATGTATGAATTACGGAACAGGGAACGTATTTCAGTGGCTGCCGCATCAAAATTAATGTCAAATATGGTTTACAATTACAAAGGAATGGGCCTTTCAATGGGCATGATGTTAGCTGGATGGGATAAGAGAGTAAGAAGACTGAAATGAAATAAAATGATCATTCTTAATACTTTATCTATTTTTTCAAGGGACCACAACTGTATTATGTAGATTCAGAAGGTACAAGAACTAGGGGCAAAGTTTTCAGTGTTGGATCTGGATCGGTTTATGCCTTTGGTGTTTTGGATAATGGTTACAAGTGGGATTTGACTGATGAACAGGCATATGAATTGGGTAGACGTTCCATTTTTCATGCCACCCATAGGGATGCTTATTCAGGTGGTATTGTTAGAGTCTACCACATGAAGAAAACTGGATGGGTCCACATTGATAACAATGACTGCATGGACCTGTACTATAAATATTTGAAAGATAAGGAGGACAAAAAAAATAAAGTTTAATTTTAATTCAATTCTTGTAATGCAAATCAATTTCAATAAAATAATAATGTGGCATTTCTTGTATTATTTTATCAACTACTGGCATGTACATATATATTAACATTCATGACAAAGCTTTTAGTTAAACATTGAATCTTTTTATGTTTACCTTCATAAGGTATATTTGAAAGACAAGGATAATGCAGAAATAGTAATTTATGTTTTGTAGTCTAGTCAAAATAGTTTTTATAGAAAGTAATCATTAATACGTGAGATTAGGTTGTCACGTCTCCTTTTCAGTTCAGTCCTTCAGTTGTCAGTTTGACTTTCACCGGTACGGAGGCAATTTGATAAATCGTCCGTTTGTGAATTTGATCGAATCATGGATGCGAAACCGGCTTTAACAACGGAAGAATCGTGGAAGAAATTGCAAGAATATTATGATAAAATTGGGAAAAACTTAAAATTAATCGACTTATTTGAGTTAAGCTGTGGAAGATTTAAAAAATTCAGGTATAACTTTCAATCCATTCGACCTTCATACGTCCCCTAATTGTAAACAGAATAACATTTTGAAAATAATATATGAAACATGGCATTTTTGCCGTTCTTTTTACTTCGAAATATAAAGTTGCAAACAATAGTTTAGTTAAAGGGCATTTATCGAATAAGATATTTAATTTTTGGCAAGTTCAATATCCCTTGATACTTGAGCGCTATTTTTTAATGATAGGGAAAATAAAATTCCATTTTTTGTTGTTTCAGTATTAAAATACCCACACCGAATGATGGAGAAGTGTTGGTGGATTATTCAAAGAACTTAGTAGATGATGACACCATCAATTTGCTACTTAATTTGGCTAAGGATCGCAAGGTAGAAGAAGCCCGTACGGCGTTGTTTAATGGCGAGAAAATAAATTTCACGGAAAACCGAGCCGTATTGCACATAGCTTTGCGAAATAGAAGCAATTCGCCGATTTTGGTTGATGGGGAAGATGTAATGCCAGAAGTGAATAAAGTTCTAGATCACATGAAAGAGTTCTCTGACTCTGTGATTAACGGTGATTGGAAAGGGTAACAATTCTAATTTTGCTTTGTATAAAGAAAATTCATTCCTGTTTTCCTCTAGACATACCGGACAAAGGATCACGGATGTCGTTAATATTGGTATAGGCGGATCTGATTTGGGACCGCTGATGGTAACTGAAGCATTGAAGGCCTACAACAAGGGCTTAAATTTGCATTTCGTTTCAAACATCGACGGAACTCATATGGCGGAAGTCTTGAAGAAAGTCAATCCGGAAACTGTATTATTTATTATTGCGTCTAAGACGTTCACCACTCAGGAAACCATCACAAATGCTACCTCCGCGAAGAAATGGTTACTTGAAAAACTTAAAGATGTCGGTTCTCTATAATAAATTTTACATTTTTCAATTAATTAATGCACACATGTTTTAGGAAGCTGCTGTAGCCAAACACTTTGTAGCTTTAAGTACTAATGGTCCGAAAGTACAAGAATTTGGCATAGATCCGGCTAATATGTTCGGATTTTGGGATTGGGTCGGTGGCCGGTATTCCTTGTGGTCTGCCATTGGACTTAGTATATGTCTTGCCGTTGGATTTGAGAATTTCAAATTATTGCTGGAAGGTGCTCATCATATGGATAAACACTTTTGCACTGCTCCAATTGAACAAAATGTATTTTGTATTTGATATTTTCAATGGAAAATATTCTATAATAATTTTCGTTATAGGCTCCGATAATATTAGCGTTACTCGGCATTTGGTACAATAACTTTTTCAATGCCGAAACGCACGCTTTGTTACCGTATGATCAGTATTTACATAGATTTGCTGCTTATTTCCAACAGGGAGACATGGAAAGTAACGGTAAATACGTGACGAGATCGGGCAAAACTGTAAGTCGATTATTATTGAATAGAAAAATTATAATGTCCAAAATATTGTGTTAATTTTAGGTTGATTACTCTACGGGACCTATTGTATGGGGCGAACCTGGCACAAATGGACAACATGCTTTCTATCAATTGATTCATCAAGGTACCAAATTGATACCTTGCGACTTTCTAGCTCCGGTAGTAACTCACAATCCAATAAACGGTGGCATCCACCATAATATATTATTGTCGAATTTCCTCGCACAAACCGAGGCTCTAATGAAAGGTAAAACTGAGTGCCAGGCCAAAGCAGAGCTCGAAAAACAAGGTTTAAGTGGCGAAGCTTTGGAAAAGATATTACCACATAAAATCTTCCAAGGTAACAAACCGACAAACAGTATTATGGTGAAGAAATTCACGCCATTTACACTGGGAATGTTGATTGGTACGTGTTGAATTGTTAACAATCCTTTAGAAAGAAATGACAAGAATTTTTTATTGTTTTCAGCAATGTACGAGCACAAAATTTTCACGCAAGGTATCATCTGGGACATCAATTCGTACGATCAATGGGGCGTCGAATTGGGTAAACAATTAGCGAAAGCGATCGAACCGGAATTAGCTGATAACAACCCAGTTAGTTCGCACGACGCATCTACCAACGGTTTGATTAATTTCATTAAGGCAAATCGTTAATTCTTGATTGTAGCAAAAGTTAGCTAATAAAAGAGAAGCGCATTTCTGTAATACATGGTGCATGTAATGTAATCTGTAATAATGATATATCAAAATAAAGTCGTAAACTTGTTCAATAAAAGCAAGATAATCTATTAATAATAATTAGATGTAAATAAGGTCAATGTGTAAAGCAGTATTTGTATCAATGTTACGAAGAGAAACGTTAAATTTTCTCGGTAATAAAGCATATTTGAGACATTTGTTTAAATATGTAGGTAGTAGAAGATTACACGTAAGTTTGCTTCTATTGTACTCTAAAGGATTTTATCTACGGACTTTGAAGAGTGATGTTTGTCAATAAGATAACAATTTCTTGTGGTTCTCGCATTATTTACAACAAATTTATTAGTTGGAAGTACTGCGTGCGACGAAATTGTATTAGGAATTTATTATCGTGTCCGTGAATACATCAATCGAATATTGTCGAATTGTTAAGCGATAAATGTGAGTAAATGAAATATAATTGCGATAAAATAAATTGCAAATTCGCGCAATGTAATTAATTTGCCAATAATAGTGCAATTTCGAGCAAAGAACATATTATTGTTAGACGTATATCAAGTCAATTTCACCCTCAATACGTATGTACAATTCGCAATACGTTCGATTTATTGCATCGCATGTTTGTTTCGCTAAGTATATTTGCGATATTATTACGATTACGTAACTTATTATTTGCACTTATAAGGTTATTTAGATTTAGTTATTTTCAAGTTGGAGCGTTTGCCGTGCTGTTGTTCAATGTATTTTCCTTTCGAATTTGAAATGATTTGGATGCCAGCTTTTTTTAACTTTCACTTGCGAAATTTTTATTTAACAATACAAAATTCTATTCGATCTTTAATGCAAACTTCTTTTTAGATGGTGGCCAGCGATAAATTCCAATTCGCAATCGATCGCGGCGGTACTTTTACCGACGTTTTTGCGAGATGTCCGAATGGTAAAATAAGGGTGCTGAAATTGTTGTCGGAAGATCCGCAACATTACAAGGATGCGCCAACGGAAGGAATTAGACGCATTTTACAGGATGTAAGTGCACACCAACGGTGACATCGTTAGATTGTGGCAAATGCAATTCAGACATAATTTCGGTTCCTAGTTCAAAAATTCATACTGACTTGCAAAATCAAATTAAGATCACAATTTGTTTGTAAATAATTATACTTTATTGTTCTTAACCTGATGAGTTATCAAATTAGTTTAAACTTGATTCTCAGCAAAGTCAAAGTAATTTTTAAACGATCTTTGTTATGGTCATTAACAAAAAAAAGGAATTAAGAATTATTGCAGACAAAAGTTAATTAAGAAGTTAAGAAATCTTAAGAAGTACTGTTTGTATTTAATAATCGAAATTTGTCATTTATACTTCGCCTAGTGAACGTAGATATTTTAAATTGCAATTACCCTTAGTTATCAACCAAAAATTGCTAAAAATCTTCCAAGACTGCGAACGTAAATGCAATCCGATCGCTCATAATTCATGCCATCATACTTCTTCGCAAGATACTTGACTAGTTTGCGAGTTAAAATGCCAAAAGAACGCGTATTTTCATTTGACATGCCAATTATTTAATTTGATGTTTGGCATTTAAACGTAATTTTTGTTTGGGAAATTTTAATTCTCCATCGTTTTATGGTACGTTTTTCAATTAATAATTTACTGTGATGTGACTGCGAAGATCTAAAGATAACGATTGATAATATGGACGCGTCGATTAAAAAGCGGATCGTAAACGTTAGCAAATACGACGACATCAAGCGCGACCACCAGATGTACGCTTTGTTCGTGCCGGACGAATTGTTAGTCGCGAATTTAATCAATTTCAACGAACCAATCGACCACGTTATCGACGATTGCACTTTAATGTACGTCGATCTGTCGGCAATCAACGATTATTTCGATCGTTTCTATGCGAGTCGCGTGAAATCGTTCACGAACGTCGCGCGTATATTGAACGGTTACTATTCGACGTTGATCAAGATCTTGGCGTTGTTCGACGGCGACGTACTGAAGATATCCTCGACGAATTTATTGGTATTATGCAAAAAGGACGTGAATCATGCCGTTACCGCCGCACTAATGCTGCTATCTCTAATGGAAAAGTTGAATAAAATCGTGCCGAT
Source organism: Hololepta plana (assembly GCA_963695495.1). Lineage (NCBI taxonomy): Eukaryota > Metazoa > Arthropoda > Insecta > Coleoptera > Histeridae > Hololepta > Hololepta plana. The sequence goes on from OY968833.1 coordinate 8,299,603, forward strand.
GTTCGGTATCAAGGTATCGATTGCGATTGGCGAAATTAGCATAACGTTTATGGGCGGCGATCTGCATAAAGCGATCCTAATAAACGGGCCGCCTTATCGCGACGTACAAATGGCAATGTTGCGATTAGACGTCGGCGAAATATGCATCGTAACGTCGCCGCTGTCGACGTCGCCGCCGCCGCCAATCGATTTGCAATTGTACGAGCACGAGTTCGTCGAGTTGGACGGTCACATCCTAATCAAAAATCTCGCTCGCGACGATACCAGCAACAGCAGCAGCGACGGCAAAGAAGGAAGGAAACGGAATAAATCGAACTCGATTGCGAAGTTATTCGAGAATAGGATCGAGCTGGCGACCACGTGGTCCGTCGAGTACGTCGATTACGTGAAAGTGTTGCTCACGGACAAGCTCCAAGACGGTCAAATTAGTTTCGACGTGACGTGCGTCGATCGGCAAGCGTTGCGTCACGCCGGTGCGAACGCACTTAATTTCAAGCCGTTAATTTCGACGACGGTCTTAGATGCGATCGATACGAGACGGTCGTTGGGCGTTATGGAAATTAGCGAATCAACCGTAATTTATATACAAATTATATTTGCGACGCCCGTAGACGCGGAGGAAGGTAACAACGATAAGGCCGGCGATGGCGCGAACGATTTCGCATTGTCATGCAAAACCGTTTATAAGCGCATTAGCGACATAATCGCGAACAATTCCGGCGTCGTGACGAACGTGCTCACGTTTCGCAATGCGATCGCGTTGCACGCGTACGACGATCGGTCGTCGCGCAACGCGCTATTGACGTGCCACGAGATTCGACGCTATCTGACGCACGAGCCGCACGTCGGTTATCACTTCATGGCCGTACGCCACGGCACGATCTTCGACGGGATCGTCGGCGACGTGACGCGCAAAGAACGCGTCGTCGTCGGCGAGCCGGTGCTGGGCGCGATGCGTTTGGTGTCGCGCCATTCGCGAAGGATCGTATGCGATTACAGGACGTTCGACTACGCCAACATGCCGTCGAAGTATTTCGAATTGCTCTGCGTGGACGACGGATACGTCTTCGAATTCGTCGCGCCGGACGTCACCGCCGCGGAATCGATCGAGTCGTTCCCCGCGGACATTAAACAATTTTATGACACGTGCTCGTTCGACGCGCGTAACGTGCGATCGTGCCGCGCGAAACGCGTCGCTTCGAGGGAATCGCAAAAGTTGGAGAGTTACGTGCAGTCGCGATTGCCGTTGATCGGCAGAGACGACGAAACGTGCCTGGTGCGGGACATTGTCGAGAATCCGACACTCGTCGACGGCTACCTCGGCGTTTGTTTCCACGGCGAAGACGGCACCGGGAAGAGCCGGTTCCTGAACGAGTGCGTCGTCTGGGCGGACCGCGCCGATCACGCGCTCGCCTACGTCGAATTGAACGTGGACGCGCGACGCCCGTACTTCACCGTCTGCGCGATCTATCGGCAACTGTACGACGGGCTGGTGAATCGACAGGCGAAGGAGCCGATCGCCGGCCATTTGCCGCCGCAGGAGGTGTGGGACTTGAACGAGATGTGGCACGACGACGTCGGCGACATGCGACGATTCGTTTACAAGAAGATCAACATCATCAATCACACGATCGAATTGTGTCGGCGGAACGCTCGCGGCTACTCGGTCGCGTTCATCGATAACGTGCAGTACGTCGATATGGAGAGTTTAGAGCTGCTGGACGCCGTCGTGAAAACGAACTGTTTGCGTTTGGTGTCGGTCGGATGGTTCGCGCAGAACCATTGGGCGGTCAAATTCAAATTGTCCATTTGCAAGCACGTCAAACTGATCGAATGGCGACGGTTGCAGTCGCGCGACCTGCCGGTACTCGCCTGTCAATTGCTGTGCGTTCGCGGGATCCCGATGAAGTTGAACGATTTCCTGATCGACGTGACCGGTTGTCGATCGCGTTCGGTGCAGAACGTCCTCCTGAACCTGATCAACACCGATCGACTCGCGATCGCTCTGGTCGACGACACGAACGAATTCGATTGCATCTATCCGCGACCGCGACTGTTGCACGTCAAGTACAGCCGAATGAAGTTGACCAACGATTCGCTGATGCCGGTGGCGGAACTGAGCGGCAGCATCGCCGATTACGACGCGAACACGATCTGGTTGAGTTACTTGCACGAGCGGATGAACCGGCTGCAAAAGAGTATCGTGCAATTGGCCGCCGTCGTGCCGAGCAAATTGGTATCGCGACGCATCCTGTTGCGACTATTGAAACGCGACGACGACGACGAATTCCGCGACGCCGTCAAGTGCCTGTACGCGGAGGGCGTCTTCGAGTGCGGCACCGCGAAAACGAGCGGACGCAACGTGACCGCGACGAGCGTTAAACGGTTGACGTGCCGTTGCGATGCGAGTAACGATCACACCGTTTCGTACCTCTATTGCAAATATTTCTATTGCGGCAACGACGACGTTTTGCAAATCTCGCGCGACGCCACGTCGCCGAACGACTTGAATCGAGTGCGTTGCGAGTATTTGCGCGCGTTAGAAGACGACGAGCCGCTTTGCGCGAATTGCTCGCGCGAAAATCTGTGCCCCATCGTGCGATTAAGGCGATTCCATCAAACGACAATCGATTACCGCTTAGAGGAATCGTCGTCGAATGTTTGTTGCAGTAATGCCGGCGATAATAGCGCGCAAATTAGGTACGTTTACGATACGCGATTATGCGGCTGTCTGGAAATTGCGATGGACGCGTACGCGAATCTGATCGATTTGGCAATCGCCACCGGCGACACGGAACGCGAGATTTTCTACAAGATCGAATACGCGACGTTCTACACGATAACGGCCGAATTCAATCGAGCGTTGGAGACGTTAAACGACGTCGACGCGGTGCTGTACGAGCGACACGTGACGGACGTCTGTACGACTTCGTTTTTGGATTGTCTCCGTTGCCGAATCTACGCGATGAAATCCGAGTGTCTGCTGAAGTTGGATCGTTTCGACGACGCCAACGAGTTGCTGTTGACGTGTTTGCAACGTTCGCTGATCTTCGAGAAGTCGTCGCACGACTTCATCAACATATTCAACGTGGCCGGCGTGCGATCGCGTAAATTCGACGTGCGACTGTTGCACGGTAACGTGCCGACGTTCGTCGCCGATCTAAGTAAATGCATGTATCTGATCGGCTTATTGTTTACCGCGCGCAAGGGCGAAACCGAGATCGGCGCGTATTTCGCGATGAAGAGCGTCCAGCTACTGTTAGAGTCCGATCGCGTGCAATTCGATTGCGCGCAATTGTGTCTGTCGTACGACAACTTGATACGATGCTACTGTCGCAAAGGCGATTGTCGCACCTGCAAGAACGTCGTACGTAACGTGCGCGAAACTTTATTGTCGACGACCGAGCGAACGTGCGGTCGCAGTTTAATGGACGTCGTCGCCTTCCACAAGATGTCGATGCGCATCTTCGAGGCGAACGCGCTCTTCGGCCGTTATCACGCGGCGTTGATCGGCGGTTTCAAATTGCTGCACGTGATGACGACGTACGAAGCGTTCGAAGTGGCCGCGATCGTGTTTACCATGTACGTGCGGAAGAAGAAGGTCGCCGAGGGCGTGCACGTGGCGAAGCGGATACACGCGTCGAAGCGATCGAACAACAACGAGCCGGCCGTTTTGGCCTATTACGCCCTTTGCTTGGAGCTGATCCTCGAAACGGGTTTCGTGCTGGAGAAGGCGGACCGTTGCGTGAAGTTCGCGCAAAACTATTTCGCGATCAATTCGTGTAAATTGACGATGAACGATTTGGAGAACAAGCTGCTCACGTTGTTGATCAACTATCATTTGCGCAACAATTATTATCCGGACGCGATGAAATGGAAGAAACTGTTGAAATTGGACAATTTAGCGACGGACAGTTATATCGGCACGAGCAATTGGTTCAAATATACGGAATCCTTACTGATCGTGAGCGGTAACAACATGGAGAGTTTGGACCGTTTGAGCAAGTCGAAGGAAAACGGCATGCGAGCGGCATTGAACCGTTGCGAGCGGTTGGCGCAACGTTGGACGGTCTTTTGGCCGCGTTGCTTACACATGCTCGCTTATTACAAAAAAATACGGAACAATAGTCGCAAAACGAAACGATACTTGACGTTGGCATGGAAGTCGGCCGATCTGCAAGATAACGTGCTGGAGAAATGCTGGATCACGCAGAACAAGAACTGTTGGAACGGCGGCATGAATTTCGCTTGCGACCTGTACAAAATCGATTGGAAATTGGCTAACGGCTACAACGAGAATCAATGGTCGCAAATCATGTACACTTTACCCTGTCGTTAATTGAATAAAATTGAAATTAATTGAAAACGTCGATGATTAAGAGAGTTAATTAATGATATCAAACTTAAAAGCAAGAGAGAGAAGGAGGTAGATGCACGTTATTAATTAGATCAATAATGTTGAATTAGTGCTTCTTGAAAAGCGGCCGAGATTTCGAACAAAGTTTCAACGTAGCAACCGTATCTCTCGCGAATAAAGTGCATTCGGTGGATCCATATTAAACCGTAATTTCAGTATAACAATAAATCCTCGCCTAGATTGTCCACATTCGCATTTTCGGGAAAAGTCGTTAACTATGCGGACGTCGCTTTAAAGTTTCGCCCTCCGGCCCTCAAACCACGAATTCTTGCGTTTTTTGTTGTTGCAATTTCTCCGAACCCCCGAGTCGGTATTATTGTTTCTCTGCCTTTCACTCTCGTCGAACCTGTTGAACGTCCACTAAATCTCGCCCTTCGAAGTGCGTACCCAACAATCGTCTCTTATACGCCTTTCGGAATTTTCTCCTTTATATAGAACATCACTTTACCGTTTTATGGACTTTTCTTAAAATGATATTCGATATCCTCCATCGATACCGTTCTTTTATTCGACGTTATTTCAAGTTCATACAAGTTAACCTCAGTCATTTGCTCTTTTATTCTTTCACTTATTCTTCTTTCTCAAACCTAAAAAAGCAACTCTTCTTTATTCATTTAAAAATAATTATAGGAGACCGGAAAGGCTTTGGATGAAGATGGTAATGTCGATAGTACGCTAATCGAATGGATACGTATGGGCACGACAGTGGCAACGAACGCGTTGTTGGAGAGGAAAGGCGAAAAAATGGCACTGGTCACCAATAAAGGATTCCGCGACGTGTTGCTGATCGGCAATCAAGCCAGACCGAGTATCTTTCAATTGGTAAGTTCAACTATATGATGAACAACAATCCAACACGTTTTGCAATAAATGTGCAAATGCAAACTTACAGTATTGATTAAAACTAAATTAAAACAAAATAATGCAATTGCGATCTTATCAGAGAATTTGCAGCCGGAAAGTACGGACCGGATTTCACCAAGAGTCCGGATTAACAAGAACGTACTGTATATTTCATTTTGTTTAAATGTTCGCTGCTCGTCGTCCGTAAACTCCTCTAATAATAATAATTGATTAATTAATTTCGTTACGTTCATAATCATAACAATAATCCATTTCTGTAGGATATACGTCGGCCCGAAGTGTTATACTCGAAGATAATGGAAGTCGATTGCAGAATAATACCGGAATTGCCGGGGAAATGTAAATTAGACAAGTTTCGTGCGGAATGTAAATTAGTCCGAGGCGCAACGGACGAGAGGTTCTACGTAACGCGAGAGCTGAACCGCGACGCGATCCGTGACGATTTGCGACGCGTCAAAGAGGCCGGAATCGATAGCGTGGCGATCGTTTTCGCGCACAGTTACGCTTACAAAGATCACGAACTGGAAGTGGGCCGAATCGCCAGAGACGAGATCGGTTTCCGGCACGTGTCGCTGTCGCACGAGGTGATGCCGATGATACGACTCGTGCCGCGCGGATTCACCGCTTGCGCCGACGCTTACCTCACGCCGCACGTTAAGCGGTACGTCAACGGTTTCGCGAGCGGTTTCAGCGGTAATCTCTCGTCGACGAAGGTGCTCTTCATGCAGAGCGACGGCGGATTGACGCCGATGAGCAATTTTAACGGCGCCAAAGCGATTCTATCCGGACCGGCCGGCGGCGTCGTCGGCTATGCGATGACCACGTGGCAGAGGGAGACCGAACTGCCGGTGATCGGCTTCGATATGGGCGGCACGTCGACGGACGTCTCGCGCTTCGACGGTAAATACGAACACGTGTACGAAAGCACGACGGCCGGCGTCACGATACAAGCGCCGCAACTGGATGTTAACACGGTGGCGGCCGGCGGTGGATCGATGTTGTTCTTCAGGTAAGACGAATAACGATTGAAGCAAAATGCAAACAAACGGATATCGCTTTAGGTCGGGATTGTTCGTGGTTGGGCCGGAGTCGGCCGGCGCTCATCCCGGTCCCGTTTGCTATCAGAAACAAGGTCCGTTAACCGTTACCGACGCCAATTTGGCCTTAGGTCGGTTGCTGCCGCGTTACTTTCCAAAAATATTCGGTCCGCACGAGGATCGGCCGCTCGACAAGGCGGCAACGTTGAAAGCGTTCGAGCAGTTGACCGACGAAATTAACGACTTCGTAACGTTGCCGCAAAACGGCGGCAAGGTACGTGGATCTCGCAAAAAAGCAGCTTGTCGAAGAGTTCTGTAAGCCATTTGTTTAGAAGAAGATGTCGATCGAGGAGGTGGCGATGGGCTTCATCAAAGTGGCGAACGAAACGATGTGTCGACCGATACGGGCCTTGACGCAGGCCAAGGGCTACGACACGGCGCGACACGCGTTGGCCTGTTTCGGTGGCGCCGGCGGCCAACACGCTTGTTCAATCGCCCGCTCTTTAGGCATGACCACCGTCTTCGTCCACAAATATGCCGGTGAGTAAATGGCACCGATAACGAATAGCGATCGCGTCATTGGCCATTCGTCCAGGTATACTTTCAGCTTACGGTATGGCTTTAGCGGACGTCGTCCACGAAGCCCAAGAACCGTGCGCTAAGATTTACGCTCCGGAGAACTTACCGTACTTCTTGCAACGCATCGAAGCGTTAAGCGAAACGTGCAAAAGCGAGCTAACGCAACAAGGTTTCCGCGCGCCAAACATCGAACTGGAACCGTACCTTCACATGCGCTACGACGGCACCGATTGCGCTCTAATGTGCAGTTCGGATTCTCCGACATACGCGAGTTTCCTCGACAAATTCTTGAACCGCTACCGCACGGAATTCGGGTTCGTCATCAACGATCGCGACATCGTGATCGACGATATCCGCGTGCGTGGCGTCGGCAAGACGAATATCGAAGAGGAACGTTTGAAAGATGCGGCATCCGAGGCGCCGGCACACGAAGAAGTCGTCCAAGTCTACTTCGAGGGCGGTTATCAGCCGACGCGCGTCTATCGATTGGAGAAACTGTCCGCCGATCACGTTATCGACGGGCCGGCCATCGTCATGGATCAATTGAGCACGATCGTCGTCGAACCGGATTGTACCGGTCGCATCACGAGCCGTGGCGATATCAGTATTACGATCGGTAGCGGACAATTGAAACGGATCGGTACCGAATTGGATTCGATCCAATTGAGCATATTCAGTCATCGGTTCATGAGCATTGCCGAACAAATGGGACGGTAACGATTTATCAAACTAACTACAACTTTTCTTCTACTGAGATCGTGATTAACATCGTTCGCAGTATTTTGCAAAGAACCTCGATCTCGACGAACATCAAGGAACGTTTGGACTTTTCGTGTGCGTTATTTGGATGCGACGGCGGCCTCGTGTCAAATGCGCCGCACATACCGGTACACTTGGGCGCGATGCAAGAGGCCGTTCAGTACCAGATGAAGGCGAGACGTTTCAAGGAGGGCGATGTGATCCTGTCGAACCATCCCAGTGCCGGCGGCTCCCATCTACCCGATCTAACGGTTATTACGCCCGTTTTTTATCGGTAAGTAGCCTTTCATGCTTTTCCCTTCGCCAAACTTACGAGGGTGGATTCAAGAATAATTTGGTTTGATATTTAAAGCAACAATTTCGCTCTTTGCCGACTATTTAATTTTCCAATCTAATTTTCTCCATGTTCAAAGTACTTGTGCCAGCGTCTCACCAGCTTTCTGATGCTTTCGCAGAAATGAGTTTCTTCAACAACCTCATAATACCCGGTCAACTATCACTTTGAGCCAAATATTTGTTCGGTCAGCAATGTTTGGAGTTTCCTGAACAGATGGTTACTCTGAGGGAGCTAGATCAATGATTTAGCCCCCGGTTGGATCAATTTTTGCGGAAATCCCGTTTTTGCATTGGAATAAACTCCTTCATTTTAGATGTTCCTCGTCTAATGGCCAAGACTTTATTGTTGATTAAAAAGAGTTTTTGAACCTCTAGAGCATGATGCATCTCGAATGTATGTTCGCCAGAAGACAAACCGTTTCACGAAGAAGAACAAGAGTCACCCAAAATGGGCAGAATTCGTCCATGGATTTCCTTCGCTCTTTGTCCTTCAAAAATAAGCAGAATCGAATAACATTTCGAATTCCAATTTCATCCACTTTCTTGATCACTCGAAATATTTAAATTGAAATGGACTTTTAAACAACTTATTATTGTCAGAATTCCTTGCAACATTAAATTAGTCATTTAAAAAGGAGGGCATTTACCAATCCGCCCTCGTAAGTAGAAAAGCACTTAAGTCGATAAAAGTCTTAAGAAGGCAACAAATAATGATTCCTTCTATTGCCACGAAAACTATTATTGTGAAATAGCTTTAAAGTTCAAGAGACGCTTTAAAAAGCGATATAACGTAGGTAACTTCCAAGCCGTTGTTATGTACTTAATGATTTTTTATAGCGAGGAACCGCAACCGATATTTTTCGTGGCATCGCGCGGTCATCACGCGGACATTGGCGGCATAACGCCCGGTTCGATGCCGCCGCACTCCAAGTGTTTAACCGAAGAAGGAGCGTCGTTTAAAAGCTTCTTACTGGTCGACGACGGTAAATTCATGGAAGACGAATTCAGGCAAGTAATCGTGCGATCGGGCGGCCGTAATCTGAGCGATAACTTATCGGATCTGCGGGCTCAAGTGGCCGCCAATCAGAAAGGCATACAACTGGTCGGCGAACTGATCGATCAATACGGTTTGGACGTGGTGCAATCGTACATGAATCACATACAAACGAACGCGGAGGTCGCCGTTAGGGATATGTTACGCGAGGTGGCGCGTAACGTAACGCACAGCGTCTTAGAAGCGGAAGATTTCATGGACGACGGCAGCCGCATCAGACTGAAGATAACGCTCGATGGCGCGGCGGGTACGGCCGTTTGCGATTTCGAGGGGACGGGCGCGGAGGTTTGGGGCAATTGCAACGCGCCGAAAGCGATCACGTTGTCCGCTATCATTTACTGTTTACGCTGCATGGTCGGCCACGATGTGCCGCTGAATCAGGTGCGTGAACGCCAGCGGCAAGCGGCGGTCGATGCGTAATTATTGTTCTCTTTGTTCTTGCAGGGTTGTTTGGCCCCGGTCAAAATCGTAATACCGCCCAACAGCATATTGCAACCGAGCGACGACGCGGCCGTCGTGGGCGGTAACGTTCTAACGTCGCAACGGGTCGTCGATGTCGTTTTGAAGGCGTTCAAAGTTTGTGCCGCGTCGCAAGGATGCATGAACAATGTGACCTTCGGCGACGAGTCCTGGGGTTGTTACGAAACGGTGGCAGGCGGCAGCGGCGCGGTAAGTGGAGAGATGCGGCGAATAAATTTAAAATTATATGAAGGAAAATTTGAAACCTTAGAACCTATTTTAAACTTTTTATACAGGGTGATGCAAAATAACACCGGCAACGCTTCATGGGCGATTCCTCTCGTTAAAATAAGCCAAAAAGTTCCTATGAACCATTGTCCGAAAATGCTCGGTCTTCGAGATATCGACCGTCAAATATCGAGTTCAAAATCGCGATTTAATTCATAAAAGAATAAACTAAAGCTTATTTTCTTTTGTGCTTTGAAGAATCTTAATTTAATTTTTAGGAGCTTTTTTTGACGTTATTGCAAACTCTGAAAAACTGCTGGAAAGTGGTGTTCTTGATGGCCTACTTCTTTCCAAAAGCCAAAACTTTTTTGCCTTTGGAGTTTTGACAATTTGGAATGGATAATTAGGAACCCTTTTCTCTTCTGAATCGAAAAGGTGCTTTTGTTGGAAAACGATATCTTTCACCATTATCACAAAATTTAATGCTTTTTTCGGACGATGATTCATAAGAACTTTTTGGCTTATTTTAACGAGAGGAATCACCCATTAAGCGTTGCCGGTGTTATTTTGAATCACCCTGTATATCAATATGTTCCTCGATTAGTCCGGTTTGCAAAAGTCCGGGATATTAGCGGAATCGAATCCCAAATATATGCGAGACATTCCTGTATTTTACATTTGTTTATTCGCATTTCTCTTTTCGCAACATTTAATTATCATCATCTTGTTGATAATTTCTCGCATAGAAACGTTTACGGAGGGAAGCAGTCAACAAGAGAAGGAAACCCCCTGGAAAATGTTATTCTCTTGTTATTGTTTAGGGTCCAAATTGGCACGGTTGTTCCGGTGTACATACCCATATGACGAATACAAGAATAACGGACGTGGAAATATTGGAGCGACGTTATCCGGTACACGTGCGAAAATTCACGTTGCGTGAGAATAGCGGCGGCAAGGGTCGATTTCGCGGCGGCGATGGGGTCTATCGCGAATTAATGTTTCGCGCACCGGTCACCTTATCGGTTTTGACGGAGAGACGGGTCTTGCAGCCGTACGGGATGGCAGGTAAGCGGGAATGAATAATTGTTGCGCGCGGGGAAAAAACAACAAGCTTTTTAATTCCTTTTTGCGTTTCTCCGTCGTTTATTTCGTTCCGCATTGTTTCAGGCGGCTCTCCGGGAGAACGCGGATTAAACTTATTACACAGGAATGATGGAAGAGTTATAAGTCTCGGGCCGAAAACAGCTGTTCAAGTTTATCCCGGCGTAAGTATTTATAAACGAGAATTTATTATTTAGAAGACCGAAAGAAAGAAAGGGAGAGTAAAAAAAAATGGAAAAAATATTTTCCACATTATACTTTTAAATTAAATCGCTTAAGAGGGAGCACGGTTATACAAAAATAAAAATTTAAATGCAAAAAAAATTACCTTTAGATAGTCCGCGAGGGAGGAAAACGAACGAAAGAAAAAAAAAATACATACATACGTATATGCAAAGAGGGGAAGCATGTCGAGGGTTTTATTTAATTCGCGAAAACGCCGTCACACACGGTTTGCGCAATCGATAGGATCCGAAAATAAGAAAGGAAATCCGCCAGGATAACGATAATTGCCCGGGGAATAAACGAGGAAAATGATGTTGATCAGGAAGGAGCAGAAGAAGACCTTTAATTCCCAATTACAACGACGTCGAGTTTATTTTTCTTCCTTCTTTACTGTTTTAAAATGAAATGTGCAAACTTAAGGGCGGAAAACGGTTGTAGAAGCGCCCTTTAACAATAAAAGCACTTTCATCAACCCTACGAAATGACATAAACGGAACTAGGTGATTTAACAACTAATCAACTATCTACTAGAATCATTTACGCATTTCTATCGTGCGATTCATAAGCAAATTCGCCCAATATTTCGTAGGTCCAACTGGCGCATTCATCCGCATTAAAACAATATCCGTCGATTTAATTGTGGATGGATCGCAATCGCGTATACGAATAGTTCTTGAACGGACGGATTTGTTTAAGGGCGCATTTAACGTTTTAACGGCGAGCATTAGTCAATGACGGAAACGAACGTACGCGAATCGCTTATTGTTTTATATTGCCGGAGTCGAATGTCGGTGATATTACTACGGATATAACGTGCCCGTGGACGGTTTAGAAATAACACCGAGTACGGCGTATCGGTGCAAACTACAGGGCGTTCACTTTAAAACGCTTCAAACTACAAGAATGACGTTGATCACATATCATCGACTGAAAATTTCACATTAGGTTTCGTGCGTTAGTTTGTTTTATAGCGTTGAATGATTTTTTTTTTGGTAAGAAGTTCGTTCGTAAGTCGTTCAATTCGAAACGATCGCTTTGTATATACGCGCTAGGATGTTAGATGGAAGGAATTTCCCTATCAAATAGTCAAATATTTATTTAAGCCAATTCCTGACAATAAAATTGAAAATTTATGTAAATTCCTGTTAGATACATCTCGTTGTCCGTCCCTCGAACATTTCGGCGCGCAGTTTTAAAGTTAGAGTGCGGCATCGCCGTATAAAATACGTTCGTGCTTGCTGCGGACGTTTATTTTTGTTAATGTTTAACTTTTTACGAGCGTCACTATTATTATCATTTCACCGTCATTTTCGACTCTATTAAATGGCGACTTCTTCGTTATTCCTTCTCGTCTCACTCCACAACTAAGCGATCGTTAAATGGGTTTCATTTATTTCTCGTCGAAAAGAGGCCAGTTTAATTGAATTAGAATCGAGAATAATAACTTTGATGTATCGCCTTTATGTTCGCGTGCAATCATGCGTGTGCCGTTTATTTAAAACGAATAATTAACAGCATCGATTTTCGTTCGCTACCAAGCCATTTATGTATTTTGCGTTTGTTCTATACACTGTTAGAATTACTAATTTCCATGTAATTATTATATTCGGCGCATTGTGCAGCGGTAACTCTTCGGCTATAGATATATTTCTGTTATTTCAGCCGAGTTTGTTAACGATTGTTAAATATCCGCACCTTACGGCTTCATTTAATCGAAATTAAACAGCGTCAGGTACGGTTACCTTGTCACATGCAATATGAGATTGTTTGAGTTGTTGTTTAGGTTTAGTTTCAATATTCGTAGATTATTATTACAAGACCGTCAAAGAAGTCACCTAGTTCTGGAGGAGATTAACATTATCTCAGGAATATTTTATTCTTCGGTCTGATGGAATTTATTTTTGTAGGGTTGTACAATAATTGTCAACGTACGTCTTTTGTTGCATACTTATCTTTCTAAAGAACTCTCTTGCAACGCTTAATATGGACATACTTTTCAACGGAAGAATGTTAGCGAGAAGAGAAATACAGAATTTGCTTTCTGAACGAATGAAATTGCATATTTTCGTTATTAAAACCATAATCTTTGCAAAAATTGTCATTGAAATCCTCTGCAATAACGAGTGGTATAAGTTTCCGTTTTGCCATTCGCATTTCCTGCTTTCAATTATTATTTAGCCTTAACATTATTCGTATGGAATTTCACGAAACTGGTTTGCTTATTAACAACAATAAAGCATTTCAACAATCGCATTCTTCTTTTAAAGAACTAGCGGATGGAGTAAGGGAAATGAATAGTTTCGTGAAATTTCTCTCTCTCTCTCTCTCTCTTTGTCGATTACAATTCCTTTTATCATTTTGTGGACAAGATTATATATTGCGAAATACCTGAATTGTGCACCAAATAACATTCACGATATTCGCATACGACAATAAATAAAATGCAGTATTGGATTTTTGCATCGAATTTAACAATTTCTTTCGCGTAACAAGAATTCTTTTATGCAACGGCACAAAATGAAGAGAAGAGAAATTGGTCAAATAATTCGCAATTTTTCCATGATCTTCATTTCTTTCCTTTCCATTTGCACTATCGCATCATCATCAAACTATAATTAGCACGCTGTTTTTTGTTTGTTTATCGATTATTGCAGTTTGTTGTGCGTTTCATTAATATTACCGTCACTGAAATATGCAAATTTATGGTCACAATAACATTATTTTATATACGCACGTACGATTAAACATTATTTTTACGCCGCGTAGTTTTTATTAGTTTTACTATTGCGCTTTTGCCGTTTGTAATGAATTTTGCTGTGCCGACCTATTGGCAAAAAATTTACGAAATTGAATTAAAATATGAGGAAACTTTTTGCACGTTAACGACAACGTACGTGAAAAGAAAGGATGCCGAACTTGAATGACAAAATTTTTGGAGATGGCTGTCCTTCGTGTCTCTTCTCTTTTTTGTGCAGAACTTATTGGTCTTATATTCCCTAAGGCACCATTCATCACGTGAAGCACATCTCTAACGTACCGAAAGAACGGTATGGCACGTAATAATCCTAATATTTAAGTGAAGAATATTGCAGAAAAACGAGCGAAAACAGAATGTTATATATATGTATATAGATGTTGCAGAGAGCGGATAGAAAATGGGAGACAAGAGACAAAAAGTGGTAGAATGTCGGTGAAAAGCTTATACAATACATCATAGAGTACACACACACTAGCATATTATTTTTAACGTTCTTAAAAGGCACTTTTTCAACTTCAACATTGTTCACTATTACATCTCGATTTATAGACGTGTATTATTATAAACTTATTTTTCAGTTTCTTCGCTCTTTCCTTTCTGATAAGAAGGAAACGCTGTTTTGCCAAGTACTTCAATTCTTCCATTCCCCTACGCAAAAGGAAAAGAAATACTTTACAAATCTATTGACATTTTGCAATTGGTACGACCGTTTTGCCAAATATAATGTTGATTAACGATTTCCATTCGTTTCATCCGATTAGTTTCGTTTTGCTACAACGTTGCCCAAATATACTTTCGAATTGGTTTGTTATTAGTTTGTTTGCCTTGCAGGACGTTTTCGAATTACGCACACCGGGCGGCGGCGGTTACGGAAATCCCACGACTAATTCCATCGGCGACGATGACGAACAAGAGGCGGACAGCTCGGGCCCAAAGGAATACCGACACAACAACAGGAAAAGCGGTGCTACGTCCCGCGGGACTTTCGTAGAACGCGGCAGCGTCTTTGAATATCGTCGAGCTCAGGAGGGCGTGTAGAAAATTGCAATATCGTCGGCAAACCGGAACGCGTGACGATTTTAATGAGGGACAATAATGTTATGAAAGGTTCATGGACGACATTTCAATGTACAACGATTTTATTTGTAAAGAATTATTGTACAAAAACTCGAAAGTTTGCAATAAATTCCTTTATTATTTTAATACGGCTTTGATTAAACAAACTCCCAATCGCAATGCAAAACATTCACTCGAGAAATAATAGTTTTCAAATATAACGAAAGCTTAGTTTATACAACAAGTGCCAGCTTTGTTAACGAATTCTCGTCCACTTTTTCGTTCTATTTGGCAGCTTTTAAAATGTTTTTAGATTAAAAATCGCAAATGAAAAAGTTGGGTCTTCTCTTCGTGGTGCGTACGACAAATGGTGCACCGTGGAAGTGTCATTCAATGTCACAATCAATGCACAGAACAATTAAATTACAAAGGTGTATCTGTGTCCTTTGGATCGTTTCTTTGATGTTTGAAAATGACATTTGGTCACTACTACTGATATTGAAAAATGAAATTACCCTGTCAGCATTACGAACAACTCTGTGAATTAACTAAAAGTAGAAAGAGATAAAGCTCTATATACCCGGCGCATCCACCAAAAGCATAAACTTACTTTACCTAACAAAATCTTTTTATCCGTTTGCAAATAATTAAAAATTAGTTGCTGATTAAACGTTTCACTTGTGAGCTTTTTTAGTTCCTCATTTTATATCGCATCAAATTACGAGTAACTAATTTAAATTATAACGATACATCGTGTCCTTTTGGTCATTTCTTTGATCTTTGAAAATGACATTTTGTCACGACTACTAACGTTGAGAGATGGAATTACCATATCAGTATTACGAACAACTCTGTAAGTTAACTAAAAGTAGAAAAGAATAAGTCTCTCTATTACCCGGCGCATCCACCAAAACATAAAGTTTACCTAACTTTTTTTTATCCGTTTTCAAATAATTAAAATTGAGTTGATGATTAACCGTTTCACATATGAGCATATTTGGTTCCTCCTTTTATATCGCAGCAAATTGCGAATCATTAATTATAATGATGCATTCTGTCCGTTTGGTCGGTTCTTTGATGTTTGAGAATGACATTTCATGACGACTACTAACATTAAAAAATGAAATTACCCTATTAGTGTTACGAACAACTCTATAAATTAACTAAAAGCAGAAAAAGATAAATCTCTCTGTACCCGGCGCATCCACCAAAAACAAACTTTACCTTAAAAATTTTTCATCAGTGCAAATAATTAAAAATGAATTGGTGATTAAACGTTACACATGCGAGCATTTTTAGTTCCTTTCTTATATCGCATCAAATTTCGACTAATTAATTTTAATTATAATGATACATCGTGTCCTTTTGGGCATTTATTTAATGTTTCACAAAGACGTATCGTTACTATTACCAATATTGAAAATCCAGATTCCTCTAAGAAT
This sequence comes from Hololepta plana, assembly GCA_963695495.1. Classification (NCBI taxonomy): domain Eukaryota; kingdom Metazoa; phylum Arthropoda; class Insecta; order Coleoptera; family Histeridae; genus Hololepta; species Hololepta plana. The sequence goes on from OY968833.1 coordinate 8,315,918, forward strand.
ATTTTGAATAACTATGCAAATTAAAGAATAAACACAAAGCAGAAAACGGTAAATTTCGTGCACACCCGGGACCCACCAAAAATAACAAAGTCACTGTAACAAAAAATGTAATCAGTTTGCAAATAATTGTAAATTAATTGATGATAAAAGTTTGTTTTTCTTTCTACTTCACATCAAATTCCGTATGAATAATTTAAAACGAACTGGATTAAATACGCCGCCAGATCGTTTTATAATAACTAATTTAATAGCGAGGATGTTAGAAGGTTGATGTAAGAAAGTGTTGTGTGTATGGTACGGTTTTCTTAATGGGGAATCTAAGGGTCGAGCAACAGAGAAAGAAGATGGTAAAGGGGTTATAGAACGACCGAAAGATAGGATTTTAGCTTGTCGTGTCTTTAGGGGGTTGGTTGGTACACATACTTATGTATATGTATACTAGTGGTAGTTATGCCACGTCATGTCAGATATCAGTTTAATGTAACGCAAGTATTTTCTTCTTAGTGCGTCTGACACTTTGTAATATATCAAAATGCTGAATAATAACAAGAGAGCAACAACAATAGCAAAGGAAAGAGATGAACAACGCGAACAGACTTACTACAACTTAGTTGTAGTAACATTTATAATACGAGGCCGCAGAAGAATCAAAAGTAGAATTCACTTGAGCATTAATCGTAATAACAACGATCTGTTTATTAAAAACTGAGCAAAAAGAATAGCTTTTACTCAATTACTGAAGATGGTCGTAATAAACTGAGAAGGACAGAAATTATCCAAAAGGATAGAGCAAAGAGATGAAGATGGAAATGGAAGTAGACGTCCTTCCTTTTTTACGAGCCAAATAAAAATTATGCATCGTGATTTCATCTCTATCCAGCTCCATCGTGTTTCCTTTTTATTCTATTTCATATATAAAAAAATATTGTGGTGGATATAAAAGACCTTTTAAGCATTACCATCACGTACACCACGAAAATTTTAGTTCTTTCACGACAAGCCCACTAAATAAAAGAGGAGAGAAGAACAAAACGTGAATCTTCTTCTTCTTTTATGACTGTACGCACGAAAAATAAAACGATGGCTTTATTGTGAATGTAATCGTTATTTTTTGCCCAGGACGTGAATGTTAAGTACAGAACAAATTAGTAATTAATTACATTCAATTAATTTAATGAATTTATTCGATTCTTCTTCATACCGTTTCGTTTAAACGGAATCCAATAAAATTCGAAGCGTATCTTTATTATCCTCATCAACAGCAATATTAAGTCTTCGAGAGCAGAGCAAATGGGCGAATAGCTTTAAATCGTACCCGTAATATGTTAAAAGTTAATGTTAATCATTATTCATGGGTTTGCATGCTGTGAGAGACGCAAAAAAGTCCAACAAGAAGAATGTCTTCTGTTGTTTTACTACGATGTCATATAATAAATACATTTATATGTTTTAGGATTATACAAAACGTTCATGTTATACTGTATTGTATGTACCCTTTTAACTTAAAGAAGATTTAAGCTTTTAGATTTTCTATTTGCCATACACTTTTTCTTTCAAATACACACGGATACACTTGTAAGTATATAAATATATCAAATAGCAACACTTAAGTAAATTGTTTCATTTCGGTTGAAGAGGACACCGAAACGAAAAAGAAAAATTGAAGTCAACTGGCTGAGGAACGGAATCTAAAAGTAAGGAATGCGAAGAAAAAAGACAAAGCAGATACTTTTATTAACAAATAACCGGCCGTAAAAGAGAAGCCGGAATGAATTTTTCTTATGAAATCCATTTGAATCTTTGTAAATTTATCTTGCGCGTGAGTAATGGATGGTAATTTATTTATCGAGTAAATATTTGAAGAGTTAATAAAATTTACTAACTAAGGTGCAGTTTACCTTTTTTTTAAGCGGAATTTATTTGAAGTAACGTTTGTACAACGGGGGAAAAGTTGATGAATTCCGCGAATAATTAATTAATATGGGACGCGACGGTGATCGTAATCCGTAAATTCCACAGAGGCAAAATAAAACACGCAAACTTAATTTAATTAATTTATTAATTTATTTAATTAAATTAATTACAATATATACAAATCGTTCTCCTTTTCTTTCTCCATTCCATTCATTTTTAATTACTTCTATATGTAATAGTAATAACGCAATTGGATTATAACAACATTCATTCATCCCCACAAATGTTTTTAGTGCTTGGTTCTTTTCACTTCATTATCAACAAAAATAAACGATTAACAACAATATAATAATTGTCCTATTAGAAAAACGGATGGCAATAGAAATACAATTGGTTATGCAAAAAAATTAAATTAATAAAAAAATGTACAAGATTCGCATAACCAAATGTTACAACATTAACAACAAGAAAAATAACAATCATTTATATAAATATTACGGAGATTTAATAAACAAACAAGACGATTTAATTCTTAACAGTTTATTACGGAAAGGGAAACAAAAAAACGAGACAACGGGAAGCCAAATTCTGCAATTTAATTCGGGTGGATTCTTATTTATTTTTGTGGGAGACAAGGAAAACCGATTTTTAACGTTAGCCTGCCGGTTTCTGCAATACATAAATAAATAAGAACGAATAGGAGGAAAGTTTATATTTATAAAGTGGATACGATAAATTCGTGTCGGTTTCCTGCTTTATTTTTTCTATCTCCCGAAGAAAGTTTATCCAAGAGTTAGCTAACAATGCTAGTAGTGATATTAGTAATAGTGGTATCATCGTCATCGTCATCATTTAGAACAAAGTCTTTCTCATTATCTCGCTTAATAAAGAGCGACAATATGAAATTTTGCAATCGTATCGGTTATTTGCCATAAAAATCAATTTGCAAAAAAGTTAAGTGTAGATGAAGAACGCGAACAAAAAAAAACGTGATGAGAATGAAGGAAAGAAGGATTATCATCATTACGTGCCATTATTCTATATTGAACCCTAGGAAATGTATTCCTTATTCAACTTTATCCAACTTTCTCGCTCCATCCCTCTGTTCTATACATACCCTTCTTCAACTTTTATTACAGCCAAGAATATTATCAATAACGCTCTTATGAGATGATGTTATCGATTTTATAATATGTCACATTGTACGATATAAATCTGCCGAATGAGGGAAGATGGATGGAAGCGGGATGGAGAAGAAAAGAGAAACAAAAGATTAGAGGAAGAATGCGAGAGGTAAACTTTTTGTTGTTGCAAAAGAAGTGCGAAAAAGGTGGGCTCGTGCTTTATGGCGAAAAACGATGATGACGAACATTTAAAAGCTCCCGCTGAACCGCCCCATTCTTTACATTTATACGAGTTAATAACGCATTTTGCTGGAACGATTTTCGCGTGTGTAAGCTGCACGTTTGGTTCCTTTTTTGCTAATTTTCTCCATCTCTCCGTAGTAATTAAACAACAGTTAATTGGATGTTTGCACACATTTTAATTGAACCAAACGGTAGATCAAACGACGGTACAATTGCAAGCGAAATTGTGCAATTGATAAAGCCAGGGAAACTATCTCTCGTGTTGGCACGCGATAATTTTAATTGCAAAAAAATAACCGAGAGGAAGAAAGGCGCGAGTTGGTTCTGGATATGGAAAATCGATTGCTTTAATGAATCCATTTAAGGGCAACGAAGTAAGCAAGCAAGCAGCAAACTGAAGCAATATATATTCGCAGAAATTGATTTCGCCGATTCGATATTATTATCATTAAATCCAATATGAATTAATTTGTCTAGTCACATAAGTTACGTTCCATGTAGCTCATGTATATTACTCTACCAGATATATGTACCATAATGGAAATTGCAATTCGAGGCGAGCAACTTTAATAATTTACACACGTAACACGTTAATAATATTAATATGCGTGTAAAGGAGATGACGAGCACGATGATCGAGCTAGAGATGGAGTTACTAAACCAATTTAATTACATTCGTTTATCCATCTTGATTGATAGTTCCATCTAAAGAGATAATAATTTGCTAAAAATCAACGTGGGAAAAAGAAGCGACGGAACAAAGTATAAAATTAACAAAACAACAAGTTAATTAAAGGCTTGGGATTCTAATTAGCGGCGCAACGATCCGCCCGGTGGGATTTGGAAATCTGGACGTGTCGTAAATTATCCGATCGGATTAGAAAGGAATCGCCGATATAATGCCCGATGTTGGTCACCGAACGTGCATTTTATCAGCGCTTCGATCGATTTTAAATCATTTTAACGGAAAAGAAGCAAAAAAGAGAGGACGCTCTCACAAAGCAATGAGACCAATTTTCTGTTCGTAATGGAAAACGTTTAATAAAGCAAAAGGGGAAAACCGTTGAATTTTCAACCGTTTTTCCCCGAACTCATTCCAGTCTCCATTCTAACTCGCTTTTTGCTTTAATTAAAAGACGCTCCCGGCCCGCTCATAGACAGATACATACCGTCAATTAAATTTCAACATCTTTCTTACAAACTGTCTCGCTCGCTCTTTACTCGCTTTCCATTAATCGCTCTTCTAACAGCCGGTCTCGCGCTTTGTTTTTGCGATTTTACAGGACGAACTAGTCGGCTCGCGAAAAGGACCGAAATGATTTAGGCCAAATTAGCGGTGCGGGTAGTTTTATGCAATGAATGAAAATGTGTGTGCAGTTTACCGACCATAACTTTGGCATTTTTCGATACGTATTTGAAACGATGACGCTCAAACATGCACTCGGTATATGACAATGGGGAAAAAGCTCTTTTACTTGTTTCCGAACAGAACAAGGGAGCAGTAAAGCGCAGGAAAAAGAAACGAAGAGATTGAAATGAAAAGCTCTTGTTGAAAGTCTTTGTAAAGTACCCGCTACTACTACTATCATTACTACTTTTACAAGGTCGTTATGAAAGTTTGTTCATCAGTTTTATATTTAAAAGGATTACATTGGAGGATTTATGAGCAAAGAATAAAAGCGTCGCAATAAAATCCTTTTTCCTTTTCTCGAATCTGCTACTCGATCGTGAAATTCACTTCGTTAATTCACATTTACCCGTTCGAGTATGCGAGCAAGTCGGATTCGAGAAAGAAAACCCTCGCAATTGATTGTTAACGACGTTCGAAACAAACCCTCATTGTCCGGCGAGTGGCCGATCGTTTGGAATTAAAAAATTAAATCGCGATCAATGAACGGACGTCAATTGAACGGTTTGAAATTTTGCGCGATTGTCTCTCTGTCCGTTCGATTAAACGTCCTCGTATAATTATTTGGTTCAATATTCTTATCTCTTAATCCGTAATTAATCTCAAGTCGTTCTCGTCTCACGTTCACGCATCCATTCGAATCGAATCAAAAGTGTAATACGTATAAAAATTAATTGCTGCGAACGCGTCATCACGTCGTAGTTGGATCGCACACGGTCGCGTTGTCGCGATCGATCGTCTGCGTCCCGATACCGCTCGACATTCGCACGATATCCTCGTTCATTTCCTCGTCGTCGTCGTTGCTACCGTCTAAAATTAATTTATGATTTGTTCGAAGGAATTGCCGAGGGTGTCGTCTCTTGTACGGTTCCCACTCGACATTCGGCAATTGTCAGTGGGTAACGATAACATCCGGTGCGGACTTCGTCGTTTGCACACTGTAAGGCCTCCGTTTGTCCTCGTAACGTGGCGGGGGCGCTTGTTGCTGCTGATTGTGATGATGATGATGATGATGCTTCTTGTCGATACGTTCCATTTCGATCTTTGCTTCCGCACGATACTTATTCGTCATAACACTACCAACACAACCACCGCCACCACTGCTGCCACTACTGTTGTTGATTTGATTGTTATCTTTTTTATAACCGAACGTACTGAACGGCGCCGGCGGACTCGGTTTCGAATTCGTCGACGTTATACTGTGGTTCGGCGTGCTGTGTTCCGAGCCGATCATGCAAACGCCGCCGCCACCGGTACTACCGCTGCCGTAAAGATGGGTGGCGAACAAACTTTCCCTCGTCTGACAAGCGCTATCGCACATTTCCGGCTGCTGCTGCTGCTGCTGCTGTTGCTCGTGCTGCTGCCGATGGTGCTGTTGCAACGCGATCTCGGTCGTGTCGTAGAGGTTCGTGTTGTTAAACGGGTCGCCGTTGTTCGTGTTGTTATCGTTGCGCATCAGGATCGGCAGGAGATCGCTGCCGGGGACGTAGCACGGCGCGATCGGCATCGCGTTCGACGTTTGGAACTTGCGCGACTCGTCCAACGATTGATTGCTGTTCGATCGCGACCGGCCGATCTTCGTCGTCTTCTCCATATGGTGCTGATGGTCGTGCTTGCCCAGTTGGTTCAGCTGTTGATCCCTACTTTCCCGGATGTATTCCTGCAAGCACAGAGGAAAATTTGTAAATCGTGCGTCTTGGGGAAGAGGGTACAGGTTTCCTCTTTTCGAAAATTGAAAAGCGACGATTATTTGCGACGGCGTTTCGTGGTTGGGGTTGTCGAGCATTCCTTAATGTTAAGGCGGTAATTAATTAAGCAAGGGAGTTATCGTAGTAACTTTTACTTTTCGTTCATACTGCATTTTCAAAAGAAAATACAAATTAAAAGACAACGTTTGATACTTGTTCCGTGATTAAAATTCTTTTCATTTCTTCGCAATTTTTCCGAAAGAATTTGCAGTTACAAGAATAAAATTACCTCATAGACGACGTACCTACATTGCTGCTGCATAAAATAATAAACTTGCTAAGATATATTTATTATACTGAGTGGCCGAAGAGCTGATAATCGTCGAGGTTTTAATTACTGCACACTTTGTTAACCATTTGTAAACTCTATTAGGACTTAATCAAAATAAGCTCGGATTTTTTGTTCTTATTTTCCTACTAAATATTCCAACTGATCAATTCTGACCAACCAGCAATTTTGTGTTGATTAAAATTAAACTTTCAATGAACTTCAATTTGTTTACAAACGAGTGTTTGTTAATGATTATCGCGACAAAGATTTCGAGTTTCGAAAGTAGAGAATCGTGTTTGAATTGAATGGCTAAAGGGAAGAAATCGTCAGTTAGAACAAACTGGAAGCAAAATGCCGACGACTTTCTTTTTTTTCGTTGCAGAAAGAACATGGGCAAAGAGTGGCAACATCTTGCAGATGTTACGGAGGACGAAGTAAGTAACACGCCGGCAGTGTTGTAACGTAGCAAAGAGGCGAGACCGTCTTCTCATCATTTCTTCATGTTTCAGCGAGGCTTTGCATACGAATACGGGTTCCCGATATTTCTGTTTTTTTTTCGCGAGTTCCAATTTTGTTTCTTCTTCGCCCATAAAGAATATTGCTTCGTTTCAATTCCATACTGTTAAGTTTCGTCATAACCTGCTCCCATCACTTATAAAGCGTCCATCCATTATTATACATGTAGGGAGAAAATTGAGGCAAGCACTTTTCACAGGGACCACCCTTATTTTTATATCCCCAACATTCATCATAATTTACAATTGTATGAGCGGCTTGAAATATATTTCACTTTCGCCGTTTACACATATTATAATATAACGAAGATTTTAAGCAATTGCTGCCTGTTAAATCCCGATAGAAAACTCTTCGCCAAAATTGCGAAACATCGATAGTTTTGGTAGATAAGGAAAATTAAGTAAGTTGAACGTCATAGCGGGAAATTGATAGCTACTTTCTCCCTCTTCACTTGACAAGTTTGCACATTGTATTACAGATTATTAGTTTAAATTAATAATATAGACGATTACGTTAATTAATTCCCGGATTTGTTTCAATTAATTAATTTCCTCTTAAAATTTTTCTCAATTTTTTTTAATTTTTCGTCCCACCCTCTTTCTTCATTTTAACAAAACAAATTGTCTCAATTATTCTCGTTTTATGTTCCTTCTTTTATTTTTCCTTTGCGTTGCCGTTTCTTCTCAGTCATCATTCTTGTAGATAAGTCTCAAGAGATGCCCCGAAAATGGTTTTATATGTGCGCGCGTGTGTGTGTGTGGTACGTGTTAAAAATGTTGACGCTAAGAATAATTGACTTTAATACTCCGTTGGCAAAAGGCAAGTGTAGAGGACTGTCGAAAGTGTTCGTATATCGGCTCAAGCTGCTAATAAAATTCGGCGACAAGACGCAAATGCAAACAAAAATGTCCTTTATTAAAAATAAAAAATGTGCGATGCGCCTAATAAAATTCGAGTAAATTTAAAATAATAACGGGACGACGCATTAATTTCGTTCCAACGTTTTTTCCTCCCGCGACTAATTTATTAAATTAAGAAATATTTGGTGTTTTTTTTTTCTTTAAGGGGAGAACTTCGTCTTCTTACCGCAATTTCTTTTAAAGAACTGCGATGATAAAAAATTCCGAGAGGAAAAAGAAAGTGGATGAAGAAAGCAGCCGCTTCAATAAAGATAATGATCCCTATTCATTATAATTTTCTCCTGTTTCCTCAGAGACATTTCGGCTACCGAAGAAAAAAGTACTATACAGTCGCAAAAAATTGCACGCAAAGAATTGGAAGAAAGGGTAAACTAGAAGGAAAAGGCAAGCAAGAAAAAACGGAGAGGGTTTCCTTTCCTTTGGAAAATTTATTTTCAAGTCGGAGAGATAAGATAATAATTGCAATGAAATTGGATTGATGATCGTCGGGAATAATTATGGCTTTGCTTTTTGTAAGGCACTTTTCCTTTTAGAGTTTTGTACCAATTTACATTTAACGAAATCAGATTTCAATCATATACAAAAACGTCTTCATCCAGTGAACGTTTGAACCAAAAATACAGCAGGAACCAACTTTGAAGATTAAAAAAAGGGGATTAAAAATAAATGAGATACCGTCAAAAGTCGTACATGATTCATTGCGAATTTTAATCTCTACCGGAACAATAAACGTCAAGCCACTTATTAGTAGCTGCTTCTATCAAAGAAATAAGTACTTGTATGGACGAGGAAAGTAATTGCAAAAAGACGAGGAAAATTGTTGGCGACGACGAAGATGCGAAAAGGGAAAGAAAGATGGATAAGAAAATGATTCATTTTATCCATCTACATAGTTTCTGGTTAAAATGAGGGAGAGAGGGAGAGAGAGATTGAAAAAAGTCATTATCCGTGTCGCCCGCATTAAATATCAATCTTCTTCAACGCGGATGGAAAACCGTCCGTATTTCTACCACTTCCAGGCATCATCCACCCCTTTTAACAACGCCCTTCCGTTTGCTTAACATACGTTTCAAATATCTACCTAGTATCTACGTCTGACAACTTGATCTTAACCTAACCCATTTCTTTTAAATGACGTAGTTAATGATGATGGCATAAGAACAATGCTTTTCCTACCAAACAATATATGAGGAAAACAAGGGGATCTTTTTTATGTTATGAATTTAGCAGCGATATCGATTAGTTGAATTTCAATCGGTGTGAATTGAGGTTATATTAACGTCATTAATTGAGGTTGTAATCAGTTTTCAATTGCGAAAGCCGTTGTTAAAATTTCCACAGACCACCATATAAATCGTTCGTTGAAAAATGTCTAGTCCACGAATATTTTATTTACCTGCAAGGGCATGCATAACTGCAAATATTTAGCTCTTTTGTACACGGGGAATTGGCCCTCTAGCAAGCAAATGAGAAGCTGTAATTCGAATGGACGATGATTAGGGCCTTAATTAATAAGTCGATGGTGTTTATGATATATTTTTGTGTTGCGAACTGCTTAAAAAATAGCTCTCAAAATCGGCGGTTAATTATGCACCGGCCTAATATTGTGGAGCAACAACTGACCTTTAAAAGGGGCTAACTAATGGTTTTTCACGCAGATTCGTTTGTAAAAAAGAAAAAAAAAGGCAATTTGGTTTAATACAACATTCTTTTGTTTCTCCATTTATTATTTTTGCTCATTTTACATATTTATTAAAAACCAACAATAACGAACGTGATGGCTCATCATATATTTGTTTCCCTCTATTTATTCATTTTTTGATTGATTATGCATGTGTAACTTGTCCTACATATCGAACGTTGCTGTAAACCGCATCCAGGTATCAATTTTTGCGGTGCAAAATTCATTTATGCATTATACATTAATGGAACACGGTGTAATACGGCCTCCAAAAAATTTGAATACAATAATAACGAAACTAGATCGTATGCGATGCCAGGAAAAGAACAATAAATAAATAGCGAACGTAATTTCAACAAATTCTGAAGACTAAATTCTTGATGCCGGATTGCTTTCAATAAGCGATGGAGCGGTTCGTTTTCAAAGAAACGCCACGCTTTCATATTCGCAACATTAATAAAAATTAGAAGGAACTTCTTTCTTTTGCTCGACTGAATGACGCCAGGGTGTTAATCATAATTAATAAAAGAATTAATTTTTATCTTTCTATTTAGTCGACGATGACGGTGCTAACGGCAATGGCGCTACACTGTGGCCGCTGATGACGAAGAAAAGAAGTTAATTTTTATGAATGAAAAGCATCATAAAGCGTTCCAATTTGGCCCCATTCGTTTTTGTTGTTGTTATTGTCTGGCTAGGACGATCGCCGCACTATGGAATTGCTCCTTTTATTTTCGCTAATTTTTTTCCCTGACAGGAAGGCGAAGCGGCACACAAAAAAGGTTGAGGCGGCAACGAAAGGGAAACGGTAACAATTAATTTTTATTAACTACGCTAATATGAACGTTAAATCCCATTTAATATTTTTTTTGCGAAAAAATGAATTTTAAAAAGCCTGACCCATTTCTCTTTTGCAAATTTTTTCTTACCCCTCGCATAATTTTATCACCATCGCGGTTTTGTTCGGACGCTTGTTTTACACGTGTATAAATAAAATAAAAAGAAACACGGCGACACATACATGTAGCAATTTCTTTTCGCATGTATGTGGACCAACCAACTCACCACCAACAAAGCGAAGCAAAAAAAAACGAAACGCAAAGAGGTATGATGGATGGTTTTATGTCTTTATGGCATTACAGCGCGTGCAAAAATAATGTATGCAAAAAATCAGACATGGCTGTTTGCCTTGGATAACTCTGGAATATTGCATTTTTTCCTACCACAAGAAAAAGAACAAGAAGTTCATAAATGAACACAGAAATAGATTTCGCAAATCGATTCCGAGAAAGCAAATATTATTTATTTGCCATTAATCTCTGTTTTTGTTTCATCCATCCCTATCCATTCTATTTTATTTATTGCTTCGCGAGGGGTTAATTTACGCCGCAGTTATACTCTTGAATATTCATACGTGCAAAAAGATACTGTTTTACAGTACTAAAAGTGTGTCGTGTATTTATTCATTTATTCTAAAATTATGCAATATTATTTAAAGTAAGATTGTTGAGCAATACAAAAAGTGCTCGGCAAGAAAAAGCAAAACGGCGAAGAAAATGGAAAAGAAAGTCGAGAGAAAAGCCAAACCGTTGCAAACAATAAACAAGAAACAACAACTTCCGATTTGGTTTTGGTTTCCTTTTTATCCGTTATCCATCTGTTTTACTTTTTCTTGATTAATTTATAAATTCCTTCATTATTTACGCGAAGGATTTGCTTTTAATGCCCGCAGGTGAAGTTATGGGAAAAAAATAAAGAAAACGAGCAAGAATAAGGAATTAATTAATTAATGCAGAATAATACGTTACCTGTATAGTCTGATGATCCCTAATTAATTTCTTAACGCAGTTGAAGATGAACGTAAAGCACATCCCTGATAAAATTAACGAAAATATAACCATGATAATGACGATGTGACTCTCGCCTAATGGAATCTTTTTATTTATCTGCAACAGATAGTGTGAATTAAAGCACTATTAACAATATTTCATGAAGCAATTAAACTGAAAACGAGGCAAAAATAATAAAACACAGTTTGTCTCCTTACGTTTCGTCATCGAATTTTCGTATGTGATTAATTTAAATGAATCAAAATCAGTGGAAATAAAGGAGCGAAAAATCAAAATAGGGATGCTGACGAAGAAAAAAAAAAAAAAGGAAATTAACGAAACAAAGAATTGTAACACAGAAATAATTAAAATAATTGCTTCTAATTGACAACATTGGTTATTATTGCTCTGGCAAATTATTCGCTGATAGTATTTTTTTTATAAATTGGAGGCAAATTGCAAAAATAAATATTTGCTTTCCAAACAAAATCCAATTACTTTAAGACCGGTAGACAGGTTAATTAAATTTAATTGTTTGGGGTGGGTCTTCATTTAAATTAAATCACCAAAATGGTAAAATTAAGAAGACAAAAATGTTACTAAAGAAAACCTTTAAGATGTAGAAGAAAATATTGATTCTTCAAAATTGGATCGTGGATTTTGGATTAATCAATCCGAAGTTTGACGAAAAAATCGAGGATAACAATAATTTTGTTGTCGTTATTGGTTAATCCACAATCCAGATGTTTGATCATCGCCTACAAATACATAAAACATTTCACACACACACGCGCACAAAACCACCCTACTGCTTCGTATTGCTGTTGATGGCTGTAGAAGTAATGATTGTTAGTTGAACAATAAGAAATAAAATAATTAACCAAATATTAATCAATTTCACTCTAGACAAAGAATAAAAAGGGAAAAAAACAAGAAAGTCCACGGGTATGTGTGTAGAAACCACGAAAACACGTCCTAATGTGTGCTTTGTGCAAATAATAAAAATTGCTTTGTTTATAATTGGAAATAATAAATTAAATAAAACATTAGCGAAATTATAATCATAAATCAAAGAAATGATGCTAAAATTTATAAAAAAGCTGCTGATGATAACTAAATAAATATTTAACACAGTAAGAAATAAAATTAAACGATGATAAATTAGCAGGATGATATTCTGTTTTCTTTTGTGCGAATTATGCGAAAATAAATTATGCAGCAAAAAAGAGAACGCAATGAAAAAGAAAACGCTTTAATTTCGATTTCAAAATATCTCCTTTAAAAAATAAGTCACTTTTATAATGCCCTTACCATTTTTGTTACCTATAAAAGAAAAAATAATAAAATCGCATAATAATCAGAATAATTAAATGTTATTTACGTTTTTTTTGTAAATCTTAAAATTAAATTCGTTTCTCGTATAATTTATATACTGCGTATATCGTTTCATTTGAAAGCAAAAATTAAATAATTTGAATAATGTTAAAGAGCAAGTGGATACGAAAGAAGTCAAAGAAGAAGAACGAGAAAATAATGGAAAAGTAAAAATAAAATAGAAATCCAAACGAATGAATATGAATGTAATGCTAATAATGCTGATAATAAAGAATTTTTTTAACACAAATTTTTCACTCCTTTTACTCTCTCTCTCTCTTTCTCTCGTGCCATCTCGTTTCTGCTATTTTGCAAAATTCTCGTTACCAAGTGAAACAAGATTAAAATTTTAAATATTGAAGTTTATTGCTGTTTTATCTTTCGCTCCTTCAAAATTTATCTTTCTCTCTTTCTCCACGCTTTATATCCTTACGTTCCTTTTTTATTTATTTTTACTAGTACGTCTAGTAATGCCTTGGTTGTTGTAATTTCATAATTTCATACAGAAATAAAACGAAAGCACACATTTTATCATCAAAAACGTAAAATGTTATGGTCAGCACAAAAAAGCACAAACATAATAATAAAAAGTGCTTGACACATTTTGATCCAGATCCTGTTGAGTCTTATTTAATGTACTTCCACGAAAAAAGTCATCTTAATCAAGGCAAACTCCAGTAAACTGACCGTAACATTTAGCAATTTGTTTTGATAAAAATGGCTTAAAATGTGTGGTGCGAAGTTTTGCAAAGTGGGATTTCATTTCGTTTCAAAAATACATCTCAGAAATTATGAATTGGTGGTTCGTTTCATACATGTACAATGCGAATTCCTAACAGAAGAGTTATTATGCAAAATAAAGTAACGAATCATGGATTTTCCTTTAAATTTTGCAAAAAAAGAGATTGGTAATAAATTACCAATATCAACATTTTTGCATAACACTCTTTGGTATTAAAAAAATGCTTACATCACATTTATCTTCGTCCGATCGGAATCTGCAATTGGCGATGCCGTTACATCTTAATGTTTCTGCGATGCATGTCGCGTCTTCGCAATCGAATTCGCCTTCGAAACAACCTGCAATTTGCAAAAAAAGTGTTGCGTCATCATGAAAATCTACTCAAAAATAAAATGATATCAAGAAAGAAATGAAAAAAAAAAGGCAAGTCGAAGAAATTTATATTCATTTTCCTGCTTCTGAAATGTGTAAATAAGGGAAGATTAATTCGTCATTTAGTTTGCAATTTGTTCGCAATTCATTTCCAATTGGGAATCGTTTTGATCGTGTCGCACATATTTTTGCACTGCTCTCTCTTCTTCGTTTCCTGCTCCTTTTCAATATTTATGGCTAAATATTGAAGAATCGAAGTGGAGAGCTTCTTTTTATTTTTTACAGATAACAAAAAGTTAAAGGAAAAAATTCAATTTCCGTTTTCTGTCGAGATGGATTCCTTGATTTTTGTTCGTCTTCCTTATCCTCTTTTCTAAAAAGAATTCTATGAAAATTCTTAACAATTCCAGTCACAATTTGAACGCTATCACATTCTCACGCAACCGATAAATATGCAATTAAATTTGATTCTAATTAAGCGAGGCCCTAGAACAATTAACCGTAACGCAACTAATTAATTCAATTCGAAATGTGGCGATAGGATAATCTCGTTCCTTCAATACGTAACATAGTTTCATGTTATATACCATTTAAATCGCACACATTTCTTGTCGATTGGGGATTTAGTTATAAAAATTTGGCCCCGTTTCCATTTAATTTAAATAGAAAATTGACGCTTAAAATTGAAATGGAGTAATGCAATAAGAAATTTTCTCCAACCCATCCACTTATTTTCCTTTCCTTTTTTGTCTCCCCGCTTCTCACCTCCACTTTAAAGTGCGATAACTCGATTTACTCCCTTTCTTTCTACTTTCAAGTCTTTTTTCTTCTTTCTTTTTATTTCCGTTCTCAGATTTACATTGAATTATACTTTACATTACGGTACATGGGAAACGGGGCAAAAAGTCCGTTGCCTTTTCGCACTTTTTTGCACTCATTCCTCAACCACTCGCTATTTATTTAATTTCAGTTTCTCCCTTCCCAAAGGTACTCTTATACTTTAACCGTTAAATGCACTCTCCTATTGCATAAGGGAAAAATTGATCCTCCATTCCGATAGACGCAGCCACTTACCGAACGTTTTCTCGGTCTCTCTGTATGCAGTGAATGTGGCCTTAAACGTCGATTTCATAGCTTTGGTATCGGCGTAAAATCTAATAAACATGATATTGTGTTTGGACGCATAAGCTTCGGGTACGGATCCGCAGAAGTTCTTATCTCTCGACGGCATGTCCGTTCGATCGGAGAACAAATCTATGAAATTGTTCTCGCAGTCGTACGGTTTCTCCAACTGGAACACGTCGAAATTTAGCTGAATCTGAAAGAGAAAAAGAAAATTGATCGAATAGTAAAAGATAAAATATCTCGGAATGCAAAAGACTGGAGAGAACGTTTCTTGTAATACACGGTGCTTGCAGATCTTGTTTTAAAGTTTGTTTTCGAACGGGGCAATATACATCAAAAGAAATGATCGATTTCGTGAAAAGGAAAATCTAGTCAAAGATTTATGTATGTTAGGTTGAAGGGAATAGAGACAGGAGAAAAGATAGAGATGGAGGGATTACGCTCGGTAATAGGTTTACTTATAACGAGGAAATAAAGACATAAAGTGGAAGTTTTATAATCATTTTTACGGTGATTGACGTTGAATTGTTTAAAAGTTGAGTAGTTACTATTAAGAACCAAGAAGGAAAAAGAAGAGGACCAGCCGATGAAAGAGGAGGGAGAAAGGGATGAATATATATTTTTTGTTTCTTCGACGGGCAAAAAGAACCCTTCTCCTTCGCGAACTACGGAAGAACGGCAAAAACAACGCCGAAAAGAGAAACTTTTCTCATTTATTTCCAAATCTTTCTTCTACTAAAGGACGGCTAAGACGTAGATGAGCAAGACGAAGAAGTTCGATGTAACGCAGAAAAACGTGCGCGAAGGAGACAACAAGGAACTCTTATTTTTAAACATGATAAATACACCTGCTTGTAAAGCATCTTTCTCCATCCAGAAGATTTTTTTTTCGCCTTAAACACAAGCACGCATACTTTCGCGCTTTAGCTTTTAAACGTGTGGATCCTTTCGGTAATAGCAAGGATAATTTTCAAACATCCATCCATTTGCCATCCGAACATGTTTATTTATCATTTCGAACTTTATTTTGATATATATTTTTTACGCAAAGAGCAGAAGAGAGAGCCTGACCGCGAAAAGATAATCAGGAATATATTTAAATTCATTCCTACTTTTCCCTGTTTCAACTCCCTCACATTGGTTTTTTTCGCCATTCTCCCTTCATCCTGTTCACGATTTTTTTGTACAACATGCAAAATAGGTTTGGAAAATGTTTGCAAAATATTTGGAAACATTCTAGAATCGAGAAACGCCTGCTCGCAATATATTTCATTTCGATTTGTCTGGGAAGATAATTTAAGATTCGATTTCTTGTTGTTATTTCGTCGATGATAAATAATCTGCCCCGATATCGTCGGGGTCGTTTAATGAAAGGAAATGATGAGAACGATGGAAAATGAATGAAAAGAATGTGAGAAGAATTATGAAGTTAGACGCTGTAATAAAAGAAATTGGCGCTTCTTGTTTATGGGGAAACAATGAGATGGTTTTTATTTTCCTCTCAGGTTCTTCGTGCTTCCAACCAAAAGACCTATTGTGCGATCTTTTATTTACTTTTTCGGTATTCACGCACTATTGTGTTCGCTCAAATTGTTAAGTTTTCATACAATGATCTATAGAAGAATGATACGCAACGAGAATTATTTCCTCTTGATGAGAATTGCATTGCTTCCTTTTCTAATCGAGAGGAATTCGTGTTAGTCGACGGCTCAATAACATAAACTATTTCACGTGGCATTTCGCAAAAGTTATCACATATTTCGGGGATTTAATCCCATAGTTTCCAATTATATGATGACGCTTTCAATGAAACGTGATTCGGCTGAAATCATTCCAGAAACGTTTCGGTAGAATTCTGAAAATAATCATTATTTACTGGTTGCATAAATAATTAAATTATACCAATTCGATATCAATTACAAGAAAGTTTGTGGTGAAACAAAATGAAAATTCAATGATTCGCGAAATTTTCTTCAATATTTTATCATCACCAAGAATTCGCTCATTTTATTTATAAACAGAACTGAATATGTGGTATATGGAGAGTGGAAAACTTTACAGGCGCTACTTTATATTATAACCCATTCGTTCCATATTCCTGCTCCTCTAAGCAAAATTCTTCGCAAACAAAAAAAAAGATAACGGTTTGTGTAAAGGCAACTTTCCCGAAAATGCATATAATGGTAAATAATAAAATAATGCAAGTTTTGCTAAATTGACAGTAATAAAAATGTTGTTTCATGCAGATTGAACGGAAAGATAACGGCAACGTGGAAGAAGAAAATAAATTTCAAGCTCGAAGTGAGTTCATGGTTTTTATTGTAAATAAAATATGGTGGATGCGCCGGGATAAAATTTTGCACACAAACTTCCCGTTCAAGAGACATGAGTTTTGCAAATGCGATCGACATATTCATTTGGTTCCCTCCATCTTTATAGCACGAAACAATTACAGACTACTTAGCCGTGGGCACATTAAGTGGTTAATAATTATTGAGACGACTTTGGCTAAATTTAGTTAATCACTTATAACTTTATAAAACATTTTACACGCCGCATTATTAAACAATATACGACTTGAAGGAACAACAATATTAACAACAACTGAAAGAGCTGACAACAACGAAACTTTAATTTAATCACTATTAAGATAATAATAATTATCTTTAAGAAGACTAACTTGTCTGGATGATGACGTAATGCTTGAAAAAGAAGCGGCTTTATGAAATAACGTTATTAAATAATACAAGTTTTGTGAAGCGGTTAAACGGATTAAAACGGCATTAAAACAGCAATTGCGAGAACTGGATAAAATTCTCTTCTCGTTGCAACTTCAAATTTCCATTTCTTTAAAAGTCACCCTGTGTTATAGCAATTAAGAAAATTGTCTTTAATCATTATCAAATTCCTGTGTTCACGGAACGACGAAGAAATTTTTTTCTTTCCCGACGATTTTGATTATCTTGCATGCAATCAATTTCGAATTACGTTTTAAGCGTATTCCAAACATGTTCTCACAAAACGAACTTTACGAAGGTAATAATACAAGTTCAAAGATAACCGTATTATAAAGGTATGTGTACCTATATTGGCACGTGTGTGTACGGGTGATATAGAATGATAAAAGGGCCGAGCACGTATTGTTTACGTTAAGCTTTATTATTAGATGACGTTCCCATCGAAAAGTTTCCCGGAAAATCCGATGTCAAACAGAAAACCCGGATCGAATTTCGTGCACGATATACGTCTGGATGGTGCAAAGATTTTGATCCACTCGTAGACGTAAAATTCAAAGTTCGTTCGTTGATGAGCAATTTTAATTGAACCATCTTTCGGTCGTTGAACCACTATTCGCAGCAATGTCCGTTAAAAATAGCGTGCACCCAATTAGAATGGTCCTTGTTTCTCTTGCCTTCGACGAGAGCGTTAAAGCAATCAAAATATGCAAGATATATTTGGCCGAATCAATTCATTAAATCTCAATCAGTCTATTTATGTGAAGCGATCGATTTATTTTCGAACTTATTTTGAAATCGATTCGCGGTTTCGCTCGTGATTTTTTCTTTCTGCTGCTTTCTACGAAAGATCCGTAACATTTCGTATTTGTTTTAAACGCATCAAGGTTACACAAATATTTGCATAACCTTCGTTTATTACAGGAAAATTGTATTTATTTAATTTATAACAAGGAGAAGAGAGGAAATCGTTCAATATTTATTCTTTACGTTTAAACGCAAATCATTTCGTTAATTGACATTTAGTTTCTGGGTTTCTATTAACGTAACAAAAACCGGATTAACTTACCCTCCAACCGTCCTTCACCGTGATCACCCATATACAATCGATTGGCATATCTTTGGACACCAAATAAGCCAACGTCTCGTTCGATAAATCATCTTTACTCAACGTGCCCTGATCTTCGCCACTGACTTCGATGCGACACGGCAACTTCTCCGGCGTGCTAACTGAAAAGAGCACGAAGCATTAGAAGAGGATAAAAAATGGCAATAAGTTTGTGGATAAAAAACATTTGGAGGGAAACTGTTAGAATTTAATTGATTTTTTTTGCAGGTGTCATTGTCGCTGGTACAGTAATAACAGTGGGACCGCAATTGCCGCAATAATACCTACGTACCCAGAAAAAAGCGACTCCCACGTGGAACGGAGTTGTATTTTCTCCGGACACGTAGCGTAATTCGATACTCGGAAAGTGGCAAAAATGTAATTAAACGTACACGTGTAAGAGTTATACGAGACCCATGAATTAACGACATTTCGATTCCTAGTGTAAAATAATCCTATGCCCTACATCCACTTTAGTTGTGTTGATACTTTAACGATTTCCTTTTGTTTAAAATATTTTCGACTGAGGAATCCGCCGAAAGATTTCAGAAGCTTTTTTCATAAAATCGCGAAGACTTATCAAAGTATCTTGAAACGCCCGTCTCTTTTTCCCTTTTACATTTTCCGCTCATTTTCTTCTTGCCTCTTTAAAGTCCCTCTATAAACCGTATTCAAAAAGGCAACCCCCGAAAAACTTTGCGGCATTACTTAAATAAAGTACCCAAAAAGTAAAACGAAACTCCTTCGTCGGGTACTTAAAGTTGTCGGAAAGTTGCAATAATTTTACGAAATTGTTCGTAAGCCACATTGACCTAAACTTAATTAGGTTTCGTCTCCTAAAAGTTACTTTCACCAGCTTCCTCTCCTACATATTATTAATAATCACGCTTGTATTGGCAATATCTATTGATTTATGAAATTATCAATTTAGTTCGAGGAAGCAACAACGAACGTCTTTTACAACTGCGGGAATTATTACCATTAATATTATTTCCTGTTGGATGTTAAATATTTACATACAAAAATACTGGCAGCGACTTTTGTATTAAGGGATTTGCAAAAAGTTACTTTTTTTCTCCATTTTTCTGGCGAAAATTTAATTTGTGGAAAATCTTTTCGTTCGTATTGTGTTCGGTGGAAAACAGAGAGAGAAAATAAATTAATATATATAAATAGAAAAAGGAGCGATGCAAAAAAAGGGAGAGAGAGAGGAATGAATTCAATGCGAGCAGAGAATTTAAGGGATTTGACCCCACACTAACCGCTGATTATTGATGTTTGGATTCTTTCACTTTTCGCTCGCTCTTATTTCGCTCGCAATTTTCCATCTCGAAATATTGTGTGCGAAAGAAAACGAAAACCGAAAACGGTCCGGCGAAATGAATGGAAGGAAGTAGGGCGAAGAGGAAGATGAGTGAAAAAATCAACTTTCCCTTCACTTTTTTTTCTTTCTTCTTCTCCCCAGTTTTTACCACCGATCCGACGTAATGTTACTTGCTTATTGACCTATATAAATAAATTTAACGATATTTTTTTTGCAATTCCTCTCACCACTACCTTTTCTTTCATTGCGATCTGTTAATTTCCAATTTCCATACAATTTTCTTTCAATCGCCACAAAAATAAACTGCTGGAATTATAATAAATAATCGAATTTTCTAATGGAATTCCTTTCGCTATTAAGGTGGTATAATTCTTTTTCCGACGAAGCGTAGTTTGCAAATTCGCAAAATTGTCGATCTTTTTATGAAACGTTTATAAGCAGAACAACTTAGATTGCAATCAAGGAATTGCAGATTGTTTGAATGTGCGTTGTACGTTTATTGCAATTTGAATTATTTTAGCGCAAACCATTATTCGAATGATGCAGAAATTGGATTTCTGTTTGACTAGTCCAATTAGATTAACGCTCAATAATTTATGACAGATTGAAAGGGCGAAATGGAAGCAGTGGCGCAGCAAACAAAGGAATACGACGAAAAAGACGAAATTCTATTTTTCTAACCGCTAGTCACCGCTAAAGGTGTGGAATGACATGTTAGGGAAAAATACGATTATTGACGTTGAGTATCGTAAATGTATTGGATCGAAAACAGATGTAGCGAATACGAAGGGCCAAAAGAAAAAAAGAAAAGGGAAGGGAAAAATAAGTGAGCTGGGAATCGAAGGGCAGGTGTATTTTGTACGGGAACAACACCAACTCAGGCCAACATGACATACAATTTTCCTTCTATTTTCTTTTGCTTCTTCGCCAACGGAACCATCATCCATCGTTCGTCGAACACCAATAACAACAGCAGCAGCAGCAACAACAAAAGGGTTTATTTTCTTTTCCCTTTTTATCTCCGTCTCTCTCTTTTACAACCACGCGCCATATTCCGAAGGGATCGTATGGGCCATATAAATTTCCCTTTCTCTCACGTGCAATCGTTCATACAATAGGAATAGAATGGAATATGGGGACGATGATGGAAATTCTATAATAAAATATATACTTTCCTTATGTTTTTTTTTCTGGCTTGCCATCGCACTTTCCCAGCCAAAAAAATATCCACTTACACGCATTTCCCTTCTCCGCATAGACTCATCAATTCCATTATGCATCATAGATTTTCCCCAAAATAAAGAGGAAAAGGCAAAGAATTGGCGGAACACAAGGAAAAAAGTCCGTAACCTTTAAATCTTCGAGAAATACGTTTTAGATGGAGAAACGGATGGAAAGAAAATGAAAAGGTTGCAAGGTACGAGTGGGATTTAATAATTAGAAATAATTTACAATGTTTTACAACCTTACTCGCAGTTTACTACCAAGTCTGCTTCTATTTATTTTCGTTAAGGGGCACGATGTTTTTCCTTTATTATTACATACGTTAATGTACTAAGTGGATCCGTGCGGTAGCTGAAGAGTTAAAGCCTCTTTCGCTGCTCCATGCCTCGCTCTTAATTCCATTTAGTTATGAAGTTAGCTACAAAAACAACTCTTCTCTTGTTATCTGTTTTTTCTTTACTTTCTCCGCCTCTTTTTTATTCATTTAATTGAAGTTGAAACAAATTTCATCTCTTGCTTTGGCGTTTACTTTGTTCGTAACATTGTTTGCGATTATTTGCTGATTGTGTACAAAATGTTACTGCGTTTGTAAACCGAAATATAATACATAAATCGAAATGTTCGTATTTTGACTGCGAACTTTTTGCACTACTTCCTTGGAGAATTAATCCACTCTCTTTCGTTATTCTTCTTTTCGGTTTTAAAATATAATTTATCTTATGAGACCACGTTCATAATTCTCCGGTCCTCGTTTATTCTATTATTTAAACAAGAATCACGTCTAGATAATAAAACAGCACGGTGTTCTAAGTAAAGTGGTACCATGAGTTCCTCTTCCTCCTCCTCATCATCATCTTTCTCGCTGGCTTTATATACGTGCCCTCGTCAAAAATTAATATCAGAATTTATATGAATTTTATGGAAAAAGAAAAAGCGTGAACGGGCGCCAAATATGGAAATCGCGTCCGTTATGAATTATACGATAGTGTAGCGACACTTGATTTATCAAAATTTTTGGCTTTTCGTGGCTTTATCTTCCAACTAAAAGTAATTCTCTTCACAGTTTTCGCATCGCATTAGTGGCTCGTACATTTTTAATTTGCCTCTTGACACGAGCGAATTATAAAAAAAGACGAGGAAGCGTAAAGAAAGTGCTAAGAAACGATTCTAATTTTAAAACTCGTTCCGGTTCTAAGCAATTCTCTTTTTAGTTTTATACTTATTAATGTTTCTCGTGGAGAAAAGATGAATTCACCATTTAATAATAATTTTACCACTTGCGATACGTGTTTAGTCATAAATGGTATAACGTATTAAGTTTATTTCTTGAATTGGAATAATTTCCGGCGCGCCTTCGCATGGATAAGAAAGAATGATGAAGAGGCTCGTCGAGGAATTTTTTCCTCGGGTTCACTTGGAGGCGACAATCTGAGCGATTAATTTACGAGCGACTTTACGGAAACTATTACAGTCGCGTTCAAGGTTTCTTCGTCTTTCGTTCTTTCGGCATCCAGCCTACCGTTTTCACTTTCACGATTAATTTTTTTTCTCTTCTCTCTTCGGCACATAATTCTTAACGTGCGATTTCGGGTAAAAGTTCAGTTGTTGAAATATGTCGCTGGAAAGGAATCCTTTCTGCTGTTAGCAAAGTACATAAATCATCAACTTTTTCACAATTTATTTTATATATATTTAATAATAAAATGTGATCCCCATTGCACGTTTTTTTTTATTTTCACCGTTTCTTTTCTCCTCTTTGTTTTCTGTATTTATGATTTAATATATTTTTGTAATAGAAGTTATACTATACTAAAAAATGATCCAAAAGTGTAATAACAATGGACAAAGATATATCACGTGCATCGACGAAAGAATAAATACCAAACTAATAGCTTTAAAGTTAATCTCCATTAAAGCCAGCAACAATAAGGAACAATTTCTTGCGATACAATGTTTCAATAAATGATTGTGATTTTCGCTTACTTTGGTAGCACTGATGTTTAAAATTTTGTTGAATAAAATTTGTTTACGCGCCAAAGAGCCTTCTTTAGAATGCTTTACATTATTTTCTTCTTTAAATGGCAAAATAATTCTAAAAGTGTTGGACATAATAGTTTTATTGTAATGGCATATTTGAGAAGTGGTTTAATAATTGACAAATAATAACTTGAGAAAGCGGCCAAGTCCGGCGCCTCCACCAGAAACGAACGTCTTTATTAACAACTGTTATATTAACTACATAATGTTGATCCTTGAAAGAAGAGTTGCTAGAACGGATTTTGAACTGTATTTCAATAAAGTAGCATGCAAAAAGTAGTAATCATGTCTATTATCTTACTACTATTCTATTCATACACGCGCAGTTAGAATTAAATAATCAGTGCTACCAAAATAGATTTTGAGAACTGTTACCAACTTGTGCTAACAAATCCTTCATTGACAACGCTGTAAATTATCTTAACTTACTGTTCGCCGGTCGCGGTACAAAATCGAATACAGCCTTGAATCCTTGATACTCGATGTTCTCGTCCGACCGGAAATGTATCCACAGGTGTCGATCCGACGACGTTAACATCGGCGGAAACTGACCGCGCCCGCAGAAGAGGTTCCGTATCAGTTTGTTGTACCCGTGCGGACCGTCCCTCACTTCGAGATAATCGTTCGCGCAACCAGGACTCGGCTCGATGTCGAAGTACTCGCGAAAATCCAAATTGATCAGATGGCCTTCTGGAGCTACGACAAAACAGAGAATACGAGTTAAAGAAACTGCAAAACTTTTTTGGATTTTAATGCAGCAACACGTTTACAATTTTTTTTAGTTTAGTTTAGCGAGATCGATATAAAATGAAAGAAAAGTGCATCGAAAATTGGCAGCAAATTTCGATTCAAACATTACAAATATATCTTCGTGGGCGTATATAATGGTCGAGTGTTGTTGGATAGATACGAATGACAAGCAATTTATTTTATCCGTATACCTTCTGCAAACAATTTTTTTCGTGTTTGGCGGACCGGTGTAAGAGAGCGAAAGCGTTTTTAAAAAAAGGACATTTTGAGTGGTTGTATGCATAACAAAACGCACGTTGTATGTGTACATATATCGTCGGTTGTTGTAAATGTCAATTAAGAGGAATGACGTCGGGTTAAAAGGGACGTTTATTTTTTATATTTACTTTTAATTAAAGCCACACTCAACATTTGCCTCATCACGAAATTTGCACAATTCAATTTGGACCCCTCAAATATTAAACAAGGGATCGAATGGCATTTCGTCAACAAGTTGTAACAGTTTTCCAATTTAAATTTTACGTATCATCAAAGATCGTAATCTTCATTACGTCAAAGTTAAGAATGGAATTTTGATAAATGATTGGTTGCTGATTATCTATGCCTTCCTTCTAAATCATTCGAAACTGCATCGAACTTAATTAAATTCCAACCGCAACGGAAACGTAATTTATTAAATAAGGACCGGAGACATTAAAATCAAGTTGTTACGTATTAAACTATTAATTAGTTTGACTAATTATAGCTGGATGGCGATTGTTCGCTGTGCCTGCTGGTGTGTTCCAATTCTTCTCTTTCTTTTTCTGTTATAATGTCGGGTTCACCACTTTAAACTTAAAGCACCTACAGAATTGGATTAAAACTTATACCGTTGTTATATAATGTTTAATCCAAATTATTAATGCATTCTCATCCACGTATACTAGCTTAATGTGTACATACATAACACACTTATACACACACAGCTAGATAACAATAATATTTAGTTTAGTTATTAAATGAAAACAAATAACCCAGGAAATTAAAAAAACGGCGAGAGAGATGGAATTAATGGTGGAGAACGGAGCCGGATGGAATGGAAATGAAAATCCTCTTAATAACAATCATATTTATTAGAATTGAAGCGTAATTATTTCTCGTTTATTACCGTTAAAAACACGTTTAAATTTAAAGCGGCTACAAACGGGACAAACTAATTATTGTAAACAAATTTCGCGGAAATGTTTGCCGACGTTTAACGAAATAAATAATTAACGGTTAACGCATTTTACTTGAACTTTTACGACCGTTTTACATGTGCATTCAGATCGCTTTTGTGTGTAGTAAGAACTAATTAGAAAAGTTTAATTGTGGATTGACCTTTAAAAAACAAACGGACTTGAACTTTAAAACACGTACATATAAGAAAATGATTTTGATATTTGGATTATTTGCAAGGTTTGTTATACGCTTTCTTAATAATAATTGAAATCGATTTGGGCTACTGTTATTCAAACATTTTTGCAAGTTACTTGAATAGAAGATTGCAGCCTTAGAATGAAAAGTTTCTTTTGAAAGGGGATCGATACATTTTGATTTATTATTATACAATATTCGATTCCTCGTATCTTGCACAATTAAAAAAATAATAATAACAACAATGACGATTGCAATCGAATTGAAGCTGTTTGAAAAGATTTTCCAACCGTTTGCCAGTTGGATATTTGAAAGAATTGAACGTGTAATAAAATAATAAATAATAAAAAAAACGTTTGGATTCAGTGAAATATGCAAGTAATAAAATACAATAGAAAATAACCATCAACAAAACGGAACAATTTCCTTTGATTATCAATTTTTCTCTCTCTCTCTCTCTCCATTTCGTTTCACTGTGCAACAATCACGCAAAAAATTATAATAAACGAATTCAAACACAACCGATCCTTTTATTTAACTTTTTTCGCTCGCATTTTATTTCAAATACATCATCAAAAAAAGGGGATGAATGAACGAACGAGCGAGAACGATGATTCGCATTTTATTTCATTTTTAAGTGGAGAAAAGATGCCAGTAATCGAATAAACTTTTTGTTGCGCGATATAAATTCGATTTCCTCTTGTCTTTTTTCATTTCATTTCCTATATTTGATTCCGACGATTATTTATCATCAATCGGCTATTTGCCAGAACGTTTCCCACATTCAGTTGCCACTTCCTATTGTATTTAAAACGCATTGCAACGGTAACAAGAAAAAATAACCGCGCCTGACGAATTATTCAAATTCATCGTACGAAATTAATTTTTAATTCGACAACAAACAGCGCAGCAAACCGCTAAAAATTAATTTGCAATCCCTTATGTTCTGCACGTTACAAATTCATCACAAACATTTCTTTCGATACTAAAATATTTTCCTGTATCCATCTCTTTTTCTCGACGTATGAACCGTTCATTGAAAATTCTATTTTATCGGACTATTTAACAAACTGAAACTCTATTACACATATTTTTGAAATGTGTTTCATTCCAAGTTAAGTTAATTGAAATCATTATTATACGTAATTTAAATTTTTATTAATAATGATTGAGGTTTTACTCTAACGATTTCGGGCGTACTTAAACAACAGAAGCTCGAGAAGAAATGATAACAACACAGTTTGAGAGTTTAGTGATATTGCAATTTGTTTCAATTTTCTAATCCCCTTTTTGAATAATCAAACGAAATACTTTCTTTCGTTTCTTTTTTGTATAAGTTACATGTTTAAGGACGTACGTCAAGGAACATCCGCTTCCTCTTTGCTTTTTCGGCCAGTAGAAGCTTTTATCCCGTATCATATAGATTTAAAAGCCATTAGAATAGGAGAAAGGTATGAAATGGAAGGAAAAAGGTTCTCTTTCTTCGTTCGACCGTCGAAAAAAGGATATCCGTACGTACATCATTGCCTTTCTTCTCAATCCTCACCCACTACATAACATTCTAATACTACTTAGAGGCGAAGTATTGAAAGGAAATTACTTAAAATATTTACCAAGTGCGAGAGAGAGAGAGAGAGAGAGAGAGAGAGAGAATAATGGATAAGCTATTACAAGCGAACACGTGATTTTCTTGCTAGTTTTCGCCTGCTAACAGCACGTACTAGAAAATAGTTGTCAGTAATAACAAGGATTTTCGTAATAAACATCGTCTAATTTATTCCACTACCTTATATTACTCGCTTTAACCATTTTATTTTTCCACTTTAGACAATTAATAACTCGAGATAATTAACAATAAAGTCGAGGACATTGTTTATTGTTTAAACTGCATTTAATTAGAGTTATTACGGTAGACGATAAATAAGATGACGATGATACGCTTTAAAGCACGACAAGAGTGAAGTCCTTTAATTTCTCAGAGATTATTCGAAATTAAATTTTTAGTTTATGAAAGAGGTTTTCTCCACATCATACGAAATTGTTTAATTTTGCTCAAAATAAAATTTGAAGAAATATACGCCAACTTTTTAAATTCGATTTTACGTGTAGCAAATTCTAATAAATAGCACCGAAATAATTTCGTATTAATCTCTGTAGCGGCTTAAAAATTCGTTAAGATTAAATCCCGAGCCGTATTCAAGCCTATTTCAATTTGCTATTTTCTAAAGTAGATTTAAATCAGATAAAGTAATCATTAATAATCGTTATGGAAATTGACGAATAAATTTCTATTTAATATCAGGAAATTGTATTAATAGTAATCATCATCGTTAATATCAACATGAAAACACTTCAGGATATTAGAGTATCGGTGCATACGTATTATAGAAATTTTAATACGCTTAGAGTAAATGTTGGAAATATTAGCCGTATCGTCTTATAAAACTAGGAAAAGGAATAGTTAAAATAGATTTGTTGGTTGATAGTATGGATGGATTTTAAAGTTTTCATCTGTACGGTTTTCTATATTGTATAACTAATGCAGTGGTATTAAAGTGCTTTTCAAAAACGAAGAGAAAATATCATGTTTGTGGCTTTGTCGAAGTCGTCCGTTAAACTCTTTCAAACTTCGTCTAGCAAGAAATTGATATGCATGAAGAAAAAGCAAAATAATATTAAGGAGGTCGAACGGAAAGATACAAGAGAGATGCAAGAGCAAAAAAGCTTTTATGCGGTTGAATGTGTGTGCAAAAGCATAAAATTTCCTCATTTGTTCTATAACCATAACACGATTCAAGTATTATATACCCTTGCGAAAATATTAAAGAAAATTAAAAGATAGTCATTTGCAACAATTTAACACATTCTCTTCGATTCAAGCTCGGATTAATTTCCACGTACCCCGAGATATCAGAAAGGTATCAATTATCGAAAAGGACACTCACTGAATTCGCTCTGTTGGAAGATTAAGCAACAACGCAAAAGAAAACAATTTAAACCGGTTTCCATCTACGGTTTCCTTTTTTAGAATTTCTTCTTCGTCGCAGAATATAAATGGCATCATTCCTTTTTACGATTCGGCAGGAAAAAGAAAGAAGATAAATTCCATTAACGACAAACGTTCTGTTGCTTTTGACTTTGATTCGATTTAAAAGCAAACGCAAATAAAAAAGCAACTACACTAACTAACGAGTATCTCCATCTAAATGGTCGTTTCACTCTTTGAAGTTTTATACCGTTCCACGAAAGTGCAGAGCAGCAAAAAAATTCATATGTATTGCTTTTACCGTTTCTATTTTATGGATTACTATTACGGTGGAATTTTGTTAACGCCAGATCTGTGGGCTTTGATAAAGTAGAAATCTTAAATTTAAAAAGAGTTTATAAGAGTAGTTTGCAAAATTATAACAGCAACATATATTACGTTGATTACACGAAAATAACGTTTAGAGATGCTAAAGCGATGACTAAACTACAAATGCGATTTTGGTGGATGCGCCGGGCTAAAGGCAATCGTCACTTACGGATGGCTTTTTTTTGGTTGGCGTTTAATTTCAACTTCCACGCGTGGAAATTAATCGAAATTGAAATGAAACCTGTCGGTCATCTATTTTTTGTTTTTGCGAATTTAACAGACTCCTAGTTGAAATGTAAACTGACAAATTTTCAGCCGAACACACGTACGTTTGATTGAAAATGTCCTCCCTTTTCTATATAGTTTTCATGTTTTTGTATGTCCGATTGTTTTGTTCTAATTGCACAAAATTAAAGTACAAATTGCAAAAAGTCGCTGTATTCTAAACAGTAAAAAAAGCTTTTTTTTCGGAGGATTCTAGTTAACTTTTTTCTGCCCCCAGTTTGTCGAACGATGAACATTTGGTTGTTAAAAATTTTACTGCAACATTTCCATTTCCGATTCGTTTCACGTAACCGGCAAACGTTCAGCTACTATGACGATGACCAACAACGGCAACGACGCTGCTGAAATTATGTAATCGCTTGATTCACGGTCTGTTGCGTTTCACATGTAGGAATATCGATTATTATTGATGGAATTGCTTTAATGCGGACTAGAAAATCATTGTGATCATTTAGACGTTCGTATATCTCACTTGCTCTTATTTATTTCTGCGGCATTGTTAACATTAATCAAATTCAATCATTCAAACTCAAAGATTATCGCATTATGATGGTTTATTTTCTTTATAAAGGGCATCTTCAGCATGTTTTCGGTTTTATTTTATGCATTTCTCTCTTTCACAATTTTAGAGGAATAAAAATATAGTTAAATGCTCGAATGGGAACGCCTGTGAAAATAAAATGAGGTTATATAATAAAAAGCCATTAATGGAGAAAAGAGCGCTTTATGGCACCTATTACGTATGATTAGATGAAATTGTAGGTAAAATAAAATGCGATAATAATAGGAAAAGGAAAATGAATGAGGATGAGAGGAACGTAAAATGAATTGATAAAAATTATTTCCACTTTAGAACCCCGGCATTATTATTATTTCATCCATCTCTAACGCTTATTTTGCAATTAACAATAATTTTTTGTATATTTATCGTGAATAAAGTTTTCTATTGAAATTTCTGTAGAAATTCATGAATTTGTTAATTTTCTAGTAGTGAAGACTTTTGCTAAACGAATATTTTCATGAGAGTTCTTAAAAAAATCTTTTATTGAAGCTTCTTAATTGAAGCAAATTGTCCTTAAATAAGAGCTTACTTCTATCAATTCTGTTAAGTTAAGACAAAAAGAACATAAAAGATTTTAAAGAAATTTAAATACAAACGCGATGAACATCTTAGATTATTTAAACATCATTCCTTCTCGTGTTCCTTTCTTGTTTCTTTTTCTGTCTCGACACTTCCCGGTCTAATTCATCTTGCCAACTGACAAATAACAGTCGTGGTTTTCATTCTCGCTTATTCGATAACAAATTCTCGGTTTAGTCGCCTCGCACTAAAAAAACCATTTAAAGAAACATCGGTCATTCGGTTTACTTTATTTCTCCTTTTGGTTTTGTCTTATGGAAAATCTATTTCTAAAAGCGAAAAGGGCAGCAATCTGTTTCCAAAAAAGAGGAACAAAATCTGCGGTGTTTCACGTTACCAGTTTTGGTTACGTGATTCGAATTATTCTTTGGTTTATGTACGCGCACAAAAGGTACGGTGAAAAGTGGCTGAAGTGGAACGTTAAGATAGGAACGATAACCGCGTGCGTTATTTCAACCTCTTTTGCGGCTAAGCGAAAAAGTGAACGGCATCATCATCATTAGTATACGTGGTTAAGGTGTAAGGTGGCGGATCGGTTGCGGACGGCGGTTCGGTTAAACGGGATAAGGTGGCAAGGATCGGTCGGATGGGTTGATTGTTAGGGTCTAGTTGACTGCTGAAATCTATTTAATCCGGCGAAAGATTAATTTCGAACGTGCGGCAAGAATAAATTGATCAGATTCAATCGATTTCGCTCTCTCTTTCTCTCTCCCTCTATCTCTCATTCTATTGTTGTTTTTATCATCCGATACACATTGTGTGTTTGTCGAGTTTCACTATACAAGGATGCCCTTCTGATATTCGTATTGTACGATCAATCATCAATCAGGAAGTATGGAGATACAAGGCGAGAGATGGGACGAGGACGAAGAAAGAATGCGAACCGAAAACAAGGAAGGAAACGGAGTTCTTTTGTGTTTTTATTTTACCGTTATTCCTTCCTTAACTTCAAATAATGTACAAGAGGGTTTTCCCTCGTTCTTCTTTTTCCGCTCTTGGTCCTCGTCTCTCTATTTCCTTTTTGCTCCCGTTTTATTGTCGCTTATTACGGGGAAGAGAGAACAAGAGCGAGAGGAGAGAAGGAAAGAGATGGTTTTGTATTATAAAAAGGCGGATCGCTAAATTATTTTGCCGATACTCTCGTGTACGCTTCCTGCTCATTTTCCTTCACTCTTTTACATTCTTTTTGTCGACGATATCATTCATTTTGACAACCGATACGTTCACGTCGCCGTTTCCTTTTTTTTGTAAAGAATAATGCTGCTAAAATGAAGAGAACAAAAGAAGTGGAAGACGGTGAATGAGGATGGTAACGAGTACCGAAAGGAACGGAGATGGAATGGAAATAAAACGTTTGCAATTTATTATTATTTCATTAGATACCAAGAAGAAGGTGGACCAGGAGTATATAAAATGACATTCGACGACACTAATTTGATCACATAAACATTTTCATCGGTCCGGACTACGGAATTTAATATTTTAGATTTAATGAATTTAATATAAATATCAGTGGTAATTTCAAATGTGTCCGAGGTACTCGAGTTTGTACTGTAGATGTAATAGTTGAAATTGCAAGGAATTGAAAAAAGGAATAGATGAATTCCCATCGAGGACTTTCAACGATTCGATTCCTTGCTGATGATACTAGGGATTCTTTTCTAATTTAAAACTGGTGTACGTTTTATCATTTCCTAGAGTAAATATGATGTTAATTACTTGCACTTATTTCGTATTTCTGATTAAAAACTAATGAATTTCGTCCGGGGAAAGAATAAAAAATAATTGGAGGGAAATAAACTACAGCGATGGAAATCTATTCGATTCTTTTCATTCTGCCACGTTGAACTTTGTGGAAAATGAATTATTACGCCTCAGATTTTTACCAAACTAAACAGTTTGAAAGTAGAATAATGAAACATGGTTTGATGATGGCGGTAGTACCGATGCTTGCTAGTGCTAGTAGTTGTTGTAACGCGAAAGATTTATTACGCTCAGACTTTTATTTAATTTTTATTTTCGCGCTCTTACACAATTTTCTTTGCGTTCCCTGATTTTATTTCATTTTTTCTGCACGTTTGTTTCACTATTCCGAAAAAGTAATAGATTAATGTCGGCGAGGAATGAAGCTGTCTTCACTTTTACGGTGCTATTGTTGTCGCTATTATTTGCATAAAAACTTTCGACAACGTTATCAATTTTATTTCGTTAATGAACGAATAACGCTGTTCGATGAAGAGGTTCGCCCATCAAATAACACTCGACTATGTCCATTTGCACGCTGATGAACGTTGACAATATACACGTCGTTAACTTTCTATTCGGTTCCATTATTTTACTTGCGATTTTACCTTTTGCTGTCGCCATTTTCCTCGTTGATGGTCGACGTTACCGATGTTATTGTTGTTGTTATTGTTGTTTGGTCTGGCGTTAGAATGTAATGTTTTTGACCCAATAAGCACACACTGATATCGTGCTAAATTCGACAGAGCATAAGTGAATTCGTTCGCGATAAACCTATTCTAACGTCACATCATCCATTTGCACTCTATCTCTCTCTATCTCTTTCTCTCCCGCGAAAATCTCTCTCTTTCTCTTCCTGTTGTTGTCCCCAATTCCCATCACTTTACACGGATGTAACAAATGTTACATTACTTCGCTAGTTAATACGTTTATATTTGCGAAAATGTCACAATATAAACGACGAGACACGCAAACACATAAAGCACATCAATCAAAAACGAATGGACTATGAATGTTTTATTACTCGCCATTCGAATCCGTGTCCATCAGTTACGGTTATTATTAATATTATTGCGATTATTAATAATGGCACTTGCATGTTCGACAAAGGTAACAAAAAAATTGAAAGCTTCCAGCGGATAAAGCACAACAAAAAGTTACGAGGGCAATTTATAAAGAACAAGTTGTGAAACAAAAGGCAAACGATGACAATTTATTGCTGTCAAATATTATAGTTGTGACGATTGTAAATTCGCACATACAGAGCGATAAAAAAAGTGAACCGTTGTGGGCAAGCACGTCTTTACTTAAGTATTGATGTTGACACACTAATGTTTAACGAATTTCGAAAAACATGTTAGCGTTTTGGCAGAAGCTTTGTTGAAAATGAATCGTCACGTTAAATGAGCTTTCATTTGAAGTTGGATAAATTCTTTCCTAAATTGCCCTCGTACATACCGAATAGGATTCGCTATAAATTGCAAGAGTCAGAAAGTAACCCGCTTGCATCTATCAATGGTCGCTGGTGTTATCGATCCAATCGCAATTAATTTGCATTATTAAACGGTATAAATAAATGTGAGCTTAAACCGTAAATTTAATTAATCACTGGTGATAATTAAAGTTGAAACAATCATCTAAATCTAAAAGGATAAAAATTAGCAAACCATTCCTTCCCGGTTTCTTACATACTAAATATTAACTTACATAGTCCGTAAGAAATTAATACGATGCCGGAGACTTTGAAGAAGGCCCTAATACTTAATTCATGGCGGGGGCTCCTTTTGCAAAGTGAATTTGCACGTTAATCTTTGATCTGGTCCGACAATATTTAATTTATTTAAGAATTTTGCGAATTTTCACTTCGTACATTCATATTTCATGAGGTGTTTGTTACGTTGAATTACTTATTTTTTAAACAAACGCTTTATAATTTTGAAAAGGTGAATATTACACACTCTTACGAATGATGAAAAAATAAATTAATAATTTACTCCATCACGGCCAGATGTATTCGTTGTTTCGTATTGTTAAACGATACGAACTAATTGTTTGCTTGATACCGGAAGAATCATCTTCGTTTAAGCAAAAACAATCCAGCAAAAAATGATAACGATTTGCCTCCAGTATTAAACCCAACCGTATAATGTAACTTTGCAAATATTTGCTCGAGCGTTATTAATAAGTCTCGTTGGGTTATTAAATTACAACAATCAATTTCATATTGTTATTCGGATACTTCTTTTTGGTTCGGTTCGTTGGCAAACGGGCGGAAACGAATTTTCGTTCGTCGTGCATTTGCAAATGAACGCAAAAATCGTTTGCCATGAAGCATTTGTAACTGGCAAACAACCGACGGTACATTCCGTCACGTACTGAGCGATGTTGAAGTCCATTGCGAAACTAATTCGCAATTCTTTTGCAAAAGATGTGTTAAAATAAAACTAGAGTATCTACCATAAACTATTCTTTCCTTTTCATAAAGCACAGGATGGAAAGGTATGTGTACGTACAACAAAGTAATATCTTTACTTCAGATGAAGAGATGCGAGACTACCACCACCATCAACTTATTTAATTCAATATTTTATAAAAGGTGGAGCGAAAAGAAGAAGATTGCAACTTATCGTTCCGCACGAAACGTACCAGCAGTAGATGATGAGGAAGAGGCGGAATAAACAAGAGCTTCTCTTTTCCTTCCTCTTTGGTTCGTCTTATTTAAACTTTATCTTCAGTCTACCCGTGTCATTTATTACTATTGTTCCATTATATTCTTTCTCTTTTTTCTTCTTCTGCAACATACGTTATGTAACGTTTGTTACATTCTTGTAAGATAATGTATTAAAAACTTTACGTACACATTCTCTCGCTGTATATACACATACCCGAAGGAAAGTGGCAGGACTTATCCATCTACTGTTTACTCGTTTCATCTCCAGCTACTTGCAAAGTTCAAATAGACTTTCACTGCTTTTTTCCTCTTTGTTGCCCGAATGAAATTTTCATTACGCTAAAGACAAAATATTTTACATTGTTGCAAACGGTTTAGTTTTAAATTAAGAGGCTTCATTTCCAAAACGCATTTTCTGGTTACTTTTTCCTTTCCCCTCTTTCGTTTTTCGCTATTACCGTCAGTATTTAAATTTCAATGCAAATACATTTAGTATCGCGTATTTGCAAAACAAATGTAAATGTAAATTAGTTTGTTGTTGTTGAAAGAACGAGACAGTCGAGAAAAAATTGGATGACAAGAGAGACGAATATTTTAAATTTACAAAATTATGGTATAAATAAATATAAAATCCTAGTGCAAAGAGTCCGCCGAAAGAAGCTGGAGAAGCGGACTCTCACAATGTGTTTGTGTGTGTGTGCGAGTTGTGTGCCTACATTATTATCACGGGGTAGGTACGGTTTTACAAGTTTTAAATTAAAACATGAATATGCAACAAGAATTTAATTTTCGCGAAAACGCCCGCACTAATATAAACGAGTACTTGGAAATTTATATGGTCAGCCATATATTACACCATGCAAGTATCATCAACATCAATAATATTTATCCTAATGAAATCGACACAAATATTTTCACTTTGTATCGTATACCCCAAATTCAATTAAAAACTTTGTTTTAATTCGACGCTTTTTTAATAATAACGCGATAACTTTGCAATATTTTAGCAATGTTAACTTTTCAATGGGAGTCAAGTTGGTGACGGTTTAACACAAAATTTGAGGAATTTGTTATTGGAAAGCTTTGAGTTTTCAAAAAAGAAATCTCCACTTTGAGCCCAATACAATGCATTAAAGAAACAGGCAATAAACGCAAGGATTTTGGATGAAGCTTTAAGTATGAAAACACTACATTTTAGGCCAGAACTTTAGTTATCGTTTTTAAGTTATTTGCAATTATTTTTTTTAAATTTGATAAAAAATGATTGAAATTTGCATTATTTAAGTGCATGCTGAATAGAAAAATATCAGTTCTACTCGATTGAGGACAAGAAAGAAAATTTATGCTAAAAATGTAGTGTCACGCCTTTTTTTAAGTAGTATTAATATCTTGGTATTTCAAATTTGGCCAATATAAACTCCCATAATTGTTTTGAGCTGTTTATTACAATTAATAATTACCGAACTATTTGAATGCATTCGTTCCTTGTAAACTCCCAAATAAACTTCCTACCTTCCGGTCATCACTTTACCGGTAACTTTATGATTACTTGTCCATCATCCAACCATTATCTTGGTCAAACTGTACAATTTTCTAATAGAATGTTTACATTCCTTGCAGAACTAAACAATAATACAGGATACACTTGTACTTGTGTTCGTATATTATAAACGTCAAGTAAAATTAGGTTTCTACGTGTTTCGGCCCTTCCATTAGCAAACATCCAAATTTTGCTCGGAGTTTATTAATTAAACCCAACGTATGATCATGTTAATGCTAATAAAGACACGAGAGAATGCTAATAGTTTAAAATAAATTATTTATAAGTTATTAACGATTGTAATCCATTCTTTTGTAGGGTCCGATTCTGCAAAAAATGTTAGGTTTGAAAAGAATATGGGCAAAAATTACCATTAAGGAGGCAAGAGATTCTAATAACAAAAAGCTGTTGAAGAAAATTACAAAATTTGTTGTAAATGTACAAAGTTATCTGGTTTAAACTGTGATTTCTTTCAGTTTAAAAATGCCCCTTAAAGTATAATTGTTATTATCGCCATTTTGCAAATAAAATACTTATTGTAATGCTTTTGGAAAGCGGAATTTTGGTCGTACACGACAGAAACATACGAAAATAATGTAACGTTCCACGTATAAGGAAACTGCGAATAAAATAGACTTTGTGCTCCTGCTGGTGGTGAAAAGTAAATTGAAGAGCTACCATAAGGTGTACCGTAAGGATAAGCAAGCGTCTAGTGCAAATTTTAATTTTATATTAAAGCGCTAAAGTATATTTTGCAAGACGTTTATTGCATTTATACCTAATAATGCGAAATACCTGACAAACACTTTATACAGCTGAATAATAATAATAATACGTAACAGCATTCATTAATTTGGAACAATGGTAAGGCAAATCGTTAAGTAAAATTAGTTAGTAACGTCATTACTAATTGATATTGATGATGATCATTATCAAATCATTTCGCCAATTAAATGTTTGCATCCTAATCAATAACATCATCATTACGATGATGATGATAATAATAATGTTGTGCATCTATTGGTAAATTCAAACATGTGTGCGTATTTTGGATAATAAATATAATAAATTCAGCACGGGGTTGTTGTTATTATTAGTTTGTACGATTGGTAAACTCTATTCAGGATTAATAGGAAAATAAATAATAATGTTGCAATTAAATTTACCATTGTGATTATTACCGTTTTAATTAATTATTATTCGCAAAGAACGAAAACCGATAATAACTTGTTAATAATATGAAACCCTCGCAGCATTATTATTATTAGCGAATCCGCTCTTTTATTCAAAATATCCAATAAGTAATCAGAATTAATTTCAACCGCAACGTTACAGAAAAAAATGTTTATTTTTCATTTACTTTGCGATTTATTTCGAAAATAATGTGGGAAGATGAACCTGAAAGGAGAAGGCGAGGAGGAGAGATTTCTTCGGCAAATTTGCGATCGAATTGTTTATTCTTCAAATATAATTTTCAAGAAGACGTGCCATCTTAGCTCATCTCCTCTTTTTGTTAGCTATTTTTTTTACACAATTTCGATCACGCGCGAAATACTTCTTTTTTTCTCAACCAAAATTATATTTTCTTTCGTTTTACTAAAAAAAGTTTTTATCAATAAACGGTTTTTATTGTAGCAGTTTTCCTTTAACGTCCTTTGAGAGAAGCTTCTTTGTTCGTTGGGTATGTGCGGTTTTCTTATTGTATTGCAAAAATGGATGTTTTTACGAAGACCAATTTTCAATTCGATCAATCGAACCGATATTAACAATGGATTATGATAAATTGTTGGTATTGGCAAATTGTAATGCGAAAAGCAAGAAAAAAAAAGGGAAACAGACTGAACTTGGATAACAAATTACTAATGACGATGATTAATAATCTATCCGTAAGATGTTCCGTTTAATTAATTATTAATCAAATTCTGTAGCCCGGGCATCATCTTTTCGAATGGTGTTTGCAAAATGTGTCGTGTAAAAAAATGTGCAAAAGGTATAAATCACTCTCTAAAAATAAACCGAAAAAAAAATAGAACCCATTTGCAAAGAAGCAAAAGAAGGGAGAGGCAATATGAATTATAGAAGTGATATCTGGACGTGGATATTTACGGAAGAATTCACATTAATATTTATTTTTCAACGTCTCGTCTGTCGGCTGAACTCCGCAATATCTTGAATTACCTATTCTTCGGCTAGCTTTTATTTTTATTTTAATATTGCCAAATCGTCAATAATGGCATTACTTTTATTAATGTACGCAAAGTGAGAAAGAAACGACGTAATAAGAGAGACGAATAAATTCCGAACGGGCGAACAATAAGGATTAACACGGAAACGAAATTAAAGAATTAAATATTGAACGACAACTCGCATTTTATTCGTTTCGCAAAAGCGAACGCGAATACTTTTGGGGGAGACATTAAAAGCTTGCATAATAAAAATTGTTGTTTTTTTGGACTTGCAAAAGGTAAATATAAATAATTCAGAGAATAATAAATTCCATATTGAAATGTGAATGAATTAAACGAATACCTTATGGAAATCGGTTAAAACTATTGAAAAATATTCAATTAAAACCATTATCTGGTAGTAGAATGAATCCAAATAAACAAACTGAGATTAATCGTATTAAAACTTTAAAATATAAAAATTAATTCTGATGGGAAATTGTTAAGCCCGTCATGAGGGTTTCAAAACAGATCGAAATTCTTTAACACAATGCAACTTGCAGATTTTTGGGTATAATAAATGAAATAAAGTATGATTTTTGTAAATTACAAAGCGCAAATTCTATTTGAAACAGTGTAAAAATCATTATGTGTAATGAAATGGTTATTGTGCTACCATGCAAATAATGAAATACTTCCAATTTGATTTTTAATACATATCAATTATTTCATGCAAATTTTTATTATTGTCATTTAATCAGGGGAAAAAATGGGTAGTACATGAACGGAAATTAATGTAGCAAACAGGGGACTTTAATTATTATTTTCAGCGTCATCAAAATGCAGTTTTATTATCATTTTAAAAATTTGAATAAAACAAAATAATAAAAATAAATGGTGGTAAAGGATGTAAAATGAAAATTATTTATTAATTTCGTGGTATCTTCTTCGATTTTCTTTTAGTTTAACGTGACCAATCTTGTGTAAAGCGTCAATACATACATAGATCATCACGAATTTTAATTTAACACCAGTTTTTAATTAGTTTTCCTATTTGCATTTCGTTTTTCAGTTGCCTCCAAAGATAATTTTTTAGTTTTGCAAGTGGATTATTATAAATGTAAGTTTGCTACAAGCGCCGACAAACAAAAAATTGACCGAATATAGTTCAGCAAAAAGAAGCTTTTAAAGCGCATACACTTTTTCGCCAAAAAGTAATAGTGCTAGTCCTGTGCATAGGAAGAAACATAAAGCTCTATAATAAAAGTGGATTAATTCAACTTTTTCCTGTCCCCCAAACAGGAATACGAATTTAGTAGCACACATTCTTCTTTTTTTTTGTTTTGACGACGAAAGTTTTTGCAATTTTTTTCGTCGTTACATTCATTTGGAGGGAAAAATTTTAAATTATGGGTAATTAAAGTTGGAATTGCGAAAAGTTCGTTTACGTTTTGAATGGAATCGGCAATTTCCATAATGTTCTCTACAGAATTGTCGAAGAATCGTTAATCAATTATAAAACAGTTACGGGTTATTAACGAAGAAACAAACATCTATCTGACATAAAACTGCTTTAATCACTAATAAAAAATATAACTTGTAAACAATTTTTAACGTTAATACATTTTATATGGAAGATACGAGGGTTAGACGCTAAGTAGTCCGCCAAATTAAAGAAAAGCAAAAACTATCAGGCAAGAAAGGAAGCTTTTTGGGCTTTAGAATAAATTGAAACTCTATGGGACAGAACCCACTTCATGAATTTTAGTCCTCACAAAAGCAGAAGCAACCACCTTTTGTTATAAGTTAATGTCAAACTAATGAAAAATGATTTTTAGTCAAACAATTGAAAATTTTTCATAGCTGGAACTCTATTCGATCGATCATTTTTCAGCTGACCCTCGTAATCAGATGATCGTGTTTTCTCTATTTTCTCATATTGAATATTAGCATATTCATTGCAATAAATAAAGCGAATATAATTCAACGAAAATACTTCATAATGCTCCTTCACTTTTTTTCTTATTAGTATCTGGTTTATTATTGCGCTTCTTCTTCCCAAGTTTGTTTATTCGCTGTCTGCTTTATTTCGCATAATAATAAGTAATAAATCTGTTTGGATATTATCGTATATAAATGTACACATAACGTAGTAATCAATAATAATATTCGAACGGGATAGGATAAGGTAAACAAAATACGTATAAACGCGATCCGGGGCAAAAATGTGTTTTGATAATAAATCACGATTAAAACAATCCTAATACAATTAACCTCCCTTTTATTTTGCAAACTCCGTCTCTCTCTCTCTCTCTCTATCCTCTCTCTCTCTCTCTCTCTCTCTCTTTCATTCTCTTGCCAATTTTTTTGCCATAAAACGGCTAAGTAATACGTGACAGGTAAATGATGTTTACGCTTCGCGTTTATATGAATGGATTAATCAGAAATATTAATCCAACAAAAATAAAGAGTTGAGACGAAAGGAATTAAATTAGGTTTACCTAATGGATATTTTGCTTCATGCAATGGACTAAAAACGCGAACATTTGCGGTAAGAAAAAAGAACGATTACCATCAATATGTAAAAGGGATCACAACATATTGCAGTAAGGCTAAACTTTTCTTGATTTTATGACGGGAAATGGAAATCGGTACTTCCTGTTGCAAGGAATTTTAATCAAGAGCCATAAGTTTGTTGCTGCATCGTTTTTTTTTTTTTGGTTTTAGTTTAACAAGCAAAAGCACCAATTTCGCTTAAACTGATAAACCGAACTTGGTTGTTGCTGTTGTTGGTGTTGCTGCGATTATTTCCTTTTCTTTGCATTTTGTAGTCGTTTATTACGGCCCGACGACAAAGAGGATTGACAAAGACTCGTTTTGGCCGTAATACGAAATTGCTTTCTTACTATTCGAATCGAAAATAGCTGCCCGCTTACTAACTCCGCTGGGAAAAGAAAATCATTGTTGTTACCACGCGCTCTAACGTATTATATGTTGGTGTAGTAAATGTTCGATAATACACATCCATTCGCCGACTTAGCACAAAAATATTCGCAATTTTCGATTTTCCCAATACCGTACGTGCGTTAAAACGAAGAAATTGAAGAATAAGAGAGATCGGTCTTATTATTATTATTATATACGTTAAAGCTAGTAATAGTCGTAGTGGATGATGTCGGTGGAAGCAGTTCTTCTTTTCTCTATGAGGTACAATAAATTTCTTGTAATCTCTTGGAAGGTTTTTGGTATGAAGCGAACGACCGAATGGAACTACGAAACGGGGCCAAGCAGAGAAATAAAAATCATTTTGGAGATGCTTCAGGCAGTGACATGGATTTAGGAGCGTAAAATATTTTTTAACATTATTGTAAATTAGTTTACTCAGATTTTAACGTATTGAATTGCAGAATTTATGATGTTCGTATCACATTTACACAAAGTTTAAAACAGATTTTGTGTTTTATAAAATTTTATGAAAAAATTGTTTCATGCAGTTTTTTCTCGCTCATTAATTAGTACGTTTATTCGACAATATTGGCAATAAATCTACATAATAATGATAAAATGCCTAAAAAACAAATATACAAAAAAAAATTTTTTCGCAAAAAAAGAGCGAATGAAATGGAAACCGTTTGGCATAATAATAACTGCATTATTATAAAAAGCTAATATGAAAATTGCAAAATTATTCAACAAATTGTTTTAGGATACCGAGAGCAGAAAATATGCCTGTCAAATACTGCTAATTGGATCATTTCAACGTTGAAGTACGTCCTTTTATAAATTTTTTTTCTTCAAAACTTTGCGAATTAAATGAAACGCAATGCACATGAAAAGAATAATAATCCGGTGGTTTATCCCACTTTCTGGTTCATAATTGCAAGCAATTCTCATCTGCATTTCGTATAACATAATTATTTAAGCGGCAAATTTGAAAAGAAACATAAACTTTTGGCTTTACCTTCTAATACT
This sequence comes from Hololepta plana, assembly GCA_963695495.1. Lineage (NCBI taxonomy): Eukaryota > Metazoa > Arthropoda > Insecta > Coleoptera > Histeridae > Hololepta > Hololepta plana. The sequence goes on from OY968833.1 coordinate 8,358,630, forward strand.
AAAACGCAATCGGTGTGGTTCGGATAGAATTCCGGATATCCGGGACTGTAGAACTCTTTCTTCTCGAAATCGGCGTTGGAGAACATGTGACATGGATCGTTCGGGCCGACGATCAATCTCGGATCTGTCATATCGTTCTGCGGCAGTTCCGGATATATCGTCGTCGATTCCCGTTTCATCCTACTTTCATCTGCTGCAAAATAAAAAGAAGGGAAAAGTAAGTGGAAAATGTGTCGCAATTTAATTAGATCTCGATCTTGTTAATTATTTACAAGATCAACATTCGCGAAAGTCCTTTTGTTTTGCGTAATGTTGTTTGTTCTTGCGGAAATTACTTTATTGCTTATACTTGTGTAAAAAGGGATTTATTTCATTTCATAAACATTTATATGTCATTAATTTGTAATTTTATTTGTAGGGTAAAATCGTGGTGTGTTTATTTGAGGGTTTTCCAACTTTCGCCCACAAGAAAGGCATTCCCTTCTCTCCCAACAAATCAAACATCAGGATTTACAATCCCCTTACATTTGTACGGGTTTACCTGGGGAGGTAAATGTATAAAATCAAAATCAGTTGTACAAGATATGTTAAAAACGCAGCGCCAAAGCATTTAGTGTATAACGTTGTACATGAAAATAAGTAACTCTTCTTAACCAGCGTAACATTTTCATTGGAACTTGTCAAAAGGAAGTTTGCCAATCCGAAACTAATAACGTTGTATTTTTACTTTAAACTGTTATTATAATCGTCGATAGGTGTTATGCAAATCGTCATAAATTATCGCTTATAAACGGTCCCTCGTTGTTTGTTGGATAGGATTTGAAGCTTGTTGTTCGTTAGCTTTGTAATACTTTAGTGCCACCACGGATGCTGAGGCTGCTGCTTCGGCTGCTCGTGAATGGTGGATGATGACGAGGATGGTTGGAGTTGTTGTTTGGGCGTTTAGGTATTGTGGTAATAACATAAAAGAAATTAATGATAGTAGTAATAGCATTATTATTGGAATAGGAATGGATTGATGGGCGCAGTCTAACGTATACAACGATCTACATATTAGTATTATTATTATTATTGCAAAATAGATTTCCATAGTATTAATCCATGGGAGTGTTCATAACGATGATAAACGGCTATTAATGTTTACGCACATTTACTTCCGTTGACAAGTTATAAATTAATAACGGATCGATAGATTTCGCTGCGAAATTTTGCAATACACGCATTACGAATGGTTATTTTGACGTTTATAGACGTTTATAATATAACAATGCCTAATTCTGTTAATCCAAAGAACAATTCTTCTAATGTTAACAACGCGAATCGATATCGGTCTTAGCAGGCTACACCTTACATCAATTAGAATTATTGTATACACATCATTCAAATGCTAATACATTTTCATGTATAGCTGAATAGAACGCAGAATAAACTTGTAATATATTGAATTAATGTTTTATTAATATTAACTAGAAATACAGGAAGATCAAAGAAAAACTACTTTCCACTGGCTACAGAGCGATCATCGCCCTTTCTGCTTTACGTTGCTTCTTTGGGGTGTACAAGTTGTTGGATTGCCCTAACTTCATGACACCCCGTAGTGTTGATCTGACACTACGTAGATTAAAATTTTCTATACAAAACGGAAAGCGGTTGTTTTTCAAACCCTCTGCACATTTCTAAATATTTAAATTATTTTCTAATATGATTAGTTCGATTAATTCACAAAACGATTAAAGATTTAAGTTCAAAGCAAAACTTGAAATCTAATTGACTTCCAATTTGTCTTATTCGCTAACCCGCAACCGCAAAATCTTGTAACAAACCGTTGTGTATTATTCATTCGCCTATAAACAAGAAGGACTTTGGATAAAAACCGTCGAGTGACCGAAATTAAACGAATTACCTAATAAATTCAAGCAAATTGTTCCAGTGAAAATGCCGAGTTGAAACGTATTTGTATGAAAGGAGATGGGCCAAAGAATAGGAGGAAAAAACAAATTTAAAACACCGTCAAAACCTTTGAAGATGTCCCTTCTATCTCTTTAAATGTATGTAAATTGCAGGGACGAAAAGTAAAAGACGGGCGAAAACAGAGACGCAAAAAACAAAGGTTTTTTATTGGGGTATAATAATTACCAACAGAACAAAGTGGAACCGCGGGATTTTAGTGAGAAATTAAGAGAAGTAAGATAACTTACCCGTGTTTGTAAGGCACACAATGTTGTAAATCATACCCATTTCTGCGAGCACTAGAAAAGAAGAAACAAGTTATATTAATTCATTTGCAAGATTAAAAGTTTGCAATTTATTTAAATTGATGATATGATTGAAACTGGTTTAAGGCTCGTTGAGTTTGCAATAAAATCGCAAAAATGAAATAAACGGATTACACTTTGTAGGTAGGTAATGTAATATGCAGTTATCATTTTTCCAGTTGTAATAAAACCATTAATATTTATGATAATCGTTATGAAAAATAATAAATTTAAAAAGTAATCGTTTAATTTAAAATTAAGCATAATATTTAATGTTTATTATTAAATTAGCAATAATAATATAATTTTAATTATTTGAAATGAAGCCCGCCAATTAAATGAATATCAATTGAAAAAAATATTAAACGTTTCCATTAATATAATTATTATTAATATATTGCGGCTTTTTTGTTCTATTGTACACGATATTTAATTAAAACCCTGTTCATTTTATTGCGACAATATCATTTAATATAATGGCATCTGTTTTTTCTGCGAATGTAGTTTAATAATGAAACCACATTGAGAAATACACATGTAAAGCACGAATAATAATTATAATAATACAATAGAAATTAATAAAAAACTCGTACCTTCGTGAGGAACTTGGAAAATTAAACGAAAGAAACGAATATGAAACTGAAATCATTTTTATAAGCAAAAATATTAGAATGGGAGTACGTGAGACAGAATCAGGTAGCGAAAGTGAGCTGAATAGGGCGAAAAAGTGAGTAAAACACAAAACGCAGGCATTTTAATTGAAATACTTCGCGAATTTTATTGCAAACAAAAAAAAACGTTTATAATAATAGCGAGGAGGAAAGAATGGAACGAAACGGAAACGGAAAATGAAATAATTTTTATTTCCTTCTTTTCAAACGCAGCAAATTTGTAACTCACTCGATTCAAATATTTTCATTTGGAACACGAAGTATTCGTTTGCGAATCTTTGAAGATATGCAATCAATCTCAAAAGAACGCCCTCCCTTTACCCTTAAAAAAATTGCACGCATCAATTCTCTATAAAAAATTAACTCTAAATAATTCACTGCGAGGTTCTAAACAAATCACCATTAGAGGAAAAAAAACTACTTTCACCAAACACAAAAAGAAATCCACTACCTTTACCCTATTGTTTCCCTTTCCGCTTAAATTACTCGCAATTTATTTCCGAAATTTCCGCATCAGCAAGAGAAAGAAAACCGAATCGCTTTCGCACTTTGGAGCAATGAGCGAAATTTGATTTTCAAATTGACACCCATCCAAATGGAATAGACGCCGCATAATATTTTCGATGTTCGAATGGCGTTCAACGTTAACGCTGTTATCTCTCATAGTTTCGAATTGTAGTAAATTTTGCATGCTTGTTGTTGTTGTTGTTGAAATGCCGCCTTTGGAAAATAGAAACGGTCTTTTATCTCGCGCACACAAAAGATTTCCTATTCATAAACATTTTGCAAGAATCATTGTTATTAAGCAGCAGCTTTAAATACGATTCAACGTCGACGCATCGACTTTTTCTTTTAGTTTCCTTCGTTTTTTGCCTATTGTTGCTTTCAGTCGTTGCCATTTTGCAAGTAAAAATTAAAACAAAAAAGACTCGTACCGTTTGATATATTTCAGCTTTTTATTTCTAGTTGTGATTCGTTTCCTGTTTCTCCTTTGAGCTTTCGTACTTTGCATCTATCTGAAGGGCGAGATTCTCCTTCATGATTTAATTAAAAATGAAGATATTTATCAATTAGCTTAAATTTCGTGCACGAAATAAGTGGGTCGTCCACCGTTAACATTTAAGACTATTATCGGCAAATAAGAAAGTAAAACGGAAAAACAAATAACACAGATTGAATTCAAGTAGCAGAAACAATCTGAAGATGGAATTCGTCGACAACAAAAGCATGAGATTTCTGCGACGTCGCGCTCCCTCGAGGGATTAATAACAAAATATGGTAGTGTATAAGAATCTCGTTAAATTATTCCCTTTTTCCTACCAACGTATTTCTTTTCTTCGTCTTGATGTGCATGTACATAAATAAACGAAAGATGAGTGTGCGAGGAGATTCCTACGGATATAAGCCGGTTTGCTTTTCTCGTTTCCCTCTAAATTAATATCTCTGTTTAGATATTAAAATATACAAGAAGGACGAGATGTGGACGGAGTTAATTTACGTTTTGCCCGCCCAACCCATTGTTATTACAACGCTCGTTACGTTTCTTTCGCGTTTTATTAGCAAAGACTTCAATTTATATTCTCCTCATATTTTTTATCATTATAAAATTGTCATAAAAAATTTATGGACTTCATCAAAGAACAGGGAATAACAACATCAACAATACAATCCAGTATATACGAGGGCGGTTTGATATGTAATTTTACCCTTACGCATTTGGAGTTCATCAACAAAAGTTCTAAAGGAACAAATGTTTACTTATTAGAAATATTACTGCAAAGTTTCGCGTTCAAAAAAGTGTAAAATAAGATAACGAACAATCATTACTCAACTCTATTTGGATGCGGTTAGGTGATGAGAATATTGAAGACTCAAGAATTAGATTGTTTTGGTCAAAAGAGAAAAACAAAATCATAAGAGGGCGTCCCATGACTTTTTACGTGTTGATCGAAAGAAATTTCTGAAGTTTGAAATTGAAATTACCGAATGCAGGCTTAACAAAACTTTACGGTATGAGTTTTCAATTGCGGGATGACCCCGGTATAATTCCCTTTGACTTTTCTTTTTCTAAATCAAGGGGAATTGATTAAGGATCGATTAGGAGAAGTGAAAAACAGCGAAAACTGCGCGAAAATCGATTAAAAACTAAGGAAAAAGCGAAATATATGGCAAAAACATGATGCAAATTTAGGAGTTTAAAAGTGCGATAACTTTAAAACCGCTGGACCGATTGGGCTCTACTTGTGGCACGAATTAGCTTTCATTTGGCCCTACGAATGGTGCGAGTTTCATCCAATTCGGAGAGATGAAGAAAAATGCGAAAAATTATAAAAATCCAAAGGGGTTAGCCTTGCTTTTTTTAGCAAAAAGATGGCAAAAATCGACTTTTTCTAAATCGAGCGGAATTGAATAAAGATGGACTTCTGGCACGAATTAGCTTTCTCTGATTACTGTTCCATTCTCTAAGTTGAAAAAAGCTTTTAACTTAATACTCTAATCGAAAATTGATATTTTCAAATGTAATTGTTGTCTTTCGGTTAATACAATATTAATTTCCGGAGGGAAAGCGGCCTAAATATAATCTTTTCTAGCTGGCCATTTCTCTTGCGGATCAAGTAAAATAATTTGCAAAATTTATTACGCCTTATCACGTAACAATTAACGTCACATTATTTTCCTTTTTCCATCTTTATTTTCTTTGCGATTCATTTTCTAATCAACAAATCTATTTGGGATGCCTGTTTTCATTCAAGATAAACTATCTCTCTCTGTGTGTTGTGGGCGATAGAAGAAGTTGTCGAACATTATAAGGAATCATTTCTCCTTCCAGACTGTCCGTAGACTACATAAAAATCCATCCTTTTACTCCCAATAGATAGATTATTCCCCATATAATCGTACCCGAACTAACATGGGTAAAGCGTTGAGAAGGGAGTAAATTTAAGTCCGTCGATTTTTTTCTCGTCTATTTTTGGGGGCTCGCTCCCGTTTTTTCCTCTTGTATAAATCACGCGGATAAACACGATGGTAAAAAATCTCTTTAAGAAAGAAAGGCGAAAAAAAGTTTAGCGATTGACCATTACTCTCGAGTGAATTTTTATCATTATAGTCATCAATATTTCTCGAAGCCAAATAATAGAATAAAGCCACTGGAAACAACTTATCGTTAGTTTTCTTTTTCTCTCCTAAAGAGGATAATTTCGGCCCAGCTCGAATGATAAATTCATAAAATTTCCACAGGATAATCATGTCGTCAAATAACCATCTGGTTGGTTGGTTCATCCCCTATCCAGAGATACACATTAAAACTAACACATTCCCTTTAAAGGGCAACATTTAAGGAAATTGTCCTTTAATAATGGAAGAAGCAGCATAATGGCAATATACCTAAACATTTCTTTTTATTAATTCACACGAATGCCAGCCAGCAGCTGTTCTTGTTATCGCCGAAATGTTATTAACTGTTGTGCTGCATGCTAAGGAAAATGTGTTCAATTTAAAACACACAATGCGCCCTTATTATTATTGTTACAATTGCCCGAGGAAAAATTACTTTAAACAACAATGGTGGAAGAGGAAAACGAAAATTAAACGCTCTTAAATCACGTTAAATTGGTTAAAGTAGAATAGGAAACGTGAGACTTTAATTTAAATCGATATTTCTTCTAATGTTGTGCTTACGTAAGGCTTATTTCGCAAAAGTGCTTGTCTTGTGCAATTGATTTTTAGGTGACCACCAAGGAAAAATGTGATTCATTTTTTTTCCCATTTCCCGTTGTTTCAATTTTTATTCGATGTCGGACGAGAAACCCAAAGACCGTCACGTATGTTTTTATTCAAACAAATCGTTGGAGCAGATGGAAAAGAAGGAAACTGGCAAAAAAATTATATTACATATTGTTATTGTTGCTGTAGTTCTGCTGATGGACGCTTACTCTTTTATATACATGCAATTCTTTGCGTTATATAAAAACAATTTTTTTCTTCGTTCTCCGTTATTTGCGATTTAGTTTGCAATTTCTAGCGTGAAACTCGCCGATTCAAAATATATAAATACCGCTCGCACATATGTGTGGAGGGCAAATATACATATACGGAAAACTATTATTATTATAGCGAAGGCGAGAGATGTTAGTGGTGGCAATGCATGGGGAAGAACTGGTAATAATAATAGCAAAAATGGGAAGATGGAAAAGGAAAAGGAGAAAACTTCTGGAACGTAGCCCATTTGTTAACGGTTCATAAAAATTGTAGTTTTTTTTCTCTTTCTTTCCTTGGGCGAAAGGGAAAAAATTGCGAAAAATAACGCGTATGAATTGGAGTGAATGAAGAAGTGGCGAGTAGAAGTGAAAACACGAGACCTTTCCGCATAAAAACCATAAATAATAGTCATTGGGTACACACTATAGCAGCAATAATAGCGCCGGGGCGAAAAAGAAATTGTACGTTCGCTTCCATCCACATTCTTCATTGTTACTTCCATCCCTTATATATTTTTATATTGTATGCAAAACGTTAACCACGCTCTAGAAGAACAAAATACGAACGTGCGCTCATTGTTTTACGTGCGGAAATTCGGCAACTTCTTTCTCGCAAACGAATATCAAATTGACTCGTTTAACGTGCATTCAACGATATTTTATTGTCGTGCTAACGATCAAGAACGTCGTTATTAAGGAGATACGAATCGATCCGGCTGCTACTTTTTGGCCGTTCGATTGGGGAAGTTTTGCGACGGGCGCGATCGTGAAAACGGCGTGCGATTTTTCGTAAAGTCGATCGCAACGATTGCGGCATAAATAGGAGTCGTAAATTGCGAAATAAGAAAGTCGCCGTATTCCATCGATCGTTATTATTAGACTATTTTATTATTGGCGCAAAGAGAAAGAAGGGAGCGACATTAACGTAAAGTAAATGATGATGGCATTTTATTAGGTATATTACTATATCAAATTTAACGATAAAGCGAGATGAAATACAATAAACTCGAACGATATAAAATAGTATAAACCCGCGAGTGGAGACGAAACGAGTGATGGAATGGAGGCCAAAAGATTAACCGATCCCATTTCTTGTACAAATATAATGCCTTAAGCTTACAAATACTATTATAGATTTCCGGTTAGTTTTCCTACCATTCATTTTCTTTCCCCCGCGCAATTCCCTTCTGCGTGTCCCTTTCCGTTTCCTAACCACGTACATACGTGCGATGGCAAGAGGAACGTTTCATTTTATGCTTTTTCGGAGGAAAACCGCTTCATTCAACGACCACGATCAAATAAAACAAATACGTACGTATATCGAAGATCTTATGTCATTTTCACTCTGTTCTATTGGTTTTTCATCTCCCCCGTTATTATTATCATCTTCATCATCGTCATCATAAATAAAGTTCAAATAAAGCGAACTGTTGAGAAGGAAGGAGAAACGTTGGCAATCAATTCTTTTTTCACTTTTTTAGTTTCGTACGGTACAAATAGTAATCTAATTTTTGCCCGTTCATACGAACTTTAATTCACTCGCAACTACGTTCAACTATAAACAAAAAGCGTACCAATCGATTTAAGCTTTTAACATCTTCTTCGCTGCCGTTTAAACGTGATACACATCGCGAAGAAAGAGAGGTAAAGAATCAGCTGGAGTTTTCGTAACTGTAGATGGCCAATTGCAATTGAATAAGAGTGAAAAAGCTAACGGCGGAAAACAACAATAAAAGTGTACGTGGGTGTTTGAAAAATAAAACCCCCGATGTGAAGCATGTTTCATCAAAACCCTTCATCATGAACACACTGAACCAAACGTTTATTAAATGGCGAATTTGGCGAAGAAAGGCTTATTTCGTAGCTGTCATTTTGTCAATTTTTCAAAACCGCAGACTTTCCAAACGACACTCGGCGACTTTTTGATTTGCGATTGTCGTGTAACGACACATTTCAAAGTTTGTCATTAAATTTTCAGCCAATAATTGTTTGGTTAAATCATAAAAACGTCTGTGACCTTACAACTATCTAGTGTGGAAAGAAATTGTCATCGTTCGCCGTTTGTTTCGTACCGACATATTTCTTTCGAAATTACCCCCGTATATATTAAAACGTTTAAAAGCGCTTATTTTAAATCGATTTTCCTCCGTTTCAACTTATTACAATTCATTGAGTAGGGGGAAGTGAAATAAAAAGTAATAATAATACGGTGTGTGTGTAAGTGTTGGAAAAAGAGTCATTAACTTTACACTCAAACGGCATCGAACCGTGCCGTTCTTTCCTGCTGGTGTATAAGCGTAATATTAAGAGTTCCTCTCCTTTTCGCTCCGTTCTTCGTGGCCGTTTTCCAGCGGTGAAACGCTTCGACCGAACTATAAGAGGACGTTATGAGGGCAAGAAGGTTTCCTTTTCATCCCCATCGCGTATACTTCTCGCCCCCGTTTTATATATTATTATTATTCAATTCACACGTACCACTTTGCGCCGTCTTCGGCACCCTCTTTTACCCCTTTTTTCCTTTTATTTCCACTATCATGCCGTGACCCCAACCACCACCACCACCAGCATCATCAACCTTCACGTTTTGTGTCTCATCTACGTGAATTTAATAAATTATTTAAGTATTAATGGCGAACGATACGCGATGTAAGGAGAGTGCGAACGAGCAAGATGGAGATAAGGCGAGAAAGGTGGCGAATTCCTATTTTCTTCTGCTTCTTTTGCCGCTCTCGGAACAACCGTTTTTAAGACCTCTCCCCCTTTTTATCACTGCGCATTTTATTCAACTTTAACCTAGTTCCCGGTCACGTTTAAGAAGTTTGTTTGTAGCCAAAAAGGAAAAGGAGCCTTCCGTAGTCTTCGTTTCGAAACAAAAACGACAACTGGTCGCAAAAAGATTTCGCGAGATTCGCGCGAGAAACAATCTTGAAAATTTCCATTTTGCCCCCGACTCTTCGCGAGAGTGACTGCAATTTTTTATTGGATTCGATTCGAGAGAGCCGCATGGCATGTAGCAAATTTAATTTATATTCATTAACTGTGTCAAATTAAATGCTAATGTTTTATATCAATTTAGTTTAATTTTGTTCTTTCGATAAGGAATATTAACTTTAAAACTACCGAGCGATCAAAGACGAAATCCGTTTGGCTTTGCAAATTACTTACGTTGTTGACGTTGATAAATAGCATTCACTTTTAACGAATCGTAATTTGTTGATCAATAACGACAACTTGCTTTCTACGATTAACAGCGTGAGCGACTATTGCAAGCGGACTTCTTTGTTGATCGCTCTGTAGATACAAGTCTAACTTGTAATTAAATTATATAATTTTTACATGGGAGCCACGCGTCCTCAGATTACCGCATAAACGTAATGGAAAAGATTTCTTAAAAATTCGATTTAAAGAAAAATCAAATCACTTAGAGAAAATGTATTCGCTCGGCGTGGAAGTTAATGCGAAACTTCCCTACTGATAAGATAATTAATAGGCAAAAGGGGGATGGGAGGAAGTTTCCAATTCTACGGTGTTTAGAAACTTTCGCTACAACGACCCCTTACGTAAACGTTAGGTTCGATAGGGTCTAATTCTAAATTAGGGGCGACAGAATTTTGCGAATTCGGGTGATGCTTTTAGTCAAACACATCCATCGACATCGGAGAGATTTAGGGAAAATGATTCTCTATGAAATTAATTGAAACACACGCCCTTTTGTTCACGGTTTAATTATTATATTACGCAAAGGCGATCAGAATTTTGAGTTTGCAATCAGCAGGAAAGTGTGCGAACGGTTCAAATATATGTATAAACGTACGGATAGAGTAGGAATTGATGTTGTGAAAAGCGTTTGGAAATCAGACCAGAAAAACGAACGCGGATAAAAACGGTAACAGGTGTTTAAAATCCATCTTCTTCGTTTTACATATATACATACGGTATTACTATTACTTCACACGTACGTGACTATTTTGAATAGAAATCGGTTTATTTTCCGTCTGAAGGCAAGGGACCGATTGTGGGAAGAAGAATGGAAAATGAGGGCGAGAAAATGGGACCCGACGAGCGGAGGAAAAGAAAGGTTAAAACACAAATATCATTGTCATTTTATCAAAAATGCCACGTATTTCATACTTAAACAAACGCGAATGGAATTGCAATTATCATCGTTTATTATTTCCAACGATTGTTCTCTTTGCGTACAAAAATCATTCTTAAGAAGCATCGCACCAACGTTAAGTGGTTAAAATAAATACACAAATATCGTTTCGCTTTGTCCTTAAATTGCATCCGAGTAATTTAATTAAATTTTTCACCAAGTGCTTTCTAGTAATTACTGGATTCGAATGAATAATTCCATGCAAATACGTACGAATTATGAATTACAATAACGGCTATCACAGTTTTGAAACTAGTTTCTAGTTCTTATTTGATGCATTAAATGGAATCGTACGTGTGTGTGTGTTAGCGAAATGAGTGAGTTATGGTTATTGAATTGAAACTGGTGAACGTGGCAAAGCATTTACACTGTATTGTAATGTATTATGTAACAAGTTACAGAAGAAGACTGGCTGCTGGTAGTTGCTGTTATAGATGTACAGAGAGAGAGAGAGTTTCGAATTAATTACAGTAATTGAAAATCTAATTATTCTTACACTATGCACGGTTACGTAAAACGTTATGTGTAACATATCATTTTCATAAAATGATCTCGTGCCACGCGATACAAAGCGGGCTTTTGAACGATGGTTAGATTCTCCATCTCCATCACTTGCTCGTTCCTTTTGCCAACTTACATTACATTATATTTTGCATTAAATTTTCGTAAAATTACACTCTACTACGAAGCCTAACCATCACTAAAACTCCATAACATTATTACCATGCATTATTAATAATAAAAGTTAAACGTCGAACAATTTTTAATTGAATTAACGTTTTTCTCAGAATGAAATTTGTACAATTTGGCGTAACGTCATGCACATTTCCCGTGTTTTCGAAAATGGCTTAAAGGTATACGAGACAATGTACTCTGCAAAAGATTCCCTTCGAGCCCTCTGAAAACTGAAATGATTTGCTGAGTTCTCGAATCGTTTAACAAGTTAAAATGAACTTGATAATTTTTGCCTGTAGCGTTAATTAATTATAGATTTGAGGGCGCGATTATTTTGCAGACGAATTAGAAAGTTTCATGATCTCCTAATTCTTAAAACACCACGCAACCTCAGTTTGCTAAAGTGTCGCATCACCAGCAGTTCGGTTTACGAACAAAATTCGAACACAAAAGGTTTCGGTTTACAAATTAAATTACGGATTACAAACACGCAATCAGCATCGCAAACGCTTTAAGTGCGGGGATTCTTAAATAGTGCGGCGAATTTCTACCTTTTTCGTCATTTTCAATTAAATCGCACAACGAAATATTCTTTGGCCTTTAAAATAGAAATTCATGTATTTACTCTTAAAAATGTTCGTAATTTCACATAACGCTTCAAGATTAATCAATTTAATTCTTATTGGTAAAATGGTTTCGGTTTACGAACAATTCGATTCGCAAACAACGTTAAAGAAAACGTTCGGGAACTTAGATGAAACTGTGTTTTTATTAAAACGAAAAATTCGATTTCTAATCCGATGATGACTGTTTCTGAACATTGGCCCAGCTAATTGCCGTTTTAAAGTTATGTTTTTAATTCACAACGCCAATTAACTTGAAATTGCAACTTTCATAAAGCAAAAAGCTGAAATTATTATGAACGTTATCAAAGTTCATTATTTGCGAGTAATTTTAGGTTCATTCCTTTATTTTTGTCTACGTAATTGTATTAAGTTCTTTCAACGTTCGTTTCTTTTATATTGTGATTAGAATGGAAAACGGAAAGAACAAAGTGGAAACGGTTGTTGGGGAAATAATGAAGATGTAGTGTCAGGAATGAATGTTGTCTGTTCGAAGAAAAAGCGACAGGAAAAGAAGCCAAAACTACATTTAAATTGAACGAATTTAGAGAAACGTCTGTCTTCCTGTTCTTTCTTCCTTTTAGATCTGTCACTTGCCGTTGTTGTTGTTGTTGCTGTTGTTGTTATGGCGCACATACCTATGTCCTTTAAATTGTACCTTTGCCTCTTCTTCGCCTTGGTCTTCCTCTTCCTGTCATTCGTTTATACAATTCGTGACAATGACAACATTATAATTAAATTAAATGCGACCGAATGCGACAGACGAAGATGAGGACGACGATGGCGACGGCGATAAAAGAATAGTTTGAAAGCACGAAAATTAAAGCTGTTGTTGTTGTTGCTAAACTTTAAATTCTTCGCAATAATGTAACGAATGTAATTTTAAAGTTTGCGCCACTCTACGAAGAAAATACAATTAATAATTGCATACATAACAAATTAAAGCACCTTTCTTTTTGCGGGTTGCCAACTTGAAATTACTTGTTACGACATTAACAGAGAGTGTACAATTATTGTTGTTGTTGTTGTTATGCTACCATTATTAAGATTTCGTTAGATGTAGTAGTTACATGAGAAATCGCACTTGCGAACATTACCGTTGCGAAGAAAGAGGAACACATCCTTCCTCTTGCTCTTCATCATCAACTTTGCGCAGTTTAACAATTAAAGTGCTTGGAATTAATGTTAAGATATTTACATTAAGTTGCTCGCATTCAATTCTTTTCTTCTTTCGGAAAATCTACGGCTCGTTTATTAATTATTAATATTAAATTTAATTTGAGGGAAAATTTCGGAGAAAACCTCAACTAAAGGCGATATTTTGCTCCTGCGATAACAGATTTAGCAGAAAATCCATTCTTCGCGCCGTTTAAACGTGCGGTTTAATGGTTTTCCATCACAGTAATAATAATAATCATTAGCAACAAACAACATCAACATTATCATTTTGAGGCCGAATTTTACAAGTATCCAATTAGAAATTTCCTCTCGCATCCACTCGACTTCATTAATTAGCATTAATCATTACTTAATATTTAATTTCTTGCAAATGAGTGAAGTTTAATTAAATTAAAAGGAAGATTTTTTTCTGCCCCTCCCTCGCTCTCACTCTCTCGTCGCCTTTTAACCGCTTGCTAACAGAATTAGCGAATTTTCTTTGCTCGCGAGCATTAAGAATTCCGTTTCGTTCACGAGCGACAAAAATTTAATTAATCAATTATGAAGCTCAACTTCGAATTATCCAATTCCAGATTCTTTAAATCGTTTAAGTAACACTTTCGCTTCGAGTGAAATCGAAAACGAACGCCAACTTCTTTTAGTGCGAGCAATAAAATTTGTTGGAGTAATACTTTAACGAGTCACATCGAGCAATCTCTTTTATTTCGATGGTATTGTAAAGTTTGAATAACGCGAAAATGAGTGGGAATAAAACGGGAGAAGAGAAATGGAAGAAAAAGCGGCAAAGAATTTGCGCAAGTTATTGCTATTAAATCGTTTGGACTAATGGGTTTGCCGTAACAGCCAGCCAGACGGGTCCGGCGCATCCACCAGAAGAATATTACAATGATGATGATGATAGCAATTCTTTCTTTATCATTTCTTCTTCGCTCTTTTTCGCTCGTTTCCATTTAATGTAACGGCATCACGTTGTATGCGAATTAAGAGAGCGAATATTTTTTGGCTGACGGAATTGCACGAAACGATAATATTATACCGTTCCTTTTTGTTCTTGTATTGTTGCTGCTGTTGGTGGTTTTGTCGGATTATATTATCCTTCTTCTTGTCGCAATGTTTATGTTGATGATGGTGACGAAGAGGAGAAAAAGTGAGCCTAAAAATATGAGACAAGGGGTGATAATCGTAACATTTTATTATTTATATTTGTCGGTACGAATGGTGCGAAAGGGAGCACATTTGAATTTCACCTATTCTCTTTTTGCTTCTTTCTGCCATGACAAAGTTTTGTAGATTATTGTTAACGATATATTTGAAACGTATACATTTTTATACAGTTAATGTAAAATATTTAAAAAAATGGAACAAAATAAAAAAGCATTCTTGCGAATATGTGTGCAGTATTAAAGGGGAATTATTTTTTTGCTCGTGCTATAAGGTTTTTTTTTAAGTTTCGACGACACGATGGAGGATTTCATGCATATATATGCATTCTATATAGAACTGCTATGTGGATGGTATTTTTACATAGAAAACCACCAACATTTGCTAAAACGTTTATTATACTGTAACATTGGCTTGATGGACGGACGTGTATGTAGTATGTGCCATTTTTAAATCGTGCAAAACGGATAACATTTAACAACAAGCGGGCTACAACAGAATGATGTGATAATATTAAAAACGAAAACAGAAATGATGGGGATGCATTTGTAAAAGTCCACATTGAGAGAACAAAAACATTAATGCCATTAAATTTAGTGGATAAACACTTCGAGTTGATGCTCTTTACTGCCATGAAAAAAGCTTTGACCGCTTTTTCATAACACTTTACCGTTCTTTAATCTTCATATGATTCGCGTATAAATTGCAAAATAAAAATGACTAAAATAGTAACCTCTCATCTTCCATTTTTCGCTGTTTGTTGTTGCTGTAGATTAGAAGTTGAATGAAATAAACGTAGATTGATGGATGAAAGATGGAATATTATGTTTGCATTGAACGTAGAACACTGTGTCTATATTTTGTTTTTGCTCCCGATTCTTTACATTCTCGTCGAATTCTCTTCGACAAACAAGCATGAAGAATACAAACGAATAAACTTTAAAAGAATACATAATAATAATAACAACGTCTGCTTTTTCTGTTTTGTTATCTCTTCTATGTTATCCTGTAATCCCTCGAGCAGTCATCACAAATCAAGACCGAATCAAAATGTAGAGAGCAATATGTAGCCACCAGAAAGAAATTAATCGATTAGTTTCTATTTTTGGATTTAAGATGTAGAAAGAGTGGTTGCAGATGGAATTGAATGGATCTTAATTAAGAACTGGATGGACGTAATTAGAATTGGTTTAATATTTAAAAAAATCCTACCCGACTCAATTTTAATCGAATCCGCAATAATCCGCCCCTAATGCGAATGCACGTTGTTGCGTTTGCATTTGCAGTAGCTACTGGATGCAGTAATAATAATGCAATATCTGGCTAACTAGTAATTTGCAAACTTTAATAACAACGATATTGAATACGTACTAGCCATTATTATGATGTTATTACATATTAAACTGGTAATTGTTGCAAATTAATGTACGTACAGCGAATTTGTTCACCAGAATGAGAGAGGGAGGTAGAAAAAGTTATTTAACGTTAATTAAAATAAAAGTTAATTAAAACGAAAAAGGCACAAAAGAGAGAAAGTGTTGCTAATAGGAGAACGCTTTCGCAAAAAAATATTGCCGAGTCTCTCTCTCTCTCTCTCACTCTCACACACACACACACTCTTTCGCTTACTTTCTTTCGTTTATTTTCCGTTCGTTAAATTTCTTAAGCGTTCGATAGAGTCGTGTGTCTCGGGTCTTTTGGGAATTGTTGGAAAATTTCCTGCCTAATTCTTTTATTGTCGGGCCCATTTCACTAAAACGATTTAGACAATGCACGTGAGAGGTGGCCATTACGCATAATTTCTTTTTTCTGTGTTATTTCTACAACCCCCCAGTTTCCATTCGCCCCATTGTTTGCGAATTACGTTTCGATAATAGTTAAATGGGTCTCCCTCTCCCACAATTTCGCATCCCTTCTTTGCTCTCTACTTATTTTCCCATTTTCCTATACGTGTTTGGCAATTTTAATTTGGGTCACTGGAGAAATAGAAGGGATCGAGATGGCGAAAAGAGAACAGAAAGAAAAGAAAAAAAAACGAGAGGATGAGGAAATTAATTGCGTGCAATTTATATTAAAGCGTGCAAAAAGAAGGAAAAGGGGAAAATGATGGCATAGTGTAATATGTGGCAATAGATAGCAGATAGTGGCGGTAGTAAATATTAAAATGTTTGGAGGCTTATCGATAATGAAAGCGGCCCCCGAAAATAATGTGTGCAAAGGTCCGTTCAACAAAACTATGAACGTAGTACTATTACAAAGTGCCCATTTGCAAAATGTAACGTCGCGATAAAAGTGACACATGGACGTTTTCCTAAATAGATATTTTTTTAGCGAATTTACCACCAAAAAAGTTCCAACATGATTTATTTTATTTAAGCAAAAACAAATGGAACCAGTGCATTTATTGATTTGGCTTTTGTCGGAAATTACCAAAGATCAAACGCAACTTGGTCTTAAAGTCGTTTATAAAATGTCTTACAGTTGCAAAAAATAAAAATAAATTAAATAATCCGAAAAATATACCTCCGGAAATAGAAAAGGAACAACTTCGTATCTCGAACAAGTAAAAGTTCGCTTAAACCTGTAATAGATTACCGAACATTAGGTTGACGTTCGAATAGAAAAAAAGGTCCGTTTTCTTTTTCCTGATTGGGATTAATCAATTTATTTCCTTCCGTTTTAAAAATCTCCTCAATATTTTCATGCCCCCATTGCTGTTTTTCTTGTTTTAATAAATCGATTCATTTCCATTTACTGTCCTCAAAACGATTTCATCTCCTACCATTTCCTTTATTTTAATTTGCATTTAGCTCCTCTATCATCATAATCATTTTTGTCGCCTTTTTATTGCCGAAATTAATATAAGATTTATACGGACCCATCCTATTTTTGCCTTTTTGTTTTCATACGAACCCCTCTGGAATAATGATAAAATATTCGAAAATGGAATATTCAAATTTTATCTATTAGATAGATCTGCTAGTGACAGATAAATATCTTCAGTTAACTAACCCAGCCATTTTACAACTACTATTTTCACCCATTTATATCGCATCAAACTTATTACCCTTTCATTTAGCAATAAGAATATATTTGGATGAGATTCGAAAACGAGAGAAACTCTTTTCGCATTATTTCTTGCCATTTCCTTTTTATCGTTTCTTTCATCCGCCCGGCTCTAATTGCTAATTATAAATGAATAAAGTCCCGAAAGTAATGAGGAGGAAGACGATGCTGAAGAAGTAAAATTAAATGCCAAAAAGTTGTAGTAGTTAAAGATGAAGTTAATGAAAATCCTATTAAATTTGTTTATGACGATTTGTTTAATGGCAGGGAAATAAAATATGCGGAAAGGAAAACTGGGAAAATAAAAAGCAAAATTGAAAACAATAAAATAATATGCTTTTTCTTTTTTTTGTCTATCGTTTGTTGGGTATTGTTGTTGGGGTTGTAATTTTACATAAATAAAAATACACTCAAAGGGGATCCAACGAATAGAAAAACAAATTCGCAAAGGAAATGTGGCGTAGGATGAAATCGATTCTTTATACACATATTTATTTTCCTGCTTTTTCCTTTTTTTATTTAGGGTCCTTCCTTTTATTTTACAATAGTACACGTGAGATGCTCAAAGAGAAAGAAATGGACGATATTATTATATATGAATTTTCATTCGAACCAATTAAAATTGTTTACATTTACCCAAAAGAAAACAATGTCCAACAAGGAAAATACTGTCCGGACATAACTTGGAGAGAAAATTACGAAGAAATTGCGAGTTATTATGTTCTATTAATTATTGGTAAGTTATAAGAAGTGCTCCTTATCAAAAGATTGCAAAATTTGTTGAAAGACCGGCATTTGTTTGAAGACTTAAGATAAACATTTCGACTCGGCATCCTCTTCAAAAAGTTTCCACGTTCGATCTATATTACTTTTCCTACATCTACTTCCAATATTTGCACAGCTACTATTTCATAATTCAAAATCAACACCAAACATTCTTTTACCATTCGTCTACTACTACCCATTCCAACCTAAGAATTTCTAACATCTTTTATTTACTCATTCTCCGTCTATACATTTGCAATTGAATATTTGCAAAGAGGATGATGAGAAGGAAGTAGGAAAAATTTTACGAGAGAGAGAGAGAGAGAGGAAAAGAAAGAGAAACCCGTGTAAATAAAGCGAAATCCTTAACGCACCGACGCGGAAAAAGAAATAAATAAACGTCGATGTTGATCTTTCTTTAATAAAGCTACTTTCGCTCCGTGTATAAACAAATATTCGCAAATTTAATACACTCCACATACAAATTTTCGACATTGATTTTCTACGTGAACCCTCATCAGGCCGCCCTTGATAAGACATGAGCAAAAACCAATTTGCAAACGTTTCGCTTTTATAGTTTATTTAACAAAGGAACTGCAGATTCCAACGGTCATTACTTTACCCAGTTCTAGCAGAAATAATCAGCAACATCCAGGCTTCAATACGAAAAAAATACAGACGTTACAACAGGAAACTTTTTCAAATTAATAACAAGAATCTCGTGGACCTTTGCGTGTATTTATTTAAAGTTACCTACTTCAGTCTTGTACCTAGTTTAATTTAACATTCCTCTTTGTCATCTAAACAGTCCTATAGACAAGTCAATTTAAATTTTAAATTAGATTTGTCGTTCGGATAAAAAGAAAGGAAAGAGAAAAGAGTATGAAAACTGAAGAAGGATGCGTACAACTAAAAACAAAGTAAAGCAACAAGATGGAAACTAACAAAATAATGAATAGAAAGTAGGATGAACAAAGAAGAGGATTGGCATTAATTACCGCAATCTGTGATGTATTGTTATTAGTTCATGCAAAAAAATCCCGGACGTTCTT
The DNA here is from genome assembly GCA_963695495.1 of Hololepta plana. Classification (NCBI taxonomy): domain Eukaryota; kingdom Metazoa; phylum Arthropoda; class Insecta; order Coleoptera; family Histeridae; genus Hololepta; species Hololepta plana. The sequence goes on from OY968833.1 coordinate 8,378,213, forward strand.
AATAAGTCATAAACTTTGCTGATACAAAATGTTTACTCAGAGTTTGATGATGCAAAAGCGATTCAAAAAGCGTCCACTATGCAATATGCCTTACGATGAGATTAAAAATCATTTGATGCACTTTTAGAATGCAAATCGCCGAAGCAGAATATTTTGAATAAAAACAGCGATTTAGACTTAAATAATCAAACTTTTCATTAAGTTCGAGAACTTTTTCGACAGAGTAAATCGACATGAAGGAATTTGAAAAAATAATAAGAGAAAAAGTTGGAAGTGACCGAAGAAGAAAATGGAATTGGCATTAATTACGCCTATTTTTTATTAAACGCGACCTGCAATAATACGAGGCGAACGAAGGCGAAAGGGAAAAAAACAAAGTTTCTTTGTATTTAATTTAACGCTCCTCTCCACTCTCATTCCTATCCTTTTTCTCTTTTTAATAAATTATTTAAGCTCTTTTCTCCTCTCGGCCTCCCTTTCTAATGCATTTCTTACCTCTCTCGTGCCGCTCGTTGTCTCCGGTTCTTGTATTTTAATAAATATAAGAGCCACGAGCACGAACCGGCGGGAGAAAACAGCGGGGACCGGACTTTTAATTAAATTTCGCGTAATTTAAACCGTATAATATTATTCATTAATATCGATTGCATTCTTCTTCTTCTTCGTCCTCTATTTAACTACGGGAAATTCGCTCGGTAACTAGCGACTGGCTTGATTGCAAAACGAACGGGATAACAACAACAACAAAAGAAAACGTCTTTAAATAAATGAAAAGAATCGCGCTTATATTGCGCTCGTTGAAAATTGCAGTGAAATTAAAACGAGATTAATTAATTTTGCGCGGAAAATTTTGTTTGATGAACTCCGGCCGCAGATAGTAGCAAAAATAATTGCGAAAAAAGTTTGCATTGATGATGATGATGGTACACACCGACCGCATCATTAAAATTTATTTGCTTCATTATCTTTTTGACACGTCCAACGCGAAATTAAATGAACAATAAAAATCGTTTTATGCATTATTCGCAATATATTTTTTTGTTGCTATTGTTTGTTGCCGACAAATATTAAATTAACCACTTACTACCTAAATTAGGTTACAAACTTTAATAATCGCAGGCTATGCTATGCTTGCAAAAATAGTTTTCTTTTTAATTTAGTTCTTCTTGCACTGCACAGGAATTACTGACGAACGTGCAGGAAAATTGTGAAATATTGAAAACGTTCAACTTGATAATATTAAATTTACTCCATACGATGCGAATGAAGAAAAAGTAATCGATTCGACATGCTCCAACGTAATATTAATAACGATTGCCTCTATTGAACGTTATTACATCATTCGATTCGACTAATAAAATCCAAACGGTTTGTTTAAATTGATGAAGGATTCAATTATATTGGTCAATTCATTTAAGAAGTATTTGCTAATTTTCTTTCAACAAACGAACGCGACATTAAAGTCGATATCGTCCCTTTTGCACTCTAGAAAAGAAATAGTTTCGCTTCAAAATATTAGGTTGCTAGCTAATTTCCTGCGGTTTTTAATTGCACAATTGCGCTAAATAAATTAAATAGTTTTGAAATTTGCTATGTGCTATTCGACAGAGGATTTCTCGCTCTAGAAGACTGTGTTCTTGCTTTGTTGTATAATTAAATTTTTTGTTGATTTGGAAATTATCAAAGTCGGACGTCAGGTGGACAAAAATCCGACATCTTCTTCCTTTCGCTTTTAATCAGGGTTCTAAAGCCATGAAGGCAGGTCGCGGCATTTGTGCTGTGTATGGCGATGATGCCATAACGGAAATAACGGCTTAAAAATGATTTGATTTCAACGTCCAGGACCAGACTCATACCGGTCGACCATCTGAGTTTGACGAAGAGCCATAGAAGCACCTTAACCACGAAAATGCGCGTCAAACAACAAGAGATTTGGTTGAGCAAATGGATTGTGACCAATCAACGGTCGTCCGCAACGGAACGATCAGATTTTCTCCTTTTTCCATTTCGTTCGAACGCTTTGCGCGACGTTTCATTCAATAATGACGTGAAATGCGCGCTCGGTTGGAGGAATTTTTCGAGTCCAAGTCGAGAGATTCTTGTCGCTGAGGCATCGAGAAAGTTATCGAACGCTGCGAAGAAGTCACTAACAACGATGAAATCCTATTTTTTATTTAAAATGAAAAACAAATTAATCTAAAACAGCCGCAAAATAATGTTAAAATATGAGTTTTCCAGTTGTGTCAGTTGAAACAGCAAAATTACATCTTAATAAAGCTTAAACAGCGTGCTCGTTATTTTAACAGGTGCAAAGAATAAATAAATGAAATAACATAAAGCGCATCCTTCATGACAACAACAAAGTGGTTATAAAAATCAACGCCTCTTCATTTGGAGATGCGAACATTTTTAATCTCGCCACTTTCGGGCGTTTCAAAGCTCTTCGGTTTAACTTTTTCCTGTCCGGATTGTTTGTTAAAACTATTTCATTATTTGCAACAAGCTTTATTGATTTTTGACGAAAGTTTCAACGTTCAATCTGACTCCGAAGGGAATCTATTCAAATATTAACGAATTCAAATGACGGCTGTAATTTTCGCACGTGAATTATTAAAAATTATTCCTTTTCCGTTACGCCGTTTATAATACTTTAAAACCCGTGCCAGAACGGCGGGGAATTGATTAATTATATATATTTCCAAACAGGCGTTAGAAAGATGAATAAGAAAGAGCTCAGTTATTAATCAGGAGATGGGAACACTTTCTTCTTCCCCCCTTTCCTTGGACTAGCAATTTGTTAATAAAATAGCATTAAAAATAATGTCTAACGATTTATTACCGAGGATTTATATTCATTCGCTAAGAGCAAGCGAAAAATAGGAGGCGAAAAAGTAAAGGTTTTATTAGAGGCAAGTTAAGACAAACAACGAGCGGCAAGTAGAGGAAGTGACGGGGTTTTGCATTGTATAAAATGATTATCATCATTATTATTAGCGCAAACTTCGGGGAGGATTCCACGTTGAAAAGTTTGCCTTCAAGTTAACATCACGATAATTAACACAAAACAATAAACGTGCCGAAAAAGGTTCGGGGAAAGGGCGCTCCCTGCCGAAAAACGGTTTTTGTTACTTTAATAAATAGACGTGACGCAATGGCAATTGTTTAAAGTCTAAACGAATTCCATCGTCGTATACACGTGAACGCCGAAACAACAACCTAAAAACCCTTCGACTAACACCGAAATGTTGTCTGAATCTATTATTGTAATATTATTGCCGAAACGGATTTAACTCTGTCGCTGCCTGCAATATAGTTCGCTGGTTATTCTTATGTAATGCATTCTAATGATGATGATGAGAATGGATGGCGAAATTTTCAATATTAAACCTTTAATGGGCCGTAAACAAGACCGTGAGCGACCCTCATTAGCGTCGTACGCGTTTCGTCCGATTTAAATTTCCAACCGCAAAATGATTTTGTATAGGTATTATTGTAATATAATGCGATTTGATTAATTCAAAGTAATTAACCATTTGTCAGGTTTCCATTTCTACCATTTAAGGGCCTGTTTTCGGAGTTAATTCTCTAAGTAAGAAGAAGGAAGGTTGGGCGGGAAAAGAAGAAGCCGGAAACCAAAACCGGCGAATCTAAGTTGTACGGAACAAAAGAGATCTTTACCAACTTGTGTTTAGCTGCAAAGGAACTACTACCACAATCTACGAATAGTGGGGCAAAGATGTAAAAGACACACACACACACATTGGGAATAATACAAACGTGCGGATGGCGAGGGGCTTCTCTAAAGGGATATATAAATGGCAACGAGAAGATATACCTCTTTTGATCGCATTGAATTCAAATGCAGATTTAAAGCGAACCGGAAATAACGTGTTGGTTTAAACGTCTCTTAGGGGTAACCGCGCCAACTAAACACGAGCGACGGGATGCCGAATTGCAGTTTGTATTTTAATAAAGGCTGCAATATCGTTCTCTTAATTGTGTAATAATGTTAAAATGATAGCAACCGTAAAAGTTGGTCGAGTGCAATCCGCTTTTTGCCCGCGATTTCACGGACGACTTAATGATCACCAAAATGAGAATTTCACTTAATTATTCGCGTCGCTATTGCACGTGCAATATGCAATTAAATCTTTTTGCAATTTACCGAATTGGTTGTAATGTAATCTGTTTTGGAATCAATTTTAGCACACAACATTTTACAATAACAACTAAAATGTATAAGAGGATTGCTCAAATAAAAAATCTGCAAATTACACATTTTGCATTAGCCAATCCATTAATTGGAAAGTTTACATATGGATTATATTCCAAAGCAGGAAAAACTCTAAAGCGTTCCACAATCAATTAGGCTCACTTTCTTCTCTCTTCTACGCTTTATTAACAAAATTATTTGCTGGATAAATACATTGTTTTAAGAAATAGCTGGTTTAACTTCTAATTTGATTTCTCACACACGTGACCAACTCCGAATGATGAGTGACCGAATGAAGGAGGAAAATATTTCATTGCGAAACGAAAGCCGTTCTGCCATAAAATCAATCGCATTTTTATCCCGTTCAGTTTTCGCATTTTTTAGCGGGGAATTAATGCTATAAAAATGAAAGTTGCGAAACGTGGTTCTTCCTTTTATTCGTGCTCATCGTCCTTTTCATCTCCACGCGTATTTAACATTAAATTGTATCTCTCATGTAGGGGCTAAACGATATATAAAAAGAGTCGAGATATACACAATTTCTAACGCCCTAACTCGACGCCCTCGTTTCGCGATTTTTATTTTTGCTTTTTTTTTTTTTTCGTTGACGAATTTTCATTAACGCCATTATTGTTGTGAAAGAGGTGCTCTTATCTTGAAAGGTTGCAAAACGAACAACATGCGAACGTAAAAAAAACAGGTTAAATCAATGGATAAGCCCTTACTACTCTTGGTAGATATAATAATACATCCGTTGCCATTACAAGCAACTATTAATGACCGGCCATTAGTTTTCGCACACGTTCGCTAATCATTTGCATGTTTTGCTAATATTGCTTTATCAGATAATGCTGCAATTTTATCCAATAAAAATGCATTTCCTACCTTTAGAATGACCCAAAGCTTCTTGTCGGTCATTAGTTTATATGGTAGGATAGGAGGGGCGAACTGATAATGAAAAATTGAAATTGGTAATAAGCTAAAATCCACCTGCTGCCGCATAAAGACAAATGGGAACAAAACAAAAATTGGTTAAAATGAAAAGTTACCTTCCGATTTCATGAGGATTAAAAAGGAATTCATGGACGCGAAAGAAATTATGGAAGCAAAAATTCGATTCGTTTTTATACGCCAATATCGTAATTGATACGGCCAAAATTTGCAATTAAAATCGAAAAACTAGCTCTAAGAGAACAAAAACGTTTTCATCGAATTCTTTCTTTAATAATAAAATAGCGAAACCATTGTGTCGATTGTTGATCGCTGCTTCGCTAGGTATCGTGCACATAATGTTTTGCTATCATTTTCATTAACGTTCTTTGTTGCTTCTTTTTGCGGAACATTGGCGAGCCACACAACAATGCTTTGAACGTAATAATTTACATAGATTTTCCAATTTATTTATTTGAATGAAAACAATCCTTTTCATCATGCAAAACAATTCCGACATGTTAGTGTTCCATTTTTTATTTTTCTGTTTGTTTTGATCAAATTGCAAAAAAATGTGTATACTTGGACATGCAGAAATTAACGAATTCATTTAGTCTGCTGCCACGAGTACGTTTCCCACGTACATTTTAATGATGCAAATATATATTTTTAATGCAAAATTATGCTGATGTAAAACCTCCACTAACTTTGTATCTTGATTAAGTTATTTTCCTTTTACAAATTTTCGTATATTTTATATAATAAGAGTCGCTACCTTCACGTACATTGTGATAATGAAAATTGCATTGCGATAATAATTTTAAAATTAAAATAAATAACGGGAGACATTTGCGTTGAATTGAATTTAAATAATAATTTTAGTACGTGATTTAATGTTTTTGCAAATATTTACAAATTCAATTTTTAGTCGAAATTACTAATTAATAATAATAACGTCATCATTATTCATTATCAATGATAGATGGACGTTAAATAAAATTAGAGGCACATTAAATTGGCCACGAAATTCCAAAAAATTTGATTGATATCAAACATTAAATGCAGCAAAAGAAGGAAAATATGAGACATCAAGCGAGTTCACTGAGCAGTGTGCTACTTAACATAAAGTCTTTAATTTTCAAATATACGCGATAATCATTCTTTCAGTAATAATATTATAGTTTAATCCTCACATTAATAATTTGCAATTACTAAATCTTCGCATGAAAACACGAATAAGTTTTTGCATAAAGAAAATCGGTATTAAGGTGTTAATTGCTTTTATTACTGTTTACAGAATTATATTGTTTCGAACACGTTCACGGTTATAATTCGCTGGCGAATTATTATTAATATTAATACGAAAGTATGAACATGGGATTGCGAACAAAATTGCATGAAATAAACATAAAAATATTAATGTTTCCTGTGTTTATGATAAATTTATGAGGTGTACAAAATTGAGAACAACAACAATAATAATATTAATAACAGAAGGTGGAAGTTCAAGAAGTGGGAAACGAGGCACTGATGGCATGGAGAAATTGTTGCAAAAAGACGAAAACAATATTTACCTGTGGGAAATTTAACGAGGAAATAGTTTGCGACTCGTCAATTTTTCATAACTTGCAATCGATCAACAAAATTTTAAATAAAAGATTCACACAATTTAATCTCGCGAAAAAACATGTATTTCATACTAATGCGAATAATAGTTATGCATATTTTTGTTAATTTAAAATAAATAAAAACATTTTTTCTGTGATTATGTCCATAAAAAATTTGCATGCGTTATATGAACGAGAAAGAATGCCGTTGAAAATAAACAACAATCATTTTAAATTAGTGCAGTAAATTTTTGCAATCGTGCAAAATGAAAACAAAAACTGGACAATTAAAACTATTTGATCAATATAAAATGCAAAAAGAAAAAAATTCATGGAAAATCACGTGGCAATATTGGAAGAGCTGTGTCTGAAAATCTCTGATCATCAACTTATTCCGTCAAAGGCAAACGTCAGGAAATCTTTTTGATCATTTTTGAAAGCTTTCCCAATAAAAATATAAAAAGCATTTCATTGAGGAGGTTAAAGAAAAAGCTTTCGCGAATAAGGACGGATTCGACAACTTAAAGGCAATGCATTCTAAAATAAATAATAAATAAAAGAAGAAGAAGAACGCAAAGAAACCAAAAGCCCCGGGATACTTTTAAATAATAATTTCGATTCATTTTATTCCCTTTTTGATTTGTAAATCTTGCATCAAGAAACGTTTAAAGCAACGATGGGGAAAAGCAAAAGTTTAAATTCTAAAAGAAAAACAAATACGTTTTGCATGTATTTAATGCAATTAGAAACAAAATCCGCGTCACGTAATTTATGGTTATCGCACAAAAGAATCTTACAACGATCTGTATAAATACAGAAGAGATACAGAAGAAGTGAAGGTTGTAAATAAATTAATTTCTATTGGAAATCTACAATGTAAACGAAACGAAACGTTCTCAAATGGGGAAGATGGTGGGTTCAGTGTTGGAGACGTTGTGGTGGTCTTAAATTTTATTGTCAAAGAAAAAGAAGTCGTACGTGAAGAAAGGCAGAAGAAAGTGGAAGGACGTGGGAAAGGAAAGACGGAACACGAAGCCATAAAACCGGGATGTTACCTAAAGACATTACCATATGGCAATAAAAAAAAAAAGAAGATGTAGTGGTTGGCAGTAGAATAGAAGGAAGGACGGAGAAAAAGGTGGAGGAGCCGGTTACGGTTCGAAATTTAAACTTTCCATCAGACCCGTTCGTTATATTCTCCGACATAAAATTAAATCGGTTCGAATGGTGATGGAATCCTATTAAGATCAAAACAAAAGATTATAATGTATGGAATAAAACGGCGCAAGAAGAATTGGATGAGAATTTCGAGTTGATGTGTGTAATTAAATGCTGACAGTCGCTCGCCAGTCGGATGCATCGGAATCGAATTGAATAAGAGCGAACTCGGCGACGCTGTTGGGGAGAACTTTAAAGAAGTTAGATTGCGCGGACGGTCTTTATTAAACTTTTTAAATTTTCCACATGGCGTATTATTGTTTGTTTTCCATAAGCTTCATATGACACTATCAATTTTTGGCAAACGCTTTTACGTTAAATGACGAAGAAGAAATTCATTTCGAATAGGATCCTCTTCGTGCGTTTTTACGATTCCCTTAAACCCACATTTAATTATGATTTTGGTGTATTCGCTCCCACAGTTTTTAAGGCTACGTGTCGTTGGTGTTATCGCATCTAATCATAATTGTATCCAACCCAAGCTGCAAAGTTAATTTATGGGATTAGGTATTTCGTAAATCTCCTACCTTTACTTATCATTATTATGATTATTATTGAAAATTTGTTATACCCTCGGGATTAATTCCGTTTTAATCTTATTAGCGTTTATTATTGATTACGATTAACTCGTTACACATAAACTATATGCACACACGTAACTAGTGGGAGAGAAAGATAGGGGCGAAGAGGACATTTATTTAACGGATAAATAGCGTCACGCTGAAAATACTAATAACGACGATAAATTTTTAATTGCAAATGACAAGGCTCTTACAGGTAATTATTCGGAATTATTACATTATCTCTACGCAATATTACTCTAGATTAATTAATTAATTAATATCGATAGAGTTTAATGAAATACATGCAATAAGCGATACGGATCCAGTTTAATTAATTAGTACGATTTTGTCGACTAATTAACGGTGACCCATTTATTTTGCGCGGAACGGGCAATGACAAAAGAATTTCCATTAAGTACAAGGACGATTTCGGAAAAGGCAAAGTTAAAAATCAAAATCACGTAGCAAATTTCTTCTTAATCTTCCGGTGATTGATTGAACGGAATTCGAAAATCACTTGGATTCATCGAAGGTTACCTTAGATGAAGCAATTAACCGATTTCGCGCAGATTGACATGTTTACATGACGGTATTAAATTCATTGCAAATCCATAACAGAAATATTTGCCAATTACGAGCACTTAAAGTTGTTTCCTTATCGCGTTAACGCTGTCACGTTTCAAGACACGAACCGAACAACCTTTAAATCTAATAATAGCTTCGTGCACTTTAATACTCATACAACTCCGGTACAATGTCGCAAATTTTAAAATGCACACTTTCTGCAACATTCGAAATATTTAATAAAGCAGCAAAGGAATCGTTTAAAATTGCAACAAGGCACCAGGCGAGTGTATGTGTAGTAGGAGAATTGGCCATTTTATACGACCGTTAAACTATTTATTGCCGGATGTTATTATATTTCGCAAAAAGAAACAATAATCGCGACGATAATATTCTTGCAGAACCTATAACGAAAGAATGTAAATGCATTTAGCAATTCCTTTTTCATATTTCCAAAATCATTGTCAAACACTTTATGCAAACCATTTTGCGAACGTTCACAAACTTCCACCATTAACAAACAATAATTATTCTTTCGCGAAATCAAAAACTGCTAAACATAAAATTATCAAATGCGAATTTATAACGTATGGAAATTAAAAGTTGAAAACGCAAAGAAAAAGCGTAACAGCAATAATAATAATAGCAGCATCGAAAAATTTCATTCGCTCGGCAACAAACACGTTATAAAATAAAGTTTGTGAAAATTAATTTCTAGCCATCCAATTATAAAATTTTGTTGTTCGTGCGACCGTTTCAATTTTAAAATAATAAAAGTTTACGACCGTAAATTGATTATAAACATCTCCTTTATGCTGTTTACTTTTAAGTAATTGGATCGCGAGTCGATATAAATATCAAAAGCTCTTATGGGACTTTAACCTGCACCAGAAAGACGTTGGCTTTAGGGGAAAAGGAAGAAAATAAAAGTGAAATAGCCAAAACGCCACAACAAGTAGTTGTAGTAAATAGTGACAGAAAAGGTTTTAATTAACATCTTTAAGCTTAAATAAATTACAAACTGCTTGAAACTTTCTCTATTACCTTAACACTAAACAATATCGATCCGCAAGTACAAACGTTTTCTTATTTTCCCTCCAACTCCAACATCCATCACTTGATTTACCACGTTTAGTTAGCACTTGTGTTTTGTTACGTACATTTTCAACTTTTACTATTCAAATTTTTCAATTTTATTATTATTAGCGTTTAATTTTTAATTAAAAGCTCATACAATTCATTTTAATTCCTTGCGAAATGATCTCGCAATTAAGACTCATTCTCTAAAACGTTCTTCGATAAAAGAAAAATAAACATTTTTATAAGTCGTTAATTAAGGATTTCCTCTTAAGGCGAGAGAGAAGATGAATCCCATTTAATTTGTATGACGATTAAGCCGAGAGTTGAGGAAGTCTTTTTTAATGGCACATAAAATATTAAACGAGGAAGTATCCAGATGGAAAGGAAAGTTTATTTTTTCCTTATTGGGACTATATACGGATAATCATTTCTCCACCAATATGTTGGGTTTTATTTCCACTATTTTCCCTATCAAATTGCTAACGTCGCGTTGTTTGCAATGTAATCATTTCAATCAGTTCATTTAGGAAATTTAATAGTAAACTTTAAAACTATTTCGATACGCATATTGATTTCCAATTATATTCACTTTGGTGCCTTTGTTACTATTAAAGCTAATCACCGAGGGGTTTTTGTTTACATTCTACTTTTTTTGGTGCAAATTATTATTAGCCAAAATTACTCTTCGGCCATAATTACGATTCCCGGCACATCATCATGTATTCAGATAACATTTGGCCATTATTTCCCATTATGTTTGGAATTTAGTTGAAACTTTTGCTCTATCATCATACAGTTACTTTCATCATCATGAGTGTATTATTATGCAATTTATTGCAATTAAATTTATTCATAGCCCTATAGTTTAGCAATAATTTTCGAAATATTCCTGACAACTTTGATTAAATTGTACCAGGAATTAAGGAAATTCTAATTCGGATTCAATTAGAACTACGAAATGACTTTTGTTTCGCTTTTAATGCGAGACATTTGCAAAATATCCACAAAATTTGGCCTGCCTGCGTTTACCATTTTGATTTGGCCAACTGAATGGCGTTTAATGTTAATCAATTTACCACATGCAAAGAGGAAAATACAAATAGTGTCACTGCGCGAATGCGTACGACGAAATTAATTGGTGTATTCAGAAACGTTCGGAAACCAATCTCGTTTATGATTTTATCAAATAATTTCCAATGGATTTCAAATTGTGCAGAAAAAGAGCCGCAACCGCTCGCAATGCAGGATTTCGCAAAATTCAATCATTCGAATAAAATTCCTGTTTTTTTTTCTCCGTCGTTATTAATTGCAAACAGGAAAACAAAATACAGGATTGTTGCTTTTAGAGAACGTATTAAATCAGGGAACATCATTCGTAACAAAAATATCGAGTATATGCTGCGGAAGAAATGAATTTTTCGCACGAGATTCGTGCATTCGCGAAAGAAAAAAGAAACAATAGAAGTGTAGGGGAAGAACGAATTGAAGTAATAATAACTGCAGCACGAAAAGAGAAAACGGCGTAAAAGTGGCGAGAATATATTGTTGGGTGAAGTGGAGGCAGCAACAGTAACTTTAAGAACAAGGCCGCTCTATGAAATTCAATATTACCATTTTATAAACACGTGTATACACTACTTCCCATTGATATGATGATAATACCGAAGGAAGAAAGAAACAGATTAAGAGTCAGAGCAAAAAGAAAAGTAGATGCGAAATCGAAAAATATAAAAGGAACGCACGAATACAAAGAGGAATCAGCGAGAGAAACGGAAGAAAAAGAAAACCGAAGCGAAGAGCAGAGGAATCAAATAAAATGGATATATAAGGGTGGTAATCTTGTTTTTTTTTATCGTGCCTGGATTCGTACGTTTTCTCTCCCTCTTATTTTTACTTTTGTTTTCTGTTATTCGCCAGATTTTATTTCATCCCTCACGGAAAATTGCTTAAAATGGCAAACAAACGATTCGTTAAACAATCTTATTAATTAAGCTGTTTTCCAGCTAAGCAAGGATTCTTTATTCCCTGCGTCTCTTCGTTTCTGGATTATTAATTAGCTAATTAGCAGAGGGAGGATCCGAGAGAATGTCATATGTAAAACTGACTATTAGGATATTCTGCGACAATCCGGATTAATTATTAACTTTTCCATGTCGCATTCATTTTTATTTTATTTGGCGCCATTGTTTATTTGGCCTAATTTCAATCGAAAGAATGTTAAACTTGTCTCGCAATTCTGTTTTTGTTCTCTGCGAATTAGCAATATACAGAGCGATCAAAAAGTAAAAGATTTGGCGTATGCGCTGAATCTCTCAAACATCAAAGGCGTGTGGTAATTGTTGGGCAACAATTTACGAAATTCGTTAAAGATTAATGAAATTAGCTCATTCGAAGGAAGTCGTCTATACATTTTGATCGCTCTGTATATTATTTTGCATGTATTTTGCGAATCACCTACTGAACTACATACATATTTATTCGGAGATGACGAAAATTCGTCGAGAGACGACCGAGGAAAAAATTGTTTTTTGTTTGCAAAGGCTCAGCCGATCAAAAGATTAATGTGACTCATTTAATATGAATTCCATGTAAAAATTCCTTTTCGCGTTGTCGTTACCGTTGTTCCATGCCAATTCGAAAATGTTTTATAAATTTACAACAAAGGCAGTTAGAACGAGATGGAAAGTGTCGATTATTTCTTTTTTTTTTCAGTTTGCTTGCTTGCTTCCATCATCTTTTTTGTAGTAAAAATTATTGCAAATTCGTGAATGAATAAAAATAAAATCACATAATGGGAGAAATTTATATTCGTTTGGCCTGTTACCAAGTGCCATCGTTCTTCTCTATCTCTTACGCGACAGTAGCGGCAAATTGAATTGGGTACAATTATTTACAAGCAGGAGATGATATTTAAAACGCAGAAATGAATCAATTCCGTTCGATTCGTGTGTTGAAAATGTTGAACATTTCCGTTTCGCATTTCGTCCGCTCACGTTGTTGTTATTGTTGTTGTCGTTCTTGTTCGCAAATTTACGTTCTACGCATAAATAAGGTATCGCGTCCGTCTTCTCACGCGCAAATTGATGGCGAATAATTTCGTTTCGTTATTGCTTCCTGGGGTTATTGCAATGCGGGGATATTTTATATAAGCGAATTGTATTAGTTATTCGCAATGAAGAACACATGTTTCTCGCTCTTTCTTATTCCAAAGCAATTCCCAACTCCTTCTCTCTTAACTGCCATTTTACGTTCAATTGCTCTTGCTTCGTTGCTCGCCTTCCTATTATTCCTCCTGTTTTACTTTGCATTTGCCAAGAAATGTAAAATATGTTCTTTTATTATTATTATTGTATGAGCCTCAGACACAAATATACTCGCACTCGAAATAATAAAATCGCCTCTCTCGCTCAGTTCGCTCGTACTCTCGCACAGATTTTTCTCGTTCCTTTTGGCCCTTTCACTCTTCGACCGCTTTCCCATTATATTTATTACACATACATATGGGTTCTCCTGCATATGTCTGGGATGTATATGAATATTTTTAGGTCTTCTCCCTGCGACACAATTCCTAATATCCAGATGGATTTTACACGCACACATTTTTATATGCAGGAACATATTCTTTTTCGTTGTAAAAAGGAAAAGAGCTGTCGTTAGCAAATAACACGAAGAAGAAAGGAAGTATTGCGAAAGATGTAAAAAAAGTACGTGGCGTTGTCGTTGATCGCCAGGCAAACAGAAAAAGTGTCTAGTTTCATCGAACGAAAGCGTTCCCGTTCCAAGATCCAATTAGATTATTCGCTCGAACATGAGCGATCAGTTAATGGATGATAATTGCAATCTAGACCAGAGTCGAGATAAATTTTCAGTTGCAAAAGTAATAATAACGCAATTTTTTGCGATTAAAAGTTACACACGGATATCAAACGAATTGGTAATACGTGCAGGTACAACATCGATACTTTTGGGTGGAAAAATTAAATGGCAAACCGGCTTCGCAAAAAAAAATCTGTCCCTTCCGTAACTCTATTTTTTGCAATCTGCTTTGAACGTCCACGTCCAGGTAAAGTAATTAACCGTAGTTGTTGTCTGGAATAATGATTAGACTTTTATTTTCAGATTCGTGTTCTCGCAGGTTTCTTATTTTTTTCCCTCGCGAATCACTGTCGTCGTCATTTTTCTCATTACATTCCACTTTTCTACCTCCGGTTCATTTTATTACTTAATTTGCATACCGTTTTTTTTTTCTTTTGCAATATTATTCCCTTTTATCAAAATTGCGACTTAAAGAAGGTAATAATTTTTATAAATTATGCCATCGTAAAATGTTACAGCTGCCATTCACGAATGAGAAAAAAATAATGAAAACAATCTGCACGACATAGCCGAATAGTCGCGAAATGGGCCTTTCATTAATTTCAAACTTTAATTAATTCCCTTTTGCGCGACGGCGACGTCCCTTACGTTTAGAATCAAGTTTCGCTCATTATTATTGCGATACTTTTTCTGTTATTGTTATTAATAATTAATACGAGGAAATCCCGATAAATCGTTTAATAAATGAGCGAGCAAAAGTTTTCGGAAATTAATTTGCTGAAAGGACGGTTCGCGTTTTGAAATCTGCAGGACCTTTGCGTGATTAAGGACCTTCTTTTGTATATCCATCTATAGCAAATTTACGAAACCTAAACGAGAACGAGCCGTCCAAAAACGAAAATTAAATGTAATAACAAAGGTTGAACACTTTTGTATATTTTATTACCCCGATGGACCATATAGAACTTAATTGATATTTTTAGTTAATTAATTTTTATTTTTAATCCAGTTTTAATTTAGACAAAAAAAATGTTGGTCTGTAAATTAACCGACAACAATACAAAAGCCGAAAATTAATCGATAGTTAAATGTTGATTAAATGTACACATTCGTTTTTTCTTGTTCCGAGTCATTAATTAATTTAATTAATGCAAAGCATCCATACAGAAGTATTTACTCTACTTTAAAAGCAAAAGCAACTTGCCATCATCATCATCATCACTTTTCTCGTTTAATTTACTTAAGACTGAACGCAAACTATCAGCAAAAGCCTCCAACAACGCCCTTTCGCTAACACTGGAAAACTAGTGAGAAGCACATTAAATTTATGTGACATCTACCTGGAGGATAGTCGTTCTTATTTCAATTCTTCGCGGTTGATTTTTGAACAAGATAGTAGTGCACAAGAGAATGAAAACGAACAAGTTTAGGAGTGAACCCACATTAAGAACTCGCTGGTATTACTCCATAAGCAACGAAGTATGTCGTCAAAGACGTTACCCCAATTAAAATAATTAATTTCATTTTATGTGACAGATTTATATCCTTCATATCGTTTGCCGGTCTTGTAATAGTGAACAAAAATTTTACATTAACAATAAAGTGAACAACACGTAATGGAATCGTTAAAAGCAAACGTCCGATTCCGTTCTTTTTCGTTCGCGAGTCCTTATCCGCGTTGGTTCCTTTCTTTTATTGCAAGAGCATTTTTCCCCAACGGTTTTATTAACATTGTCATTAATTATGAGAATTAACGATGGTGGAACAAAAATACAATCTAAACGTTAAGTGTCCCGTTACTCGTTTTATGTGCGTAGTAAAAAGAAATTTTGGTCGAGGACTTTCTTCAGGCCCCACGCTTTCTTCGTCCTTTGCTAAACCGGAATTTCACGATGATAATAATGGATGAACTGAAACATACAGTGGAACAAAGAGTTCTTCAATAAAATGAGTTTCGACAAACGACCGAAATTAAAGCCGGCTACAATCATCATCTGCAAATATTTGCGAAACGTTTACGACCGAATGGCACGAAATGGATATGTGAAAATATCCGCTTCTTCGTCACCAACAGTAAATAATGTTATTTAACAGTCTTAAGTAGGGAACGTTTCTTAGCATGAAAGCGAGCGATGATGGCTTTCCTCTTGTTCGCATTTTCATTGTTTTGCGAAGGGGAAACGTTAATTAAAAAAGCGAGAAAAGAGAAAACCACGTGTTGCATTACAATGGAACCGAAGCGAAAATAAAAGAAATAAAAGAGAACCATCCTTTCGGTCTTCTACTGGACTGCAAACTTTTTACATGGATGTCACAATTCCTTTTGCAAAAAAAACAGCGCTAAATAAACGTCGTTTTATGAAATATTTCCAAATTATTTTTTCCCCGAATTTATTGCAAATGTTTCAATTACGTTCGTAAAAAAATAGCGATAACTTTCGCAAAAAAATAAACATGCAAAACTTCGTTTCATTACGTTGTTTGTTTTTTTTTTGTATTGAATGTTTAACATTTTCACATCCAATAGGGAAATATATTTTATTAACTTTCATAGGAAAATTGAAATAAACTAATAGCATAAAACGTCCCCTCTCTCCCTCTGCGCTGATTAATCCTTCTTTTATTGTGCGAATTTTATATTAGTAAATGTTTTGCAAAAAGGCATATTTGTATAATATATAATAGAACGTTATTCTTTGTTCCAAATCAAACTATTTTTCTGGTTGATTGCCATACACGTTTGAAAAAAGGAGTGGATTAATAATGTTATTGATCCTATCGCAAATAATAAATAGCCAAACACCGATGGTAACAATAATAAATAAATTCACGAATAAAAAAAAATCAGAAATAGTAATACATCCAGACGAAAGGAATTCTTCTCCGCTTTGTCGGTTTCGTCTTTTTTTGTTTTCTTCGGTCCCATGTAATGTCTGTATTTCCAATTTATTTATTTTAATTTAATTTAAAGCGGAGACGTTTATTTGGCAAAATTTCAGATGTTTCTTTCTCTGTTAACGTTGCGGCAGAGCAGACACTCGTGCCATCGTTTCTCGAAATAATAAGCAGCAAAGACAAAGAAAAAAACTCATTTTTCTTTAATACCTTACGCTATGAATAATAATAATGATATTTGCGTTATCCTTGCTAAATTAATTAGTGGGGTATAAATAAGTTTATGATTCACCTGGTGAAGTAAGACAAGGATATGACGGAGGTGGACGTAAATATAATTAAGAGCATTAAAGTTCGACGGAATGGCGGTGGGGGGCCTTCAGATTAAGCTGGCACTAATAATTATGTAATGACGATGAAGATGATGCTGATAATCGAAATTGTGTTATGAATTATTTAAGACTTCTTTTTTAACACGTTCCGCTCATAAAACGGCTGGCATAAATTTACCTTTATCCCTTATTCTAGCGTTAAGGTCCAGAAAAAAGAAACGGCAAAGAAAAGGGGGCCGACTAAAAGGGGATAAATAAACATTTAAGGGTGAACGTATCACCTTGTAACGTACACGCGTATGAAAGATTTTGGCTAAATGGAAACGAAAATGAAAAAAGGGGCCAAAATATCAGTTTCCAGTCACGTTTGTTTATTCCGGTAATTCTTTCATCTGATTCCGTAGCAATTTTATTTTCTTCTTGTTCTCTTATCCGCCGTCTTTAATTTGGTTTTTGTTATGGGGCGAACCTCGAAGGATTTCTTACGTCCTTCCATATTTCTTTTTTATTTGACGAAAATAACAATATGTGAAGATGGGTCTGGTTATTAATGTTGTTCACTAATAAATAAATTATCAATCTTTTTTGCAATTTTCAAATATTGGCTTGTCCGTTGTTATCCGTTTCTTTTAAAATTTCAAAAAGGTCGCAAAAGTAAAACTTTTCGCCGTAATGTCATATCTTATCTGAAAGAGAACTTTTTCTTTACAAGATAGCGTCGTTGGTTAACGTACTAGATTGCGTTTTAGGTACTCTGCAGACTTTCAAAATGGAGCATTTGCGACACTTTCTTTTAATTGGATTTAATCGTGGTTGAAATGCTTCTAAAGCCACGCGTGAAGGTGTAACGAACGAAAGAACTGTCCTGCGTTAGTTTTCGCGCTTCAAAGGTGGCAATTCCGAACTCAACGACACGGAGCGATCCGGTGGCCCATTTGAATTCGATTATTCACGAGAACCCACGACCACCTTCTCACTCGATGGGAAAGGTCCAGACGTTCTGCGCGTGGGTTCCAAACGTTTTAAGAGCAAACACCAAAAAGCAACGATTCACAATCGTCCCCAGTTTGCTTGCTGGTCAACGTTTTCTTCGTCGCATAGTCACTGGCGATGAGAAACAGCGACAAACGAATGGCTCTCAGCCCTGAAAAGCAAAGGAATCTGCGAGCAAAATAAGCCATTTATACATAAAAGATTATGTTATTTGGTGGGACTGGGAGTTCACTACGAGCTGCTTGATCGAAACCAAACAGTCAATGCGGAGGTTTATGCTCAGCCATTCAGCAGAAGCGATCAAATCGACAATATGGCATTAATTTGCAACACGAGAATGCTCGACCTCACACGTCCAATTGACAAAGTCAGCAATTAATGAACTTTATTGGGAAGTTTTGCCGCGTCCTCCTCGCCCTCCAGACTTGACGCCATCGAATTTCCATCTCTTTCGATCGCTTTGCACGACTTTTCATTGAACTAAGTGCTTCGTTGGCCAATTTCTTCGGGTCGAGACCTGCAGATTTCTATCGCAGAGGAATCGATCAACGTGTTAAAAGATGGGAGGAGGTTATAAGCAGGAATGGAGATTGAGTTGTTGATTATATGTTTTGTCGTTTTATGATTATTGATTAAAGTAAAAAATCGAAATTAAAACAGAAAGCTTAACCGACAACCTAATAAATTAGTCGTGTTTGTGTGTGTGCTGCAGAAAATTTACGATAATCTTTTAATGTCTGATATAAAAGCGAGACCCGTTCGTTTATTTCTGTGTGCGTTAGCTGTAAAATACTAATATCCTGGATATTTTACTGCTTATAATATAGTAACCCCTCATCTCTTACCTAAACCATCGCATCTACCTGTAACCCTTTTATATGGCGCACTTCCTTTTCCAACGAAAATACCTTATGGGTGGGATGTATGTGTGGGTAATAATAAAGGATGGCTCGGTTTGTACACACATATGTAAGGGTAATGGTATCAGGTGGTTGCTTAGGACAATATTGAAAATTTATTATAGGGACAGGTACATATGGGGGTACGTACGTATGTGGGATGAAATATTATTATTACTAACGTACCTGTGTGTGTATATGTATATAAAATACAGGACACATTTTTACTTAGATATCGATATTTTATTTCCACTCGCCAGGTTAATGTAATAATATAAAGATGAAACTGGCACGAAAATAAATTTCAATCATAAAAGTTTCCGATCGTATTTCAGAGGCAAGAAAAAATAAATAATTTGCCGAAGAAAATCGATCAAAATTCGGTGCAAACAACATCACAAGCGCTAAAGCTCATAAACCGGACCTTCCCAGAAATTGAGGAATTTCGTAGTGTTTTTGGTGGATGCGCCGTTGCAGCCGTTCACGAGCAATTTTTTCCTAAAAACAAATTTTTGAATAAATTTTGTAATTTTTAAATTAACATTTCTTGAGCAGTTTCATCCACAACGTCGTCGTGTTCTCTATTTTATTTTGAATAGCTGATTTTTTTTATCGTTCGAAAATGGTGAGATGAGTGCTTCTTTGGAACATAAAAACTCATTTGCCGACTTCAAAGCTAAGGGCGAAATGGAAAGTGGGAAAAAAAGATACTTCAATTTCATCTATTTTTCTTTCGCTCTTCTATCTTTATGTAAAAGTCTTCTCCTTTTTCTTGTGATATCGTGAAATATTAATTCGGTAGGATAAAAAATATACTAGCAGCGAGGTAATAAGAAAGAAAGTAACTAAGACGAGGTGAAATTATGAAAATTCAAATGGGAATAAGCAGGTGATTTAATTCATTCATGACATTCATTAAATTTAATTATTTTATATCAAAATATTTTGCTATTGTTATTTATTTCAAAATTTAGATTTTTCGTATATAAATATTATATTGGAATTTATTCAATATGATTTTAAATTTCGTGAAAATTCATGCGAAAAATTACAATAATTAACTTGATCATAAATTATTATCAATAATGTTGCACCTTTATGTGCGTTCGTTTAAAATGCTGCATGTTATTTCGTATAATTATGTTAAATTCCTATTGTAAATTGCGATTATTTTCAATAAATGAACGTGGAAACTTTTGCGCTTCGATTAATTGTAAAATTCCCAATAGAATGAAGAAAATAAAAATAAATCACGAAAATGATCATCGATAAATGAATCGGAGACGTAATGATACGGAAAAATAATGCAAAATTTCACGCTAAATGAAATAAGCTAATCCCAAAATTACCCTCCTTTTTTTACCAAAAATTTGCCAAAAGCACTTTCGCTTTCATTAACGACCCTTCGATAGAAACATCCCTTACTCCTTTGAAAACAATTCCGACCGTCGTCCTTTAACTAAAACTCGCCACGTTTTATTTGCGCTTTTGTGTGTGCGGCAAGAAAATATTTATTCGCTCTGTTATTGACCCCGAAAACTGCTGCGTTCCTTCCGCAATTCTTTTACTACGTGCCATCGCGCTCAATAAAATAAATATATATTCGCTGTGTACGAGGGATGTTTTAAAAATCGCATGGTTTGAATAAAAGGTTTGTATTGCATTAGAAGAGTCATATTTTTGTTGCTTCATGAAAGGAAGACACATTATTTGTTCGAGGTCAATTTGGAAAATCTGCGAAACGAAAGAACGATGTCAGTTTTTGCTGTCAACAAATGATTACATGTACTTCTCCTTTAATTCCTTAACAAATCCATCGTCATTTGAAATTGGTTATCGACTTTGCTTTTGTAAGTTCGTGATAATCCAGGGAGTTAATTTAATCTATCCTACAAATCCAATTTATCATCTGACAACTACTTTTTGAAAAATAGGAAAATTGGAAAAATCATTTAAATTAGATGAAGGGGTTATTCTTCACTGAAAATTTGTCTGCAAACTTTCTGAAAATTCCACAACACTTATTTTAAACTATATTTAAAAACACAATATTGTTTTCTGACAGGTTTGCAGATTTTTTCTAAATAACCCTCGTAATAATTAATAGTTCTAGTACTAGAGTGTTATGCCTGAAACTTTCAAAACATACCACGTATTAAAATTAGTTTCGTTTTTCTTTTTCGATGAAATTAAATCCCATATGCAATGTAATTATTTACAATTTCAACGATTCATCCTTTCGTCCCTTTATCTTTCTCGCATTCTCTTGCGCTATTTACATTTCGTTCTTTATTTAATTCTGAATCCGAGAGAGTCTCTTCATATTTGACGTGTGGTCTACTGTTGGTGAAATAATTCTCTGCACGTTGTTTCATAACATGCTAAAGCGATTATTGCGAACGGAAAGTTTTCACTTTCGCAAATAAACAATTTAAAATTGTTCCACTTGTTCTTATCCCTGCTAGTTAACTAGTTGAGCGAAAGAACAAATAAAAACCTAATATTTTGCTACGTTATGATGTTTGTTAGTTAGTTGTTGTTATTGTTGTTGTAGAAACTTGAAAATTGTTTAGCATGCAAGAAAATTAATTAAACGAACTTCTTTTTATTTTTCGCAGGGCGATATTACGTGTATCGTTAATCGCGTTTAAAAACGTTTACATGGATGGCGATGTTGCGAAATTAATTGTGCAAGTGCTTGGTTTAATGCAGTTGCTATTGTTCTTTCTTTGACATAAAAGAAGATCGCGTCAACAGCGACGACAACAAAGGTTTTTGCATGCTAATGAAAACGAATACAAAACGATTCTTGACAACTTGAAGCGAAAGATGTGGCTTAAAAATGAAAGTTTTTCGATTTTGTTTTGGAATTATTGTCGTTGTTTTCGACATGCTTATTGCACAGGAATTGTGCATTTCTAAATTATATACAATAATTGCATAATCAATGTATTGCTATACCCCAAACACAAGGGCAGATATTATAAACATGCAGAGATTATTAATATTTGCACAACAAGGCATCGTTCTCAATTCGCTTCTTTTAATAAATAAACAATTCTTCCTGTGAGTTGAGTTAAGTGTATCCTCTCTCCTTTTGTAGCAATCGCTTTTGCAAAACTTTCTCATTATTACATGGAATTTATAAATCATTTATGAATGATGAAAAGTTTATTTGATAACTTTACTCTTCACAGTTTGCTTCATTCATCCTCGATCCTTCGCCACTTTTGCCATTCCTTTGTTCGCTACTTTTAACGTTCTCTTTTCACTTTTATTCTCATCCCTACTCCATTCGCACTGATAAAAAAGTTTAACGTTAAAATTGAAACTTTTGCAAAAAGAAAACGTTATAAAAATATCCTAGACAAAGCGGCGAATATTTATGTAAAAATAAATAGGAAGGTTCTTTAAGCGACAAAAAACTACTATTTCATTTCTAAATGTGGAAGAAGAGAGCGAAGAAACGTTAAAATTGAATAATAACAAATAATACGTCCTTCACTGGGGCTATAACGTATTGTCAACTACTACTAGAGGACATGATACAATAATGTATCATGACTAGAGGAAATGGAATTTTATTGCTGCGAATGCGACGATGTCGGTCAAACGAATTTGCATTGTATTAAAATTAATTACATCGTAACCGAGAACGGACGGCATCGGCGAAATCGGAAGGAAAATGTAATAACAATTTTACAAGAAAGTAACATTTACTTAAAAGTAATATAAT
Source organism: Hololepta plana (assembly GCA_963695495.1). Taxonomy (NCBI): domain Eukaryota; kingdom Metazoa; phylum Arthropoda; class Insecta; order Coleoptera; family Histeridae; genus Hololepta; species Hololepta plana. The sequence goes on from OY968833.1 coordinate 8,401,059, forward strand.
GAAATCAGAGTCTTCGTTTGCAAATATAAACACACACAAACAGGAAATTGCTCAACTAACAAGAATCCAACGTAACAACTGAAAACGAATGTTAACATCTAATTGAACGAATCCAAATAAAAGACAAGAACAAATGTGACTGATTCAGATTTGTATGTGCTCCCTCTCTTTTTCGCGCTCGCGTACGGCAACGGCCGTTTCGACCAACAGATAGAGGTTCTTGAATTTCTCCTTGTCGATGTACTCGGCGGACGTCGACGGCGTCGATTGCAAATAGTTCTCGATATTGTGCGCGGGTATCACTTGCACCTTCTCGTATTTCAACGGGTGCGGCAATTGCGGCAAATGCGCCAATTGCGGATGCGAAACGTTCCAATAATTATTGTTCTTGATTAGTTTCTCGAACTTAACGAAACCGCTGCTACCACCACTACTCCCAACACCGATACCGTCGCCGCCGCCACCGCCGTCGGTATTACAAACGTTACTCTCGTTACCGTTACCGTCGTTACTGTTAATGCCGTTATTGGCGAACGCGACGTTCTTAATCAAATTCCCGCTCTCCAGATATTCGATGAACGTCTGCTGTTGGTAATGATGTTGCTTTATGTCGCGGCTCTCGTCGTCGCTCTGCCCGCTGCTCTCGTATTCGTTCGGGCTGTCGCTTCTGTACATCAACGTGATGTTATTGTCGTCGTAGCTGTTATCCAAACGTATGCGTTTGATACAAGCGGGGTTCGGTTCGTGGTCGCCCCAAGCGTTCGTCTCGTTGTTGCCCATCGTACGTTGCAGATTGTAGCCGGCGACGAGCGACGAGATGCTCGACAATTTTTTGCCCCGTCGCGAGATCGTGTAATGTAACGGATCGTGGCCCTCGCGCCGTATCATCTCCGGCAAGATGCGACGACGCGCGTTAATGAACCAATTGCACACTTGCAAAACGGTCAGATTCGCCTCTTGCGACAACGTTACCTTCTCCGCGTCCGACGGATAGGCATTGTAACGGTGCTCGTATAGCCAACGTTTCAATATCTTGACGGAATGTTTCGGTAAGTTGCCGCGTCTCTTGCGTATTGTCGTGCCGTTCATTAGGTCCGTATTGGTAACGAGACAGTTGCCACCGAGTCCGGCAATGTCCCCGGTAATGTTAAACGCCTGGTAATTTGACATTTGCTGTTGGTACGAGGCGGCGGCGGCGACACGACGTTGCTGCTGCTGCTGTTGCTGTTGTTCCTCGAGGTCCGACTCGTTGTCCGTCGTACTTGTCGATTGGAAACTATCACCGTTCTCGCATTTTAACGTATCTTCCATTTTTTTGATCCAAGTGAATTGCTTCTTTTTTTTAGATTCACTCTATCAATTAATTTATCATCTACAAACTAACGGTGTGGTTATTGCAATTTACGTTTAACTGAATATCGAATTATTTAACTAATCTCTTTTAATTTCGCAAAGAAAAAACGCTCACCAATTAGCGACAAATAATTATTGTTTATTTTTTCAATTTCACACTAATTCCATCGCCATTTGAAATTGTTTATCGGCTTTGCTTTTGTTTGCAATGGCGACAACTTCGAAATACGAAAACAACCAAATTCAACTAGTGGCTGTGTTAATACACAAAACATTTACCGCGAAATTTAAATATGCTTAATAGAAAAAATAAATAAATTGTTTCAAAATAAAAACACTGATCCATCAAATTGTCTTTTAATTGATCGTTAAATACAAATTGATTTTAATTATTGAATTTATAGCTAGCATAACTGCATAAAGCAGCAATCAATTATTAAGATCTAAGCTGTTAGAAAATCATGAATCCCTTTGCCCTTGCCAATTTTCAAAACATTCTCGATCATTTCTTTGCCAGATTACTTCAATATTCGATTAAAATCTATTCCATAATTGAAATCGACCAAACTTCCTCTTGGATCTTTTCCATAATCAGCACTGTCGACCAAAATCATAATCAAAAAGTTTTTGTTAAATCGAATCCTCCTCCTCAATTCGCAATAACCAATAAACAAATAATGAGTTTTTTGTACATCCACAGCAACAACGAAAAATCGAATCGTTTTCGTTAGGACATAATCAAGGGGAAATTTTTTGTGGGACAGGAAATTACATCTTTATCAAGCATTTTTGATCGAGCCCCCCATTTTTTTAGAGTTACATGTATGTAAGTGTTGTGTGTTGACACAATGTAATACATATAAATTTCGTACCCTACTGCAGAGTGCAAAAAAAAGAACCGGAACATTATCAAACGTGCGGACGCAAAGGCGGGGGTTAAAAATCTCGTTATATTTCGCTATTAGGGTCCGCAAAAAAAAAAAAAGAGTGTAATCTATTTTTTTGCGTACATATGATCATCTCTTCTCAACGTTGCCCGTTAATCTGGATTTCCTGCTTTATTTTCCTTATTATTATAACATACGTATAACGTTTCCATTACACGAAATCCTGCCACCCTTTCCATTAATTTTTTCTGTTTTGGTTTCTTGCGAATTTTGGGGAGTGCGTTATTAATGACGAAGGTCGTAATTAACGACTTTCTTGGCTAACGCACGTCCATGAATATGTGCGGCACACGATTTCAAATTCTTCGCAACGAATCGCCTCCGTTTAACTGAAAAGTTAACGCACTCCCTTCACGGTCTCGCTAACCCTTGAAATGTTTAAGTTAATTAATAACCTTGGTTCCTCGCTCATTTCCCTTGTTTTCCCTATTGTCTTTCTTATTATTTAGGCCCGTTAGCGTTTAATGTATGCGAATATAAATATATTTCACTATTAGGTTGTTTGCTGTTGTTATTCGTGGTTCGGGGAGTGATGGAAATTAGGAAATCTTATTGTTTAGCGTTCGTTTTGTTCTTTAATAACTTCTGGTTCGTCTCGCAAAGCCAAAACTAAAGTACGTACCATTTACGTTGCATAATACTTACAATCTAAGTGAAAACAATAAAGCGTACGAAGCGAACAGCAACAAGCAGCATCTAAAACATTTTCGGTCGTAATAAAACGTGCAAACTTTGGTTTTAACATTATTTGATATGCGTATTGCATTAAGGACGTAGTAATAAATAAAATAATGGGCGTGGAACGATGGCACTACAGAGAGACAAATATGAATAATAATGATCCTAATAAACGAGCAGCAGCAGCAGCAGCAACAACAAATGGGATTCTCTTTCGTTTTCGCTTATTTATTTATTTTTTTGCTTGCGCTAAAGTTCCTCTATAGTTTTCCCCGTTTTCTCATAAATGAAATGAGGATGAATAAGTTTGTCGCGGAGAAAAGGAACGGGCGAAATCTTCTTTTGTTGTAATTTATGGCATTTTAGTTATATGTCATATATGTGTACGTGTGTACGTCGACTCTTATTCTTGCACTTTAGTACATGATTTATGATCCTATACATATATAAATATATATGTGCGTGCACGAAGCACATTCTTCGAGAGCATAATCTTAATAAATGGTTTTTACATGACTTATTCAAATTTGCCCGAATCCATAGTCGAGAGTGTATTAAGTTTAAATTATTAATTATCCCGTTGAAAATAATCAGAAGCGTTACACTCGAAAGTCTGCACGAAGCACAGGAAACGTGCAAACTTATTAATCATCTTTTTCGGTTTGAATTTTTTTCATTTATTTCAAGCCAAGTGGTTCAAACGATAAAACTCTCCTTGAAAACTTTGTCGTAAGCAATTCTTAAAGGATAAAACTTAATTCTGATTTAGTTTATCCGTCGTTATGTTCTAATGTAAAAATAATTTATTATTGGAGTTAAAATTCGAGCCACGTGCCAAAATTGATATAGGACTTAAACGTTATTGGACTATTGTAGATGGAAACTTAAATCAAATATCAAAGTTGCAGAAGGTTAAGGATTGTCGTAGATCAGAGATGACATAAATCGAAGATCTTGTATAGGAGGGCCAATCAACCTAAGGGCAGAAGGGCCAATCCTTGAAACAAATTTAGTGCTGCAAATCGAACGTTCCCTGTTTAGGAAAAGTTGATTTATTTGGCATTCGATAAAAATCTCTAAACAATTTGATTCCTCCTCATCGACCATCAACTACTATCAGGGAGTGATTTCTGTCCCGTAAAGTAAATACAAATTCTGACTCTTCAAAGGTCCGCCCATCCACGTCTTTGACATTACTTTAATAAAAAAATATTTCCGTAGGTTCTAATATAATGTAAATAATAAAGAAAATGAACGGACGGATGGCTATCGTGTGACGTTCGCCTTCGAAATGATGAAAAAGGAAGGTTCGACGATGATAAATAGCGGTCGTCCATCTATTCGATTGGTTCTCTCCTTTTTGATTCGATCGTTTTTTTTTTCATTTCTTATGTTTTCTTCAAAGCGAGGACGCGATTGAAATTAAGAGAGGCCTCAACATTTCCGATATCAAAGATGGATCTTTTGACGGGCGCAGGAATAGAAAGTAGAATGAAGTGAAGGGAAAATTTTTGGAATAACGTCCCATTTATTTTGCCTCGTATATATTCTCATAAATCTACCACACACGGAGGGAGAGTGTGTGTGTGTTACATAAAATACCGACCCATGCATCTTACATATTTTACATGCGAGTGTCGTAAAAAGAAGAAAAAAAAAAAAGAGAAAGAGGGAAACTAGCGATACACCAACTAGTCTTGTAATAGTTGTAAGGCACCCGTGCATCCCACCAAGTAATAGAAATACTCTTTTAGCAAATGCGATATGCCTTGTAGCTTTTCTTATTTTGCAAAAAAGGACTCATTTTGCATGAACCTACAAACTCTACGTACGTAGAAGTAACGCCATTCCTTAAGGACGTACCGTGCCGTTACTTTTAACTTATATGTTTCCTTTGCCGTTTTCTTTTTGCGAAAGTCTGTTTCCTTTTATTTTGCAATTTATCAACGGTTCCGTAATATTTCAGACTATTATACAGCACCATATACGGAAAAGCGTGATGCCAACTTCTTATTCGACTTTTTCTGCTGTACTTCTGCTGTTAACATTAAACTTTGCAAATTTTAAACGAATCTGCATATAATTTCGACAATAGCGATACAGTCTTAAACGGCGAAAAAAGTTGGCTAAATTTATGTGAACCATCTGAAATTCAAATCGGTAACCGAGCCGAATAAAGTTGGAATAAACTTTTGGAATAACAAACGAAACAAAAAGTCGTGCCAAACGATATCGGTTTCACTTTCGAAAAGACATTAAAAAATGATAAGTTTTACACACACACACACACACAAAGAGAAAGGAACGAATAATAAATTTTAAATTTCATTGTAATGAAACCGCGAGGGTTGCAAATATCAATTCAATAAGCGCGGGTGCAAAAAAGAAACGACGCGAGCGAAATTGTAATTAGAAAGTTGCCAACAGGGAAAAAAGGCCAGAAGCAAATAAAACGACCTATGTTAATCATGTTGCGAAAAATCAATCTGGTCGACGCAAACAAAAATGAAGCAAAACAAACAAGTCATCTATTTCGCATGCTTTTTGCAACGAACCCGGCTCACTTTCCGCCCCACTTTATAAAATTTAATTAGTATCGTTTAATTTTAATCAACTTGATTAATAAATGGAATGTAATACATAAATCCCGTGCAGCGAGGGGACGCGATTAATTAAATCGAATGAAAACTTTTCTGCGAGATTGTGCGCGCAAAAAATTGCGAGACGCTCTTTCATTGTTAATTTTATTGCAATCTTAATAATCGAAGACACAAATAAACTAAATTGATGCCAAGGTCTATGTGGTCGCCGTTCAGCAGCAACATACACTGTCGGTTTATTTATAAACTGAAAACACTTTTTCTTTTTCAGTCGCGCGCTCTCTTTCTGTCGATGGTTAAGTACTATGTACCGTATAAATCGTAATATTAAAATATGAGATGAGCGAAACGTATCTGAAAAAAAAAGCAAAATCCAATAAGAGACCGGTCATATCGAGCTGATGATGGCGAACGGGGCAAAAAAATAATTATATAACGGATCTTCTATCTCTGGAGCGCACGCAGATGTTTCGTTCCCAACTCACTCGTTTGCTTAAGAGCAGGAGAAGAAGAACTAATGCGATAATTAATATTCCCGTCCGATATCCGAAACGAAAACCGTATTTCTCTATTTCATTTTTGATGGGTTAGAAGCGGAATTAGAAAATAATCTCGTTGCAAAGGAAGAAACACCGATCCGTTGTCGTTGCATCTCTTTCCCTCGGCGAAGTTCCTTTGCCATCATCGTCGTAATCCCTTCCTGTTGTTCAGCGCCCGATCTCTTTGTGGAGCGAAGGAATCCAATTATACGTTTGCCGACCAAATTATTTTTCTCATTCCGCCGTTTCCTACGTTTATTAATTAAAAGTAAAATAAAACGCGATCGCGACAATGGATAATTAACCGATTCTAATTCGATTTAAATTAATTTCGTTTCTATTTACCCGCGCACACTTTTACGCCTTCGCCCTTGCGGCCCCTTCTTTTTGTTCGGCCATAATTTCGCCAAGTTTGTGTAATTAATGAAAGTTAATGACTTTCCTCGGTTGCTTTATCATCGAAAGTTGATTAAATTCAAACATGCCTCCGACCGCGTTTCTTTTACATCGATTGCCAATCAAGCACTTTTTATTCGATACAGTTGGCGACATTGTCTGCCAATTGTTTGTTTCATGGACGGCTCGATGCTGCCGATATTAGAAACGATGTCGATACAGAGCGATCAAATGATCGTCGTTACAAATAAAGTTGGCGACACTGTATGTCATTTGTCATTGTTACCTGGGACCGCTCCATTGTCAATTATGACAACAGTACGTCTTTCTTCTAATATTGTACGCTGCACGATTGTCGACTATTTAATTGTTTGTATTACATCAAGGGTTTAATAACAATGTGCGAGAGTGGAGGGTTGGTGGTGGTTGATGATAGTTGTAAATATTTAACTGGATGCTCGAGCCTCCCGCATCGTTACAATTAGAGGGGTAACATAATCGCGACATTGATATTACTATGATTATTATTATTATTACCGTTATTATTATTGCCCTGTTGACATATCCGAAACTGAATCCTTTACAATCTATTTTAACCCCTATTTACCTACCTGAAACTAACCCGTACGACGATCGTAATGCTAACGATTACAATGATATTAAATGGAAATTGGTTGAGTACAAAAATTGCATTTCGACAAACGCAATCCAATTTGCAGCAGTCGATGAATTTGAAAATGTGTAAATATCGTTATTAACACGGGATCGATGCAATGAAACATTGATTATTTAAACACGCCAATTTCTTTCTAGAAATAACTGCGAAACCCCCTTTTTCCAAACCCCTCGTTTGCGCCCCCTCGTTTGCGCCCCCTCATAACGCACTTACTCCTAATCCCCTCTTTCAAGAGCGATCTTAATTAGAATCGAAACTTGAATTTGTTTAATTGATTTTAATCCGCGACCTTCTCTAATAATAACCTCTAATCGCGAGCAAAATTGGCAACACTTTTCGTTTAGCAATCGACGTTATATAGAGGCGGCTTCTCTTGCAGAAAATTATTCAATTTTCTTTTACAAAAGGGAGAGCAGAATTCCTTTTGGCAAATTCTTGAGTAGGAAATGTCTTCGTACAAAGGCTGTGACTGATGGCTCGAACATCAATCAAACAAAAATTGTGTGCATGGATCCGCTATTCAGTTTTAAGAGCATTTTGCAAAACTGTCCTCAACACAAATGAAGGAAGTTTCCAGAAGCGATATTTTCCTTTATAACGTTAACATATTCTTAAACGTAACCATTGTTTTTGGCCATCGGTCCAAAAAGAAATAATTTCTGGCACGGAATTGTTAATTAATATTTGGGGAAAGGAAGGATAAAAATTCAAACAATTAAAACTCACGTGAAAAAAGTATCGCCGTTGTACATCTTATTGATATCATGAGGACCAATGTGTTGGAGAATCAATTTGTAGTAGATGCTGATCGAAATTGCAATTCGGTCCACGAACGGCACAACTTTTAACGAACGCGAAAGTATAATATAATGTAAATTGACTATTATATTAATAACAACGATAAACAAAACTGTTTGCACTCCATTCGATAAAATCCAATTGGCAAAAAGTTACGATATTGGAAACTTTTTTTTTTCGCAAGTGACTATTTAATACGAGGAAAAGCGAGAGTCGACTGCAGACAATTTGTTAAAAAAAGTGCTGATGTAAGTATGACTAAAATTAAACTAATTGCAAAACGAAACAAAAATGGAAAAATGATTTGTAAAATTTGCACAAAATTTCAGTAATAAATAATCGCAATGAATACACGTTGTTTGTTTAATTAGCGAAATATTCGCGTTAAAAAAAGTGACGATTTATAAATAAAATAAATTTATTATTATTACAATTCCTTCGCGTTCTTCAATCTCTCGCTCCTTTTCTCCTCGTTACAGATTTACTCCCCGAAAAAATATACTTGGTCTTAATTGGGTCCGCTTATTTAAATCGCGTTTAATAGGGCCATAACGATCATCGTCATCTGCTGCGAATTATTAATAATAACAATTAATAATCCTCTCGCGATTTTGCAATAGAACCTAACATAACGACGAAGTGCGAGGATGCACACTTATTCAAATTTCGCACATGAATACACCATCGTCACACTGAAAAACCACTGAAATTTAATCACGAGCCAGATTGTCCACTGATTTCATTTAAAATCCAATCGCATTCGGGGGTCTCTCTCTCTCTCTCTCTCTCGCAATATAATTTTGAATCGTATTATTTGCCCATCTCGTCTCTCTAGCAAAATTCTCTCCTATACATTTTGCACGCCTATTAGTTTAATTTACAAATAGAAATTAGATTAGTATCTCTATGTGGGTATAAATAAAAATCCGTCCCTGAAAATAAATACAGCGTCCATACGCTGCGACCGTACGAATTTAACTGAGAATTCTCGCTCATCGTGCTTACTGTATAGTGTCAGTCACGAACCAACCGACCAACCAACCGCCAGCAAAGCACAGAACCTCTCCGTTTCGTGCCGTTCTGTTCGGTGGTAGAAGAACGAGGGTTGGTTTGTATGGAAGAGACGCAACATATAATCATCAAGAAAAATTATCCTGCATCACTCCTTTGAAGGAGGAGAACGTTAAAGCGAAAGGATAACGATCGCGAAGACTGTTTAATAAAATTTCCAATCGTTCAATTAAAATTATTAACTAGGACGACAGAAATAAGATTTCATCATATTGGTGATGATGGCTTTGAAAAATTAATGCAAATATCTTCCTTGCATTCGTTTGTTTGCGGAGAAAATTCATAATTTCTTTCTCTTACTTTGTCGAATTGCAATTTTCTAATTTTATTATTAAAAAGTTGCACCAAACTAAACTTTATGCAGAACAAAAAGTGATGAGTAAAAGATGGTGGAGGCGGAGGAGACGACGATGAAGAAGTAAAATCGATTTGGTTCTTTTGCTAGCCGTACTATTAAAAAAGTTTTCCATCGTTATGGATAGTTTCATTTTATTTCATTTTTTATTATTATTTTATTTTGCGCCCCACATCATCGACATTCGCCGTCTCATCGACTTCCCCTATTTTGAAGCCAGTAACTTGGTGGATGTTATACAATTTTAATTTTACTTCGCTAACAAAGCGCCAAGAAGAAGATCCAACGCTAATTATTGACGTGCCAATTAAGTTTAGCTTCCTGCTAAACGCCCTACTCCTGCTATTATTATTAATAATTGCAAAATGTAAATTCGACTAAATCAAAATGTGAATTAGAAGAATGATGATGAGACTATTGCCAAAAATAGGGAAGAAACTTATTTGCAAGAGACTGGATGGAGCTCGTTTTCAAAATCATCGTGAACATTGGGGCCATAAAAAGTTTGCTAATAAATTCGGTAGAAGTTTGGCAGGTTTTTACGATGATACGAGAGGATAACAAGAAATTGTATCCATCCGTCTATAATAATACATTATGATGAAGAACGATAGACGGCAAAAGCATAACAGTTTCAGACAATCAAAGAACTGTTATAATAATCTATGTGGCAGTTAAAAAATAGCGCCCTCATACATATTAATGGAATAAATTTCGAAAAAGATTAAATTGTCCGCGCAACTATTAATTTGGGGATGTTTAACCCAAAAATATGGTTGTCGCCATCCTTTTTGTTTTTTGGTTCACGCAAAATTTAAAGGATTTGGTTTTGGGTAACGAATGGTTTTCGAAAAAAAAAGAGCAACAACAATAAAGTCGGTAAAAATAATTCTAATTTAAATGCAAAAATATTTTACAGTTTCATACATTGTTATGCGTTAATAATAGATAGATATACACACACATTATTACACACGCGTTGGGATATAACTTAGTATATACAGTTCTTTTAATGTTTATTGCAATTTACATTCATAAAACCTAACGATGTTTGTTTTTTTTTGCGTGCAAATAAACGCGCTAGTTTTATTAGAATTTAAGGCGAATAATTATTTCGCAACAAAAAAACAGAATAAAATATTAAACGCGTTAAAAGAACATAATAACATGGACCCCTGTAAACCTAATAAATGAAACTCTGTGCTGTAACGGGAAAGTTATTAAATAGAATTTTAAATATAGGTGGAAATATTTTAGCACATCCAACTGTTAAAATGTTATGCAGTCGATTCCTAAATTAACTAAACTACAGTTATGGCCACCATAATACTTTTTGTGCAAAAGCTTACGTGTGGAGCCATTTGCGAAAATAAAAAATTTAAGTAGTACTACGAATGAGCCGGAGTGAAAATGTAACAGTTAACATTAAATTTAAATCTGTTTAATCATAAAAATTTTATAGTTTATAATGTTAGGTAGTGCTTGTTAACCGAAAGAGCAAAACTAATAACTAACTAGTGTTATTAATTAAGTTAACACGAATTAAAATTTTACATTGTCAACAGTTAAAACATTTTGCACACTTTCGTAATTAAATGGATTCCACTGTGAACTGTTTGCAGAGATTTAAGGCTTCAGCAATTATTTCGTTTGCATTTTATTTTTCTTGCAATTTGAACATTAAATCGATTATTTGATATAAGAAGAAGAAAAATCATCATCATTTATATTCAGGTTACCCATTAGGGGTAATAATTCTCTTTTAACTTGCAAACAAAATGAAGCAGATTAATGTAAAATATTAAAAGAGTACCAAAGAAAAGGGGAATAAGGGTGGAAATTGATTAAAGAAGTCCTGCTGCGGTGGAATTGATTAATTACTTAATTCATAATCAGTCCAAGAAGAAGAATAACCTTCGCGTGTAATTAATTTTTCTTTTAAAGATCCTTTATCTGAAATTTGTTCCCTATTTGTTCGATCGATGTAAAGGAATTACGGAGGAAAATAAACAAAATTCAATCTGGGGCGAGTTCGAAAGGGAAATTTTAAACTTTCAGCGAAGACATTGCGGCGTCCTCTGGCGGATGGACGATCAACGAAGGAAATGGCATTAATTTGATGCAGTGTGGCCAAAATTAATTAAGCAGTTCGTTAAATGTTACCAGACGTTGGCATAATGAGAAAGTCATTTTGTTGATGGGAAGCGCTTGCGTAATATAAATATTGTTTAAGAAGAATAATATTTTTTTCCACTGTTCAGATTAATGACTGCCTACATTTTTATTATATACATGTATTTATAAAATCAGTTAGCCCTAATTAAACGTTATCTATTTCGGTTAATCAGTTAGAAGTCTAATTGGATTCGAACAAAACTCGATCGTGGTACGTACTCGTGTGTGAATTTAATTTAATTGGAAATGTAGGACACCTGCGTTGTAGACGGTGTAGAAAGTGCAAAAAGTGGAGGGTTATGTTATTATCGTTGGCTTTGTTTTGATCGCAAAAATCAATCTTCTTTTTGCATTTTCTATTTCAACGATTTAATCAATTTGTTGCTAATTTTGCAATCGTCGCTTTTCTTTTAAGCAAAGAATAAATAATCAACATGGCAGATCAGCAGCAATTCTTTCTGAAATGGAACGATTTCCAAAGTAACATGGTCACGTCGTTTCGGCATTTAAGAGACGAAAAGAGTTTTACGGACGTAACGTTAGCTTGTGAGGGACAAACGTGTAAAGCTCACAAAATGGTATTGTCAGCTTGCAGTCCATACTTCAAAAGTTTATTAGAGGTATCAGTATTAGAGTTGCAATTTACAAGATTCAAACAACATTTTTTCTATTCATATTTAGGAAAATCCATCGAAACATCCCATAATAATCTTAAAAGATGTCGCATATAGTCATTTACAAGCTATATTAGAATTTATGTATGCTGGAGAAGTGAATGTGAGCCAGGAACAGTTGCCTGCATTCCTGAAGACTGCAGATCGACTTAAAGTCAAAGGGTTGGCAGAGGCACCCCAAGCAATTAAAAGAGAATAATTTCTTTTATGCTCTTTTTTATTTTTCTCTCATTTTCATTTCGTAAAGATTATTATGTGAAAGTAAAAACATGAATGAATTATGTTAGGTTCATTCATTCTAAAGCCAATAGTTTTGTATTTCATTCATTTTTCACTTGAAAATTATTGATTATCCACAAAAGGAAATTTATAACAATAAGAAGGGTTTTAGTTTTTAACTTAGGAGTAATTTCTTTATAAGTTTCTAAAGATGTGTACTTTAAAATAACGAAAATTAGTATAATTAAATGTAATTTATTCTTTAATGTTTTGTAAGGAAAATAATAATAATAATAATAGGAGACGAAATGTATGGGATTCAATTGCAATTTAGCTTTTCAGATTAAGTTTAAATATGTGCTGTTACCAATCTGACATTGATCTTGTTTTTTCCCCTTTTTAACTAATTGGATGTATAAATGAAAAAGAATAATAGAATTAGTTTGTATATTCATACTTATGTAATAATTTAAGATTATTAATTTTTTTTTATATATATATTGAAAAATTGAACTTTTCGTATTATTATTATTAACATATATGATACTATAATTGAAAATTGTAATAAAAATGTTATTGAAAAAGGATTTGTTTAAATGAAACCCACTCATTCGATTTGAATTTATTTTGTACATACAACAACGTCATCGCTTTTCTTTTAATTACAATTAAACATAAACTTTATACTACAATATTGTTGTTCTTCTAATTTGTTAAATGTTAATAACAAGAACAGAAATTCATTGTTCTTTAAAGAAACTCCTCGATATTCTGCATAATTGATTGATTGTCAATGTAGAAATAGTAGATAAAATATATTTATTTATTATATGATTTCTTAGGAAGCGTATATTCTCGACTTTCTACTATAATATCTGATTATTCACAACAAAGATATGTTCTTTATTTAAAAAAGAAGAAGCTTCATATCTCTCATATAATTAATCTAACAGTTTTTAAATCTATAAAGCAATAAAATTCTCATAATAAATGAAAACGTTTCAAAATACAGTCAAGTTCATATTATTATAAGTATTTCAAATATATTTTTTAGCATTTATTTATATATTTAAACATTTAAAACATTCATCGAAAAATGATAATAAAGATTTAATTGTCACTATATTTTAAAAGTTAGAAATATTTTAAATTTATTTAAATGGTTCAAGTATCATTATTTATTACTATATTTAGTTGTCGTATCACAATTTCTTGTCAATTAGTAATTAGCAGTATAAGTAAAAGTTTCAATCTTTAATTTGCAATGGAACGTCCACCAAAAATATATTATTTATCAATTTTAAAACTGAACGGAAAAAGCGATTAATTTACGAAAATGTCCACGCAAAAGAAAGAAAACTTTTTGATATATACAATTTGAGGCAGTGAACGTTAGAATATTTCAATTAACCGATCAAACTAATTATTGCGGTAAACGATAGTAAAATTAGCGGTCTCGTCGTTCGCTCATCAAAGAATGAACCATGTTAGAAAAAGGAAGGCTTCGTCATCTTATTATTTAAATTTATATAAATATATCTGTTCTGCACAATTCAGTCAATTAAGGTTCTTTTTAAATATAATAATAGAATCTATTTGCGATAATATAATTATACAAGATTTAATTGTTCATTTATATAGCGAATTCCCTTTTGATTAGATAGTTATGCTAAATATGTAGCACTAAACTTTATTGTAATTTCATTGATATATTGAACATATAAAGCGTAGTTTCATTTATTTAGGCGCTCATATAACACATATTTAATAATACTTTAATAGATTATTCATTATTTAGGCCTTACCTACACGTGATTAAGGCATTAAAGCCAATCAGTTTCCTTTTTTTCTTTTTAATTACTAATAGTAAATTTTATCTCTGGGCTTAATTTAACATCGAGTACATCAGACATTTAATTATATTATTATATTATGTACATATAGAGTAACTTTATTGTATAATTAATAATTATATTTAGCACGAAGCATTTCATTCATTAGATCCGTATAATTTAATTCCTTTTTGTAAAGCTTGTCGTATACGTTCGGGATTAAAAAAAAAACGGGAGTAATTCACAATAGAAACGAGACAAGCGATTTTACATCCGAGATACGCTTTGTTGAAAATTAAATTTAAACCACGTGAAACGAATTTATTTAAAAAATAGAAGCAAATGCGAGGGAGAGACACATTGTTTTCCGTTATAACGATATTATTAAATAACTGTGGCTACTAAAACTTTCCATTCGCATTCATCATCAATGTTCAAAGAATGCATTATATATTGTAGTAATTTACATGGTTTTAATTAAATTTCAGTTCATAAGAACTGTTTGATAATTATCGAATGTCGCGCACGATTTTAATATTACTTTACAACTGCCAACATCTTTTAATTATCTCTGCAAAAATGTTCACAATCTTAACATCTAATATTCGTTCTTCAATTCATTCAAGAACATTTGAAAATAGTTTTGGAAAATATTGACTCAACAACAGTATCGTTAATGATATGGTTTAATTATTTCATATCGAGCTTTTATTAAAAACGTCAAACCCATCATCCTCCTAATGACGGTTATTAATTTACTGCGAGACGCGAAAACCTTTAGAATACCGCACCTGAGCTCGACGTTAATAATAATAAATATAGTTTTCTCTTTTTCAGTTTAAAAATATCACATAATTTATAGCTGGAATCAATCTACCAACAACTATTGTCTAATTAGCATTTTGTTACATATTCTTCATCATTTCTAGTCCTTGTTGATCATCAATCTCGTCGTCGTCGAATTTAGAGCACGTGCAAATTCTCGCACGACTTCGATTTACTGATATCGTTCATGCAAATCTTTTGCAATATCTCTCTGGCAATGTTCAAGCTCAAGCTGGTCTTCGATCCGTGTAATTTATTGTTCTCCTTCTTGTTCATCCGTTTCTTTTCGCGGTTCTCCCGCAAACGGATCTGTTTCAGGATGCCGACAAGTAGCTCGTCGACGTTATGCTGTATACCGCTGGACGTTTCGATAAATTTACAATCCCTCGATACCGCCAGACTTTTACCATCTACAAAGAAAATTATAACAAAAAGAAAAGTGATAAATAACCGTTAAAAAATTTGTTTTTAAGGTTTGTTCCAAATACAAAATTGAACCCTTCGGCACCCTATTGAAGTCTATTAAATTAATCAACTTAGAATTATTAATTAACGTTTGACTTTATTCAAAATCAATTGCTGTTACTCCTAAACTATCAATCATCAACGTACGTACCCTTTGCAAGGGCACATTATTAATTGCTCGACATGATAGTGTTTAAACACTTCATCGTTCGTGTACTAATATTTTCGATTATTGTCAACTTAAAACGATTTCAACATTCGTAGACACACAAACTGTTACAATTTCCACTAGCGGGATATTTATTACAAAATCAGACAAAACGTGCGGAATTATACGCAACGGTTCATTAAGTTTATTACTAAAGCTCGAAATACGTTCAAATTTTAGAATTAGATGGTTGGAACTGAACCTATTAATTCACATTTAATAATAGCAATCTCGCTTACATACACCATATAATATAATATTTTATTAAGTACGTCTAATACCCTTTTTGAACGGGGATGATGGAACGAATGAAAAGGAAAGGAGCCGAAGAGAAGTAGACTTTGAAGTATGATTATAACGATACGATATTGTATTTAATAATAATAAAATGATGAATGGCCATTCATATTACTTAAAGTCTTTACTTTCAAAAGGATTAATTTTCTTGGCGACGAAGAAGACCCTTTAAGAGAAGACAAATGGCTTTTCTTGTTAATAATATCGAAACATGGGTTGAGAGAGACAAAATATGATAAATTATTTAAGAGCCCTAAAAACTTCTCAATTAACCAAACTAAATTAATCGGTTAGATTTTAGAATCAATTTACACAGGTACTTTGCCAAACAATCAGCGAAATTGTAATTTTTCAAATGAAAAAGAAACGGTTATTGCAAAAGATCTGTTATTTCAACAAAATAATTTTGTTTTAATCATAAAAATTGTAATTTCGCTAATTGCCTTGATGAAATTGACTCGAATAATATTGAACACGATGCATGCAGGATTGTCTAAATTACCAGTGAGCACAACGATTCGGTTGTTGGCAAAGTGGTTTTTTGTGTTTGCTAAAACGATTTCATCAGTGGATTCATGAAGCACAATAAACCTTTTTAGAGTTCTTTGTTTCGACCAACGTAATCGGTATCGTTTAATTTACATTCGTTGGGAACAAAAGAAAAAGAGAAAACGGAGAGAAAGCGTTTCTTTTTTCTGTGAGGCATCGAGAGGCTTTCATAAAAAGCTAATAACTGCATGGGATCTCAAAAAAGAGGAGCGGAATTATGTAGAAAGCCATAGGAAAGAGAGGAGTCGAGCGAATCGATATTTCATCCGCCAAATTTAATTAACGTCTTTACTGTTCGTAATAAGCAATAATGTGATTTTGAAAATGAAATAACACGTTAATATTATAGAGATGATAATGATAAAGTGGCGTAATGTTGAACGATTAATTTCGAATTCGATTCTTTCCCTTTCGTAATTGAATTTTAGCAATCAACAAAATCTACGAGGACAATTTAGTAAGAAATGCGAAAATATTTTCAAGCGCTTTCAATTGCGTCAATCCGTTAAAAAAGCATTTTTTCGGAAGCTCCGCAAAATAATTGTTCATCTCGCTAAAAATTTGCTTCCTCCCAGAAAACGGTGGATTAATTATGTAAATTTTCTTCATCTAAATTGCCTTCGTAATATACTTAAGTTGTGTGTAAATTCGCTCACCATTTGACGAAATCATTCTGGACCTGGCCAGATCGGCCTTATTACCGACGACGATGACGCTCTTCTCCTGCGTGTAGCCCTCGCGCCATAAATAATTTAGCGTTTCTTCGGCGTGCTGAAAACTCGGTCTCGCTACTATCGAATAAACGACGACACATGCATGCGGTTCGTATGTACTCAAGGAATTTTCCACCTGGAAATCAAACATTAAATATGCAGTAACATTTTCGTCCGTTTTTCTTTGCTTCACTTCTTAAGCAACACGAGAAGGAACGAGAAACGTGAGTTTGTTTGTGTGTGTACGAGGGAGAGAGAGAGAGAGAGAAAACGAAAAGTTTTTCATTTTCTAATTTCATTCTTGCCTAACTTTCTTCTTACTTCTTGCAAACTACAGGATAAATTAATGTCAAAAGAATATAAAGAATTGGAATAAAGTTGAATCTAAAGGATGGATAGAGACAGGGAGAGAGAGAGTGTGTGTATGTGCGTGAAGGAGATTGGCTTCTCGCATTTTGCCTGTGTGCAAACTCGCAATTTTAACACTAATTAAAAATTAATTTGACGAAAGTTTTCATTCACTTTTCTTTTTGGGAACAAATTAATTGACAAGAACAATAAAAAGTGCTTTCGTTTGCGAAATTATTTTCGCTCGTTAATTAAGCAGCGTTTCTTTGAAAATCTGTTTTTCTTTTCGTTTCTTCTGTGTAGGTGCTTGTGTAAATATACGCAAACAAGAATGGAAAATATAAAAAAATAAAAACAAAGGGATACCGATTCCGGTCTTTCTTTACGTGCCTTCATTCGCGTTCATTTTACCCTCATCCGATTATTTCTTACAGTATATACACAATGCCGTCGATTTAAATTCGAAAATCCATTCATCAATCATCATTGGTCTTGAACCTACGCTTATCCATCATCCCCAACCGTCTTATTAAATTTCTCTTTTTGGTTATCAGCCACCGATTCTCCGCGTAATATTCAATTTAAATATGAATATTCGATTGGAATATCTTACATCGTATACAAGCGAATGCGTACAAGTAAAAAGCATTTTCTATGGGCGAAATTAATCCTCCCGCAGCTCACATAACCCATTGATTTGTCATACTCGATTTTCAAATTTGGTTCTTTTTTCCTATCGGTTTTTAACTCGATCTAATCCTAATCGCAAAACGAGAAAACTAAAAACTGTGGGCTTGGGAATATCTTTTCCGAGAAGAAAACAAGCGAAAGCACATTTTTCACGAAAACCCTTTTCTTCCTTCTCTCTCGGCTCTTTAAACGACTTTCCAAACGATTCGCAAAGCAGTTTTGCTAATGCTCAGTGGGAAAACTACAATATGCTACAATATTATATCGCGCCGAATAAATGGAATGATTTTCAAGACAATCCATCAACTATTATTATTATCGCTTAGTTTTTGTTTAAGGTTTTACATTTTCGTTCAGACATTATTAAGTGTCTTGCAAACTTTTATAGACAGACATTTTTAAAGTGCGCACTCTATTATTTTACCTTCACAATATAAACCCAAGCTATAAAACGTATTTATAACATGAAGAAAAAATCAAATCATAGAGCGAGACGCACGTTTTCGTTATTCAATAATAAAAAAAAAAGTCATATTAAAGCCTCGCTCCATTTCAAAAAAGTTATTATTTGCATGTTAAAAGGTGAGCTTATACGTGTCAGCCCAGCGCATCCACCAGAAAACAACATTCCTCGACGACAAACGTTTTCTATTACAAGAAAGCGATGCGAGAAATGGAAAATTTTGTATTGGTTGGATCCGATCGATTTCTATTACCCGAAAAGAAAAAAAAATGAAGCAAAATTGGCAAGGGAAAACAGGAAAAGAATGCAATAATCTTCCTGTTTATTACAGTTTATTACGTTCCAAACGATTTTTATAGTTGGTAACAGTGAAACGATTCCCTTTCTTCCTCTTTATTTTTTTTTTAATTGCAAATTTCACCTTTTCCTCGCTCCATCTCCTCTTTTCAAATCTTTTCGCCGGTCCTTTATTCCATTTTCACCGTATTAAAGATGTTAAATTACAGCTAAAAGCTCTCGTATTTCTTCAATAAACTACGTCTTAAACAAAATTATATTGAAAGTAAAGGGGAGTAAAAGAGACGGCCATGATGATGATGATGAAAAAGATTTGTGATAAGATAAACTACAGAAAAAAGGAAAGTTTGCAAATTCTTTATGTACATTTCGCAAATATACTTGGACGTCTACCAATTCATGCGAAAAAAAAAAAAGAACAGGAAAGAAAAACGACTACTTCTTTGATTACATTTTAGAAAATTGGAAAAGTTCCCCTTTTCTCCATTTACTTGTTTCTGTATCTCATTTTTTATGCGATTTTGTTTCGAAACCAACAATAAATTAGAGGAATATTTGC
This sequence comes from Hololepta plana, assembly GCA_963695495.1. NCBI lineage: Eukaryota > Metazoa > Arthropoda > Insecta > Coleoptera > Histeridae > Hololepta > Hololepta plana. The sequence goes on from OY968833.1 coordinate 8,420,786, forward strand.
AAATATATTTGTAATAAGGTGTTTTCCACGAACTGCAAAACATATCGTTATTAAATCGCACTAAAATAAAATCGATTAAGTGCAGAAGCCAAGAAGTAATTTGAACTAATCTGCGAGACGATGCGGAGAATAATCCTTGACACCGTTCTCGCATTATTATTAAATTTGACAAGGATTTGCGCATTAAATAAATCGCATAATTTGTGAAAACAGACACGAAACTTTTTGCACAATAGAAGCGAAATAAACGGAATCATTTAAAAACGGATAAAATCAATTATTAATACTCACAGACATTTCCGATGATGGATGATCGATGAAAATCATTTCCGATTCTTCCCCATCCAACAATATGGATACCGTTCGTTCGCCAAATTCATCATCTGCAAAAATAGAGACAATATGGGAGCGGGAGCGAAAAAGAAAAACGATTACAATTCGCAAGGGATACGCGAGATGAATAGGAAAAGTTTGTATTAGCTCTCTTTTTGCATTATTTATTGCAAAATAAATTTCAATCGTAATTAAATATGAACGAACTTGCGGTTCTCGCCAACGCTTTTGCTTGTTTCTTGCATTAATTGCAAATGAAAGAACCGAATTAAATTTGAATGAAGGAGCGACAAAAGAGAGCGGGGCATTTCCTAGTAATGATTCGAATAATAAATCGCTTCTTCCGTTTCTTTTTGTTTGATACTAATACGCCTTGCTGGCAGATAATTTATTATTTCTTTATCTCGTGCCTGGCGAATGCAGAGGTGAGCAACAACAACATGAACGGCGAGAGAAAGGAAAGGAACAATTAATTTTTTCGCTCGATTTCCGGCGATGATGGTAGGAAAATCCCCTTCTTTTTTATTACGTTTTCGGTCTTTTTCCTATCGCAGATTTGATCGTATGCACGTTAACATTTAAGACGATTTTTCGCCACGGTGCGCGAAGCGGGCATAACAAATTGGGAAAATAAATTTTGCTACGTCTTCGCAACAACGTTCTCCCCTATTTTATTTCTCCCTTTTTTTTTCTATCGTACCCTTCAACTATTTTCCTCGCAAGAAAGAAACCAATCCGAGGTGGATGGCTGAGAGCCTCTCGAAGAAGAGAAAACGTTATGTATATAGTAATAATACAACAAATATCGAAAATATCCAATAACACGTAATTCCCCATAGAGAGTTGCAAAATTTATACGGATCAATTGGTTCTCAACATATCTTTAAATTCTATTCTTATATTTGTTCTTCCTTCTCCTTTGTCTATATTGTTTCGTATATACATCCAACGTCTACTTACACACCGGCAACGGTTTCGAAGTTTATTAGTTTTCCTTTAGGAAAATTAATTCGTTTTCCCACTCACTCTGGTTTTTCTCCCTGCCCTTTACACCTTCCCTCTTTCTCCATTGTTTAATTCTTCGTTAATAATGGATCGAAAAGGGAAGCAAAACCAAAAAAAGGGGATAAAAGAAAGTGGAAACGGATGAGGGAGAAGGTAATAACGATTTAAATGACAGGTTTCATTTCGTTGCAAACAAAATGAAACACTTGCTATTATTATTATCGTCAAGCAACTATTTTGCAGCATTAAAGTTTGCAATTTAAATTTTATTATTATTATTATTGTATTCTCACTCGTGTGAAATGCGGGAATTCATCTTATTTCTCGCTCAATTATTATTTTCATCGCATGCAAAACACTATTCGATTCGCGGATTATATCGCCCATCTATTATTTAGTACTGCATAAAAGCTCAAATTGTTCGATAATGATACCGGTGATGATAATAATAATAATGGGAGGACGTAATTTTGCCATAAAATAAAATGTAACTAAATAACAGTTTCCCCAACCATGTACCGTATACGCGCGCAAACAACCATCTCCTATCGTTTTGCATATAGTACATTCAATTTTATTCGCGAACGCATAAAAGAGCGATGAAAGAAAGCCTTTTATTTTCAGCGAGCGAAATCCGCTTTGAATCTATAAGAAAGAAAGGACAAAATGGGACGACGTTTTTCCTGGATCCTACATATTGACAAATCACGGCTGGAAAGTCGATCTCGAGGAAACCGGGACAAACCGCAGGCGAAAGAAAAGCAAAAGCAAGAACCATTTCAGTTTGTTTAAAGCTTCACACTTTGTTGCCTTAATTTATGGCCTCTTACTTGCACGAATTAAAGCTAAAACTGTACTAATTTTCCCTCCTTTTTAAAACACCGTGCGTGACTTTTTCGTAGCGGAATGATTACTTTGGTAGAGCTGAGGTTTTTTATTTATTTTTTATCAGTTTTCTTTAAAACCGTTTAAATAGCGACAGTGTCAATCAATCATTGATTTCTTTTCGTGTTAGTTATCAAAGCTTCACAAATATTACTTTGGTAGCATTGATTTTAAATATTTTTTGAATCGAATCCCTTTGCCGCCGAATGTAATTTTGAAAAATTTTAAACAAGAAATGGATTTCAGCACTAAATATAAAACAGCCTAATGTACAAGTGGTTGAATAACTTGAAAATATTTAATTCGACGTCGTTTTTTGTTGTTTAGTTACTCGACTCCTCCAAGTGACAACTAGGTATTGCCAACTTATTAAAAAAAATCGCAATCAATTATTGCCGCACGGTACCATTTAACAGCAAATCGATAACGAAACGATTTTAAGCTTGCTCCTAATTCGACCTCAATACAGGATTCTTTAAGACTCATTAGTTTGCTGCAATTATTATTAATTCAAACCGTTTTCGTTACTCAAATGTCAAAAGTTCTTCCTTATAATTATCGTCCTCGTTATTATTTTAACGTGAGTCTAATGTTTCATTTACGGGCAGCTCTTAAACGAATTAATGAGGTCGTCGTCGCCGCCGCTGCCGACGCTATCAAAGTATTAACGGTTCTTTTCCGCGAGGGCAAAAAAACTGCCGAACCACAATTTATACTTATTAATTTTACTTAATAAAATGATGTTGATGACATTCTTTTATGTCAGTCTTTCAGGAAATCTCCGTCGTTTCCGTCATCTATTTTTCCATTTTATTATTTCCTCGCGTTTGTTAGCGTTTTATTATGGTCCTAATGAGATTTCCTTATGAAATAAAAAAAAATTCCACGTAAAACGCGGCAAAAAAAAAAGCGCGCGGCTCTATTCCATCGAATTAATACAATTCCATAGAAATTTTATTTTGCCTTTTTCCCTTCCTAATAATGTCAGTGTCCAATTGCGAATACCGTTCGTTTACTTTCCGAACCGTAAATTCGCTGCGCATTGTTACCGAACGGTTAATTAAATTTCCAATTTGCTTCTTTCGTTTGCGCGACGAGAATTGAGTGATCAAATTGGCTTTCTTAAGGTAGAAGTAGAAGAAGGAGCAAAAAACGTCCGGGTTGAATGGAGTTAAAGGGAGGATTTTCTTTAAGATTTATGCACTCACCTAAACTGGCATCGTACGTATTCATATATTCGGAGGTCATAAACTGGGAGACCAGAGCCGTCTTCCCTACGCCGGCATCGCCTAACATCACCACCCGATATTTCGGTATTTCGACCTCTTCCGGCGATCCTAACGGCGTCGAATCGACCGTATGATAACCGGAACCGCAACAAGAACCGTCGAACGGCGAACGCTCTCCCGACACGTTGCTTGCCCTGTTGGGGAGAAGACAAATAAAAGGGAAAAGCACTTAATCAGCCATACGAGCGGATTTTGCAATATGCAATTATCCGTATTGTTTCTTACGTTTTTGCAACAATTTTTATTACTGCCGGTTTTTATTAGACCATATACATTTTTCCATAAAGGAATTTTTTGCTAGTTTCAGTTTGCACTTATTGCGAAACGCAATAAACGTTAGTTCATTTCCCGTTGTGTAGAACACACGCCACATATTTGCAAACGATATTGCGAAACAAGTAACAAAAAAAAGCGCAAATAGAGAGATAGAGAGAGCGAATAAATTTCGCATGTATATTGGCTTTGTCATTTCGTGTAAATCGCAAAATTTATTCGGTTTTAATTCGATTTGCGAAACGATACAAATAATTTGCAATATAATAAAACAGCGTGTATGTGGAAAATATTTTTCATATCGATCAGCCGTTACTTTTCAATATTTTCGTAAATGCTAAAACGCGAATTGTATTATGTCGTATAACTGAACAAATAAAACCACTTGACCTATTCGCGTACAAGATTTTATTTGCGAAATGGCACTCAAGCCTTATTATTATCATTATTCTTCGCAATCTCTTCTTCTGCGGATTTTATTTCGCAATAGATGTATATTTGCATCCATAAATGCATACCAATTGTACGTAAAAGTTTCCTTACCCTCCTTTTCCAAACCAGTATCATAGTTTTTCATTTGCATTTCAATGGGCAAAAATATTTAAAAGAAATACTGAAAAAGCAAGAACGAAACGTACGAACTTAATAGCGTGACCTTTAACCTACAAACGTATTACACATTAAAAAAGATTTTCCCTCGCTCAACTACTCCGCGTATTTTCGCATTTATTATTGCTCCTTGTATTTTTGATAACGTTGCGAAAAGTTGTGTGACATTTGAAAATTTCGCGAAAACCCTAAGAGATTATCGGGGACCAATTAAAAGCTGTGTGGGGGGCGACGCCGGCGGGCGCTTTTAGTTTCCCTAATCTTTTCCTCTTCCGCGAAATTGCTTTTTAAATTAATTGCTTGCTTATCGCTCGACGTTAATTCGTCCAACTCGCCAATTGTTATCGATTCGTACTAAATACTCGTTATCAATTGATAAAAATACTTTAGAAATGCGTTAATTCGAACAACAACAAAAATCCGTCCGTCCGGATTGCAGCTTTTGCGGCTAATTAAAACAAGAGCATTGAGTAATTCTTGCGGAGAATTTAACATCGAAACATCCAAATGGCGTTTAAATTTGTCCTAATGGATTCAGTTCGTCATTGGGTTGTTTCAAATGTCCTGAAAGAATTTCATCATCTACAATCGATTTTCTTGCGGGTCAGAGTAAAGTCCGCGAGGATCGTGCGGTTGAATTGTTAATCGAATAGATCTCTGGTGGAAACTTTTGCCGATCGGGTTTCCATTCGCTCCTTAAGGAGATGTAAATGCGTTATATACGAAGGAGGATTAATTAAAAGTTGGGGATAATAAGAGTTCTACGACCTCCCGTCTAAAAGGGGACACGGATTAAATTTATTTATATCAAACATGCCGCCGCCTCCACCTCGTTCTTCCGTTAACCGTCACCAAAAACGCCCGCCGCCAAGATGATAATTGTCACGCCGCACGCGCGTTTCTTTTATTAAAGTTAATCGCCCGCAACTTTCTAAAGGCGATTAACGACGGATCAGGACTGGCTTAATTTGCAAATTATCGTCTCTCTCTCTCTGTCGCTCACTTTTCCCTTTAGTTTTTGCATTATCATTATTACTAGACGCACTATGTAAATGTGTATTAGGAATAAAATATTGCCGCGAGGCTCTTTCACTCCAGAACGCGAAGGGGAAAATCTAAAATAGTAATAATAATAATAATAGTGAATATCTAAACCCTCGAGATATTACATGAACCAATTTCCGTTATGTGCCGCACGCCCCTGTACCCCAACGTCGAAGGGTAAGTAAAATAACAAGAAACAATAATAATAATAAGCCAGGTCTAATACGTCATCTCCCCAATTCCGATTAAAATATCGCACGCTGAATAAAAAGATGAATCATAAAAGAAAAACGACGAAACGAAATAAGAAAAATTTGCAAATTAATCTTGTTACCGCGAGCGAAAGAAAAAAAAAAGGAAAAGATGATGAGAAAATGTTATTAGCTGTGGCCGCCCAAAATTGAATGAGAGAGGGTAAACAAATTGCGATTTCGTTTCAATTTTTTTCACAATTCGGCATTTTTCAGGAAAACAGGTCTCAGGCCAGCAATCTTTCGTTTTGCTAATAATATAATTGTTATTAATAAATAATTGCGTTGAAAGTCTCGCAGAAAATGTGGAGGAATTTTTGATGAAACCTTCGCGGAACGAACCTCCCAAGGAACTTGAATCATCCTCGAAGTTTTAATGTCATTCCAACGAAATCAATTCAAAACTTGTTCAAGTTGATTTGTTTGGACTAAAGCTATTAGATTCATTTGCTAAAATCGATTATTCCGTTTTTTTATTTCCTTCAATATGTCAAATGCAAAATAACGAAGGCAATCAATTATTTTTGCTACGGTAATGCCCGTTTTTTTTTTATACGTACAGGGCCACGTTTGTACGTTCCAGTTTATTGCGAACAAAAAATCGCATACGGATTCAATAATGATGTTAATCGGATCGTATGACATTGGCAAAACAATTCAATTCACTTGCCGCTATTTTGCCACGCAAAGGTTTGCAATAAATCTTCCTCCCGCAAAAACGTCGAGTGTAAATCGATTATTGTTTTGTGTTTAATTACTAATTATATTTTAACAATGGAAAACGAATGAATGGACGTTTTGCAATTCAATTCGCACTGAACCTCTGGGGGATGGCGTTGAAGTAATCATTTCATTGGTACTGCCGGATAATGCGATGCTGGATTTTATGCTGATGATTGGTGCAATTAAAATGCAATGTTTTTATTCAACTACCTAATTAATATTCAATAAGTGCGCCTTTTCGAAAAGAAAACAAGCGAATAACCACTTCGACAGCTTCCAATAAATTTGCAAAAAACTTTCTTTTTTCGGTTTGCAAAAGCAAAAAAGACGGCTTTTTATTCAACATGCAAATTGCAATTGTTATCGAAATGGCTCAAGAAGAGAGACAGAGCAAGAGAGATGAGCAACTAATCGATAACGAGCACGTAATAAAATAAATATGCCTCCCACAAAAAGATGAATAACTGAGCTGAACCTTCGTTAAATTTTTAAACCCTTTTAAAAGTCTACAACTACGGCGGCCATTTACCAACATTATCATCATCATCATCGCCAACAGCAGCATCAAAAACCAACCGACTATGGTTCCTACTTCTTTCATCCTGTTGCTCCCATTCTTTCATTTCTACATTCTTTTTTGTCTTTCTTTCCATTCGCCATTCATTGTCATTAATAAGTAACAAAGTAATTTACGAGGGTGATTCGGAAAAGAATCTATCTGTGAAACAAGGCTCACAAATTGTGAGGAATATTTTCAATGCAACTTTCGTTACCATCGAAACACTTTTCCAGTTTCAGAAGCATTTTCGAAGGTCTGCAGGCAATTGTTAAAAGGAAGCTTTTACTTGTGTTTCCCAAAAACACTTTTATTTAAATAAAGACATCTTTTTATTTAAAAGCTAGATGCTAAATTAGCATTTCGTATCGTAGTTTCCTTCTAAATTGCCTCCGTATCAATTTTTGCAACTCTTATGTATTACTGGCATTTCGTCAAAAAATAATTAATCAAAAGGAATTTACTTTTAATTGCGATTTGTTCGCGCAAGAAAAATCATTTTCTTCACTTACCTACTGGCAGTCGAATTAACGCTCGTATTCGATCTCGATCGTCTGTTGATAATCGAATCGCCACAATTGACAACACCACCTTTATTCGTTATGCTAAATGTTCTTAATCGATAAAGGTCATCGCTTAGCCGGGGATTGTATGGTTTTTCAGGTAAAGAACATACACGTGGCCGTATATGGTCGGGCACTGTAACAGAAAATGAGAAAAATGAATGTTAAAGAAGAAAAAAAAAGCAATTCGTAGGGAAAAAATGGAAAAATAAGATAAATGGAATCCATCTCCACTTAAATAGATTTACTCCACTATTTTCTGCTGTTGCTGGACGGGGACGCACCTTGACGAAGTTAAATATATAAGAGGAAAAAATTTGGTACGGAGGGCGGCAAAAAAAAGTATCATTTTTTGCAGCAACTCGTCATTATTTTGTAAATCAACCCGACTTACGGTGTGCGCCCCATGCTAACGTTATTTATTTTTATTTTTCTTTGCCTTTCTGGCAAAAGTGGGCGCACAAAAAAAGATTGGGGGAAAAACTGTTGCTTCCCTTATTATTTATTTAATAAAGCATCCTTCTTCTTGCTTCTCTCCGTCCCTCCAACCAACCACGAATTATTACTATTATTAAGGGCATTAATTTCGACAGTAACACGTTAATTTTTTCTTCTTCGTGTCTTCCAAAGAAGTCGTATTCAGTTCCATTATGAACATTATAGAATTTAACAAATTCCATCCATCACCAACATAATCATTCCTATTGCGACTAATGCCGAAACACCAACGACAAATCTTCGTTAATTAACTCGTCCATTTGTTGCTCTTTCGATTCAAACAAAGGCGGACGAAAATAGCGGAATTTCAATTTCATTAAGCTTTAATTAATATTTGCAATAATAAATGAAAGGTTTCATTCTATTATCATTACGTTAACGTGCTGTTGCTAATTTACTTTTTGCATAACGCTGGAAAGTTTAAGTCTCTAATTTAATTTTAGGGCATAGATTTCGTGCGGTTTCCGAAAATGTAAATATTGCATGACTTTCAATTTGGCTTTGTAATTTACCTGCCCGACTGCCTACACACAAAGGGAGACAAAGTAAATTAGGATACGACATTGTATAATAATAAAAGTGTTTTTGTAATGTGTAATTTTCAGAAAACCGAATCATGTAAATCAATTTTATTGGCGAAGAGAAAAATCGGTTTTAAGAAAAATAACGATTTTCTAACGCGATGTTGTTATTCTGAGAAAACGCGAGAACTTTATCCAACTTTATCAAATTGGCGTACTTAAATTTTTTCTATTCTTCGAGCTTTCAAATAATTAGCACGATTATTTTTTGTTTTGTTATGAGGGTGCTATTTCAAGAATTTGCATTAGGCAAGAAGAGAAATTAATGTTAAGAAAAACTAGCTTGTTTATAGAACGTCTGGTTGTCTAGACCTTATTGTACCAAGTCATTATAAAGCTAAATAACGTAGAACTTAACGTATGGAATTGAACTTCTTGTTAACAATTGAAAAAAAAACGATATTTGAAAAATGTTGTGATTTACTTCGAAATTATAAGAAGGGATTGATCAAATTTTGTATTGGAAAAAATCAAACTGCCTTTTTTCATTGTTAAAGAAAAACTACAAAATTTAAATCGGTAAAATTTGATTTATAACGATCCGCTATCAGATTGCTAATATAATAAATGAGCGATTTGCAAAAGGATAACTATAAAAGCAAGCAAAACTACTTAAATGAGGCATGAATGTTAAATAATAAAACACGCGAACAATAGATTCGTTTCGTATTATTTCTCTAACATAAAACTGTATTAACAAACAAGAAAAACGAATGCAAGAGAAAAAAAAAAGATATTTCATAACAGAATTTAATATTTTCGCAAATATGCTTTGCATATACATTTCTTCATTTCCAACAATCCCTCATTATTTCCCAGACTTTTTTCTGCAATTCATTTTCGCAATACCCAACTGCTCTTATCGATCACCGAGCCTATTTCTGGCCAAAACCTTCGAATGTCATCGTGCATAATGTTAATTCTTGTAAATAATTTAACACCCTCAAACCACACCGTCACATTAAATCAACAGCAATTAATCGATTACGATTCATAAACGAAACGTACGCTATTGCGAAAAAAAAAAGACCCTCAGCAAGTTTTCGGCGAATTTAACGATACTAAAAAGGTGAAAAAAATAATTGCGTGCTAAAAATGAAGTTCATTGCATTAACGAGATCAAATTGTAAGTGGCCGGAGAGTAAATAACGTTAGAGTAGATGAAGTTAATGTAACGAACTTTATTTTTATTTTTTTCTACCCTCTTCACACGACTACTTCTTAATATAAATTAAGGGCGACCTGACTGTTGCCGCTATATTCGTTTTATACGGAACTCTGCTAATAATGTAACATAATTTCGCACTAGAGCCGAAGCAAAGAAGGAAAATTCTTCCTTATATAAGTGGAAATTAAACGAAACAAAAAAAAAACGCCTTGCGCCTTCAGCATCGTCTACCAGCTCATGCTTATAAAAAAGATCCCTCTCGAATTCGTTAAATTCACGTTATAAGCGTTCGCTGTGAAAGGTGGGCTTTCAAATCGATTAACTAATTAAAATTGGAGTATAATTAACTCTTTATGGTACTTCTAGCCGTACTTTTTTCGCGCCCGACTCTACGCATCGTCTTCATACGAATTCAATTTACGTAATAAACGTTTTAATTAAATTAAATTGTAGAAGAGGTCTCCCGGTCGTAATCGTATCGAGTTGCAATATGTCAATTGACGTGGAAAACGTTTTAGTTCCGTTTCCGTTCGACTATACGTCGACATATTTGCGAAAATAAAAATATATACACTGGCAATAAATGCGAACAATGTTTAACCGAAAGCCCTATACAAACAAGATGAGAAAAGATGTTACGAGTGGAATGAAGTTTAACAGTAAAACCCTCCGTTTCGCTAGCACATTTGTTTGCTATTAGTTTTTGGAGCATCACGATGATGATGATCGTTGTACGATCAGTATAACGGTTTCTATGGTGTGGAGGCGAGCGAACGAACGAATTGAGCAAGCAACAGGTCCCCTTTAAAACATTCATTTCCATTAGAGGAAAAACACTTTTATACACGTACATACGGGAAACGTCGGGAAAGATCCGAAAGTGGTAGTATTTCGCATTGGCTGGGTGTTTGTTAAATGGGAAAAGAGCAACAAGCTCGAAAGGAAACGAACCGACGTGGCATTAAAAATTGTTTACTAAAACGTTGATGCATAAAATGCAAAGGGAAAAAGTGCGAGGAATGAAGCAAAAAGAAGGCGAAACGAATCCCTGGACGCTGGGGAACGATTTAAAAGTGATTTGTTGTTTATAATTTTAAGTGGTCCCCACTTGTAAATACGTTTTGTAACGTGCCGCGGTAGACATTGTAATTCATATGCAAAAAGGAAAAGATTCCGAACGATTCGCAGTTATTCCACACAAGAAGCAGCAATCTGTTGCTTGTGCAACGAAGAAAATCGAAAATAAACATAAAGAATGAAGTTGGATTTAAACCAGCGATTACAAAAGGACTCCTCAGGTGTTGGCGGTCGATCGAACTTTGAAAGTGATCTATAGAATATCAGCGGTCGATGATTTGTTTTAATTAATAGCAAAAATTGCTTTCAAGGGGGTCGACGTAGAGAAAAAGTTTGGAATGGCTGATTTGAACAAATGCTTCGAACAACTCGAGTAGAGTTCGCTCTATTAAATGAGAGATTAAATGAAAATTTTAGAAAGCCATCAACGAGAGATCGAGCGGGATTGTTTTTGAAAAGCATACGGAAAAAAAATATTGAATTGAATGAAAGCAGGGGAAAAATCAATTGCAAAAATAAATCGCAATTTAACGTAAACTTAAAGCTTAAATCCTATTGAATTATTCAAAATCAACGATGCTTCTCCTGCTTCTTCTTTTGCTTGCCATTTCGCTGTTTGGTTGGAAGGATTTTCATTTGGCGCAGCTTTTGATGTAATAATACGAAACACTCGTGCAATTTCCAATTGCGAAATTGCACATTACGTTCCCATTCCTTTTGGATTATTTTTTCGTTTACTTTTCCCATTCGACAAACTAATTTATTGATTTCAACAGAATTCAATCAATTTTTTTTTCGTATTGATTGCAAATATTTTCTTAGTTAACCGTTTCTTCTCCTTCGATTTCAACTCAATTAATTTGTTTAATTGATACCTGCGTTACAATTCGCTGAAAGCCGGTGGTTGATAGGGACAGGGTGAGAGAGAGAGAGAGAGAGAGAGAGAGAGAGAGCATGAGAAAAGGGATGTAATTTAATTAAGAAAACTAAAGATGCGAATACGGCGTCAAGGAAAACTTTTGAATAGGGTACGCCTCCCGTTTAAATTAGAATCAGCCGCTAAATGAATGGAAGAGGTTCCTTTTCAGAATTTGGAGAGGACTCCGAGAAAACGTATACACGACATTTATTATTATCATGATGAATTTCGGTTGCGGTAAATTTTCGCAAAACCTTTTATTGTTTGGCAACACAATAAGAAAATTACGAAAATTGAATGCATTAGGAAAATGAAAAAGGAGAAAAGGAGAAAAATTAATAATAAATCCCACGTTCCGATGGTATCGACGTTATTAAAATCCTTTCTTTTTAATAACGAAAAATTCATTTTTAACACGGTTGTGAAAAACGAAACTTTTTTAATTTTCCATCCATAACGAAACATCAATATTTGATTATGGTTATATTAAAACAATACAGGGGACGCGTTCCAATATGCAAAATTTATATATAACATTATAATTCATTTATAAGTGAATAAAAATTCCGCTTTATTAATGTTATACGGCATTGCGTATTATCTCTCTTTCTGTACACATGGATTGATGATTCAAAGTAACGCTCGTAAATCTAAAACGACCTAAAATTATAATTGAATATAATTACTATTATAAATGTTCGCCCTCACCGTAAAGAGGTACGCGTTTAATCTATTATCCATTATTAACGTTCACATTATTAAACGTGCAAAATGTACGTTTAATTATAAACCCTACGTGCAACGTTTGCTTCAAATCGGTAGGAAACAAAGCTTTTATGAATTCCAACCTGTTAGATTTCGATAGGATTAAGCAACTTTAAATGACAAGAACATATTTGAAGGAGTACACTCAGGTTTAAGCGACACAAATAGTTCTTGATCATTAAAAAGTCCCGGCAAATTACGCATTATCATTCGTCTGGGATGCCACTGTGAGGCAACTTGTTGCTGTTCAGCCATAATCGATAGGAACATAATCCGCAAAACAGAATGTCTTACCTGGTAGCTCCAAGAAATTCGACGTGCGCCTTTGTCGGCCACGTGCCGTATTCTGAAAGTTGAGCGGTCCAATGTCTTCGTTCGATACATTCGACATGTTCGACGCGATCGAATCCCGCGAGCTACGACGCGACGCCAAATAGGCGAGACCGCCTTTCACCGAACCCTTCCGTCGCGGCGAACTCGGTCGACTCAACGACGTCATCGTCGTGTTGGCCGCGTCGTCGGTGAGATCCGTCAAGTCGGACGTCGATTTACGGCACCGCTGTAAAGACGACGACGCCGGCGAATCGGTCGCGCGTCTCCTGCCGCTCTCGCCGTATTCGCTGATCGATTTGCTCGAACCGTAGCGATCGTCGTAACCGGGATTCGTACGTATGTTACACCGCGGTTTTCGGTCGGTTTTCTCCTTGAACGACGAATGCCGCGACTGTCGCCGATTCTCAATCGTATTGTTCGGTTTACTGTTACCGCTAACGCTATTGTTAGCGGCGTATCGCGATTGCGAATGATAGTCGGAACTCTGTTGCGAGTCCGAGTCGATCGACGAATTGCATATCTTATACTCGATGTCCTGATAGTCGCCGTTCGGATGCTTCGTCGTCGATTTGTACTCGAGGCTCGATTTCGAGCTCATCGAATCGGTTTTCGACGACTGAAACTGCTGACGATGATAATTGGTGAGTTTCGATTTCGGCGGCGACTTTAAGTTGAAATTGAAGTAGTAGTCGTCTTCGGGGATCGGTGGCGACGACGACGACGATGGATCGTCGATGTAATTGATGCGTGGCGAGCGCGGCGATTTGGGCGATTTCTGTTGGCAAAAATCGAACACGTGTTCCGTTTGATTTGGGCTGCTCAGTTTAACGTTGGGCGACTTGTTGCCGCTCTGCGTGCACGATAGACGGTCGGGTACGGGACTGCGTGGATAACTAGGGGATTTCTGTTGGACAGAACTGCCGCTGCCGTCGACGACCGCACTTTGACCGTTCGCCGTGTTGTATAGCGGAGAATTCGTGTTGTTGTTGTGATAATAACTCGGTTTCTTCGGGAAAACGGCCGCCGGTTTCGCGGTGGTCATCGTCGACGGTGGTCCAACCGCACACTGATAGTTGATTGTCGGACTTTTCGGTGGAATCGGACTGGCCATCGGCGACGAGTACGATAATTGCGAACAGTTCGAGTGTCGCGACGAACGTTGCGAACTGTTTCGCGAGAAATTGCCCGTACTGCTGTTGTTCGAATGCATTTTTCCTTCAGCTTTTGGTCTTGTTGCGTTATCACCGTGATCCGATGATTTACATTGTTACAGCTCGATGTCTGAAAGATCAAGAATTTTTTTTTTTCAAATATTCGGAGAAAGGAATTTACGGTCTGCGGCATAAAGCCAATTATTTGTAGTATTTGATGGAAAACGAAATATTTTTGCTAGTGAATAAAATATTTTTATCCTTCATATTTTAAAAAAATACCACGGCACGAATTTATAGAAGTTTCATGTATAGAAGACACATTATCTCTGTTTCAATACGTGACAGTAAGGAATATTATAACCAAAAGGAATGTGTTGCGGTTATTTTTCTTCGGCGTTCCTCGGAGGCCAATTTATTTCTAAGACCGTCGCATCGTATTTGGCGTACAAGTTTCTTTCATTTTATTTATTTTTTCTCATTTTCGAACACAAAAATACACTTTCCATATTTCATTACTGCTTTTAACTCGCATTAAATAATCGAATAATAGTTTGAGCGTTTACCGTAGCAAAATATCCACACGACAGCAATATAAAGAAATGAAGATGATTGGATTTATTGTTTATTTATCATTTATAACGACAGTTTTTTTCGTTCGTATCGTTACCTTAAGTAAGATGAAAATGTGAAATAAACAAAAGGAAAATGTTAACGAAGAAAGATTCTTTCAATTTGAAACTTTACAGCGCGTGTGAATAATAAGAATAAATTGTCACAGGATGTAATGTAATTCGTCATAAAAAGAAATGGAAATAATATTCTCTTAGTCCTGTCGCTTGTTTCATCTTTCTCTCTCACTCATTCATATGAATAATTTTCATTTTGAAATTTATTGTCATGCTTGTTCTGTTAAAAACAATAATAATTCGTTTCATGGCGATTAATAAATTATCTCTAATAATTAATCATATTACATAACACCTGTTGAGAATTTTGTAATAGATTCATTTACTTACCGGATATGTGCTTACAATATAAACTGACGACGATAACCTGTTACTCTCACCGATAGCACTGAACAAATGCTGGCTCCGGTACGACCGCTCCGGTACGATACTACAATCCGGAATAGCAGCGCTACGTGCAAACTGTAACAATTTACGACGCACAGGATAAGGATAATAAATAACATGGTGGACGAATTGAAACGAACAGGATAGATGCGGAGCATTTTGGCATTAAGGACACTCGCAAATTCTGTCCATTGTTAACCCCGGGAAATCTTCTTCAATTTCTCGATGAATAAAATAAAAAAGGATAATTATTAGTTAAATATTACCTTTTTCATTTTCTCGCATCAATTAGTTCGAAATAAGTAACTTTCGGAGAATTTCTCGCGTGGAAAATATTGCAGGAATCTGATACGTGACAGGATTGTGCGTAACGAAAATATTGGATTTACTGTAAAAGAATAAGGATTGTAAAATGTGAAATATTAGAATATTAAATCAACTTACGATGCAATATTTCAATATAAAATTGTAATTATTTTTTTTAAGCAAAATAAAAATGCATACAATTTCATTAATTATATAAATGTGCAATATGATAACTTGGAGCAATTTACATTATTCTCTATCTCCTGCATAATACTTCAGTGAATTTCTCATTCTACCCTTTCGAGAAACGCTTCCAAAACTTCTTCACGTCATCATGGCCACTCTTATCGACGACCATGGTTCGTTTCTCTTTGTTACACCATATTAAATAACCGTTTGATTGAGCGTAATCTCTAAGGACGTTAAAGTCGGCCTAAAACATTAACAACCGTAATTTGATGTTTATAAGGAAAAACTCCAATGATTACCTGTGATAAAAATTGACTGTATAAAACACCGTCGGAATATATTAATCGATTACGTTCCAACTCCCATAATTTAATCTGATCCACAACTGTGGGCGGTAAAATATTCTTTGCATCGTGCCTCAATAACTGTGGATGTGCATGCAACTTGAGATAGCTGATCATCTGTTCTGCTGTTATACCGCCTCGTAAAGCTTGCCTCACAGAGTCTCTTGTCAACACTCCAACAACTACATTAGGAAATCTACAATGAAAAATTATTTCTTTCGAATAACAACTTGGAAATATTAATCTAATTGAG
Source organism: Hololepta plana (assembly GCA_963695495.1). Taxonomy (NCBI): domain Eukaryota; kingdom Metazoa; phylum Arthropoda; class Insecta; order Coleoptera; family Histeridae; genus Hololepta; species Hololepta plana. The sequence goes on from OY968833.1 coordinate 8,436,977, forward strand.
TTACCTATACATTAATTCAGTAAAAAGCCCCAATAGGGCCACTTGTAAATTGGAATCAGTATAAGCATATACTCTATAATTGGTTTCTACAATTATATAACCTTTTGGTATTTCCTCCTCTAAAACGGGAGCTCCTTTATTTTGGGCACATGTTATGTTTAAAGCTAAACGCGTCGGATAGAACCGACCAGCTTTCCTCTACAAATAAACTATGATGCATCTCAATATATCTTTTTGCAACTATATCGATCATGAATTAAATAGTACCTTTCTTTGATAAACTAAACCAAACTCTCGTAAATGTTGCAAAAATATTAAAAGTTCTTGACTCATACCCTCTGTACTGTAGTCCTAAATGTAAATAAAAATTGTAAGTTCATTTTATAAAAGAAAGTACCAGACAGTGACATACTTTACCAAGTTGGCTAAAACTTAGTTGGAATAGGAACATTAAACACTCAGCTAAATCAAGACCTCTCTCCTCCACTGTGTCTAAATATTGAAGCAGAAAATGCCAAACCTGAGCCTGTCTATCTAATAACAGGAATTGAAAACCTTGTCTTGTAATCACAGGGCTACCATCACTTTCATCTCTAAAACAAATTAACATTTATAATATATAATATAACTTATTTACAAACTCAAACTACCTTATCATTAATCCAGCATGAAGTAGAATTCTTACAGCATCAGCAGAAATGCCCTCTTGCTGTTGAGACCCTACCATATAATGTAACACACATTCCCATCTTTCAACTGAATAAGCATCTAGAAATGAAACATCTCTGGCTTTGCTATCTGCTTCTAGAGATGATGACATGCTCCAAGGTTTTCCTCTAAAAGTATTCTCACATGAATGTGAATCAATGTACAATTCTGTTACCAATTACCCTCCAAGTAAAGCAATCTTTAAGTTTTTCTTGAATGTAGCATTCAGAATCCAACCAAGTAAACCACCTGGTATTGGTGCTTCTTGCCATACTGATAATTCACTCAGTACTTTACTGACATAGATATGTTCTCTAGAATTGAAACACTTTGTGTACATGTCTGTTATATTAATTACCAATGAATTCTTACTTTGAGAATGCTTGTGCTCCCCAAGATGCAACCACAGCTTGTGGCACAGGTTGTTCAACAAATAATATACGTATAACATATTGCCTTGCTAATTCTGGAAGTTCCCTATAAAACGGTCATAAATTAATTATAAATCAATGTTTATAAATTGTATACCTGTAAACAGCTAAACATATTGTCGGATGATTGTATAGCTTGTCTAGTATATTCTGTGGTCTTGTCTTGAGATAATCATACAAATTTTTACATTCTAAATTAGTTGGTTTTATAGCAGATGATGTATTATTATTGCCACGATTTAATGTACCATTTGTACTATCTGCCATTTAAATATAATTAATTAAAACAATTTACTAATTAAAGGCTATTTGTAGAATAAGCTCCAATGGTAAATAGATATCACAAAATTTGCATTCTCACGTCTTCACATGTAAATGTTTCTTCATTGGAATCGAACACTAATTAATGTTGACTGCATGCTTTGTATAGTTTTTCCAAAATTACATTTTTATTTCAAATAAATTAATTAGAACTAAACTAAATCTAAACCACCAACAGTCAAAACACCGAAATACAAGCATTGGATTTGACAGTTAGACAGAATTCATAGAGATCTGCAGGCGTACAGTGGGTTGCCTATCTACTGTAACTAAATAAGTAAATTATTTCTTGCAGCAAAGTATTTCATGAAAAACTGCACAAAAAGTATAATTAAGTTTTAATCCTTGATTTCTTATGTAATTATAGATATTAAACATTAACACTGCCAGATTAAAAAAAATAATTATGTATGTTTGAAAATTTCAATTGAAAATCACATAATATCAGCTGCTTTTAAAAGAAACATTGGTGTTTGATATGGAAAATTTCAATTCAAGATTTAAAATACTGGAATTGGAGGCAATTAAGAAACCTTAAAACTGATAACGATACAAAAATGGAAAACTTCTCCCGCAATTAGTGGTTAAAACTTGAAATTAATTTATCTTTGTCTTTTAAATGGAAAATACAACTTCTTATCTGTATTAATTTGAACTAATTGAATGATTTGTCACATATCTTTTTGGAGAATCTCCCATACAACAGTTAAGAAACAATATAAATACGTTGATACCGGAGCGTCGTCAGTACCGAATTGTTCATTGGCCAAGACGGTAAGAATCCACTTATATCTGAAGGTGAACTGGTTCAAGGTAAATATCAATTTGTTTAGAAAGAAAATAATTACTACTCAATTTTATATATTTCCTTTTAGGTTTTTAGCAACTTCCATTCGAATGAATTTCTTACTTTACGTGGGCGTTATATGCGCCCTAATCGGCGCCATTCACATGCAGTCACACGACAAGAAGAAATTAAACGAAAACGATAAAAGATTAGCATTAGAATGCGTGAAGAGCGTCAAGAGCGGCGATTATGAAGCGGCAAATACTAAACTCAACGAGATTATAAACGACAATAACTTATGGTTAATCGTTAGCGAAGTGCTGAAAAATAGTCACGACCATTACAACAGCCTCTTGAAGTTTAGCGAGACCGTCAAGTCCGTAAGACGACGTTTCTTGATTTACAAGATTTTATATCGCAAATTCGAGAGCTTCAACTGTCTGAATATCATGCAATTGATCAGTTTGGCGCGTCATGCGAAAGCTTTCGATTCTATGACCTCGCTGTACGATGCCAAAGAATTAATTTACGATTTGAACGATGCGATTGCACGCGCAACAGCTTCTCGCCTCACCGACGAGATCATGAGCGGTTACGCACGTTTCAGCGACGATACCCTCGATATATTGAAACAGATTCAAACGTATAATGCCGAATTGAATTATAACATCATTAAACTAAACATACACGAAATCATTTACGACGTCCGCGTCGAGCGGATCGTTTATTTCTACGAGAACGGAACGAATTTACCGATCCGAGCGTTATGCATATTGGGAACGTACGAAGCGCTGAAACCGTCGAACCACGCTTACGACAGCAGCCAAACGTATTCGTTGGCATTGGCATTGAAACGTTTGATCGAACACGCGAATTACGAGAAGGAAATCGCGACGCACGTTAAACGCGACATCGAAATCGTGCGGAAATCGTTCACCGAATGCGTGCGTAACATCGTGTTCGCGAAACAATCGTGCATTAAAAGCGTGAAATTCAACGAATATTTCTACTCGCCGAAAGCTTTAGAGTACGACAAAGAACGTAGACGCGTGTTCACGTGGATACCGGGCAATAAGGGCACCGACCATCAGGAGTCGTGGATTTTCGAACCGCACAACGGCAACTTTTACATTAAGAACGTCCAAAACAAGGAGTATTTGTATCCGGGTGACGGTTTCTTCTTGGATAAGGACCGTAGACGCGTCTTCACTTGGATACCGGGCAGTTACGGTGCTAAAGAGCAGGAAGTGTGGCAGTTGGAGTTGTACGGTGATTATTGTTTCATCAAAAGCGTCTATTTCGACGAGTATTTGTATCCGTTGGCCGACACGTTCAATTACGACAAGCAGAGACGCGAGATCTCGACGTGGGTGCCGAAAGGATGTAACGATCAGTGTTTGTGGAAGATTGAAGATTGCAGCCCTTGAGGAATTGATTTTTGGACACGACGAATATTTTACGACCGCATCAATGTAAATGATTTTATTAAAACTAACGCATCTTGTTCTAAGATTACGAATTGTAATTCCAAAACAAATACAAACTAAATTGTTTGATTTACTATAATAAAAAAAAATGAATTGAATTGAAAACCTACTAAAATTTCGCATTTTATTTAATTCGCTTCCACCTTAACGCTTCTTAATTTTCCAGCTAATCCTAATTCGATTACCTCCATATTTTTCGGTACGTTAAGGAGAAATGGAAACATTTATCAAGAGTTTCCGAACGTGTAGAAACCAGTTTAATAAACGAAAAGGCTATGTGGCTGTGAAGAGCGGAATTTTGTGAATTCGCAAGTAGGAAACTTTAAACAGAAACATCCAATTAAATCAATTAAATAAAAATAAATTCGCGGTTTAAAGATTAACAAGTTGTAGATTGCATAAAGAAAACGTTTCCTGTGTGGTACTTTCATTTATCAACTGTCTGATAAAACAATGAGCAGTGCTTGAAATCGTCTGCTAAAGTGGGATTTCTTGTTGCGTCATGAATACTTTGTGATGATTAAAAGTACGAACCGGTTTTATAAATTTATTGATATACAATTTAACCACACTAAAGAAGTGCTGCAAACCAGGAAAAGGAATGTTTGTAAAAACACAATTGCCCATTATACTAGGATTGGTTTTGTTTGCAAAATGTTTCGGTGTATACAGAAGTATGTTAATTTTGTTTTTCTAAACAGTTTCTCTTGCTAAATTCTTTAAAACTTGTAGGTGATAGGCCATGTTATTTGCAACCATTAGAGAAGATTGCTAATAAAAGTTTATATTTCGCTACTAATTTCAAGGTAAGATTTTAAAGATTGAAAATTTCAACAAATATTGAAAAAAATTGTTATTCATTATTAACAGGGCAACTTTTTCGAAGCACTTAATTTCTGTCACGCTCATTGCATGCATTTAGTTAGCATAGAATCGGAGGAAGAACAAAAAGGTATCGCACAGTATTTGGAAAAATCAGGTAACAGCTTATCCATTTCTAATATCAACAATTATTATTTCTGTTTCTTCTTCAGCTTATAAAGGTGAATTTATGTGGACGTCTGGTAACGATTTAGCCAAAGAAGGCGAATTTAAATGGTTATCAACCGGACAAAGAATGACTTATACCAATTGGTTCCCCGGAGAACCAAGTAACAAATTGGAAAATGGTGTCGGTGAAAATTGCGTCGGCATATTTTTCGGTTACACTTGGAACGACTTCACATGCACCGATCAGTTTTATTTTATTTGTGAAATCAGACCATAACCATTCGTTATAAAATACAAAAATTTTTCGCAAAACATTTGTTATTGGTTTGGGTCTGGTTCAAGGTCCCGGGTTCGAAAGATTACCGATAAATACCTACAACTCATATCCATATGAACTGAATTCAATTCAATCTGTGTTTAAATGTTATTTGATCAATTAAATTCACATTAAAGAATAGAATTTCATTAATGAAACTGCTATGCTGTGACACATACATATAAAACTACATCATTTTTGCACATAACTTTTTGTTTCGTGGCTCAGCCTGAACCGAACTGATATTATTGGATTCAGCATGGCAAAATGCATCTAATTAAAGCAGTAAAACGAGAAAAATATATTCTGGTGAATTTTAATCCATAACAGCAGACTAGATTGCCGCAATTGTGTGTATTGCCCTTCGAAGCGTTTCATGACTTGCAGAGGTCGTAAATATGGAAACATTCACGGGTGCTTAACATGGAGTTGGAGACGCTGTATGATTCGATGGTCGCGTTCTGGAAGGATAGACGGACGTCCAAGACGTTTGATTGTTCCATATTTCTTAGGATTCTTCAAGAAATGTTGTAGGACAGTTTTTAAGCGGTTTATAGCCGTTGCAACGTCTCGTTGACTTTATAGATCTTTCATGTATAGAATCATGTTGTGGTTATTTTTCTTCAGCGTTCCTCGGAGGTCAATTTATTTCTAAGACCGTCGCATCGTATTTGGCGTACAAGTTTCTTTCATTCTGTTCCTTTTTTCGAGCACACAAATACACTTTCCATATTTCATTACTGCTTTTAACACGAATTAAATAATCGAATAATAACTTTAGCGTTTACTGTAGCAAAATATCCACAAAACAACAATATAAAGAAATGAAGGTGATTAGATTTAGTGTTTACTTATCTTTGATGACGACAGTTCTTTTCGTTGGTAGCGTTACCTTAAGTAAGATGAAAATGTAAAATAAACAAAAGGAAAATGTTAACGAAGAAAGATTCTTTTGAAACTTTACAGCGCGCGTTAATAATAAGAATAAATCGTCACATAATGTAATGTAATTGGAATAAAATGAAATGGAAATAATTTTCTCTTAGTCCTGTCGCTCGTTTCCTCTTTCTCTCTCGCTCATTCACATGAATATTTTTTTTAATTTATAGTCATGCTCGTTCTGTTAGAAACGATAATAACTCGTTTTATGGCGAATAATACATTATGTATCTCTAATAATGAATCATATTACATTAACACCTGTTGAGAATTTTATAATACATTCATTTACTCACGGGATGCCGAAATGAGGTTTATTTAATGACAATAAAATTGACTTTTATATTTTTTGCTTGCAAAACCGGCTCCTACATATGGCGTTGGGAACAATAAAGGAAACTATCTTACCTTAAGATTAACTTAGCTTTATTTATAATGAAGGTAAATATATTTTTACTGTAATTATCTGCCAACCGATTCAAACTCTCTGAAATGAAGAAAGAGCAACATGAACCCACAAGGTTCAGTAAGTCCATGCAAATGCTTAATGCCTAACATGTTAGCATCTGCCGTATGCGGGTTTCGAGGACGCCACCACCCCCAACGACGCCTCCTCCGTTGCACCAGATGGAATTGCCACAAAACTGGCGCAGGCATAAATAATAATACAACAACATTCGCCTGGCATGAGAGTTATGAGGTGCATCTTGCACCCTCCCTTATTGACAACCCGATTTTGCGAAATGGTTCTTAGTAAACCATTGGAAATGACGTGTAGAAAATGCAAAACAGACACATTCAATTTGCCCGCTCTCTCTCGTTCTTCACAACACAAGGCACCAACTTCTGCCCTCACGATCGCGCAACTTCACAATACGGAAGTCCAAAAACTAATGAGTGCAGAAATCAAGCCAAGCCATTCTGATCCCTACCAAGAAGTCCGGATGCTATGCCTTTTTAATTGACCTTCATCATTGGTCCCAGGATCCGCGATGCACGTGTCAAACTTAGCGTCCGCATATTCTCGGCGTGTTTACAAATCTCACGCTTGCACAGAAGGAAAAGGGCATGTGAAAAGGTCAATTGGTCCACCGAAACTATTTGTCGACCGCCCAAGCAATCGGCCGTCTTGTATTGCCAATGTCCTCGACATTCGTTCGTACGCTCAATGCGATGCGTGGCAATACAGAGGTCGTGTAATAATTCGGTCGTAACATATATTATTCCTTAATTTTTTCGTTTATTTTTTTTGCATTTTTCGTTCATTTTTCGGTTTCTTTGTTTCCTTCTGTTCTTTTTTTTTTATTATTTTGTGTTTGAGTGTGGTTTCATTTATACGTTATTTTGTAATATTTACAGTTATGTTTTGACGACGAACCAATGTTTTGTCGAAGGACCACCGTTGTTCAAACAGAATTAAATAAATTGTAGCTATAATGCTTTATTTACACTATTTACAATTTTAAGTGAATTGCCGTAATGGCATTGCGAAAGTTACTGTTTGTTGCTAATATGAGAGTGTTTCTCTTTCGATGCTGAGATGTAAATGAATGAGTTTATGTACAAATATTCCAGAAATGATTTTCTGGGTGGGGTGGAAAAGTAGAAAGTGACCTCGTGGACCTATTGGGTGGTTTATAGAACAGAAGATGTTCTAAGAATTTTCGAAAAACCCCGGACTCACGAAGTCCACTTTCTCTTTTCCTTACAATGTCTTTGTTTAGAGAGGGTTGCTTTATTTAATGTTTATGGGCAAAAAAGAGCAACTACCTGAATGAATAACAGAAAAAATAAATTGTATATTTAATTTAAGCGACGCGACAAGTTACATTTGAATATTGTTTAATTTGTATTTGTTTTTTATTTGAATATCGTTCGATTTATGTTATTCTTTAATTATTTTTATTTCGTAATTTGCTTTTCAAGCATACAATAAAAATTATTATGTATGCACAGACAGCGCGCACTTTTTATTTTGCGCCCCAAGATTTGTGTTCTGTATGGAAAATTTCAAGAATAAATTCACCACTTAAAAACCATAAAACTGTTAACGATATTAGTGATTAAAAGTTGAAATTAATGTATATTTGTCACTGAAATGGAAAATAAAACTTCTTATCTAAATTAATTTGAACTAACTAAATATTGATGTGTCACATATTTTTTTGGAGAATCTGCTATACAACAGTTAAGACACAGTATAAATACGGTGATACACCGGAGCGTAGTCAGCACCGAAACACTTATTGGCCAAGACGGTAAGAATCGACTTATATCTGAGGATAAACTTGTTCACGATAAATATTATTGTTTGTATAAAGAGAATAATTACTATTTAATCTTTATATATTTCATATTGTATCATACACGAATTTTTATTGTAGGTTTTTATCAACTTCTATTCGGATGAATTTCGTACTTTACTTGGGCGTCACATGCGCCCTAATCGGAACTGTTCACATGCAATCACACAACAAAACGGAAGTAAACGAAAACGATAAAACATTAGCATTAGAATGCGTGGCGAGTATCGAGAGCGGCGATTATGAAGCGGCAAATACTAAACTCAACCAGATTATAAACGACAATAACTTATGGTTAATCGTCAGCGAAGTGCTCAAGAACGGTGACGACCATTACAACAGTCTCTTGGAGTTTAGCGAGACCGTCAACCCTGCAAGACGACGCTTCTTAATTTACAAGATTTTATATCGCAAATTCGAGAGTTTCAACTGTTTGAATATCATACAACTGATCAGCTTGGCGCGTCACGCCAAAGCTCTCGACTCTATGACCTCTTTGTACGATGTCGAAGAATTAATTCACGATTTGAACGATGCGATTGCACGCGCAACAGTTTCTCGCCTCACCGACGAGATCATGAGCGGTTACGCACGTTTCAGCGACGATACCCTCGATATACTGAAACAGATTCAAACGTACAATGCCGAATTGAATTATAACATCATTAAACTAAACATACAGGAAATTATTTACGACGTCCGCGTCGAGCGGATCGTTTATTTCTACGAGAACGGAACGAATTTACCGATCCGAGCGTTATGCATATTGGGAACGCACGAAGCACTGAAACCGTCGAACCAAGATTACGGCCGTCAAACGTATTCGTTGGCATTTGCATTGAAACGTTTGATCGCACACGCGAATTACGAGACGGAAATCACGACGCCCGTTAAAGGCGACATCGAAATCGTACAGCAAACGTTCACCGAATGCGTGCGTAACGTCGTGTTCGCGAAACAATCGTGCATTAAAAGCGTCCGTTTCAACGAATATTTATACTCACCGAAAGGGTTCCAGTACGACACCCAACGTAGACGCGTATTCACGTGGATACCGGGCAATAAGGGCACCGACCATCAGGAGTCGTGGATTTTCGAACCGCACAACGGCAACTTTTACATTAAGAACGTTTACAACAACGAGTATATGTATCCGGGTGCCGGTTTCTTCATTAATTCGGAGCGTAGACATGTCTTCACTTGGATACCGGGCGGCTACGGTGCTAAAGAGCAGGAAGTATGGCAGCTGGAATCACAAGGTGATTATTGTTTCATCAAAAGCGTCTATTTCGACGAGTACTTTTATCCGATTGGCAACGGGTTGAATTACGACAGCCAGAGACGCCAGGTTGCGACGTGGGTGCCGAAAGGATGTGACGATCAGTGTTTGTGGAAGATTGAAGATTGTAGCCCTTGAGGAATTGATTTTTGGACACGGCGAATGTTTTACGACCGCATCAATGTAAATGATTTTATTAAAAGTAACTCATCTTGTTCTTAGATTATGAATTGTTATTCCAAAAACAAACAAATTTATTTTATTTACCATAAGCAAAAAAAATGAATTGAAAACCTACTGAAGTTTCGCAATTTATTTGATTCGCTTACACCTTAACCGTTCTTCAAAAGGAAACATTTACCAAGAGTTTGCGAAAGTGTAGAAACCAGTTTAATAAACGAAAAGGCTATGTGGCTGTGAACAGCGGAATTTTGTGAATACATAAATAGTAAACTTTATACGGAAAATCCAATTAAATCAATAAAGTCAAAATAACATTTGCGGGTTAAAGATTAACAAGTTTGTGGATTGCATAAACAGCATTTCCTGTGTGGTACTTTCAATTATCAATTGACTGATAAAACAATGAGCGGTGTTTGAAATCGTTTGCTAAAGTGGGATTTCTTATTGCGTCATGAATACTTTGTCATGATAAAGACATGCTCGCTTAATAAGGCGGTTTTATAAATTTATTAACATATAACTAACCACACTAAAGAAGTGCTGCAAACCAGAAGAAGCAATGTTTGTAAAAACACAATTGACCATTATAATAGGATTGGTTTTGTTTTCACAATGTGTTGGTGAATACAGAAGTATGTTAATTTTGTTTTCCTAAGTAGATTCTTTTGCTAAATTATCTAAAACATAGGTGATACGCCATGTTATTTACGACCATTAGAGAGAATTGCTAATAAAAGATTATATTTCGCTACTAATTTCAAGGTAAGATTTTAAAGATTGAAAATTTCAACAAATATTGAAAAAAATTGTTATTCATTATTAACAGGGCAACTTTTTCGAGGCACTTAATTTCTGTCACGCTCATTGCATGCATTTAGTTAGCATAGAATCGGAGGAAGAACAAAAAGGTATCGCAAAGTATTTGGAAAAATCAGGTAACTGCTTATCCATTTCTAATATCAACAATTATTATTTCTGTTTCTTTATCAGCTTATAAAGGTGAATATATGTGGACGTCTGGTAACGATTTAGCCAAAGAAGGCGAATTTAAATGGTTATCAAACGGTCAAAGAATGACTTATACCAATTGGTTCCCCGGAGAACCAAATAACGAATTGAAAAATGGTATCGGTGAAAATTGCGTCGCCACATTTTTCGGTTACACTTGGAACGATTTCACTTGCACCGATCAGTTTTATTTTATTTGTGAAATAAGAACGTAGTCATTCGTTATGAAATCCAATATTTTTTCGCAAAACTTGTCATTATTTTGGATCCACTTTCAAGGTCTCGGGGTCGAAAGATTACCGATAAATACCTACAACTCATATCCATATGAACTGAATTCAATTCTATCTGTGTGTTTATATTTTATTTGATAAATTTAATTTACATTAAGAAAGAAAATTTTATAAATGAAACTTCTATGGTGTGACACATAATTGCAAGAGCACTACATTTTTGCACATTTTTAGTACTTCTGTCTAAGTTGAACCACGAGTGAAAAGTTCATGCACAAAAATGCACTTGTCTTATATTTATGTCTCACCATATTTACTGGATGTACAATTGTAAATTAAAATAATCAATATGTGCTTTAATTATATAACATTTATTTACAAAATTCGTAGAGCCTTTTAACGGATGTTAATAAGTTAAAGTTTATTTTTGTGTCTGGCTTCACGCTCAAGAGAATGTGTTAAGAACGCGGCGAAGTAATGTTAACGTAAAGGGTAGAAGTAATCCAATACAACGGTTATTGGTGGATGCGCCGGGCTCTAAATTATTCGATCCTCTTATAAAGTGCCCTTTCGCTTTTATGATAATTAGCTGAATTCTGTCCGTGGCAACAAATTTAAGTGGCCAATGAATGGTTATTTTATTTTTCATGTATTATAGAATATTTGAAGCTCCGATTAATGATTTAATATATTGGAATTGGAGATACCTAAAACTTTTAAAATGATTATTTTACCTAAGTGGAAAATCTTTTGCGATACGAATGCCTATCATTTACTATCTTATCTCATAAATTAAGTGTATGATAATGTGTTACATAATAATTCAGCGAATTTTCTATATTATACAACAGTGCTTCCCAATCTTTTCCACCGCTCTCCTTAATACAAACCTAAATATTTTAATAGTGTACTAAGTCAAAACATTTTGGAGAAACCTACGATTGGAGACAGTATAAATTTGTTCAGATCAGTGTTTTATCAGAACGAAAGAGTTTATTGATAAAGGCGGTCAAATAATATACCACACCATATACCAAAGTGCTCTACTTAAAGGTGAACGTTTTTAAGTATTTCCTTCTTGCATTATACCTTAATTTATATTTTAGATTTTTTTTCTGTCGATTTCGATGAATTTCTTAATTTATTTGGGCGTTACGTGCGCCCTAATCGGAAGCGTTCATATGGCAGCAAATAACAAGACGAAAGACAATGACAACGATACAAAATTAGCGATAGAATGCGCGAAAAGTATCAAGAGCGGCGATTACAATGCAGCTAACACGAAACTCAACGAAATTATAAACGACAATAAGTTATGGTTAATTGTCAACGAAGTGCTAAAGCACGATCACGATGATTATAATAGTCTCTTGAAGTTTAGCGAGACCGTCAAGTCCGTGAGACGACGCTTCTTAATTTACACGATCTTATATCGGAAATTCGAGGGCTACAACTGTTTGAATATCATGCAATTGATCAGTTTGGCGCGTCACGCAAATAGCGTCGTTTTTGCGACGTCACTGTACGATGCCAAAGAATTAATTCACGACTTGAACGATGCGATTGTACGCGCCACAGTTTCACGCCTCACCGACGAGATCATGAGCGATTACGCACGTTTCAGCGACGATACCGTCGATATATTGAAACAGATTCAAACGTATAACGCCGAATTGAATTATCGTATTATAAAAGTGAGCGCAAAGGAAATTATTAATGACGTCCGCGTCGAACGGATGGTTAATTTGTACGAGAACGGAACGAATTTACCGATCCGAGCGTTATCTATTTTGGGAACGTACGAAGCACTGAAACCGTCGAACCAAGCTCACGATAGCGGTGCAACGTTCTCGTTGGCATTAGCGCTGAAACGTTTAATCGACCACGTGGACTACGAGGCGGATATCGAGGCCGACGTTAAACGCGACATCGAAATCGTACAAAAATCGTTCACCGAGTGCGTGCGTAACGTCGTGTTCGCAAAGCAATCGTGTATTAAAAGCGTCAAATACAACGAATATTTGTATTCGCCGCAAGGACACGAGTATAATAAAGACCGTAGATACGCGTTCACGTGGATACCGGGTGACAACGGCACGGAGAATAAAGTCTTGTGGACCTTCCTACCACAGAACGATAGCTTTTTTATGAGGAACATCTATAACGATGAGACCTTGTATCCGCTTAACGATTTGCCCGACGATGGCGATCGTAGGCACGTCTTCACCTGGATACCGGGAAACCACAATGGGCAGCATTTGTGGCAGCTCGAGTTACAGGGCGACTATTGCTTCTTCAGAAGCGTCTTTTTCGACGAATACTTGTACCCGTTAGGCGATAAGTATAATTACGACAGCAAGAGACGTTTGGTGTCCACGTGGGTGCCTAAAGGACGTAACGATCAGTTCTTGTGGAAGATTGAAGACTGCAGCAATTGAAAATCGTTTTTTATACACGATGAATATTTGTTGAATATTAGATTACCGTACCAATATGATTTTATTAAAGCGATTGTTCTAAGGATAAGAATTTTAATTTTTAGCGTCAACGAAAGTAGAAATAACTTTGACTTCAAACTTTTTTATAATCTAAGCATTAACAAATAAAACATTATAACGACATTATAATCAAAAGTTTGGTTTGTTGCATAACAAGAACACACATCTTATGTGACGACAAGAACGCTAAATAGCGCTGCAAATCTTCTTCCGAGTTTGGAAATTTCAGTGCATTTGTAATACTAGTAATGTTTAACAAGTACAACTGCATCAATAGAAGCTGCAATAAACCTCTATACTATAAGCTATAGCTATAAAGCTATAAACCGGAAAAATGCTCGCAAATATAAAATTAGTCATATTAATAGGATTCGCTTTCTACTCATTATCTTTTTGCGCATACAGCGGCATGTTAATTTTGTTTTCCTAATTAGTTTCTCCTGATAAGTTATCTGAAATTTATAGATGACAGGCCATGTTTTTTACAACCGGTGGAGAGGATTGCTAATAAAAGTCTCTATTTCGCTACTAATTTCAAGGTACGCTTTTGAAGATTGAAAATTCCAACAAACATTGCAAAAATTTGTTATTCTTTATTAAAAGGGCAACTTTTTCGAAGCACTTATTTTCTGCCGCGCCAAACAAACAGGTATCGCAAAGTATTTGGAAAAATCAGGTAACTGCTTATCTATTTATAGTATCAACAATTATTATTTCAGTTTCTTCTTCAGCTTATAAGGGTGAATATATGTGGACGTCCGGTAACAATTTAGCAAAAGAAGGCGAATTTAAATGGTTATCAACCGGTCAAAGAATGACATAGCAAATGGCACCCCGGTGAGCCGAATAACTTCATAAAGTACGGTACCGGCGAACATTGCGTCATGATGCACTGGCATTCCCGTTGGTATGAACATAGTTGTAGCGAGCCGCTTTATTTTATTTGCGAAATCAGGCAGTAACCATTTGTTATTAATAGAAATATTCTTAGGAAAATATCTGTTATTGTGACTTATGCAGTTTCAAGGTCTAAAGGTCGAAGGATAAGGCCATAAATATGCATTAAGTCGATGGTAACTGAATTGATTACATTGCGTTTGTTTAAAATTTTATTAACAATTTCAATTCACGCTAAGTGAAGTGAAGTTATTTAATTTCTTCGATATATTTCTGCATGCTTCTTTTGACTTATATTATTACATATGGCAAATGTTCAAATGATTGTTCTTTCTAAATGACTTTAAATCAAAAATACCCTATTAAACACAGACAAGTGAAGGCCAAGCGTAAAAATAAGTTAGTTTGACCGAGGCAACATCCATAAATCCCTTCGCATAATATTCAAATTGCATACTTGCAAAACGCTTAAACCTCATGAAATGTTATTGATAATTTTAGCTGTTTAGCAACAAGTATTAGAGTATCGACTGGTAAGAAATCTTAACGTTATCCTGCACAATTCCAATTAAAATTCAACCAATTTCAATGAAGTCAATATGATAATAACATATGTTTATGTAATTGGTTACAAATATAAATAGATGTAATCATATAAGCCGAATCTGGTGGATGCGCCAGGCACTGATTTATTCGAACCTCTTTTACTGTGAAGAGAGCTGTTTTTATATGAAGCCATATAGAATTCAATATTAATTATAAATAAATAAACTAAATTCTTTTAATTAGTTGCAACAAATTGAACTCGCCAAATGATTATTACTTTAAATTAATTTTAAAGGGACGTCAACTAATTGCAGTACGTTTTCTATTGTAGAAATCAATTTTATTTTGTCTGTGCATCTTGCAGGAGCTAGCTAATTGAAAATCATGTTCTGTGCGCTATTCATCTACGGATTACACTGATAATTGCTTTACGGATCTCTCTAAAGTAATTTATATATTTTAAAAGTAAACACATTTCAAATAATTTATTCACCGACGCGTATCAATTTTTCATTTTAATAATGCATATAAAGCAGTATTTATTTCCTCTTCAGTGAATTCTGACGTCAAAAATTCCGTTAATCCCCACCAAGATACTGCAATCGTATAGTCTAGATGCAAGCCAGTTTAATTTGCTAAGCAGTCTTGACTGTGAATGCAAATTAAGAAACTTTAATTAAACGAAATTAACCAATTAATTATTAAACAGTAAATTGTTTGCTGTTTTAGATGACGTTGTGTAATTACAATTAAACGTTCCCAAATACATTCAAGAACTAAATTATTATACGTTAAATTTCAAGAGTTTTGTTTGTTGCCTAGAAGAAACTGATAATGCGGTGAACAGTGCTTGAAATCTTCTATGATGTTGGGATTTTTCATTGTGTCATAAGCGATTGTGCTGTTGAGAAGAAGCAATTCCTCAGAATAAACCGATTCTATAATTTTAAGCGTCTTTGATTTCCAATTAATCAACCACAATAAAATAAGACAAAACAGCGTAGCAAAAAATGTTTGCTAACACTAAATTAGCCATTCTAATAGGATTCGTTTTGTGTTCAAAGTCTTCCGGCGAATACAGAAGTATATTAACTTCGATTGTCCAAGTGTTTCCTCTTGCTAAATTGTTTAAAACTTATAGGTGACAGGCCATGTTATTTACAACCACTGGTGACTATTGCAAATAAACCTTTATACTTCGGTACTAATTTCAAGGTAACACTTTAAAAATTGATATGTTTAGTCATTTGGCAAATTTTCCTTATTCTTCATAAACAGAGCAACTTTTTCGATGCGCATAATTTCTGTCGCGCCCATTGCATGCATTTGGTTAGCATTGAATCCGAAGTAGAACAAAAAGGTATCGTTAATTACATGGAGAAATCAGGTAAGCAATCTATCTTTATATGATATAATAACATCATGAATTATATTACTTCTGTTCTTTGTCCAGCTTATAAAGGAGAGTTCATGTGGACGTCCGGCAACGATTTGGCTAAAGAAGGCGATTTTAGATGGCTATCAACCGGACATAGAATAGGTTACACAAACTGGAACCCCGGCGAACCGAATAACCATGTAATTAACGGTGTCGATGAAGATTGCGTCGGTACAAAATTCAATTACGGTTGGAACGATTTTCCATGCACCGAGCAGCTTTATTTTATTTGCGAAATAAGGCAATAAAGCATTTGTCATCTAGAGCAGTCAGAAATTGGAACTTTTATTTCCGTGCGCATCGTCTCACATTTAAGATAATTTTCAAAGTATGCAGCAAAGTATATAAATATATACAAATAATTACCTCTAACTAATTTCTTTCTAATTTGTTTTAGACCAATAAGCAATGATTTTTTTTCTAATACTTGGGGATATATGCTTTGATTTTACATTCAAATTCTATTCCTAATTTAAACAAAAAAGTCAGAACATTTTTGTTTAGTAATAAACTAGAAATTCAACAATTCAATACATCATTGCTCAGTGTAGTGCTCATCAATTTAAATTGTAACAAGATACTTCAACTCAATTAATATATTATAACAGCAGACATTATAGAAAATAGGAATAATCATATTCTAATGTATACGTCGGGCTCCAAATTATTCGACCTTATTTTTACGTGATCCTATTGAACAATAATCGAAAAAATCGGATTAGGAGAGAACAAGAAAGCAACCTGGATACATTTTGCAATTCATTACAATAGACTTTGATCCAAACTTTTTCCAGCATCAACTGCGTTTCCCAACTCACCAAAATTCAATGACGAGCAATAATTGAACCATAATTTCCTGTTCGTCAAGAAGTACACGAATCATTGGGAAGAAATGCTTCAAATTCCATACTGTTCGTAGCAAGAATGTGTGGAATCAAATTCTAATTACTAAACTAAACTACTACTACTACTAAACGGTTTTGCAGATGTGTACAATGAGATTTTAGGATATGATTTAATTGTCAGTTTTGTTTCTTGCATAAGCCAAAGTTTCTTATATGATATTGCTAAAGATTAATGGGTTGATAAGATAATGAACGTTGCTTGAAATCTTGTCCAAATTGGGATAATTTATTACGTAATTAACACATGTCTTATTTAACAAATACAACCGCTAAATTAGCAGGTCTTATCGATTTAACATTTTTACTTAACGCTTATTTAAAATTAAAGCTAGAAAAGATAATTTTTGCCAACACGAAATTAGGAATATTCTTAGGATTCGCTTTGTATACGAAACCTTTCTGTGAATATCGAAGTAACTTAATTTTACTTATGTAATTAGTTTCTTTAGCTAAATACTTTTAAAACTTAGAGATGATAAGGCGTTTTATTTACAACCATTAATGATGACTATTGGAAATAAAACTATATTTTGGTACCATTTTTGCAATAAGAATCGTTAGTTCTAACTGAATATTGAAAGCGAATTTTTTTACTTACTTAAAAGCGCAACTTATTCCAAGCTATCAATTTCTGTAGCGCCCATAGCATGCAATTTACTTAGCATAGAATCGGAGGAAGAGCAAAAAGGCATCGTTGAGCATTTTGATAAATCAGGTAAACATTTACTTATACATAATATGATAAATTAGTCTTGCTGTTTCTTCTTCAGCTTCAGTCCGGTAATGATTTACCTAAAGAAGGCGATTTTTCCTGCGCACCGGAGCACCGAATAGCCGTAAGCGATGTGGTGTCGGTGAAAATTGCCTCGGAAAATACATCGATTACCAATGAAACGATTTCACCAAACATCTTTATTTTATTGGCAGAAACTGGGCAATAATAACCATTTGTAATTAAGAGAAGAGTTTCCAGTAAAGTAGCTCTTATTCTTTCGGATCTGTTTCTAAAGTCTATAGATCGAAAGATCATCGATAATTTTATGTAAAGTCGTTAGGAACTGAAGTCAGTTCTATTTGTACACACTTCTTTAACAGACTGAATTGACAATAAAGAAATTAATTTTCTAAATAAATCTTCTCATTAGTATATTTACCTGATCGTTAATTTTGAATTAAAATATCCATGTTTTATTTTAAAATATGAGAGAACTGGCCCAATTTTTATTTAAACTTTCATAATCATTTTTCTGATGCCACTTGCACTTCGTTTTTCTAGTAAAGGTTATTTACGACCATTTAAAACCCTCAAACATCATTAAAATTCATATTTGAAGATGAATCATTTCGGTCTACGTTTTACTTTCGTTTGATAGCAAACTCCTGTGAAACGCTCGCTGAAAGAATTGTTGATTACGGCCATTCTAAACAGATTGAATTGAAAGTGTGCACATTTTCATTCAATTAAATTGATGATTCGCAATATTCGATTAATCGAATCAAAATGAAAAATTGAATAAAACCGTTTTGGTGGATGCGCCGGTCGCTAAATTACTTCGTACCTCATGCTATGTGATGGGCCTTATTATGATAATAGGTCCAAATGATGTAATTTATTAGAAATTCAAAAAAGCTTACTTGAGGTTTTGACATGGGTGTAGAAATTATGTTCTTGTGGAAGATAAACTGCAATCTTTAGCTCCTCAGAAAATAAATGGTAGAGTGGCGTAAAAGTTTGATTTAATTGGAACAATAACAAAGTTACGAACCGCTTTATGTTCATGTAATATAATAAAAAAGGACATGAAGAGAGAATAAGAAACAAACCTTTCGTGTTAATCCTTCCCACTTTTCAACTTATGCAAACTCAGGGAGGTGCAAGTGGAAATCGTCAAGGACAAATCGAATCATTGATCAAGAGTTTGTGTTGTGAATTGCACACATTTACTTCGCAAAAGAATCGTTTTGAATGAAATGCAATTAATAGATTTGGCGAATGTGAACAACGGGACTTTAGTTTTTCGCAAGGAGGAGAGCAAAGTGAAATGGATCAGTAACACGTAAACATTGTTTTTACAATTAAAACATTAATAATTCTCATTCATAGTCAAAAATGGTATTTTCAAAATTAGCAGATTCGTTTGTTGCATAACCATGTATTTTGCCGCATTTGGAAATTATTAATAAGCTGTTCAAACAATGAAGGTTGCTGGAAACGTTTTATTGAAGAGAATTTTCAAAGACGTCATTAGTATTTTTACGGTTTAACAAATACAATCGCTCGAAATAAACCGGTTTTATATGCAGATTTGGCAACCTTAAATTAACTACTAATCAACAACATTAAAACTTTCAAGTACTACAAACAAGACAAGACAATGCTTCTAAACCGAAAATTAGCCATATTTATAGGATTCGTTCTTTATGCTAAATCCTTCGGTCAATTTACAAGTATGGAAATTCTGCTAAATAATTTCTGCTGATAAATTATCTAAAATTTCTAGATGAGAGGCCATGTTTTCTACAACCGTTGGAAATCATTGCTAACAAAACTTTATATTTTGCTATTAATTTCAAGGTAAGATTTTCAAGTTTAATTTTAATTCACATTGGAAAGTGTTGTTTTTCTTCATAAACAGGGCAGCTTCTACGAGGCGCATAATTTCTGTCGCACCCATTGCATGCATTTAGTTAGCATTGAATCCGAGGCAGAACAAAAAGGCATCGCTAACTTCTTGAAAAACTCAGGTAAACAGTCTGTCTTTATATAACATATTAGGTTGATCGCAAATTTGTTAGCGTATTTTTTGGTCATGATTATTTCCGGTACATTTGTAAAAAAATAATAATCTTTATACACCATTAGATAGGTCTCTTCTTCCTCTATCCAGTTATTTTTTTTTTTTTACAACAGAACCCGAGATAATAATGACCAAATGAAAACGCTAAGAACTTTCCGATCAACCTGATAATAACATCACGAATTATATTAATGTTCTTTCTTCTTCAGCTTATAAAGACGAACCTATATGGACGTCCGGCAATGATTTCGCTAAAAAGGGCGAATTTCAATGGCTATCAACCGGACAAAGGATGCGTTACACGAACTGGAACCCTGGAGAACCGAACAACATAATAGTAGATGGTGTCGCTGAAGATTGTGTCCACTTGTACACCAATTACGGCTGGAACGATTATCAATGCGCCAATAAGTTTTTCTTTATTTGCGAAATAAGGCAATAGCTATTTGTTATTAATACCAAAATAGCACTTATCATTTCGTATTCGTGTCAAAGGTCCAGAGGTCCGAAGATTAGCGACAAATATACAAAAAATTCATATTAATTGATTTACGTTCATTCCGTTCGTATATATTAATTTAAGAAATTAAATTTACGCTATATAAATTGATTTTGTTATATGTAAATTAGTTCAGACTTTTAAAGGTGTAAATAGTGCGTTTGAAGATAAATCATTTGGTTTTAGGTTTTATTCGTCCGCGGTAACGAACTTTTGAGCAAGTTGTTTGAAATACTTGCGATCAAACACAGCGGATTTGGTGGATGCGCCAGGCATTAAATTACATGATAAGTTAAAATACTTGATATTTAGACACGGTTGTCGAAAGGAAATTCTGCAAGATAATACAATGATTTAAATCTTCTTTACCTAATTTTCCGGTAGTGCACAGTAAGAAAAAACTCGAGATGAACAGAGGAGTATAAGCAAATGGTTTAACATTTCGCAGTTTGCAATACGTTAAGGTTTCGTCTTAACCCTTCCCACATTTTTCAATTTATGCCAACTAAATAATATGCAATGGATTCATTCATTCATCAAGAGTTGGTGTTGTGATTTGCACACAGTAACTTCGCAGAAAAATCGTTTTCAAACCAAAACGATTTAGTAAAAGATTTGTTGAATGTGAACAACAGGATAATCAACATTCGTAGATTTGTTGGTTGCATTAGATTTGCATTTGTGGTGCTTTCGAAGATTACTAAGCCGTTAAGGCAACTAATGGTGCTTAAAGTTAAACTTTTTTGTAACGTCACTAATATCAGTACTGTTTAACAAATAAAATCGGTTGGATTAAACCGGTTTTATGTACAGATTTGGCAGTCTTCAGTTGATTGCTAATGAACAACAGTGAAACCTTTCAGTGCTACAAACCAGCAGAAGCAATGTTTGCTAATACGAAATTAACTCTGTTAATAGGATTCACATTGTGTGCAAAATCTCTCAGTAAATATATGAGTACGTTAATTTTGCTGTACTAAATAGGCTCCCTTGGTTAATTATCTAAAATTTGTAGATGACAGGCCATGTTATTTACAACCATTAGAGAGAATTGCTAATAAAATTTTATACTTCGGTACTGATTTCAAGGTAGAATTTTTAAAATACATAACGTTATTCAATATTACAGAAATCTGTATTTTTGATATACAGGGCAACTTTTACGATGCGATTAATTTTTGTCGCGCCCATTGCATGCATTTGGTTAGCATAGAGTCGGAGGAAGAGCAGCAAGGTATCGTGGATTATTTGCAGAAGTCACGTAAAGATTTAGTTATTTATATTATCATAAATTATTAGTTTTGCTTTTTCTTCAGCTTATAAGAACGAACCCATATGGACGTCCGGCAATGATTTAGGTAAAGAAGGCGATTTTAAATGGTTAACAACCGGTCGAAGAATAGGCTACAAGAATTGGGCCCGCGGACAACCAGATAACGTCGCGATAAACGGGGCCAGTGAAAATTGTCTGGGTACATTTTCCGATTACAGTTGGAATGATTACTTTTGCACCGAGCAGCTTTATTTTGTTTGCGAAATAAGAGAGTAGCCACTTGTTAATTAATAAAATGCCCAATTACAGGTGTTTTCTTTCAAAATGCGACGATTCGTGTATTCTTTATTTACATGTTTATGCTTCTTTCCCGGAACGCTTCCGTTGAGGTGACCTTCCTTAATCTGACAGCCGGACTCTAGTATATATTACACTTTTGGTAACAAATTGTATTCGAAATAAACTACTGTTATTAATTCTGCCCTTTCTTTTCTATTTCTTATATTGGTGTTCTCTAATCAGCATTTCGTCGGAGACTTTGAAGGAAATTCTATATAAAGGAAACCCTGATAACTAAGGTCAGACGTCAAGTACAGCACAAAGATTTGAATTGAATTTCAATGTTTGTATTATCATAATTATAAAAGCATATTATTATAAATTCATCCATGTGATATGTTGATGCGCCGATAAAGATGAAGTTTGTTCAGATTTAACAACGTAAGTTATTTTTCGTTCACCTTAAGCCTTCCCCACATTATGTAGCTACGATTTTGAACTACTGCAAACTCAATGACGTGTGTGATTCGACCATATTTTCCAGTTCCTCAAGGAGAAACCGAATCATTGATCAAGAGTTTGTGGTGTAAATTGCATACATTCAGTCGCAAAAAGATATTGTTGAAACAAATTCAATTTGGTAGTAGATTTGGTGAATGTGAACAACGGGAATTTAGCTCATCGCAAGTAGGAAAGCAAAATGAAATGGAAATAAATAACTAATAATAATAGAAATTGTTCTTATATTCTCAAAGTAAAGCGTTCATTATTATCATTAGCAATAAAAGGCAGTACTTTCAAAATTGGCAGATTTGTTTGTTGGATAACATTGTTTTGTCGTGCTTTCGAAAATTAATACCAATAAACGTTGCTTGAAATCCTCTGTTAAACTAAACATTTTCATTTCGTCATTAATATTTGTACAGATTAGCACATGCAATCGCTTGAAATAAACCGGTTTTATAATACAGATTTGCCAGTCTTCAATTAACTGCTACTTAACAACATTCCAACTCCTAAGTGCTACAAACCAGGAAAAGCAATGTTTGCCGATACGAAATTAACCATATTAATAGGATTCACTTTATGTGCAACATCTTTCAGTGTATTTAAGCGTATGCTTATTTTGCTTTTCTAAATACTTTCTCCTGCTGAATTATCCAAAATTTGTAGATGACAGGCCATGTTATTTACAACCATTGGAAATTATTGCAAATAAAACTTTATACTTCGGAACTAATTTCAAGGTAAGATTTTCAAATTTAATTTTAGTTGATATTGGAAACATACCTCATTCTATATATACAGGGAAACTTTTTCGATGCGCATAATTTCTGTCGCGCTCATTGCATGCATTTGGTTAGCATAGAGTCGGAGGAAGAGCATAATGGTATCGTGGATTATTTGCAGAAATCACGTAAGCAGTTATCTATTTATAATGTCGTAAACTTTACAATTCCTGCTATCTTTTAGCTTATAGAGGCGAATATATGTGGATATCCGGTAATGATTTAAGCGCAGAAGGCGATTATAAGTGGTTATCAACCGGTCAAAGAATAGGTTTCACGAAATGGTACCCCGGTGAACCGAATAACGTTATACGAAACGGTATCGGTGAGAATTGCCTCGGTTTGTTCAGCAATTACAATTGGAACGATTTCACATGCACCGACCAGCTTTTCTTTATCTGTGAGATCAGACAATAAGAAAGAAATTGTGGTTAAAAGCTCTCCGGGAATATTTGTTGTTGTATTTTATGCGTTCGCAAGATCTGCAAGTCGGAGGGTTATCGATAGATAATCATTCATTCCAAAGAAACAATATTCGGTTACATTTGTTTGCATGCATATCATTAAAATTATTCAACTTAATTTACATTAAAAAATTTACTCGATAAAACTGTTGGTTACTATCTACCTGATTCTCGATTTTTAATTAGTTAGCAGTTATGGATAAGCCTAAATGGAAATTAAGCTCATATCTTTAAAATTAATATAATAATATACGTTTGATTTAGGGTTTTACTCGTATTTGGTGGCGAACATTTGTGATTCAATTTAAGTGATGATATGTAATATTAGTGATAGTATGAAGCACTTGTAATCAAACACAGCGGATTTGTTGGATTCGCCGGGCGAAAAATGACATGATGAACTAGAATACTTGAGGTTTTGATATGGTTGTTGAAAGGCAGTGCTTCTGCAAGATAATACAAAATTATAAACCGTCTTTATTTAAATGTTACGCAATTCTAATACCCGGCGATAAAACGACGAAAGATGAACAGCGGCACAGAAGCAAGCCATTTCAAATTTCGTAGTTTGCATTACGTTGCGCTTTCGTCTTAACCCTTCCCACATTTTTCAACTTAGGCAAACTCAATGACGTGTAATGGATTCGATCATGTTTTCCAGTTCGTCAAGGAGCAATCGAACCATTGATCAAGAGTTGTTGTTGTGAATTGCTCACATTCACTTGGCAGAAAAGTCATATTTAAACCAATTCAGTTTAGGAATAGATTTGGTGAATGTGAACAACAGGATTATAGGTTTTCGCAACTAGGAACACGAAATGAAATTAACGGATTAATAACAATTAAAATTAGCAGATTTGCCGGTGAGATATTAATATGCCGTTAAAAGTAAATGGTGCACAAAATCGCCGTAAAACTATAATTTTTCATTCCATTGTCAGTATTTGTACTATTTAACCAATACAATCGGTTGAAATAATCCAGGCAAAACAATGTTTGCTAATACGAAATTAACCATACTAATAGGACTCACTCTATGTGCGAAATCTTTCTGCAAAAATAGATGTATGTGAATTTTGATTTTCTAAATGGCTTCTATTGCTAAATTATATAAAATTTGCAGATGCCAGGCCATGTTATTTACCACCGTTGGAAACTATTGCAAATAAAACTTTATACTTCGGTACTTATTTCAAGGTAGAATTTTGAAAATTCATAACTTTAATCAATATTCCAAAACTGTGTTCTTATTGATATGCCCACAGGGCAACTTTTACGATGCGAATTGTTTCTGTCGCGCCCATGGCATGCATTTGGTTAGCATAGAGTCGGAGGAAGAGCAGCAAGGTATCGTGGATTATTTGCAGAAATCACGTAAGTGTTTAGTTGTCTTTATTATCAGAAATTATTAGTTCTGCTTCTTCTTCAGCTTATAGAAACGAACCCATATGGACGTCCGGCAATGATTTAGCTAGAGAAGGCGATTTTAAATGGTTATCAACCGGCCGAAGAATAGGCTATAAGAATTGGGCCCGCGGACAACCGGATAACGTCAAGAAAAACGGGGCCAGTGAAAATTGTCTCGGTACATTTTCCGATTACCGTTGGAACGATTACTTTTGCACCGAGCACCTTTATTTTGTTTGCGAAATAAGACAATAACAATTTGATAATTAATGCATTCTCCAGAAATATTTCATATTGTTTCAAGGTCTAGAGGCTGATAGATCACCCATAAATATACATTAAATAGACACGAACGTAATTCAATTCATTCGATTTATATAAATTTTCTTTACCAAGTTTTGTTTAGGTACCAAGAAACTAATTTTGTGCACAACATACTTCGTAGCAGATCTTCTTTTGATAGAAATTACCACTTACAGGCTCTTCTTGCAAAACGAACACGAATTTTTTATTTGGGTTTTAATATTTTCTCCGAAACGCTTCCACTGAGGCGACCTTCCGTAATCCGACAGCCGGACTCTAGTACACGTTACAATTTCGGTTATCAAGTGAATTTGAAATAAACTAATTCTATTATTAGTTCTACATTTGCGTTCTTTGATTGCCGTAATTACATGGCGAAATCAGGTAAGCAGTCTATATGTAAAATGATAACATCATCAATTATATCACTTCCGCTTCTTCTTCAGCATACAAAGACGAACCACTGTAGACGTCCGGCAATGACTTCGCTAAAAAAGTGAATTTAACTGGCTTTCAACCGGACAAATGATGCTGGAATCCTGGTGAACCGAATAACATTCTAGTAGACGGTGTCGCTGAAGATTGTGTCAATTTTTGCACCAATTATAGCTGGAACGGTTATCAATGCGCCAATAAGTTTTAATATATTTGTGAAACAAGGCAATAGCTATTTGTTATTAATACCAAAATAGCTCTTATCGTTCCAGATTCGCTTCCATGGTCCAGAGGTCGAAAGATTACCGATAAATATAAAAAAAATCCATATCAACTGAAGTCAGTTAAATCTGTTCACATATATTTCCTTAAAAAATTACATTTACGCTAAAGAAATTGCTTTTACTTATATGTAAATTAGTTGCCACCTTTAAACGTTTAAATAATGTATTTGAAGATAAGTCATTTGGTTCTAGGTTTCACTCGTCTTTGGTAACGGGCTTTTGAGCAACATACGCTAGATAAATCTTCTTTAGCCAATTTTTCGCGATGCTAATGCACAGTAATTAAAATAAACGAAATGAACAGCGGAATATATTCAAACGTTTTCAAATTTCGCAGTTTCCATTACGTTACGCTTTCGTCTTAACCCTTCCCACATTTTTCAACTTATGCCAACTAAATAATATGCAATGGATTCGACCATATTCTCCAGTTCCAGGAGAAACCGATTCATTGATCAAGCGTTGCCGTTGTGAATTGCACACATTCACATCGCAGAATTATACAATTATACACAATCGCTTGAAATAAGCAGGTTTTATATATAGAATTGGCAGATTTCAGTTAGCTACTAATTAACAACATTACATCTTCTGAGTGCTACAAACCCGGAAACGCAATGTTCGCTAATACGAAATTAACGATGTTATTAGGATTCACTTTATATGCAAAATCATTCAGTGAATATAGAAGTATGTTTATTTTGTTTTACTAAATAGTTTTACCTGCTGAATTATTTAAAATTTTTAGACGACAAGCCATGTTATTTACAACCATTAGAAGTGATCGGCAATAAAAGTTTATATTTCGCTACAACTTTCAAGGTAAGATATTGAAAATTGATGATTTTAACAAATATTGCAAAAAAGTATTATTCTTCATAAACAGGGCAACTTTTTCGATGCGCATAATTTCTGTCGCGCCCACTGCATGCATTTGGTTAGCATAGAGTCGGAGGAAGAGTAGAAAGGAATCGTGGATTATTTGCAGAAATCACGCAAGTATATATCTATTTATTTTATCATAAATTATTAGTTTTGTTTTCTTGTTCAGCTTATAATACCGAACCCATGTGGACGTCCGGCAATGACTTAGGCGCAGAAGGCGATTTTAAATGGTTATCAACCGGTCAAAGACTGGGCTATAAAAGTTGGTCCCCCGGACAACCTGATAACTATGTGATAGACGGCATCGGTGAAAATTGTCTCGGTTTATATCCCGACCACTCATGGAACGATTACCCTTGCGCCTACAAGCATTATTTCATTTGCGAAATAAGACAATAACTATTTTTTAATAAAAGCGAAGCTTCTCGCTAAATATTTTTTATTTTTTCAAGCTGTAGCGGCCGATATATTACGTATAAAAATATATTAAATCGGTACAAACAGAATTCAGTACAATTAGTTTGTATACATATTCCTTAAACCAACGAGATCTTCTATTGATAGAAATTGGACGATTCGTGTAATTTTCATTTACATTTTTATATTTCTTTCCCGAAGCCCACTCACTAAGATGACATTCCGCCATCGGATAGCCGGACTCAAGAATGCATTACATTTTCTGTAATACAGTGTGTTCGAAATAACCGAATTCTATTATTAGTTTTGCCCTTTCATTCCTATTTTCTTATATTCTTATAATTTTGTTTAATCTATTTCCTCCCGGAGAAATTGCAAGAACTTAGAAGTAACGGAAACCCTGAAAATTAAAATGTATCGTAATGTAAAACACAAAGATTTGACTAAACATTGAGTTTCAATCTTAGTAGTATCATAATTACAAAAGCATATTATTATAAATTCATCCATGTGATATGTTGGTGCGCCGACGGTAAGATAAAGTCTGTTCAGAGTTAATTATTTAACTTATTTTGCTTTATCACCTTAGTCCTTCCTCACATTTTGCAACTACGCTTTTCATCTACTACAAACTCAATGACGTGCAATGATTCGACCACATTTTCTGATTAGTCAAGAAGAGACGGAATCATTTATCAAGAGTTTGTTGTCTAAATTGCATACATTCAGCTCACAGAAAGATATTGTTGAAACAAATTCAATTTGGTAGTAGATTTGATGAATGCGAACAACAGGACTTTAGGTTTTCGCAAGTAGGAAAGCAAAATTAAATGGAAATGACTAATATCAAATAAAATTGTCTTTCAAATTAAAGCGTTACAAATTATTCTTAATTGTAAAACGAGAAAGTAGTTTCAAAATTAGCAGATTTGTTTGTTGCATTACAATTTAATTTTCCAGCATTCGAAAATAAATAAGCTATAAAAAAATGGACGTTGCTTGAAATCTTCCGTTAAACTATAATTTTGCCTTACGTCATTAATATTTTTACGGATTAACAAATACAATCGCATGAAATAAACCGGCTTTATATAAAGATTTTGTGGTCTTCAATTAATTCCCAATCAAAAACATTTAAAACTTTCAAGTGCTACGAACTAGCAAAAGCAATGTTTGCTAATACCAAATGGAGCACATAGCAGCATATTATGGTTCACTTTATGTGCAAAATCTTTTAGTGAATTTAGGAGTATGTTTATTAGTTTCAATACTTTGTCTTGCTGAAGTATCTAAAATTTATAGATGACAGGCCTTGTTATTTACAACCGTTGGTGACTATTGCAAATAAAACTTTATACTTCGGTACCAACTTGAAGGCAAGATTTTCAAATTTAATTTTAATTCACATTGCAAAAATGTCTTATTCTTCCAAACAGGGCAACTTTTTCGATGCGCATAATTTCTGTCGCTCTCATTGCATGCATTTAGTTAGCATAGAATCGGAGGAAGAGCAGAAAGGAATCGTGGATTATTTGCAGAAATCACGTAATCATTTGTATATTTATATTATCGCTAATTTTGCAATTCCTGCCATTTCCTCTGCAGCCTATAAAGGAGAGAAAATGTGGACGTCGGGCAATGATTTAGGCAAAGAAGGCGATTTTACATGGTTATCAACCGGTCAAAGAATCGGTTACGCGAAATGGTTTCCCGGCGAACCGAATAACATGGTACATGATGGTGTTGGCGAAAATTGCCTCGGTTTGTTCACCAATTACGATTGGAACGATTACTTTTGCAGCGAACAATATTATTTTATTTGCGAAATCAGACAATAATAAATTAGTATAATAAAAACAATGCTTCTCGCGAAGTATCTCTTATTATTTTACGCTTAATAGTCAAGGTCGGCAACTCGGAATATTTCTGATAAATGCATATTAATTAATTCCCACTAAACAACAATCAGTTAAATTCGCTTGTATGAATCCTAATTAAAATTTAATTTACGCCAGAAAAATTTATTCCATAAACAAGACTTATTCTAAGACGATGAATTAGCTCCCATATAATAGCGTGTTATGTGAAATGCAAAGTAAATATAAAATTGTTCGCAGAACTCTAATTCCCTAGAGCAAAACCATGTTATGGGAATTTTGACTGTATTCACAAATGTCCATCTACTCTTGATTTATTTCGCAATTTATACATCTAAAGTCATTCCACTTCTTTCAACCCAATCTGCGGCTTGACTGAATGTTAAGCACTCTGTTGTGGTATGTGGTAATTAATTGGAAGGAACATGAAATAATGTAAAAAGTCTGAAAAATCAATGTTGTCCTATCACATATGAATAAAGCTCAAAAAAGAAACCATAAAACCAAAAATTTTAAAGCTATTAATCATAACAACCTGTCGCGTCCGCTCCACAATATTTTTAGGGCATATTATTTTCTATAATTTTAAATTTATTATTTTATTATTTTAATATTTTATATTATTTATTTTATATAATTATATCACCATTTATTACTCAGCCAGATGGTTGGGAAAGTTGGATCGGTTTATTGCAGGCAATAGATACCCAATTTGTACGTGCCGTTTCCTGCAATAAACCGACACAAAGGTGGATCGGTCACTCGGGTTTTTTCCCAAAATCGGTATACCTTCAATAGAAAAAATGACCGCACCGATTCCACCCCCCAACCACCAAACCGAGTTGACCTTTTGGGCAACTTTAATTGTAAGAGAGCAGAAATAAACTGTCAATCGAAGGTGATATATCATCAACTTGCAACAACACTTAAATTAAGTTAATACATAATTAAGAAAAAACATTGTTTTTTTT
The DNA here is from genome assembly GCA_963695495.1 of Hololepta plana. Lineage (NCBI taxonomy): Eukaryota > Metazoa > Arthropoda > Insecta > Coleoptera > Histeridae > Hololepta > Hololepta plana. The sequence goes on from OY968833.1 coordinate 8,467,427, forward strand.
ATTCCACAAATTATTGTGGTGGTCCTTCGAGAAATTAAAAGGCGAGCGCACTAACATTAACGCGTCTCAACACAACCAACGACAAAATGCAAATAACCGTCTACAGATTTGCAAATTGTTTACGATAAACATATGAAAATTACGCAATTCTATTGCTAAATCGAAATGTTTTATAATACCAGACATTCAAGAACCGAGACAAATATCTTAATGCTCTTCCTTTGTTAGATATGCCAATGAAACGGCCGTCAAATGCTTTCAGCGAGCCACAAAGATATATTTGTTCGTTCACGACGTTAATCGGTAACAAAGGACGAGAAATAAGCTTTTGAAATTTCGCAGTTTACATTATCTTGCTTTTGCGTTAATTAATAATAGTTGCAATTAATGCAAATTCAAGGATGTGCAATGATTCGACCATATTTTCCTCTATAAAATACCGAATCATTGATCAACATTTTGTGGTGTAAATTGCATACGTTCAATTCGCAGTAAGCAAGTGCGGAAGTAAATTCAATTTAGCAAAAGATTTAGTTAATATAATCAACAGGTCATTGGCTTTCGCAAGTATAAATGCCAAATAAAATAGTAAATTAGTTACAATTAACCGTAAATCTTCTGTTCTTTTGCATTACATTTCGCTGCTTTGTGTAATTACAATTCAAATGTTAATAACTATCAAGAAATAAAATAATACATTGGATTGTAAGCAGCTTTGTTTGTTGCATAACACAACGCATCTTTTGCGGAGTTTTCAAAAACTAATTCTCACAAAATGCAATGCTTGAAATCTAGGAGTATACCAAGAAATTTCAGTGCGTTAACAACACTTTCGCAGTTTTAGTTTAAGAGACGCCACTGCACGAAATTAATACGCTTAATACGATTGTGGCGACTTTAATTCACAATTAATTAACAAGAAAGAAACTTTTAAGTACTAGAAGACAGTAAAGAAGATGTTCCTAAGCACGAAATTAGGAATATTAATTGGAATCGCTTGCTCTTCAATTTGCTTCAGTGAATACACTGGTATGTTAATTATGTTAAACTAGTGTTTCGTCTTACTTAATTATCTAAAATTTATAGATGACAGGCCATGTTATTTACAACCACTAGAAACGATCGCCAATAAAAGTGTATATTTCGCTACTAATTTCAAGGTAAGGTTTTGAAAATTGGTGACTTTAACAATTATCGCAAGTAATTATTCTTCTTCATAAACAGGGCAACTTTTTCGATGCGCATAATTTCTGTCGCGCCCATTGCATGCATTTGGTTAGCATAGAGTCGGAGGAAGAGCAGAAAGGAATCGTGGATTATTTGCAGAAATCACGTAAAGACTTATTTATTTATATTATCTTAAATTATTAGTTTCGTTTCTATTTCAGCTTATAAAAACGAGCCAATATGGATGTCCGGCAATGATTTAGCCAAAGAAGGCGAATATAAATGGTTATCAACCGGTCAAAGAATAGGTTACACGAACTTTGACAAAGGACAACCGGATAACTTTCTGAGAGACGGGGTCGGTGAAAATTGCCTCGGAACATTTTCCAATTACAACTGGAATGATTACCCTTGCACCGACCAATTATATTTTGTTTGCGAAATAAGGCAATAACAGTTTGTTATAGAAAGCAATATTTACCCCCAAATTTTAATTGCGTCGAATTCATTTTGAAGGTCTAGAGGTGGATCTATTAATGTTAAATGTACAATAGATCCCTATGAACCGAAACATATTTAACAAATTAAATTTATGTTCCAAAATATTATTTTTTTTTAACGAATAATGGTTACCATTTGCGGATTCTCGCTTGTTTTAAATATGATGGAAACTAGAAAACTTGTAGTTAGTGAAGATTTTTTTTTTCAAATGATTAGCCTTATAGAGCGTTGCTATGAAAAGTATGTTAAGTTATAGTTATCTTGCATATGGTAATTAAATATTTTCAATTCGAGGACCGTGTTTCTGTGGCATGATAATTACATCTCAATATCCCACTCCAATCTACTGTTAAAGAGTATGCACTGATCACTATTCGAATTATTTTCAAAATGGGTACTTTACAACCAACGGTCATAATGAATCTTTTGTAACAAATTTCCTATTCTACAATCTTGATAACGCATATTTTTGAATAAAACTTCTTGGCCATTCTTGACACGGTGTACAATCTTTAGCTCAACTCAGATCGATAGAGACCTTTGCAATATTATCAAGAACCATACAAGAATTCACCTATCCAGCATTTTTTACGGAATTAGGCCTTACTTTTCTTTGGACTATTGGACTATTCTATTTCTGCTTTCAAAATGAGAATTCACGAAATTCTTTATCTAAACTTTCATTAATGGCTCCTGCTTGCTCCCACGAAGGTGACCTTCTGTAATCAATCAGGCGAACTGTGTTCGAATTAAACAAATTCCGTTTGTTTATTTAGTTTGTTCAAACCTATTTCACCCTGAAACGTTGGCGAAGCTTTAAAGCAACGAATACGAAAGGCAAAAGATGAAAATTATAAGCAAGGAATGAAGTTCAATGTTGGCAGTAATCATAAAAGCATATTAATTTTAGCAATGAGATACGTTGATGCTTCGACGGTAAGATGAAGTCTGTTCATATTTCGCAGTTAAAGTTACTTTGCTTTCACGCTAATCCTTCCCTACATTTTGCAACTACGTTTTTCATTTACTGCAAACTCAATCACATGCGATGAATGATTCGACCACATTTTCCAGTTCGTCAAAAAGAAACCGAAGCATTGATCAAGACTTAGTGGTGAATATTGCATACGTTCAGTTCGCAGAAATATATTGTTGAAACAAATTTAATTTCGTTATAGATTTGGCGAATATAAACAATAGGACTTTAGGTTTTCGCAAGTAGGAAAGCAAAATGAAATGGAAATAACTAGCAACTGAATTTGTTAGTAAATGTTTAAATTAAAGCGTTAATCATTATTATTAACGGTAAAAAGAAGTACTTTCAAAATTAGATTTTATTGTTGGATAACATTGGAATTGTGGTGCTTTCGATAATTAATAAGTTGGAAAAAGCAATCAGTGTTGTTTGAAATCCTCTGTTAAGCTAGAATATTTCATTACGTCATTAATAATTGTAAGGAGTAACAAATACAATCGCTTAAAACTAACCGGTTTTATAAGATAGATTAAACAGTCTTCCGATAACTGCTAATTAACAACATTAAACCTTTAAATGCTACAAACGAGGAAAGGTAACGTTTGCTAAGGCGAAACTAACCATGTTAATAGGATTCATTTTACATGCGAAATCCTTCACTGCATATTGCAGTACGTTAATTTTGTTATTCTAGATACAGCCTCTTGCTACATTCTTTAAAATTTGTAGATGAGAGGCCATGTTCTTTACAACCATTAGAAATGATTGCTCATAAAAGTTTATATTTCGGTACCAATTTCAAGGTAATTTAATGATGAAATCCAATTATTTAACAAATATTGCAAACAATTCGTATTCTGAATAAGCAGGGCAATATGGACGTCCGGCAATGATTTAGGTGCAGCCGTATAACTAAGTCAGAGACGGCGTTTGTGAAAATTCCCCCGGTACACTTGGAATGATTGCCTTTGTAGCGAGCAGCTACATTGTCTTTGCGAAATAAAACAATAACCACTTGCTAATAAATGCAATCTCCCGAAACATCTCTTATTGTTTCAAGGTCTAGAGGCCGATAGATTAACCATAAATGAACATTAAATCGACGCACTGAAATCAAATCATTCGTTTGCATAGATTTACTTTAGCGACTTAAATTTAGGTTCCAAGAAATTAATTTTATGCATAGAAGTCTGGTTTCTATCTTGAAGGTTTTTGTTCGTTAAACATGGGACGATACGCGTATTTTTTATTCAAATTTTTATAATTTTTTCCAAAACACGTTGCTACCACTCAGATGACCTTTCGTAATCTGACAGCTGGACTGAAGTGTACATTACACTTTCGGTGATCAACTGAATTTGAAATAAACAAATTATATTATTAGTTTTGCCTTTTCTTTCCTGTTTCTTATATTAATGTTGTTTAATCTGCATTCTATGAGAGGTTGGAAAGAACTTTTACGTAACGGAAACCCTCATATTTAATGTCAGACGTAAAATGAAACACAAAGATTTAAAGCAAACATTGAATATCAATCTTAGTAGTATCACAATTACAAAAGCATTTTATTATAAATTCATCCATGTGACATGTTGATGCGCCGACGCTGAGATAAAGTCTGCTAAACTACTGCAAACTCAAAGACGTGTAATGAATCGACCATATTTTGCAGTTCGTCCAGGCGAAGCCGAATCATTGGTGAAGAGTTTGCGGTGTAAATTATATACGTTCAGTTCATGGCAAAATAGTGTTGAAAGAAACATAATTTAGTAAGAGACTTGGTGAACACCAGGGCTTTGAATTATCACAAGTAGGAAAGCATAATGAAATGAAAATAACTAATCAATAGCAATTAAACATTGTTTTTACAATTAAAGCGATAATAATAATCATTAATCGTCAAAGAAGTAATTTCAAAATTAGCAGATTTGTTTGTACGAATAGAAAAACTTTGCAATTGTGGTGCTTGAAATCTTCTGTTAAACTAGCATTTATTGTCACGTCATTAATATCTGTAAGAAGTAACAAACTCAATCGCTTCAAATAAACCGGTTTTATATACAGATTTGGCAGTCTTTAGTTAACTACTAATTAACAACATCACAAACTCTTAGTGCCACAAACCAGGAAATACAATGTTTGCTAATGCGAAATTAACGATATTATTAGGATTCACTTTATGTGGAAAATCTTTTAGTGAATTTAGGAGTATGTTAATTCTGCTTTTGTAAATAGTTTCTCTTGCTAAATTATTCACAATTTATAGATAACGGACTATGTTCTATGCCGTTGGAGACTATCGCTGCAAAAACTTTATACTTCGGTGTTGATTTCAAGGTAGAATTTTGAAAATTCATAACTTTAACCAATATTTCAAAATTGTGACTTTTTTATATATCTGCAGGCCAACTATTACGATGCGATTAATTTCTGTCGCGCCCATGGCATGCATTTGGTTAGCATAGAGTCCGAGGAAGAGCAGAAAGGTATCATGGATTATTTGCAGAAATCACGTAAAGGTTTATTTATTTATATTAGCACAAATTATTAGTTTTGTTTCTTCTTCAGCTTATAGAAACGAACCCATATGGACGTCCGGCAATGACTTAGGTAAAGAAGGCGATTTTAAATGGTTATCAACCGGTCGAAGAATTGGCTACAAGTATTGGGCCGGCGGACAACCGGATAACGTTGTGAGAGACGGGGCCAGTGAAAATTGCCTCGGTACATTTTCGGATTACCGTTGGAACGATTACTTTTGCACCGAGCAGCTTTATTTTGTTTGCGAAATAAGACAATAACAATTTGTTAATAACAACATTCTCCCAAAATATTTCATATAGTTTCAAGGTCCAGAGGCCGATAGATTACCCATAAATATACATTAAATAGATACGAACTTAATTCAATTCATTGCGTTGTAAAAAATTTCTTTACCAAATTAAATTAGGAAACCAGATCTTCTTTGAATAGAAATGGTCACCGGCAGGTTTTTTTTTTCTTTTACAATGGGACGATTCGCAAATTCTGTATTAACATTTTTATATTTTTGTATTGAAACGCTGCCACTGAGGTGACTTTCCCTAAGCAAGAAACCGGACTCCAGTACAAATTACATTTTCGGTAATAAACTGTATTCGAAATATTCTAATTCTATTATTAATTCTGCTTCATCTTTCTTATTTTCTTACATTATTACAATTTTGTTTAATGACTTTTCTCTCGCAGGCTTTAAAGGAATTCCAATGTAAAGCAAGCCCTAAAAATGAAGGTCAGACGTGAAATTAAGCGCGAAATTTTTAAACCGAACATTGCATTTCAATGCTAGTAGCAATTATAAAAGTTAGTCTAATTCAGCCATGAGGTACGTTGATGCGCAGGAGGTAATATGGTCTGTTTAGATTTCGCTGCTTAAGCTCAATGACGTGTAGTGAGTCGACCATATTTTCCAGTTCGTCAAGAAGAAACCAAACCACTGGTCAAGAGTTTGTGCTGTAAATTGCATACGTTCAATTCCTAGCAAAATAGTGTTGAAAGAAAGTTAATTTGGTAATATATTTGGTGAATGTGAAAAGCAGGACTTTAAACAATCGCAAGTATGAATGCAAAATGAAATGGAATTAACTAATTAATAATAATTAAACATTGCTTTTACAACCAAAGCGTTAATAATTATCATTAATCGTTAAGGAAGTAATTTCGTAATTAGCTGATTTGTTTTGTTGCATAACACTGTAATTGTGGTGCACTCGAAAATTACTAATCTGTTAAAACAATGAACGTTGTTTCAAATCTTCTGCTAAACTAGAAATTTTCATTACGTCATTAATATTTGTGAGGAGGAACAAATACAATCGCTTGAAATAAACAGGTTTATATACACATTTGGGAATCGTTAACCAATCAAATTAAAACTTTCAAGTGCAACATACCGGAAAAGCAATGTTTGTTAATACGAAATTAACAATATTATTTGGACTTACTTTATGTGCGAAGTCGTTCAGTGAATATAGCAGTATGTTAACTTTATATTTCTAAATAGTTTCTCTTGCTGAACTATCTAAAATTTGTAGATGACAGGCCATGTTATTTACAACCGTTAGTGACTATTGCAAATAAATCTTTATACTTCGGTACTAGTTTCAAGGTAAGATTATCAAGTTTAATTTTAATTCACATTGGAAAAAGTTTCTTACTGTGCATAAACAGGGCAATTTTTTCGATGCGCATAATTTCTGTCGTGCTCATTGCATGCATTTAGTTAGCATAGAATCGGAGGAAGAGCATAATGGTATCGTGGCTTATTTGGAAAAATCGCGTAAGCATTTATCTATTTATAATATCGTAAATTTTACAATTCCTGTTACTTTTTAGCTTACAAAGGCGAAGCTATGTGGATGTCCGGCAATGATTTAGGTGCAGAAGGCGATTATAAATGGCTATCAACCGGTCAAAGAATAGGTTTCACTAAATGGTACCCCGGTGAACCGAATAACATTGTACGAGATGGCATCGGTGAAAATTGCCTCGGTTTGTTCAACAATTACAATTGGAACGATTTCATATGCACCGAGCATTTTTACTTTATTTGTGAGGTCAGACAATAATAAAGAATAATGGTTAAAACCTCTCGGGAAATATCTGTCGTTGCGTTTTATGCGGTTTGAAGATCTTCAAGTCGGAAGACTATCGATAAGGAATAATACTCAGTTAAATTCGTTTGTATGAATATCATTAAAATTGTTCAACTTAATTTACCTTAGCAAAGGTTATTCGATAAATATAGCTTTGGTTACTATCTACCTGATTCTCGATTTCTAATTCAAAAATAGCCAATAAGAAGTTTTCTTGAATAAGAAATGAGCTCCTTATTTAAATTTTATAGCTTCAACTTTTATTTTTGTGTAGCGGCTGGTTTGACATTAAGGATGACTTACGAGAGGTGTGCCGTAAACGATATTAGCAGAAACAGTTATGTTTAAATAATTATTTTTCTAAATCGTTTTAAATTTAATAACCTATGGATTTTTCTATTAAATGGAGATAAATGATGTCTAATCGTAAAACGAAAACTACTTTAAAACGAATGGACTCTATAAATCCTTTTGGATAAGGATCACATTTCTTATTTTTTATTAGCTTTAGACCACATAAAATATTATAGTTTATGATAAATTGCTTGGTTTTACGTTTAGATTATATTGATAAAATTAATAATAATTTCACTGTGATATTGTTTCGTAACAAACTAGCGTTTTGTCCACTTAAAGCAGTTGTGGTTAATCGAAATGGAAATTATTCTCATTTCATTAAAATTAACATTATAATATACGTCGAACATATGAAGAAATTGAATAAAGCGGTTTTGGTGGATGCGCCGGGCTCCAAATTATTCCTTTCTTTTGTAACTTGAGGAGTGTTATTATTATAATAAACCGAATAAAATTCCGTAAAAATTACGAAAATATTACCTGAGCTTTTATAGTCCAAATTATTCTCACTGTCTTATTAAAAGAGCACATTACTATCAACAAATTTCCATAAATTTTGTTATTACTGCAGGAAAAACTCCACTTTACAATCATGTTCAGTGTCAGTTTATTCTTTTTCTTACCTTTAAGCTCAATTGCTACGATGGAAATGAAAGAAATCAACAAACGGAATGCAGTAAGGGAATATTTGGCATAAATGTCGCAGAGGTTATGGCTTCACAATAACCAAATGATCTACCAAGGTCCGGTATTAAATGATCGCGAGAAGCTTATAATAAACGGCGATGGCATTACTATTATCATCACGTTTATCTGTCGCAGAACGCGAACAAAGCGTGTCAATATTCAAATGATTTCAGAATAGCATGCTAACAAACGACATTCTGTAATCTATCAGGCGAATTGCGTTCGATATAAGCAAATTTTTGATTTAGTTCCGTTTTCTTATTGAGTTTGTCCAAACACTTTTCACCCTTAAAATTTGGCAGAACTCTAACGCAATGACTCCGAACGATAAAAAATGAAAATTGCAAGCAAAGAATGAAGTTCAATGTTAACAGTAACTAAAAAGGCATATTAAATTCAGCTACGAGGTATATTGACGCGTCAACGGCAAGATAAAATCTGTTGAGATTTCGCAGATTAAGATACTTTGCTTTCACCTTGATCCTACCCCACATTTTGCTAATACGTTTTTCTACTACTTCGAACCCAATGACGTCTAATGGATTCGGTCGCATTTTCCCGTTCGTCAAGGAGAAACAAAATTACTAGTCAAGAGTTTGTAGTGTAAATTGCATACATTCAATTCGCAGAAAGATATTGTTGAAACAAATTTAATTTAGTAGTAGATTTGGTGAATGTATACACAAGTATCTGGGTTTTCACAGGTAAAAAAGTTTAATAAAAATAAGGCGTTAATAAATAACACTCATTGTAAGCAATTGTATCTTCAAAATTAGCGGATTTAATTGTTGGATTAGCATAACATTTTAATTGTGACTCTTTCGAAGGCCACTAAGCTGTTAAAACAATGAATGTTGCTTGAAAACTTCTGTTAAACTATAATTTTTCATTGCGTCATTCATATTTAAACAGTTTAGCAAGTACAGTCGCTTGAATTAAACCGGTTATGTACACAAACTTCAGTCTTCAGTTAACTGCTATTTAGCAACATTAACAGCTTTAAGTGCTGCAAACCAGGAATAACAATGTTTGCTAATACGAAGTTAGCGATATTATTAGGATTCACTTTACACGCAAAATCTTTCAGTGCATATAGCAGTACGTTAATTATGTTACTACAAACAGTTTCTTTTGCTAAATTACCTACATTTTTTAGATGACAGGCCATGTTATCTACAACCGTTGGAAGTCATTGCTAATAAAACTTTATACTTCGGTACTGATTTCAAGGTAGAATTTTGACAGTTCACAACTTCAATCAACAATCCAAAAATGTGTTATTCTTGATATACCTATAGGGCAACTTTTACGACGCGCATAATTTCTGTCGCTCCCATTGCATGCATTTGGTTAGCATTGAGTCGGAGGAAGAGCAGCAAGGTATCGTGGATCATTTGCAGAAATCACGTAAAGATTTAGTTATTTATATTATCATAAATTATTAGTTTTCCTTCTTCTTCAGCTTATAAAAACGAACCCATATGGACGTCCGGCAATGATTTAGCTAAAGAGGGCGATTTTAAATGGTTATCAACCGGCCGAAGAATAGGCTATAAGAATTGGGCCCGCGGACAACCGGATAATGTCGCGATAAACGGGGCCAGTGAAAATTGTCTCGGTACATTTACCGATTACAGTTGGAATGATTACTTTTGCACCGAGCAGCTTTATTTTGTTTGCGAAATAAGAGAATAACCACTTGTTAATTAAAGTCTTCTGCCGAAATATTTCATATTGTTTCAAGGTCTAGAGGCCAATAAATAGCCATAAATATATATTAAATAAATGGGAAATTAATTCGGTCCAATGCGTTTGTATAAATTTTCATTATCAAATGGAATGTAGGTAATAAGAAATTAAATTCATGAACAAGTCTGGCTTGATCATCCTTTGATTGAAATCACTACTTACACGTACTTTTATTTAAAAATTGGAAGACTCGCGAATGTTTTATTTGCATTTTTAAATTTTTGTGCCGAAACGCTTCCATTGACGTGATCTTCCATGATGCGACAGCCGGACTCAAGTACGAATTACATTTTCGGCAATAAACTGTATTCGAAATAAACTAATTCTATTATTAGCTCGGTCTTTTTTCCCCTTTCTCTTATATTATTATAATTTTGTCACATTAATCACTTTCCTGTCGGAGATTTTGAAAGAACTTCTAAGTAAAGGCGACCCTGATAATTAAGGTCAGACATAAAGTAATACACAAAAATTTAAACAAACATTGAATTTCAATCTTAGTAACATCATAATTACACATGCATCTTATAAATTCATCCATGTGATATGCTGATGCGCCGACTCTGTCTGTTCAGATTTCACTGTTTAAGTTATTTTGCTTAAATCTTAGTTCTTCCTCACATTTTGCAACAGCACATTTTACTAATACAAACCCAATTACGTGCAATGATTGAACCATACTGTTTGATTCGTCAAGGAGAAACAGAATCATTGATCAAGACTTTGTGGCGTAAAGTGCATTCGTTCAGTTCGCAGAAATATATTGTTGAAACAAATTCAATCTGGTAATAGATTTAGTGAATGTGTTCCACAGGACTTTAAGTTTTCGCAAGTACGAAAGCAAATTGAGTTGGAAATAACTAAAATCAATTAAATTTGGTCTTACAATCAAAAAGCGTTAGTAATTATCATTTAAGGTAAAAAAGTAGAATCTTCTTGTTTGGCAGATTTATTTGTTGCACAACTTAGTAATTATGGTACTTTCTAAAATTAATAACCTGCTAAAAAAATTAACGTTGCTTGAAATCTTCTGCTAAACTAGAAATTTTAATTAAGTCGTTAATACTTGTGAGGAGTAATAAATACAATCGCTTGAACTAAACCGGTTTTATATACAGATTTGACGGTCGTTAATATTTGTGAGGAGTAACAAATAAAATCGCTTGAAATAAACCGGTTTTATATACAAATTTGGCAGTCGTTAATTAATAAAATTAAAACTTTCAATTGCTACAAACCAGGAAAGGCAATGTTCGTTAATACGAAATTAACAATATTATTAGGACTTACTTTATGCGCAAAATCCTTCAGTGAATATAACAGTATGTTTATAAAAAATTTTCTAAATACTTTCTCTTGCTGAATTATGTAAAATTTGTAGATGACAGGCCTTGCTATTTACAACCGTTGGTGACTATTGCAAATAAAGCTTTATACTTCGGTACTAGTTTCAAGGTAAGATTTTCAACTTTAATTGTGATTCGCATTGGAAAAATGTCTTATTCTATATAAACAGGGCAACTTTTTCGATGCGCATAATTTCTGTCGCGCTCATTGCATGCATTTAGTTAGCATAGAATCGGAGGAAGAGCATAATGGTATCGTGGCTTATTTGGAGAAGTCACGTAAGCATTTATCTACTTATAATATCGTAAATTACAATTCCTGTCATTTTTAGCTTATAGAGGCGAATATATGTGGATATCCGGCAATGATTTAGGTGCAGAAGGTGATTATAGGTGGTTATCAACCGGTCAAAGAATAGGTTTCACTAAATGGTACCCCGGTGAACCGAATAACGTTATACGAAACGGTATCGGTGAGAATTGCCTCGGTTTGTTCAGCAATTACAATTGGAACGATTTCACATGCACCGACCAGCTTTTCTTTATCTGTGAGATCAGACAATAATAATAAAAAAATTGGATAAAAGCTCTCGGGAGATATCTGTTGTTGTATAATATTTTATACGTTCGCCAGATCTACAAGTCGGAAGATTATAAATAAATAATCATTAATTCCCAAGAAACAATATTCAGTTACATTTGTTTGTATGAAGATCATAAAAATTATTCGACTTAGTTTACATTACAAGATGTTCGATTTTTAATTAAAGCTAACGAATAAGAGGTTTGCTTGAATAATAAATGAGCTCCTTATTTAAAACTTATAGCATTAACATTTATTTTTGTGTAGCGGCTGGTTTGACATTCAAGATGACCTACGATAGATGATATTAACAGAAACAGTTATGTTTAAATAATTATTTTTCTAAGTCGTTTTAATTGTAATAACCAATGATTTTTTTCTATTAAATGGAGATAAATGATGACGAATTGTAAATTGAAAGCTGCTTTAAAACAAATAGACTCCATAAATCCGTTTGGATAAGGATCACATTTCTTATTTTTTATTAGCTTTAGACAACATAAAATATTATAGTTTATGATAAATTGTTTGATTTTACGTTTAGATTATATTAATAAAATTAATAGTAATTTCACTCTGATATTGTTTCGTAACAAACTAGTCTCGTCCCCTTAAAGCAGTTGTGGTTAATCTAAACATAAATGGAAATTATTCTCATTTCAATAAAATTACTATTATAATATGTGTTAGTTATATAAAACAACAGTAATTGAGTGAAACGGTTTTGGTGGATGCGCCGGGCTCCAAATTATTCCTTTCTTTTGTAACTTGAGGAGTGTTATTATTATAATAAACCGAATCAAATTCAGTACAAATTACGAAAAAATTACCTCAGTTTGTATACTACAAATTATTGTCACCGTCTTATTACAAGAGCACATTACTATCAACAAATGTCCATACATTTTATTACTACTGCAGGAAAAATTTCACTTTAGAATCATGTTCAGTGTCGTTTTATTCTTTCTCTTACCTTTAAGCTCAATTGCTACGATTGAAATGAAAGAAATCGACGAATTGAATGCAGTAAGAGAATGTTTGGCAAAAATTTCTGCGAAATTTTTAGATAATAAGCCGACGTTATGGATTCACGATAACCAAACGATCGACTACGTTCCGGTATTAAATGATCGCGACAAAGTTTTAATAAACGGCGATAGCATTGGCGAAAATTTAATCCTAATGCAGAACGATATCTACTATTATACGAATCACATTTACCTATCGCAAAATGCTCACAAAACAAAATCAATTTTTAAACGATTTCAAAAGAGCATGCTAACAAACGCTGACTACAATGCCAAAACTAAACTGGTAATTTATGTGCAAGATTGGCACAATTTCGACGAATTAATCGGACACTTGTGGCACGAGGACCACGTGAATTTGGTGGTAGTGAATCGTACGGAAATTTTGCTTGCATCACCATTTCTTGCGGCGTCACACTGCGGTCGAACCGTTTCTTATAAACCGCTGGGTGAGTGTAAGCGTACAATTCAAACGGTTCCCTGGGAGTCGTTCACGTGGAATTTGAACAATTGCACGATGAGAGCGGCAACGTTCGGTAAGCACATTGGAATGCCGTATTTGGATGACACGAAGATCGAGACGCAAGATAATAGTATCTTGGTACGACCGTTGCAATTGTTAGAGGAACTCTACGGTTTGAAAATCAATTTTTTCACACCGAACGACGAAATCCAAGATCGGAAGACGTTCGAGGGCTCGTCAATGTTCTTCGATGACATCTACGTTAATCGCACGTTCGAATTGGTCGTCGTTCAACCGTTCCGTTTGTCGAACAACAGTTTTTACGAGTGCAGCGAAATTGTCATATTCGACCGGAAGTCGTGGATCGTACCGAAACCGAGACCGATATCGAAGTTACGCGTGATCATCGACATATTCAAACTGGATCTATGGTTGACATGGACGATCATATTGATCGCGATCGCCGTATTAATTTCATTGGCGAATCGATACGACTTCGGCAAATGTTTCATGATAACGTTCAGTTTGGCCGTCGGTCTGGGCGTACCGAAAATACCGACCGGTCCAACGAGCAAATTATTATTATCGTTTTATCTAATCTACGCGTTTCACGTGATCTACTTCTTTCAAGGGAAACTGAGCGGCGTATTGACCAGCCCGAATTACGAATTACCGATAAACAGTCTCCATCGATTGGCGGCTTCCGAATTGGACATTGTCTTCTTCTACGACATAAACAAGAGAACGTTGGCGACGTCGATGAACAAGTACACCGCGGTGCTGGCGAATCGCAGCGTCTTGCGCGACGCGCCCGTTTACAATACACCAAAGTACGTGTTGGAGCATCAGAATTGTGCCGCATCAGTTTTTGCACATCACTCTAGCATCATAGATGCGTATAAGACAAAGGTAATGTGAAACAATTTCAACGTCTTCAATGGAAAAGTAAATGCAGGTAACCTTTCCTATAATTAATCGCCATAAAAAATAGTTCCTATAAAATAGCGCCATGTAAAGAAAAATGGTCCGACAAATGAAACCGTGTTATGGGAGTCAACTGTTTTAACCAATTTCCATCACCGGTTGATTCACCTGGTCAATTCATGCCTATAAAACTTAGTTCATTTTTCTTTTAGCTCATTTTCTTTCCGGACACGATCCTCTTCAGTTTGGAGCCGACCTATTTGGGCAGGAAAGGCTACTTGCTATTTCCCATTATGAATCGTGTCATCGTGCGAGTCAGGGAATCCGGTTTGATTTATAAATGGTTGTCCGACTTGCGAGAAGTTACATTCCTCGACGATCAATTATTGGATGCGGATTCTGGCGAGATCGTTCTCTCCGTCGATCATTTGCACGCGACTTTTGTTTTATTAGGCTTAGGTTTGACCGTTAGCGGATTCGTGTTTTTGCTAGAAATCTGCTATTTTAATTGGCGAAAGATCCATTAAAATGTAGCATTTGACACAGATTTTTTTTTCTTGTAAAATGAAGAATCGATATCCGCTTGGGTAAATATTATAGAATTACACTTGTTGTTAGTTTAGTATTCGTATCAAATATGCATCTTCTTCTATATTAGTATTTTGATGATGGGTGTTATGCAAATGTTTGCCGAGACATTAAGTGAACAAATGGCGTTGAAAATGATTTAGATTTAATGAGCAACACACACAGATTTCACCACTTTGCTTAAGTTGCAGCTAAGCGCTGCCTTGTAGTATTTGGCAGTCAGAAAGAATATTAACTAAAAATGCAAAGAGAAGTCATAAAATAATGAAATCGTTTAAATATCACACGTGATTAAAGCCATTAGCTGACAAAAAGTTAAATATTAAATATTGAAAAAAATATATATAAAAGCCCACATCATCAAAAGCTCCGGACAAAGTGCGGCTAAAATGTTATTGAAACTTCTATTATTAACAACCAGCGCACAATTGCAAATAACCGCTTGGAAATTTGCAAATGATTTGATTAAAACGTACGCAAATCACGGCTTAATTTTGCATTTCGATAATATCACACACGACGACATTCCAACCGAAATATTCCTTGCCCAAAGGTCCATCATCCTTCTCAATTACGATTTGCTACCGTTGAACCTTGAAAGACCGGCGATTGGAAAATATTTGCACCTCGTACATTTATCGAAACCGAAACGATTCGAATCGTTCTCGAAACGATCGCGAAATTTAATTTACTACGACGTTATCTCTGTCGTGCAAAAGAATCGCGAAACAATAATGGCCGAAGAATTTTGGAAATTAGTCGGCTTGAAGAGTGCAGCCTCCTTATTGATAACAGACGTGGAAGACGGCCAATTGTTTTATGTTAAATTGTACGGGAACGAAAGGACGAAGCAATTAAATGAAGTCCATGAAATGTTGGATTTCAACAAATACTTCAACGAGTTTCGCAACTTCGATGGGCACAATTTCCACATCGGGACCGTGCCTGAAAGGCCACACACCTGGTGCGAGTAAGCATTTAAAATAGTCTCTTAAAATCGTATTCAAACTTGAGAGTTATTAGCACGATTTTGAAGAAAGTCTATTGCAATGAGCTCTTAAGAAAACAGGCGGTAAATCAAGAGACGTCTAATCTTGAACGTCATTTCGCGATCGAAGTGTTCCTAAAAATCACTTTCTCCCTTAGATACGCCAACGAAACGACCGACGAATGCATTTATACTGGCCCCGAAATCAATTTGCTCAGACTCCTGAGCGAAAAGTTAAACTTCACTTACACTCTAACGCATTACGAGGAGAACAAACCGGATTCGTTCCTGACGCTGGTCGGTAGCATCCGTAACCGGACTTACGATTGGGGTATGGCCGGTTTGTTCATTAACATGGATCGCATCCATTTTATGGATTATCCGTCGGTGTTGTTTCGCGATTCGTACGCGACAATTTATCCCTACGATTTCGTCCTGCAAGAACAATCGCTCAATGGTCAAGGGCATTACATTTTCAAACCGTTCAACAAAACCATTTGGTTAATGATATTGTTTGCATGCTGCTCGTTTCTGATCTTCTATAAGCTCGTCGATTGCGTCACTAGCGCAGAAAGCATCATCAAACATCTTTATATGGTAGCTAATTCGGGAATTGTTGGACTAAAATCAATCGAAACCAGCGATAATTTGTTGTTTTTTATTGCAGATTCCTCTGCGTACGTTAACGGAACAAGGTTGCACGCGAAACGAATCGCAAATTCGTAAATTCGCAATCGTGTTCTTACTCTTCTGGTACTTTTCCTTGCTAATTACCGCTTCGTATAAATCGCAATTGACGTCCGCTTCGATACGCATGAGGGATCCGTTACCGAGGTCCATTCGCGAACTGTACGACGCAAATTACGATTTTTATGTAGATTATTTGCAATCAATTGCGAAGTATCCTCTAATTTGCCTCAATTCGCAGATGTTAGATCCGGAAGTGATGATTGTCGCGGACGAAATGAAAGCCAGTAACGATACGATTTTGAGGGAAATCGCAAACGGATTAAAGAATCACGGCTCGTTCTGTGCGAATCTCCAAGCGGCCATCGTCCATCGTGGCGCTCTTCTAAGCGAATACACCACGTTAAAAACGGAGGTAAGTTTTTTGTGCAAATACTTTTGTTTCTGATTTTCTTCTTCTTCTTTTGCAAACTACATTTAATAGATTCTGCGCTGCGAAAATATAACGGCCGACGAAGTGGACAATGTTGCTT
Source organism: Hololepta plana (assembly GCA_963695495.1). Lineage (NCBI taxonomy): Eukaryota > Metazoa > Arthropoda > Insecta > Coleoptera > Histeridae > Hololepta > Hololepta plana. Next base: position 8,484,638 of record OY968833.1, read on the forward strand.
TAACGCAAAGGGAAATGTATCCGACGATAACGTCATGGGGTTTGCAAAAGGACAGTCCATTTAGGAAACGATTCGCGATCGAATTCGAACGTTTATTAGCAAGTGGAATCATACAAACTTGGTGAATTTGCAATCAAATCTCGGGTTCGCAAAGCAAAACATGTTTTCCAATGCAAATTTTAACCGATTAATTTACGAAATAACAAAGTTTTTTTAAGACATAAATCAATTTTTAGTTTGCAGGGTTGGAAAATATTTCGCGTTTAGAAATTTAATTCAACATTAAATGAACCGCGAACTTTTTCAGATGTTTTGCATTTAAAACAAATTGTTCGTGAACCGAGGTTTGACTGTTTTGAAAATGCGATTCACGATGTTCCAAATCTAGATAACAATTCATAATTTGATTATTTTCAGGTACAAAGTGGTGCTGAATAGTAAAGTAAGAGATGCGATCGACATCGATTTCGGTTTACAAACCGCCCCGCTAAAAGTCAACAATTTATTCGATGCCGCATTGGTGCTGTTTCTTGGTTTAACACTTTCCTTTCTCATATTTCTCGCCGAAATCTTTTGGCATAAATATGCCCGGCGATCGGCTCATATTATCGTATAAACCTCCAACACAAATACAACGATGCTCGCAACTAATCCAATTCCCAACAATAGAAACGTGGCTTGCAAATGTTTCATGGATAACTTCACTGTCGCTTGTGTGTCGTCGCTTAAGAATGTCACCTCCTTAAAATCCGACAACCATTTGTAGAAGAGACCGGCTTCTTTCGTTCTAACCACCAACTGGTTGATGGTCAGCATCGGCGGATAACCTTTTCGTGTCGAATAGGTCGGCTCGAGGGCGAATAGTATCGTGTCCGGGAAGAAAACTAGCTGAAAATTAAATTGCGAAATTTAAAAATCTTGCACCAACATCATGATTTTGATAGCGGGAATGAAATAGTCTTTTCGTGAACGTTTAAAACATAAACCGCCAGATTTTTGACGCAGAATATTGTTTAAACTCAAAACAAACCTGGGCTTTTATTCATTGCGAGCCTGGAAAATTTCTAGTAAACAAAAGTGAATAAGTTGTTAAAGTTTGACATCCGTAAGTTGAACGGTGATCAAACTATGAATTTTTGAAAATAACGTCTGTGAAAAGGGATTTGAAAAAATCGAGTTGCGGTCAGTTATTAAGTTTTTACTTTTGAAAGGGTTATCGGAGAATGAAACTTTTCCTGATTGGATAGAAGCTTTTGGTGATCAGTATTCCTCATACGCCACATAAAAACTGTGCTGCTCAATATAAAAGAGGAAGATCGGATATGAAAGATGAGCACCGCAATGGAAGACCAATTTCTGTGACCACTCCGCAGTATATTCATTTTTCTATTCATGATATGATTTTAGAACTTTTAGTGGTTAACTAAATTACGCAAGAAGTTGTAGAAAAATGCCGTGGAAACCGTGTCAGAGGTGTGCACTTTTTGCTCACAAGTCGTTAATTGCACTGGCAAAAAATTGATGCAATTGGTTTGTATTGGTTGACCATCCGCCCTTATCTCCGGATTTAGCACCATCAGACAATTCTTTGTTACCCAAACTCAAAACGCATTTGAAAGGTCAAAGTGTGTGAAGAGTGTTTTGCAGACCAACAGAAAGATTTTCTTAAATAGCTTAGAATTGCTCTATGAACATTCTGCTGCATGTATAAGTCTTAAATGGAGATTATGTTGAATAAATAAAATTTTGTGTTGAAATATGGTGCCGCTTTATATGGCAGGCTAAGTATAGTCAAACAGACGAAAGACATCCTGGGCAATGGAATGTTAGGAAAGTTATTTCACGCCTTCAATTTCTACCGCGTGTCGTTTTCATTAATCATTAATACCAAACGAATGAATAGTTATGCTAAATTATTACTCAGTATAAAGTCGGTCCACATCTACAGCTTAGTAAACCAAATACGTCACAGAGGAAACGTCGGTGAGTCACGCTAAACAATTCTTTGGGCTACTCTTACTGTTGTCGTACTTTTTGTGATTGCTCGGTCCTTTACCGATTGCAGAGTTAGCCAAACCTACCTCTCCCTTGCCGCACTAGACTTCTTATACTTGTTTGACTCTACTTTTGAATAGCCCCTCGTACAAAGCAAAACGAAATTAACGTACTTGCGATTTGTGCGCGTCGGTGATGTTACTGTTATGTGCAAACGCCGTCGATGCATAACGATCGTTATGCAGCACCAAATCCGGTGGATTATAACTGATGTTACTGTGCATCAACGATTTCCGCGTCAACGTTCCACCGTACGGATTGAACGAGCTCCGCAACGTTTCGAAATTGAACGGATAATAGAAAACGATTGCTAAATCCGATCGCGCCAAACGCTCGTAGCTGTTGATCGGTTCCTCGTAGCTCGGGCTGGTCAGTACGCTGCTCAATTTCCCTTGAAAATAGAAGGCCACGTGGAACGAGTACAAAATATAGGCGATCGTTAACAAACGAACGGAAGTAACGGGCGGTACATACGCAACGCTGCCGCCCAACGAAATGCGATAGACGTAAATGAACGCGTCTTGATAACGGTCCAAGTGCGACGTGATCATCGACCAATAGACGCATGTCACGATTAGAAAAGTGATCGCGTACAATAGCCATAAATGCCACGTGAACAGGCGCACGATCACCCAGAGGTTATTCAACGGTTTCGGTTTGGGCGCTATCCAAACTTTACGCTCGTGGAATAAAATGTCGCTCAGTTCGTAGATTTTCGCATTCTCCCACACTTGAAACGGATAGCACACCTGCAAATCGTGCTTCCCCGCGTAGAGATCGTCGTACGTTACGTTACTACCTTCGCTCACCCAACGGTCTTGCATCGAGTCGTTGGCTGCGAAATAATCGATGCGTGCCCCGTATATCGACGAGAGGAGATGAAGCGGTCGCAAAATGACGCCGGTCTTTCGACCGTACAAATTGTCGTCGGCCAAGTACGGCATGAGCACGTGCCTACCGAAAACGATCGCTTTCATTTGGCAATTTTCCAACGTTCTCGGATACGTTTCCCATTCGACGACAACGTTCGCCCTTTCCTCGTCACACTTTCCGATTTGCTTGTAGGCGACGGTGCGTCCACAAAGATTATCCATCCAGTACGGATACGTCATGTAGATGGTCGCATTGTGGACGACAACGAAATTGACTATGTAAAATCGCCACAAGAATTGTGCCAGTTTACGTAAATCGATCGGTGTCTTCAGATGGACGATGAATCGACCTTTTGGCGTGTAAACGCGATTGTAAGCGAGACTTTCGCGATACGATTCGACGGTACGCGAGAAATCGTGGAAATCGTTTGCAAGTATTATGTGATTGAAGAAATAATACGTTTCGCTCGGTTTGTACTCGTCTTTCAAGAAATTGAAATTAACGTACGAATTGCTCATGTTCAGTGGCAAATAATCGGCCATTTGGTCGTCGTAAATGGCAAGAACGGCGTTACCATCGAATGAATTGTCTGCAATTTGTTTGATGCACTTCTTAACCATTTCCGACTCGTTATTTTCGCAATTTAAGACCGCCAATTGGCCTAAATCCATTTGCCAAACTGCCAGTAAGAGTATTGCTTTAAACATTTTCAGTTCAACTTCGAGTGTGCATCTGATCGCGTTCTGATTGCTTTTAAACGAGTTCCCCAACCATTTTGCAAACGATTTAATATCCTTTTACAGGATCTTTCAAATGAAAGCGATGGAAGATTGCATAAGAAAAGGTAAAACTCGTGGAACGATATCTCGTACGAAAGCAACTCGTACAAAACAGGAAATAATTAGTAATTGATGACCATTCATTATCGGTTGTGAAAACGTGTCGCTTAATCTTAATGGATAATCGGTACATTCGATTTGCATCGGTGTAATTCACTTAATGACAATAGATTTGTAATTTGCTTCTGAATAGGCATTTTTTCTAAAATGAAAACGATTTGAATCGATACGATTTAAAATAGTTCCACGAAAGCTGTTCAAATTCTACAATTCTTTTCTTCCGTATTTAATATATTTGATGTCATAGAATACTTATAAGAATTGATTAAAAAATTGCTTGTATAATGGTTTGAATTAATTTTTCAAAGAGGTTTAATTACAATCTAGTCGGTTTGGCGTTCAACTATAATCCGATTATGATTGAAGTTTAAAGAAATACTGAAAACAATTCACCTCAAAAATCAATTATTATGAAATTTACATTTTATAATACGCCCAAGCTCAATGAAAAATAATTTTACCAACAAAAATATCCTCGCTATTAAAATATTACATCAGGAATCGCGTACAATGGCGGAAAATTAACTTAAAACTAACAGAGAGCAATTTTTTGTCTAAGTGCCCGGCGCATCCACCATAATTGTTGCTGTTTTTTTATAAATAAATCCGTAATTAATTTAACTACGCCGTTTCCGAGATACTTTAACGATTTTCTAGGAAAGTTTGTGGTATATTTCCCATTGGAGCCATTATATTTCTTAAAGTTATCATTTGTATTAAAAGTTTTATACACGTATATAAAAACGACATAAAATCTCTCACAATAATAATAACGGGTTATTATATTAATGACGGAGTGCAATTAAAAAGGGACGACAGATTGGAAAAAGGCAGGAAGAAACTTTCTCGTCCCCCCAATTTAAAACCATTCGACTTTTTCCATTAAGTGCAATACTTATTTAGTTCATTCTCTCACATCTTGCGATCCATAAAACGTGATGAACGGAACCTCTGTTAATTACTTCCGTCCGGTCGAAGAAGTCTTTTTTGCGTGCGGTTTCTCAAAACCGAAAGAAAAATGGAATTTTTTGTCGAAAATTATGTATCTATTGTGGCGTTATTTCAATATATTCGTCAGCTTCTTGGGCATAACTCAAAGTCTCCTTTACATTGTGACTGTAGAAAAATTCGATTTGGTCGATTGCAGTACGCCAATTTTAAATACCGGTGAGTATTTTGACGATTTGCAACGTTTTAAAAGCTTTAACCGATCGCAAAATGATTTTTAAAGGTCTTTACATCGGTATGGCCCTTAGATTGATTTATTTCGCAACGCATAACGACGATGCCGTCGCATTAATCGAAACGATTAACCGCGGTTTCGTTTTTGCGATTAGCACACCGTTTGGCGATACGAATACGATGGAGCGTTATCGCGATTTAACCTACAAAATTGTACGATTTTGGCAACTTTATCTACCCGTCGCCGCATTCTTCATGATCGGTTCACCGATTATTAGCACTTATCGAATCGGCGAGAGGTATTTATTCGCATAAAATTAATTTTTAGCAAAGGGTCTTCCATTCTTATTGTGATGCAGAAACTTGCCAGCGAAATTCTACTCGCCATACGAATGGTGGAAGAGTCCTTATTGGGAACTGACTTTATTGCAACAGGTTTACATGCAAACGATGCTCGGTTTCGTCTATACGAATTCGGATACATTCTTCGTGAGCGTTGTATTCTTGACTTGCGGCCAATTATCTTTATTAGGTGATTAATCGCTTAATATAATTATCATATTTAATTGGGAAATCTTTAGGGGATAAATTCAAGAACATCGTGTCGAAGTGTTTGATCGATTGCGGCGTCGACGTGATCAAAGTGACAGCATTCAACCAAATCTTCGCGACAGCAGATACACATAAATTGCGTAACCATGATGAGGACGAGAAATTAATATCTGAAATGGACGTGGTTATTAGAAGTGAAAATTTCGAGGACAGTTTCAAAAAAGAATTGATCAATTGCATCGAAATGCATCGTTTCTTGAAGACGGTCAACGATCGGGCGCAAGATTTCTTTTCGCCTTGCCTATTTCCAATCACGATGCTCTCAACGTTTTATTTGATATTCGTCGCTTACAACTTGTTAACGGTACAACTTTCGCCGCAAAATCGCATAGAAATTTCTTCGCTCTTTTCATTAACATAAATTACAGAACAACACCGGTATGGTTTTCTCGCTTATTTCGCAAATGTTCGCCGTCTTATTTCAATTGGTTGTCTTCACGTATTTCGGCCAGCAATTAACAAACATGGTAAGTTTCTCACTTATTCTAATCGTTTAGTTAATAAAAGGAGCCAATTTCGGAATTAATTTCAGTACGAAAAACTGTACGATAACTTATACGAATCGCCGTGGTATTTGTGCAACATCACTTGCAAAAAGTTAATGTTGATCGTGCAAATCAACCTGCTGAAACCGCTGACGTTTAGCGTCGGCAAAATGGTCGTTTTTAATTTTCCGACGCTTGTGAACGTCAGTAACAAATAGCGAAAAATGGAAAATTCTTAATGAATTTTTGTTTGCAGATTTTGCGTTCGTTCGTCTCTTATTTGACCGTACTTAGACAATTGGACAATTAAGTAGTATTAAACAATCGTTCAATCACGCTTGTTGCAAATTAGTTTAGCACCACGCTTAAGGTTTGCACGTGTTAAATGGTGACGTGCCTCACTTCAAGTCTTTTTAATTATTCAAAATAAAATAGATAATGATGGGAATAAAAGAAACGCGTCCATTTCACATAATTACATTTCGTAATTATGGTATAATTATCACAAACTTTCTTTTTTAACTTCTTTCAACTATCATTTATTTATCATTGCCATCGAAGTAGATAATCTGCAGTGATTCTTCGCACCAATCGCAAAATGGACGGGATTGCCAAAGACAGTTTTAAGCCGATAATTCACGTGTTTCTCATTTGCGGTATACACAAAGTCAAAGATAACTGGCCGCTTTTAATTAAAATCTTTTACTCGATTTGGCGATATTTCAACGTTTGCGTCAGTTTCTTGGGTATAATGCAATCGTTCCTCTACGTGATGACCGTGGAGAAATTCGATTTGGTCGATTGCAGTTCCCCAATTCTGAATACAGGTAAATGAATCAAATTAGCCAATACATTTTTCAAACCATTTATTTGATCAGGTCTTTATATCGGTATGGTGGACGAAGCGACGAATCTAATTGCCATCGTGCAAAAGGATTTTATGTTTAAAGTGGCGACGCCGTATGGCGAGGAACCTATGAAATATTATTATAGCACAATGTACAAGTTTGTGATTTTTTGGCAGATTTATCTGCCGGTCGTCGGTTTCCTTATGATCGTCTCTCCGATTTTTAACATTTACAGAATGGGGGAAAGGTTTTTCTTTCGGATATCAGGTTCATGGCTTTTCGCAATCGTTTTTCTTTTTGCAGAGAATTGCCAGCGCAATCTTATTCGCCGTACGAATGGTCGAAGAGCCCTTATTGGGAACTGACGTTGTTTCAGCAAGTTTTCATGCAAACGATGCTCGGTGTCATCTATACGAATTCGGACACGTTCTTTTTCAGCATGATGTACCTCACCTGCGGCCAATTTCCTTTGCTCAGTAAGTAATAAAACGGTCGACGATTTTGCCGATGCTAAATAATTCAATAATTTGCAGACGAGAAACTCAAGAATATCGTGTATATGTCACTGATTAATTGCGGTGTCGATAAGACCAAAGTGCAACGTTTTAGTGATTTTTTTAATGAAGGCACTGACAATCTAACGGAATCGTGGAACGAAGATGATGAGAGAAGTGCCATAGTAGAAGAAGTTTCCGCTGTGATTGATAGCAAAGAATTCGACGATCACTTCAAACGGGAATTACGCGAATGCGTGCAAATGCATCGGTTTCTCAACGAGTTCTTGAACAAGGTGCAGGATTTCTTGTCGCCGTGCCTTTTTCCCATAGTGTTCTTCACCACATCGTACTTAATATTCGTTTCTTATAATTTCATCAATGTAAGATTACGTCGAGATCGTTCTTTGTTAAGCAATTTAACGTGCTAATTTTTCAGAACAGCGACGGTATGGTGATTTCACTCTTGACGCAAATATTCGCTCTCTTATTTCAACTGATCATCTTCACTTACTTTGGACAACAGTTAACGAATGAGGTAACCAACACACGAATCTTTTTTTTTTCATTTTTGGCTTAACCGCTCAAATTTAAATTCGGGATTTAAACTAAAACGTCAATAAATCAGCAGAAGGCTGAACTATTTGCATAAATCCAGGTACAATTAATTTGTTATTTTATTTTAATTTTTTAGTATGAGAAACTGTATGCGAATTTCTACGATTCGCCTTGGTATTTGTGCAATAACGGTTGCAAGAAAATCCTGCTGATTATGCAAATCTCTCTATTGAAATCGGCAACGTTCAGCGTGGGAAGGATGATCGTTTTCAATTTGCCAACGCTTGTGAATGTAAGCGATTTAAGATTAACGAATTTCCTAAAAGATTATTTCGTTCTGTTCATTATTTTGTGCTGGCTTCTGCGATCTTACATGTCCTACTTGGCCGTTTTGAGGACGCTCGACAATTAAAGAACTAACCTAGCGCATCCACCATAATTGCAAATACCGCACAACCAAAGTTATTTATTTATATTCACATGCAATAAATGACTTGAAAATTAATATGCCAGGAATTTGTATTATTTCACTAGAATTAACTGCGTTCTCTGTAATTAAATTGTAGACTTAAAATTTTATTTATTCATTCTACGACTACTTCGTAATTATTTGTAAATTAATAAGTAAAAAATTGCAACAAAGGAGCTGTTATTGAATTAATTCGCTGCACATGCCGAACAAATGCTTATGAATTAATGAAATTAATACAAATTACAAATCCAACGATCTATTATAATTAATGGCAGATTTGCTTTGACCATTGAAACAACTTGAATAATTTAACGTGTTGCATTCCAAATAAATACATTCCTCGAACGTAACCATGCGCCAGTTGCCTCTTGTGTCTTAATTGAAATTCCAATAAAGGAGTATGGACGAACAAAACTTGAAGCTAATGCGATTCTTTAACCTCTGGCCAAAAGGCGGCCACGAATCCGATAATTCAGTCACGTTGGTCACGGTGCTGCTTCTGTTGTTCTGCTCTTGGCTTCCAATCGGTTGTGCCTCGCATTTGATTCATTCCATCGCAGTTGGTAAATCATCCCTCTCTTAACTCCAGTCGTTTCATTTAAATTAATCATCCAACTCAACAGACGGCATACGCAACTTAATCAAAGCGGAAGTGCTCGAGGACGTCGTCGAGATTTTCTCCTTCACCGGCATGCTTCTGGCCACCATGTCGTTCTTGTCGAAAAGACGACGCGTAATCATTCTGACGAACAGTCTGGCGGATTATCGACGGTTCGGCGTGCCGGCAAATTTGTCCGTTTACGAGAAACGTTCGCGCCGCTTCTTCATAAGCTACCTAGTCTTTTTCAACACTTGCGTCGTAGTCTATTCGGTATTCCCGTTCATCGGCTATCAGGATTGTCTGGAGCATAATCGCAAGTACGACAGGAACAACGTGTGCGGCTTAAATTCGTACACGTGGGTGCCGTTCGATATCGATCGATTTCCGCACAAGCACATTTACGGATTCATAACCGATCTCTCGATATTGGCCTGCGTCCATACCGCTGCCGGCGTTTTAACGACAATCGTTAGTAACTTGCAAGCGGTCATCTGTCGGATACGGCATCTGATCGAGGCGGTGCGTGGTTTCGACGAAGAGATGGATTTGATAATGCAAAGGCGAAGGATCAAATACGTGGTAGAATATCACTTGGATATTAAAAAGTACAAACTCATTTTATTAACACATTAATTGTATGAGATTTTGTTTGTTAGCTAAGACGCTTTTCTGCAGGCCCTTTTCACCTAATTTTCTCTTGCAGTATGGTGAACGAAATGAACAATTGTTATTCCTCCATATTATTCGTCAACGTTTTATGGATACCTATTATTTTAGCCATCGTTTCCTTTCAGTTTCTATTGGTAAGTAGACGCAAACTTTATGTCAACTTTTGACAATTTAATTTAAACTCACTAAATTCAATTTAAATCTTAAGCAATTCTATTGAAAGTTTAAATTAAATTGACGAAGGTTTGAATCAAATAAACTAACGTTTAAATCGCCTTAAAAAACTTTAAACTCAATTGACAAACTTTAAAAAAAAATGACAAATGTTTAAATCAAGTTAGTTAAAGTTCAAATCAAATTAACAAAAATCTGAATTCAATTGACAAACATTTAAACCAAATCGACAAAAGCTTAAAATCAACTTACCTAAAGTTAAATCGAGTTGACAAAAGTTTAAATTCACCTGAAAAACTTTTTACTCAAATCCACAATAGTTTTAATCAAGTTAGCTCAAGTTTAAATCGAGTTGACAAAAGTTTACATTCAATTGACAAACTTTTTAATCGAGTTAACAAAAGTTTAAATCGAGTTGGCAAAAACTTAAATCAATTTGATAAACCGTTTAGGAGCACCGAATCAAGCAACTCCTTTACTCTGCATCGTGGCTGATCACCCTGTTTGCACCTTGTTATTGCGGACAAGCGTTAATAGACGAGGTGAGCCACCTTTCAACATCTTAATACCGGCGAATGATCAGTGATTTGAAATTAAATTGTCGATTACAGTCAGAGAAAATACCGGTTGCCATCTATAACATACGTTGGTACGGTTTCGATGAAGAGATTAAGAAGTATCTGTACATGATCGAGATCAATTCGGGCGAACCGATGAATCTACGGTGTCGCGGTTTGGGGTATCTCTCTTTTCCATTGTTCCAGCGAGTACGTTCTACAGCCGTATTCACCTCCGCATTATAGTAATCGCGCACTCAAATCGCAGGTAATTCGAACGTCGTATTCGTACATCGCGTTATTCCAACAGATGATGTAGAAGAAAGAGTCGAAACGAAACCCTCGAGGCTGTTGGGGAAATTATTTATTTTGAGACGAAATGAACGTAATAATAATAATAACAAGCCGGCAACAGACCTAGAGGACATCTCGGGTTATCAAGTTTGTTTATTATAAATTAGCGCCAGTACGTTTATATAGATTCACTAGCATTTTATGCAATCAGTATTAAGAATTTGTTGTTTTAATTAAAATGATCACGCACACTTCCTCCACTACGACTTACTTCCCATTTTTACTATGTATATCGACACTTTTATTGCCAAATGTTACACGTGAGTTCAACCTCAGTTTGTCTAAATGAAACGAATTAAAACAAAAGTGTTTTAGCCAATGCTTTGAGAGACAATCAGCAGCCATGTCTCATTTATCCTTTGCAAGAGATCGTGCCGAATAAAATCGTTCATTTCGCCACCACGTTCAAAGGGAACTATTTTCAAGCATCAAACTATTGTCGCAGGTTTTGCATGCAATTGGTGAGCATTAGTTCGGTAGAGGAAGAGAAAGCAATCGAAAACTACATCAAGAACGGCCGTAAGTGTCTAAATTGTAATTTCTTAATCGCACTTAAAACGTCTCCGTTTCTGCTTTTAATTCTCGTGACTCAGCCTATAAAAATGAAAACTTTTGGACGTCCGGTAACGATCTGGCAGATGAAGGTGTCTTCAGTTGGTCATCGACCGGCGATCGATTCACTTATACCAATTGGGTGAAAGGGGAACCGAATAACGTCGTGCGAAAAGGCGTCGCCGAGAATTGCGTGCATTTATGGAGCACGAAAAACTACCAATGGAACGATTTGCAATGTGACACCAAATATTATTTTATTTGCGAGATGCGTATGTAGTAGCAATTAGAAGCGCTTAATGGATTACTAATTTTTATTTTTCTCCATCTCATGTTTGTCCCATAACTTAGAAAGAGGCATTTTTCATGGTGAGGAGCCTGATTTTGATAAACAATCTCTGGAGCAAAACGCTACAATTAGAATCGATCTAAGAGCTAATTAAGTTACATCAGATAAGATACCAACTTTTAATCGTAGACGAATTGAAATACATTTTATTTTTACCCTTATTGTTTTCATTTGATCTATCGAAAGAAAAAATAAACGTGATATTTCCTCGTTCCTTCGTTCCCTTAATCTCTGCAGGGACTTGGGAAACCCATAAAGTTCAAGGCTTTGTATTATTTATTGTAGTGGGGACTTTCTTTTCATGTAAAACAAAATATTCGCAATGACATCCAGGGTTATCGCTTCTGCGATTGTATTTATATGGATCCTTCGGATTTTTGTCTAAATCAGTGTAAAAAATAAAATGATATCGTACAGATTCAATACAATTGCTTCATTATTATTGCCAACGTTGTTATTGCCATGTCTTACAGGTAAGTGAAAATTTAACACTCTATTGGAGTTAAAGAAATTGCAAGTTTGCGAATATTTTAGCAATCCTTTTGGACACAAAACTACAACCATGCGTCATTTACCCTTTGCACGACATCACACCGAGTAAAACCGTTCATTTCGCTACCACTTTCAAAATGAATTATTTCGGTGCGTCCAATTACTGTCGCAGGTATTGCATGCATTTGGTAAGCATCGAATCGCAGGAAGAACAAACAGCCATCGAGAATCACATTCGTAGTGGCCGTGAGTTTTCAAATGTGGCGTTAAATTTTATCGAACACCTGTTAAGAGTTAGTTTAGCTTACAGAAACGAGGAGTTTTGGACATCCGGTAATGATCTTTCGGAGCAAGGCGTCTTTGTTTGGGCATCGACCGGCGATCGGATGAATTATACCGCTTGGACCAAATCGGAACCAAATAACCATCGATGGCCGGGTGAGGTCGAGCATTGCGTGCACTTGTGGAATTCGCAAAACCTCAAATGGAACGATGGCAGATGCAGTTCTAAAATGTATTTTATATGCGAAATCCGTTTATAGTAACACTGTAAGATGAGTTTATATAGAGCGATTAAAAAGAAATCCGTTTATCAAACATGCAAAATATAACACGCCCACCTAGAAATTAGTTCAATTAACAAAAGAACTGAATGTCAATTTGTCCACTCCATACGAATTTACTTTTTATCGCTCGGTATTTCTACGTTCTACATTTCATAATCGAACTTAAATAAACTTAAATGCGAAACAAAGAAGCAATCTGTTCAATCCTGAGATTGCTTTTTCTTTAGCTGTTTAATCCTTTGCATATTTGTGTTTATTATAAAGAGAGCTAAGTAAATTAATAAACCTGGTTGGGATTTCTTTTTCTTGCGCAATATTTGCAACGAAATCTTGGATTATCACTTTCTGTGATTACATTAATCCTTCTGTTTATTTCAAAATCCGTGTAAAAATAAAACGTTACCAACATAAGTTTTCTTTACAAAGAGAGATCAAAGAGAAATCCGTTTATCAAGTATGCCATATATATGACGTTCATCTGTTAATGTTAGAAATTAGCTGATTTAAGAAAATAAGTGAATGCCAATTTGTCCACTCCATAAGCATTTACTTTATTTATCGCTAGGTACTTCTACCTTCTACATCATAATAGAATTTAAATAAACTTAGTTGAACAAATAATGAAGTTGTTGAACCCTGTAATTGCTTTTATTTTAGTTCTTTAATCCTTTGCTAATTTGTGTTTATTATAAAGAGAACTAGGTAAATTATTTGTCCAAGTGGGGATACTTATTGTTCTGCCGAAATATTCCTAATAGAAGCTTGGATTATCACTTTCTGCGTTTGTATTTAAATAGATCCTTCGATTTTTTTCTACATCAGTGTAAAAAATAAAATGGCATCGTACAGATCCATTAGAATCGCTTCATTATTATTGGCAACGTTGTTTTTGCCATGTCTTACAAGTAAGTGAAAATTTAACACTAGAATAGAGCCAAGGAAACCCAAAGTTTGTCAATATTTTAGCAAACGTTTCGGGCAGATGTCCGCAGCGATGCGTCTATCCTCCTTTGATCCGGATCACACCGTGTAAAACCGTTCATTTCGCCACCACTACCAAAATGAATTATTACGACGCGTCCAATTACTGTCGCAGACATTGCATGCATTTGGTAAGCATCGAATCGCAGGCAGAACAAACAGCCATCGAGAATCACATTCGTAGCGGCCGTGAGTTTTAAAATGTGGTATTAAATTTTATCGGGCACGTTTTAAGTGTTAAATTAGCTTACAGAAAAGAAAACTTTTGGACTTCCGGTAACGATCTGTGGAAGAGAGGTTCCTTTGTTTGGGCATCGACCGGCAACCAGATGATTTACACTAATTGGTATAAAGGGGAACCGTATAGCGGAGTATGGCCGAATTGCGTGCACTTGTGGAATCCGCGAAATCTCCAATGGAACGATAGCTCTTGCAATTATAAAATGTATTTTATTTGCGAATTACGTCCATAGTACCACTAAACTATATATAATGCAATTTGCTAACTATAATACATACGCATTTCTTTTTGATCGCTGGAAACTTATATTAAATGTTCTATATTAAATAATTGAACTTAAATAAACTTAAATGCGAAACAAAGAAGGAAACTCTTGAATCCTGGAATTGTTTTTTTCCTTAGCTCCTGACTCCTTTGCTTATTTGTTTTTATTATAACGAGAGCTAAGTAAATTAATTATCCTGGTTGGAATATTTTATTCCTCTGGCGAAATATTTGCAATGAAATCTCGGATTATCGCTTTCTACGATTGCATTGATCCTTCTGGTTATTTCAAAATCTGTGTAAAAAATAAAATGATACCAGCATAAGTTTTCTTTACACAGAGCGATAAAAGAGAAATCCGTTTATCAAATATGCGTAATATAAGACGTCCATCTCGTACGTTTATAGTACCACTATACTATATATAAAGCAATTTTCTAACTATAATACATACGCATTTCTTTTTGATCGCTCGTTACTTATATGAAATTTTCTATATTAAATAATTGAACTTGAATAAACTTAAGTGCGAAACAAAGAAGGGAACTCCTGAATCCTGGAATGGTTTTTTTTCCTTATCAATTTAATCATTAACCTACTTTTTTATTGTTATAAGAGTAGATGTAAATATTTGCTAATATGAATGGAACGATCGGATTTCATTTAGTTGCGATGCAGCAAGTTTAGCCTACGTAATTAGAACTAGTCGCTGTCTTTCCTTTTTTACTTTACCATCTTAAAACGCAACTTTTGAGATTTGCTCATCAGCTCCAAGGTCGTATCCAATTTATTGTATTTCGGGCTGGTGGGGATTTTCCTGTTTTTATTTCTGAACGTAAAAAATAATTCCCAAAAAACGTGACAAGCAATCGTAACAAGATCTCGAGTTATCGCATTTTGCCTGTAAATAAACTGGGATATATAAACTACTTTCCTGCCGTTTTCAAACCAGTAATTTATTCCTATATTAAACGAAATGATCACATACAGTTCATGCTTAAGTTTGTCAATACTACTGTTGGCATCGTCAGTTGCGCCAAATCCTGCATGTGAGTAAGCCAATCCTTTGCTTGCAATAAATCACTTTCTGCCAATGTTTCAGCTGCTATTTTAGACAAAAGTCTACAATCATGTCTCGTTTATCCTTTGCAAGAGATCGTGCCGAATAAATTCGTTCATTTCGCCACCACGTTCAAAGGGAACTATTTCCAAGCGTTAAACTATTGTCGCAGGTATTGCATGCAGTTGGTGAGCATTAATTCGCTAGAAGAACAGAAAGCCATCGAGAATCACATTAAGAACAGCCGTAAGTGTCAAAATGGTCGCTTGTTAGCCACTTTTGAAAGGTTTATTTAATTTTGTTGAATCAGCCTATAAAAGTGAAGACTTTTGGACGTCCGGTAACGATCTGGCAGATGAAGGTGTCTTCAGTTGGTCATCGACCGGCGATCGATTCACTTATACCAATTGGCTGAAAGGGGAACCGAATAACGTCGTGCGAAAAGGCGTCGGCGAGAATTGCGTGCATTTATGGAGCACGAAAAACTACCAATGGAACGATTTGCAATGTGACACCAAATATTATTTTATTTGCGAAGTACGCATGTAGTAGCAATTATAAAAGGTTTAATTATTATCCAAGAAATTGGCTCTTCATTTTTCCATCTTTTTCTATAGTTTGGGTTTACTGATTTTATGATGAGAATTATGTGATCCCAAATGGATTTACATTTGGAATTATTTCTCCATGATTTCAATTGAGATTTCAATCTATATTTTAATTTAATCCATTCCATCGCTTAATTGAATTTGATTCGAACGATACGGAAAAGGAATTCCAGATCGAAGCTGATATTCTGATCTATCAGTAAGATTGATACAATTGACGTAAAACTGTGGATCTTTTTTTTTCTTTTTAATCAAACATTCGAGTGGTTTCTTATCAATCGAGATCGATAAGGATCCTTTGAATTCCCTATTCTATTAATAAAAGTAATTCATCTTTTTTTTTGCATTATCAACACTAAAACACACACAGATGTCCCCGTGAGAAACACGTGCTTATCTTTGACAATATCCATTATTACTAGTTGATAAGTTGCTAATTACCGATAAGACGATTAATACTTATTTCTTCATGTAATTATTTCGAAATTCTTTTCAAAGTGGCGTTTTCATTTTACAAATACAAACGTGTCATCATTATCACAAATTAGATTTTAATTACATTCATCTAAGTTAGATCGAGTTTGAGAGCAAATATCATCTTTCATACTTAATGTTGATTTGTAGATTATCTTTGCCAAACAATAAAAACCATAAAATGATTAGCTGCAAAAATCTAAGTTAATTGACAATGCAATGGAAAATTGCTTACATTTTTTTTTTCAATGATTTACAAGCGAAGTCTCTGCAGTGGAATCAGGACAATTGAAACTTACATTAAAGCATAAATGGATTACACTTTTCATTTTTGTTTCACCACGCCTCCGTCAAAATCTTAAAGCGAATACAGAAATAAATATTAATTGTAAAAATCAAATATTTCGGCGAGATAGTATTCATTAAATCTAAACTGCCCAAAAATTTGCATGCGATCTATTAATCATTAGATAGATAAGATTCCTCGTGAACGTAGATATGAGAAGCACGTACGCGCGGCGAATTTTTGTATAAATATGCCATCGATCCAGATTAAATCCTCACGTTTTGGGAGAAGTTGACGAAGCTCTCTCCAACCAGAGAGGAAGAAAAGATAATAATTCTTCCATTGCCTCTGTCGCGTACTGTTTTCTAATCAACATGTTATTAACAAAATCGTTACTCGGTGATTATCTATTACTAATCGTTTTGATAGTCTTAACACTACTAGTGCACGCAAGAAGATCGTTAAACTATTGGCTTGAACGTAACGTGAAATGTGTTCAAAGGCCCTCGTTCCGCATAGCTTGTCAACTATACAAGGATCGCGATTATCGTCACTTCAAGAAACTCGGCGAGAAAGTCTACGGCATCTACGTGTTCTTACGGCCGTTACTGGTCGTCGTCGATCCGGACATGATTAAGCGCGTGCTGATCAAAGACTTTCACGTGTTCCATCATCGCGGCGTCTATTACGATCCGAAAACCGATCCGATATCGCATCATTTGCTGTTCATGCAAGGTAAAGACGATTGGAAACGGATGCGAGCCAAGTTGACGCCGATCTTCACGACCGGCAAGATGCGATCGATGTTCGACGTCGTGTTACGTTGTAGTAACATTTTGGTCGACGGCATCGCCAAGAGTCCGACCGATATCGATATTAAAGCGTCGACGGAGTGTTTCACCGCCGACATCATCGGCACGTGCGCTTTCGGCATGGAGATTAACAGTTTGAACAATCCGGACTCGCAGTTCCGCTACTACGCGAGGAAATCGATCGAATCGCTGACCGAACACATGTCGAAACGGATCTTCATGAACACGTACCCGAAATTGGCGGCGTGGCTCGGCATGCATTCGCAGGAGAAGGACATTACGGATTTCTTTTTCGATTTCGTCAAGCGAACGATCGATTATCGCGAGGCGAACAACTACAGGCGCAACGATCTACTCCAGATATTGATCGATATGAAAAACTCGCCGAGTCCGGACGACAAATTAACGGTGACGGAGATCACGGCGCAATGTTATTTGTTCTTTTTGGCCAGTTTCGAAACGTCGTCGTCCGCTTTAACATTCGCACTATACGAACTGGCACGTCACAAGGCTATACAGGATCGCGTACGTAGCGAACTGCGGCAAGTTTTAAGTAAGCACGACGGTCAAATCACGTACGATTCGCTTAAGGAAATGAAATACTTGGGACAAGTTTTAGATGGTAAACTTTACAATCTTCATTTCAATCGTTCCCTCTAGTTTAATTTCTTCTCTTTGTTTAACAGAAACGTTGAGGATGTATCCGGTTACGCATACGCTGAAACGGAAATGCGAAGAGAACTACGTGATACCAGAGACGAACATGATGATCGAGAAAGGTACCACGATCCTTATACCGTTGATGTCGCTCCATCGAGACGAAGAATACTATCCGGAACCGGATAAATTCGATCCGGAACGGTTCAGCGAGGCGAATAGATCGTTGATACCGCCGAACGTTTTCCTACCGTTCGGTGACGGACCAAGAATATGCATTGGTAATTGGTTCGTACGTATCGATTGATCAAATTTTAATAATCTATCGTCCTTTTAGGCATACGATTTGGACAGATGCAAACCAAAGCAGCAATTGTCAATTTGCTTAAATCATACGAGGTGAGCGTGAGCGAGAAGACGAAACCGGTCGCCTTGAATCCGCATGCTTTCATGATAACCACATTGGATCCCATTTATTTGAACGCGAAGAAGATTAGCTGATCAGTTTGTAGATACACATAAATACATTTTTGTATTTAACGCTATGTGTTTTACTTCGATAAAATATGTATATACGAAAATATTCTAAACATTATTCGATTGATTGTTTCGATGATAAAGCTGAAAAGTAATTAAGCGTCCTATACACCAGCTGATCAACTCCGATGTAAACAAACAGTCGTCTTACGTCTCCATCGGAGACATATACCGTAGTCCTCGACCTGAACAATTCTAAGCGATACGTCTCGCGCTCGGAATTATGAATACGCGCACTAATAAAGGATATCGGAGTTATTGTTGCTGGTAACTAAATCGATACATATATGTGGAAGAAACTTGGTTTCTGATTACGAATACTCTTTAAATTAATTACTTTTTGCGACTTCTATTTTATCGCACTTCCAACACTCTTTCGATTTAATTTACGAAACTATCTGAACAATTGTATTTCGACGCAATATGCATAAAGTAGCGCATGAGATTTTAAATAATTGTTACTTGTTCATTTATGAAATTAATTTAATAAATTACATATAAATGAAGCTATAATTTTATAATAAAATAACAGTTTCATCACAAAATTAATTCAATAAAAATGGTCAAGATAACATCTAAATAAACTCAAATTCTACAGGACAAACAAAAAATAAAGAAAGTTTCCAATGTTTCATTGAGATAAATGTTAAGATGTTTTTAAATTATGTATTACTTTAAGTAATCTATGCGATGCCGTATTATTAAATTTTTCTCCATTGTTCTGAGGAACTCTCTCAAAATATTCTTCACCAAACTACTCAAATTGTCATTTATTCCTTGCTTATATTTGAAACTACATTTCTTCACCAATTTTGTTAAAGTCCATATCTTTAGTTGCGTAATTACGAATTAGATTTCATCTGTCCCTACAAACGGTGCGAGTTTCAGCCAATTCGGGGAGATGAAGAAAATTGCGAAAAATGAGAAAATTCCAAAGGGGTTGCTCCTTTTGCAAAAAACAACAAAAATTGACTTTTTCTAAATCCAGCGGAGTTGAATCAGGATCGATGCGAGCAAGTTTAAAACACCGAAAACTGCGCGAAAATCGATGAAAAACTAAGAGAAAAAGCGCAATATAAGGCAAAAAAGATGCGAATTAAAGAGTTTGAAAGTGCGATAACTTTTAAACGGCTGGACCGATTGGGCTGTAATTTGCACACGAATTAGTCTTCATCTGACCATAAAAAAAGTGAAATTGCAAGAATAGTTTTATAATCCATGCAGAAAAGAATATATCAGAATGGCGTTATTAAACCTTGCCAAATTTATAATTTTCATTTTAATTCGCAGAGATGGCAGCAGTTTAGGGGGTCAAATTTTTTATTCATTTGGTGCAACATTCTTTTTTAAAAAGTACTTGTATCAAAATTCATTTAAAAAATCGCTTGTTCCCTTGTCAGAAGCCTTTTTTTTTTTGAATAAATTCCATTTAAGCGAAATCAACCTTTTTTTACCACATTTTTTTAATTACTCAATTATGAAAGCGAAATTCAAAAAATATCTGAGGTAAAGCATAATCTTCATTGCGATTGCTGATTTGAACGTTTATACTATTTACAACTAGATGGTTCAAGTTGATATACGTACCGTATATTTATTTTTAAACAACAAGATGGATTTATAGTTTCGTTTTTAAAACTAATTAATAAAGCCAATAATTAATTAATAGATTGTGCAAAACATTGTGAAAACGTGAGCAAAATTTCATTCAAAGTACGTCATCTGTCGGAATTAATTAAAAATTGAATTCCATATTGTATAATATGCGAAATTTACAGTTCATTGTGAGAAATAAAATATTTACAATGAATTGCCAAGTTTTACGTTCGACAAAAGCGTTTTACAAAATACTTTTGAATTTGCCGCTCTATTGTCTATTGCTTGAGTGAAACCAAACAGATCATCCTAGCTGGCCACCAACGGTAGTGACTAGAACTGAAACGTAATCTTTCATTAGAATATTCATAATTATGATTTTTTTTGCCAGAAATTTGCGGAAACGTTAAAACAATAAACGATGGGTCGGTGTTCCGTATTATCATGCCAAAGAAGGAAGTATCTACATAGATTTCCAAAGCACGATATAGAGGTGAACGCCTTTTAATAATTTCACTGTTTCCTAATGACGAAAAATATTTTTTTAGTTAATGGTAAAATGGTTGAAATTAATAGATAGAGACGACTTATTGTTAACGTCCACTCCAGAAATAGTTTACAAAAATCACCATGTATGTGACCTGCATTTTACTGGAGATGATAAATATCAAACCCTACAAGGTGAAAAACTTAAACATGGATCATTGCCTTCTGCATATTTAAAAGGTTTGGTAACATTAAATATATTTATTTGCAATGCTTGAGCAATGTTTTTGTAGCATCAGATTGGAATGAGGAAACCACAGATGCAAATAATGCAGAACATATATATTTGCAAGAATCAAATAAAATATTGGTAAATAGTTCAACACAGACAGATATAAGACCATCAACACAACAAACAAATCAAGTAAAAATTGGCAATAGAGAGGTGAAAGATGTACCTAATTATGCAGCTTTAACACAAATGCAAAAGAGGAAAATCGTAAAAGAGGCTTCAAATGAAAAGAAATTGCAATTGCCAATTCGAACAAATACGGATAAAACTACTGCCCATTCTAAACAGCTTATGGTGCAGAAAAATATGACTATTAACTCATCTAAGTTTAACATAAGTAATGCTCAAAAAGCTTCAGGAACCAACATTCTTCAGAAAGTAACAAAAGAGGAAATAATTAAGCAGATTCAGCAACAAAGCCATGCAGGAAATATATGTGCTCAGCATTCTTCAAATGGTAAGATGCTCACAATAATTGATAAAAACATAAAAGGCAAAACAATAGACCAAGTATGTGAAACTGTCAAAGACCAACCAATCATTGATCGAATGCCAATAGTTAGAGAAAATTCTGCAAGTATTTCCACCTCATGCACAACTGTTAATGCAAATCAATCTAAAGTTTCAGGAGAAATTATAAAAGGTGATGCATTGAAAAATATCAAGCAGAATATAACTCCTCCGATGATACAAAATTCTTTGAATCAAAAGGAGCCTCATACATCAATGGGTGGTGGAACATCAACTAATAGGCCACCTCCAAATCAACCTAATATTCTCAGAAAAGTTTCAAAAGCAGAAGTTTTGCAAAACATTGCTCAGAAACAAAGGCATATGATAAAAAACGAATCAATGAAGCAAAGTCCGCTTATTGTATCTATGTCTGATTCAATAGGAAGCAGTAACCAATCTGCAATTAAACCTACTCTTCTTAGAAAGACTACAAAGAATGAAGAATTGAAGAACATTGACCAGCCTCAAGTACCTGAAGATTCATCAGATCAAAATCAATCTGGTCTATCAATGCCTCTTTTAGTTACTCCTGATGGAACATTTGAAGCTGAACCCAAGATTCTTAAGAGAGTTTCAAAGGAAGATGTGCTGAAGAATATCAAGCAGACTCAAGTACCTATAGTAATAGATTCTTCAGAACAAAATCCATGTCATCTATTAATGCCTGCTGTAATTGCAAGTAATGGAACATCTGAAGCTGAACCCAAGATTCTTAAGAGAATTTCAAAGGAAGATGTGCTGAAGAATATCAAGCAGACTCAAGCACCTATAGTCATGGAAGATTCTTCAGAACAAAATCCATCTTGTCTATTAATGCCTCCTTTAATTGCAAATAATGGAACATCTGAAGCTGTACCCAAGATTCTTAAGAGAGTTTCAAAAGAAGAAGTATTGAAGAATATCAAGCAGACAGGAGCACCTATCATAATAGATAATGTTTTTGTTCAAACCTCATCTGCTCCATCAACACCTATTTTAAAAGTAAGTGATGCTACTCCTAAAGTTAAACATAAGATGCTAAAGAAAGTTTCAAAAAAACAAGTATTAACAAATATCAAACAGGCTCAAGGATCTAAAGTAATACAGGATTCTTCAGAACAAAATCCATCTGGTCGGCCAATGCCTATTTTAATTACAAATGATCTCACATTTGAAGGTAAACCTAAGATTCTTAAGAGAGCTTCAAAGGAAGAACTGTTGAAAAATATGAAACAGGTTGAAGAATCCATAGGAATTAAAGATTCTTCTGAGCAATATTCATCTGGTCTATCAATGCCTGTTTTAATTACAAGTGATGGTACATCTGAAAATAAAATTGTTAATGAAGAAGTATTGGTGAAGACCATGCAAAATCAAGTACCTGTAGTAATGGAAGATTCATCTGAACAAAATCCCTCTGATCCATCAATGCCAATTTTAATGGTATGTGATGGCATAAATGAAGCTCAACCCAGAATTGTAAAAGAAGAAGTGTTGGAGAACATCAAGCAGTGTCAAGGATCTAAAATGATAGAAAGTTCCTCAGAACAAAATGCTTCCAGTCTATCAATGCCCGCTGCAATTGCAAGTGATACAATGTCTGAAATTAAATCTGATTTTCTAAAAGAAAAAATATTGGAGGATATCATGCAAACTGAAGCACCTTTAGTATTAAATGATTCATCAGATCAAAATACATCTGATCCATCAATACCGGTTTTAATAGCAAGTGATGGCACAAATGAAGTCAAAATTCTAAAAGAGGAAGTGTTGGTGAACATCAAGCAGTCACAAGAATATATAATAATAGAAGATTCTTCAAAACAAAATGCAACCAATCTATCAATGCCTGTTGAAATTGCTGCTAATACTACATCTGAAGCTAAAGCCAACATCCTTAAAAAAGTTTCAAAGGAAGAAGCATTGAAGAATATCAATCTGTCTCATGCACCTCCAGTAATTGTAGATTCTTCAGAACAAAGTGCTTCTTGCCTAACAATGCCTGTATTAATTGCAACTAATGGAACATCTGAAGCTAAATCCAAGATCCTTAAGAGAGTTTCAAAGGCAGAAGCATTGAAGAATATCAAACCGACTGATGCACCCGTAGAAATAGTAAATTCTTCAAAACAAAGTGCTTCTCCTCCATCAATGCCAGTTTTAATTGCAACTGATGGAACATCTGAAGCTAAACCCAAGATCCTTAAGAGAGTTTCGAAGGATGAAGCATTGAAGAATATCAAACTGGTTCAAGGACCTATAGTAAAAGATGATGCTTCAAATCAAATTCAATCTGCTCTATCAATGCCTATTTTAATTACAAATAATGGAACATCTGAAGCTAAAATTCTAAAGAAAGTTTCAAAGAAAAACGTATTAAAGAATATCAAGCAGACTCAAGCACCTATAGTAAAAGACGATTCTTCAAAACATAATCCATCAGGTCTGTTAACGCCGCTTTCAAGTTTAAGTTACAGAGCACCTGACAGGAGACCTAATATTCTTCGAAGAGTTACAAACAAAGAAGTACTGATGAACATTAACCAGAATGAAGCATCTGCAACAAAAGAACATTCTTTGAATGAAAATCAGATTGACTGCACAATACCCAAAAGAATTACAAATGAGGTAAATTTAAATAACAGTTCTGATGGGAATAATGCAAAGAACACTCAAGTAATAAAACCTATTACGATTGGGCAACCATCGAAAAATTCGCAGAAAACTAAACATGAAATGCAAGAGAATCGAAATCCGTCTAAACCAAATCGACCGTCTCAAGATGGAATTAGTTTGAGTAAGATAAAAATGCTCGAATCGCAATCGAATGCGAAGAGAAAGGCTTTCAAGCAATCTCTAGAGGAATATTTAAAAAGGAAGGATCAATTCGAAAATGGGAAAGATGAGCTGCTACAATCGGCTTCGATTAGTTCTACGACAGAGGTAAATTCTTCGAACAACATCGAAAATGCAAGCGAACCAAGCCAGCCTATATCGTTGCGCAATGAAAATAACGAACCAACGAAAGAAACGTCGGACATAAATACAAATCAAAACCTATTGGAGAAGAACATGCCAGTTTCTTTGCCCTCAGCAACTACGGACGAAAACGAAAAAGTAAACGTTAAATATGTACCAATGACTTCGTTAGTGACGAACGTTAACCAAGATAATCAAGCGTCGAAGTTAATGAATGCAAATAACTTGGAAAAAGTAGATAAGCAAATCAAGCCAAACGCTGGTATCTCTCCAAAAGAAACCTCAACGACAAATGTTAATGCAGTTCAAATTAATAAACGGCCATACAATAAAGCTTTCCCGAAGACGCAGAATAATTTCCAAAATAAACCGTTTCATAAAGCGTCCACTCTGTCGAATATTAACATCTCAATGGGAAAGACGGAAAGAAAGAAAGCAAAGCTCAACACTGAACTTGAAAGCTTAAAAGAAGCTATTGCGAGCAATCCAATATTACGGACGAGTGCGCCTAGAAAAAAAAGTTCCGAAAATGTAACCGTTCTTCAAGATGTTTCATTTAGTTTGTCGAACCTGGGGAGCAGTTCTTCAATAAAGAGCGTTAATGCAACGCCAACGAAGAAAATTTACAAAGAGACGCGCGTGGATTTAACCAAATATACGGCCATAAGTGAAATGAACATTGACGCTTTAAAATCGAAACTGGACGTTCCCGAGGCGATAAGTACGTCGGCCGAGACTTGTTCTTCAAACGAACCACCGAACAACGCCAGAATATTATCAGATGGCGAGGTACCAAAAGTCATTCTCAATCACTCGAACCGGTCGAGCACGAAACCGGACGAAAATTATGAGATCTTTGTAGATAAGTCCGTGATGGATGCGCCAATTATACGGGCTTTGATGAAACAGAAACTGGCACAAGCACTCGAACGCGAAACGAATATCCGATATTATGCCAGTCAAGCACAAAATGCTACAGGTATGTTTCTAAGTATCAATTTGTTTTTAATTAAGTCCTTTAAAGTATTCCATAAGTAAGACAAATTGGACAATTATTTTACATCAATCGATTTGTTTCTCGTAGAATAATATCATTTAACTGTTTTCTTTTGTAGAGCAAACGTTATTGCAAAGTGTCGGCGTAAACAAAATTGCAGATTTGGACCCTAAGACGCAACGCATTTACAGGGAATACAAAACAATGAAGGCAACGTTGAAGAGGCTACAAAGTAAAGCAGATACGATGTCAAATAATTATGCCGAGATGAAGTCTTTGGCGAATCGTATGAAGAAACTCGATAAAGTGCCTAAACTGAAAAACTTCGTCATGAATCAAATATTAAACTGCGACAACCTGACTAACAAATCGACTTATACGTTAGACGATAAATTGTTCGCGTTTTCGTTGTATTTACGCGATCCGACTTATTATAATTATCTCGAAACATATTTTCGATTGCCGAAACCTATTAGTATAAAGAAGGAGATCGCGAAACTCACGGTGAAACCCGGTATCATCGACGACGTTATCAAATTGATTGAGATCTTGATGCAAGAATTGAATACGCACGAACGTCTCGGCATTTTATCATATCGAGAAGTACCGATTAAACCGCATCTGGAGTATGATAAAGATAACGATCGCATAACCGGTTTCGCCGATAACGGTCAAGAGCGATCGCAGGAATTGAGTAATTTCGTGCAAATCTTCGTGTTGAGCGGTTTAAACGGTACGTGGAGATTCATAGTGGCTTATAATTGCTGCACGAATACGATGAGAGTGGACGGAATCGTTAAGTTCATACAAGATATCGTTAAACGATCGAAAGAAGTACATTTACGGATCGTCGGTATAGTGAACGATTATAATTCGATATCGGTAGCGGCTATTGGCAACTTGCAACGGTACACGGACGTTTTAGATGAGGTCGTGCCGATTTACGAACCGAGGAAATTGGTCAAGTGCATACGTAATTTGCTTATAGAAAACGACATAAATTTTAAGTATCGCGGTTCGTACAGGACAGCTAGTTGGGACGACATAATGTTAGCATACAATCTGGACTCGGAACGCGAAGCACCGTACAATTTCTTAGGCAAAATAACAGCGTCCCACGTGAACCCGAAGAAAATCGACAAGGAAAAGAATTCCGTGTGTTACCAGGTGTTCAGTTTGTCGATGGCGAGAGCGATAAATTACCATTACAAATTGGAGACGACGATGAAGTCCGGACAGAAACTCGAGGAGCACTCGCTTGGCACGAGAGACTTTTGTCAATTCATGAACGAGTTTTGCGACAGTTTCAACGCCGATTTGAATTGCGAAAGCCACGTGCCGACGTTGATTCGAATCGTGACGAACAAATCGTGCCACCAGAAGTTTTGGTTGGAGGCCGCTCAAGTGGCGAACACGTTCGAATTCATAAACAATAGCTGCTCGAGACGGTTTTCCGTCGCGCAACATTTCAAAGCGACCGCCGAAGGGTTCTCGAAAATCGCTTCGCTCATTTTCAAAGATTTAGAATTGCGCAGCTTCAAAACGAAACATTTCAATCACGAGGCCATCAATCATTTCGTTAAATTCGTCAATGACTACGCGAAGGACAAAAACATCGATTTGACCAGCGGCAGTTTCTACGCCGTTCTCAAACATTACATGACCCTTCATCTGTTCTCCACCGGTCCGAAGACGGACTCGTACAAAGTGGTACGATGTTTGGACAAGTTCAAGAAAGTATTGACCGAAAAGGAACCCGTGCCAAAAGTAGTCGACATACCGTCACATATAACTGTTCCTAGTGTAAGTGTCACGCTTGAGGACATGCAACAATCGCTGAAGACCGTCGTCGAATTTTTGGAGGAGAACGTGCCGGACAGTTACACGGATTGCGAAAGTTGCGCGGAAAATTACAAACCATCCGAAGACGCTTACGACGAAATCAGAGCGTTAGATTTAGGTGATTGCGAGCGCGTTTTAAATTACAACAAACAGTTGCTGGACAAATTATTTTTCATTTACAAGTTCTGCTTCACGATATTTGCGGACGTTATGCACGAATTCGATTTAATCGCTAAAGTGAAGGCGTTATTATTGGAACAAATCGATTTTAGCAAATTCAAACAATGTAGTCACATGGAACGTATGCAATCTAAGATGTTAATTGATCTACCAGAAACGTTATTAAAGGGTTACCTTAACGATTTGAATAAAATTATTGGTAACGTTAACGATATGATAAGCGTCAACGAAGAACCGCAGGAGACCGATTATTTGATTTAAATGAGTTGTTATTATTTTGTACATTTCTTAATAATTGTAATATAGAAAGAATTATGTTTAATAATTTGTACATTTTGAAAATATAAAATTTATTATCGTTTTCTAACGGCTTAGTTATTCATTGCCTACCATAAAGAAAGAACGATTATTCAAGACATTCAAATTTCATTTTATAACTTTTTTTCGACTAATAATGATTGACATGGCACACGAAATACTTGTCATCACATTGCAATAATCGGCGGTTTATTATCAGTTAAAGAAATGAAAGAAAGCAAAACTGCCAGCAAAGCGACGCGAATGATGAAAGGAAAAGCCGAACCTGCGAAACCGGTGGCGAGCCTTCGATCGTTTAAGACCCACGTTGACGACATTAACACCGCCCAGGAGAAACGCACGTGCGAATTCTTGATCCTCGAACCATCCACGTTGTCTTGCGTGAACACCGTACGGACGTTAAAAGAAATTTGCACGGAAAATGACATTAAGAGATACGTGAAATTCATCACGCCCGACGATATACGGAAACTCCTGCACGACAAAATCCCCGTTAACGATGCGAACGACGAGGAGAGACCGCGAACGTTCCGTTACCTTCCGGTCGTCGAGGAATTAATCGTGGAAGCCGAACGATACGCCGACACGAAAATAATCGATTTTCCAGCGGATTTGTTGGCACGATTCGTGGAAATCATCGCCGTTTACTACATGCATTTGGACTACGAATTGCATCGCATCGAGACGCGGAGCCGCTCGCGACGGAACGCGGACGATTCGTGTGATAACTTAAGAGCAGCGACCGGCCCTATAGAAACGAGTCGATCGTGCGAGTTCATAAAGAAAATTCGACCGGCCCCGGCATTAGAAATAATCGTCGACGACCGACATTTAGCGTTTGTCGTTAACGGTTTCGTGAAGACCGACGTTTTGTTCGCGCTGCTCAACGCCGATTTGCCCGTTAAATGCGTCGTCGAAGTATCGGCTGACGAATCCGCGACGGACGACGATTTCGTGAAGCGTTGCAAATGTCATCGCAACAGGCGGCCGGAAGACGAGGACGACTTCGAAGTGCGCACAACCGACTATTGGCTGGAAATGTACGGTTTATTCGAGAGGAACGTACGCTACGACGACGATCGATTAGATGACGTTTATCACGTGCGATACGTCATATTAAGGTCGATGATGAAACGGCACGAAGACGCCGAACGACGCGCCGAACAATGCGAAACCATCTACGAGGACTTTTGCGACTTTTTGCGCGTCGTCTCGTTAGCAAACGTTTTGCACGCCGTTTACATCAGCAAAATGTTGAAAGTGGAGCTCGGCACGTGCACGAAATTAGGAACCAACGCACTGAAAGTCTACAACGACGAACTAAACGCGTTACCGCCCGAATGCGTCACCGTCGCATCCATTATGAACGCGATGCTCGATCAGTTGTCGTCCGACGAAGAGATCGACGGGCGAACGATTTCGGAAACCGGCGACGGGACTGCGAGCGATCGCACGAAGAAGTGCGTCGACTTTCGCGACGAAGTGACGCGCCTGTTCGACCGCAACAAGTCGAAATACCGCCAGCGAAAGGTTTACGATCGCCGCGACTCGCGGATCGATTACGAACCGTTCGAAATGCACGAATCGAATCGCCTCAAACTGTTGTTCAAACCGTATAAACGTTTAAGAGACGGCCTCTTCGATACGAGCGTCGAGTACATGAAGAAAACGTTTCCGTTCAGTTTGTGGGCGAGACGCAAAGAAGTCGGCGCCTTTGAGAATTACGTGCGAACGTACGATGAGTCGGCACCGAATCCGTTGCGATTGACCGACGAAGAAATCAACGATTGCCTCAATTTGCTATCGATCAAAGAGGTGAAAGCGCCGTCGATCGATCGCGAAGAAACGTACGACGTCCAGCAGTTATATCCGGCGCCGCGTTACAAATGCGCTGGTTATCAACCGTGCGACGCCGCCAAGGGCGACAGCCTCGATCTGAGCGAGTTCCGTTGGAAGGAAAACTTATCGCCGGTCGTTCTATTGCAAAAACTGTCGAACGACATCGATCTCTACGAACGCATCGATTATTCGTATTGCGAGCAATCGAACGCGTTCGCGATTAAATTGCACGACAATCGCGACGGTTTCGGATGCGCCACGCGCAATTGGAACGTCGAGATCGTCGCGCCGGTGTGTTTGCGCGATTTTTGCAAATACGTCGTCAACGATCGGCCGAAATGGGCGAAGCACGTGCTGGACGATCGTGCAGAAAAGATCGCGCGTCTCGACGAATTAAGAGCGAATCGACCCAACTCCACGAACTGCGTACCGGAAAGCGCGATCGACGGTTGCGATTACGTGATTCGCGGATCGATCAAGGATCGAATGCGACGGGAAGAGATGTTCGCGAAGCCGGAAGGCGAAGAGGCGATAACGGACGATCAAGGTAAAAAGGCGAAAGATAAGAAAGGAAATAAAAGTTCCAAAGACGGATCGAAATCGAAATCGTCGGTGGCGACGACGAGTGTTAGCGTTGCGGTCAATCCGCTGGAGAGTTACGATAAGTTAATGCGCGAAGTGGAGGATGGTTTGAGTGTGAGAGAATTGCGTTGCGCCACAAAAGACGAACGGTACGATTTCGTCGGTTACGATCTACCCAACAAACATCAGGAGTTGACGGGCAACACGACGACGTTCCAAAGTGTGGACGGTCTGCGTGTGCGAATCGATACCGCACATTTCGTGGGCGAATCCCCGAGGATCACCGTGCAATTGACCGGCAACAGTCATCACTTGTTCTTTCACAGAACCGAATTACCCTCGACGAATTCTCCCTCAACGAACGCTCGACGCATCCCCGAATCCGGCGGCACGATTCGCTTCCTCCTCGAGAACGGTTCGATGGTCGTATTCTCGAACCATTCGGAACCGTCGATCGACGAAACCGGCGATCGACTGAACGGAAACGTAACACAAACGCTCTACTACGTTACGGAACGCAAGAAATCGATATTGACCGGCTTCAACGTGGAGTACACGAACAAGAAATCGTACCTGATGCCGGAATCCGAGTGGAAACGTTTCAAGGAGAATCTCGCTTATTTGGGTCGCAAGAAACATTGGAACGTTGACGTAAACGACGACAGAATCACTTGGACGCGAAGAACGTGTCCGCATTCGAGAAACGACGACAACGTTAAACCGCCGTCACCACGTTCGTCGGGTATCCAATCGACATCGTCGGCGACTACCGATGCTCGTCCATTAAAACAACGATTCCTCGACGACTTGAAGATGGCCAAAGAGAACTCGTTGCCGGTGTTCAAGGTGTGTTGCAGTAAAGTGCACGGTCGCGCGTATTTGAAGAGGACCAAATCGCACGCGAGGGTCTCTTTGGAAGGCGTCCTTTATAGGATTCAATACAAACCGAAGTTGAGGGCGCGTAAACGCATCGTCGAGGCGAAAAGGTGCTTCTTGATGGAGGAAACCGTTAAGGACACCGCCAACCGTTTGCCATACGACATCGACATAACACTACCGAACACACTGCGTGCGAGTATCGAATACGACGAGGACGGTTTCTACGTTCGACAACGGTACATGGAGAAAGGTCCTCGACTAGCGAACCAATTCGACGGCGAAGAGATGCGATTGTTCTATCCGAACGGTTACGTGGTCGTTAAAGGAGCGGACGGGAAAATGACGATGTTCAATAGCAGAGGCGAAGCGATTTATCTCGATTGTCCGTTGATTAGCGCGATCAATAAGAAGGAGAGAATCGATCAAAAGCGAAAAGGAGCGCGAACGTCGCACGGCGCGTACAAGAAAGCGTTGCGGCAGACCGCGAACCGCTACGTGAATCGCGCGATCGACGGACCGGAATCGTACCGTCAAAAAACGCGCCTCTCGTACAAGAACAACTCGAAACGTTACTTCTTGCCGAACCGTCGGTACTATTACGAGACGTGCGGCAAGTACACGTTGGTGAGAAGCGACGGTACGCGGATACGGAACGCGAACGGGAAACACGCGACGGAGGACCGCTATTACGTCGCGCGTGAGTGCGCGTTCAACGATTTCGAAACGATGTACACGCGCGAGGACGGCGTCAAGGCGCTGCACGCGAAAGACGGCAGCGAACACGTCGAGTTTCCGGACGACACGCGCATACACACGTACCTCTTGACGAAAAGTCTCGACGTCGACGCGTCAAACGGCGAGACGTTCTGCCGTCTGCCGGAGCAACGAGCGAACGCGGACGCGTTCGACGATCGCGTCGATTTCTGCGACTGCGACGACGACGACGACGAGACGCGTTCGACGGCGAGCGATTGGGTCGTCGTCAATTTGATCTACGAATTCAATCATCCGCGTTACGCGACCGTGCGCATGGGAAGCGTCGCGGATTATTTGAAAATCGTGCTGCCCGACGAGAGTTGCATCGAGACGCGTCGCGATTCCGTGCGATTCCGTCCGGACGACGTCGTCGAAGCGCGTTTGTCGAAAGACGCGGCACACGTGCGAACGGTTATTTGCAAATGTTGCAATCGCGGCGCGGAAGCCGTATTAAACTTGCGTTGTGCGAGCGACGACGAGTCGCCGAAATCGCCGGTCGACGATGGTTTTCGTCCGTTAATCAGCGTAACGGACACGTTTGGTAGACGGTTCGAAGCGGATCTTTGCGGTCGTTGCAAACGCAACGACGATTACATTCGCGAAGGGACGAACAAACACGATTGTGCGAATCACTCGACGATCGACACTTGCCAACTGTACGCGATCAATCACGATTACTCCGGTTGTCGTTATTGGAGCGATCGCGCTTTCGCAACGAAAACGCGCGACCACGAGCGCGACGAGAACAAGTCGATCGATTGTTGGAAAATTGCCAATTCGCAACATCCCGCGCCAATCGTTGCGTTTCGCACGACGGTCCATCGCGACCCGT
This sequence comes from Hololepta plana, assembly GCA_963695495.1. Lineage (NCBI taxonomy): Eukaryota > Metazoa > Arthropoda > Insecta > Coleoptera > Histeridae > Hololepta > Hololepta plana. Next base: position 8,517,420 of record OY968833.1, read on the forward strand.
CGAATTCCTTCGCGATACCGTACGCTTACACCGACATTAATCTAACGAAGAATCTGATCAGAAACGATCGCTGTCGGATCGTCACCAAACTGCTCCTCGTCGCGCTGCCGCCTTATCGCAAACTCGAAACGCTTTCGCGCTTACAGCAATTGATTACCGTTCTTTATCCGAACGATACGACCGCTTTGTACGAGGCGATTGCGGACTGTTTAAACGACTTGCGATTGGCAACGGATAATTCGCGGGTCTCCGTCGTCGCGTCGCCGAAGAGAACGAGAACGAATTGCGTCTCCTTCTACGATAGGCAGAGAGCGAGAAAATCGGAGATGATGAAGCTGGGCAATTTGATCAAATCCATGACGCTACCGAAGTATTTCGATTCGGTGTACGGAAGAGCGTACCTGAAAGAACGTTATCCGGATCCGAGTCCAATGGCGGCAGAGGAGAACGACGAGAGCGGTTTCGAAAGGTTTCGAATTGAGAAAGCGGACGCATCGACGTCCACTGGCGACATAACGTTCGCATTCGACGATTATAACGGCGAAACTATAAGTGACGAATCTGTTCTCGTATTAGAGGCGGCAAATTCGAACGGACAACAACCCGTTGTCGAAGAGCATTTGATTAGCGCGGAGAGAATGAATTCGTCGACGAAGAAGACGCGTAACGTTAACTTCGAAAGCGGGAAAGACGTGGAGAAGGAACTAAAGGAGGAACGCGTCGCGTCGCGTGATGGTCTGTCGATTAAGAGCGGCAAGAATTTGGACGATTTGTATCGACATTATGGACAGAGTTACGATAAAAACCAATCGACCGCAAAGAGATTTTATAACGCACACCAAACGTCGACAAAGTATCGAAGCAACGAGGACGTACAGTATTCGCAATCGATGGCCAGTATGAGAAACAATTTCAGTTTGGTCTCGCTGGAGGCAAGATTCATGGCGCAAAACAGCGATCTATCGACTGACGGCCCCGCGAACGAAGAATTCGAAGCGGTCGTTACGGAGACGTTCGACCACGCGAGCGAATCCTCGTTCCCATGCCAAAGCGAAATTCGAACGCAAAATATGATGGAGGCGAATGAGTTGTTGTACGAAGAGGAACAAAAGTTGATAGTTCGCGAAATGGAAGGACTAGCCGCAACGGACGACTACGTCGAGGTAACGAGCAGAGGAACTATGACCGACTAATTAGGCACTTGGAAACTGCGCAAAATATTTACATACAAGCATATATTTTTTAAATTTGTTTGCTTTCTTATTTTTTCATTAATATTGACGCGAGCAGTCCGAAAATTTCGCCGGAGGAATGCCGTTACGTCAAGATGGAATCTACGAAAATATTTTAAGGACGCTCATAAATTTTACGTATCGATTCTTTAATTTTTTTGTTTGCTTCTCTTATCGAAATGCAATTTAACAATTAACATAAAGGAATCGGCGTGGAATTATTCGTCACTCGATTTTTTACTATATATAGTGTCGAAAAACTATCGAACGGCACACAACAATCAACCGACCAAACAAGCAAAATGAAGTGTTTCTTGATCAGTTTGTTCGTACTCTCGGTGATCGCTCTCGGTTCCTTCGAGGAACAGAAAGAGCATCGTAAGTATTGCACCGATGATTGATTTTGCGATAATCATAAGTTTGTCTAATTTTTAGATGGCCGTAAAATAGAGGACATTTTAGCGCTGATCGATAAGCTTAAGAAACCGAAAGAGGAACCGACAGCGGCACCGACAGCGGCACCGACAGCGGCACCGACCGCGGCACCGACAGCTGCACCGTCAACATGCGATCCGAACCGATGCCAACAAAACTGTGTTGGATATTCTGGTGGTGGTCATGGTGGTAGTCATGGCGGTAGTCATGGTGGTGGACATGGATATGGTGGTGGTTATCATCGCACATATTCTATGAAAGGCGTATGTCAAGGAAACACCTGCACTTGCGTACCATGCTAGATATACTGAAATAATAATGATTAATTGAGGATGTTAATAGAGAATAATAAAATTGATAAAGCATTAAATCAATTCTTTTATTAATTCAAATATCCCATTCTGAAGAATCTTCTTGTTATTTCATTCTTATTCACAGTTTATACTTAAATGTTCTCCGAATTCAAATAATCCGCCAATTTAAAATCATCATTCACATTACAAAATCCAATTAATTTAACACCAGATGTCGTCTTCTTTGTTGTTGGTTACATTGTAAAAGGTGATCCTAATTTTAATAATTTTGAATTATTTTCTAAAAACAGATAAACGATAGGAAGAAGGACACATTTTGTTCTTCATATAAAATACTACCTGTTCCACCTGTTTTCATTCGGACTGTTTCATGAGTAATCGGTCCAGGTGTAAAGTTATTGTTTAAAAGTGGAATATTTCTTTGTTAGAAAATTAACGTGCTTTGTTACTTAATTGATGATAAGCAGATAAAATGGAAGCAGTCGATGGTAATTGTTTATCGAACGGTAATCAGAACGAAGATCAAAGCGATGCATTGGGAAGTACAACGTAATTATGATGCATGTTTCATAGATTATTTGCACTGACATTGGATTTGTAACTTTTAGATTTATGGGTCGCAATGCCACGGCCCGGATGGCTACAAATGAAATTGCAACTCATTATAACATGAATCATAAATATAGAGGCATCGCACTCATTTTCAATCATGAAAGTTTTAAAATATCCGGTTTACGTCCCAGGTCTGGCACACAAACTGATTGCATCACATTTAAGAATCAATTGAAGAACATGGGTTTCAATGTGTTTGTGCATAGTGATTTGGATTATAATGATTTACAGGAACAAGTTTCTGGTGCATCCAAAATGGATCATACTGATTATGATTGCTTTATGTTAGCAGTATTAACACATGGTGAAATGAATATTTTATATGCCAGAGATACACCATATAAACCAGAGTCTTTGTGGGCTCCATTCACTGCTGATAAATGTCCCACATTAGCTGGTAATATTAGAAATACAAAGATATTCATTTCTGCATTACTTAAGAAACTTTTATTGCAGGTAAACCAAAGTTGTTCTTTGTGCAAGCTTGCCAAGGTGATAAATTAGATGCCGGCATAACATTAACTAGAACTGAAACTGACGGCCATCCATCACATTCCTACAGAATTCCAACACATGCCGATTTTCTCATTGCTTATTCCACTGTACCAGGTATAATAATCAAATTACAGCCTCAATTTTATTGAATTACTAGACATGTGTTTAGGATTTTATTCTTGGCGCAACACAACCAGAGGTTCTTGGTTCATGCAGGCATTGTGTGAGGAATTGCGCAACAGTTGCTACGAACACGATATCTTAACTTTGCTTACGTTCGTTGCACGCAGGGTAGCTATCGATTACGAAAGCAACACCCCGGACATACCGCACATGCATCGGCAAAAACAGATACCATGCATTACAACAATGTTAACCAGAATTTTGAAGTTTACGCAGAAGCATTGAATATTTTTTATATGTATTTTATGTAAATGTAATTGAAAAGAAATGTCTAGGAAATGTCGATAATGAACGAAATTGCCTTACGAGAGAGTACTGCCATTTTTTACAAAGATTATTGCAATTTCTAGTAATCATAAGTTTATTAATGTTCTTTTTATACTATTTGTTCATAAGTCATTCTTATTCATCTTAAGATGTATGCATGCTTTAAGTACTATTATTATAATTACTGCATGTTGAGTGTTATTCTACTTGCAATTTTATTCCCATTGTATGTACTTATAATATTAATATTATTATAAATAATATAAAAGAAAATAGATTTTGTAGAATATTGTATGCAAATTTTGATGCCGATTTTTGGCCCAAATATATTTCTCTTTATATAACATTCTTGTTTATTATTAACACTTCTCTCAGTTTCAAGTACATGATCATAATTAGCGAATCGATAGCGATAAGTGAAAGAATAAAACGCAAAATTATTTTATAGTTTTTATTGACAATAAAGAATTCGACATAGGAAATTCACGTGATACTATCACGTTTACGATTGCCCTTTAAAGTTTGCTGTATCTCCTCCAGCGTTTTTCCTTTCGTTTCCGGCATGTAAAGATAAACAACGATTGTGGAGAAGAACGAACACGTGGCGAACAAAGCCATCGGACCGACGAGACCGAAATTCGACGTCAACAATTGAAAACTCTTCGTACTAGTGGCCGTGTAAATGGCAAAACCGAAGTTCATCAATGTTAACGCTCGTCCCTTAACGCTAGACGAAAAAATTTCCGATAGAAGCAGCGTGGGAACGACTCCTAAACCAAATGAGAAAATGACCATGTACAAGACCATACCGAGTATCGGATACCAATTGATCGCTTGCATTTCGATATCGGTGTGCTCGTTGATGTAAAAATAAACGGTCATCGTCAATACGACCAAACAACTGCCGGCACACGAAGCGATCATCGTCACCCTTCTACCCATTTTGTCCAACGTAAAGATTGCCAATAAATTGCACAGGAACATGATGCCCATGAATATGTTCGACGACGTCTTATGCGACATATCCATGCCGGCCATTTGGAACATGTACTGATTGTAGATGACGAACGACGAGATGCCGGAGAATTGTTGAGCGAATCGTGCGAAACTGCACATCAGCAACGCTTTCCGATTCGAATCGATGGCGAATAGGTCTTTGAACGTCGACGGTTCGGACGTTTGCCTTCGCACGTCCGATTGCAATTGCTTCAATTCGACGTCGACGTCGTGTCGCATTCGAAACTTTTGCAACGATTTCCGCGCCTCGTCCTCACGACCGCGCATCAACAAATAATACGGCGTTTCCGGCATGAACGCGAACAGAACAAGAAACAGTATCGGTATGACGCTCAGCAAATAGGCCGTCTCTTTTATCGACAGGAAACTGCCGATCAAATTGATGATGAACTCGCCGAGGTAGATCGATAGCGTCGACATATTGCCCCAGAAGCCGCGTACACTCGGCGTCGCTATTTCGCCAACGTAAGCAGGCACGGCGGTGAAGACGCCGCCGTCGCCGATTCCGTAAAATATGCGCGACAAATAGAACCAATAGATGGAATCGGCGGTGGCGGCACTGATCCAGGCGAAAAATTGCGGCACGGCGATGCAGAGGATCGTGTATTTGCGACCGATTTTGTTCATTATCATCGAGTAAATCGGCGACGAAATTGCCATGCTGATCGTCGGTATCACGCTAAAGTACGAACAATCTTCGACCGTTATGTTCCACGCTCGATCCTCTATCAATATGGGTATCGTTGCCGATGGCCATGCGAACAATAAGCCGCAGGACAAGCCGGCAAAACTAACTAAAAAGAAAAATATCCGGGAAATAGGTGGAGATGAATAATTGAAGTGAATAAAAGGGCCTTACCGATGAATATGGAAAAGATCTGATACAGATCGCGGCCGTTCTTCCCGGTTCCCATCACGCCGACACTAAATTGGACACCGCAATTCAAAATTGCACTGTTTTTTATAACATTATCCGCCATTAGGCATGAACGTGCACAATCCAAAGAAAAAAATTTGTCTCGCGTTTTAACTTTTATTTACTTTCCTCAAACGAAAACAATGGGATACGTCTTGACAAAAATTAATTCCTTTACTAACAAATTAAGAGATACGTACAAAGAAAGGAGCGCGATTGTTAGTAAATTTTGGCGATAAGAAAGTACAGCCATCAGTTCACGCATTCAATTCGCAGCTGAAGATTGTTTATTGAGCGAAAACGAATTTCCTCACAACAACTTCATTGGTAAAAGGATTAATTCGTTTTTGGAATCCAGAGTTTAGCTTGTCCATGCGTTTTAAATGAGCAACCCACATTTTTTAGTTTTGCGAGTAATTTGCTGAATGCAAATCTTTCAAAAGAGTTATATGTAGAACTTTAAGTTTTGTTAGGTAATTTGTTTAAGCATCCACAAAATTGCAATCAAGCAACAATTAACGAAACAGAAAGAGAAAATGAATCTAAATAACGAGATTTCCAATCATTTTTATCAACATTGCAAATAATTCAAATTCTACGAACAGAAAAATATAAGAACCTTTTGGAATCGCTGCTCGGAAATTTCGTTCGTAAAGCGAATCGTTCGTGAATCGAGTTTTGACTGTAAATGAGTTGTTTATTTAAATCAGGTCTCTAAAATACGGCAGCACTTAATTGTAAGCGAAAATAAAACAATAAACATTTCCTCTATATTTTACGAAACATTTTGAGATCGTCACATATAAAAAATACTTCTTGATGACTTGCATTCGTAGCCCGAACCAAGACATATTCTGTCCGAGAAACTTTGTTCGTAAATCGCGACTCTATCCAATTCTCGTCGATTTTCTCGTTAGCGTTTCAAATATTGTTGGATCTGTTCCAACGTTTTGCCTTTCGTTTCGGGCACAATAAAATACGAGACGATCGTGCACGCGAAACACGAGACGGTGAACAATATCATCGGTCCAATCAAGCCGCAATAAGTGGTCAACACTTGAAAGAGTTTCGTGCACGAAACCAAATAAATCGCATAGAAAACATTCGTGATTGTCAAACATCGACCTTTCACGCTGGCCGAGAACATTTCCGACAGAACGATCGTCGGCATCACGCCCAGACCGAAAGAGTAGATGATCGTGTAAGCGGCCATCCCGAAGACCGGATACCAATTGAAACCGGTCACGTCCATCGTTGTGTGTTCGCTTAGGTAAAAGTAAACGGCCATCGTCGAGAGGACGAGGAAACAGCCGAAGCACGACGCGATCATCGTCGCCCGTCTACCGACCTTGTCCAACGTATAACTGGCGATCGTCACGCTCACACACAACATACCGATGAAGACGTTCGACGACGTGCTGTAAGAGACGTCGCCACCGGCCATTTGGAACATGTACTGACAATAGACCAGGAACGACGAGATGCCGGAGAATTGTTGAGCGAACCGCACGAAGCAGCAGATGAATAACGCTTTACGATTCGACGGTATCGCGAATAGGTCGCTGAACGCGGCCGGTTCGGACACTTGCCGCATCACGTCCGCCTCGAGCTGCTTCAGTTCGTCGTCGACGTTTCGTTTCATTCGCAAACGTTGTAAACTCGTCCGTGCCTCGTCCTTTGCGCCACGCTCCAACAGATAGTACGGACTCTCCGGCACGAACGAGAACGTGACGGCGAATACGATCGGGAACACGCACATCACGTAAGCGGTGTCGCGTACGCTCAGGAACGTGCCGACGAAATTGATTACGAATTCGCCGACGTAGATGGAGACGATCGTCGAATTGCCCCAGAAGCTGCGCACCTTCGGGGTCGCTATTTCGCCCACGTAGGCCAAAAGGGCCGTGTAAATGATGCCGTCGCCTACGCCGTTGAACAAACGCGACAGGTAGTAGAGATAAATTGAATCGCCGATGCCGACGCAGATCCAGGCTAATAATTGCGGCACGGCGACCAACATTATCGTGTATTTGCGACCGATTTTGTTCATTGCCGTTGAGAAGATCGGTGACGTTAATAGCATGAAGATCGGCGGTATAATGCTAAAATATGAACATTCTTCGACCGTTGCCTTCAGCGTTTGGTCCTCTAATAGTATGGGTATGGTAGCTGACGGCCATGCGAACAATAAACCGCTCGATAGAGCCGATAGATTCACTAATCGAAACGGAAAGACAAATGAGGATATGATTGAATAAATAATGTTAGTTGCTTACCGATTAAAATAACAATGATTTGATATAAATCGCGATTTTTTTCGTCCGACATTGCTGCTGTTGATTAAGAGATAGGAGACGTTTTTGTCGCAAACTTTGCGGTAACTCATAATTTATCTCAATTCTAAAATTTGCACGTATTTGCATTTAGACCGAGAAACAATTGAGTATGTAAATAAATATAAACCTCTACTGGCAAATACTTTTAGGAGAAAATAAAGAATTTAAAATTAGAAATTGCACAGGATTGAAAAAAATTGTTATTGTTTACACATTTTGCAAGAAGAATAATTTCTCCTATTCAAGCTTAAACCCATTTTTGATTGATGTACGTACGAGTAGCATTTAGTTTGCGAAATTCTGGGCAATTTTCGAGTATTTTTCCAAATCCTTACACATCTGGATGCAAACTTCAGTTGCCGTGCGAAAATGTGAAAGAAATTGTTTATTTATTCATTTAATTAATTCTTCTACGTATATACTCCTGCATTAAATCAAGTTCAAGTGCATAATAAGACATTTATTTTAAATATTATCTCTCTTCTTATACAAATGGAATATTTTCAAATTTTCGCAAAATAAAATAAAACAATAAACGAAAATATACTGATAACAAGTTTGCGAAAAAACGTTTGTAACTAAAAGAATCCCTTAGTTACTGAAATTAAGTAAAAGATTTAAAAAAATCCTTTATCAAGGCAGACTATTGTATAATCATTTACAAATGATAAGAACAATAAATAAAAGAAGGACTGAAAATTGGCTTATTATTAAATAGGGTAATTAGCATGGCACACACTTTTTGACAAATGCTTTTAACGTTTTTTGGACCTGCTAAAATTCCTTGCAAATTTGATATTTTGAACATTCTTTGCAATTTTGAAATTCGAAAGGTCACCCAAAAAATTTTTAGCGTCTGAATTGATATAATGCAAATTTCATTTCAAATATTTCAGACTTTTTTAAATTTTTATAAATTCTTTAAATTCTCAATTAGATTTAGTTCTATGAATTAATGCTTTTCTGGGAATTTTGCTAAAAATTTACACACGTACTTAAAATTAAGCGCAAAAATAATTAATAAATAATTAATTTAATAAAAATTAAATGCTTAATCCCATCTAAACCAAATTTTGCAATAATCATTTTAAAGCTCATTTGAAAAGATGATTGTAAACAAAAGATGTATACACTTAACGAATAATCTTTAAACGGATTTAAAAATGTACACCGGAGGATAACTCAATTACATAGTTAATCCAAATAAAAATCCGATCATACAGATTTAAGCTACTTTATTTAATAAAATATTAGTATATCTTATTTGCCGTGAAAAAAAAAACAACTTAAAAGTAAAATAACTTTTCTTAAAACTGAAAATCCTCCGTGAAAATTACTCTTTATCCTCAAAAGTTCTTTGTGATTGCAGTAACAATTTTAAACCATTCCAATTTCCTAAAGATTATTGATATTATTTTGTTAATAAAAAGATTTGACCCGAAGCGATTATTATGCGATTCGATGAACTGCTAATGTTGTGTAAGCTCAAAAAAAGATACAGGCAGTATGTTATTCCCCTCTTTATGCTAAGATAAAAGCAGTAATCCCTTTTGCGGGATTTTCCAAGCACATCCATTCTTCTTAATCAATTTCTTAGAAATGGATTTAATCGTCGTACGAGAGAAGGTATAAAAAGGATGCAGAAGTTGCAGCATCATTTGAGTACAAATTGTTCGCTACCTTTTTTCGCGTATAATTTTTGATTATCTTACTGCCTACTTTCAAAATGAAGCTCATATTGGTTTTCGTTTTGGTGTGTTTCGTTCTTGGATTCGTTACGTGCGGTCCAGTTGATAAAGATATTGAAGGTAAGTTATAATTAAAAATATTCAATGCCTATTGTTATTCAGAATGGATTTTTAGGCAACGTCATGAGGGCTGATAGGCACCGACGATTAACTTGTGATCTTCTTAGTTTCAAATTACCAAAGTTTGAGGTAAACCATGCCGCTTGTGCTGCACATTGCTTAGCAATGTTTAAAGGATATAAAGGTGGAAGTTGCAAGAGGGGCATTTGCCACTGCAGACGCTAAAATTAGAAAAAAAAACGCTTTATTGTTAGTACATTTAAAATATTTGTATTGTTTACACCTACTATGTATAAATATAAGTTTTCCATTAAATTAGCTAATCTATTATTAACATTAATTTCATTATAAATTAAGCATTTCCAGTGATTATTAATTTGATCCTCTCATCAAAAGATCTAAAATTAAATTGATTAGTTCATGTTACAAACGAATAAACAATTTACTTTGATGCTATAGGTTCACCAGGAATGTAAAATGGATTGCAAACCACATCAGCATATAATGCATGTATCTTTCTAAACATCTAAAAACAAATTATTAGAATAATTTTGCAGCAAAAATTTTAGTATGATTACAGATTTTATCTCATTGTCTCTTAATGATGTGTTAGCTAAATCTGTTATTATAACAAATTTAATTTTGGTATTTGTTACATATCCATAACTGCAATCATAGATAGTTATAAGATTAGTAATCAACACATATTGCTGTTTAAACATACATTTTTTGAGTTTCTAAAGAATGCAGAAGACCCAGATATAACTCTCTTGAATCAGTTGCAATTTTATTTGTGGGATTCAATTTCTCTTCAATTATATCCAAAGAGGATAATACACTGTATTGCAAGGATAATTCTTCATCGTGATTTGTACAGGTGAAATATTTAGGTGAATTCTAAAACAAAGCTGTAATTAGTACATGCAAATTGATGTTTCAAGAGAACATTTACATCTTTACCAATAACTGCCACGCATACAGCCATATTTTAATAACTATTTGGCGATATCTTCATTTACACTGGCGAAAATATTATCTTTGGAAAGCTCTCTCTTAATTCAGCTTGACATTACAACGTAACCTATAAATTGCAGAATCCTTCAAAATATTTACATTAATTTTTCTGATAAATACTAAATTTGGATCACGAACTGTAATTGCCAAAACTTACAAAATACATTCATGGCTAGCCAATTCTAAAAATTCTTTACACCTAAACTTCAGATATGGTTATATACTGCACTCTCCCATCAGATTCCTTTATCTCAACTTGATACCAATTGGAATTATCACATATTTGTTTTAATGTATTGCTATGCAAACAACTGAAATAGTGACCAAACTTGAACTAAAGAACACATGAAAGTTATCCATTGTAGAGGATGAATTATAGGAAAACTTTTGATGAGGTCTTCAAAAGAGAAAATAAAATTATGCCATTATATACAAAATAGATGTATATCTGTTCTAAATGCATAGTGATATATCAAGGTATAAGTACCATTAAAGATTTTGATAGCATCAAGAGTTTTGAAAACCTTTTGGATTCTTGTTCTGCCAATTCCATGCATCCTTACACATATCATGTACATCTTTATTTGCCGTCCATCCTAGATCCGTATTTGCCAACTTGGGATCAGCATAACTGGCTGCAATGTCGCCTTCACGCCGCTCAACAAATTCATAGTCGATTTTTTGTCCTGAAGCTTTCTTAAATGCATCAATCATCTCTAATACAGAATAACCACGTCCTGTTCCCAAATTGTATGCCTTCCAACCTTTCATTTCTGGATTTAATATTTTCTTTAAAGCATAAACATGACCTACTGCTAAATCAGTTATATGTATGTAATCACGAACTCCAGTTCCATCTTTGGTATCATAGTCAGAACCAAATACTTTCACCTTATCTCTAAGTCCTACTGCTACCTACAAATTAAAATATAATTAGTTATTATCTGTAATAAAATATATTAGAACAAATACCTGAGAAATATATGGCATCAAATTATTTGGTATACCTGCAGGATCTTCTCCAATTAGACCAGATTCATGTGCACCAACTGGATTGAAATATCTCAGCAATATTACTTTCCATTCCTAAAAATCTTTTAATCAATCAGTAAATCAAATCATTGAGGGAAAATTGGTGTACATACTGGATCAGATGTACATACATCTTTCAATATTTCTTCAACAAAATATTTACTTTTTCCATATGGATTTGTACATCCTTGCCCAGTTGGGTGATCCTCAGTGATTGGCAAATGTTGTGGTGTACCATAGACAGTTGCAGATGAAGAAAATACAATTCTTTTCACATTATTCTCTTTCATAATCTAGGAATGAAAATTATGAAGTGGACTAATTAAATGTCTATTGAAAACTACACACCTCAAATAAAGTACTTGATCCAGCTATATTGTTTTGATAATATTTCAGAGGAATTTGTACTGATTCTCCAACAGCTTTTAAAGCAGCAAAATGTATGACACAATTAAATTTATGCTACAAAATAAAATCAAATTATTTGATTAAATCTCAATTACTTTTGCAATCACCTTTTGGAACAATTCATTTAAAGCTTGTTTGTTTGTAATATCAATATTGTAAAATAATACTCTTTTTCCTGTTATCATCTCCACACGTTTCAATGATTCAGGTTTCTCATTTTTTTCAGCAAAGCAATTTACCAAGTTATCAATTGCAACAACTGAATAATTACTATTCAATAATTCAATAATTGTATGGGATCCAACATAGCCAGCACCACCAGTGACCAAAACAAATTCTTCATTCATCATATCCATATCCTGGTCGTCATAAAATAGATAGCTATCGAAAATTCAATCAGAGAAAAGCATTTTCTAATTAATAGTAAAATATAAACGTGTCAATTTACGTTACCTTACTTTATCAGTATGCCAGCAGGCACAACCAGATAGTATATCAGTCCTATTGTGTATAATATTTGCAATGATAACGTACCCATATTTATCATCTATTATTGTTATCAAAACATACAAAATGTAATAAAATCATAATTGCTTACGTCAGTAATTTGAATATGTGTAAGTGGGTAGGGATTGTGTGGTAAGTAAAAAATACAAATTTAAGCGAACGTAATGAATGAAACCCACATTGATTTGATATTATTTTGTGGGTGGACGATGACGGATTAAAAGTAAATACAAAAGTTTATAGGACTGCAAACTCACTAAAAAAATAATAGACACAATAAATTTAAATTGCAATTTCACAATTCAGGTGCATCTACGGACAATTAATTGGCCTAGATTTTATTTTTATACCGCATTACAGCAGCATATTTTTTTTTAATTTACTTAACTTGATGAATTTCAAATACCAGGGGAATATCAATTAATGTTGCTCATGCTGCGCACTTTAAATCAATGTCAAATTAATTAACCCTATCTTTAGAATTTAAATTTCAGGTTTACAATAAATAAGATGAAATTTCAGTAATATCTAATGTCTACCAAGATCTATCGATTGGCTTCAGTAATTGGTAAGAGATGCTTGAGCATCAAGAGTACAGTAGAACCATTAAAGCATATCAAATCGGAATTAATAATATCTGATAAATGTGTAGAACGATTAAAAAAGATAACGATGGGAACGGACGAGTTCTTGAGAGTTAACGTGGAAGGTGGTGGTTGTTCTGGTTTTCAGTATAAATTTGATTTTGATAATACCATAAAAGATGATGATAGGTAATTAACAAATATTAATGTTTACTGTTGATTAAAGCATTTGTTGTAGGGTTTTCGAGAAAGACAATGTTAAAGTTGTAATAGATGAAACTTCTTTGGAATATGTGAAAGGTTCTACAGTTGACTATTCAGAAGAGTTAATCAAATCATCTTTTAAAATTGTAAATAACCCTTTAGCTGAACAAGGCTGCTCATGTGGAGCATCATTTGCAGTGAGATTAGACTAATTGTTGTTATTGTAAGGTTTAATAGTTATGTAACATACTTACAATTTACATATAATAAAGCTATGTAGAACATATAAACTTAATATAATTTATTTTTGTAAATGTGAAGATTTGTGGGAGGAGAGAACAAGTAAAGTATAATTCGGTTTATTATTCTATAAGCCAGTATTTACCAAATGCATTAAGTTTTTTTAATAATCCTATTGGTAACTTCATTTTTTAATACTTAATTTATGTTTTAGAATCTCAATTTCATCACTTAACTTTGTAACAGTTTCATTTTGTGCAGCAACATGTTCAGTCATAGCATCCAGCTGCATCTTATAATTTTCACTTGTGGTGTGTAATTCCTCATTACTTTTTTCTAGAATCTTCTCTAAAGCATTCTTTTCTGAAATCAACTTTTCTAATCTACATGTCATTGCATCATTTTCTATCCATAATGTCCTAGTTTCTGATTCTGCTATTTGCTTTAATTCTAGCAATTCTTCAAGTTTCCTTTCATAGTATTCTTGTAATGCCTCATCACCAGTTGGTTTTGAACTTATCAGATCACATTGGGTTTTCCATCTAGTAACTTCTGCTTGTAATTGCTCTATCTACAAAATTATGTTACATTGTACTATTTAAATTAGATAAATAAAATAACTATTACCATTGCTTGCTTTTCCTTATCTGCTTGTTCAGATTTATTGACACTGTTTGAATTTAATTCACATTCCTTATTTTTAATTTCTTGATTTATTTGTTCAATTCTTTCCTTGTATTTGGTCTCAGTTTCTACTAGATTCTCTTGTAATTTATCAATTTTATCTTCTAGCCAAGCAATCTTTTCTATATTATTTGATAATTCTATATCTTTATCTGCTAACTGAAATAATTAATTTAGAATAAAATTGATTAACTATTAAAATTACTATTACTGTGCTAGCTAATTGGGCATTTTCTAATATTTTCTTCTGCAATTCTTCATCTAATATGTTAAAATTTGATTGAACATTGTTGTCTGCAGCTTTGTTCTTCCCTTTCTTGCCATGCTGAGTCACTCTCAGTTCCTCTTGCAGTACATATATGCGTTTTGTTAATTGTTCATTTCTAAATGTTAAACTTTCCATTTCTTGTTCATGTTTTCTCATTTGCTGCTCATATGTTTTTATAATTTCCTTTAAATTCACTGCCTTAGCTTGTTCATCTAGAACGGCTTTCTTTAATACCGTTGCATGTGATCGCACCTAAAATAAGAATTCATTAGTAAATATTTTTAAATATAAATCAGAGTAAACTATAATATTATAAGGGATAATAAACAATATGCAAACCTTGGAGTATTCTGTAGCTAACTTCTGGTATTTGCCTTCCAAGTCAGTTTGTTTGTCCATTCTTCAAATTAATATTGCACATTTATATTTCTAATAATTTAATTAAACGTAAGGCATAAATATGTGAAATTTATAAGTTATAAATACTATAAATCTTGACGATATGCGAATTGCCTGATTGATTCATCGGTGTTAACTGTCAACTTCGTACATGAAGTCAGTCGATGACCAAATTACAGTTTCCAGTATTTGCAATTAATGAACCTGTTATTATAAAATATAATCTTTTAGCGCTTTTAACATTTTTACTAAGTTGTTGGTGATTGCTTAAATGCTTTATTAAAAATCAATTAAAGTACAGCCTTAAATTGCAAAATTCTGTTTTAAAACAAAAATGATAGATGGCGGTAACAGTCCTTATCCTGATTTTTATTCAAAGATTTCAAATCTTTTTTTCAAATATGTACTTTTAAATTTGCATATAAAGTTGGACTTTTATAGAAACCTTCGACTCCAATTCAAATTTCAATAATGATTATGTTTTGTTCTTCGCATTACTTATCTATGGCTTTATTATGACTGCAAGGATAATTCGGGGAATATAAAGTATTATATCCGATAAGTAAATATTGTCTCGCCAATTCCTTTTACGTATATCGTTGATCTAAACCATTTTATCATTTGGGTCGATGATAAAAGCGAAACGCTTCTATATACGAAATTTTACTGGGCACGATATCGCATAATAGGATTATATGGAGGGATTAAAATGGCCACACGAGAGTTTTTCACGCTTATAATAAGATTTACATTTAGGTATATATAATGCCAATTTGTTTATATTAGTTACATTTCCGTCCCCTCTGCTACGGAATAATTGGCCAAGTTGTAAAACTGAATTAATCCATTATTCATACACAAGCTCATATTTACACATTTTCCAATAAACGCCTTTCGTATAATACTCTCGAGTGTTCCACCGATTAAAAAGAGCAGTTCATTTTTATAGGACACGAAAAAAAATATTGTTGCTTCTCTTAAGAAATTGGCTTTACTAAAGCAAATACGTAAAAAAAGCGACAGAGATAAACTTTTAAATTAGATAAACGATAAATTATCCTTCGTATATGCGGTTCTTGTTGCAGTAATGGACGAAGAAGAGTGTGCCTATATGTGTGGATGACCAATAGGCTCGTAAATTTACAAGATAAACAGATAATGACTCCGTATATAATAAGACGGCTTCCATGAATCACGTTTTTGACATTTAGCACATTCGTAAAATACACATGCACATTTAGTTATGGCAATAATAATAATGATGATGATGATAATAATAATAATCAGAAGAAAATTGCAAAGACAAAGAGTTAAAGGAAGATAGAGAGAAGCAGGCAATTGTTTTAGTAGTTACCGCACCCACATAAAATATGAAAGAGACAAAATGCGATAGCAAGAGAGAAAGCGTAAAACTAATTGAAAGTAGTTTGCAAAAGTAAGCAAAAAATTTCAGAAAAGAGAGAGAGAGAGAGAGAGAGAGAGTGATAAAGCAAATATTAGCGATATTGCCCCCATAGATCGTTGCTGAAATGAACAATAACAAGTTCTTTATTTGTGTTTTCATTTAAAATTTTCATCATTCTTTAATTAGTTTAACTAACTAATTAAAATATGGCGAAAATTTTATCGTTCTCTCTATTTGTTCGTCTCCGTTTTTTTTTAAAGGTAAATAAAACAAATTGCAATAAGTTTATTTTACATCTCTAACAATGAACTCGCTAACAAATTTTACGAGCTCCCACCCTTTCATTATTTTTCCATTTCTTTCCTCTTTAATATTATTTACTACAAGAAGTTTATGGACCAATAATAATCTAGTTACTTAAATAAGAAGACGTTAATTTATCGTCGACCTCTTTCTTCTCCACCTTTCATCACTTATCATTATTTTTGCACGAAATTGCGCCCCGTTCCAATCTCATCTGGAATCTGGTAAATCATTACTAAACTCGAAAGAGACTTATAAACAGAAAACCGTTTAAAGCAAGCAGGACACTCGAGATGATTGTTTGTGTCTTAATGAACCGTATTCCCACAGCGCTTGGAAAATTATTAGATTTTAACTTCTTTCGAAAACAAAAAAATATTAAAAAAAAATGCGAGAGAATAATGAAAATTCGACTTAATAGTAGGACCAGATCAACAAAAAAAATTAAATAATGGTTAGTGATGATATAATAATAATAAATCGCAACAGAAAAAAAGCTCTTCTCTGCACGCATAAACCTATCATTAACGTCGCAAAAATTGAAAGGACAAACGCAAACTTTTATGTAATTATACCACGCCAAACTTATTTATACGTGCAATTTATTATTTTCTTTCTTCATTCCATATCATTTCTTGATCTCGGCTGGTCTTCTTCGTTTCTTTTCCCATTCCGCCAACAATCAGTATGAGAATCGTGATACGAAAATTAATTCCTTTCGACTTTTGAAACTTTTTGGATGAATGCAAATTGCACGATTGCAAACTTTGAATGAACCTAATTCGAATAGCGTTGTTTATTATCGTAACTGGAATTGTTTCGACAGAATACGAATCGATTTTCTTTAATCCGGTTCAGAATTCTTTTGTAAAATTAAAATTGTTCTGATTACGATGTTTCAATGAGGGTCGGTCATCAATTAAGATCGTGATTAATTACAATTAATTATGAGATTTATTGCATAAATCAACAGACGTTCGTTAATAATTAATTAATGAAATTGTTTTACGTTCCTTCATGGATTACAACTTCTTGTTATTGGGTATTGTTAAACAATAAATTATTTTATTCCTCGTTATTAACGTTAAATTAAATTTATTATCATTGCTATTGTCTTTGTTTATTAACCTTATTGTTATTACTCAATTTCGTCGGATTCCTGTGGAATTTCTTTCACGATTGCATAATCCTTACAAATCTAAAGAGATCCAGTTCCAATTAGAACCGGTGCATTGAATTCTTCGTAAATAGATAATTAACGTTAAGAATTTAAATTGATCAATCGTTGATAGCGAGTGGTAGTAAAACATATATTATAACTTGGAATTTACGATTGCTAATTGCTTTTAAGAAGATAAAATGTCGATAATTATTCGATTTGATGGCGTCTCTTGGAGGCATTCAATTTATATTTCTTTCGTTCACCAATTTTATTAGATATCGTTATTGGAATTTTCGAAAATTCACCTACAACCATCATGTATTCGAAAGAAGAATTGAGAGAATCTGATTGAAAAAAAAAGCAACAACAAAAAAGTCCAATAAAATGACGAAGAATCAGGCAAACGACGGTTTACGAACGATTGGAAAATTTATTCACCAAGCACAAAAATACCAACGAGAACAACCGCACACAGCACATTGTGGATGGAAAAAGAGTACGAAGAACAACAACGGTAGAGTTTCGTAGCGAGAATATGATAATAATAAAATAAGGTACTTTATAATGGGTATCTACCAAAGTATAGAGGAGAAAGGTAGAGAGAGAGAGAGAGAAAGAGAGCGAGAGAGAAGAGAAAAGATGAAATCAGTTGCGCATAATAAATGAGCTTTGTAGATTTGGCCGGAGGTGTAATTGTTTCGAACGGCTAAACACAATGTATCCGTATTATTTACGTGGACCAAAGAGATACTATATGGAAGATTAACAGCAACAACAACAACAAATTATTTTTAAAAAATCTACAAGCCCTTCTCGCTCCTTCCTTCATTCGCCTAATATCTTTCATCTTCGGTAAAATACCATAAAGAATCCGAGTCGATCCATTACGTGGTAGATGAAGAAGTAGTAATACGAAGTCGAAGGCGAGATCCATGAGGCCACAATGTTAAAAGCTTCGATTTAACAGAAGAGACGAAACCGAAAGCCGAAAGCTGAAATTTCTCCGCATTCGTTCACGCTTACCACTTCTTCACCGTCCACCAGCGACTAATAACTGCCGCTGCTGCTGCTGTTGCTTCTTATTCCTCATCAATTCACTTCGCGACGGGGTGCACGTTTATGGAAAAAAAAAGACGACGGTGAAGAGTAACATTTAACACGCAGCAGGACCGAACAAATGTTTGTTAGATCGATCCAACTACCGGTATAATAATAATTGATAATAATTATAGCGTCACCTAAACTAGTGCCGTTAAAAACAATTAATGCATCGGTTAATTAACAGGTCGAAAATCACAAATCCAATTATTTAATCTGCAAGCGTTAGTCCGGCATTGGATAAAAAAAAATTAACGAGTGATTGTAATTCGCAATAGGACGCGGGCAGTGGAGTAAAAAATAAAATAAAATAAGCGGAATTGGCTAAATTTATATGTGATATTTATCCGTAAATGAACGTGGGGTCGCTTCGTCTCTTCCTTATGGGATTATTCATTATTATTATTATGCGGCGCGACGGTGGTCCCGCAGGAATTGTAAAACGCCTAACGCGATAATAACACACGCAGCATATACGCACGTGCTTTGGCTTTGCGAATTCTTCGGTCTGAATCATTTGCCAAACAAAACGGAAGGCCTTTAAAATGCTGCCAAAACTTTGCAGTCGATTGAATTTGTTTTAAGATTGCCTCCAGGATTCAAATAGTAATAAATCATACCAATTCCTCCGCTGTTTGAGTGAATTTGCTCAATTTATAAATAAAAATATTCGCAATATGAAACTATGCAAAAAATATTTTGGAGTCCAAACAAATATGCTTCCGTCTAAAATGAATCAATCAATGCCAAATAAAGTAGGAAACTTTTGTGTAAATGTTTGGGGTTTCTGGTGTAAAATCTTCTCGAAGTCGAAAATAAGTTTTAATTTTTCTTATTGCAGGTCCGGTTAACTTCTTAACGATGGAAAATCCAGAAATTAATGTCGAAATTTAAAATTTATGAAACCGTTCAATCATTTTTGTTAATAGCATCAAATGGTTGATTATTGGAAAATCACCGATTTAACCGGAATTAATTATAAATTTAAAAAAGGACCACGTGATGGCCCTTCAAAATTTCTTTTCTCATTCACTTTTTCTGCGACAGGGTGCAAAACAATGCCGCGGTACATGACCGAACAATGAGACATTTCTCCGTCGTTTACCAATTAATTCTGAATATGAATCTCTGGAACAGAAAAAAAAGCAACCCTCTTTCATTTTCCCTCACAGTTTTTTCTGTCCCTTTACGTACAATTAAACGTTATATGGGGGTTAGCCACAATATTAACGTGCATTTACATAACAAATTCCCGAAAACGAAACTCCTTTTGTTTTAGGGGCCAGCGTTTCTTTTCCGTTTCATTTTGTATTATTTTGATGGAATTTATAGCTCTTAATAATAAGTCTTAACAATTCGTTATGTGAGATGCAAGGAAAGTAATAACATGTTACAATCAAAGCGACAACGACGGGGACCGAAATAAAAAGGAGAAAAATGTGAAAGAGTCTAAAGAGCGAGACATGTTAGAGAGTAAAACGGTTCATTATCATCAACAACATCATCATCATCATCGAATAAAGCCACCAACACCATCATCATCATACAGCGGGGAGGCATTAATAATTCATGTGGCCTATTTTCCTTTATGTTCAGCTCTTCTTTTCGCCGACGAAGAAAAATACTATGCGGAGGACTTTTTAAATTGTTTCCCCGGCGAGAAACCAAGTCAAATAATTCCATATCAATTTTCAATCTGATCGATTGCTTATCAGTATTCATTTATGTTCCCTTACGACTTTTTTCGATATTTTGCGCCGTTTGAGGGTTACTATTTTAGATTTGCAGTAGGATGTACCGATTCCATCTGTTTTGCCCAAATGCCACCCTAAACAGAAGAATTGGCAAAGTAAAATTTTAACTGTACCAATAACGCGAGACTCGAAATAAAGATTGTGGTCCCATTACGAAATTAATTAATGAATTCGTCAACGCGACCATTTCCGAAAGGGTGGTTTTTCGTCGCGTGCTTTTGTCTCGTATTTTCGATGTTGTTTCATTAAAACCGCACGCCAATCTCGTTTACGCACGTAATCAGTCACGTGACAATTATAAGGGCTCAAATAATAAGCCGCCGTCGCGATGGAACGACGGAAAGGAACAAGAAGACGAGGGATGGATTCTGTTTCCTACAGATTTTTTGCCATCTCCTTACAATTTCGCAATTTCAGTCATTAACAATTTTTAGCATTAAAAACAATCCAACCTCATATACCTGTTTAATTAAATCGCCGTGTTACCTGACATTGTGAGGAAAGAAAATCGTTTACAGATGGTTTGATGTGAATTTTTATTAGAAAAAAAAAAGAAGAATGAACCTCTTCTTGAGCGAGGTTAAGCTAATTTCTCTTTGCTAATCTATTCGCCTTTTAAATTAATCCAAGAACGTTTTTCTGTGTGTGGGGGTGCATTTTCACGGTGAGCATTTTTTTTTGCTGATACGTTGCACACGAAATTGCGTGAAATTGCCTATTATGACCGTTAATTTCACGCTTACACGGGATCCCATTCGGTTTCGCTCTTCTTCGTTTTTTCGGTGAATTACGATGTTGGCCTGCAAAATTCTCCAAAGAAAAGGAATCTTTTAAAAAAATTCTTGAACAAATATTGATCCGTACGGCGAATAAAATCGCCCTCGACTTAAGAATGGAGAGGTTCTGTTGAGAAGACTTGAACCTGTTTCATTTTTATTGATTAGTTATAGATGTCGGATTATCGGTTGTGGGAAAATTTAATGTTTGTACTCGCTTATTCATGGAAAGAAATGCGAAGCGCTTGGAAATAACAGAAATTAATAACCGATTCGAATCTGCGTTTTTTTATGAATGAACAGAACGTTATTAATTATTTATTCAAATAAGTGGTAAGCACGTGTGGTCCACGAGCGTTTATCCGATGGATAATTGTAAAAGACATTTCATTTTCTCGCAGTATTCAGCGTTCTTTTTGGTTCTTTTTCTCCCTATCGACCGATGTAACGATACAAATCGAGAATGTGATCGGCGAAGAAAATCGCATGGGAGAACGAAACAGGTGGAAATTGTAGAGGGAATGACAATTTGCAAAAAAGAACTTGAACGTATACGCGTGTAAAGAAATGCTGAAGAAAGATTGTCCGGAGGCGTTTCTCCAAATCAATGCCGTGTTTAGATTTAGCGAACAAAAAACCTTTTCCTAGCGAAACATTTATTATTAATCCAGCTGCTTTAAGGTAAAAAATAAAAAAGGAAATCCAAGAAACGAACGGGATAACGTCTCGTTAAACTTAAGGCGAGAGGGCGAAATGGGCCAAACTTTTCGCAATCAATCAATTAATTTAATATTGGCAAGCCTTTCTTCTTTGCTACTCATTTGCTAACCTCTCCGCAAAATCAAACCCCGCTTTTTTCTTTCCCCATCTTTATGGATACATCTTCATTGTGGCCCTTTCATCCCTATTGTTACTTGTTTTGCGATTTTATTTATTGTGAACGTCGCACAAAAGCATATCGTTCATCCATAACCCGGCCGTACCTACTGTCAATAATAGTCCTTTTTCGCACAACAAACAATTCGCAAAAAGAGGAAATCAATATCAACAGCTAACTAAATAGCCACGAGGTTTTTCCATTTTCTACGCCGATCGATAGCGTTCGATAAGTATGTCGATTTTGCCAGAAATTGGCAAGAAACATTTCGCAAATTTTCCTCCATTATTTGCTTAATTAATTGGGCTAATCATAATCGACGATGCGGTAGGTTTGTTAACCCGAATCGTGCGACAAATTGAGACTTATCGAATCGTGAAATTGCGGTTATTTATTCCCTTTTCGCTCGAGCCCTTTTAGCACGAGCGAAAAATGGGCAAAGCGCGTGTGTACAACACGCACTATTGACGATAATTATCGACCCTTCACAATTTCTTTCTCTCCAACTCTCGCCCCCCATATCGTACCCTTTTCCTTTCCCGTTCATCCTAAATCCATTCTTTTGTCGGCATGCTCTTTGGTATTCGACCGTTTCATGCTCGGACACTTTGGCACGTACTTTACGCTCTAAATACTCCCTATCGATTTAAATATCATTTTAAAATGAACAAATGGCACAGAACAGGCGAGAAAGCTGCTGTTGTTTTTCCTCCCGTGAAAGCGCAAGTAAGCGACGAGAATAATGTTCGTTTTTCCATTCATCACAGACAATTCGCCAATAGCGAGCCGAAGCGTTCGTTAAGATAACGTTTGACCTCTCGCATCGTCTTCTTCGTACCGTTTAAGAAGTTTTCACGTACGTACAGTACACAATAGGTACGTGTTTCTTCTCTCTTTCTTCCGTCATCGTACGATGATGATGATGATGATGAGTGGATGTTTTGTTGGTCGGTCGGTCGGTCGGCTCGTTGCTCGGTTCGTTAAGTTCGCTGTTATTAAATTGGTGCCGGTTTATGTGGAGTCGAAACGCGAGGCACGTTCTTCGAGCACGGACGGATCGTTCCTCGCTCATTGTCTCGTACTCTCGCAGTGACCTAACGCGACCCTCACGGATACGGCACGCGCTCTTTTTTAAATTGGTAGTAACCGGTGTAGGTAAATGAAAATTGACCGACAACGATTAAAGCTTTACGCGCAGTAATTAAAAAGCGAAACAACTTGAAATGCGACACAGAAATTCATTACTTTTAATAGAAATGATTTGAATCACTTGAATCCTTTAGTTGGCACTTTTATTTCAAAACGTTTCAATTCAAGTTGAACTTCACCCTGTGTGTTTTAGTGCGTTTCACGTTGTTCGTATGGCACTACTGAAGCTTACTACAGTGTTGAGTCGCTTTTGTTGACGTAATATTGCCACGTGGATGCAAGTTTTCGTTTCGGTTAGTTTCTAACTTTATAAAATAAATCATTGCCTGAACTTAACGAAACTCTTTTTTAATACGCCACTTCCATTTAAAAATGATGATAGTGGTTGAAAGCTTTGCGTACTGCCAACCTAACAATAACTTAAGAGGGCGGTAAATTCGAATTGCTTCGCTCATGGATTGTAAATAACTTTGCACAAGGTATCAATAAACTATTGCGACTTTTTCTGCATTAGTTATTAACGCTTCTCTTACGCTATTTCCATAGCTGTGCTATTTAAATTCCTCTCGAATTGAATTCTACTTTAAACCAAGCCTTTCGAATTCGAATTTTAACAAGTAAGAATAATTTTAACGCGTGGCAGCGTCATGTATTTGCTTAAATGAACTTCAAAGTGAATTCTCACGAATTAGAAGCCGATTTCAACGATCGAAATCGTTCAATTACCACACCCATTATTGTTGGACATATATTGGTTTCTGGTGGATGCGCTGGACTTGCATTCAAGCCACATCTACCGCTTTCTGGTAACTTTTACATCTTCAAGCGGCCGCTCCTTCGTTTGACCACGTTACTAAACCAGATGAGAATGGTTTGCAGTGTTAAATTGGCAATCCTACACAAGAACTAAGCTAACAAATTTCCTATACCCAACTTCTCTTTCTCTCTGGCCTTTTCGCATCATTCCATTCCCCTTTTTTTCGATCTCTGTCTAACTAATTCCGGTTCTTGCAGATGGAATCCATTTGTAACACGCGGCATTCGTTTTATTGTTCCATTTGTATTTCTCCTTTTTCGCATACGCATACATATCATCATCATCCTCATCATCCATCGTCCCATACCATTGCCAACAATTCATCCACGACGACGTGCACACACATGTAGGAAGAAGAATAAAATATTATACTGTACGTATTATGTATAGTAGTAGTCTATAGATACACGTTTTTAATACGAAGACCCCATTGCATTGGATAAGAAATAAAGTAAACAGCTCTTTTGTCGCCTCCGGTTATGCATTGTAACAACGTCGCTTAAATAATGGAACGAAAGAAGGAAAAAGAACGAACGACGACGAAGAAGTGGGGACGGTTACGCGGCTCTTTATTCATCTCGATCTGCCGTCCCCTTTCGTCCGACCATTTTCATTTCGATTCTTTGTTATTGTTGGTAAAACGTTCATATGCAATATGCATTATTTTCAGCCACCATTATACTTTCGTTCTTGTTAAACGTCGAAGGAAGGAATTAATGGAAGCGGCGGTAAATTAGGGAGAGAGAGAGAGAGAAAGTCGTGTCCAAAGGCTAAATGTTGCCAACAAATTCGATCAGTACAATAAACGGGACCGATAACAACAACAACAACAAAAATGGTAAACGAAGGTACAAAATGAAATATTTGAACGTTTATAAGGGGTGGGTTTGATTTTTTTTGATTTGGTGTCTCAGAATAAATGGCCGGACTGCATTCTTCGACGAAGCTTTGAGAGTTAATATGCGGAAGGGCGAAAAGGTTGGCAACGACGTGCGACGATAGCGTTTCGATAGGAGAATCCTTGAGGGAGCGATATTTCCAGGACGATATTCATCGACTCCAACTGTAAGACATGGTTCTAAAGTTTGTGCTGCGCCTTCGAAGTCTCCGGTTGACCATTCGTTTTATTAGTCTTCGATTTTTATTCGCGGAGGTCCTCGTATTTTTGATGTGATTTTTATAGTGACACAAAATGAGAGTAAGCATTTATCGTTTCATCGCCGACGAAGTAATAAAAGAGGATGATAATTTAAATGTGTTTGCTCCTGAATTTCGAAGCTTCAGCTGCTTTGCTTTTAACGCCGTTAAACTGTTCAAATTTTATTCGATTCGTTGCGAGAGGAATAAAATAATCGAGATTCTTTCAAGAAAATCCTAATTCGATTGGGGATTTTCGGTTTTTCTTCTTTTGCGAAACAAACATGGGGTGGAGTTTCGAAGACCGTGGTATTTTATGTTGATGAGACTAAAATTGTGGTTATTCTTTGAGTCCTCATGCATAAAACATAAGGTGAAAAGGACGAATTAAGAGAGGAATTGTAAAAAGTAAAAATCAGACCGAATGGAAATGGAATGTTTCTTATCAACAATTATTCAAATTTCATCATTCCCATCGTCGCCCATCACGTTATAATGATATTAATTTTTTTATTTAAACAACGTCGGAATCTTTTGCTCCACCAAAATCTACCAAAAAAAAAGAATGTAATGAAGAAATGATGATAATGATTGGGTAATTGTCTTCTTGAAAAAAAGAACGACATCCTTCTTTCTCTCTGTATAATAATCAGTTTGGTCGATTTCTTCTTCTCTTTTTTTCTGGAAATATGTAGGTATATTAAAAGGCGTCGATGCTGCCGGCACTTCTCCCACACACATTATTCTCTTCACAATCTTTATTCTCTCTCGGTTGCTTCTTTTTCGTGTGATCTCGTTTCACATCTTATTCCATTTCCTCGAAGCCGCTACAGCGTTTTTCATTTTTTGTCTTCTCGATACGAAAATCTACATAAGCGAGCACGCAACTCGAAAAAAGGAGGAAATATTAACAAGAAGGAATGAGAGAGAACCTTCAACGGACCGCACATACCAAACGTACCAATCTAATTATCGTGATGGAATGGACGATTTACATTTTTATGTTGATGATGATGATGCTGGTGGCATTGGTGGATGTTAGTAGTCCAGTGGGAACATTCGCAAGAAATTCGGTAAAGAATTATTGGGAAATTGCTTATTTCGTGCAGATCGTTCTTTTCGTTTATTTTTATTTCGCTTCTTTTTGTTCCGTTTGCATACTCTTCCATCATCTCCCAGGTAAAACAATCACGTTGATATCGATCCGTGGTGAATCTCGTTCAAGAATTTTGCGTACCTAAATGTAATGATAATAATATCTGCTCGTATGACGCGAATGTACATGTACATGGGGGAGACGATAGATTTGGAGTCGGCGGTTGGAGTGAAACGGAAAAGACTTGTACAATGTACAAGTTGGGAACCCGTAACAGAGTATAGCTGGAAGGTATTCCAATTAGAATCTGCTCCTCGTCGCTATACTTTTTTCTTCTCCGTTCGGTCGTTCGCTTCGTCTTTTTTTCCCTTTGTTTTTTCATCCATCCATCCATCCATCCACACTCCCTCGCCGAGTTTCCTTTCGTTTTTTCGTCGTCCCGAATAAGAAAATAACAGGCGGGCGCTTCCCTTTTTTGCTCTGTTTTCGAAAAGGTTTAGATTTGCATTGATTTTCTTATCTACGCTAATGTTTCGGCGAAGATTTGAACGGACATTTTTTCAATTCAGAAATAACGTCAGTCAATAGATTATCGTGATTTTTTTGCTAAAGTTGGCGACAATTTCAAAATTGACAGCAGTTTTTGCCCAGCAAATTTGTTGTTTAAATTCAAATTCACATAAGCCTAGTTTAAAGTCAAATGGCAAAAAGCAAACGGATGCGTCAGTACCACCACGATAACTTTTGACAGGCGTTGCCAACCTGTACGGAAAAAATTAATCATTTATTGACACACTGTACGTACATTTATTGTTATAACATCCTTTAGAGTCTTGTCATTTTGTCTTAGTTTTGGTGTCCGTGATCAAAGTTAACTAAGAATGTAAGCAGGCCAGCCAACATATAAGCAAAAAGTTACAATTACGTATTTTGTAGTATCTGGCGAATTTCGGGGTATAACTTTAAGGGTCGCGAACCATTTTGGTGTTTGATTAGCATGGAACCTTCTGGACTTCTATTTTGCTCAAAAATGTTTGCTTGTTTGCTTTCGTACGTTATTTTTTTAATCATTTGTACCAAACGAAAAAAAGTTGCAATTTTATCCAGTTGGTATCTATCACATACTTTGCTAGCGTTCTCTTTTTCAGCCGCATCTACATTATATACGTGTACAAGTACATGAACACGGTTGTGTTTCACGTGTACGCACATTAATACATTCAACGTACATACACGTGTACAAGTATATAGCGAGGGGCTGCAGCACGGAGCGAGTCTGAATAATGCGCGGGGGCTAAAATACCCTTAGGTAATAACCGTTGGGCGCAGACTCCGGGGGTATCGAACGGTTATATGCCGCCTAAGGGGGCGGCGGTGTAAACCAACTCACTCTCTCGCGCTCTCTCTCTCTCTCTCTCTCTCCTCTGGTTCCTGCACTCAATCTCTACAATATACACGTCGTCCTGCCAACTTCAATCGACCAAAAACGACCATCCTTTATATTTAATATGACGGTCCCTCTCGTTTTTCCTAGTGCGGCAACAACACTAGTGCCCATGAAACCGTTACGCCAAAAACCGCCCCATCATCTCGAAAGTTCCCCAACAAAACAACAATAATAATAATAATAATAAATCGTAATAATAATAATAATATTCGGGCAGATATTATTGCGGTTTACTGAATCGCGAGAGGTTCCATTTTTTCTCTCTCCGCTGCTGCCGCTGCTGCTGCGTGGATCGAGGGAGGAAATGTAATCAATTCGTTTGCTTTTTTCTGCAGCCGTCCCTGTGCGAAACGTGTTGTTGTAGTTTTGCATATATTTGCTACGTAGTAGAGAGCGGAGGGGCGACGGTTTTATTTTGCATTTGGACGGTTTAATTAAAAATTTGATCAAACGAAAGGCGAAACAACAAAAAAATGAAGCGAAGAAATAGCTGAAAGCTTTCGGGAAAGCGTTTCCGTCCCGTAGCAAGAGAGTTTTTTTGCTATTCGTTGCAGAAAACTCGTTGCGAACTAAAAAGGGACAAAAGGGAAAAGAGGCTGTCTTTCTTGCGAAGAAAAGCTCTCCAAGAACGCAGGAGCTTTTTGTAAACGAAAATTGCTTAATTGTTTAATCAAAGCCAGTAATTGACACCAATTGTAGTTTATTTTACGTAACTTTTGTTTGTTCATTGAACCAGAGCTTTATGCGTGTAATTAGCCGATTCATTATTCGTATTGTCATTTTAATTTTCGCCTCTAATTGACTCTTAAGGAGCTTTTATAATAAATAACCATAACTGAAGAGTTAAAGGTTCTGTGATCGTTTCGTACGTTTATTTTTCTTGTTAATAATGGACCATCATCATCTTTTATATCTTTGTGTATGTGTAACGTATTTTACCTGTCTAAACGTTATAGTTAAAGCATCCACAAATCGAAAATTTATTGCCTATCCATAAATCTCTCGACTTTAGATACTATTTCATCCTCTTTATCTCTCTCTCCTCTTCCTTCGCCTTCAATTTCACGAACGTTTCGGTGCCTCTATCTAACATTAATCGACCGCGGTAAAGTTATTCTTCTCGCTTCTTTCATAACATTTGGTTTAAATCGTTGTCCGAAATATTAATCCTCGTCTTTCCGGTAGATTATCTCGATTATATGAATCTTTTATCTTGTTATTTCGTTAATTTGTTATGATTAAAATGGATAAAGAACATTGTGCAATTTTGTATAAACTTGAAGGTATTATTCAATACACGAAGAAGTTGATGATTAATAAAATAAGAAAAAAGGATCTTTTTTTAAAGAGGAGCAATTAAAATTGTTATGTCCATTATAAATTATCCTGCGCCTTCTCACTTCTTCGCGCTGTTACTCTTTTTTCTTCTTCGTCATCAACATAATCATCTTTTCATTCATTTTTAATTATCGCATTTTATTCCTCTTTAGCATTTTCTTTTTCTCCTTTTCGGCTTGGTTTTCCATCATCATCTCCGTCTATTAAAAGAGATTAACGACAGATACAAAGAAGAATAAAAATGTTGGCGAAAAACAAAGACCGCTCGAACATAATGGAAATATTTATACGATGACGGTCGTAGATCTTTTTCGAGTCCATCAACAACACCAACAACAAGAGCACGAAGAATTACATTGTTGCAGTCTTAACGTATCTACGATTTAATCATTGATGTCGCCCGGCTTTGGATTTCAATAATCCGGATCGACGAAATGTTAATTTAATTGGCGACGTTAAAGAGCCCTCGCTAGTTTCTTTTTGCCAATGAAATGTTGTTGCTGCTGATGGTGGAACGTACAACAAACAACAATAACAAGTCGAGTCGCAAGAGCGGATGATCAAACGGGGGGATCCTCCGGTTTGATCAAAGAGCCGTTACACGGAGTCTTTGTACCTTTGTTGCTTTGACCTAATCGTTTCCACCTGCAAGTGACACGTTAACTATTCCATTAAGTAATTGAATTCTTCTTTGCGTTTTTTTGTTGATGACGTAGGATTAGTTCTTGTAATATGTCCAATGACTTCACGAGAACGTTTTCCTTAAATTTCCTTATGGCCGTTCTTCGTTTCCTCCAGCGATATCGTTGCTGTTGAGAAGTCTTTCGTTCCGACTGCTTTCTGCACCAATACACACGTTATGCACAAGTGTTTATAAGCAATTGTTGCAAAAATTCCCGTAATTTATATGTGGTGCGTTTCACGAGAAATTCCTCCGTATTCTTGTTGATGATGGTAATGAAGACGAAGTGGTAGAAAAAAAAGTTGAGGAACCAAAAGTCGGAGCAACAATAAAAAAATGAGAGAGAACGAAGACGTGGGTAATAAGTGAGGCCTCGAGGTCTTTTTGTCGTGGGTTGTTCTTGTAATATGTGTATATATGTAACCTGTCTAATTTCCCTTAATTCCTCCGACGTATTCAACCCAAAATAATGACGATGTTGATGATGATCATGAAAATAAAGAAAAATAACATACACAGAAAAAGAGCGAGCGAGCGAGCGAGCGAGAGAGAGAGAGAGAGAGAGGGAGCGTAACGTACGGGATGAAAATTCTTGTGAAATTGTGTGCTTTTGCTGATGGTGGTAATTTCTTTTTTGTTACGACCACGGCATCGCTTTTGGGTAGAAGGAGTACACACAGCGGGCAAAATAAGAACGAGAAGACCGGTGAATTGGATTACAATAAACCAGGGATAGATAGTAAAGGTAGTCAGTCGTCGTATATTATAACGGAGCCGATGCATTATTTAAACCGTTCCTTGGTCTTCAACCACTCTTCTCCATCGGTCCGGTACGATTCTTCACGTTGGCCCAGGGCCATCATGCCGCCGACGACTAAACTATAATATATACACGTATTTCATGAAGACGAAGAAACGACGGAACCAAAAAGAAGAAAGAAAAATTAAGGAGAAGAGGAAGATTGTATGGTGGAGTCGAAAATAATTTCCATCTCGGTCTTTGCCTTTTTTCTCTCCATTTCTCGTCCTTTTCTCGAACACAGCCACGATTTCTTCGGCTTATACTTTCCTCATCATCATCATCATCAACCTCTCCAACTTCGCTTCTTTTATCCCTACCTTTTCTCCGCTTCTTTTTATCACGTTGCTCGTACTAACACGCGACCGCATGCCGCGGGGGTGGTAGCTTTATTATAACAATTTCTTTTTGTCCCTCCGTCCGTCCCTCACGGTCCCTCGGAGTCTTAAGTCACTCTTTCGGTTTACTCCACACGCTTTCTGTGTGTGTGCGCGCTGATGGTTGTTGTTGCTGTTGTTGGATACGTATTTATTACTCTTTATAAGATGGTTTTCGGTTTCTTCATCATCATCTTCTTCTTCTTATCCGACCAACTACTCTTTAAATAAACGTACATCTCATTAACTCCGGGCTATGTCGTGCACCTACCATCTTCGTAAAATGTATCCTTTTGTTGGTTGGTCGGTCGGTCGATCGGTCGGTTGCTTCGTTGGCATTCCATTTTCCGTTTGCTGTTACTCTTTCTTCTTCTTCTTGAATGTTCCAGCGAAGGAAGCATAATATTCATATTTTGTTGTTAATCCAACTCCGTCTTTATTGTTATTAGCTAATGTTATTGGTCGGTCGTTTGGGTTAGCCTAACCTCAGGTTTTATTCATCATCATCAACATCCTCGTGTTCTTTAACAGAATATCTTCAGTTGATACGTTCTACCATTCGCGTTTTTGTTTATAATGATTGTTATTATTATTAGGATCTTAATGTTATTCCATCATATGGAATCTATTAAACGGTATTAATCACTTACGATTCAAGGGCCTTCGGGTTATTCGAAATGATGAAGAGGTGGAGGGACTCACTTGAGGAACGTTTCCAATTATTCGAAGAAATTGTTTGCATTCTTTCCTGTTTGTTACGTTCAACGTTAGCAATTTTTTTAATAATAATAGAAAATTCCAATTCGAAGAGTAGTTGGATGCTCAAGAGTTCATCAAGACAAGACTTTAACACTCAAGAGTTGCTGAAGACAATGACTTTTTGTAGTCGGTTTTCAAGTGGAAAATTATTAGAAAAGTGTCATTGCTTCATAGAAAATTTCAACATTAAAGAATTGTTGAAGTCAAAAGCATTTCCCTGTAACTTTTTCAGAGGGAAATTATAAGAAACGCATGGAAAGTTCCAACTGGGATAGTGCTTAAAGTCAAGAATCTTTTAGGACCACTTTTCCATAAGAAATTAAGTTTCGTCATTTCAAAAATTTCTTTCTTTCTTAAAAAGAAAGGATTTAGAAGTTGTTTTGATTGTTCATCAGGAAAGGTGTAATTTTCCAATGGGAAATCTTGAGTGAAAATCTTAAAATCCATCCAAATTTCTGACTGCAAACCGATAACAAACAAAAGGGGAATAAGACGCAGCTTTCTTCCACTTCTTTTATAAATATTTTTCTTTAAAAATCTTCCAACAGTAACAGTTGAATAAAGAAAATCATTTGAATAAATGATGATGCGACAAAAAAACGTACCCTTATTTCTGCCATTGTTTACTGTTTCTACTTCTTCATCATCATCATCATCAACATCGTCCTCCTTTTCGTCATTCCCTCTCATTCCTTTTGTCCATTCGGCGAAGGGATCTGCAAAGACTTTTGCAAATAAAACCGTCTTCGTCTATTCAATGCGACGATCCTTGTGATAAATATTAAAGGGTTTTCCCATGTATCCTTCGCCGGAGAGAAGGAAAAATGGACGTCATTTTCCAATTCCTTTCGCTTCCATCTTTGCTCGTCCTTCACACAGAAAAATAATAACAATCGCTGGTGGTGGTAGTAACTAGTGGAGGTCCTTCTGATAATGGATTATCACTATTACCACTAGGCACACACCGTAGCCTTAGGCAGGGCGTGTTCTTCTTCTTCCACCCGGATTCTTCCGCGGAAGAAGTGTACACGTTTGCGTATTATTATTGGTCGATAGTTGGAAAGCCGAGAGGCGGAGTCTTTTGTCCTTAGGCCGTACCCTTTGGGGTAGACCGTGTAAATACCAGAGGGAGAGAATGAGCGTGAATGAGAGAGGGAGAGAGTGAGAGGGAGAGAAAATAATCAAAGGGCCAAATAGCAAGTGAAACAGAGAGAGTCCGATGGTTGACGAAAGAGCGAGATGGGTTTCATCTAGATCGAGATGGGATAGGACGATGATGATGCTGATGCTGATGCGAGAGACCGTTCGATTCTCTTGATTTTGCCGTCTCTCTCGCTCGCCGCTCGTCCGATCTCTTTTCGCGTAGTGACTGGAGGGACCCCTCGAAGGCCCACCTGCAGGCACAACTTTAGTTACCCTACAGCTTTTGTCTCGGTTACTGTCCGCGTCGCTCCGGAATATATCGTTGTTTCGCCCGTTGTAAAACTTAGCCGATCGAAAGGCGAAAAGGCAATTTTTGGGTTTTCCATTTCGCTTTTCGCGGACGCGATTTTCTATTTTTGTTCTCGCTTTATTTTATTTTTTTGTTGGGGTAAGTCGCTTCTTTTATAAGATTTTTTTTTCATCAAAATAATTCATCAAAATAATCGACGCCAAAGACGAACTTTTAATCTGCATAACCAGTTGTGTATGTTGCCTAAATGGCAATCTTTCGCATTCCGCAGATCGTTATCTCATTCATTCCGCATTTAAAATACGTTTGCGAAATTATAATGAACACGTTCATTCATTACGTTCGCCAACGAGAAGTTAATTATTTTTACAAACATTATTATTGCTTGCCCTTTTCCCTCGTTGAATTTTTTTTCTTGCCAAATGATTGATTCGTTTTAAATTGCCAATAATTGAAATTTCAATTATATTTGCTATCGCTATTATATTATTACGTTCGCAATCCTTCACGTTTATTTATTGTTGTTCTTTTTTTGTAAACCTAAAGCTCACATTTCATATTGATAATAAACATTAATAACAATGTTGACGAACGATCAAAGACGTTCTGGGACCAGTGATTAATCGACTAAGATTCGTTCGTTTTGTGCTAAAATATTATCAACAATTTGCATTTTAAATAATTTGATCCTTAGACAATAGCGTATTTTTTGTTAACTAGTCGACGAACAATTCGTACATAATCCGTCGCATGGAATATTTGCAACTTGAATTCTTCTTTTGCAGATTGTTGCAATTATCGGCGTTGCGAATCCAAAGCAGGATAATCGACGCGATGTCATTCCTGGCGACGCTCGATTCGAACAATTGGCAGGTAAGCCTAAACCGTTAATTATTCCATCCAAAATTTCTGCAAACTTTTTCGAACATTCGGCAAAATTCTGCACGTCAAAACCTCTTCCAATCCACGATGGATCTAACCGAATCAACTTTCCCATCCCTCTACGCGACCGTGAATAATTCACTTGACTCCGGCTCGCCAACGACCGACTTCGTTGTCCTCTTTCACTTCTTCCTTGCGGCCCTTCTGCTGCACTTTCGCCCTCTACACTTGCTCGTCTCCTTGTAGTTATGACTGAGGAGATTATTGAATAAACGCAGGACACTGTCGTCGTATTTCCGGCTCGTTTCCTCCGGGAAATTGCGTTTCCCCACAACAAAAGGCGTTCGTATTAAAGAAAAACTGGGCAAGAACGCGAATGGCAAACGTTTATAGAGCAACTAGTATTCGTCGTTTTGCAACGTTTTGCACGTTTCGCTAATTAATTGAGATTAATTGCGACGGCAAATAAAAAGAGGAAAATGGGCGGGGAAGGGATGGGAGGATAAAGAAATTGCTGGTGTTAATTTATAACGCTTATCTATCGATGGGGATGTTAAGATAACGTCATAATTATTCATTGTTTATTCACTCCTTTTTCGCTTTTTATTCACGTTTCTCTCGTTCTTCGTTCCATTTTTTGGTTTGAAATTATTGTTAAATATTAATGGGTTCGTTTCTCGCGTGCAGAAAAAGGAAAAGACCTCGCTCCCGCCGCATTGTGCATGTGCCGCGCATTTGTAACGGGCATTTAAATGTTCATTAGAGCGAGCGAAAGGAAACGTTAAAGATTAAATGATTTTTTATCTCTCCATCTATTCAGCTCGCTTGGTTATCGTTAAAGTGTGCAAAGGACAAGATGGGAGAACTTTATTTTCGTGAATGATACGCTCCGTCGACCGTGTCATTGCGCCAAACACCCTTAAATCCACTGCGGATAAATAATCACTCCCTTCGAAATTTTCCTCTCGGTTTTTCTTTCTTTCTCGTTCGTTCGTTTCATTTGATGATTCCTGGTGCCAGTAATACAGCGACGAAGAAGGGTCGGTACGAATCAATCATCGACTCCCACACCGGCCCTTTTTATAATTTCGTTTCTATTTGCACTTGAGGAAAAGCGAGGAGGGTTGTCTTCAGGAAAATTGTACTTTTCAAATTTCGACAGTGATTTACGTTGCTGAAATCTGAAGAACAAATCCGATCAAATCGACTACTTGATAATGATTTCCTTCGATGAAGTGCTCTTCCAATTTAATATAATTTTCCAAATTCCAAATTTTGGATTTTCGTTATGTTTTAACGGATACAATAAAGCGTGCGCAAAGTTGAGAATGGAACAAAGACATTTTCTCACGTCACTGTTAACATTGTGCAGTTGGAAAATGCAAAATTGCACATTTCATGTTAAGAGAGAAATCTGAAAAGAAAACGTTCAAATCAATTTTTTTGCAATCCAGGATGCTTTCGCGAGTTCGAATTTAAAAATCTAAAAATTCATTTGATATGGGATACTAAAAGAGGTGCAGGATTAATTTAAAACAGAACGTGAAAAATGTTTCGAACATTGGAAATTGATCGTCCTTGGATTTGGCATCAATTAAAGTCGCCAATTTATTAGTGTGTAATTACTCTTTTAATAAGTGAAACGAAATAGAAAAATTTGGAAAATGTTGGGTTATAATCGATTATCAAAATGCACCTTCTCACGATTTCTGTCTTCTTATGCCAATTATGAAATTTAAAGGTTGGCAATTAATCATAGCGAAAAAAACAATTAAGCTCGATAATTGAATTAGCACGTATCATAATCTATTTCGTTCTGTGGAAATCCCTAAATAATTTGGAGTAGATAAAAAGAAGAAACGAAATTTTTTAGTCACCGCCATAAATCCCTCAACATTTTTTTGCGTCCTATCTTTAATCGAATGAGATTTCGCGACTTAAAAAAAGAGTGGAAATTAGGGTGGCAAGATGAAGAGTAAAAGGAATGTTACCGGAGAGAGAAAGAAAGAATGAAAGAAGTTAATTTCGTAATTTATGATTTATGGAAACTGGCTGGACCTTTCTTTTTCTTTCTTTTTAAATTTCTTATTTTCGCTTTGATTATGTGCCCTTCGTTATTCACCATCATCATCATCATCATTATCTCGTCTCTCGCCTTCTCTCTCGTATAATCGAAATACGCCAAAAGAATATATAAACGAATTAAACCCGAAGAAGACGTCCAAGACGTATGTTATGGATCATATTTTATTAAAGAAGATGGATAAATATGGATTGAATTTTAACTTTGAAACGTTCATCATCATATTATAGCCAAACTGTAACTAATAAATCGTAACGAAAAAAAGAGAAGAAATAATAAACCGCTAAAGACGATTATGATGATGATGATGAAGAAATGTTAAATAATGTTAAAGACGAAGACGAATGGTATGGGGTAAAGAGAACCTTAAATAATAATACCACAAGACCAATTACGTAATTACGGTATAATTTTCGTTTGGAATAATACTTCATATGTTGGATGTTAACATCTCTCGAGCAATGTGCCTTTTTGGGGCGAAGAATTCCAAATATTTCATAAAAAAACGAACGGCAATCCATCGAGAACTTAAACTGGATCCTTTACATTCGGTTCTGTTTGGAATTCCATTTTAATTAAACAGCAAAGAGGTGATTTTGATGGATAACGGTCGATTAATGTGTAATTCGGCACCCTCTGCCTTACATCTACATTAAAAAGAACAAAATACGAATAGAGGAAAGAAAGTGAAAGATAATTTTTAGTTTCTGCGTTTGATAACTTGATGACGGTATACGAGAGCTTGCTTGCTGCTGATGTTGCTCCTGATCATCGATAATCTATGTAATTAACTCGCTCGGAATGATCTACTCACCAAAACAATTATTATTATTTCTTTTGCCATATATACCTTACCACCGAAATTATTCCACTCTCATTGCCTCTCCTTTATCGCTACCGTTCTTCATCATCGTCCATACCATATAGAAGTATGAGAAGATGTTGGATAAGTTGCAATTAACCTATTCCTTTGTGAACGTCACGTCCAAACCGTAACAACAACTTACAACCTAAATTACACCTTAAGACTATCATTCCTTTTTGTTGGTTCCTTATAATCACCATCTCACTCATTCACTCTTAATTCTGTATCTGGTAGATGGATTGTTTAGCTACCAGTATTGATTATTTATTGAATTCCTCGTTGCTACTTTATTTCGGATTATTTATTTCCTTTTTACGTCTGCACTTTAATTAAATTCAAGTTGATCCAAGATGATTATTGTGATGAAGCTTCTTTTTATTGCTGTCGCATGTCGTCTTGGAATTATCAAGGTGATTCTTTGCTTTTTTGAAAAAAAAACTGCAACGTAGAATAAAACAATATTCTTTGGCACTTCTTCGTTATATCTCAAAGGGGCTTTTGACCATCACAGGATACGTCATAGTGAAGCAGCCAAAGTTACGATAGATGTCTAAAATTGGATTTAGTTAAGTTCATTTCAGAAGAAGTAGATGAATAAAGTTAGTTACTTGGGTATGATGACGAGCGTGGTAAATGGAAAACTTTATAAGAAACAGAAGAAGAATAATTAACTGTCCTATAGTTAAAACAGATAAGAACTATGCTGAAACTTACTTCTTCTGCCGTTAACTCTCTTCTTCATCAGTTACCTTTCTTCAGTTTAATCCAGTCGAAATATGATTTGTAACAAAAAACGATCAATTTGATTGGATTTCAAAGGTGTGATGCATTTTGGGCTACTTCCAATGAAGAAAATCATCAATACAAATGAAATTTGAGGAAGAAAATTATTTAGAATTGGCTAACCACAAAGGAATTGGGGTTTAATCATAAAAATTTGTTGGTGTTTTGACCAAAATTGTTGCAGCATGTATGATCAGATTACGAACTTTGCGCAATTCATTGGTTGGTGCAACGTTCACTAACTTCTATGATAACCGTGGTTCAGTGTTTCGCTGATAAGGACCTGAAGTTGCATGGACGAGCAAAGTTGTCTGTGAGGAAAATATAGCAAAAATTAAAGTTCATTTCTTATGTTGTATCAAAATAATAATAATAATTTCATATTAAGAACATGAGATTACTCTCTTGGCAACACACTAGCATTGCTTAAACTTTTAATGCTTTTCCATTGTAATTATTAGAGTACGTAGTATAAAAGGAGCGAAAGAGCGTCATCTTTAACAGAAAGCCCAAGAAACAATTTAAAAATAAAAGCGAGATACGTAGAGAGACGAGGAAAATTATAATATTTCTTTAAAGAAAAAAGCGAATGTGCCCGAGGGCCATATGCACCTGCCGCCGACACACCGGCAATCATGCAGTACTGCCAACGAAAAAACTCCATCTTTTTCCATCTTGCCGGCTTCTCTTGGTTTCGTTAAACGATTTATAACCGTATAACACGAAACAAATAAATAAAATGAGTTGATAAAGAAGGGACATGAAGCAACTGGTACTCGAAAAATAACCGTGTTCAGTAATTGGTAACAGATGAAGACACTCTTTGTTTTTAGAAACCCTTCTGTTCCAGAATTTGCTGATAGTCCTCTGTACGATTGTCATTTTGCTTTTGTTCCTCATCGAAAACAATAGGGATTGTTTCCCCCCAATATTCTTGCGTTAATAATGAGTCTTTATTGTGATCATCATCATCAGCAACCGCGTCGTCGTTGCTATAATATTATATCTGGTTGTTGGTTATTACAAACAGCGAAGAGAATAAAGTTTTTTTACGTATGCGGCCCTTGAAGAACGTTATGGATCGTTATTTACAGCAAACCCTCTGGAAAACTGTCAAGTGGCTCGTTAGGAAGGATAATACGAAGAAGGGTGTATAATGACAGCGTTATGGTGTTTAATTGCAGAGACGTTTTTTGCAATAACCGGAAAATCCTTCCTTTTCGTTTATTAATTTTTTAAAGTTCTTTGTAATTTTTTGTCGTCGAATGTCTTTCTTAAGGAAGAAGATGTCTGTCGAGGGACAAAGCAATTTGCCGCGTTTGCGGTGTGCCAAACGAAAAGAAATTTGCCGTCCCGTTTTTTGCGGTTTTTCAATTTGGCCGTTCACGTGTCGTTCTGTCAACAGAAATCTATCCATTACACACGTCACGTGCTATCACCATCTCTTCATTTCGCATTGTGCTTGCCCTTTTTCTTTACATTATGAAAACCACTTCAAAGGACTTTTCCACAATACCAACAGCGTTTTGTGAACGAGATGGGCTTTTTCTTCCTCGTTGGCGTTCCTGTTATTGGTTCTTCTTTTAATTTCCACGCATATTTCTGTACATGCAGTATCTGTTTACACATGTGGCCCCTCTTAACTTTCTAACCGACAGCAAAAATTTACGGGAACCGTTCAAAAGACGGACGCTCGACTATATTATTGCTTTTTATAGATGTGACACGCGACCACTTCTTCTTCTCGACCGTTTATTCCATTTAGATTCTCATACTCGTAACGCACGATTCTAAATGAAAATAAACATTTCACTCGAACTCCGTGCCTTTTCCCATTCGGATGACTCTATTTATCGCCTTATTCTGTCCTCTTCTCGGTAATCTTAAAATACAGTTTGTTTATCAACGTTGATTCCAGAAATCCATTTCGGCGCATCTTTTCCATTTAATTGTTTAAAAGTATTTAAATGTAAACGTTTCTGACCCAAATAAATTCGGTTCGAGGACGAAATGAACGGCAAATTTCGGATTAAAAAGTAAAATTTTGAGCAACTAATAAATCAAACGATATCGTTACGTTCCAATTACTTTTTTAAGATTCCTTTTTCTGGTTGTGGTTAGCCAACATCACCAAATGTAAGTCGTAAGTCATAAAGGATAATGAGTTTACTAATAAATAAACCTGATGGACTTTTAATACGATCCACGAGAAATGGATTTAATGAAAAGAAAAAAAAAATAACGGAGGGAATTAAATAAGG
The DNA here is from genome assembly GCA_963695495.1 of Hololepta plana. Classification (NCBI taxonomy): domain Eukaryota; kingdom Metazoa; phylum Arthropoda; class Insecta; order Coleoptera; family Histeridae; genus Hololepta; species Hololepta plana. Next base: position 8,557,678 of record OY968833.1, read on the forward strand.
ATCCAAACAATAGGTTCCTTCGCTCTTAAATGAGTTTCTATCATTTTTTTTTTCTCTTCTAAACGGTATTCGTTGTGTTGAAGATAGAACAGAAGAAAAAGGAAGAGGAAATGAAAAGAAAAAGAAAGAAAGTGACCCTCATTAAATTAAATTTCACTAATCAATCTATCACGATTTTCCCCTTTTTTTTCTTTCTCTATGCGTGTGTGTTATAAATTATCTTTGAAAACCATAAAGTATCTTTGTCTTCTTTTTGCTCTCATCATCGTCATCAACTTTTTTGGTCTAATTTCATCAAAAGAAAATACACACACACATGTTATAAATAACATTTAATTTCTTTCTCTAACACTCGAAGTTAGGGAGTAGGTCGAGAGAAGGATGGAAACTGACTAAATAATAATAACAACACCTAATAATCATCATCATCATCATTTTTAACATCCCTCTAATATCCTTTATAACACATGATGATAATGATGAAAGAACAACAACCAAAACAACAACAACAACAAAAAATTACCTGACTTTTAATTCCTTTACGTTTGAGATTGTTTTGGAACGAGAAAAAAAAAACAAAGAAACGAAAAGTTAAGACAAAAGGAACGAATAAAAATCAAAGCGCAAAAAGGACGAGATCTTTGTGCTTTGGTCTTTAAGAATAATATTAAATATGAACCAAGAAGAAGAAAAAATAAACGAATAAAAAGAGGGCACGCTTTTGATGATTACCGCCGCGCCCCCATTATTTTCGTTATTAACTCATTTCTTTCTTATTATTGTTAGATTACTTTCCTTCCAGAAATATCTATATAACCATTTGAATTAATTGAAAAAGAAACAAGAACAACAAGAAAAAGGAAAACTTTTTGCATAAATGTTAAATAAAGAAAACATTTTCCTTTTCTTTTATTTACTCTTTTATTTTCGTTCTGCTAGCATTTATCATCATCATCATTACCATCATCTTACCATTCGTTATTATAAGGAATGTAAATTTTAACCGAGACAAAGTAAATTATGCAAATTAGTATTAAATTTTGTAATGAAGACTCACTCAAGAAGGAAAGTACATCAAATAATGCAGGGGGAAAAGAAAAGGAGCGTAAAAGAAGAAGAAGAAGGAAGGATAAAACGAGGGGGTTGGAGGGAATTAAGTAATCTTAAATATAAATTAATATTGGAGGGAAAAGGATAATGTTTTACTTTATAAGAATAAACGACGTTAGTAGGGATGAAACGAAATGGGAATTATTATTATTATTACTAAGGGGTTGCAACAAGAAACGAGTCTGAAATGTAATAACAAATTGAGGGTAACCGTTTTGTGTACACGAGAATGGGGTGAGAAAATGTATGAAGAAACATTTCTTTTTTGAATAAATAAGTGATTTGCTTGTAAAAATATTTGCAAAAAAAAACATTTCGCAATAAGAAAATTGAAATTTGACAAGTAGAGGTAATCCTGCTATAACACGATAAATAATTTTTAAAAAACGCATCTAAAGTGAATACGAAAGGTTCCGTAAGCTTATTAATTTTAAAGTTTATTATATTATAGAAAATACTATCAAGAATGATATTAACGATCTAGCAGCAACTCTTACACGATCTGAATTTAAAATAAATTTCCTCTTAATAATTTAAAGAAAAAACATAATTTGGGACTAAAAATTAATTTTGCAAAAATTACACTCAACAAAAGGACAAGTTCTTCCGAAATACCAACTGCTAAAACATTTTTAAAACTTTTCTTTTATGTACAATAAGTTTCTCTAAAGTTTTGTCACAAATTTAATCTCATGGAGTGATTAACATATATGTAGGTTTTAATGAAATTAATAATTTTGCATCACTGAAACTCCTCATATTTTGCATTATGTGGAGTTTAAAAGGATTTTAGCGTAAATCCAGTTTCAAACTTGCAATTGTTTGATGTAAATTCGCTAGCAGAATACAGAAATTAGCATAGATTTCTTACTAGACACTTGCAGCATAAACTTCCTTAACACTGCATTTTGCTATCGGACTATTATAACCAAAGATTGTTGCCATCACCGAGACCTGTCATTGTTTCCATTCCCAAACAAAAATTGCGATCGAATTTTTGTGTTGAAGCCAATTTCTTTTGCAAAAAATAAATAAACAACGTGATGCCCGATCGTTTCCCATCCATAACGATCTCTTGTTTTTGGGTGATTGTTTTAATATACAACGCCAGTTACGCCCTTCGCTACCCCTCAATTAACCGGTAGCTAAGTTAGTTAAGTCCTAATCATTTGAAATGATTGCTACCTGTTCACGCCTTGCGAACCGCCAAATTAATATACGCTATTTTATATATAACACACACACACACAATAACAAATTATCATTATACGTGTATGTGTGTGTGTATGTGTACATCTCAATTACCTGACCCTGCTATATATATACGACGGTGATGCTTGAAAGAAAATAAAGAAGACTCGATAGAGGAGGAGTAGGAGGAGATGATGATGATGACGATGAAAAAGAAGAAGGTTGATGATGATGAGGAGGTGTTGTATTAAGATCACGAAGATGGATAATCATCGTAACTATCCGACTAATTAATATCGTTCAATTAGTTCGACTCGATCGATCCAAAATGTGATTTTAATTAATCACCATCACAGCGAGATGCCATCCGTGATCGCGCAATTAACCTGGTAAATTAATTAGAAGCGTAGAGAGAGATCAATGCAAGAGGAATAGTGTAAGTAACCGTTGTATGGAACAGTTCTGGATTTATTTATTCTCGCTAATATTGCTCCATCCTCATTAAAAGTTCTTCAAATTGCAATCCTGCGAAATGGTTGTTAAATCATTGTCTTGAGATAATAAATGAGTTAAGTATTTTGGATTAATGTTTGATCCATTTGGTTGTATTATTGCCTCCAAGTTAGAACTCTGAAGTTTGCATCGACGTTTAATGCATGAGACTGTCCAAACTGTGGTTGTGTCCAAATGAGTGGAGAGTCCAAATTAACTTATGCCCGGCATCTAAGCAAAGTTGTATCGTATTATAAAACAGTTGGGTGCCTTTAATAAGCAATAATCGAAATCAAAGGCTAAATTTTTCCGGTTGCAACAAAGAGATTATCTGCGATAAGAAATGGAGCAAAAGGAAAAAATGTAACACACGACCAACAAATCGCAATTATTTCAACGTTTAACAAAACGTTTAGAATCGAATATTACTCCATCCGCATTAAAACTTCTTCAGATTGCAATCCTGCGAAATGGTTGTTCAATCATTGGCTTGAGATATTAAATGGGTTAAGCCACTTTAGTATTTTGGATTAGTCTTTGATCCATTTGGCTGTCTTATTGCCTCAAAGTTAGAAGATCCTAAAAGCATAACTCTGAAGGTTGCATCAACATTTAATGCAGAAGACTGTCCAAACTGTGGCTGTGTCCAAATGAGTGGAGAGTCCAAATTAACTTATGCCCGGGACATAAGCAAAGTTGTTTCGTATTATAAAACAGTTTGGTGCCCTTAATAAGCAATAAGCGAAATCAAAGGCTAAATTCTTTTCGATTGCAACAAAGTGATTATCTGCGATAAGAAATGGAGCAAAAGGAAAAAACGTAACATATGACCGACAAATCGCAATTATTTCAACGTTTAACAAAGCGTTTCGAATCGAATGTTTTCTCCTATTTCGAAGGGGTGCTCGCTTTCACTTTTATCTTAAAAATATGACATATTTTAAGGGTTCGCCCTCTCTTTCTCTCACTGCATGTGTGTGTTTTCATTTTTATTGTGCAAATAAACCCCTTACCATTATTATTTAGCACGAACGAGCCCTTAATTCCTCTGATACGTATCTAATCTAAATTACTCTATAATTGTCCTTTATATTATACACGGAGATTCGGTACACTAAATATGAGGATGAGGATCGTATATACAGAGGGATGGATGGAATTGACGATCAGAAGTTTAACATTTTACAACAGGGCAAAAATATACTCGTGGAAAAAAGGGGGCTTATATCCGAAATATTATTTATTTTCCCAAAAAGGGTACGAAATTTCGTGTTCAAATACTTTTTTTGGTAAAACTTTGATTTAATAAGTACCAAATCAACAAAGACTCTGCGACAATTTTCAGAATTGGGCTGAACATTTAATTCAAGAATTGGACATCGTTTGACACTTTTTGAATCGGCATTTAACGACGAACTTTATCTTTAAAAAATGTTTTCCCAATTGGACGTACGATTAAAATTCATCTCTCTGTATCGTATGAATATCGCAGAGAGTTGTGGTGGTTAAAAGGGCTTGAAATTGGTCTGGTTTCGCCCCCATCGTTCCTCATTTATTTTTTTATGCCAACCTACCCGCAAACCCCATATTATAATGTAAACTAAAAATATTAGTGCGGTTCGCGAGGGTGGTAATGGCCGTGCTCCTCCACCGCTTTTACAACTTCTTCGACCCCTCTTAGTTTGCCGTTGTTGGCTGTTTGATTCAGCAACGATATGTAGAGGAAAAATTAAAATACGAGCCAAATGGCAAAATAGCATTGGGAAATTAACCGTGATATTGGAGGTTTACCCCTCGACTTTGCCAAATTTTTATTAATAACTAAATTACGGCATTCGATTATTTTCGGCTGTCGAGCGAAAAAGGAAAAAGCCGGCAGAAAGGAGGATGCGAAAATGGCTTGCAAAATAATTAAATGCGAGTTAATCAAATTTATCAAATCTGCGTGGAATGGCGAAATAAATGGATTTTCTTTATTGTTCGTCCTGCAACTTTTCTCTCCGCTTGTTTTTCATGTTCGTTTTTTATTTTTCTTCTTCTAAACCATTCCCATCGCGCAGCAAACTTTCTCTCCGTGCCTCTTCGCTGCCCTTTTTTTGTTTCCCGTACTTTAAACGGAACCTCGGGGCTACGAAAAGCACACAGATGATGCATCTCCTACTTTTCGGTCGCCGCCGCTCTTTTAATCCCATCTTTTCTTTTTCTGTACCTCATCATTTTTATGACATCTTTCAGTTGCAGATGGTGGTTGCCATTTCGCTCTTTATTCCGCTTCGTGCCGAAAGAGAAATGAATTCGATGCAAAACGGAATAAAGGCAAGAGCATAAAGAAAAAGGAGAAAGATGCCAATTAATTACCGATCCCTATTAATTAATTAATTCCCTTTATTGTTTTTTACGATTGTTTTATTTGCGTTTCCGTTACCGTTGTCGTCCTTCTTGCTTGTTGATTGTGCGATGTGGCGCATCAGAGACGGTTCCTCGTTTGCCTTTTGGTCGTTGGTGTTGTAAGAATAAGACCATTAAAACCTTTTATTATTACTCTTTGTTAATTCTTAAGATCGCGTGCGTTCACGAGCATCGCCTCGAGGTGAAACGAATTTTTTTTTGCTCTCTCTCTCTCTCTCTCCTCCTCTCTTTCGCTTTATCATTATCATTTTGGTCGAGCCGCGTATACACATACCTTCATTTTTATTTTCGTTCTTCGTCTCTTTCTTAGACGGGACCACTTTTGTATCCGCGGTCTAAGAGAGCGAATGGACCAGCTTAATTATCGATCGCCCTCGCCGCCTTCATAATACTTTTATTACAAACAGTATTTCCTCGAACGAAAAGCAACAAAAAATTATAAATATTTAATTATTTTTGTTTTTAATGTTGCGGCTCTTTATTCTCTCCGCATCATCAATACCGTGAGCGATGCTCCTAATTGTTCGGTTTTTGCGAAACACTGATCATTTCTATTTTGAATGAAGCGAAAAAACCTTGGCATTATTCGGGTGTGTTGGAATAATAACAATAACGGAAATCCAATTAGAGGATGAAAAAATAAACGAGTGGATTCGTTAATTTTTTTTAATGCGGATGTTACCTCTTCATCTGCCATCGACAACAGACTGGTTGGTATTGGTCAAGTGGACACGTGGCTATTGTACTCGAATAATGATGCTCTTTTCCATCATTCCTTTAATCAATATTTCAAAGGATGCATTGGCTCAATCGCCACTTTTATGTGCAATCTTTCACAGTTTTCACCGAAACTTTTCCAATTATTTAAATCCCTGAAAGTGGGACTACAACCATTTTTGGACCACGATTCTTGAGCAGGAATTTATTGGGACACTCTATATGTGGTATATTGTTGAGGGTACAAATGAAGCTTTTTAAATGTGTTTATTTAAGGGGGTGAAATAAACAGTGACAACGAGAGAGAGAGAGAGAGAGAGAGAGAAATATTGCGCCCCATTAATCAACGAGATCTCTTTTTACACTTTTACTAGCAAATAGAGGATATAATAGGGAGATCGTATAAAGTATTATCGCCCTTATCGTCGTGATCATCATCATCATCGGTGGGATCAGTTCGATCCGAACAAAAGGGCATAATAATAGTAATTCGAAGAAGAAAAGAAAGGGAACAAAACGCATAAAAAGCGTAGGGTGGGGCCCATGTTTCAATTACAAAATGATCGTATTTATAACAATCACCTTGTACATGTATTTAAATTAGCCCATCGTCCCTTCGCGGCGTATTACTTAACAAACGGGGAAATAATAACATAAAAAACGAGAAGAAGGCGAACGAAAACAACCCCTAATATAGCATACAATTTCTTCCACATCCCTCTGTATATGTATATGATTCAAGTACGATTATAATAATCTTCTTTCTATATTTGAACTTGTTAACATTTCATTTTTGAAGTTTAAAATGATTTTCCTTTTTGTCCATCCGCCTAATGACAATCGCTTTCTGCCATCCAGTCGGATATTTGAATACTTTGTAGCTGTAGTTGCTGCAGTCAGTCAACTCACCAACTCAATTTTTGACGGCCGAAATAAGATGAAACAAATGAATGGAAAAATTTACATTTAAATTTGATCCGTTGAAAAAAAAAAACAAAAGAAAAGGGGTTGGTTGATACGTTAATGATAGGGTTTATTACTCTCCCTTTATCGAAATTAACCACGAATATTAAGAGTGTCCATCTAATGTTGCTCCAAAAGTTCTTAAAAGTCGAAAAGCTTTCATTTAAATTAGTTAAGAGATTCGTAGAGTTCAGTGGAACAATTTCCAGTAAACCCAAAGAATGCAGACTAATTAACGAATCGAACCGATCAAAAAGAATCAATCCCTCTTGCTTTATGACGGTTTTGCCTTAATTATTTCTCTTTTTCTTTCTCCCTTTGGCTTTGGTAATTAGTTTTTCGCATTTTTCTTTTACTGCCTCCTCGTCTTGGCCCGCACAAAATAGAAGGTAATAACTTTTTCTCGGTGTTCCTCATCAACATCCTTCTATTTTTTTATTCTTTTCAAGATGGTTCATTATGGATCTGTTAACAACGGCTTCGATTCTTTCAAGTCGTAACGAAAGGGAGACCGAACGAAAACGAAACAATAATAAGAACAAAAAAATGAAGAGATGATGGTGATCAAGAATAAATAAGAAATGGGTTAAGGGATCCATCATAACGATCGGCGTTCGCTTGGTTTTCTTTTGCTCTTCGTTGTTTTGACACAGACGAACGAGGGGACGGCAAAGGAAGCGAAAAGAAAAACAAAGAGTGGAACGCGTCCGGGGCCGGTAATTAAAAAAAGAATGAATTAGTACGACCGACGCAAAATACGAGGGTAATCTAAAAAGATATCTATGAAGCGAAAGAACGATGACAGCTACTTGCTTGCAAATAGTTGTGACATTTATAAGGTTATGTAACGTATATCCATACGTAATCAATTATTTAAAAAAGATATTAACCTACGTTAGTTACATTAGGTTAGAAAACACATTTTGTCCCAACATTGAAGAGCAGAACACGAAAATTTATTTTAGGGCGAAAATTGTTAATGACATGAGGTTAATGTTAACGACTGACAATTATTTTGCAAAATTCGTTTCTACAGAATTGTTTAAGAAACTTTAGGGAAGTTTGCTAACAAAATAAAAAATATTCCTCTTCTTTCGTAGTTTTTTTTCCGAGCTGCCCTTGTAGAATAAAGTAGAGAAAGATCTTTGTTCCATTTGGAGCGGTTTAATAGAATTGTGAAGGCGACAGAGAGAAACAAATGTATACGTTGACGTGTTAGGAGAAGAAGAAAAAAAATCATCATCATCAGCAAGTAATATAGCGCCGGTATCCTCATCATCATCATCATCATCATCATCGCGTACGGTCTTTTTCCAATTTGTTCCTCGACTTCGTTTAATGTCCGACTTCTTCTTGTTGTTGCGTTGGCGTTATCGCGCTTCATTTCGTTTTTTTTTCTTTACTTCATGGTTTCGTTCCTCGCGCACCATAACAATTTCCCATTATTCACTTCTCTCTGGCACCTATTCTATCGCGAGAGCCGATACCGAAATTCGTCTTTCATTCATCCATCGCTTACTCGTTCCTCTTCTTCATCGTCTTCTTGGTCTTCTTCTTCATCTCCAAATAATTAACATTATTAAATTGCTTTTTTACTCCGCGCAACGTTTTCGTTTCGTTTCGTCCGTCGTCCAACTTCTTCTCGGATTTTAATGAGCCATCAACGGCAAACCACCTAAGAAAATTTTAATTGCTTTCTTTAACCATTCTTCTTCTTTTTTAATTTGTTTTAAGACGGCAATTTTTGTACTTTTTTTTAATGGAAATGGTTTTTCTGAAGAAATGGGACTGCTTATTAAAAATGAAAATACTATTAATTATATATTGGAATAAATAGGCTTCTGTTTTGAAAAAAGTTGTAAAACTTTGGAAATTTTTCGAAAATAAATCAGCATTTAAAAAATATATTGCAGGCAAGAAAATTGTACTTCTTTAATGAAACTTTGACTGAATTTTTAAACCGTGCTGTTATTAAACAACGTTGGCGGATTTCTGATTAAAATTTCATCTGTTTCTGGAAAATTATTTAAAATATAATAAAATGAAACCACTTGCAAAAATAAACTTTTCTAATTCGTAAAAGTTTGATTTCTTGCTTTTTTAATGTGTTCTTTTTCATTTTCTTCCTCCTTATGTACGAAGTGAGAAATTAAAGTGTCGCCAACTAAATGGAAAGCCCGCGGGCCATCGTTATGTCGCATGTGTGTGAAGCACGATCGATTCCGTTCTTCGCTTACTGCCTCTTCCTTTTACCATCACCATAGTTTCATTTTACTTATTTTCCTTTTCAACACTTCACTTCGTACATCTTAGGATGTTCCTCTGAATGCAGTTCCTTCATTTACCGTCTATCGACGGGGGGCTGCCACTGTCGCAGCATGATTCTCAATAGGTGGGTTAAAGATCCCAGTGGGACATTATCGGCTACCGTATTTAACATTTGCACCGAATGAGGCCGAATTATATGAGGGTCGATTTAAATAAATCGAATTGCGAATTGATTTTGCAAAAAATAACAAAAGTTGTTTCGGTTTGTAGCACTTTTTTTGTGAAAAAACTGAGCGATCAAAAATTTGTTAAACAGCAAAATGACATGTGTCAATGTCAATACTTAATTAAGGATGTTAATATTTTGGTTGCTCCGTATAAATTTATCGTTGGAACTACCCAAAACACTTTATTTAATTTCTCTTCCACAACGTCACCAAAAAATTTTTTTTTTGTGGCGTTATTGGTGCACCTGATTGTTAAATAATAGACTGGAATGCCTGTAACGCTAGGTATTTCGTTGTTATTCGTCTCTTCTTTTTCTCTTTACATTATTTCCAACAATTAACATTTCTTTATTATTACCATCATCATCACCACCATCAACCATCATCATCGGCCTTTAAATGCGTACCTACATACGGTTCGCGTGTTCCACGGACACTTAAACGCACGCCAACTGGTGCGGGACAAATTCTTGTTGTTTTCGAAATAAATTCAAGCCCTTTTTCGTAGGGAATTAACTTTTTCCAAAGAAAATCCAACCTTTTTCGAGGGAAAAAAGGCAAAACTAAACGGAACCTTCTATTAAATTTCACCAATTGTCTCTTTTAATCGCATGAGAAAAATGTCACTGTCTCAACTGTGGACGAGCAATTTTCGAAATCAACTCACAATTTCGAGATAATCTTCGTGCGTGTCGTTTTAATTAAAGCCAATTTGTCACCGAGAGTTTCGTTGCCTGCGTGACTTCTCGCCTCCTAATTATTTTGTTCGGGCAACATTTTCATAAATTAATATCGAAATTATTTTCGATCATCCTAACTCGCCCCCCTCCCTTCGAAAGAGGGTAAAGTATCCATTACAAAATGGCAAAAAGGGATAATAAGAGTGGACACGTTTCGCAAAAAAAAATAATAAGTGGCGAAATTGAAGAGGCAAGTAATATAAACAGGGCATTATGTTACTTCATATATTTATTAAAAATAATAAAAACTATGGGGGAGTAAAAGAGGTGGAGGCGAACGTTCGGTACCGAAACGAAAAAAAGTCGTTGATGTTGATGAGGGCCTCTCGTATAAAAGCTAATTAAAGACACGTGCCGTACTTAATTCTTGAATTTCTCTCTTCTTTTTTTAATAAACGAAGGATCACTCAATATCGCATACAGCACGGACTATTGATTGGTTGGACCATCACGATCATCATTATTAACATCTACAAGAAGAAGAAGACGAAGGAGGAATTTCCATAAAAAGTTCCAAGAACCAAAGCTCTATCATTATAATCATTTATTCCGAAAAAGAAAGGGGGTTACAACGACGAAAATCTGTTAAGAAACAACAACAACAAAAAAGTATTCGGTCTTCACTTATTATTGTTATTATGAGGAACAGTGTGGGCGTAAATTTCGTACCAAATAATTCCTCTTTTCGGGTCTCTCCGCTCCGTCCCTGCCTAGGTTTTTTATTAACCTTTTATTTTTTGGCGCTTAGTCTCGACAACTAACAACGGCATATTAAGAGCTACAAGAGGAAGAACGCCTAACAACAACAACAAGCAAGAAAACAAAAAAAAAACGTGTAGAGACGGGCCAAAAAATGAAAAGGAAGAATCTTAAAAGATACGCCAGTGACGTGTTATTAACCATTTTCACGTATTAAATAATTATAACCTATCAACGTTAATAAAACGTTTAAGCGTTATTTATCTATATATATACGCAATCCCTCTCGCTCTTTTTGCTTTGTTTTCGTCTCTCTTATTCTGCTGCGTACGTTTCCTTTTGCACATCCTCCTCGTATTTAAAGAAAACTGAACAAAAACAAAGTGGAGGAAATGGAGAAAAGAACACCCACTATAATGCGAATAAGAAAACTGTTGATATAGAGCGATCAAAAGAGAAATCCCTTTGCCGCAAGTTTTGCAAATTGACATGGGCGTTCACTTAAGTATCGACGTTGACATATTGCAATTTTAACGTTTGACGAATTTGGCTTTTCATGTTTGACAACGATGGCACTTACTCCAAACAAATTTCTTTTTTGGTCGCTCTGTATGCTCATACACATACAGGGTTAAAGTGGAGGACCATCAACAACGCACACTTAATGATACCTTTATTGAAGTAACAGATATAATGCGAAGATGATGATCGTCGCTATAATAAACGGCGATATAACGACGACTGATTTAGTGACATCCACTTGTGCGAAGGTGGTAATAAGCAAGAACGAAATCGACAATTGAATTAAGCAATAAGCAACTTCACGATGAAGTCGTCAGCAGTTTAAATTTAAATTTAAATATCAACCTCAACACGTTTCTGAACATTGTTCGTTAATCGAAACCTTTTCCCCAATAAGAATTAATGTCGAATGAATGAACTCTGGAACTTTTTGTGACATAACTTAAAGGCTTAAGTAAAGGTAAAGCAAGGAAGTTTGAATTTTTTCAAGCCCAAAACCGCAGTTAAGTATAAATTGAGTTTTCCGACGTTTCTAACTCAATTACGTGATTATTCGAAATTTCGTTTCTAAACCAAATCGTTCTTCTTCCCAAGACGTTCATAAAGTTTGACTGTTGCTTGATTAGTGACGATTGCTAGAACTTACATAATCTTAACGTTTGATGCTCATGGGACCAAAAGAAAGTTTGAGTTTGTACGAAAATCAAGAAACTCGCGGTTTAAATTTCTTTGTTTTCCCTTTTGAAGAAATCCATAATAAAAGTGCTTTTACCTGTCTCGACCACCCTCGCTTACAACCTTTTATTATTCCTCTCTCGTTTTCCTCCTTCTCGTGAGGGAGAACGCGATCGGTCCGAGAGCGTGCAAACTGTCCGTTTCGGTCTAAACATTATCTTGCCGGTCGTTTTTCAACTTTTTGATTCCTCACCATCATCATAATCATCATCGAACGCACGCACACCCCCACGATTCATCATCTACATACGGTTCTCTCTCACATACATAAAATATGTTTATCTTTTGATTCGTGCCTCATCTCTTTCTCTCCCTCGCCAAACCGGGAAAAAATCCTTCTTCGCTTTCCTCCGCGTCTTCGAAAGAAACGTCTCTTATTTTATCATCGTGGTAATCGTGTATAATTTGGATCATTTGACCTGTGATTAGGCGGTCAAGAGTTGGAAAAAGAAGAGGAAGACCGGCGCCGACCAAAAAAGAGTGCGTCTATTTATTAAATAAATCACAGGGTGCAGAGCGTTAATCTCGGTTCTCTTGATGATGGTCATCTTTAACAGCTAGGATTTCGTTTCACGGAGAAGGGCCGAGCGAGAGGGATCGAATTTTAATTTTTCTTTTGATTGCGATCAGCGTTAACGTCTTCAACCCTTTCGTACGTGGAGATCTTTTGGTTCTCTTCGGGGTGGTTGTTGGTGCCTTTCGCTCGGTTCTTCTTCGTTTCGTAGAAGACAGCGGCGTGCTTGACTGGGCGTGTAACTCGAAGGCGTAACGCCGACGAAACGCCCCTGACTCACGACACGATCTCCTAGATTAATTCCAATGTCTCAGTTATATAATTCCGTTTCACTTTTCTTTTTGCTCCTATTTCTTTAACGACTGTTAAGTCAGTTAAACGTTTCTTACTTTTATTTCTTATTCGTCAGTTGGTCCCCCTTTTTTTGGTTTCACCAAATCAACCGCACACCTCTCATTTTATTCTTTTGCTTTTTACATTTATTTACCAATTAGCAAGCAATAAACACACAATATGAAATATGAATTCCTCGCGAGGAATCAGCTCAACTTCTTCAACCTGCCGGTTTCTTTTTCTGTTTCTCCTTTTCCGCCAACTTGGCCGCCACCTCGCGCCGTATCTCCGCCAACTTGTTGATGACTTTTCGACGTTTGCCCAACGGCGTTTTAACATACCACTTCTCGAACTTCTTAAACTCCTTCTCGTTGACCGGCTCGTTTTCCATCACGATCTCGTACAATTCGATCAATCGCAACGGTTTGTATTTGAGTGCGATTATCCGATCGGCCGTCATCAACGTCTCGATCGTGCGCTTAATCTCGGTGTACGGATAACCGACGGTCATTTTCGCCAGTGCCGACACGTTCAAATCGCGATCGATGCCGTGATAAGGCATCAGCAGCTCGCGCCAATACAAATAAACGCTACCGTAATCGGTCGGAGGGATCAGGATGATCTGGAGCATTTACGAATTCGAAAGCTGCTTAGCGAAGTACTTATAGGTTAAACTGACCTTCTCGAAGGCTTTGCAAATGGCCTTCTGCTTGGCGGCGTACGGAGCGTTCGTGATGCCGAGCACCAAGACCCGATCCTGCGGTTTGATCGGCTTCACCAACTTCTTCAGGATCTGGTTGCCCAACCGTTTCGGTTCGAGTTCGCGTTCCGGTTTCGGCACTTTCTTGTAAAACGGTTTCTCCGCGCCGTCGAAGAATATGATCGACGGTTGCAGAATCTTCGACATCTTCTCCACTTTGTGCACGAACAATTTCAATTCCTGCAAATCGACGTTATCGACGAGCGATTGGCGAAATAGTCGTCAAGTCACCTTCTTGCCGGGGTACTTTCCGACCATGTTCCGCATCGATAAATCGAAGAGGACGCAATTGGTCGCGTTGAAGACCGCATTGGCGAGGATGCGTTTGCCGGACTGTCGCGGGCCGGCGATCAGCACCGATCGCGGTCGTTGCATCTCCTCGACGCCGAGCGGCAGCACGCAGTTGGTGACGACCGCGTGAAGCACGTCGCCGACGGTCTGCAGCGGATCGAAATCGTTCGCGCGCAGGTCCCAGGCGTTGTAGCTGAGGTCGCCTTTGAACTCGTCGAACGACGCCTTCGGATACTCGCGAATCACGCCGTTGCCGTACAGCTCCTGAAACAGGTCCTCGATCTTCCGGTGGCCCGTCGGATCCTTCTTGCCCTTCTTCTTCTTTTTCTTCGGCTTCTTGCGTCGCTTCGCTTTCTTCCTCTTGTCCCTAGCTAGCGCATCGGTCAGTATATCCAATTCTAACCTTTATTCGATTAACCTCAATTCAGCCTTATTAATTGCGAACGACCAATCGATACGTGCCTCATTAATTCGTCGACCTCCGTCCGCAGCTGCAACTGCATCTCGTAGCATTTCTCGTCGGTGATCATGTCCATGTACGGCTCGTCGCTCGGGTTCTCCTCGTCCGGCCGAAACTGCCACAGCGCGTCGTACTCGGCGAAACCGTCCCTGTACGCGCCGTCCGCCGTCGTGTCGCCCAGTTGGAAATCGAACTCGCCCTTCATCTCGCGCTTCTTCGCCGCCAGCGCTTCCCGCTTCGCCTTCAGTCGCTCCTTCTTCGCCCTCTCCCGCGCGTCCTTCTTCGCCTTCAGCTTCGCCTCCTTCTCCTTCTTCTTGTCCGCCGGCGACTTCTGCTTCTCGCGCTTCTTCTTCATCTGCTCGACGAGGTACTCCTCGGGCGTTAACGTCTCGCCGCGTATCACCAGCACCGTGCCGCCGGCTTCTTCGGTCGGATACTTGTCGAAACACTTCGCGACGACGTACCACGTGCGAAACCATTCGCGTATCTCGTCGCCGATGTCCTCCATCAGTCCGGGTCCGATCACCTTGAGCACGCGGTCCTTTTCCGCGAGATTCGCGCGAATGTACTCCTTGTACTTTTGCTCGCGCAGTTCTCGTCGTCGCTCGATGTTCATCGTGAATTTCTCGCGTTGCTCCGGGTACTTACGACTTGGCTCGGTCATGCCGATCAGCAGTCGTCGTTCGTTCTCGCGATGTTTGCACTCTTGTCGCGCGGCGTAACCGCGCCAAACTTTCTGTATCGTTTGCGCCGACCGTTCCGCCGCTTCCCTCTCCGCTTCCGCGTCCGTCTTCGGTTTGTTCTTCTGCTTGCCGCGCAACTGACGCAAGTAATCGAGATCGCCGTAGTAGAGACGGCACTGTCGTGCACGTTCGTGCGTCTGTATCAGGTTGATGGCGTCGGTGATGATTTTCCGTTGACGTAACTCCTCCTTCTCCTCCGGCGTCAGTTCCTTCTCGACCGGCGGCTTAAATTGCTTCGGCCGCCTTTTCGCCACTTTCTCCTCCTGTTTTTCCTCGGCGTCCGCTTGCTCCGGCTCGATCGGTTGCGACGGCACGTTGGTTAGGATCGACGACGGTTCCTTCACGACCGTTTGACTCTTCGGCTTGGCCTCGAGCATCGCCGTCAGCGGATCGATGACGACTTTCTTCGCGCGCTTCTTCTTTTGCGCGATTTCCATTTGCGAACCGGACGGCACGTAAATGGTTTCGCCTTTCTGCGAGACAACCGTCGATGGTTACGAATAGAATTTATTTCGAGAGTTACCTTCAGTTTCTCCCACATCTCCATGATCTCGTACGGTCTGGGGAAGTTGAGGGTCGGATACAGGATGCGGACGTCGTGCGGTATCAATTTCAGCTCGACCAGATTGCCATCGATGTAGTGGAACTCGGAGTAATCGACCTTGAGGAACTCGTTGCGCAACTCGTTCAATCGGTAGACGGCCGTGCCCATTAGTTTACGCATTGTCATCAGTTTTTGTGGCTAAAATGGGCAGAAAATGTTGTTAGAGAAAAAGCGAAGAGCTCGCAATTTGATGGGTTTCGTTCACCTGGCACAATTGATCGATGCAAGCGTCCAAATTCTGCACGGTCATACAGTAGCGACCGTACAAATTGCCGATTATGTTGTTGGCGACATTGCGATCGTTCGTCTTCTTCGTCGTCTTACGCACCAAAACGTCTAAATCTCGTAGTTCTTCCAGTTCCCGTTTCGATTTGATCCACCATTTCGCATAGGAGTCCTTCGACATTGTTCAAGCATTATCGCGAAGAATGTTTCCAATTAGAAGACGCCGAAATTTCGTATACGTACAAGAATTTCGATATCTCACAACGTTGACAAATTTATGAATTTAATGTATGTACAGTAAGAGGAAATTGAATGGATTCAAATGATATGCAACCAATAGATCACAAATCTGTACCAACCAATTAACGATATATTTAGTGACACTTCTGTCACTTTTGTGGCAAATATGTCCTTTTGGTAATAAACCAAATATTCTGTGTCTCAACGATTATTTTGCAGATATTCTTAACAAATCCGGATATATAAATGTTTAGAAACACTCTTCTTATTTTCTGGAATTATTCTGCCATTTAGGGTTTTCATTTGTTGATAAGTATTCATATTGGTAGCCCTTACATTTTTGTCCATAGTTGCATTTTGGCATTCTCCAATCTTAGACGGTCGCTTCTTAATCCTATTTCGTTTCGTTTTCTTTTTCTTAGTTTGGTACATACGTCTACTACCCCACGCAATTTAACATCTGCTTCTTTATGTATATACCATCTTTCTTAACTACGACCATATCTAATCTTGTATATCACCGGGGGCGCTCTGAACTTAATAATTAATACGCACGAATATAACAACAACAACAATATGAAACAACGGCAACAACTTGAAACAAAACGAAGACTAAACGAAGACGAAGAAAAAAAAATGACGGAGAAGAAGAAGAATGGACCAACAACAATGGATAATAATGTATTCTAAACTGATGAAAAAAAGAAATGTGGTAGAAGAAGAAGTTGATTCGTCTTTTTTGTTATTATTTTTTGTTGTTGTTGTTGCTTATTTCTTCTGCATCATCTCAATCATTTTACCATAAGGGCGATCTTTTGCCCTCCACCATTTAAATTCACTGCTTCTCTTTCTGTTCCTTTTTTCTGCCTCATCTCGTCTTCGGTTGTTGGCATTTTATTATTTTCGTTATTGTAACGACGATGATGCGGTTGATGGTTGTGGCATTATGGCAAACTCTTTTAGTTATGCTGCCTCCTCTTCGGATTCTTCGTCGTCTTGTCTCTCATTCGCGCACTCGTTCCATCCAGTTCTTCTTCAACCGCGTGACATATTCCATTTCGTAAACGTTGATGTTGCTCTTCTTGCTTCCCTCCGCTTCTTCTTCGTCGTTTTATTTTATTTTTTTGTTTCTTTTTTTAAAATTAAACTTGAACGGTACGAACCGGAGGAATAATGGTAGTCGGCCATATTCTTTTAGACTACTCAAGAAGCCATGTTTTGTCTTGCGGCGGATCGAGTTTTCCGCCCACGACAAATGCAGCTGGTGGTGATCACAGGATAAGACCGCTTCTTCGTCTTCTTATTCTTCAACTTTTATTATTATTGTTATTATCATTCTTATTCTTCTTAATATCTAACCGCTCGATCGCATTCCTTTAAATCTCCTCGCAACTTTTGCCATAACATTAATCCTTTCGATTGTTAAGCTAAGAATAAAAAAAAATCAAATAAAAGAAGAAACGTGGTAATTGATAATTATTCTTCTTGTGGCTATCGGTTGGTTGATGCTGGTACAGAGCGAGAGCTTTAATTGAGTCTCTTCATTTGAAAGTTTCGGATCCTTTGATTGACATATAAACAAAAGGTTTCGGTCATTCCGTTTTTTTTTCAATTTAACCTTTAATGATTGGCAGCACGTGGATGGCCGGTGAATAAAATCCAAAAAAGAACTCATCAACGTCACCAACATCATCATCAGCAACATCAAAGAGTGACAATCAGACGTCGTAACGTTTCTTTATCTTGCTTTGTCACGTTTGTCGGTTATTTTTGTTATTATTACACGGGGACAAAGAGGGAAAAGGTTTAAATACTAGCAAATTATCACATGCCTACCAATTGCAGAAATAAAAAATAAAGAAAGCACGAATGAGACGAAGAACGAGCGCAGAAAATAATAAAAGAACGGAAACGAATTGACGTGTTGATGGTTAGCAAATTGTGTGACGGATTATGTGGACGTTGATTTATGTCTTTTCTTGAAGGAGAGGAAAATAAGTGAAATTAATAACACACACATTCCATCCGCTTCTTTTGCTTTGTTACTTTTAAAACGATTTGCGCGTGAACAAATTATCAGATTAAGTGAATTAAAAGTTGAAAAATTTCCTTAAACCAACGAATAACTAAACGTAAAATTATGTACAGAGCGATCAAGAAGTAAACTGTTTGAGGTAGGCTTCGCAAATTGCCAGTCATGACTTTACGTAAGTGTTGATTGATGTTGATAAATGTCATTTTGACGCTTAACGAATAGCGACATTTGCTCAGGAATAATGGTCACAAGAAATTTATGTTTGCGATTGATCGCTATGTAGTATCCAAAAATTAACCTAAACATTAGAAAGAAACAGAGTTCTCATGAGGTTCAAAAATAAATTTTCCTTGATGTCCTGAAATAAGAAAAAGTCGAAAGGACCCAGATTTCCTTAAGCGAAACCAAAATTTGACAGTTATTACAACCTCCAAACGAATTAACATTCTGTGAAAGAACTTTCCAATTATTTGCAAACTTATTATTTTATTTAATGGCTGTTCATTATTTAGTAATTAATTCGCAAATTAATTAAAATGTCGCAACGATTCGAATCAAAGTAGGAAACTTTTCACTATAACCAACCACAAAAAGACTAATTAACTAATTTTACCTACTAAAATAGAAAAAGACTAGAAGTGCAAAGAAACAATAAAAGTATAAAAATAAATATGCAAAAAATCCAAGAAGAGCCATTTTTTGCATCGTGATACTGTTAAAACGAATTTCTTAAGCAAATTTTCCAAGAGGTTAGTGGACGAAAAAAAGAAGATCAGGTCGCGGTTTGCCTCTAGTTATGGCCTGGTTTATTTTTGATAGGTTTTCAGCCCTTTAAGTGGCGCATTTTAAAAATCACATGCAAAAACCGTCGATGATTCCTCTTCTACCCTTCGGCTACGGATTTTTGCATAATTCATCGTGTCCCGGAATCTTCATTAACGAAACATCCAACCAAAGTTGCAAGACGGATTCGAGCAAATTTTTATCATATTCATAATGGATTAGCACTGAAACCAGCAAGCTTTTGATTGTTGAATGTAATTCCAAGCGTTTAAAATTAGCAAACGATCGTTGGTTTGTTGTTGGCGCAAAGAAGTACAGGAACGTCCGGTACGGCCGAAGTTGCCGGCTACAATAATAACAACGTACCCGGAGCGTGTACGTACCCGGAGTAAATCAAAAAGATGAAATTGCAGGTTAGTAATCGTGTTAGTCCTCCGGCTAAGGGAACCCGGTGAACCAATAGCGAGCCAACTTCACGTAGAACTCTGGCCAATGGCCGTAAGTGTTTTACTGCTGGCACTCTCCTCTCTTTTACCACTCTCTTCGCTATCGAACTCTCTCGCTCGCACATTCTGCATTCGGAATGTCTTCGTCCTTTTCTCTTACTATTACTACCTACTTGCTGCTGCCTACTACTACTACTTTGCCCCCCGAAAACCAAAAAAAGAAGACGAGAAAAGAAAGAAAAAACAGTTCAAGAAAGACCGAACGAACGACAAAGGAGAAGAAACGAACGGTTCGAAGCCGTATACAATGGTAAAACGCCGCGTTTTAAATATGATGTGAGCGTGTATAAGATGTATCTTTGTGTATAGAGGCGATCACTTTAGCCGAGAGGGTCGTTGTTGTTCGGTTAGGTAGAAGAGGTTGGTAGTAGTGGATGATAGTGAAAGAGAGCTGCCAGCTTGGGAAACAGTATTATCCTTTTTACGTTTCGCATTTCGTTTATCCTTGTTTTTTTTTTCTTACTTTCGTACGAGACGTCGTCCTTTTCTATTAGCAAAAAAGAAAGGAATCGTCATGTACCAATAATAATAATAATCGTACGGGAGTCCGGTCGATCAGTGCCTCTAACCAAAAATTAGACATTTTAATGGAACGGCAACGGCGATAAGTGCGGACGCGAAAAACGCAACGAAGGAGAAACGCGGAAAATGTGCCGGATTTTCTAAACGCAAGCAGAAAGTCGAGGATCGAGGTTTTCCGGAACGTAAACTGGATGAGACGGGCGAGAGGAAATTTTTCATGGAAATTGCTAAACTGTGATAAATCTAAACGAGTGCTAAATCGAAAATAGTGCAAAATTCCTTATTAGTGTTGTGCAAAAACCGAATATTTTACACGGTGGACCAAATCTAGAAGATTCTGCAAAAAAGTTATAACAGCGAATTTTCTATAAAATAAATTGAAAAAAAGGAGCAATAATAAATAAAAATAAACAAATTCGCTCAGTCGTATTATTGTTAAAAAAACGGTGCATATTATTTGAAAATTCGATTTATAAAGGAAAAAATGCCGTTGCAAATATTTTAGACAAAGTTCGCAAATTAAATCTCTGACTGTTTGCAGTGAGTGCGTGTGGGTGTGAGTGATATGGATTAATATTAGCAAAAATGTCGCGTTTTTATTTGAATTCAAACTCGTCCCTCGCTAATTATCAGCAATATGAAGTAAGTACAATTTGCAATTCGATCGAAATGAATTCCCCATCCACAACGGAACGAGCAGGAAAAAATTAAAATCCTCATATTTTCTTTGTTGGTGAATCATTTCGTGATCGCCAGAGAAAATATGCCAAAAATCCGGGGCCGAAACGTTATGCAAATCGGCGTGGGTACGAATTTTTCCGCTTAAACCTGGCATTTATGCAAAAATTTAAATTGCCCTTTAACATGATACACATTTGTGGGCCAAGTCGATTTTCTTGTTGTTGGAATAAATTTAGAGATCAATCGGAATTCTGAAGGGAACGAACGAAAAAAAAGTGAACAAATTCGACGGTCGCGTCACGCGAATCTTTTCGTTTCTTTCGCACGTTTACCTGCAATTTTTATCACAAGGAGTACGGTTAATCTTGACCATTAGAAGAGAACCATGATAAATAACGTTTGCTTAAAAGTGATTCGTACGAATTGGATAAATATGTAATTATACAATTATTTCGGGGCACGGAATGCGTACAACCCTGTAATTTATTTATCAGAGACCGAAGTAGGAGGGAAAAAATCGTCTAATTTACGGTTTATCCGCAGAACGTTGTTAACTTGTTAATTCTTTCGAAGAGAAATCCGCTAGAGAATTCCAACAAGAATTTGGAATTTGTATTGATGCCTCCTCCACGAAGAAATGTCACAACTCTTTCCACTCTCGGGGATAATTAAAGTTTTACAATCGCAATTACTTTAATCAAGTTTGTTTCGGTTTAATTAATTTGTTAACGGATTAAAGGAAAGAGTGATAATAAAAATAAGAAGGTTTTTGGTTTGGCTCGTGCTGATCGTAAAGTTGCGGTCACAAAACGTAGATTGTTTCTGAGAAAAATTGCTTTCCTTTAGAAATCAAAAGGAAAAAAATCTACTGCCATCGCAATTAAAATGTGAGTAAAATTTCTGAAGACGGCAAGAAAAAAAGTCGCATGAAATTACCTGCCATTTAATTCCTTTTAGGATCCACTCGTGCACGTGTCCTTAATTAATACCATTACCATTACGAAATCTTTTATTAGGTGCGTCATAAATTGGACGCTAATTAAACGATTCGATGATCTCATTAACGTTCGTTCATTTTAATTGATAGGTTAGACGATGACGAAGGGAAAAATGTAGGAAACGATTATATGCAAATTGTTTGTCATAATTTGCCACAATTTGCCATAATAATAAATAATAATATACTTGTACAAAACATTAATAACAGTAAAAATCAATAAAAGTAATTCATTTCTTAAGAATTTTATAATTTGCTAATGGTTTTCTGAGGCGGAATGAGAAATCATAAAAGAAAGAGGTTTTGAAAGCTCAATAACTAAAAATTGGAATTTAGGTGGAAGTTTTATCTCGACAAACTTTCTTCTCTCTGTATTCTACTATAAAAGATTATTAACAATTAAAGCTGAATAATCTAGTAATTTTTTCAGACGTTTACTTAAAGTGAAAAATTCTTGTAATCAGATAATATTCGTGCAATTCAAATCTTCAAGCTTAACTTTTGAATTTTAGCTGTAACTAAACAATTTTAGAATTTGCAAATTTTTTCTTATTTGATCAAACAAATTGTGCAGAACAAAATAAAGACTTTTATTCAAACAAAAGCGTTACTCGTTTATAAAATATAAGAAAGTTTACAAGTTTTCAACTACAGGAACGAGGAACAATTAATTATTAAAAATCAGTAATAATTAAAATAAAATTAAGGAAGATTATGAAAATAAATGAAAACTTGTTCCAATCATATAGCAATTCTTTACTTAAAGTAACTTTGCAACTATCTTCAAGCTTAACTTTCGAGTTAAGTCTATAGCGCACCAATTCTCAAGACTTACAAAACTTATTTAGTCAAACTGACTTCAACCAAATTATGAATTGCACAGAAAAATATTAAGATTTATTTGCATGTAAAAGCTTGTTTCATCAGAAATTGTTAATTCACTTATAAAATGTGACGAAATTTGGCGAGCTTTCATCCAAAAAATCATTAACAATTAATCTTCAAAAGATGCAAACAATTAATGTTGAAGACACCACCTTAATCTTCCCGGACAATGGATTAAGGACAGATAACCATGTGTACATTATTTTTACAAACAGCGTTTAATTGGGGCCAGAATTTTGCAAGTTCCTTCAAACTTAAGTTTTGAAGTAGGTTATTACCAAACAAATATTGGCGTTTACAAAAATTCTCCAACCAAACTGCATTGAACCAGTCCGCCAATTTTATAGAAAAAAGGAAAGTTTATATCCAAACAGAAGCTTTTGTGGAAGATCCTGCTTCAAGTATAACGAATTTTCTAAAATTTCCACTCCTTTAACTTCTTCTTGATTTTTGACAAACCATTCAACCCACATTCTTTCACTTAATCTTCATCCTATTCCCGCACCTTAATATCCCCAACATTCTTATTACTTTTACCTCCATCTAAGCATAATTTTTTTAATTTTTTTCTGGTAGCTGCAGTAGTCGATTACACTGCTTCTTCATCATTTCACATGCTGATGCGTAAGAGCGAAGAAAAGAAGAAGCAGTGGCGCTCATTCCACATTTTTTAATTCCTTTTTTACTTTTCTTTTGGGTTTGTAGAACACCTGTTTTCCATTCCGTTCAAATTTCATCTCTTCTTATTATACACGCATTCCCTATCCTATCCAACTACCTACAAATAACAACACTCTTCGTCCAACAACTTATTTCATTTAGTTAGTCCGATGAACGAACGAACGAACCAAAAAGCAAGTGAGCGAACCCATTTTAAATGCAATGTAATTATCTACATTCTTTCTACGATGGCTCATCGTCAATCCTTTTTTTTTTTGTTAATTTCTTTCTTGTAAGAGAATCAAAATAAGTGGGGAGAAAGAGATGTCTTTCAGTTTGCTTGCATTTTGCTCTGGAAAGTTTTCTGGACGAACTAGTTCAACTACGAAAACGAGAAACGGTTTTGGTTTTATTATTTTCCGTGTGCAATAGAAATTTTTGGGATTTATTATTGGCAAAGTAAAGTTAGAATTTGCAAGCTGTTTGTTATAAATAGCAATTACTAGAGGAACGTATGTTACGATTTAATTCGATACCCGCATTTAAAAACGGTACAAGACAGGTCGTTCTTTTTGCGAAAGTTCGCAATAGATTTTAATCGGAACGAAATTATTACATCTCGAAGATATCGTTACATTATAATTATCTGCACTCTTCTAAACTAGAAGAATAAAAAAAATCGCAGAAATTAAATGTCATAACTAAACGTTAAGATTTCCTCATCAATTAATTTCAATTTGCAATAATTATTATGCGAGCAATTATAAGCGTTTCCAATTCATTCTTTCAATTTATCCATCTTTGCTAACAAACAATTCCTAACGAACCCGTTCATTCGCACTAAAAATAAATTCAAACCCTATTCCAACGAACCCTTTCCCAGAAACGTGGCAGAAATTGAGGAAAGGTTCAGTTAGATGATTGTACAGTTTTCAAAGCGTTTAGTTTGACTATTTCCTCTCAGATGTCCTCTAACGTCAGGATGCTGCGAGCCGACAAGAGTGGATGCTGCGTGGATCGCAGCATTATCATCATTATTACCAGTTAATATCGATTCCATCATTTCCTAATGCCCTCCATCGGAAAGCAAATTGTCTTCGTCCTAATGCATCCACAGATGGTGTTAGGTTTGTTGGATAGCGAGTGGAAAATCGATGGAAATCTAATTAGGAAAATTTTGATTTGTAACATTTTAATGTGGAAATTAATTTTCATCGAATTGATTCGGAAATTATAAGATTGTGGATTATCTTTTGAATTAAAAGAAGATTTAAAATACTTTGTCTCATCCGTAATTGTTTGATAAACTTACGAAAACTTGATCGTATTTGCAAATAATTGATTCTTGTTCAGGAAATTTCGAGAATCTTTTAAGTCGCATTTTTATTTGTGAAAACCTGGCATTAATTTTAAGAATTGCCAGAAATTGCGCTAAAATTAAACAAATATAGAGCATTCTCTTACACATAAACCTTTACTTTCTTTTTATATCCTTGCTTAAAAAAATCTAAATTAGTTTTTAGAACATTTATTTATAACATATATTTAAAAGATTTCGCTAACATGAAACAACTTTTGGAAAATTATTCTCCTCATTTGTTAATTTCATTTTATTAACTCTGTCAAACTTTATTTTTAATTGCAAAGCTATGAAATTCGCCATAAAATCTTCTGAAGTCCTTTTCCACAAACCACAGTTTTTTACTAGCTTCTTGTAGTTTGCATTTAGAAATATTCATTCTGTGAATGTATATAAGTTTGAACTGTTAAATTGTCTTTGCTTTCGAACCGTCGATTCCTTCTAATCGTCGATTTCTTAATAATAAGTTCACAGTCTTTCTGGCCTCCAGTAATGTAATTCGAAATAACATTTTACGCCCCATAGAGTTCTACATAAACGTTTCATTATTATTATTCTTACTGTTACTGTTAACAACATTAATAGAATAAAAGAATAATGCGATGAGTTGAAGGAGCAGTAAGAATAAAAACAATCTTGTTTTCATCAACATTTCAGATGGACAGCAACAGCAACAAAAAATAATAATTCTTTTTCGTCTTCGTATTTCACGTTCTTTATTGTTGCTGTTACTTATTTATTGTAATAATCGATTGCTTTTCATCGAGAATCGTGGAACAGCGAGCAGTCGAACAAATATGAATAATCCTAATTAAGATGTACTAAATTTCATTACTTCCCTTTCTTTTCTCCTTCTTTTTCGATTATACAAATCTGCTCGGAGTCTAATGATGATGGCCCGAGCGCAAATTCACGAATAAGAAAAAAATAATAACGATACCGGTGAAGAAATCCGCAAAGAAACGATCGGAGAATGACCGTATCGTTAATTATATAGCGTTAAGATTATATGCGTTCACTCCTAACACGTTCCCTTTCGGTTAGTTTTCATTTTGCCGGCGCCCTCGAGACTTTAAAGCGATTCGCTTCAATTAAAACCATTTACATTTTCCGAAAGACTTGAAATTTCGCAACGGCCGATGGAGGAAAAAAACGAACGCGCGAAACGTATTGCGAAACGATCGCAATAATCATACTAATCGAAATCCAGAGTGATTTCAACTAACGTAATCCGATAATTAGATATCAATTATGTAGGCACGCTTAGATGTCAATCAATTAAAATAGAAAAAAATATTAGCAAAACAAAAAAGAAGTAAATTAAAGCAAAAATTCCTCGCAAAAAAATGTCGCTTAGAGTGGCGAGAGAAAAAAAACTTCGCACGTTTGCTCGCTTTATCTGCACGTTTCTTTGCTCGTCTTCCTCTAAAGGCATAAATCAA